>OX438619.1:0-1298333 GCA_949316135.1 Choreutis nemorana | reverse complement strand
ATAATTCATTCCATGATAATCTTTTTTTTCTATCTTTACAATGAGATACCCCATTATAGATAGGGAAACTGCAGTTTCTGGAACAGTAGAGTCACGATCTCTACATTCTTGCAGCTTAATGTCGGTAGAGCTTGTCTCTACAATGTACTATATCGGACATGTTTACGACTTGATAGAACATCTAATTATAACTGTCTTATGATAAAATTTTACTACAATATATTTTATAATTGCATTTAACCATGTGGCTTTTTAGAAGACATTACTTACACATAATTTTAGGGTTTTTTTTTTTTTTTTTATCAAAGTCGTTCATAAAATTTTGTCAATATAAGTTTTCGGGCAATATTTTAAATTATATTGAAACAATTTTTATATAAAATGTAGTGTAATATGAAGATTATAACTTGAAGCTAAATATGACGCATTTGTCAAATCTTTTTTATTTTTGGGCTTTGTCGCTAAGCGATAATATCAGCCAGTAAAGGCAAGGAATACAAAAACAAATACAAACAATTTACAAATTTTTAAGCATAATTCAGCCAACTTAAATAAACATTGAGCCTCGTACGATTACGGATTAGACAAGATGCTTGTCAGATGTTAAAATGACCAATTGTCCATTAACTGTTTGAGAATTTAACTCCATAATATCAGTTATCCATACAGTTGAACAACATGCAAAAAAATTACAAACGGTCTATGATATGCTGAAAAATTTGAAAAATCAAAGCGTTTAACTTTTCCCCTGAGCCAAAGACGCTTAAATCGTAGTGAATCTAAATTTAAAGCTGTTTCAGTTGAAATAATGAAAACGAATCAAAGTTCTGTATAGAAACAGAAGCAGTAAGTTCACAATATACATACACTTGCTGAAGCAACCCATTTAAAATAACATGCATATAAGATGTTCCCAATGATCTTGACATTGAATTACCGTGACATACTTTACAGATAGACAAGAAACAACAATAATGAGAATTTAATAACCATTGATGCTCGGGTATCGACTTTTTGCTGATCACTTAGAGGCCAACGAACCATGTTTGTGTGCTACAGTTTTTTTGTCGTTCAATTGACTTGTAGTTAGTGTTGGAAAGCCTTCAAGTTCTCTGGATATAGCAGTAATGACACATTATTGTATATGTTTGTAAAATACAACTGTGTTATAATTTAAATTCGTAACAGCATCTTGATAAGATGAAAGTTTTATGTAAAAAAGAACAGCTTGTTGAAAAGTAAATGGTTTTTATTTTATTTATTATAAAGGACAATATCGCCTTGTAAAGGTAAGAAATACAAAAAAATACTAATACGGACAATTTACAATTATTTTAAATCAGCCAAAAATGGGTTTTCAGATACATTTTCTTTGAAAACAACAACTTGTTGAAATGTAAATGCAAAGATAATTGTACAGCCAGATTTTGCTAATGACAAGAATAAAACTTTAACAGAAAAATACGTCTCAATCTATTGTTTTAACAGTTACACAAGCTTCTTAGAGGTTTAAAAATTAAAATTAGTGAAATAAAATATTTCTTTTTAACCCCCAACCGCGAAAGGGGTTGTTAAAAGTTAAACGTATCTGTCGATATGTATATCTGTCTGTAGCATCGTAGCATCTAAACGAAAATACCGATTTTGATGCGGTTTTTTTACCTTGCATAACTTAGTTTGTGCCACAAAAATCCAATTTATTTTTAATTTATTAAAACATAAATAAATATTTGTTCCACATATGTATTTGCCCTCGAAAACAATAGATTACCATTAAAGATTCGTATCATTTGTTGAGAAATTAAACAGGAGTCGGACTACTTCCGAGCCGACTGCAAATGCATTTGCTTTTCTGCAAGAAGGTCAATAGTTGGACTCTGATATATTATTACTAAGAAATCTGCTATTCATTTGCTTCCGACACTTCATTATTTATGTGGATCGTATATGATTATGCATCTCAGTAGACTAAGTTCCAGCATGTAGGTTATTCACTTCATAAAGTCATGAAACTCGGCTAGAATTTATAATTATGCTCAGTGATCGCCCGATAGAGAAAGTGTATGAGACTTAGCTTTCAAAGTTTCACTGAACAAGGAAGCTTATGATATTCAAAATAGCCTACATAGCTATGTTATAAACAGTTGAAGTTGGTATTTTTATTTCAAATCTTTTTATATTTAAAACTAGGCAAGCATTTGACCCCGATCCCGCCTGTTGTTAAGCGGCGATGGAGTCTAAGGAGGAACATTCCCACCCAGGAAAAGCCTATTCACAAGATGCCTAGTTTATATTTATCAAGGAACACATCGGCAGGCAAAGAATTCCAAAGGAGTGCCTTTGTAGTACGCATTATGTATGGATTCTCGAAGCGTTCTGCATAGATAATTTCAAATATTAGGAATGGGCATAGAATATGCAACATGAACATGAACCAAGCTCTGGCATCCCCGTTCCATATTTTTCAATCATGAAGTAGCTCACTTCTTTGTTTTCTTTCTTGTTTGCACCAAATTTTAATGATTTTAAAATTGTTTTTCTATTTGATATTGATGATAATTACAACATACTAAATGTGCAATTAATGTTTATACGAGTACATCAACAATTACAATTTAAGTACTATTTAACATATTAATATGGTTATTAAGAGCTGTTTTCGTCTGAGCTAAATGATGTTATGAATAATGGTAAAGCTTAAACTAATTAGTTTTTGATTATGAACAAAATTGCACGTGGGAAGTAAAAGTTCACGTGTTCATATTCAAAGTCATATAATAGCCTGAGAAAGTGGAACGCAACTATAAACCTTTGTGACCTTTGAAAGGTCGAAATAAAAGTGCAGACAGCATGATAAACGATCGTTTTAATCATTTTTTTTTCTAAAGTTTGCGCGTAATTTATATTCGTAGATATAAAATTACCAAAACATCTGGTACTTAAGAGTAGATTTAATTTATTTTAATATTTTTTTTGGTCAGCTAACAACTTTACTAGAACAGGACATAGTATATTTTTAAGGAGCGCTTAGATTAAGAAAAAATTAAGGGTGTCATACTATAATTTCCGTATCGCGATCCTCGTATTGTGATGTGATAATTCATTCAAGTAAAATACTGATACCGTCAATAGCATCAATACTTCGCGTGATATTGATAGTGTTGGAGCATTAAGAGCAAACTCGAATATCAGCTTTGACATCGTGGCAAGAAAGGATATTCGGGAAGCATCTGATGTAGCATTACGTATTCTGCAGATTGTTATTCAGGTGGTGCTTCAATCATTATTAAGAGAAGGGACTTTTGTATACTGTGAAACAATTAATTTTAACACAATTTATAGTAAAATATGTAGTTAATTGTCAATATATTTTTTAATTTCATTCGTTGTGTGCCCCACTCAAAACTTTTGATACTTCCGTCCACGTTGTCTATGCATAAACATAACAACATAAACTGACGCCGTTAATTAATCTCTCTAATTAAACACCGCATTTCGCATGTTTATGTTGAGTCTCAGTGTGACAGGCGAATCTGTCACCACTATCCAGGTACCTTGAGGAACATGGCGGCTAAAAGGTACGGCAACCCGAGATTCGAAAACTCGAACTGTCGGATCGGGTCGGTCGGTTGACCAAGGTACGTAACAAACTAAGCTACCACGTCCTGACGTTGTCTGTGCTTCATTGCATAACCTCTTTTTCGTTGCTAAAGACGCTACTGTTGACCGTGGTTCACAGGAGTTGCATTAATGGAACACAGTTGCAGGTTTGCTCCGGATAAATTAGCAAAAAAAGTATCTTGAATTGTATACGTTTGACACATGACGTCATATAGCAGGGATAATCAGAAACAACAATATTTCGGAAGGATTTTCACAGAAGTAACAGTCAAAACTTTGTAGTTAATATTCGGAGTTAACATTCTCATTGGATTACAATTGCCTGTTAGTTTGAATGTATGTTTCAGTTTTGCATCTAGTTGTATAAAAACAAACACGAAATAAACAAATATAAACAATATCTAATACAACTTTCTGCATCCTGCTTTTTAAACACGTTTCTGCTTGGAGCTTCATCCCTTCACTTTCACACTGACCCTTAACCTTGGTAGCCATAGGATCGTCGGTTGCTAAGCAACCGTCGTGCTAGCCCTTCTGTCCTGACTTTCTATTCTACAAAACGATTATAGTGAAAACTAAGACACGACTTTGCTCATATGAGTCTGGTTTTGTAAATTATTGAAGGCAATATCCAATTTTAGTTTGACCATAAAGCTCTATGTTATTTCAACTGGTCGTGAGTATTTGAATTGGAATAATAAAGAGGAAATTTAGAACGACGTAACTCTCCTATAGTAGAAGTGATCATTGAAACCAAGGGTCAAGGTCCATGTAGACGTAAAAAACCCGTGCATACCTTAAGAAATAATCACCATTACTGAGCAATATTTCGTATTGTTTCTACATTCTTAAAAAAATCTTGCAAATTCCGGTCAATATGCGACACACGATATGATGGTGGCTTACAAATCTCATCTTAATTTATGGTATGGTAAGGTAGACTTTGTTACTTAGGGAGAACGTTCCTTTTAAAACTACTGAATTAAATAATTATTACATTTTTATGGTGCGTAAAATAAATGATGGCCTTGACTCTAAATCAGCCATCTCAAACTCAAACCCATTGGTGGGCCGAAAGCATTAAGACTTTCGACCAAAATAATAAATTTGGCGATCTGTTTTAGGCTTCAATTTAAAGCAAAAGCGCCAGGCTCATGGCTCATTTATTTACCGATGTGTAACACGTGCACAGGCCGCTGTATCTGACTGTTTTTTTTAATTCAGACCACAGGAAAATTGTGAGCGGGCCGCGGGTGGCCCGCGGGCCGCAAGCCTAGATAAACATATTATTATTTTAAAATTAACTAACACAGTTACTTCGGAATATTACCTAATCACACATTGCACAAATAAGAATGTACCATCTCAATAATTGTTTCTTTGTTAACAAATTATCTCCAGTAGTCAGCAATATTGAACAATACATCGATATTTTTATTGTTATTAAACAAATAACACAACTAAAACAGATTAATTTGAACGTAACTTTTAACTCTATAGCCGTAAGGTCTTTTTTGCGTTGTACCTTAAATTAAAGGAAAAAAAACACGTTATTGATTATTACTTGATTTGCTTTTAATTACTTCGCCAGTCAGTCAGTTTCACTTATTAAGCGTTGTGACAGTTTAAGCTCATCATAGAATTGTGTGATTTAAATATGTGAATTTGAATTATATTTCAAGTCTCTTGAAATTCATTATTCATTTATAAAATCTAAACTATATTATTTTGATTCTATATTATAAAGAGGAAAGATTTTATCGTTTATTTGAATTGAATAGGCGCCGAAACCATTCGAAAAAATCTTTCACTATTATAATTTTACATTATCTCTGATGATTACAGGAGATAGAATTTAAAAAAAAAGTCAAATACTTAGATCTATCGTGCAAAACCTTGTAAAAATCATATGTAAGTACGATAGAGTGTGCCCATAGCACTGGCTGCATTCCCACGCTGTATAGCGATTCTCAACCTTTGAGCGAAATGCAGACCAGCGCTACGGTCACGACTCTCTTTTTTTAATTTAACAAAAAATTACGCACCCCAAGAACCCATAGTCTCGAAACCAAACTGATATTTGAATACTCTTAAATCATCTTATCTTAGTATTTTGTGTTGTTCTTTGTGGTTAAAACAGCCAAAGAAACATATTTGTTTTATTTTACACTAATTTGAGCTGTTATTCTAAAAAGTGTTTTTTCTATTAGTAATATTTATTTTTTACAGTCTTTTTTTGTTATGGCTTAGTTCGGGATCAAGGCGATTTTGAATAAATAATCTTTATATCATTTAATTGGCATTTTAAGTAAATCTCGTGCGGATTGTTCGTACCAAGCCGTAAGATATTTATTTGGATTGCTGGTTAATTTAATTTAAAAAGCAACGTGATTAATTAACTGCTGAAGAAAACTTCTACAAAAAATTAATATCCTGTAATTAATTTGTAAGATTTTATTTCTATGAGAAACACATAAAATTAGTTTTCTTTTACTTATAAATACAATATCATGGGCAAACAAGAAAAAGCTTCACCTGAAGGAAAGTGATACCGCCTATAAACACGACGATGCCCCTGATGTCTGACACTAAGAGCACCTCCTAAGCGTTGTATATGTAGAGGTAAAAATGCTAAACCTCTCGTGCTGGTAATTACACTGACTCTCCAATCCTTCGAACCGAAACACGGCGAACTGCTTCACGGCAGAAATAGAAACATACCAGACGATCTCGCACTTTGATCAACCACCTTGAAATTGATATACGTTTATAAAAAAAACCAATGGTTTTTGTTTCAGTAATTATTGTATTAAAATCAAATTATGACAAACGCATGATGTTAGTCTTTCAATATGGTTGAATTAGCCTGCATTTGATTGTATTGTTTGCGTTTTTGTGAGTCAGGACTTGACACAATATCAGTTGCTCCATTGCACGGCTGCATTATTCGTCGAACGTTCAATACATTTTGATGGAACCTGTCCGAAACGATTCTAGTAGGTTTTTTTTTACCAAAATCAGTTCTAACATCGTTCTTAAAAAAAATGTAAATTGTTTGTTTATTTGTTTTGTATTCCTTGGCTTTACTTAGTGATAAAGCCCAAATAATAAATTTAAAAAAAAAACATCGGTCTCATTAACGCCATCTTGTCTAATCCGTCATCGTACGAGGCTAAATTTTTAAATTAAGTTGGCTGATTTAGGCTTCATATAATTTTAAATTGTTCGTACTTGTTTTTGTAGCTGTTTTTTTTTATTCCTTGCCTTTACTGCTTTAAATTTTAAAAACATGTGATTGTTATTGAAAACATGTGTTACTTATACCTATTTATAATATAAAAGTATTCAGTAAATGTATGGTATTTTAAATTATACCGCTATGTATGCACTTTGCATTATAATCTCAGGTTTCACGATACAAATCTCAGCCTAGAAGCATTAAGGTCTATTGTTTGGGGTTCCCATAAAACTGGAATGAACACTAGTTAAGAGAAAGTTAAATGTTTTGGTGGAAACTATCATTCGAAACAAGGTTAAATCGTTTACGTTTTGAAAACGATCTGAGTGTTTGTCGTTTGTTGATGTTATTTCAGGTATAAAAATAGTTTTATTGTCATGTTTTAATGAAAATTTTGTCTTTAATTTCAAAAATGTAGGTACTACTAGTTAATAGTTTTCAATTAAAAAAGATACAAAACAGATTGTACTAAACCTTAAACTCATTGATTATGAATATAGGTAGCTATTTGTGAAAATATTTCAGAAGGCATACTTACAGGCTTATGGAAACATGGTGCCACTTTAACTGATCTCTTTTGTTTTTCAGATCGCCCTGCTATTGTCCGGTATCATAGCGCTCAAGAAGATCATGATGCAGAAAAGCGGCGGCGGTGGTCATGAGAGCCACGGGTGGTCATCAGGCGGCGGCGGTGGCAGCGGAGGTTGGGACAGACGGTCCTACAACGACGTCTCTGACCTAGCATACCCTGCTTACAAGCAGGAATAACTCCCTTACCTCATGTTAAGCAATCGACTCGACGTAATAGCGCTTACTTATCAATAATTGTAGCTACGTGACTCGACATATCAGCACTTATATCAAATATTGTAGCTAACTCGACATTTAAGCCCTATAATGTCCAGTAATTCTACAGCTCAAAATGTAAGCTTTCATTTGTCAAGTATCGCACCAAGGCTAAGTGACTTGGCGTATAAGCGCGTACAATGTCGAGTGATGCTACAGCTCGACAATGTTGAAACTTATGGTAAGTAATATATCAAGATTCTCAGAAATTTAATAGCTATGAAATACAATTATTATATCAACTGATGTAGCAGGTTAACTCGGCATTTAACTTATTGCTTTGTAACAAACTCGACACTCAAGCGGTAATAATTGCAATGTAATAAGCGCTCATATTGTCAAATAGTACGACAAGAAGCGTCAAGTAATACGACAGCTAACTCGACATATTACGAGTATGTCAGCCAAATGACAGGTTAAATCTATGATCTTTAGATAAATGATTCTCTCTTGATTTCGTACCTTTCAAATACAAAAGTATTAAACAAATCTTTGGGTGGTAATGGTTGACCAAACTTTTTTTCAGTTTCAAATTCAGAAACTCATTAAATAAATAGACATTCTAAACAGGGATAATAAATTAAAATGGTGGGTTCAGATCCTTTAAACTCATGGTGAGGGTTAAGTGGGATTTTTTTAAATCGTGAATAAATTTTTTTACAGAAATTTTGAATTTAAATAGCACACATTGTTTATTTACTTTGAAAATTTTGATAGGTATCATTTCAAAAATATTGCGTGCCGTCTTATTAAAATTGTAATTTATTTAATTTATTATATATTTAAGTTTAAAATTGCTTTACATGGCAATTATAGCGTATTTTTTATAAAAAGATTTATTATTATATCGTAACTTAATTTATTTAAATTATACTCTCAGTGTTTGCATTTTTATCGTTATTTTTAGATTAAATCTAAAAGCTCAATAGTTTAAATTATTATAAATACAAATAAATGTTACTTGAAAACATTCTAGTTTTTTTCTCAATACCTTTAATGATATTATTATACATAAACAAGAGGCAGATTTGTCAGAAACATGAGATAAGTAAATAGTCCAATAATTCCCAATCGAGAATTTTTCCTTTACTTTGTTTACTTTTGGTCTGTATTAACAAACACTACTCTTCTTCTTCTTTCATATTGTTTCAATAGCAGCATCCCTTTCATAACACTTGACAAGTGTTAAAAATTGTATGTTTGTGCCGCTATGTTTGGAACAATTTTTTTCAATCGGTTTGTAAGCAAATAACATATCCATGTTTTGTGATATCATCGACTCAATACTGTGATGAATCTTCGTCTTATTTTGGTTTAGGAGTCATAACATCTTTACCTCTACATGGGCGACGCATTGGCACTCTTAGCTTTGCAGAATCAAGAGCATCGTCGTGTCAATGGTGGCGGTACCGCTTCCCATCATGCGATTGACCTACTTGTTTGCCTGTGATGTAAAAACCTATTGGTACTC
The DNA here is from genome assembly GCA_949316135.1 of Choreutis nemorana. Taxonomy (NCBI): domain Eukaryota; kingdom Metazoa; phylum Arthropoda; class Insecta; order Lepidoptera; family Choreutidae; genus Choreutis; species Choreutis nemorana. Next base: position 1,289,157 of record OX438619.1, on the reverse strand, counting down.
ATTAGGTCCATATCGCTCATCTTCTTTAACTAATTACTCAAATAATAATAACTATATAATGTAACATTTGAATTCAAATTTACTATTTGAGGTTCCAGGGTTTGAATTTGCAAGACGAATTGTCTTGGATGTTGTATTCTTATTTATATACAGTAATACCCCGGACTTACGCGATCGGTGGGTCCGAGCGATTGCCGTGTAAGTCGAATTCGCGAAAGTCGAGGTTCACATATAAATTATGTTGAATCGGGACCAGAGTATACAGGAAATAACAATTTAGAAGAATTTTTTAATCAAGTGTAAAATAATAAAACAATTTACATTGTTATGAATAAAGTAACCTAAACCGAAGTTATTTTGGAATCGAAGGCTTCATATACTCTAACAATGCTGCCTCACGAGTTAAGTTTTTCTCCTTCTCACGCAAAATTTCCTCATAGCATACCAGTAATTTTTTATTCCTCGTTTTGTAGTAGAAACACGTTCGTCATTATAATCTATTTTTTCTAAAATTTGGACTGTTGATTCCGGTAAGTCAAATTTCTTAGCTAATTCACAAATTTTAATTTTTGCTTCAAAGTAATTAATTATATTCAGTTTACACTCCAAAGACAGTGTTTTTCTCTTCTTGTTAGGCTCAAATTCGTTTTCGTTCTTTTAGTAGACATAATTAGAGATTATAGGTAAAACGTAGTGTGCACGTAAAACAATGCGCACGCGTAACACGTTCGAACCTGTCGCAAACTGAACACTGAGAGGGCGGAGCGAGAGAGCCGATGCGCCCGGTAATTAAAATGAAAAACCGCTTATCTCCGAATTCGTGTAAAACGGGGTAGCTTAAGTCGGGGTATTACTGTATTTAATTATACCATATCGTTGCTTAGCACCTGCGCTACGAGTTCTTACTATACTAAGTGCAGGGCTGAGTCAATGTGTGTGTCGTGATGTGGTTTTTTTTTTAATATATCTTGATATAAAAATTGCATGATTATGTTCAAATATTATTAAACTTTTAAAAAATCCACAAGTAAGTAGAACGAAAATACGCGAATGTATCATACTGACCTTAAGGTACCTAACATCTGCTGTTAAAGGAAGTACCGGGGGCCATAAAACTTAATCCGTTTCAACATCCCCGTCGAATGACGCCACTGGGGACCATGAAACGAATTTTTTCAACGTCAAGTCATGGAACCATAAATGCCTTTTTACTCATTGTTATAGAATGTGCGACAAACCAAACATGAATGGAGGCGTTGGTGCACCAACATAAAATTAATGACCTTGGTGTTGGACCAGTTTTAGCATACATTGATGTTAGTTCTTCCGAAAAAAAAGACCAGTTTTAGCATTTATGTTTTCAAAGCTCTTATTTATTTGTTTTTACATAAATGATAACACGTTTTCATCCAATAGCTTTATTTAGAATGTAGAAATAATTAACATTTAGGGTATGATGGGGCTGATATATTCCTATTGAAAAAAAAACCCCTAAATAAAAATTTATTTAAAAATGAACGTCCCCGTTAACAAGGCAGGCCACCGGGGGGGGGGGGTCATGGACATTTAGGGTATGATGGGGCTGACATATTCCTATTGAAAAAAACACCTAAATAAATATTTATTTAAAAATGAATGTCCCTGCTAACAACTCAAGCCACCGGGGATCATGACACAGATCACTACTAAGTGTGTGTCGTGTTGTGGTTTTTATTATTATTTATTGGTTCACGTTGGTATCAATTTTTGAAGCGCCATCTTTCCTTTTCACCTCAAACTTCGTTAACCTTGACAATGAAATGTTTTAGAAAGTGAAATTCATTGTCTTTGTAGCGCCACCTTAAAGAAAATTCATGAAACCGCTAGAAAAACCGCACCTTGGCATTGCACTGGCTGCTTTGTTATCTTTAATCATACATTTATAATTATCAGTCGAACGTTAATAAACAAAATGGTTGAGAATTAAATTACCAATGACTAAAATTTGTAATTTTTTCGTAGAACCAATATTAAAGAACTTACACATTTGCAAAGGCACACAGTGAAGTAGAAGTCCCATCGTTCAAACAACTTGCCTCGCCAACACAGGAATCGAATCATAGATGTGTTTTGTATTTGTTCTAAGTAAAAAATTGTATTTCAAAATTATCGGACACTAACTTCTTATCACGTCGTGAAGACATGGTAGCTGAGTTTGTTGCAGGCCTTGGTTAACTGACCGACCCAACCCGTCAGGTTGAGAATTCGAATCTCGAATTGCTGTAGATTGTAGCTGCCATATTCATCGTTGTGCCCCGGTAATGGTGACAGATTCGCAACCTGTCACTCTGGGACTCAACATAAACATGCGAAATGCATTGTTTAACACCTCCGCCTACCCCTCTCGAGGGATTAATTATGGCGTGAGTGAGTGTGTTAATTTTAATCAACCTTACTTTAATATGCCTTGGTTCTAAAATTAATCACTGACAAAGTATTTTAAAAACCACGATTGCCGCTTTTATCCAAAAATATTAATCAGCCTCGATGCGTTAACAACGACATTGATCGGTAATTTTTTTGTTCTCAAGTTATAAATGAAAAAGTGTTGCCCCTTAAAATCGATATGGGGCTAAGGCGCCACTGGGAAATGGTCGCCATTTTGGTTTTACACTCCCCTTATAAGTGATGCAATAGTTTTTATACCTAAAATTAATATATCTATATATCCTTTTTCGGAAAACATTCCTGTCTTCAAAAGATGAACTAGTAGGCAATAAAAGTTCATTATTTCAAAAGTTGAACTATGAGTCATTTTTTTTTTTAGTTTATTGATAAATACACGTACAGAAAAGTACAAAACATTCAAGGTTTCCGAGCTAACGCATTTTTTAGTTTTCGTTCAGAAGTAGATGCTTGAGTATTATATTTAAAATATTTATCCATACCTTTTTGAACTGTCGATTTGTCAGAAGTAAAAACCAACCTGGGATTTGTACCTCAGGTTCCTAGCTTCGCTGACAATTACTATCAACTTACCTATCATCATCATTTTCCTCATGTGTCATAATCTCTTAGGCGGAAGACATCAACTGCTTTACAGGTTATAGATTTATGAGGGAGATTTTTTGACGACCTTTGTGGCGCAGTGGTATAAACAGCCGACTGCTACGCAACAATTTTGGGGTTCGAATACCAGAGGGGGTGGAATTTTGTGTTATTTGCAAGACGCATTTTTTCGCTTACCGACCTTGAATTTTATATTCATATCTATGTAGTTTATACCATATCGTTGCTTAATTCCTATGACAAGTGCTTACGTGTATCATGATGTGGTTTATTTATTAAATTATTTATTTATCTTCGGGGTACCACCCTTTTTAATTTTTCTGCCGTGATGCAATTTGCTGTGTTTCGGTTCGAATGATTGGTGGGCCAGTGTAATTACCGGCACGAGAGGTATAATATTCTCTTGGTTCTCTGAAACATCAGGGGCATCTTCGTGTCTATAGGTGGCGGTATCACTCTCAATCAGGCAAATGATTTGTTTGCCTATGACGATGGATAAAGCGCTTGCATCCAGCTGCTGTCGGGTCGGTGTCAACGTCCCCGGTGGCCTGCCCCGGTAACGGGGCCGTTGAGAAAATTTGTTTCAACGTCCCCGGTACTTCTTTTAAATGCCTTATGGGGATCATATCAGAATCATACACTCGCGTATGCGATTTCCATTCTACTTAGGTACTTGTGGAATAAAATATTTCTAATTATTACATTTCTAATTATTTATCTTTTCAACGTTGACACCGACCCTGGCTCTCTGGCTTAACAAGACCTTCCATTCACATAGTAGCGTCCAACACTAAGCCTATCACATATCATTTAATACGTGACAAAGTTTAAATAAAAAAAAAGTCCCACCCGAACCCACTTCCACATTGGCGTTATGTCACGCAATGGACACGGAAACCGAATGTCCAGTTGACCGATTTCTTTCGTTCCTACATAAAACACACACACACACACCAATGCATTATAATTAAAAACTATCGCATAATGGAAGTACAACAGTCGCTTCCTTCCAAACGTTGCAGCTTTCCGCACGAACTGAAGTCAGTGATCACGCGAAATTAGTTTTATAAGTGCGCTGAAAACTGTTGAAGCTAGAGCTGTTACGGCGAATTTTTACCTGCACCTCTTACCTGTAGCCTTTTCAAGTCATGAGGGAAAAAGGGGGCCGTTTCTCTGGTACATGCTGGTGAATTGTATACGTCACGTTTATTTATTTATAGGCCCAAAAACCGATAACAATCGTAAAATTTAATAGAAAAATAAACCTTAAAAAATTGCTGTTTATCCCTATAGTTGGACACATAATTTTCATTAACAACAAATCATATTACTAAAAGCACTGAATAAAACAAAGTATGAGCACATAAAACTTTTAAGAATACACAAAATTAATTATTAAAATTAAGACAGTAGTTTTAAAAACAATCATTCATTTCGAAATCAATAACATCATCAGAGTATTTTTAAAGATTTTGAATTTGTGGTTAAACACATCAATTATATCAATGTTGTAGACATAGACAAGATGATGAACTGTGGTTTTTTTTTATTCATGACCAGGCAGGCATTTGACCCCAAGCCCGCCTGATGTTAAGCGGCGATGAGGTCTAAGGTGGATCATGCCGACCTGGGAGAAACCTATTCGCTCTTGCCTTAAAGAGGCCCAAGTTATATTGGTCAGGGAACACATCGGCAAGCAAAGAATTCCACATCCTTGCAGTACGCATTATGAAGGAGCTATCGAAGCATTTAGTCCGGATGATCGTAATATCTACCACAAAAGGATGCAACTTCAGCCTACGTCTAGTATTCCGATTATAAAAGGGGGCCGTTGGAATTAAATTGTGCAATTCCTGCGCACACTCTCCGAAATGTATCCTATAAAATACCGATAGACAGGCAACTTCGCGGCGGTGGCTGAGATCATGAAAGTTAGCAATATCATCGTCAATCCCGATGATTCTTCGGGCTCGCTTTTCAACAGAGTCTAAAGCTGCTAGCTGATACTTGGCTAAACCATCCCAAAGGTGACAGCAATACTCCAAACAAATTATTTAATATCACTACGTTTCTGTGTGTTTGAGAAGATTTGTTGCCTGTACATCAAAATACATTTCAAATTAATAATAACGGATAATCAAAAGCTCTGTAGTAAACTGATCCCGTTAAATCCCAAAGCCCTATGGTTTATCTATGGAAGTGTCTACAATACATGTAGTAAGTCTGTGAGGGATATCTATTAAGGTTTCTAATGCTAGTACTTCAAACAAGATACCTACTTAGCCTATATACCAGTGAGTTGCTTCGAACTTTGATCCCCCTAAATCTCAAGAACCTCTTGACTGATTTGATTTATATTCATAATTAAAACATTTGTTTGTCTAATTGGGTGGCCTACAAAATTTCACGACGATCCAATCAACGATGCTCGAGTTATTGTGGGGCAAACATTCATACATCCGTACAAACACCGGATTGCTTCAGCCAACTCTGAGAAATACACTCGCTTCAGTCGGTCGTTCAAATATTCTTCCAAAGCTGACGTTTACGCACGCCAGTGTGAAATTAAATTGAAACAATTTATGGATAATCAACATGTTGATTAAGACAAGTCTTCACTCAATAAACAGGTTGTTTTATAAATCATACGGTGGTAGTACAAAACATGCGGTGGTAGTAAAGAAAAATGACGATTTAAAAGTACTTATTTTAAAGTCTATTTGAATAAAAAATATTCTTATATTCATATATTTTTCATATCTTTTTTTGCCTCGATTTTCCCACACACGAAATTATAATATACGAGTATTATAAACTTTGTGGAATTGCCGTTATCTTGGAATAAGATATGTCACGGTTTTACTCAGTGACATGAACATGAGCATGGTTTTCGTCAAAAGTGGTGATTAAAGGTTCTAACAGGGTAGTCATGCGTGGTGCCCCTGGTATTGCAGACGTCCATCGTATTGTATTACGGTATTGCAGACGTCGGCTACGGTGATTGCTTGTTTAAGGCCTATACGCATTTTGAGCAGTCGCCGGCGGCTAGTTACCACGAGACTACTAGTTGTATTGTTCTTATTGGCTTTGCGAAGTCTTAAATCGGCTTCTTACTACCTCCTATTTCTTCTGATTAAGTTCGTTGCGGGTTCCAAGACAGTAGGGTGTCCGGGCCTGTGCGTCATTGCACAGCCGCATTATTTGTTGATTATTCGATCAAAGGACGCCACTGTTGATCCTGGTGAACAGGAGTTGCAGTGGTGGGACAGAGTGGCGGGTGTGCCCCGATGGCTTTGATGAAGCTATACGCATTGAGCCGCCGGTCACTTGGACGAGTCTTCATACGTCGCTGGGAGACCAGCATGCCTTGCGTGACAACGACCACGAGTTTTGCCTTGCGACTGCAGTAACAAATTTCTATGTATCTTTGTAAAGCGCCTCTAATGGATTGATAAGGAATTAATATTGCTCATACAATATCTAGATATCTTGACGGTCAAAGGTCAAAATCGAGCAAGTGGACTGCCGCAGTCTGACGATGATGATACAATATCTATGTTACCTGACGTATTGGAACACTATATTACTCATGGTAGACACACAGGTGCCGGCGACTGGTCAACAGTGCGTATAGGCTATTTAACGACTTCTGTAGCGGGCTTGTACCTAAAACTATAAAAAAGTGCTTTAATTAACACTGCTATACATCAAATGCTATAAATCAGTTAAAAACAAGCATGGATGTGTGCTCTTTACAAATACAAAAAAAAATATTAAACAAATTTTTGGAGTTCCTTTTCAATAAAAACTAAATTACTTTTGGAATCAAGTTATTTCATTCCATTGATTGATGAAGTTCAAGTTATTTTAAAACAAGGAAACAAAATTTAAATAAATATTGTTTCTTTTTACCTAAAATAAAAACTTGTAGTTTAATTTTAATTTCCCTGAAAACAAAGACCGAATCATGTTATATAAGCGACAGGCGTTAAACAGACAATAATTATATGAAAATAGAAATCAATTAGAATCGCTAATAAAAAACGTTTCAACAAAAAACAGGAACTGTGTTTTTCAGCGTTTCCTTATGCGGTACTGGTTAAACAAAGTGACTGACTGTTTGACCGATATTAATTAATTTCCTGATAAAAATATAACCTACCACTGCCTATATTTGTGTGAGGTGGTAGCTTAGTTAGGTAAGTTTGTAACGTTGATTAACCGACCGACCCGACCCGACAGTTCAAGGGTTCGAGTCTCGGTTTGCCGTACGTTGCTGCCATGTGCCTCATTGTACCCAGATAGTGGCGACAGATTCGCAACCTGTTACACTGGGACTTAACATAAACATGCGAAATGCGGTGTTTAACTCCTCTGCCAACCTTTCTCTAGGGATAACTAGGGATTTATGTCTTTTAATGTTAAATTGTAATTTTATAGCTATATAACTATACCGCCGTAAATTGCCGATGCCGGCAATTACACTGGCTCTCCAATCCTTCGTACCCAAAAATAGCGAACTACTTCACGTTGGAAACATTTTAACATTTACATTAGCAACGCATTGAAAGATGCTGTTTGTGTAAGGGATCATAAATTGTCGTGTCAATAATAATAATAATAATAAATCACATCACGACACACACATTGACTCAGCCCTGCAGTAAGTATCGTAAGAACTTGTGTCACAGGAACTAAGCAACGATATGGTAAATACTACATAGATTAGAATACAACGTCCAAGACCGGTAAGCGAAACAATGCGTCTTGCAAATAACACAAAGTCCCGCCCCCGCCGGGATTCGAACCCGAAACCTCAAGCGTAGCAGTCGGCAGTTTACACCACTGCGCCACCGAGGTCGTCAAAATCAAATACAATATCATGACAGACTACGACCATTACCAGTAAAAGTTCAAGTTAATCTTAGACACTTGAAACTCCAGATGTATCATACAAACGTTGTTAGTCTCATAACACCTGCCTTGGGGCTTACTATAATCTTTTATGAACCATCCTATTCCCAGGCAGTTATTAAGTTAGATGGCTTTTGTATAGTTTGAAAAGCATGCTACAACCCCTTAAAATATGAATGACATCGTAAATCGAAGAGGGAGACAGAGCTATACCAAAATTCTTCACTGAATTGTTATTGACACCAACATAAAACTGCCTGGCTAATAAAGTATCATATTATGGTACGAAAAGTTAATGCATTTCAATGTTTATCCCATCTTTATTGGAAAAAACATGAACGTTTTAAAGTGGAAACAAACCCATGTACTCGTTAGACAAAGTTGTACAAAATTGATTAACTGTTGTATGTTTCACCCAATTATTATGTGGAAACATGAATTAAATTAACATTTAGAAAATTTTAAGCACCTTATAATTACTACTTTATATTTTAATAAAGCAGGTAAAATTCTATAACGTGTGTTTTAAAAGCGAAATTAATGAAACCATTACATTTTATAATACGCTAAGTTAAGTAAAACAGACACTTATGGCATCCACTTCTTTCTTATTCAACTTCATGGGCAAAGACGATTCACCTGAAGGAAAGTGACACCGCCGACTATTAACACGTCGATGCCCTAGATGTCTTAGAACCCCAAGAGCACCGCTAATTCGTTACCCATATAGAGGTAAAAGATGTTATACCTCTCGTACTTGTAATTACACTGGCTCTCCAGTCCTTCGAACCGAACACAGCGAACTGCTTCACGGCACAAATAGAAAGGAGGGTGGTACCAACCCAGACGATCTCGCACGTACATCTACCACCTGTGAAAAACTACTGCTTACTTATTTTAATGCTTTAAATTGAAAGAACCCTTATTTCACATCGTTTACATGTTTTATTTATACCAAATAAATAACCACCATAACTAAGCAACGATATGGTATAAACTACATAGATAAGAATACAACATCCAAGACCGGTAAGCGAAACAATGCGTCTTGCAAATAACACAAAGTTCCGCCCCCGCCGGGATTCGAACGCGGAACCTCTAGCGTAGCTGTCGGCTGTTTACACCTGCGCCACCGAAATCGTCAATAAATAAATAAAATAATAGTAACCAATATTATTACAGCGGAGTAATAGCTGGCTGAAACGCAAGTGATTCCGGGTTCAATCCCGGCGGGGGCGGAACTTTGTGTTTATTGCAAAATGCATGGATTCGATTTCTGGTCTTGGATGACATCTTCGTATAAATCGTTTGTACAAAATCGTTCCTACCATACAATATTAAGTGTATCTTAGTACAGGGATGAGTCAATGTTCGGTGTGGCCTGCTTGTTTGCAAGGCTCACCGATGATGATTCTTAAGACGGCCAGCCGTTGGAGTAGTGCGGTATCTGAGGGTTTCTCTGGCTTCCCTCTATCCCGTAATGCTCTGACAGCTAACGGTGGCGGTAGAACTTTTGGTTTTAGTCGATAGGCACTACGTGAGTCCGACATACTCCTTCGGTCCCCCCGGGCTGGAGGAGATCCATGAGAATTTCCACACGTTAAAAAAAAAGGGCTGAGTCAATGTGAGTGGTTACTATTATTTCGTTGTCCCTTTGAAAAGTAAGTAAAATAATTATCATGATAGATAAGAAAAGTCTTTGTATCATAAACATGTATTATAAAAGTCTTTATGGCGTTTTCTATTCATAGAACTGTTCACGGTGCGAGAACTAGGAATAGATTCATCTATCCTCACCATAATTGGCGGCGTTCAAGAATTGCCTACTGTAACAACGTGCAATTTTCACTTCTTACAAAGCTGTTTGCTATGAAAACAATCTCACTTATTAATGACAAAATTATACTGAATTATTATAACACACCAAGTACAGCTAGCAACAAAAATACTGAAACACAAATAAATTTTAGCTATTAATTTATTTTGTTTGAAATTTAAAAACAACGCAGCTTTCAATAAATTTTTGCTAAAAATTTATTATGGATGAAATACAGAACCAATTTAAATCTACACGGGCAGCTCTCGGCGTTCCAGACATCAAGGGCGACAGGACAAGACGATCTTGTTAATAGGGGAATCACTTTCCTTCAGGCGAGCCATCTGTTTGTTTGCCCATGATGTTGTGCAAAAAAAATCTTTTTCTACTAATTTTAATAGGAAAAAAGTCTTATATTTTGTTGAATTCGCTTACCTGTATCGGCCATTAAAATTAACAAGCGGCCGATTAAAGAAAATTGATCCTGTCATATTCGAAGATAAAGAGTCTACGCCATATGCTACTTAGCACCTAATGCAAATGTTAATTAGTTATATTTTTATTTAATTTATGTAATAACTTGAGCTTAGCCAATAACTTGAGTCTATAGACCGACTACGAATTGATCACATTCATTTTGGTACCTTTTTACCCTAATTTGAAGTAAATCCACTTCATAATCCTAAATCTTCTTTTATTTCAAATTCAAATTCAAAATGTTTTTTATTGAAATAGACTTAAAATTAAGGCTTTCAAATCGTCATTTTTTTAAATCTACCACCGGTTCGGAATGCCATCTACGGGGAAGAAGCCGGCAAGAATCCTCCGTAGTTGATTTTTTCAAAAATTTACAATAGTTTTTTAATACAATTTGGAACATTTAAGTTTTCTATTTCATACAATTTAAAGCTACTATGACTACCTTTATATAAAGAAAATTACAATATGTAATATTCGTACGCTTAATACTGAAAAGAGTCAGTTTAAATGATTTTCTTTGTTGATAATGATGAAAAATAAAACTAAAATGGTCTTTAAGTTTGTAAATTAATCGTTATTCTTTTATAATTAATATTAATAACGCTTTTCGGGCATGCAGTATGGACAATGTTGATTTATCTAGAGACATGCAATCCAAAGAACTCACTTTTTAGGATGAACAATATTGCATGTCGTTTATCTTTGCATCTTCGGTTTAAGCGTCGTTGACCAGTGGCATTAAAAATGCAACTTTATCTTAATGTACATTTGAAATGAATAATTATTCTGGATGTCTAATTATAATTACTTTTTATACAATCTCATTGGCAAACAAGCGACGGTTTACCTTATTGAAAGAGATACCGCGATTCACACAACGACGATCTTGAGGTCTGGAACGCCAAAAGCACCGCTGCTGCGTTGCTCATGTAAATAAGTGAATATGATACACCTCTCGTGCCGGTTTTAACACTGGCTCTCGAATCCTTCCAACCGAAATACAGCGAATTGCTTCACGGCGCATATAGAAAGGAGAGAATACTTTACTATATTTCATAATATTGTAGCTTTATGTATAAATAAAATAAATAAATTAACTATACGTAGATTTTTCAGAAATAAATAACAATTATTTTTCATTCATAACCTGACATTCAACTGTCGCTTAAAAATACCCAGCGAATTCTAGAAATTACCAGAGCTAGAATTTAACGAAGTTGGAACCTATGTTGTTCCAATGTGGCAAACCGAATTCCTGTATGAAATCTTAAAGAAGTTTCAGGTGAATTGCTAGGGGAACGCATCGACAGGGATCAATATTAGCAAGCTTAAAACTAAGTCCAGCCCGCGTAGAATCTTCATCGCAGTCGAGCTACGTTCTTGTAATGCAATTTCACAAATCAAACACATACAAAAACTCACACCGTATTCTTCGAGAGGGGTAGGCAGGGGTGTTACACACCACATTTCGCATGTTTATGTTGAGTCCCACTGTGACAGACAGCGAACATTGCAGACGTGACCGCAACCCGAGACGGCAACCCGAGACTCGAACCCTTGACCTGTGGGTCGGGTCGGCCGGTTATCTAATTTAAATACGTTTTTATTGGAAATTGGAATTTGTCGAAACGGCCAGGTCATCAAATCGTTTTATTTATTTATTACTTATAGTTTTGTTGTGCAAAATACTCACGTCTACATAGTTGCTTTCTTTCTAACAGGAATGCTGGCCAAGGAGACAATACTTAAATCTAATTTCTTAAAGTTTCCTAACCCTTCTAAGATAGTGTGAAAGAAAAAAACAAAATTTATATCTAAAGTCAATGTCACAATACGATGAAGTCGCTCATCAACTGGAACCTCGAACTGTCGAGTCAAATCGGTCGGTTAACCAAGGCACGTAACAAACTGAGCTACCACGTCCTTAAAATATTTTGAGGTTTCAGAATTTGTGTAAAATATTAAAAATATTAATCTCTTGTTCAGGCACTAAAAAGTAAGATGAAAAAAATAATTGTAATTATATAAATATACATAATTTAATACATAAAAAGGTTCATAACCTTAGCATAAACATCATGATTGAATAATCATATACTATATGTACTATGCAAATCTCTAATAGCAAATAACATTATAGCAAAAAGTTAATTGACTTCATAATCTGTCCGTCCGTCTCTTGGCAAAAAAGTACTCTCTCTAAGTTTCTAAGACAATTCTATTGAAATCACCGTAACCTTCGTTCATGAAGTCATTACATGATGATAGGAAAATTGGACGGAAATTTAACTTAAATATAACTACAAAAATTGAGACATGCTATTTTTCATACAAGCTTGCGCCTGTGGCTTTTGACTTCTATTTAAATAATATAGAACTATAGAAAGATTAATATAATATGGAAAGATAATATAAAAATAAAAAATACCATTGACTACAATTAATTTTTGTAAAAAAATAAAAATATGAAGAGGAAATATTTGATCGTTTTTTTGAATTGATCAGGCTTCGTAACTACTGGACCGATTTGAGAAATTATTTCACCATTAGAATTTCACGTTATTCCTGAGTAACATAGGCGATAGAATTTAATAACTACCTGTGCCAAGCCGGGGCGGACCGCTAGTTACTAATAATAATAACCACATCACGACACACACATTGACTCAGCTCTGTAGTAAGTATTTTAAGAGCTTGTGTCACAGGAACTAAGCAACGATTTGCTATATACTACATAGATGAGAATACAACATCCAAGACGGGTAAGCGAAACAATGCGTCTTGCAAATAACACAAAGTTACGCCATCGCCGAGATTGAACCCGGAACCTCTAGCGTAGCAGTCGGCTGTTTACACCACTGCGCCACCGAGGTCGTCGTAGTAGATATTGAATAGGATTTTTGCTCTTCAATAGTATAACTAAATGTACACTATGTTGGTGATCGTTTTAATAAATAAATTAAGTAGGTACATAAAATAAAATAAATAAAAATCATAAATTTGCTTTTAAACTAAATATTTGACTTGATATATACTTTATTTGTTTTTTTTTTTTGACATAGCTATTTAAAAATTATATTGTGACAAAATTTTTGAATAATTATGATAATTTTAATAACAATATTTATGCGTCGAAACTACAGATTTTTTAGGAACTAAAATTGTTAAACCACTTATTTCAACCAAAAATCTTAAAAATAAATCATTTTGATTTTGATTTTGAAAATAGTCCAAATAATTTTTATCTCTCGTGGGCCAAAAAAGATAATGCGATGCTATAAAATATTTTAATTTCTACAGAAGAATAAAAAAATTAGATCAATAATTTTTTAAAGGCACGATTCCCGATATAAGATACGTAAGGTGAGACCCATTTAATTTCGGTTGTTCAAGCTGATAACGTCCACAATTCACGTAGTAATAGTTACATAGAGGTTTCCGTAAACCCGACCGACCGTGAACGGTCGGGAAAAACGCAAGTCAAAACGTCGTATGTATAAATATAACGCCTAGGAACGATAGCAGTTCAGTTATACGCGGTCGCTTGATACAAAATGGTGAATTCGAAGGGTGGGGTGGAATAAATAAAATAAAAGTGTTACAGTTCGATTTGTGTAATTTAGAAAGAAAGGTACAGAAATGGAGGTGAAGATGAGTTTGTGTCAAAGTTTTCTCGTGCTCTCTATGGTTGCAGTGACGTACGGCGATGGGAACGATAGGCTGACTAAAGTTTGGTCTTACACCGGCGCTGCTAACCCTGAGGGTTCCAGGACTGCTGTGGTGAACGTGTCAAGTGACCAGGTAGTTGTAGAGCCTGACAGCTACCCATCAATCGGCCAGCCCAGGTCGGGCCACCAAAGATACTCCTTCAAACCAAGATCAATTCCCATCAAGCAGGACCCGGAAAACATTTACTATGCCAAGGATAAATATAAGTCAGAAATACTTCTCCCCGGTAATTTATTCCCGATTGAGAAGGTTAACAGGAATTTATCGGAGGATGAAGAGTACAACCCTCTGAGCGGAGGGCCGTTCCACCCTAAAGCCATCCCCTTGCTGAGGGGTCACAGCCAGAAGAGGTCTCTCGATGACGAGATCGTAACACCGATCCAGGAAGCCTCCAGGAGATCATTGTCGTGTTAGTACAAAACAATAATCAAGTAGCTATTAAAACTTAAAAATTAGATAGGTACATTACTTCTGAAAGTACACATACTTTAGCAATAAAACATATAATAAATAGTATCAAATTCACAAAAATAAAGTACTATCAAAATAAAATGGAAAGGAAAGAATAGATTTCTTATAAAATCAAGTGAATGCCATCTAATGTTTTCAATGCAAAAAGTTTTCGCTGCAACAAAGTTTGCATATCTAGGCCCTTGAAACTAAAACTCATGTTTCAGAACATTTTGATCAGATCATTCTGACATTAATTTTAAAGTTTCTTTTTATCCTGAACAAAATATATTTGTTTTCTCGCCAACCACATGCCATATAAGCATAAGGCGCAGCGCAAACTTGTGGCTTGTGTCGGACACGACCCAATTATCTTGTGTTATCTTTGAAGATGATACAGCCTGATATATTGCATAGGAAACGATAGCTACGTTCCAGTGAAGTCACGTCAAAAAAACAGCCACTTTTTGGTGTCCAGTGACGGCAATTTGACTCAATTGCAGCGGTAATTTTTAGGTTAGGCTTGAAAATATGGCGGTTGCTGGTATCCGACACAAGAGACACGTTTGCGCGGCGCCTTATAGTTGTTAAAGCGATTTTGTTGTCGACAAGAGGCATAACCAATCATTACGGAACGGTATAGCAAATATAATACTAATTTATTAGACGCACAGTTGGTCAAGTTGATTGATACCGCATAAGCTGTGTTCTGCATCAGTTCGTTTTGATTGCTGTTCATTTGCTTTAAAAAAATATCCACCTTCCAACTTGGACATCAAGTTTTGCCAAGCTGCCCTTTTGGACACATATTTGCCAAGGGTTAGAGATAAAAAATTATCATCTCAGCGTTTTTCAAAGATAAAGTACTTAGAACTTATTTCGGTATACTGGTCATTGGATGTAGCTCCTATTCTCCACATTGCTGTTTAATTATTAAGGTCTTATCATGGGGCGAAAAGAAAAACAAACTTAGGTCTTTGGAATTTCAGTGACATGCGAGTGACACCTTTGGTTTAGCAAACGTTTGAAGCCTTCAATAACTGCATACCATTAGGTGAGCCGCTTGCTTATTTGAGTTGAACCATTGCATTATTTCAACGTAGTTTGCTGTTTTTGCATTGCCATATGCTATATTGCATACAATGTGTGCAGGTAGATCTACGTGCGAGATCTGCGGCTGTATCACTTACCATCATGTGATCTGTCTTCTTGTCCAAGATGTTGAAAAAAAAATGGTGTGATGTGCTTCTTATTAAGTAATATAACATAGCAAAATTCATGTCGTAATGTATCCCTCACCGCATGTTTATGTTGAGTCCCAGTATGACAGGTTGCAAATCTGTCGCCACCATTCAGGCACAATGAGGAACTATAACGTAGGGCAACTCGAGAATTGAACCCTTGAATTGTCGGGTCGGGTCGGTCGGTTGACCAAGACACGTAACAAACTGAGCTACCACGACCTCTTATTAGGTAAATAGAAATATATTTTGTTTAGGCTGAAGGGTGTCAGTTGGACTGGACTCTTTCAATGCAAAATGATCTAACTAAAATTAAGAAACAGGACGTTCATACTCAATACAGAATACCTCACGAGCGTCTAAAGATGATAAAGAGGAAAATAATTACAAAATAATTGTGAATGTAAAATGCTTTAAAAGTGTTCGTCCATGATTGGAACTGATATAAAAATTGCAATGCACAAAATATATAATGTATAATTATACGTTTTGAGCATTGTAAATGGATCTAACAAATGAATCATTAAATTTGAAGAAAAAAAGAGAAATCTCAAAAATGAAAAAGTTAAAACAATAACTTAATCTCGTTTTGAAACAAAATAAAAAGATACTTAGAACTAAAGAGCATCAATTGGCCCAATCAGAGAAAAACAAATCCATAATGTTTGATACCAAAAACACCGAATTTCCCAATTCTGAAAGTTCCCATTTGCAGCGAAGTCATAGAAAATGTCGTGGTAATGACCATTATTGATCATTACCTGTCACAACTTCGTACCACTCGAACCTTGCAATCACTGCTCTCTCTTAAATCTTAAATTCGATCACTTCTCCAACCAGCAATCATTTCCGCTTGACTGTTAAGACTGGTATACACCAACTGGAAGGGAAATTTCAGTTTTTTTCTTTTGTAATTGATATGTTACGTTATGATTTTACCAATCTATTTTCCGTTACGGAGTCATGGAGTTGGAAGTAATATGAAACTGATGTACTATAAAAAAATCTCGAGACCGAATGCCATTGAATGTTTGATCACATTTTTCCTTTTTTTTTTCATTGAAGATCAACAAACAGTTACAAAAAAAAGGCTTTCAAATTAGTTTTTACATTAAAACTTGAATACATTTCCGACCAACCACAGATTTTTGGTAGATACTGAAGGAAGTTCTCCAGAGC
Source organism: Choreutis nemorana (assembly GCA_949316135.1). Taxonomy (NCBI): domain Eukaryota; kingdom Metazoa; phylum Arthropoda; class Insecta; order Lepidoptera; family Choreutidae; genus Choreutis; species Choreutis nemorana. The sequence continues at coordinate 1,272,300 of OX438619.1, read as the reverse complement.
TGACAATTAACAGTAATTCTCAATTTTTAACCGGAAAAATTGTTGATTACATTTACAGAGTAAAGGGAATGAAACACACAGGAGAAAAGAAAATCTGGATTAACTTTAAACAGTGAAAGGAATTCCTTTTCATTACGTTTCATAGTTTCATGTCATGTAAAGTAAAATCTCACAAAGAACGTTCGTTCGGTTGTGTTTGTTTTGACAGGCGTGTACATGCATAATGTTTCAGTGTGCGAAACATCGAGTTTGCTCGGTAAAGAGTTTAACGCACACTAGAACAATATGCATACTAAAAATTCAAATCACAGCCATAGACAAACCTTCTTTTTGATATGGAATATCTATTACATGATTAAAAATATGGTGAACTAAAACGTTAAAAAAAAAAACTAATAATTAATAATTTTAAATTGTTTATTTATACTTTTTTTAAAGATAATTTAACAATATTACATTCTATTTCTCATCAGATAATTCGTCTATATTAAAACTCTCCTTAATATTAAAACAATCAAATTAATTTAATTGGAAAATATTAAATCTAATTTTGTTCTTCTTTAACCATTATATTTATTCAAAAATAACTTTAAAATTGATCCTTTTTTATATTTTAAAAAAGGCTTCTATATTTGAAAAAAATCCGAAATTAAAATTAAGAAGACTACTTGTTTAGTAAATAACTTGTGACGTTTAAAAAGTCGGTAGAAAAGTCAAGTTTCCTCTTTTTGTTTATCTAGTGAGTTTGTTATATATCACATAAGCAAATGAACCTTCAGGTAGACCGAAAAATTTCTTCCATTTTGTAAGCAAATAATTTATTTATCTAATCTGGAGTTTATTACTAACTATTGTCTTGCAATTACAATAAATTTATTTAATTCATTTATTTTGGATTGGATCTCTTTCGACTTTGCTTTTTGATCATTGGTAAGATAAAAAAAATCATATACTGAAATTATTGGTGTTAAATTTTAACTACAAAGTGGTATTTTGTTTTTAAATTTTAATCTTTTTTTTCATTCTTCAGTGTGTAGAAGCTCAAAATGAACCGTGAAATGTCTGTATTATTATAAACTAGAGCCAGTGAGGCTCAGAGCTTCAATGCAAATTTATTTAAACGTAATAAAAATAAGACCTTTTCACTAGTCTACTAAAACTAGGACCGCTGGACCGATTTGAATAATTCTGTCTATACTTTCGTCTCTATAGTACAGTTTTGCTTAAAAAGTTAGTTGGGAAAGAGATTAAAAGATGACGACGGTTGGGAAACCAACCCTGGTTGGTTTCCTGTCTACTAGTTCAAACATAATAAATTCATATTTTAAAAACACTAGAAAAAAAAATGCTTGGAATGCCAGTGTCTATCTTCTGGCTTCATCATCAAACCTTGAAACCTAATATCGTGGTCAAAATTACAAATACAAGACTTTTCTAAGAAATCCAAAACAGCTTTGATACGATTTTCCATCATAAAGTTCCAGTTCATATCTTCCGGCTCCATCATCAGGTCAGTTCGACAGTACCATATTATTGTATCGTCATCAGTACTACATACAGCTGCCAATTTTCATTACGATACGACCCTTGGAAGATGGTTAAATTAGTTAAGTTAGATTTCATTACATGGTCAGTTACATACAGGTCGATATAATAAAAGCGTGTTAAAAATTGATTATTTTTTTAACTTGATTCTTAAATGTAAAATTTGAATATGGACTCTGGTTTGAATCTCTAATATTGCCTCTGTTGAGTATAATTATGACATGAATCTAAGTCCCAAAATATTTTTATTAAGTAATTGATTGTTCATTGGAGTTAAAAGGGCCATTTAAAGAATAATTTTAAGCTTTATTTTTAAATTCGGCGTAAAAGCAATTCGCCTTTTAGGGCCTTCTAACCTTATAGTTGTTTAGTTAAGCGATTTAATGTATCATATTAACTAGTATATTAACAAAATAAATTAACTTATTGCACTAAATACCACTTGAAAATTCATTTTAAATTAAAAACTATTTTAGAAATACTCTTTCATTAAAAAAAATTGCAGAACAATGTCTAGTGGAACGTATTAATACGAAATGAACGGTGAAAAAATAAAAAAAATATTGCGTGATAACTTCTGTTACAGAAGGCAGATTTTTTTAACGTTTCAATCTATTGATCACAGAAACGATGATCTTTATTGCTTGGAACATAGAGTCGAAATTACAATGAAAACTTAAATCCAGAGTCATCGAATGAATAATGAACAATAGGAATAATTGTTATTTGTTAATTTACGACTGTTCCGTGATTTAACTAATTGGATAGTAATTTTTACGTCAGTTTCGTTTTTCTATTCGGTACGTAATGTTACCAGTATAATTATGATTATCCATGCGACCTATGACGATATGGTGGACGATCTCCAAATCCCGGCAGTAGCGGAACTTTGTGTTATTTGCAAGACGCATTGTTTTTCTTACCGGTCTTGGATGTTGTATTCTTATCTATGCAGTATATACCATATCGTTCTTAGTTCCTGTTACTCAAGTTCTTACGATACTTACTGCAGGGCTGAGTCAATATGTGTGTCGTGGTGTGGTTATTATTATTATCTGATAACTTACGAAAAGATGCGGTCATTGTTTTTATGAAAATAAATAAAAACTTAAACCGAATAGTTGATTATTGTCTATTTGAATATTGAAAAAAGCAACTACGGAGATTTTTTACCGGATTCTTCCCCGTAGAAATAGCATTCCGAAACAATGGTAGTTTATAAAAAATATGGATTTAAAAATGCTTATTTTTAGTCTATTCGAATTAAAAAAGACATATGGACTGTAATGAAATAAATCAAGAAATAATAATGAATCTGCCGGACTAATTTCAAATACAAAATTCGTTAAGAAACTACAAAAATAATACCAGTTTTTGGTGTTGATCTTTCCATTTTTTATTTAAAAAAAACAGTATCAATAAAATGTATGTATTAAATATTTCGGAACTACTGTATTTTGTATTTTAAGAATGTACAAAAAGGCTTTTAATGACAACTAATAACAACTTATAAAACAAAACCATATCAAAACACTATCAAAATGAGCTGTAAGTAAGTATAATAATTATAGTTTTAATGATATGGTATAGTTAAAATAATTAGTAAGAAATCGTTATTTAAAAGTGTTAGTAAGTTGAAAGTTATTTTTCATTATTTCTAATACTTTGTTGCATTCTTTACCTGTAAGAAACATAAGAAGTATGCTGAACACGCAATATAACTGTCTTCATACTTTCCATCGGCTGTATTTAAAGAAATCTAAACAATTTCGCGTGAGATATAAAGATAGTTTAAACGCAAATCTAATAACAGCGAATTAGTATTACAAGATAATAAGAAACAGATTATTTAATGATTACAGAAATTACTGATGCGGAAAATTAAAGAAGGCTTGTTATGTTGGGTGCATGTAAAAAGATATATCTGTGTGTCTACAATGAGTTCGTATAGTTTTTCTGCACGTCAGGTAACATAGATTACTGCAGTGATTTTGTAATAGCAGTCTTAATTCCTCATCAATCCGTTAGAGGTGCTTTACAAAGTCTCATACAAATTGGTAACTGCAGTCGCAAGCGGCAGTCGAAGGTAAAACTCATGGTAGGAACACTGAATCGCTTTTGAAAGTGGTTGCGAAGGAAGAAAAAGTAGGATCAAATGAATTATTTTTTGTAACCTCTTTCGATTCTCAGAAAAGTCATGCTGTGTCTATATTATTCTGTCAGATACCAATCACCACCATATTTTCATAAAATCAATTAATTGATACCGAAAGTTGACACGGCGGCTATGTCTGATTGCCGCCACCAGACACAAACATTACGGTGGTGTAGTTGTGTCGGCAACAGAAAGTGGCTCGTCCCCAACACACGACACACGTTTCGGCAGCGCTTTAGTAATCTTAGCATGCTAGGTTATAGGTTAGCCATCTCTGAAATTGAAAATAAACTTTCTAACACGGAATAATTTCATTCCTTAAAATACAGATGACTGATCAATTTAGATTTTTCAATGTAATTAATTATCTGTCTTTCCTGTCATCTCATACATAAAGAAAGTTATTGACCAAAATTTTAACAGTTATTCTTTTTTATTCCAGACATCTTAGGAGTAGAAGACGAGGACGAAGATGAAAGTGGGGGTGACGGAGAGACGGAGTATGAAATCGATGAAGAGGAACCCTCAGAGGACGACAGTGAGAAGAATTACAAGCACAAGCTCAAACCAAAGAAGCCTAAGAAACTCGGCAAATACATGATGCCCCTTCTCCTAGCCTACAAGATGAAGTATTTCGCTTTGGTCCCAGTCATGATGGGAGGACTAGTTCTGCTGGTCGGTGCGACAGGCCTAGCTGGATTCTTCTTCGCGTTATTTGCCGCCGTAATGGGACTACAGAAGGGAAGCTATTAAAATTTAGTATAAAGTCGACGCTTCTAGATGCCATCCAAATATACCGTAGAAATATCAATTCTTTAGGAACTTCTCTCTTTGTTCTGTTTTCTTTCCAATTTGTGTGATCAAAACTTTTAATATTTAAAAGCAATTTTGATGCATTTGTTTTAACGCATCTCTATCGTCGAATATCGTGTTATTGAATTTCATTTCGGTGCTTTTGTAAATAGAAGTTTTCGTTTCGATTTCTATAGTGTAGGTAATTTATTTTAATTTATTTAAATTAAATTTAGAGAAGGTAATTTACTTAATAAGTTAATTATTTAATAGTTACCATTGATTACGTACACATATTTATACATTGATAATATATAAACACAATATTGACTGCTACTGTGATTTTATTTCAATAAATCATTGTTAGGTCGGTAGTTTATTCCTACACAAATTTAGTAAAAAATATTTCTAAAATAGAATATATATATATATAAATATATATTATTTTCGTAAAAATGCTTTTGCAACACGTATTAACAAATGTCCATTAATTTATCTGGTGAGATTCATATAAAATATATATATATTTTGTAAAATATATATATGTATTTATATATATATATATATATAAGTAGAAATAAAAAAATCAAAAGCATTTTTACGAAAATTACGTTTTCAGATGAGTATCGAAGGAGGAGTATATAGACTCCTAATATTTTAAAACAATGTATATAATTACTACATTTAATAAATAAAAATCCCGACAAACACACTACCTCGCGTTGACATACACAAACATAAACTTACATGACAAACTCTGTGGTCGAACTAAAAATTCTTCAATACTCTTTTGTCGAATTTCGACAAATGGGCGATCTTTCATATTTATCATTATGATTTTTACACTTACAAGTCACGATAATATAAACAATATAAATCAACATATTTTTCAAAAAAAAAAATCAACTCATTTTATTGTTTATTTTTATTCAATGTTTATGGAAAACTGTAAGGAAATACAAAAAAAAAAAAAACATTCCTAAAAATTTTTGCAAATCGAAAAAAAAGTTGATGACGACAGTTGTAGTGCAAAGGCAAAAGTTAAATATATAATTATGTAAAAGTACCTACATAAATAAAAGTAAATGACAAAACCAAAGTCCGGAAAATTACTTCAGTCTGTCTATGGTAATGAGGGGGTTGAGATTCTAGCGCCACGGTCTAGTTGCGGAGAAAAATGGCAATTTACTAGAATCGATTTCCTTTGAACTTTACTCGGAGAACAATGCTTACATCATTCATATTTAACTGCCGGTGCATTACAAGTTCCTGATAAAAAGCTTGGTTAGAACTATTTACACCACGAAGGTATCAAACAAGCATTGCCAGATGGTGAGCAGTCCTAGCCTATGGGCATTTGTAATGGCTGGGACATCAGGCACGCGTTACTCATCGAGCAAGAATCTTTCAACACTCTCTCTGGAGAACCCATGCTGTAGTCACTTGGGAAAACCATGGCAGGGAGTTCATTCCACACCCTGAGAGTTCGCGGGAAGAAACTTCTTTGAAAGCGAACGGTTCATGACCGATTAGGCTCCAAGGTGTAAGGATGATCTCCCTTACGATGGTAAGATGTCCGATGGTAAAAAATGTCAATCCCATTTTCGGCATCGTCTCAAATAATTCTTTTCTGGGAGGGAAGTCTGAAACCGCTTTCTTACTACCACCTATTACTTCTGATTAAGTTCGTTGTGGGTCCCGCTATCGCCGGAAAGGTGTCCGGTACAGCCTATGCGTCATTGCACAGCTGCACTATTCGTTGACTATTCAATCAAAGGACGCCACTGTTGATCCTGGTGAACTAGAGTTGCAGTGGTGGGACAGAGTGGCGGTTGTGCCCCAATCTTAAATAATTCCTCATAATATTCCCCATTAAATAAACAGTAGAACAAACACACACACAGGGAAGCGAAGACTCTATTCTATTTAAGGATATCATTTGATCGATGGGAGAACCAAAATTAACGAGGCACATAATGCTGATGCGTTTTTGAAACCACGAAACTAAATGTATAAAACAAGACTTACTTACTTAAAGTCTCAGCACACAAAAACCTCCAAGTGCTGCCTGACACATCTCAGATTTACTCTCAGTAGGTTATCTGTAATTTTCTAAGAAAAGGGTTGAAATAAGTAACATCTTCTCTAAGCTCACATTTCAATGTCATACTGTCGGAAGTTGAGTCGGATCGAGTCGGTGTAATGTGGGAACCTCAGTCGAATCTTTTCAGGTAGAGCATCATAAGCGACATGCGTTGGAGGTCGTGGCAGCTCAGTTTGTTGCGTGCCTTGGTTAACCAACCGACCCAACCCGATAGATCGAGGGTTAGAATCTCGGGGTGCCGTACATTGTAGCTGCCATGTTCCTTTTCGTACACTGTTTCCCACTGTCACACACCAGTTTGACAGCTACGCAACCTGACAGGACTCCGAAACATGCGAAATGCGGTGTTTAACACTGCTGCCAACTCCTCTCGAGGGATTTATTACGGTGAGTTTATGTATGTTATGTAATACATCATAATCGACAAAAAATCTTGTAATTTTTCAGTTACGCCTTATAGCGATGACTTGTAAGCATTATTTTAAATTTCCGATACTTAAATTTCAATGAGGAAGTAGAATCGTAACAAGAGACAAAATAATTGATAGCTGGTAAAAGTAGATTCCCTTGGACCATCTAAAAATCTGGGCCTCAGTCAAACTTCTGACACGGGCTACACAAAGACCTGGCAATTGGGTAATACGCACTATTTCAAATGTATCCGAAGCCTAGCCTGAAGCTGTTTAATTATGATTTCATTCATTTATTAAAATGGACTGAAAAAACGTTTCTTGCAAAAAAAATTACTATGAACAGCGCAACCACGTGTTCGTACTTTTACTGGTCACTTAGCAGATAGTTCTCCATTTGACGACTTTGCGGCGCATTAGTGTAAACAGCCAACTGCCAGGCTTGGGGTTCGAAACCCGGCGGAGGCGAAACTTTTAGTTATTTGCAAGACGCATTGTTTCGCTTGCCGGTCTTGGATGTAGTATTCTTATCTATGTAGTATATACCATATCGTTGCTTAGTTCCTGTGACACATGTTGTTTCAATTTATTGTCACATCCTTAGTGATGCTAGATCAAACACTGGAGAAGTTCCATTTCTTTATTTACCTACACACTTTAAACTTATAGAATTTATATTGAGTTATCTAGTTCAATAAACTTACCACTATCTAACACAGCAAGAACTTCTTTACGATCTTAAAATCTTCAGGCGCGTAATATTTTTCTTTGGACGAAATGAAAATGAAAAATTTAATTTTCAGTTTAATTAGCATTTTCTATTTGTTTTATATATTTTTCACACTTTATCCTATGAATAGTAAAGTTTAATTTCCCAAAAAAATACTACTCAGAGATAGCAAACAATTTTGAAAACATCAGGCGCTTTATTTCTATTTACAACAAATGTACCTATGTAAATAGTGTGCCTTGAATTCAAATTGAACAGTGTTAATGTCGCAATGGTGGCAAACAAGCATACGGCCCACCTGATGGTAAGCGGTCACCGTAGCCTATGGACGTTTGCAATACCAGGGTATCAAGCACGCGTTTCCGATCCTTCGAGACCTTTTAACATCATTTTTGAAGAACCCCATGCTGTATGCCTCATGAAATAGTATTGGGATCTCTTAAAAGATAATTTGATGAACCATTTTTTTATTCATCATCACGGGCAAACAAGCAGACGGCTCACCTGATAGAAAGTGATACCGCCGCCTATTGACACGACCATGCTCTTGATGTCTGGAACGCCAAGAGCATCGTCAATGCGTTGCCCATATAAAAGTAAAGATGTTATACCTCTCATGCTGGTAATTACATTGGCTTTCCAATCCATCGAACCGACACACAGCGAACTGCTTAAGAGCAGAAATAGAAAGGAGGTACCAACCCAGACGATCTCGCACGTAGAGGTACCACCTGTTAACCATAAAGTTATATGACCACCCCTTCGACCATGCCTTAACTTTTAGATGCTTACTTCCATTTTTAGCTGTTGTCTACATGATACTTGGGTTATGTGAATGAATAATCAACAATACAAAAATAAAATATAATTTTCTATCTACTGTATCCTTTGGCTTGAATTTCAATGAGAGTTAAATTAAATTAAAACGTAATTATGCGTCAAAATTCAGTTCCGCTGTTCACCTAACTAGGTCTATAACCATCCATCCGGACTAATTACTAATACCCACAGTAAATTTTCTAATTAAAGGTAGAAAACCGTGAATGCCATTTAACTTGGACACCATTGCTGGCAATTATTGACTCATAACTGTATATAAGATATGGACTTGCCTTGACAATGCCACACTATACAGAACCTAGCTCGAGTTTAGACTTAAACATGTAAATACGCCAATGTGTACCATAAAATATTTCTGCACAAACTTTAAGGTGTGGTTTACGAGGTCCTTGGCTACCATATGCGTCATGCTTCCTTTCTCTCGCGGCATCATTTTGGACAGTACAAACAACTATGGGATTGTCAAAACCGAGACCGTCTTCGGGTTTGCTCCTCATCATGGCTACTTGAATGATAGTTTCAAATCTTCTGAACCTGGGGAATGGATTCTGTCGAATGGGAGTTTCGAAAGAAGATCGCTTCAAGGTAAGAGTCATAATTTTAATTTTTAATGGATACTATTTCTAATAAATGCTTTTAACGTAGTAATAGAAACACTTGTTAGATACATAATTTTAATTAATTGAAGAAATTTTTATGCAATTATTTCCTAGTTGAACAGCCAAAAACATTCGATAATCCGACAAGTAAAGTTGAAACTGCAGCAACGGAAGAAAATAGACGGGAGAGACAACGAAGAGGCCACAAATTTAAAATTTTAAAGAAATCCAAAAGAAAAGGAAAAGTGAAGAAGTGTATAATTAAGATGTTCAATACTAATGATAAAATGGGAAGAAAGAAAGGTAGAAAGAGACATCGACACAAGATCATGAAGAGGAAATACATGATGCCAATGATCTTAGGCCTGTTAGCAGCAAAAAGCATATTGATCCCGATTGCATTGAAAGCTCTAGCTTTCATTTCAGCTAAAGGTGAGATGGATTGTTAAGTTATGTGATCGGCTGTTATTATTAACATTAAAGTTAAGAAAGATAATCTTTTTCCACGTGTTAATGATCCATTAGATAAGCCATGAATCTGCATTAAAATTATTGTTTTCTTAAAACCGAGACTTATAAAACAATTAATAAGACGAATTACAAAAGATCGCAGCAGTTGCACTTCACTCGACCTCGGTTTGACGACCTCGGTGGCGCAGTGGTGTAAACAGCTGACTGCTATGCTAGAGGTTTCGGGTTCGAATCCCGGCGGGGGCGGGACTTTGTGTTATTTGCAAGACGCATTGTTTCACTTACCGGTCTTGGATGTTGTATTCTTATTTATTTAGTATATACCATATCGTTGCTTAGCACCTGCGACACAAGTTCTTACCATACTTACTGCAGGGCTGAGTCAATGTGTGTGTCGTGATGTGGTTATTTATTTATTTATTTATTTATTATTTATTACTTCTAAAATTTAATAACATACATAACATTCAGTGTTTTGTTATTGTAAAATAATCCGTATTACCTTTTGTGGCAGGCACAGCCACAACTCTCAAACTCAAAAGATAACCGGCAGCCGAACTTGAAAATCAAATCCAAAAAAAAAGAATATACCTTATTGGACAGTTTTCTTCGTAATAAATAAAAGCAAACTATGAACCTATACCCTTTTTTTCGAATTCAAATGATCTCTATTCAAAACTCCATTTTGTGGCTCATATATCAAGGATTTCTCTCAGGTCTGATGATGGGATTCTTCTCCACGGTCATGGCGTCCGTGCTGAGCCTCAAAGGGATGTTCGAGCATAACCACAAAAACCAGGATCGGAAAGACGACACCAAAACCCAGGTGGAGATCATACAGGTGCCGACGAAAAGCGAAGACCATATTTACTACGACGACCATTACCGGCGAAACGATTTTGCGCCGTCGGAAATGGTAAGAGTCAACTGAAATTCACACACACGTACACAAATCTTACTTGTATTTGCTATTTGGGTGGGCAGAGTCCCAAGTTGCTAGATGTTTACTATACAACGCCATTGGCAAACAAGCAGATGGTTTCCTGATGGAAAGTGATACCGCTTACGCTCATTGCTTTTGACACGATGATGCCCTTGATGTCTTAGAACGGCAAGAGGACTGCGTTGCCCTTATTGAGGTAAAGATGATATACTTCTGGTACCGATAATTACACTGGAACCCAATCCTTCGAATCAACATAGAAAAATTTTATTTAAACAAAATAAACTATGTGGTAGGGAGATCTTAGGGCTCAAGGCCGTTTTAAATATTTTTGAAAAAGCAAGACGTAAAAGCAATTCGCCTTTTAAGGACCATTTTACGAATCTCCTTTGAAAATTGTCAAATACGCGAATTGCAAATGTTGACATTAGAACGATTTGCCATAGGCAGAAAATAAAACAGATTCGACACAAAGCAGCCTTTTTAACCATATTTTTATGAGTAACAGGGTCGTTTTTAAAGAGATTAACTACCTCCAAGTAAAACGTACTGCAGCAAATCGTTTTTATTACGTAAGACATCATTTAGCCGTACCTACTGAATTTTGCGATAAAAATAATAATTCTACATTAATGGATTGAAAGAGTGGAGTGTTTGTCAGATGGGCCAATGCTGTGCACACCTTGAACTGGCATACACTTTAAATTTACATTTATAATTCATTTATATACCTCTGTATAATGCTACTGTTGTGCCAATAAATAAATTAAGTGGTTATGAGGTGATCTTCTCTCCAAAAATATTTATTGAATCATCAAATATTTTTATAATTTTATTATTATTAAGACTAGGTAATATACATTTTAAATAATATTTTTAATGTTAAATTTTATATTCTTGACGAAGATTGTCCCACCGAATCCCGGACCTGACGATTGGGAAGCAGCATACCAAGCCACCGCACCTATCCGTTCAAGAAAATAAAGAATAAACAATTCTATAGGTAATAATTATCATGATTTCTCACTTTGTAGTCAATGTTTCGTCAAATATTTAAGTTATTTAATGCATTTATTTACCAAAGATACAATAAATTGATCATTTTTTTTACTGTTTTTTTTTTGAAGATTGATTTCGAAACCCCAATACAAAATCCTCTTTCTCTATCCATTAAAAAAAAATTAATTGTGTTTTTGACTCCGAAAAAGGCATCGAAACCAAAAATAATATTATTTATATACCTGGTGTTTATACCTTCATAAGCGGTCAATAATTCCGAAAGATAATGAGTTATTTAATGTTTTAAGTGCACTTTTTTGGAGTCAGTTTTATTTTTTAATAATTCTTTATTACCTTTCCCAAAACCTATGAACAATTATTTTTATTAAGTAAGAATGCAGGATTAGGATTGAGAAAGTACCTAGGAATATATTATTTAAAATAATAAAAAGGTGTGGTTAAAATAGAAATAAAAAATAATTACATTTAAATAAAATACAAACTTATCCTACCAAAAATTCATTCTAAAAAATAAAATATTGTTTTGTACTAGATGAATAGTTTCAGACGAAGGATACTTCCTTTCAATACATAACATAAACTCACGCCGTACTCCCTCGGGAGAGGCAGAGGTGAAGCACACCCCATTTTGCTTCATTGCCCATGTTTACGTCGAGTCCCAATATGACAGGTTGCGAATCTGTCGCCATCACAATGAGGAACATGGAAGCTACAACTTACGGCTACCCCAGACTCGAACCCTCGAATTGTATGGTCGGGTTTTTAGTTTAACGTATGGATAGTTTAAGCTTTTCTACAAAAAAAAAATAGTCTAAAAATCAAAGCAATAATTAAAAATCAGGTATCTCAAGTAATACGAGTTTAATGTTAGTGAGGATAAAAGTATGACAGGAATACACCATGTTAAGGAATTCCACACCAACTGTAAAAAAGTAAAAGACTAAAAATTTTTGATACGAGCTTTAATTAACGTGTTGCATCTAGTTACTATTGAACGGAACAGCGGTCGTGATAAAACTGGGCACTGAAGGGGTTGTCCAACGCCAGGGTGCTCTCTGCTATTTTGTCCCTCACTTTGTCTGATACGTTGTAGATCCTGCCAACCACTTTCCTGACCCCCTTTTCGATGTAGGACCGAGGACTGTGCTTCGCTATGAACGCCTTCATGTGCCTTTGCTTCACTTTGATCTTCCTCTTTATGGGGTGAGGCCTGCTGAACACCGATCGCTTTTTCTTGGGGAACACCCTACGGTTCCTCTTCGCCATGTTAAGGTACAAACTTTACCTATAGGTTTTCCAGTACTGATAGCATGTTTTCGTTGTGGTTAATGGGAAATTATTATTATTTTTTATTTCACATTTTATTCCGGATTTCTATTTCACAGCAAACATGTTTGGTTGGTATTTGTCTTTTGTTCTGTCATGTTTATCTTCTGCATATATATTTTTTAATAACTGTCACCATTGGAAAAAAAAGTTCGTGACCTAGTTTATTTATTGGAAAACTATTTTTTTGTCTGTTCATATTTATTTTGGGTGCATACCTCTTTTTTAATCGTCGAAAAAAACAAAAACGGAGGAGTTTTTCCAACTTTTTTAAAATGTTAACTATAGCATATACGTTTAGTCATTTCAACGAGATATATGTTGTTGTTAGATATAAATTATTTTATATATCTACACGATACACCCCAAAGTTTGAAAATTAAATCACGTTTTATACTTATAATGCTATATTTAGAACCTAGTTTTTGTCACCAATATAAGATTTAAGATTTAGGTTAGTATTTAATTTATCCCCTTTTAGTTAGTGGCTTGCCGTGGTGTTTTTATGGTCAGGCGTCTCCTGACCGTAGATCCCTTTAGCTTTTGGCCCCTAGGCCGTTTCCATTGCTGTCTCCGCTTTGCTGGGATGGAAGTAACCGCTTTCTTACTACCTCCTATTTCTTCTGATTAAGTTCGTTGCGGGTCCCAAGACAGCCGTTAGGGTGTCCGGGCACAGCCTGTGCGTCACTGCACAGCTGCATTATTCGTTGATTATTCGATCAAAGGACGCCACTGTTGATCCTGATAAACAGGAGTTGCAGTGGTGGGACAGAGTGGCGGTCGTGCCCCGATTTAGAACCTAGTTCAAAATCAAAAAAACATCAAAAACTTAGAAATTCCTTTGCAATTTAATAAAAGACTGAAAACATTCCTATGTAATGTAATGCTATAATAATAAAGATTTCGTTTATGTTCCTACTTTTGTTGTATCCGTGTCTCCTTTTAATGTCAAGTGATATTAAAGGAACACATTTTGTATCTTTTATATTGCAGTTGTTATTATAGTTTTATTAAAACGTTTACTATATATATCTTTGCTATGTCCTTACAGGGTGTCACATGTATACCTATTTATATTAACATCTCACGTACCCATTGTAATGTGACAAGCAATAAACGGTTTGAATTTGAGTTAGTAGTATAGTTTTCAAAGTTTTTGATGAACAACCATAGGGATAAGGCAGGCGGCTCACTGAGGGTAAGTGATACCGACGCCAGTAAACATCTGCAGCCAGAGGATATCAGCAGACGCGTTGCCGACCTTTTAAAAAGGAGTAGACCCTTTTTTCGAAGGTCCCTAGGTTGATCTAGGTTTGACGACCTCGGTGGCGCAGTGGTGTAAACAGCCGAGTGCTACGCTAGAGGTTCCGGGTTCGAACCCCAGCGGGGGCGGGACTTTGTGTTATTTGCAAGATCGATTGTTTCGCTTACCGGTCTTGGATGTTGTATTCTTATTTATTTATTATATACCATATCGTTGCTTAGCACCTGCGATACAAGTTCTTACGATACTTAGTGCAGGGCTGAGTCAATGTGTGTGTCGTGATGTGGTTATTTATTTATTTTATTCTTATCGATTACAAGAGTGTATGTCGATGACATAACTAAGTGTAGTTATGTGTAGCTATTTAACTCACTCCCACATAGGTACGTAACGTAACCGGTGGAATACATTTCTCTATCCAGTCCATTCAAAATGACAGATAAAATTGAACAATGTATAGTATAGTACATTCGTGCAGTGGCAATGTTTGTACATAAATGAATATTTTTAGTGTTATATAATAAAAATTACACCATAAAAATTATTATTTTTTTAACGAAAGTAAGAATTATATATGACTGGTTTATTTTTTAAAGCATATAAAGGAAATCAATTATTCAATTTTCATTATAATAATGATAATGATATGGTGTGGAATTCTTTGCCTGCCGATGTGTTCCCTGACCAATATAACTTGGGCCTCTTTAAGGCAAGGGTGAATAGGTTTCTCCTATGCAGGCATGATCCACCTCAGACCTCATCACCGCTTAACATCAGGCGGGTTTGGGGTCAAATGCCTGCCTGATCATGAATTAAAAAAAAAACATAAATATGTCTTTCTTGTGAGTTATTGATTAAAAATTTACTTCAATGGTTTTTCAATAAGTTGTTATATTTAAATCCAAATTTTACAAACTAACACACGATTCATCTGTATTTTCGTATATACTTTAAATAGAAAGTTAGGTCATTGTCGTGGCCTTGGGATAAGTCCAGTGCACACAGGCGATGACCTCTCGTTCCCGGTGAAAGTATAGCCTTGTCCTTATTTCGGAGAATGGAAGTTAGAATTTCCTCAGGCCTCGTACGGGCGAGAGTTTAAAAAAGTTGCGTTAAATAAAACTCGACGTTGAAAAATCGCTGGTGAAAATGAAACCTTAAAGTTCATATAAAGGTATTCATAGTAGCTTTAAATTGTATGAAATAGTTAGAAAACTTAAATGTTCCAAATTGTAATAAAAACTATTGTATTAAAAAAAAAATCAACTACGGAGGTTTCTTGCCGGCTTCTTCCCCGTTGATAGCATTCCGAACCGGTGGTAGATAAAAAAAAAGTACGATTAGAAAGCACTTAGGTATTTTAAGTCTATTTAAATAAAAATATTTTGAATTTGAATTTGAATCGAAACCAAAAAATCCAACAGTGCTCGATATAAAAGCGACGCGGTTTAAAAGAAGCTCTCGTATGAAGAAATACATGAGTGTATTTGTTGACTTCGTTTTTCGTCGGCTATGTTCGTTTCCCATAAAGTTTAGTATTATGTTGTCATCAGACGTCAATAAATAAATACGATTATTGATATTTCGGACAGCAGCGTTCGGGAATCTTCGCGGAAACCGATAAATAACGAAGTCACAATATTTCTAACTATCTGTGTCGATTTGGCGTTTTGCTATTTGAATGCGTTTTTAACGCGCGTTGAAAAAGTGTTAGTGCGAATAGGCCTAATGATTGCTTTAGGTACGTTTTTTTGATCTTCACCTATATTATTATGTAAAGCATACTTTGTAAATTACAATATTTTTTTTTAAGGTACTAATATTAACTTCTTTCACCTATCAAAAGAAGAGGCTGTAAAAAATTGTACCATCACGTATTAAGCATTGAGTACGTCAGTATGGTTTTTGCAATGGTTTACAGTTTTAGTAATAACTCACTAACTTATTTAAAAAAAAAAAACGAGTACATTTTGCTATCGAATAGACAATTTCAAACTTCTTCTGATTAAGTTCGTTGCGGGTCCCGCGACAGCCGGTGGGGTGTCCGGGCACAGCGTCATTGCACAGCTGCATTATTCGTTGATTATTCGATGAAAGGACGCCACTGTTGATCCTGATAAACAGGAGTTGCAGTGGTGGGACAGAGTGGCGGGTGTGCCCCGAGACAATTTCAACCTGTTTTTGTATTTTTTTCCAACTGTCTGAATATACGAGGCTCTCTTTTATAAGGCTGAACAAACTTAGATTTTAGAGTGATGTTTCCCTTCTATATCAAAAACAAATAGTCTTTGATATAGTATATAGACGGAACAATAGATTCGTAAAGACGACCTCTGTGGCGCAGTGGTGTTATACCATATCGTTGCTTAACACCTGCGACACAAGTTCTTACGATATTTTGCAGGGCTGAGTCAATGTGTATGTCGTAATGTGGTTTATTATTATTATTATTGTAAAGAAGAATTTTTTTAACCACATCACGCACTTCGAAGTCGCATATAATAAATTCCGATAACATATTTAATATCTTGTAAAGTTGCCAAGTAAAAGTTCGATAAATTCTTCAACATGGAATGCTTAAATTTACCTTCCGTGCCGAATGCATTCCGCATTAATGTTTATTAACGGATTAAAAATTAAGGTGAAATCAATTACATCTTTTCCATTCATTTTTATTATGTCCTTGAGTTTTTGTGCAGCCATGTTGTTTTTATTTTTTATTTACTTAAAAATTCATCAAAATACAATAACACTTTAAAGAAATATATACGAATCCAGTTAAACTTATTTAAATTGAAAATGTTATATATTTTATTATATATAGAGAAAATATTAAGGTTCAGCTTCAGGTTTTTCATTGGAATATGGACTGACACTGTAGAGGTATAAGGTTGGAATTGAAATTTCAATAGTTCCTGTAAGTTCAGATGCTGTCACGCCTTTTAGACGCTCGCAACAATCGTAAGTGTAAAGTGTAGACGGACTCTTTAGATTTGATACTTGAAGTGGTTTTAAATAAAAATATGCGTTTTCTTAATATTTTTTTTTTATTTGATTTTATTTAATAAAGACAAGCCAAATAAACATAAGTATACCATAAATTATATCATAAAAATTTCTTACACATTATTCTGATATATGCACCTATTTTATAGGCGAGCACAACACAAATAATAATATTTCAATACTTATTGATCATTAATATCAATAAGTTGTTTTGTAAAAAAAAATCTTGTATAAATCGATTAAGTTTTAAATAATATCAAGGTACCTTCAACTTTGTTTTTTCTTTAAATGGCATAAAAAATGAGACCGATTCAATAAGCCCTATTTTTATGATACCTCTTTTTAATTGTCTCTTTTTGTACGCGCATTTTAGTGTTGAAGCTTAGTTTGGTGACACCAATTTACTGCTTTATTTCAAAACTTAAAAGTAGCTGTAATATTTATTCATTTTCATTTTGATTAATAAATAGTAAAAACCGAAGCAAAAGTTAAAGGTTCGTATTTTCGACTTAATATTTCGATTTTTTAAATGTAATCATCATGATTTTTTCACGTCATCATGATTATTATCGTTGCGTTTATAATCCAAAATCTATGAAGTGATTAAAAAAATTATGAAAACATTTCAGCCTAATCCTATTCGGAAGGGTTATGGTTTTAATAATTTGAAGAGCAATTTAAATGTTATTTTTTTAAAGAAACGATCCTCGTTTTTATATATTCAAGTATCAACACCTCCCGCTCCAATGTACACACGAAAACGCGTCGTCGAACAAATAGCCTCAGCTTCAAAACCTCTTCCCTCCATATAAAAGCGGACGGATCCCGATTATTCTCATTTAATCCTCGAATCCCGACCTTGAAGGACCTAATTTAAAAAAATATACAAAAATGAAAGTGTTGTGCGTGTTTCTGGTCGTATCCGTGGCTGTCTGCTGCGCCGCCCCAGGCCCTGCTGAAGAAGAAAGCAAACTAGAACTTTTTTCAGGGGTTGCTATTGAAAAGTGAGTTTTTTTAATATGACATTAAAAAGTTCAATCGCTTTAAAAATATTTTTAATTACCTCCTTGATGCCTGTTTAGTTTTTTTATTTGCCTTTTTAGTTATTTAAGTTGATTAAATTTTTAATTGAGTTTTCTTGGATGGATTCTTATCTATGTAGTATATACTATAGCATATAAATACTAAACTGCTGGTTGATTTAAATATACCTATTAAATAAAATAAATAAATACCATTGTTCAGGGCTAAGTCAATATGTGTGTCGTTATGTGGTTAATCTCTAAAAAAAATTAATGATATACTATGAAATGAAAAATTTATCTCAATTTTGACTCCTTAGAATTCTCCTATTACTTTTGAATCCAAAAAACATACATTTCCTAAAAACCTTAAGTATTGCAACTCTCGTCTCGTGGAAACTAGACCGAGCATTACAATTTGGACCTTTTCCAGTCAAGTAGATAGGCATTTTCTAGACGCGTCTTCCACCAAATCTTCAAAAAGCATATATTTTGTTTGATATTATTTGAAAAACCCGATAAGTCATAATTTTTTTTTTAAAATCAACAGCAACAGAGTCTTATGGTAACCCAAAATGGTCATACAAACATATCCTTAATTGAATTCGAATAGAAAGTAAATTCTAGGCCTGCATGAGCCAATTTGAAAGTTTGGGCCGTATTTTGTCAATTTACGAAGCAGAAAAAGTCGTTGTTATACGAAACAGTGACGCGTAGCTTTGAATGTGTCAGCTTCATTTAATCATTTTCGTTTTAACTCGTTGATTGTTAAAAAAAAACGACTTCCCTTTGATTCAGAGCAAAACTGTATTAAATATTAAATTTATTTAATATTAAATTAAATTTATTTAAATATTAAATTTATTTAATATTAAATTAAATTTATTTAATATTAAATTTCTTCGAAATTAATTAGTTTTAAAATATCTGCGTTGTTCACAGTTAATAAACATTTATTTTTAAATTTGTAATTTTTTTAAATATCTATTAAAAGTTAAACGACGTAGAAATGCGAACTTAAAGGGGATTACAATTATATTTCTTAGTTTTTATTTTAAATTAATTCAGCACTGAGTTAAAAAATACAGGTATGGAGATGTAGGGAATTTAAAAAAAAATACCCAGTACCCAGTCAAGTGTGAGTCAGATTCCAGCAGAAGATGGGTTCCCTGCAAGAACATGCAAAAAAACTTGCATGGGACCCCCCTTAATTTATAATTTCCTTAAGTTTTAAGTATTTGTTGTTATAGCGGCTACAGAAATTGATATCTGAATATTTCATGACTATTTGGGTTCATGACAAACAGCCCATTGACTGACAGACGGACAGTGGAGGCTTGGAAATAGGGTCCCGTTTTTTACCCATTGGGTACGGAACCCTAAAACTGGTTAATCACTGAAAAAAGAAACACAGGTCTTTTTTCTTTATGCGAACTCTATATTCAATACATAATGCCTTGAATTATACCGCCCATTCATTGTAACAATCATACAAATTTACATACACAAATAAATTCACTTTCACCATTTCGTCAATTCACTTGAGTTTGTATTGAATTTCATGATACACATTTATCAGTTGAGTATATAAAAGGTTGTTTGTTATTTAATAGTTATAGAGTCTCGTTTGAAATATTTGAAAGAAACGTTTGAACATTCTATTCTTTAACTAAATCATGTGTTTAACGTTTTTGATATTATTTAATCAACTTAAACATAAACTCACGCCGTAATCAATCCCTAGAGTGGGGTAGGCAGAGGTTACATGCATTTCGCATTTTGTTTTGTGTCCCAGTCTCACAGGTTGCTAATCCTCTCGCCACTATTCGGGCACATGGCAGCTACAATATACGGCAACCCGAGACTCGAACTACCTGTCGGGTCGGTCGGTTAACCGAGGCACGTAACAAACTGAGCTACCACGTCCTTAATTTAACTAATATTCATGTATTAATGATCTAGAAACCTCGCACTTGTCATGTCATAAGTTCCATTATTATAACCACGAACACTTACAAATCGGTCGGTTTCAGAGATAAGTTTTTTTTAATTTGTAAAGGCTAATATCAAATTGAAAAATAACGTTTAATGGTATTTAAATTACTGACTTTTTTACAAGTGACATTGAAAATTATCTTAACACTAGTAATTTTGATTCGAATTTTTCTATAGTTGTTTATTACATTTTCAGAAATTATACTTTTAGAAATATGTCGTAAAAATCTAATTCGAAATTTTATATTTATTTTACCCTTTTTATTGTATACGAACTGTACTGTGTTGTATTCATTAAGTTTGAACTGAACTACAATAAAATACATAAACAGAACTGAATACTATGGAAGTACAGTGAACACCTTGAGCAAGTCTTAATTTTCTCTTCTTTTGTCTCGTTAGTTACTTGTTATGCGAATTCTACAGTTTCCAGTTTAAGGGAAAACTTTTGTATTAACCGTGACTGATTTGGAACTAAGTTATCTTGCAACGTTCCTGCATTGTGCTTACAAAATAACTTACGGAGGTAATTTATATTATTTCAAAACGATACTTTGAAAACCTCGTTAATGTAAAAGTCTTTGTTGCCTACACCGATAATAGGGTTCGGGGCACACCCGCCACTCTGTCCCACCACTGCAACTCCTGTTCACCAGGATCAACAGTGGCGTCCTTTGATCGTATAATCAACTTATTAAGCAGCTGTGCAATGACGCACAAGCTGTGCCCGGACACCCTACCGGCTGTCTTGGGACCCGCAACGAACTTAATCAGAAGAAATAGGAGGTAGTAAGAAAGCGGTTTCAGACTTCCCTCCCAGCAAAGCGTAGATAGCAATGCAAACGGTCCAGAGGCCTAAAGCTAATTGGATCTACGGTCAGGAGACGTCTGATCGTCAAAGACCACGGCAAGCCACTAACACGTGATAAATTAAATACTAACCTAAATCTTTCACCAGTAATATTGGTGGCACGGAAGGTTCCCTTCGTTTTCACAAGATCTAGATGGTAAATAGGTCGATACGCAGAGACTTGAATCGAATATAACATTATTGATCGTCATGCCAGAGACTACACTCCCATATGATATGATGTGATGATATGATGGGCAGTTTGTACAAATTCTTAATCCGACGTAGAAGCTGTAATAGGGGTTTTGATTTAAACTCTATAACAGGTGTATGTTCAACAGACATTTGGAGTTTCAAATTCGAAGGACATATCGAGCCTTTTCAGAACAAACATCGTAAGCGACAATTTGCTTTTTAGAGAATAGATTTTAAACTTCATTCTTTTATAAATTAAATTATTTTATGAAATTAGAATAAATCTTCAAACTTATTGAAATTAAATAAACTGTCGGATTAAGATATTACGATATAAAACAACTTTAAGACATTTGTCGCTTACGATGTTCTTCCTGAAAAGGCTTGATTGATGGTTAATAAAACAATAAAGTATTTAATCAGTCTGATAAATAAAGAAATATGAAAAAAAAAAATTGATCTTTTGTAAAATTTTATTGAAGGTTCATAAGAGGTTTTCACAGTGGGTACGGTAACAAAAATCTGCTTAGCAAAAACAGTAGGCATACCTCGATAGAGTAGGTTAGAGATACTTTTTGTATAAAATAAATCAAAAAGGTGTACTTGATTTTTACACATAAACTCACGCCGTAATCCCTCGAGAGGCAGAGGTGTTACACATCGCATTTAGCATGTTTATGTTAAGTCCCAGTGTGACAGGTTGCAAATCTGCCAATATCCGGGCATAGCGAGGACATGGGAGCTACAACTTAAAGCAACCCGAGACTCAAATCCTTGACCTGTCAGGTCGGGTCGGTTCGTTGACTAAGACACGTAACAAAGTGACCACGTCGTCCAAAGCATCACTCCACGTTGTCCGTCATGGTTTTTTTCTTACTCAAATTAATTCTTTATTAAGACCGCAGACAAGCGGGCTTGTGAGTTCAGTAGCTTTAAACACCTATTTAACGCAGTTTTTCTGTAAATTTGTATGAAATAATTTTCTATAAAACAAATTTGCGTCACAGAATCGTCATAAATTGGAAATGAAATTTTATTTATTTGAAAAAGTTATGGTTGGTGTTTTTAATAGAACTAATACGACAATAAAGCAGACTCTTTGTCTAGGAATAAGCACTTAGCTGTAAGTGAAACACGCTCTCTGGACACGATAATTTTAGTTTTTTTTTGTCGCAGGGATCCAACAGGTGAAGAAAAACTAAACGTGAAGTTCGAACCCGGTGAGCTAAGGGAAGCGGCGAGGACTTTTGAAGAAGGTATATAAAACATCTACGTAATAATCTTATTTTAATTCTCATAAATAAAACATTTCAAAATTTGCTACCTGGATATTTTTGTTATTAATGTGTAATAAATTTACGATTTTTAATTCCAAAAATAAAAGCTTAAGCAAGATACTAATTACTTAATATAATTACAGAACATTCAATTACTCGACCGTTATTAATACAAAAAATAGTAATTAATGATCTATGGACAAAAATATTTACTTTATTAATTAATTTTCAATCGCAACACTATGCCTTTATTCAAACATGATCAATTCATTCAAACTTTGCATTATTTATTCAGCAGAATCTTGCGTTAGGAATTCATCAATAGCCCACAAGTGATACGTCCAAAGCGCATGCAAGTTGAATGAAATTCAGTTCAATGGACTGTTGCATGGCCGCACGTAACCGCTCGGTCAAGGTTACGTCTTGTTACGTGGCCTACAATACCCGTAGTAGAATAGTAAGCGTAGTCTATAGTAAAAGCGACTGCTATGACTTTGTACAAGCGGTTTTTTTTTGGTAAAGATGCTTGTGTGAGTGTGTCAGTTACGAAACAAGCTTTACACAGTTCTGATTAAATATTCTTATTATTATTCTGGAATAAATCACAAAGAAAATCTATACATTTTAGGATCTTATAAATCATGAACAAATATTTAAAATCTTTGCCCTTAGACTAATACCATTTCCGCAAGCGTTAACGCCGGCAGAAAATAAAAATGTATTTAAATGACATGACTCGGGCGCAAGTAAATGTCATCATTATTGCGGAGTATAGTCTTTATCTAAGGGCTTTATCTGTTAATTAAGTAAAACTAAAAAATAAAGAATTCTACATTTAATTGTCTACATTTTTTTAGCTCGGGGTAAGATTAAGAAATACACGCCACTACTAGCCAGCGTTGGCGTGAAGGTGTTAGCTGTGGTCGCCATCTTGTTTGGCGGTTTGACTCTTTTGGTCACGAAAGCGCTCGTCGTTGCTAAGCTCGCTTTCTTAGCAGCAGCTGCTTTAGGCCTACAGAAGTATTTAAGCGCTGGAAGCTTCAACAACTTCGCTGGAAAGGTCAGTGAGGTATAGTTATTTCAATTTTTTTTTATATTTAAAGTTTTACATTCTGCTAAATTGTACTTACAAGCTTTTGCGGATATTATAATTTGAAATTTTGTTTAACATGAAAAACAAAATGACATGACAGACTGACGGACGGACGGAAAGACAACAAAGAGATCCGATAAAGGTTCCTATTTGTTTCAAATAGACGTACGGAACCCTAAAAATGAGATAAAACAACAAAACTGCGGGAATTTTAAACTATTTTAGTTAATGTTTGAATAATTTTATTCCTAATTTTTAAATTCTTAAAATGATAATAAATTTTTTCAAAATTTTTAAAGTTCCATACTAAACAAGCTTTTCTTTCTAATAAGAAAAAAACACATGCCGACCTATAACATGACACTGAGTTAGACACTAAGCCGGAACGTAAAAGTCCAGTACTGTTTCCAGAACAAAAACCCGTTGGTACTTTTGAGCCATAAACTGCGTCACAATTTATTCAGAGCATGGCATATAACTGCGTTTTGTCATTCATAAAAAAAAAATAACAATACCAACAATATTAGGTTAGTATCTAATTTATCCCCTGTTAGTTAGTGGCATACCGTGGTGTTTAGACGGTCAGGCGTCACCTGACTGTCTCCCCTTTAGTTTTTGTTCATTTCATCTTACAAGTTAACAGTTAAAACATCCAAAGCGCTTACAATTTTAATTTACCTATCAACAATTGAATTATATATAGCTGAAAATATAACACAAGCTCGTCGAGTCATACAATATTAGATTATTATAGAATAGCAAAATATGATCATTTCAATTGCTGCCTCCGCTTTGCTGGGATGGAAGTCTGAAACAGCTTTCTTACTACCTCCTATTTCTTGTTTTTGTTTATCTGTCACCCTGCTCTCTTCCCCTAGGGTGACTGGTCCCAGTGTTGGTCATAAGGGGACAGAGAAAACCGACAAAGAGTAAAAACAGTTCGAACTGTCCCCTCGTCGCTAACAGCCTGACAAATCAAACTTTTTTCCCTGGGACAGTGGCCCGAAAATACATTATATTTACAGCTGATAGGAAAATAAGCTGGTTTCAAATAAGATGGTCAGAGTCGCCAGTCAGACTCATTGTTATTATTGTTACAGATATCTGGTTTCCAGTCAGCATCTCCCCAGTGGAATGCGCAGCAGCCAGCAGCGGGTACTTACCCTTACGCCAGATCAAATTTAGGTCAAGATGCCAATGACCTGGCTTACAAGGCACAGCTATCTTCGTAAAGCCTTATATTGGTTTTAGCTTAATTTCTACACAAAAAATTAAATTCAGATTTAACTAGCAAAAGGAACAAATTATAAATTAAACTAAACAATTATTGAAATTTGTTAATTGTGTACAGATATGCAAAGAAAACAAACATGTATGAAAAATAATGACCTATTTAAAATTAACCTTTTTAAAAAGTACAATTATCCGAATTAATTAAAGATGTCTATTGTAATAGTCATTGATGTTTTTGTAATTAAAAACTAACAAAGTGTTTGTTCTTTTTAAAACTAAACAGTGGTATAGAAGTAGCTTTTACAAAAAATGTACCACATTTTTTTAAGCTTACAATTTCAAATTAGTTGTTCGTGATTTTTTTTTTTTAATATTACCACAATGGCTAACACTTTCATTGAGAAGATCGATTATGTTAAAAATTCATAAGCCACAAAATGGCCTAGTTTAAGATTAAAACGGTATACATTTCCAATGATCTTAATTTATTTAATATTAGATTTATTGTGCCAGTTTTATTATTTAAATGTAATTTATATAAAAGGCTGAACGAAATGGTGCATATTTTTTTTTCTAACATTTTTATTTTTTTGTTACTTTAATTTTGAAATTTATAAATGTCCCGGATGTAACAGGGTTTTTGTTAAGTGTAATAAAAGTTTACGGGTGCGTGCTTAGTTAAATTAGTTTATTTATTTATTTACAAAGAAATAAGCTTCAATTAAGACTGTAATGATAGTGTACCTATATAGTTTATTTTGAATAAATAATAAATATACAATAAATTTCCTTTTATTATAACCCACAAATGTAATTTTAAATTAAATAGACAAAAAATACCGACTTATGTTATGCTATATAGGATTTAAGATATCCATTTCTTAAAACTTGAAACCGCTGAGATGCCAGCCAAACGAAAGTTATTCCTGTACTCGACGTCTAGCGCCATCTCTTATTAGTTTCGCGCAACACGTTTATTCTACTACATGAAAAATAAATTTAGTCTAGTGTTACATGTTAAAATATAATTAAAATAAATCTTCCTATTGAGAACAAAACTACAGGCTCATTTGTAAAGTGTACGGTTTACATAAATTCTTTTACTTTTTATTGAGACTACAATCAAAAGATACCCTTTTGACTTAATTTCCTTTCGTATTGATGGAGGAATCAAAAATATCTTCTAAGTCTGGAGCTGAAATTTTGGAATAAAAGTTTATTTTATAATGTAGGCACCAACTTAAAATAATATAAGGAAATACCAGTGCTTTAGCGAGAATAATTGGGTTTTATTTCTACTGGATTGCTTAAGAGGAATGATTTCTAATTTAAATGCTTTTAAAAATTATTTTTTTAATATTATCATAATCGATACTAAACTTTTTCCAAAATTGAAAACTAAATTAAAGACATCATTCAATTTGCAGAAGCAAAGTTTATCAGAATAAAACTTAAATTTTTGGTTTGATGGTAATTTGGATTTTTCTCAAAATGAACTTATTTTTCTCAAAATGAACTTATTTTTCTCAAAATTAACTTAGTGTTATAAGTATCATTAGAAATTCAAACATAACAAAGTCATAGGTTTGGACTATCTCAAAAAATGCCGAAGCCATATTGTTTAATTAAGGCAAATGGCGTGTGTCATGTTTGTAGCAAATGGAAGACTGTGATCTGCTCATCACCTTGGGTGAGAGAAGTAATGGAGTAAGTGTATGATGGCAATGTAATCAATGGTACATCTTCGAATTTAAAAATGTTGGCAACACTCGTTCAAAGATGGCTTGTTCAAGTACATAAGCGAAGTTCGGTCTAAGTTATAAGTTCCAATAAAAGTTATTATATAGACAAGGAAATACCGTTTGTTTTACTTCATATCCAAGAGTAAGAAATGTGTAAACACAAAAAAAAAAGATATATTCAGTTTGGTAGTACTGAATCTGTCGATAATTTTCGTACCTATATTTCTGGGAGGCGTAATGCATAGGTAAGTAAAGATATAAAGAAATTAAATTAAAGATTTGGACTACATCACGACATACACATTAACTCAGACCCCAAGTAAGACTAAAGAATCTTGTGTCACAGGAGATAAGCAACGATCTGGTATAAACTACAAACATAAGAATACTACATCCAAGACCGGTAAGCGAAACAATGCGTCTTGCAAACAACAAAATGTTTTGCTACCGGGTTTCGAACCCGGAACCTTTTGCGTAGCAGTCAGTTGTTACACCACTGCACCACAGAGTCTGAGAGAGATTTTTAAGATCATAAAAAATTTCATCAAACAAGACATCCGTCGGGCAGCGCCTCCGCTACTAAATAAGCTTTAGTGAAATGCATAAACCCACCTTTATACTAGATTTCAATAGAAAATGTCGTTAAAAAACAACATTCCAACACGCACATACAAACGAGCGTGGTTACACTAGTGTACGTATATTTGAGAGTCTGACGCACACTACAGCAAATAAAGAGAACAAGAAAAACTGTGGAGAGGATTCAAGATTGTTGATTTCAAAAGCGAAAAGGTATAGTTTTCTAAAAATAAATCATAAAGATTTTGATATAATATTTGATTTATAAATGGATGTACCCCTCATTGATGAATATATTTCCAAAACTTCTTAATTAATTAACCTGGAAGCAGATATGTGTTTTATATTTTAAAATCAGCAGACAAATTATTATTTTTAGTTCATGCAGTAAGCAGATAATAAAAACGTGTATAGAAAATGGCGGAGCGTAGCTAAGGTTAAAATCTAAATCAAAACGATTTACTTGTAGTAAAATATATTTTATTTGAGATATTTTATGAAATGTCTATTAATGATGATAACATTTTTGTATCACAATACACCCGAATACACAAATTTAAAAGAAGTGTGAACTTGAAAAAATAATAACAAAGAGTACTCATTATTTTTCGTGTTCTAGAAAAGAAACCAGTAAACTTTCTCCACCCACACAGGTAAAGGGTATGAGCGTGTGAGTGAACTTTCACTCGGATATACTTTTTTTTGTTTTTACACCTGTATTCCTATATTTTTACAATTAAAAATAACTTCTATATTATATACTATCTACTAAATACCTTAATTGTTATTTATCACAAAAATTAAAACTAATTCAACGAATTTTAGGTACAATTTTTTTTATAATATGACTTAATAAATTTTGTGTTATGTATATATTAAGATCTTGCAAGGAATAAATAAACTAAATGCAAATGTATAAACATAATTTTGAATTATTTTTTTCTATGATATTTAATTTCGTGTCATTTTTACAAATTAAAAGTTATTTCGGTTTATTTCAACTTATTTTAAGTTTAATTGTAATATAATGTAAATTGTAAATAATAAATATTTAATTGTTTTAAACCGATTACCTCAATTTGTGACCCTGATCCTTATTTTAGAAATGTTTCTCTTATACGCAGCCATTTTGGTTTCCTTCATGGTATTAATTAATCTATAAAATACAATTATTTTGACGGCCATTGAGTTTCCGCAGTGTAACAGCCGGCTGCTACGTCTGGGTTCCGGGTTCGAATCTTGACGGGAGTGGAATTTTGTGATGTATGAAATTATGGATGTAGTATTCTTATCTATGTAGTTAAACCATGTCATAGCTTAGTGCCTGCGACACAAGTTTTTATCCTTATTCAAAGCTGAAACAATGTGTGTGTTGTTATTATTATTATCAAGGACTTGTGATTGTTACTTTTTCTTGCTTGTTTTTTTTTAGTGTCTTCAAAATCTCATTAGTAAATTGGTATAATTCTGAAAATATATTCTAAGGAAAGTACTATGCCATCTTCATGTTATATTTCTACCGATCGCACCCGAAAAAACGACCATCTGTTTTATAAACAAAAAATCCAATCCATCATTTGAATTACCTGAAAATTCGAACTTATCTTGTGACTTCTAAGATTGAATTCGGTTTAACTGAAGCTGTACATGTTATTGTTTGAAAAATAAGAAAAACATCGAGGACGATTCGATCTCTCGTAGAAAGTTGAGGGAAAGGTGTAGGTGAATGGATTTAAAGAAATTTCATTTTAAATAAAATATTTTAGACTCTGTTCCATTTAGTTTAAAGTTGAATTTTGCTTGGATCATAGAGATGTCGAAACCGTCGGTATAGGAGCCCGAATTTGAAGGTTATGGGAGAGTGTGTTCTGTGGTTAAAATCAACTAAAATCATACAAATTCGAAACATTCATACAGGCCCACCATAATATTTAAGGATAGACATGTACATAAAATTAGCTAAAAATTGGATTCTCAGAAGAGATTATAACCGTTTTAGGACAAAAGCTCTCCATCATGCACAACAAGATTGATTCAAAAATAATAAAAAACCCTTATTTTTTAATCTTAATAAACGTTTACACAGTTTAAGATTCGTTGAGATCATAAAAATAGTATAAGATATATTTTTACCGAAGTAATACTACAAAAACAATTAATTTATTTATAAATTAATTAATTCAATTCAATTCAAATCATTTATTTGCTAAATGTAGGTCCTTCAGATCTTAGTATAATACAGTGTTTCACTACATTTCGCTTAATAATTAAGCATGCAAATATTAATAATAAAATACGATTAAATATTTAAATAAATATATTTACATGTGAGCAAATCATTAATATTAGTAAAGTTACGTTACGTTATAAATTAAAAAGCTTTGCCAGCGAAGAACTCCCTTAAAGAGTAGTATGCCTTGTCAATTTTAATATTTTTCCATGTCAATTTTGTTATTTTAATGTTATTAATGTCATGATTTTTTAATTTTATTGTTTATTTCTGTTAAAGTTGTTATTGGAGAGCCTGGAGAGATGGTTCACCATCACTCAAAAGTCAAATATGGTACTGTGCAAATCCCACATTTAATTAAATCAACACATTAACATTAATATTTCAGAATTCTACGCCAAAAGTTTTTTCATGTATTTTTGTTATATTTAAATATAACATCCAAACAAAAAAAGTGACATATTTTATTTATCTATTTAGTTTCAATTGAAAAGGTTTACAATAACAAAATAATACAAAAAGAGCAAGCGTAGGAAAAGTTAAATTAAATTTTGTAATGAAGGTAATACATATTAAAATTAAATTAATTATAACATTGAAAAATATTTAAAACTTTACATTTAAATTAATTCACATTAAATGTATAAAATACAATACAAATTGATATGTGTCTGCTAGATTTCAGCCACGCAGTGGATTCTTTATATTTTTCAAATACTTTTGATTTTTTTTTTTTAAATTTGAACCAAGCTATTTTTAAAGACATTGAATGGGACGCATATATTGAACAAAATAACAGGCAAAGTCAGGTATATTGCGACTTCGTTATCAATCGCATTTCACGAAGACTCCCGAACGTTTACCATTAGAAATATCAATAATCGTATTTATTTAATGACGTCTTATGATAGCTTAATACTAAACTTTAAGGAAAACGAACTTAGTCGACGAAAACATCGCATAATTTCTCACTACACCTGTACGTACAATGGTGGTGTATTATGTATTGAGGTCCTTACACACATACAACAAACCATGTAATGTATCTGTAATAAATAAGGACTTTTTAACTGTAACCTTAAAAATACATTATCTATCTTTTATATTGTTTAAGGTGCAACCAAGACAACACTTTCTTCTGAACTATTTTGAGTCAAAATCTACTGAAATGTTTTGTAATTATTTTTAGTGCTTTCGAGTGAAATTGTTCCTGATTTACTACCATTGCGTGGCAAAATGTTTATGGTGCACAAAATCTCTATGAATACCTTAATTTTACCAACATTTTATGCAAATAAAAATTCTATTCTATAATTTGTCTAACCTAAAGTGAATTCATAGTCACTTATATTGATAACTAGCGACCCTTCCCGGCTTCGCACGGATATCGTGCTTCTATTATATGCATGTAAACCTTCCTCTTGAATCACTCTATCTATTAGAAAACCGCATCAAAATCCGTTGCGTAGTTTTAAAGTTCTAAGCATACATAGGGACAAACGCGACTTTGTCTGTGTAATTATAACTCATTGTATGCGGATCTATAAGTAACCGCCATTTTCTTTTCATAAGAACAAACACAGTGATAAAATCCATGGGTTTTCAAAATTGAAATAACTCAACGCTAAATTACTGAATCACATGCCTTAAGCGGATACGACTCAAACTCACTTTCTCACAGCTTTCCACTTTCCGAATATGTGCCACTTACCTTAAACAACTCATTCACAACCTATCGATCTTATTCCGTAACGATTAAGACTCAATATCGAACGATTGGAATATAAAACACATAGCATTCAAGTCGTAATAGTAAACTACCTTGTAAGATATCTTTATTCGGTTTTAACGTTAAAGAAATAAGAGTTAATATGCAGTGTGTTTTAGGCCAAGTTAGATAGTGAATTATCACTTTCACCTTCGTTTTGTAGTTAAAATATCCGGTTAAAAATTGCGAAATGTTAGAGACACCTGATTTTGCTGAAGGCTTTCCAAAGGAGACGTAACGTTTTGAAAAAATTACGTAACCTCCGTAACTTGTAACAAATAACTTATTTTGTTACTATGCAACGTCTCTCGACATTCTATTTTGAATGGAAATTGTATTAAAAATATACCTGATACATATTTAAGCTCAAGGTTTTATGAGAAAATGTGTTAGATTTTAATTCCTGTATTTTCATAATGTTTTATATGCCAACAGTGCTTGATTTTAGATTAATTTAAAAATTCACACTTCTATACAAATGGATGATTAAGATAGAAATAATTGCGTGAAAACTTATTTTAACTGAATTAAATATCACATTGTTAATTAATATTTAATAGTTTTACTATGACTTAAATTTTATCGTAAAGAATAAATATTTCTTACATTATAAAACGGAACTTAAAATCGAATAAATTTTGATATGCTGATGGATTAGATTAGAAATAAATAAAAAATATTATTTTGGTTTATCGTTTTTCTCCTGCTATCTCTTTATTTTCTATAAAATAAGCTTGAATCTTTTAAGTAATATTCAGGGTAACAGGGTAGTAATTTCAGGGTTAACAAATAAAAATCAAGCACAAATTTAAAAACAAGAAAAACCGAGGCTATTATTTACAAATTTCTAAAATAAATAATACAATGGATGTCAATAAAACATGAAACCTATTCAATTATTTGACAGAAAAATACCTTCCAAACACAAAATTCAAAATCAAATATTTTTCTTTTAGTGTACTCAAAATAATTTCTTTCTTACTGCATTTATGTTAAATTAAACAGAGTTTCTTATACAGTTATCTCATTACTTAAAACAACTATGTTTTACCCATTTAAAAAAAAAGTCTTCATTCAAAAGAAAGCTCTACCATCAAGCGTGGGCCATGAACCAGTGACATCACTAAACGCGGTACATCCTTTGGTTATATCACGCGAAACAAACATGGCGGCCGTGAAAGTCGGTCGTTGAACCCGGGCGTACTAACACACTAGTACGTGTGAGAATGTGTGGGTGTAGTTGATTTGATTAAAATGTTTATTTGCATGAATGAAATAAATAAATAAAAATAATGAGAAAGTCAACTATTACATTGTAAGTTATAAAGCTGTTAAGTTTGTATTTAGAAGATAAATTTCAAAGCAATTCAAATGATCTGAAAAATTCTTCATCTGATAGTGAAATCTAGTGTAAATTATAGAATGTTCAGTCTAATAAAATTTGACTGTCAAATTCAAATTTTGAAAATCATATCATGCTAATTTTTTATAGAAGTTTAGTATCTAGTTTAAAAAACATATCAGTATGAGTAATATTAATTTACTTTTGGTAAATGCATGTGATGCATGTGATACTCAACAAGATCGGCAACGTTGCACAACAACATCCGATGTTGGCAACATGTCCTGCGCTTTGTTCTAATAGACAACATTTGAAGCTAGACATGTTTCAAACATGTTACTCATTATGTATCATCAATGGTTGCCTAGTTACGAGGCTTTATATACAGTATTTAAATTTACATATATTTTAAAATAAATATTGGTATTCAGATAAATTTACAAAGAAAGTTATAAGTATGTGTATTGCATTTGATTCTAGAGGTGAAATCCCGTTGCTTTAAGCAACGATAACATGCATTATGTAT
The DNA here is from genome assembly GCA_949316135.1 of Choreutis nemorana. Lineage (NCBI taxonomy): Eukaryota > Metazoa > Arthropoda > Insecta > Lepidoptera > Choreutidae > Choreutis > Choreutis nemorana. The sequence continues at coordinate 1,239,243 of OX438619.1, read as the reverse complement.
TTAGGTTTTGTGGTAGTGTGTTACCAGGCAACCCCATTTATATAATTACGCACATACCATCGCAACTGATCTTATTTAATATGTATTAAATCAATAAACCTTCTAAATTACTAAGTAGCAAGTAACTTAGTTTGGAGAGAACTTGAATAACCCGTTCAAGTCTTTTGAATAACCTATACAGATGAAGCATTAAACAATGTTTAAAAAGATCAAAAAACTATATAATTTATCACTTATTGATTTATAATATTTCTTTTTTTTTTCTTTGTAATAATAAAGTAATAACTATTAAATAATAAAAAAAATTACATGATTAAATTTGTTATGCTATTTTATAAGTTGATTTTTTTTCCAATCCTGAATAAAAATTTTGGCTAACAAATTATTCTATAAAAATTCAACGTTAGTAAAAAAATGGAAGGTGCCTTTTTTTTTACTTTTATTTGTCTTTGAATGAATACATCTAACGCCATCTATGGTGGAGTTCGGGTACTAAAACTCGTCAGCGCCGCCTGCCGGTGAGTGAAATCAACTCAATTTCTAGGAGAAAGTCTTTTGAAAATAAAACAAAAACATCTCTGGTACGATAACGGGCCGACAGATAGTGTTGTTTTTTTTATTCTTTTTTTTAAAAAACCTAATCCAAACCCGACCATTAACTTTTTCATAGAAAATTATTATAAAGAAAAAATTAGCACATCGAATATAATATTCTAAGCTTAGGTCTGATTTAAATAGAAGGATTGTTAATACAATTTTTCTTTCATGGTTTTTTTAATGGCCAAAGTGGTTTTTAAAGCAATAAATCTTGATTAAAATTAATAATCTTGTCATTATTTTAAACAAGTTTTTTTTTAAAGGCAAGCCAACAGTACACACCAATGGGAAAGTTTGGTATACTTTTTTCGATGGATTATAAAAGCAAAGTAAAACAAAACAAAGCTATGAAATCATTATTAAAATGTCTCAAAAAATTTAGAAATAAAATATATAAACCATATCACGACACACACATTGACTCAGCCCTGCATAAAGTATCGTTAGAACTGATGTCATAGTAACTGAGCAACGATTATAAACTACATAGATTAGAAAATAACAACCAAGGCCGGTAAGCGAGACAACGTTTCTTGCAAATAACAAAGAGATCCGCTCCCGATGGGATTCGAACCCAAAACCTCTAGCGTAACAGTCGGCTGTTTACACCACTGCGCCACAGAGGTCCAATGGAAAAGCTGGGACATCAAAGTTGCGCTTCCAAGAATAGGTTCTACATACATAAGTATGCAAAACAATTATATCTGCAATAACATAAACAAGCGACAAACCAACAAGATATTATATACTCGAGCCTCAGATTTTATACAAACTGCGATATGGATCTCTCGAGAGGGGTTGGCAGAGGTTTTAAACACCGCATTTCGCATGTTTATGTTGATTCCCAGTGTGACAGGTTGCGAATCTGTCGCCACTGTCCGGGCACATTGAGAAACGTGGCAGCTACAACTTTCGGCAAGTCGAGACTCGAACCCTTGACCTGTCGGGTCGGATCGGGCGGTTAAGCTACGAGTACCAAATAATTTTAAACAACCTTAGTTTTCTAGATTTAGTTTTTTACGTGTGCATATATATACTGTCTAAATAATTCAAGACAGAATATTTGTAAATATATATATAAATAAAGTAAAGAAAAGTAAAAATAAATAAACTAAAAACCTTATGTAGATGTTTGGAGCTTCGAAGGTTTGCCCAGAATAATCTTGTTGTTGTGTTTGTTGTTTTTTTTTCTGATTAAGTATAATAATACTGGGCACAATTCAAACAAATTGTCCGAGCCCTGAACCAGGCCACAGGGTTATACTATGGGTACACAACGATGTACATACATACCTATATAGATTTATACGTACTTAAATATATAAAACAACAATGACATGAGAGCAAAAATTCTTGTTCACATAAAGCCCGAGCTGGAACTCGAATCTGAGACCTCACGTGCTTCAGCTTTAGCCACTGCGCCACTTTGGCGGTTATCAGTTAATTTTTAAGTAAGTTAGTTGTTCAAGTAAATAATTTTAATCAAATTAAATTGAGAAGTAGGCAATTTGTGTATTATGATGAAATAAGAATGAACATGAAATTAAAATGAAAATTGCTTCTAAAAATATTTCTCAAAAGTAAGAAAAGACACTTAAAAAAATCCGTATATTAAAAATTAATACGAAAATTCTAATCAAAATAAATAATTGTATTTTTTTTTACATATAGATGAACTCCCTACGTGTAATCAGGTAATTTTGTTTGATATAAACTGAGATATATTTGCTATGCTATTTTTTTCTTACGAGTTAACAAGCAAGTTAAACGATTTTTAGTATAAAATATATATATAATTTATTTCGTTTATATTGTTTATCGAGTTACCTAGTTAAATACCTACCGATCATCAGCCCACTTTTATAGATGCGGTTATGAGCAACGTTTAACGCTTTCAGAGTTTCTACGCGATTTTTTCTACAAAAGACGGACAAACAAGCAGACGGCATATCTTAAGGAAAGTGATTCCACCGCCTATTGATACTACGATGCCTTTTATGTTTCGTCAAGAACATAGAGATGTTCCACATAGCGTTCCACAGTAATCAAGCTTTAGTTTTAAAAATTATTTGATAAAGAAGTGTTCACATAATTCTTAAATCACCTCAGACAATTCATGTCATGCTAATATATCTACATTTAATATCTTCTTTTCGCTTTCTGAATTCAAATTCATGACTTGACATTCAGTCACAAACCCACAATTACATGAACACACCACCGGAAAGTTTTCTTTCAAAATTTTCGGTAAAAATATTTAGAAAACGATAATTGTTTTCACTTTTTTATATGAGTATTGCTGTCGGCCAACTGATTTTCTTTTGAATATCGATTTAATCATATATTTTATAATTATAATTCTTTAACTACGATTCCTATCGCGTACAAATCGAAAACATCGAGGGCATCGTTTTGTCAATAGGCGGCAGTATCACTTTCCATCAGGTTGGTCGTTTGTAAAATATATTTAAAAAAATGTTTATTCATTGACCAGTCAGAAAAACAATGCATTTTTTTACACATGATACAAGATTTTGCCCCCGCCGGCACGAAAATCCTGAACCTCTTTCATAGCGATGCGTATGAAGCGTTATAGAGGCTGTAAACTTAGAATAACTTCAATAAAAGCAACAAAACGAATTACTATTACAATAGCACAGATAGTAATAGTAAATCAAACATGCAACTTTCACTGAGTGCTGTAACTTACAAAAACTAATAGAATAACAATATTGTTACGTTTCCATGTCTTGCTTTAAAAACCAAACTTTCATGAGCTCCAATTAATTACCATACTAAAACAGTAATGGAAGTTGAAACAGATATATTTACGGTGAATTTTCTATATGAAGCGAAGCTAAGTATTTGCAACTTTTATTAAATAAACACTCCGGTTTAATACAAGAGAAACTAAAGATTAAATATTAACATTGTTCAAGGAAATAAATTAGGATTGAAAGCTTAGACAAGTGTGTTTTATTAATATAAATAGGTATCTTATAGTCTTTACTAACATTATAAGGAGGTATTGTTATTCTCATTCTTGGATTGTTTATTCTTCAACATTGTAATAATTATAAATTTCATAGCATAATTTATATATTTGTACGCCTGTCAGGCAGGTTTTTCTATATAATGACATCTGTATTTATCGAAAAATAATAGAAATAAATATTCGTTCATTCATTAATTCTATTATTCTTCGCGAAGAATGTTCGACTACTGTGTTTGTATTGACAGACGTGTACATACATTTTGTTTTAGTGTGCGTAATCTCGAGTTTGCTCAGTGAGGACGTTACACACACAAGAACGATTTGCATAGACAGGTCAAAACACAGCGATAGTCGAACATTCTTCGTGACATAGAATATCTGAAAAGTTTTTATTTAAAAGGTTATATTCGAAGCTGTATTATATCGGATGGGCATCTGATTTTAAAAAGATGTTTACCAATACGTGAGGTTTGACGATCTCGGTGGCGCAGTGGTGTAAACAGCCGACTGCTACGCTGGAGGTTCTGGGTTCGAATCCCGGTTCGGGCGGAACTTTGTGTTATTTGCAAGACGCATTGTTTCGCTTACCGGTCTTGGATTTTGTATTCCTATCCATCTAGTTTATACCATGTTGCTTAGTGCCTGCAATACAAGAATATTTAAGTGCAGGGCTGAATCAATGTATGTGTCTTGATGTGGCTATTATTGTTATTAATAATATTAAGAATAAACTCGTCGTTTGGAAATTTCAACTAAAAGCAAGAATCAGAATCTTTTCAGGACTTTCACTGGTTTAGATGCGTTGTCAATGTTTGTTTTTTTTTTATTTATGATTTGATGATTATCGAAATGATGATTAGATGAGTTAATGGATTAAAATGACAAGATTAAATTGTAAATCTGTCTGCATTAACATTATACATGATGTTGGCTCTAATATACAACACGTAAACTTGCCTAGACTTGGTTAGGTTAAATACTAGCAGTTTTTAGATTAAAGTCTGCCGATATAAAAAAACAGTCTAATCCCACACAAATACACTCACACACACACCCAAAATAGTAGCGATTTTAGTTAATTTTTGGATTACCATAATTTTGATTTATTTTTATAATGAAAAAACCTTTATTGGACTTAGACAAGCATATTTTTCATGTAACATTTTATTTCTTAAGGCTATGGTTTTTGGTTAATAAAAAAAAAAATATTGTTACCTTACGTTCCCGTCCAATAAATCAATTAAAGTTCTACGCGAACCAAGTCGCAGGCAAAGTCTATATACAAATAAATCGATTAAAGTGAGCTTAGTGTTACAAAAGTTTCACTTTCATGCCTTTATATACTCGTACACATACTCTATATCACGAAGTAGGTTCAGCTTTGGCTGTGATTTGATATGTATATGCACATCGCTCTAGTGTGCGTTTCCACTTTACTGAGCAAACTCGATGTTACGCACACTGAAAAATTATTCATATACACGCCTGCCAAAACAAACACAACCATAGTCGAACGTTCTTTGTGGCATAGAATAATAAGTCGCTCAGATTATTACTAAAATGCCACTGAACAAAATACATATAGCTTTAAAAATTAATATACGAGTTCAAACAAACCTGAATACATTAAAATAAACTTTAAAACCATTGAACAATACAAATTGAATGTAAGCGTATTTATATTATAAAATATATACATAAACATGACATAGCAATGACACTACCTATGACAGTCAAAAATTGATATTGTTTGAATTATAAATATTATATTATACTAGTGAGTCCAATATATCTTTTGCTACCCCAAAAAAAAGAACATGGCGTACACCTTTTCTACATACTCCAATGTCCTTGACTAATTCTGGCTCTAAGAAACCCTTGAGACGGATGTGCGACAGCTATAATAAACATTTCTCTGATCTTGATACCATTTTCATTTCCATATCTCATTTTAAGAAAGAAGTTTTGTTTCAACTATCTAGGTCGTCATAACGGTTTGTTTAATGTAATTTAATTTTATCAGTTTTTATCTTAATTTAAATATTTTTTATGGTTTTAAAATTTTTCATGTACCTTTTTTTGCATTGGGATGGGAAGAGTGACAGTAACGGTTTTTGCTCTAATATATATATATTTTTTTTGTGTTTTAATATGTGCTTGTTATCATGTTTGTTTTTTTTATTTATGTATATAACGTTATTTTGAGTGTTTGTATATTGTGCTTTAGTGAGATATGTTCATGGTTGTCAGGTTTATGTTTGTGATATGTTTTCTATTTTTTTGTATTATTATTTGCAATCTGTCCACTGTTTTATCACCAAATAAAGAAATAAATAAATAAATTATATTTGTGAGCTCTTAATGGAGCAGGACTCGGAGAATATAATTTATTCTAAACATCTATGTACTGTACCCGTTTGCACAAATAAATATTACTATGATTAAGATTACGACTATAAAATCACGCCGTAGTCCCTCAGGAGGGGTTGGCAGAGGTGCTTGCTACACACCGCTTTTCGCATGTTTATGCTGAGTCCCAGTGTAAAATATATAACTTATTTTACATTGTCAGTTTTTTAAACCAACACCGTTTCGGAAAGCAAATGTTACGGGCTAGTATGGTACGTATTTGTTTTGTCACTACAAGACGTAATTTATAAATAATTTCATTATATTTCGTATATTGTGACATGAGCTTTATCGCATTCTCTCACCCTAGATTGTAAGATATTAGTGGCCAATTATAAAAACATGTTGATTTACAAAATTACTGATTCTGGGGTTTCTTGCCGGCGTCTTCCCCAACTAAAATTTTTCGAACCGGTGGTCGAGTCAATTCATTTGACGAGTCTAGGTACTTTTTAAAGATTATATTTAAGATCATATTTGTTTTTATTTTAAAATCTTCAAGGAAGAATCCGGCTAGAAGGATGATCCACCGTAGTTGCTCTTTTCTATAATTTGGATTTGATTTATATATGTTATAAATTAAAATAAAAAATATTATTACTGATTTATTTTTTATTAAACTAACCAATAATAAAGACGCATATGATACCTTTGATGTACCTGTGTGTATGTTCCAATATAGATGAAATATAAATGTTAAGCCAACTATCGTGAAAATGGTACAGTTGTTTTTTAGGGTTCCGCACTCAAAGGTCCGTCCGTCCGTCATGGCTTTATCTAATGAACCATAATAGCCTTGCCTTGAATTTTTTAAGAATGTACACATATATTTCGGTTGCCGCTATAGCAACTAATAATAAAACATCGTGAAATAATAAATTAAGAGGGCTCCCAAAAAAATTGGATGTTCATGTTTCTGTTACGATTCAAAAGGTGCATCTCGTACGATACGGAACCCTCTTGTGTGAGTCCGACTAAAACCTGACCGGGTTTTCTACTATATGAAAAAGAATAAAAAGACAAGCTATTTATTGGAATAACGTCATTGAAATTGATAAAATATAATGTCATAATCAAATTGTATTGAACATATTTATTTGAGAACCCAAAAATATAAAGAGCTCGTAGAAGCTAACAATCTCATCGCTCTTATTTTAAAAGATAAATAGAGTAATTTTCTAAAAAAAAAACAAACAATTTTCACATTTACAACCTGCATATAATTATTCAAGTAAGTCTTAAATCTTTAGAAATAAAAGTGAAAGTAGATTGACAAACGACCGTACAACACAGACCAGATCAGAAGTTTAAACATTTCTAAAAAACCTTTAAAATAAAACACTATTATATTATCAATCTGAAATTGTACTATCCCATTGAAAAGAAAAAAACCTCTACATGTGAAATGCTTGGTAAAACAAATGGTCGGGCAACCGCAAAAACAGCAAATTGCCAATGTGAACCTTATTTATCTAGATAAAAGGTTGAAAATATATGTTTTATGGTGACTGAGTGTACGGGCGATGTTTGCAAAGCAATAGCTAACGCTACGCCACCCGCCAGCAAGGAGTAATCAAGTGACCACACATAACAAATAATATAAATGGAAACAAATGGTGCGGATCATCACAGTCTTAACACATTCAGTACCTCGCAGACGTGTGCAGAACCAATCATGTTCAATTTCATAATTTTAACCTGCATCATCAGTTCATCTCTCGGGATGTCAACTGAGAAGATCGAAGTTAAAACTGAAAACGTCCAGAAGGTCACGAAGGATTGCAGCAAAGGGGTTTTCAACCCGACCTGTTTGAAACTCGGTGCTATATCTCTTTTAGAAAAACTGAACACGAAAGAAGAAATAACTCTTCTGCCAGGAATCAGTCTCATCAAAGAAGCAAATGAAAAGTCTGATGCTGCTACTGCTGAGCTTGCCAGGTCGCTGTCTGCTAAACCTGATGAGCGACTGGACAAGTACCTTTTGTTCCGTTTGGGAAATTTCCTGGACACCCACTCCGTGAAGCTTCGTCTCCTCGATGATTCTGCAGCTGAGGAAGCCAGGGCTTTGATGAGTGAGGGTCGAGGGAAGGGATCTTATGGTATCGGAGGAAAGAAAGGAGGAATGGGTGGACTCGTCGCTATGGCTATGATGATGAAAGGTAAGCTGATTTATCCTTTAAAAAAAACACAACTACTGGCATCCGTGTAAGAATTTTTACCGAGATTACTGTTTGTAGCTTTCAGAGCTTCAAAATGTATATCTTCTACCATAACAACATATACCATCTATGTTAATAAAGCGTCCTTTATAGTTTAGTTAACTACAACGAAACTCAGCACGAAAATTAGACAAGTAAATGTTTATTTTTAACGCACAAAGATAATGACACAGCATTGTTACACTTAAGTGTCTGTTAATTTATGATGAAAATAATATTAATAGTAAAAATTTGGAGGTTAAAGTAAATACGATAATTCGATACTGGTCCCTTTTATAAAGTCAAAGTTAAAATGTTTTTCATTCGAATAAACTTAAAATAAGCACTTTCAAATCGATTTTTTTTTACTACCACCGGTTCGGAATACTATTTCTACGGGGAAGAATCCGGCAAGAAACCTCCGTAGTTGCTTTTTTCAATATTCAAATGTAATATTTTCTATTACAAATTACAATTTTTCAACATAATAATTCTAGCAACACTCCAACTGTCAATAAGATAATCCTGTGCAGCTAATTAAATTACTTTCATATATCTTTATCCTCTACATAATTTTGAATTTTATAGTAAGCCTTCTTAATTAAATTTGTTTAACATATTGCTTAAATTTTATATCTGACGTTTCTGTTATATTTACTATTGTTACGTAACTTAATGTACCGAAAACTTGTTAAAGTCTCTATTTTCAATAGCTGGGTCGTGTTTGACCGTCACGTTGGAATAAAAGCTTTTAAATGACACAACGTTAATTTTTTTTTTCGGTTTTGAAAAAATTTATGCAGAGATAGATTTAAAGAAAAATAATAGAAAATAAGTTTTTCCAAGGCTTATTTAAAAAAAACAGTCCAAATTCAAATTCAACTTTATTCATTTCTTGCGAAATAATTAAGGAACATACTACAGATAGAGCAATTCCAATTCAAATTTATTCATTTCGTGCGAAATAAATAAGTTCTGGCAAGATAAGTCAGGTATAAATCCAATTAGAATTTAACATTCTCGATCCTTCAATCTTCTGACTAGCAGTGGCGAAAAAACTTTTCTTAATCCAATACTTTTTGGTCATTGATTTGTTAGAAAGTATCCCTTTACGTCATGATCGTTTATAATAATCCAAAAACCACGGATCCCTCGTCTCCAGTGGCTGCTCGAGATAATAAACCAAAACGCTATAACTGCCAAACGGAAACTCGACCGTAAGCTTACGACACAAAGTCGTTTTTGGCATGTCCATTTAAAACTTTTTGCGATCAGCCTTCTATGAAAATATAATGGACATGGTGGTACTCAGTACTAATATAATAACTATTTGAGACATAGTATATAAGCTGAACAAAACAATTTGCCATATCAAACCGTGACTGCATCTGTTTCGGTATAGACGTGTGTGATCAAAATGGAAATTTACTACATACTTGCACTCTTTTTAATTGCTTCTGCTACTGCCTTCCCAAATCCTGAAGTTAAAGAAGACAATGATGTGAAGCCAACAGTTGAAACAGCGGCTAGAGCGATGAAGAAGGATTGCAGCGGTGGCATTTTTAGTGCTACTTGTTTAAAAATAGAAGCGATATCAATACTAGAAAAACTTAATTCCAAAGAAGAACTGAGGTTACTGCCCGGTGTTAGTATAGTGCGAGAAGCTAAACAAGCTAATGATACGAAAGCAGAAGAATTAGCAGCTGATCTAGCAAGGGCATTGCCTTCTAAGCCGGATGAGAGATTAGACAAATACCTGCTGTTTAGACTTGGGAACTATCTGGATACTCATTCAGTGAAGTTGCGTTTGATGGATGATGCTGCTGGTGAAGAAGCTAGAGCTTTGATGAGTGAAGCTCGTGGTAAAGGTGGAGTGCTTGGTGGAAAGAAAGGTGGACTCGGAGGTGTCATTGCAGCGGCTGCTATGATGAAAGGTATAGTGACAAGATGACCAGTTCATTATAGTAACAGCCGGTAGGATGTCCGGGCACGCAGCCTGTGCTTCATTGCACAGCTGCATTTATTGTTTTCAAATGACATCATTGTTGATTCTTGTTAACAGAGGGCCAGATGGTGGATCGACCCTCAAAAATATACATCTAAAAACGATTTGTGCTCTTTGAGATTTTTTCTAATTAAAGAATAAAAATTTAAATATTTCCCACGTTCTTTAAAAACCTACATTCATTATAACATAATGCATGGGGAAAAAAATAAAAAAAATATTCAAAAATCTAATCTATCAATGGATTTTTTCAGAAAAACAATTGATAGCGCTATTATAACTTAAAAAGTAATCCAAAGAAGGATACGATTTTAAATAATTATAATTGTAACAAATTACAAATGATATCAGCAAGAACTTAGCTTAGGACTTCGGCTAAAAACTCCTACAATATAATAATATGTCATTCGAGATATATCAGGAATTCTAACAAAAGCAAAACTTCGTTTTAAACTTAAGTAACTTACTAGTTGTATCATAATTTGTTATCCGCGTTATTATAATGTGTCATTTTTAAGAAAACAATATTTCACAATTCTAAGCATTTTTTTTTTGAGTTTACGGAATAAAGCTATTTTGATTTTGATTTTTTTGATAAGTTATTTGTATTGTTGGTAACTAAAAGCTACGAACGTGTAAGAAAAGGTAACAATTGATCAAATCAAATCTTTATTGCGCTCAACATTTTTTCAGTACAGGCCCAATAATTTAGGATTATATTAACTGAATAGAAGAAAAAACTATATCTGCATTGCCATATATATGCTGCATGTTTCAAAAATTTTTAGAATTCAGCTAATTTCTAGTTGGGTGTAGTGTATTCCAAATTTGCGGCCTATGGCTTATAGACCTCACCTTAACACCTCTGCCTACCCCTCTCGTGGGATTACGTCGTGAGTTCATGTACGTTGGCTTATAGAATTCGAGTCTTAATGAAATAAAATAAATAATGAAATGATAGTCCTACTGATCTAAATATATAATAGGCTGGATTGCATAAACCACTACAAAGAAAAAAACGCCAAATGCTTAAAGTTAAGAATAAACAATTGAACTTCCAGAAAAAGCGAAAGCTTCTGCAAGAGGCTGTCTGTTCCGCTTTGAAATATATAACAGGATTCGACTGAATTCAGCTTATTTATTTTAAATTTTTTTCTGTACACATCTGTGATGAGTACTGTTAGTTTGAGTTATTCCAAACTCCAAGATTTTAGAGTCGAGGTTGAAAAAAAACTGTGGATGTCAAATAATAAGAATAAGAACAAAAATTTTACAAAAACATTCTCCCCTGAGATTGTTTTATGGGCAGGTCTTTGATTTCTCTTGTTTTATTTTAAATTGACGTTCACGTTTTAATTTCCTAATCCGATAAATACAATACAATCAAAGATGCGATACCATCTTTTATACAAAAGATAATCTAATTTTAGTTTTCACTCGACTGTAAGTTTTTTTTGTACTCATTTCAGCGGATCTATAAAGAAAGGCCGGAGTAAAATTCTAAAAGTTTAAATTCTTTAAAAACTTTTGAGTTATCATAGATAATTTCTTCGATTTTAGCAAGATATTACTACTCATATTTATATTTTATAGTCCAATACACAATAATGAAGAGGCAATTTAAAGATTTAATATTTACTTACATAAATAAATAATATCTGATTGATTCTTATCTCTACATGACATACTTCACAAAAAAAATTCATGAAATTAAACTTGAATTTTTAATCAATTAAGCTTAATCAATGAATGTAAATAAAGACTTTAATATTATAACATATCACATATAGATTTTAAAAACAATATTGCAATACGGAATGTTTAACATTGCTGTTATTTTAAAACCGTTGTACGAAACACAAGTAAATATCATTTTTCTAACGACAATCATGGTCTAGCTAATCTATGGTAAGCTAAGGGGAAAGTAAAGAAAGAAGTTAAAAGAGTCCAAACACATCCATAAACATCGCAGAATCAGAGCATAGAAATAATAACCGGTTTTAACTTGATGTCACTTGATTTTAAATGGTTTTTTTTCCGTCTAATAGCTTATTTTAACGAGAATGCACTTTTGTTCTGGCATCGTTTACTTTTACTCTACTTTACAATGATATAGTTTTTACGCATCGAGTTGTGCTGTACACATGCTGTATTACTAAGCCTCCGCTGTCCGTCTGTCAGTGAGCTTATCTCATGAACCATTTAATGATAAAGATATTTGTCTGATTTTCGTGTAATTGCGATGTCAGTAATTTACAATAACGTGTCAACATATCTACCATGCAGGCGTCAAACAAATGTCAGTGGAACGTAATATTATTAATTTAAATTGCAATCTAACAAATTATTAAGAATTGAATGATCCCATTATACCTGTATAGTTAGTCTTGAAATTTTCAATGTCTATTTCTGTTGCCGCTATAGCAACAAATGCTAAAACATAAGGAAATAAAACATTTAGGGGAGCTCACATAAGAGAAACATGTTTTGCTTGTTCTTATTTCTTTTACGAAATAATCTTAAAATGCGCATTGTTAAAACTTGATGGTACAGAACCCTTCATGTGTGAGAGTTCTCACACTTTACTTTTTTACATTTGAATTTTACTCAGATAGACATCAAACACGAGCCTATTGCATTTTTTTGACTTACATTTTTGTCATAGGAACCCTGATCTCCATCGGTATGGGCGGACTCGCCATGCTCGCGGGTAAGGCCCTCATGACCGCAATGATGTCCCTCCTTCTGTCAGCTATCATCGGCATCAAGTCCCTAAGCTCCGGCCAGAAGTCCACCACATACGAAATAGTATCCAAACCTATATACAGTCACGCACACACACATTCAACCGCCCACGAGGACGTTGGAGGCTATGGACATTCCGGCTACGGAAGGAGTGTTAACACGAAACGACGCTGATTTGCCTTCCATAAATTAAATACTTAACGGAGATAACCTGATAAGTTCAGTATTTATTTATTTAATAATAAGTTAATATTTAATAACGTACGCAACTTAAAGATCCAAGACGGCTTAAGTTCTCAAATAAATTTTATGGATATGCCTCGGTAGTACAAAATAATTGAAGATCAAAATCAATGATAAGCTTTTTGGAGTTTTTTTCTTATTTGCATATAATGTTTTACGTTGTTTATTTGTAGCCGTTGTTATGTACATTTTTCAATTAAGCAGAATATTTATTTTAGGTAAGCTGTAATTTATTTCAACTGTTTTATATTCACCCACCCTTCATACAAATAAATGTTCGGTAAATGATATACTATTTAAATAGCTATGCATATTACTGTACCTATTTATATTATTTATTTATTTTAAATTCACGATTTTATGATATATCTTATGTAAATGTAGTATACCTATCTGTGATATATAAATGTGATGAAGAATATATATGTATAAAAATGGCATGTATATATATAATGTATATATGTATATAATATCTTATAACTGTATTTTATGTATTTGTTATTATGTAGTATTTTTTCTAGTCTTCATTAAATTTATAGTATATACATTTTGACTCACTAAATAAATTTATTTTTAAACTTGTATGTATCTATGTATATTTACCTTAATTATTATTTCATTAAATGTTGCAGCACTCGGTTGTAATGTAAATATGAAGAAATCAATAAAAAAAATTAATTTATTTGTTAGTTTTTTTTTTTTTCAAAAAAAAAATCAATGTAACCATTTAATGTTATAAATTGTGTACGTCATAAGAAAAATCACTTACGATACCTTGTAAAAATGGATGAGTATCAAAAATTCAAATAAATATGTGAACAATTCTTTAAAAAAAAAGATATTGGATGTTTTTCATCTTATTTTAATGTTTGAATAAGATAATAATGTAATTTTTAATTACGATTAAAAAGGTTTTAAAACACAAAAGCTTATAAAATACATTTCAGATAACAATTTGTTTGTTTGTAACGTCATTTTTTTCTTTTATTCAGTTTTTATATAAAACTTTTCCTACCGACAACGCCGCGACGCGTTTTTTTTTTCGACAAGAAAGCGAATCGATGCTTGAACAATAAGATCTCGATGGAGACCGATTTTTTCGTTTTACAATTTCAATCTTCAACTATTCTATTTTTAAAAACGATTCGCTATAAAACTTTAACAGATCGCCTCGATTTCATCAGTTTATCACTGACTCCCGATCGAGATGACAGATGTATTGTAACCGAAAAATTTCAAACCGGTGAAGTGACAAAGTGACCAACATGCCTGGTAGCAACGTGTTGATTTCGACCTTACTAGTGATAGTTGTACACCTGGCCACAGCTGCTATAGAAGGGCTAAAACCTAATGCAATAATCGAAACCGAAAAGCCAAACGCTACCGAAAGATCCGGAAGGTCATTGCACAAAGAATGTGGGGTTAGCATTAACGCAAAATGCCTTAAAATCCACGTGCTGTCTTTCATTGAGGACTTGAGCACGCGTGACGATTTACCTCTCCTACCAGGTCTGAGCATCGTCAAAGAGAACCAAACTAACTCCCCGAGTCCAGACGAAATAGCCGCCGAGCTTTCCCGACAATTCCCGGGAAAACCCGAAGAGAAATTGAACAGGTTTCTGTTGTACCGCCTCCAAGATTACTTGGACAGCCATTCGCTGAAGTATAAGCTGTTAGATCCTCAGACTTCGAAGGAGGCTATGGATATGGCGAAAGGTGATAAGGAGACGATTGGGAAGAAGTCCGAGGGGAGGGGAAAGGGAGGTGGAGGTGGAGGTGGACTGGGAGGCGGTAAAGGCGGTGGAGCTCTACTTGCAGCCGCTCTCATGATGAAAGGTATTACAATTCACTACATAGTTTAAAACTTCCCACCCTATGTATCCAAGTCCCTATGTACGCTTGGATGTTTAAAACTACACTACCGATTTTGATGCGATTTTTTAAAATAGATACAGTGATTTAAGAGAAAGTTATGTATTTAATACATGCATAATATCCTTGCGAAGCCTAGATCGCTAGTTTTTAGCAAGGACTAAAATGGGAAGACTAATTATTTTGATGTGTCTTTTTGTCACTAATAATACGGTCCTGTTAAGAGCTTTCTATTCACATAGAATTCACTATTTTAATCTAAAGTCAAAGTCAAAATGGTTTTTAGTCGAATCTACTCAAAAAAGCACTTTCAAATCGTTTTTTTTTAGCTACCACCGATCCCGAATGCTATTTCTAAGGTAAAGGATCCGGCTAGAAACCTCCGTAGTTGCTTTTTTCAATATTAAAAATACAATAATTTTCTATTACAAATTACAGTGGAAAAAACAGTCATGGTTCAAATTAAATAATGATTACAAGATACATGTTATTAAATCGCAATTTGTTGTTGGCAATTAAACCGCCTTTAATTAATATTAAAATAATAAAATGATATTATTTATTAAAATAGAAACTAAAGCAGAGGCCACACCGTAACACAACCTAAAACATAAGCTTTGTTACAAGATGTCGACTAAGAAAAGAACCGTTGGTCATGTTTCAAATGTGTTTACAATAATAATAATCCCTATTTTTTCCAGATTGGTTTAACTCTAACAATTTGCTTCTTAATAGTACCTAAATGTCTCAAATTTTCTTTGCCAAACGTGCGGACATTATCGACAGATGTTAAAATAAATAATGATGTACTCGATATCGTAGGATCGACTAAATTCTTAGGTATTAATATCGATTCAAAACTTCAGTGGAACGCACATTTAGAATTAATTTGTAGTAAATTAAGCTCGGCGGCATATGCAGTAGGGAAAATTAGAAATTTAACGGATCTCCCGACAGCTAGACTGGTATATTTTGCATATTTTCATAGTATTATGTCCTATGGGTTACTACTATGGGAAACAGATACGATATTTATTTTACAAAAAAGAGCTATAAGAGCTCTGTATATACGACAATTATTTAAGGAAATTGATATACTCACCTAACCGTCCCAATATATTTTTGACAATATTATGTATGTAAGGAAACATCTAAATGAGTTTGATAGACCAGGTCACGGTATAAATACCAGAAATAATGATAAATTACGTATCTCTACAGTTAGATTAGCAAAAACTAGTAAGTCATTTATTGGAAATTGTGTTCGCTTTCATAATAAAATTCCAAGAAATGAAATTTAAGCAATATGTTAAACAAATTTTAATTAAGAAGGCTTACTATAAAACTCAAAATTATGTAGAGGATAAAGATATATGGAAGTAATTGCACAGGTTTATCTTATTGACAGTTTAGCTATAATAATAACCACATCAGATTTATTATGTTGAAAAATTGTAATTTGTAGTAGAAAATATTGTAATTGAATATTGAAAAAAGCAACTACGGAGGTTTCTTGCCGGATTCTTCCCCGTAGAAATAGCATTTCGAACCGGTGGTTGTAAAAAAAAATGACGATTTGAAAGTGCTTATTTTAAGTCTAATCGAATAAAAACATTTTGACTTTGACTTTATTGAAGAAGCAGTTTCCGACAAAAAGTATGGGTTTTTGTACTGGAACTAACTTCGAAATTTAAAATACTTAGTGCTGAGACCGAAAGTATGAAAATCGAAGTTTCCGCCGAATTTCCGTGCGTTTCCTACTCCGAAAGACTTTTGGGCGGGTCGTTCGGGCTCCATTCTGATGCAATTGATGTCAAACTGTCAAGTTCTTCCAAACATTGTCTTTGATCATAACCGGTTGACAACAATCCGAAAAATGTTCAAACAAGGGTTACCTCTAATGGTTTATACGTCGGTTAGTCTCGGTTGCGTACTTTCGGAGTAGCCCTGGACTTATAAGTTCAGGCTTTAATCTACATCTTTTATTAGGTAGGAAGTTTAGGTTCCATACTCGTGAAACCAACCGGTAGTTAATTAAATTTAAACATCACTGGTCTATACTGTTAACTTAAACTTAACTTGAAGCATCGGCGATATAACTTGGTAAAACAATTTTTAGTATCTGGTAGGTTAGGTTAGATTGGGTCTTGGTGGTTTCTTGCCGGCTTCTTCCCAGTAGATAGCATTCTGAAGCGGTGGTAGACAAAAAAATGTTGATTGGAAAGCATTTATTATAAGTCAATTTAAGTAAAAAATCTTTTGATTTATTGTAAACTTTGTTTTATTTTTTTTGTCGATCTTACGAAAATTCAAAGATTATTAAATTCAACATAAATAATAAAAAACCCCAATACTGTTTATTTATTTCAATTACAGCACTTATGTGGTTTTGAGAGCAATAATAAAAACTCGAGACAGTTTACACAAATTTTCTTAGTCGAAAACTAAGCCACAGGCCTGTACTATGGGTAATCATTAACTACATCAATAAATACATACATAATTCATAAATACACACTTAAATAAAAAAATCGACAACCATGAGCTCAGAGCAAATATTCGTGATCGTACAAATACCTGAACCCGAGACACAATTTGTTAAGCCAACGATTTAAGCCGCTGCGCCGTAGAGGCCGTTAAATTAATGTAAGATTCAACTCATTCAAATAATTTTAATTGAACTGTTTTATTCTCTTGATTATGGAGTTGAAATAAATATAGCAATCACTTTAAGAACTTGAAGAAAATTGTGATTTTGTATAATTTGTTCTTGTTGCCTTAACAAGGCTATGTCGTTGCTAAGCAACACAGCCCTATTATGAATGAGAAAAAATGTATTGTGTTCTTCGAATAAATAGTTGATTGATTCTCTATTTTCAGGGACCTTGGCCGCTGCAGCGCTTGGTGCGTTAGCGCTTCTAGCTGGTAAAGCTTTGATGACAGCGCTGATGTCTCTGCTGCTTTCAGCGCTGGTTGGAATGAAAGGCGGCGGAGGCCACAAATCTACAACGTACGAAATCCACGCGAAACCCGAAGTGTCTCACCACCACTCCCACAGCCATGAAGAGCACCATGAACACGAACATGGCCACCACGGCGGTTACCGTCGGGCTTATGACATGAACAATTTCAATAGCTACATGCCGTATGACACTACTAGTTCTACCAATAATAAATAGTTGATGAAAAAATTTGTACCACGTTTTTAAGAGATGTTAAGTTACTCAAAAAAATTAATTAGGTATCCAAAATGTATGTTAGTTGTTAGTCTCGAGAAATGTTTCTCAATTGATTTATTTATTAACATAATCTGTACAGTTAGTCTAAGGCTATTTATTTTCGATTTAAGTTATTTATTTTCTTTTCATAAAACACCTTGGTCTTTATTTGCTGTCGTATTTATTTATAACTTCTTCTTTTATTTATTTTTTATAATTTTTTATCTTCCCACCGTCAAAGTGTTTTATTTATATTATAATACGTTTCATTTTGTTTTTTTAAACTAAGGATTTCGTTTTTTTTCTCTTCAAAACGCAGTAGAACTGTGATATTTAATTTGTATATTTTTTATACCAAATACTAGCTTAAATTTTAATCTTAGTATTTATTTTTCAATATTTTTGTATTTCGCGTTATCTTGTATAATAATTATTGTATATACTTATGCCTATATTTGCTTATTTATCAATTTCTATCGTGTGAACGGTTTGCTTGTTTGCCTAAAATGTTAAAGGACTAAACTTCGTGTATTGCAAACTGATAGTTTCTATGTATTTATTAATAGATAAAACGATTCTATACTAAAATTAAAACACATTAAATAGGTATTTTTGTATAAAATTCGCACTTGAATTCAATAAAAACATTCAATAAAAGCATTTCATTTGAATTAAAACGAGTCGTGATGAACCTTGACTCAACTATGAAGTTTGTTCGCAAAACACTCCCTTGAGGGACACCGCAGAGACATTTACCATTCCTACCTATTGTAAGTAATAATATGTTTTCACCATACTTATACATTTGACCCTAAATCCTATTAACATAAAGAAAATAAATAAAGAACACAAGCCACAGTACAATTCATTTGCATCCCGTCATTGTTAGAGATGGCTTGGAAAATTTTATTTTTGTATCTCATTTTTCTTATCACTGTCGAACCTTCTGTGTTAGAACCGGACAAAATAGAAGATGTGTTGGATGAGGAAATCAGTAACAATATAGATAGTTCAATAGAGGCTCCAGAAAATGCCTTCAGTGGAGTATACACGGAGTGTTTGCTTTACTTCTCATATGCTTGCCTTCAAAGGAAAACGTTAATGTATTTAAAAGAGCTCAGCAACTTAAGTGAGGTGTCCGTCTTGGGAGATTACGTGAAATTCGGTAAGTGTTAAAATAAGAATTAAACAGGCCAAGTGTGAGTCAGGCTCACGTGAAAGGTTCTCTACCATTCTGCCTACAAGATTTAACCATATGCATTTATAACAAAAAAAAAACGGAAAATCATGTTTCCTGAGTATCCATCTATGGCATCATAACTCTCTAACAAATGAAGCAATAATATTTTTTAACTTAATCCAGCGTGTTCTAAGCTATGTTTGATCGATATCGGTTCCCTCATTCTAAAGTCATGGGGGGTGAGATTGGGGATGAACAATTTACGTAAACGTCTGATCGAGAGGTTTTTCAAGATTTGTAATTAAGGTTTTTAACAAATTAACATAACTCAGATGATTTTCGCCAGTGAACATATTAGTAAAGTAATAAGACATGTTTTTGTAGGACTCCATTTTTCCATAATGGGAAATAAACAGGTCAAGCTATAACTAAATAGCCAATGTTTACCTGTTCTAAGCTTTATCTTTTCGTTTTTCTGTCCATCTGTAAGCAGACGGTATCTAATGAACGTTTGTTTTTTTTCTAAGTTATGATTAATTTATTTTATTTAAAATATCTAGGATCACTAAATTCTATTTCTAAAATATATTGATGTCGGGATAAGTTTTTAATTTTGATCCGAAAATTTTTACGCCGTAGCTAGGAAAATAAAATGATTTTTTTTTAATGGGTAATGTTTCGGTTCTTTAAGAAGAAACTGATAAACTTCTGTTCTTGTTTTCAAAGTCAAATAAATAGTAAATTATAAAGTACTTTTGAATGTACTAATAAAATAAACTTCTAAAAGTGTTTTTCGATTACTTACACTAAAGAGGAAATCACAATAAATAAAGTCATAGCTTTGATCGATCGAGATAACTATATTAAAAATAATTTAAATAAAGATAAACAAACACATTTGTAAGTTATTCGAGAAACTCTTAATATCTGTTTTAACTATTTTTTCTCCACTAAAAGCGCCTAAAGTAAACGCACAATACAAAATAAAGACGAATGTAATAAGCTATAATTCCTTAAGGCGTTTGTTATTTTTTGTAGATTTAATTCTAAGCTATTAATATATTTAAATTTAATACTATATTTTATTTTTTTCTAGTTAAACTCAATACGACACAAGATTCCATGAAGATCAATGAAGATGGTAACGGTACAAAAAATCCAGAAGAACTCTCTTGGATGATAAACACAGCAGTAGACAGTTTCTTTGACAATCATGTCTTGAAATTTCGAGCTCTCGGACGAGATCTTACCGTACCACATACAGGTAAGATAACAGGAATCGTTATTTGAAAAAAGAATTTTGGGTAATAAATTAAATTAAAAGAAAATTAAAAAGTTAAAATGAGTTATTTAAATCAACAACGCTACATTTCATGACACACACATACACGCACACACACGCACTTTTGTATTTATATTTAATTTACTCATTTATATGTAGAATAAGTTGTACCTTGTCTTTATATAATGATTGAGCGTTTTCTTAAATGTTCCATTTAAAAAAAACCGTAATTGTTCAATTGTTAAGTTTGTTTTAAATGGTTTTGTAGTGCTGTAGATTTATGTAAATAAAGAGAAAAAAATAT
The DNA here is from genome assembly GCA_949316135.1 of Choreutis nemorana. Taxonomy (NCBI): domain Eukaryota; kingdom Metazoa; phylum Arthropoda; class Insecta; order Lepidoptera; family Choreutidae; genus Choreutis; species Choreutis nemorana. The sequence goes on along the minus strand of OX438619.1, from coordinate 1,218,195 downwards.
CTATACCAATATTATAAAGAGGAAAGGTTTGATTTTTTGTTTGTTTGTTTGAATTGAATAGGCTCCGAAACTACTGAACAGATTTGAATCATTCTTTCACTGTTGGAAAGCTACATTTTTCCAGAGTGACATAGGCTATATTTCATTTTAAAAAATGGGGATCCTTACTTAAATTACGATAAAGTGAAAAGATATCAAAAAACTCAAAGTTTTTTTTTTTTAATTTACTCTTTTTTAGCAGCTCGACGCAAAAAGCAGTGAAAATGTGTTTTATTTTATTATTATTATTAATGTGTCAAATTTAACAAATCTAAATGTAATGTTTAATGCCCGTGCGAAGCCGGGACGGGCCGCTAGTAAAATATAAAATAGGATTAGATTTTTTATACATCATGAGGAAACAAGCGGATTGTTCCCCTGATGGAAAGTGATACCGCCTATTGACACGACGATGCCCTTGATATCTGGAACGCCAAGAGCACGACCGGTGTTTTGCCCATGTATATGTAAAGATGTTATATCGTGCATGTAATTACACTGGCTCTACAATCCTTCGAACCGAAACACAGCGAACTGCTTCACGGCAGAACTAAAAAGGAGGGCGGTACCAACCCAGACGATCTCACACATAGATCTACCACCTGTAAAATACCAGTAAATATTTGTAAATAGATTTAGAAATAATGGTGATCGTTTACGTTTAACGAGATTTCTAGGGAATTTCTAGCGAATTAAACTTACTTCATTTCATTTTAAAAACTTTGTAGGCAACGTAAACATAAACTCACGCCGTAATTAATCCTTCGAGAGGGCTTGGCAGAAGTGTTACACACCGCATTTCGCATGTTTATGTTGAGTCCCAGTGTGACAGGCGAATCTGTTGCCACTATCCGGGCATAATGAGTAATTTTTTTTATGACCTTTGTGTCGTACTGGTGTAAACAGTCGACTGCTACGCTAGAGGGTTCGAATCTCGTCGGGGCGGAACTTTGTGTTATTTACAAGACGCATTGTTTCGCTTACCGGTCTTGGATGTTGTATTCTTATCTATGTAGTTTATACCACATCGTTGCTTAGCGCCTGCGACACAAGATATTACGATACTTAGTGCAGGGCTGAGTCGATGTGTGTGTCGTGATGTGTTTTATTATTATTGAGGATCTTATATTATTATTGCTACTTACTACGCACTATCTATGACGAGACTTATGTCCTAAGCAGCTATTTTTAACTGACTACCGACTGGCAGAGCCGAATCGAACAATAATTTCCTGTGTCGTTGTCAATTTTTTTACGGTTTTATTTAGCTTGACCAGTTTGTTTGGGTCAAATTCAGTGATTGAAATTTTACCCCCTTCCTGTTGACAGATTGATCAGATTTTTGGCACACACCTTTAGTTCTGATGATAATACAATATAATATATTCAGTATCATTGTATATCTAAGATGGCCGCCGCTACAAAATGGCGGACTACATGTTTTTTCACAACTCTCTCAATATGGGTATCAAATGAAAGGGCTGTACTAGAATAATATAGTACACCATGAAAAAAAACAATATGGCCACCAAAAAACAAAAAGAAGGACTTTAATTTCAATAAAGCCGTTGGACATTTACATGTTCTTTATTTTATTTCTACAGTGGATGAATTTGTGGGAAGGAAAAGGAAAGGTGGCGGCGGCGGCGGCGGCGGAGGAGGAGGAGGTGGCCATGGCGGTGATGGCGGGAAGAAAAAGATGATGATGATGGCCATGATGTGCATGAAGATGAAGTTTATGATGGTATGAACAATCAAAGCGAGATTTAAATATTATTAAAAATGTTCAATGTTGTCTCATGATTTTTTTTTGTTGATATGTTATCTATCAAAATAATGTAAATAAAACAAATTTAAAAATTTGGTCAAGATACCAACATATATAACTACATATATATTTTAATTTCATTGACAGTTTTTTTACTTTTTTATTCAACTTCACGGGCAAACAAGCAGACGATTCGCCTGATGGAAAGTTATACCGCCGCCTATTAACACGAAGATGCCTTTGACGCCTCAGAACCCAAAGAGCACCGCCAACGCATTACCTATGATGAGGTACAGTTGCTATGCCTCTACGAGTTAAATAAATAACTAAACTACTTATTAAGTTGCTAAAAAGTAGCAAAAAGTTACATTAAGAAAAAAATTTGGTGATCTTCGCGTTATCATCTTGCCAATAGACAATAGGGGTATCACTTTCCATCAGGTGAACCGTCTTCTTGTTTGTCTATGATGTTCAAAACAAAAAAAAACTTATTTTGTTTTTTAAATTACTTCCTTTGTAGTTCCGTCTGTGTTCTATGGTTTTGTCGACCTCGGTGGCGCAGTGGTGTAAACAGCCGACTGCTACGCTAGTGGTTCCGGGTTCGAATCCCGGCGGGGGCGCGACTTTGTGTTATTTGCAAGACGCATTGTTTCGCTTACTGGTCTTGGATGTTGTTTTCTTATTTATTTAGTATATACCATATCGTTGTTTAGCACCTACGATACAAGTTCTTGCGATACTTAGTGCAGGCCTGAGTCAATGTGTGTGTCGTGATGTGGTTATTGTGATTTTAATATCATTTCAGATGGTACCAGCAATGATGGGCATGATGGGGATGATGTCTTTTAAAGGCATGATGTTTAGCATGATGTCATTTATGATGACAAAGGTAGGATCCAATTACCAAAACCAGAGATAGATGCCATATATTTCTAAAAACAATAGTAATGCCAAGTACAATATCTTTTTCGTCATCAATTGTTTGTTGAGTGATTTTATTTTTCAGCTAATGCTGTTGATGAAGATTTTGGAAAAGAAAGGAGGAGGTGGCGGCGGAGGGGGCGGGGGTGGCGGTAGCTGGGGCGGTGGGGATGGGGTAATTAGTTAATTACTTTAAATAATATGCCTTGGTAGACTCCAACGTTCTGCAGTGGACGGAGATGAGCTGATAGTGATTCTAATTTTTATACCACATACAAAGACTTAGTAATGAAATACCAACATTCTAACATTTCAAAAATAGTTTTACTTAAAAATAATTTACCTCATTCCACAAATTTTTCCCAAGATTGCTTATTTTAAATGTCTCCACTTTATCCTAGGGTTGGGCGGCAGGCGGAGGCGGAGGCGGGGCGTGGATGCCAGCAGGTATTATACCTTTATAAAAAACCAAAACAAATGCAAAAAACCAAATACAAATTTTAAAAAACATCCTTTGGGTAGGTGGCCAAGACTACGGCGGCGGAGGCGGCGGAGGCGGAGGGGGCGGTGGTTACGACGCGAACGGACAGTGGCAAAGCAGGTCAAGTAGATCAGCAAAAACTGAAGAAATAACCCAACTGACCAACCCGAGCCAACCGATAATAACCTCTATAATACCTAACGTAAGAATCAACAACAAAATCAACGAGAAAAAACCTGTGGCACTCATCAAACAAATGAATGATGAGCTTCTGAAAATACGCCAAGAAATGCCGAAGTCGAGGAAGAAAAGAGGTTTGATGGATGTGCTTCAGAATGCTTACATTTACTGGCTGAACCGGGTTCTAGGGTACAATAATAAGGTAGTCAAACCGAATTTCCCGAAGCAGAAATTTGTGAACGGTGTCAAGTACGTTTACCATCCGAACAGAATTGTCCAGAAGCCAAAAGCCCCTAAAAACTTAGCAAATACAGATGTCAAACTAACCAACACTGATGACAACAAACAAGTGATAATCGTACAGGATTTCAATAAAGGCGAGATAGTTGAGAATCAATCTGAGAGCAGGAAGATAAAAAAGAAGTTCGATGAAATGAAAAACGCGATAAATGAAGCTGTTGATGAGAATCCTTGGGAATGACTATATTATTTAGTGAAAATGGACGTTCTGGATAGTATAGTAGTGCCTGAATTCAAATCGTTTATGTTCATGTAAAATTATCATAATTTTGACAGAGTCAGTTGGTGCAATTACAAACATAAAAATACTAAACACTACAGATATAAACATATTTATATTTAAAAAAAACTCTCAAACAACATTAAAAATTAAAAAGGTTTTATAGATTTTGTTATTGTAAATTATACAACAAAGTAACAACCTTTAAGTGTGTACAAGTTATTTATTTTAATTTTAATACTGTCTTATTTTAGTATAAATAGATTAGTTTATTTAAACAATGATTATAATAGTAAAAGTCAATATTATTACAATTTGTTTTTCTTTTCTACTGTAATCCCTCTTTAATGCTTAGCGACACTAAAATTAAAAAGAGGTAAAATTTGTAGGTTTATATGAAGGGGATAGTAATTAATTAAGTAAAGGAGCATTGTAGGCCAAAGCTAGTTAATGAAAATGAAAATAATATGTCAACTCAGTTCGCATAAATCGCTTTAATCCTAAACTGAGTCACGTGCTTGTATAATGCGTACTATTAGTAATAATGACCAATTCACAACACAAATATTGACTCAGCCAAGCATTAAGATATAATCTTGTATCGCAGGCACCAAGCAACGATATGGTATATACTACATAGATCATACAACATTCAAGACGGTAAGTGAAACAATGGCAACAATAGCAATGGCTTGCAAATAACACCAACGTCGGGACTCAAAAACGGAACACCTTGCGTAGCAACCAGCTGTTACACCACTGCGCAACAGAAGCCCTCTGTATAACTAGAAAGATATAATCGCTAATAAAGCGATAGCTTTCCCCTGCATAAAACTAAAATTCTAACTTGGTGTTTTCAAATTCGTATCAGTCTTGCCAATTTTTTCTACTTCTACTTCCAGAGCCACATTTTATATTGTAAAAGAACAAATACACCTGTTCTACATTGAATTTTAACTTTTGAAGCCGCTATCTTACTACCTCCTATTTCTTCTGATGAAGTTCGTTGCGGGTCCCTACAGCCGGTAGGGTATCCGGGCATAGCCTGTGCGTCATTGCACAGCTGCATTATTCGATCAAAGGACGCCACTTTTGATCCTGGTGAACAGGAGTTGCAGTGGTGGGACAGAGTGGCGGGTGTGCCCCGAATAACTTTAACTTGACTGATATTATCAAAAGACGCTGTTTGTTAGTAGTGTTTATAAGAGGTAGGCAACTACTGATCCCGATAGAAAAATTCTTTACCTGTTTTATTATTTTGTGTCACCCATGTGAAGCCCACCCTCGGATTTAGGGGAAGGCAAGCAGTGGACCTTGCCCCGGGCGGCAGTTTCAAGAGGGTGCGAAAAGTTCAAAACGTAGGGCGCTTAAAACCTACATCTATTTCCAAAAAAAGTTCGTCACCAGCGAAAAAGGGCAGCAAAAGGCGCAACTGCGAAGATTTAACCGGGCTCAAATTCGAATTCAAATTATATGTCATTTAAATAGACTTTAATTACATCGGCATGCGGTATTTCCGAACAGATACGACCTGCAAACCTTTAAGAAAAGAGCGTACTCTTATTTAAAAGGCTGGCAACGTATTTTGTAGCTCCTCTGGTGTTGCAAATGTCCATGGGCGGGAGTATTTCCATAAGCGGATCTGTCAGCTCGTTTGCCCCCTATCATTAACCTCAAAAGTTAATTTTTTATCTACCACTAGTTCGGAATGCCATCTACGGGGAAGAAACCGGCAAAAAACCTCCGTAGTTGCTACAAATCGAAGATCCAGGTCTGGCGAAGCCGGAATGAATAAGTGAAGTTTTAATTGACTATTTCGGTTACCTGATAGGCACATTCGCCGTTCTTTAGTGTAAACTTAATTTTTGCAATAAAAATCTTTGCTTTATATTTTTTTCCAGGCGATTGCATAAATTCATTACATATTTAAGGATATTAGCCAGTATTTTTACAAGGCGATTTCATTAATACCATAGACACACATTTACATTTGATAACCAAACATAATAACGAAACTAATAACGGAAATAATTAAAACTTATAAAAAATACACAAAAACACATTTTCATCACTTGTTCAATTTCCCATACTAAAGCAATCTACATAGACAAATTTCCCATACTAAAGCAATCTACAATAGACATCGACGCGTTGCTTAAGTTCACAAAAAAAATATATAAAGAAATCCGATTCAAATCTCATTATTCGTTACTGTATTATTATTGAATTTAAAATACAGTGTCTTTTCCCATACAATTTAGAACATAATCATATTTGTATTAATTTAGTAACTAATGTTCGACAGTTATTTGAAACTATTGACCTATAAGGTTTTTCCCCGTTATAAAATTAAAAATATACTTTCAGATTCAAGTTTTATATTTATTTATATTTTATTTTGTCTTTAAATCTTAATTTTGACAGCCATTTGACTAAATAAGGCAAAATTTATTTATATCTAAACATTCCGATTGGCTTTTAACCTTAGACCGAAAAAGTGTTATAGTTATAGTTTAATGTGTAATGTGTTTATTTCTGTGTGTCTGTCCGTGGCATCGTAGCGTCCAAACGGATGTTCCGATTTTGATTCGGTTTGTATTTTATTTTATAAAAAATTATATATATAAACAAGAATCTACGAGTGAGTAAGGTCGCCTTGGCGTCTTCAATAACGGTTTGGAACTTCTTAAAGAATATTACAGGTATTATAAGGAAGTAAAATTCTTAGTAAGTATTTAGAAGTATCCTATATTTAACACTAGCGTTTACCCGCTGCTTTACTCGCATTAAATTTGCTCACATACGTTCAACACTCTTTTGAACCCCTTGAGTGAATTTTTTTATCAAAAGATGTTTATTAAAATTTCAAAATCTTTACTCACTTAAATTAAAAAAAAAAGTAAAAATAACCAAAACTTTTGTTAATTGAGACTTGATTTCTTTATTTTTTTTTTTCAATTATCAAGACATAAACTTTAATTAACATTTCAATAAGTTCCACATTCTGAAATAAAGATGTCGTTGTGTAGTTTCTAGACTGCTCTAAGGAGGTATAATTTGACGCGCGCACTTAAATGAAATGTTGTCGCTTTCATACAAATTGGCCCAGTTGAACGATGTATGGTTAACTCAGCCTGAATTTTAATCTAGAGTTAGCGGATGTTATAGAGTTTAAAATATTGAAAAAAATAGTTGGTTTATATCCTGAAATAAATATTATCTACAATTGATTTTTTTCGCAACTGTCTTTCAAATTTTATTGTAGCAGTACACTTTATTAGTCAGACTGAAACCGCTTTCTTAATACCTCCTTTTTCTTCTGATTAGATACGTTGCAGGTCACAAGACAGCCGGTAGGTTATCGGGGCACTGCCTATGCGTCATTGCATAGCTGTATTATTCGATCAAAGGATGCCACTTTTAATCCTGGTCAACAAGAGTTGCAGTGGTGGGACAGAGTGGCGGGTGTGTACACTTCATCATCATCAGAGGTTCCGGGTTCGAATCCCGGCGGGGGCGGGACTTTGTGTTATTTGCAAGACGCATAGTTTCGCTTACCGGTCTTGGATGTTGTATTCTTATTTATTTAGTATATACCATATCGTTGCTTAGCACCTGCGATACAAGTTCTTACGATACTTAGTGCAGGGCTGAGTCAATGTGTGTGTCGTGATGTGATTATTATTATTATTATTTATCAACCTGAGTCTGTCCAGTCCTCTTCATCCAACTGCTGCCAGCAACTGCGCATATGTCGTCATTTCACCTTGCTACAGTGTTACACTACAGTAAAAATCTATAACTTTGTGTTGCTTTTTTGTTTTTAATTTTAATCGTTTTACCTCCATTTTTTTCGTTCAGTTTTAAAATGGCAAGAGTGAATAAGGTTCTCCTGGTTAGGAATGTTCCACCTTGGACTTCATCGACGCTTAACCTCAGGCGGGATTGGGGTCAGATGCTTCCCAAGTTGTAAATAAAATTTAATCTATAAAATGAGACATTGGTAATGATCTCAAAATTGCATATTTAAAAATATATTAAAATTAATACACTCTAAGTTATTGAAATTTACTTTCATTGAAAAGTTTTTAAGCAAAATGGTTTTCTGAATAACAGTTGTAAAACTTTTTCTTTTTTTTTTTACTTCACTAACAAAAAACTATACCACCCGGCCGCTTTATGCGGTCAAAGACCCAGATCTTCACCTTGCTCTTGATCATGGTTTGGCTAGCTGACTGTAGTGATGTCTGTAAAAACTATTCATCGACATCGATATGTATGTCGATAAAATTTCACTGCACAATATACCAAGTTAACCAGCATAGTTTTATTCTTAATACAGGAAAAGAAAGGTCTCTTCGTCAGCCTAGAAACATCGACTGGACATAGGCTTGCTCCAAATATTTTCAACTTGGAACGATCCTGGGTTGCCCCGTCCACCTCGTAAGAGGTCATCCAACTCTACGCCTTCCGGCCCATGGTCGCCACCCCAGAACTTTCAACAGAAGGAAAGGTCTATGTGCTCTACTTGATCGAATTAAAAATGAGGAAATCTGTAAGAGACCTAAGAGCTCCAAGAACCGATGAACGTTGGTGGAAAATGGTTAAGAGTTCGCAAGGGCCGGAAGGCATAGGGTGGCTCCCTATTCTTGGTGGATGGAAGACCTTCTAAAGACTTGACCCGGTGGATGCCAGCGGCCCAAGGTCGTTCCAGTTTCAAATATTTAGTCCGTTGTTCAGCAGTCTTCTAGCTGCTGATAATAATGATTTTTAAATAACTAACTAAACAAACTAACAAATTTTCGATAGTCTTAGACAAAGTTCAAAGAAAATCTTTTACCAATTAAAAACAAATACAGATGAACATAAACAATAACACCTACAAAATCTACTATTCTATTCGGAATCGATTTATTTGAAAACGATCAAGTATCGAAAAGTTAGTGACGTCACTAGTTGCCAAACGTGCGAGCGAGAGGTGCAGGCTCCCTCCCTGTCGCAGTCTAACGCAAGCCGAGATGACTTGGACAATCCTCTACTTAGTAACTTCGACTTTACCTCATGGGTAACACGTCTTTTAAGTAAACTGAATGAGTATTCATTCAAACGTGACCTCTTTTCCGTAACCTATTTGGATTTTCGGATGTTAACATTCTATTTTTAAAAGTGAAAGAAAGTGGCCTGTAACAGATTTGAAAGCGCCGGACAGAAAAGAGGTAAATACTATGCAGTTTTCATTTTGTTTTTCTGTTTATTTTGTAGTTATTTAATAAGGGTGTGTTTTTAAATGTCAACAGTATTTAGTTACTTCGATTGTTTCTGTTATTGTTGAAAACTTTCTTTATTTAAGTGTCATGCAATTTTATAGGTAAGTGAGCTAAACAGATGCAAAGATCAATACTAGAAGCCACTTCTTTATGTTAATATGGTTAGCGTGTAGGCATATTGGTTTAACATTAATTCGGTTGACGTCCGACTTGGACGGAAGGTGAAAGTTATTTCAAAAACGTAATAGCCGTTCCGGAATTCGAGACTCATTCTCTTCGCATGCTCGCAGGATATGGAAAGTAGCGATAAGTGAGTCAATGGTGCTTATGTTACGAAAGCACTTGCTACAAAATGTCATAAAGTCGTAAAACAAGAGACATGTGAATTTTTAAAAGAACAACTGACGTTTGTCTTCTTTAATATATTTGTAGTGGACATGGACATTTGTACTGCTACGAAAGAGGTTTCGGGTCCGAACCCCGGCGTGGACGAAACTTTGTATTATTTGCAAGACGCATCGTTTTGCTTACCGGTCTTGGATGTAGCATTCATATCTATGTAGTATATATCGTTGCTTAGTGCCTGCGACACAAGATTCTTTAATCTTACTACAGGGCTGAGTCAATTTGAATATAGCAATGTGGTTATTATGACTATTAAAATGATAAATGTCCCAGTGTGACCGGTTGCGAATCTGTCGCCACTGTCTGGGTACAATAAGAAACTAGCTAGAAGATAGCTAAGTTGGTTACATGCCTCGGGTTGACGTATGTTCCTCATTGAGCCCGGATAGTGGTAGTACAGATTCGCACTGTGAGATTGACACTGGGACTCAACATAAACATGCGAAATGCGGTGTTTAATACTCGTTTAACCTTTCGAGGGATTAATTTCGGTGTGAATGTGTGTATGTATGTGTTATGTTATAATTACATGATGTTGTTGTAGTTGTGGCTATAGAATTTTAACACACAGAGGTTATGATCTTTACTCATAGATTAATGATGGGTAGTGATGAGATCAAACATTTATCTATGCCTGTAGTGTCTATGAGTGTATTTTAAGTAATGTTGAAAACAAACATATTGGTGTAAATTTACCAATTACCATTTCATAGTCAATCTGCTCTGACATTTAAGTTCTAACTAACCATAACACAAAAAATTCTTATTTCAAAAATGACCTACGAAAATTACGATTTTTATACATTGAATGTGAATAACGACATTATGTTGTACTATTCAAAATCAAACCACTTCATTTTAAATTTCAGATTCAATTAATTTTCTAACAGGGTCTTAATTTTTTTTTTAACTGTTTAGAAAAGTTTAAAAATTAATTTACCTATTTTTATTTCTAAATGTGTAATTTATATTTTATATATCGTATATATGTTAGCCCGTACAATATTCCCTTAGCCGTATTCCGTCATGTTGCAGAGGATAATAAAAAGAAACTTCTTATTCTGGGGAAAGTTTTCCGAAAACCAGAAACTAACAGGCGAGAAATGAACCGAATAACCGGCTTTTGTAGACAACATCACCTTTAAACGACATTAACATTCAGAAATAAAAATATAAATACATTGATAAATCGTTTTAGGTGAACACGAAAATTATTTATTTACGATGTAATGACTTCACTTTAATAATAATAACCACATCACGACACACTCAACCCTGCAGTAAGAATCGTAAGAACTTGTGTCGCAGGTGCTAAGCAACGATATAGTTTAAACTACATAGATAAGAATACAACATCTTAGACCGGTAAGCGAAACAATGCGTCTTGCAAATAACACAAGGTCCCGCCCTCGCCGGGATTCGAACACGGAACCTCTAGCGTAGCAGTCGGCTGTTTACACTACTGTGCCACCAAGGTCGTCAAAAACTAGTAACTTAAATAACTTACGATGGATCAGTTAAAAAGTGACTTACATAGTTTTATGTACCATAATGTCAACTACGGAGGTTTCTTGCCGGATTCTTCCCTGTAGATGTAGCATTCCGAACCGGTAGTAGTCAAAACATGACGATTTAAAAGTGCTCATTTCAAGTCTATTCAATAAAAACCTGTTGAATTCGACTTTGAATTAATTTAACATACGAACATTGACAATCGGTCCGACAAATTATGAAAATTGTTCATCAGTAACCAGTTTATATAGATGTTATCTCGAATATCTTTATTACGAAGTCATCGCATATCATCGTCTTATCACGGATGGGTACACTGAAGGCAAAAGATCGCGAGGTCGTTCACCAAGGAAAGGACTCGTCCTCAGCCAAATTCTACCCGACTGTAAGACACGCGCTGGACTGAAACCGGTGGAGCCAGATCATACGCTCCGGATGCAATCCTGATGCCGACCACGATCCTTGACATGAGGGACCAACATGAACAAAAGCAAATGCAGATATATTTAGATATCATGAGCAAACAAACAGACGGTTCAAATGATGGATAGCGCCGCCTATTGACATGACGATGCTCAAGATGTCTGGAACGCCAAGAGCACCACCTATGCGTTGTCCTTGGATGCTATACCTCTCATACCGATAGCTACACTGGCTCTCCAATCCTTCGAATCGAAACACACCGAACTGCTTCACGGCAGAAATAGATAGGAGGGTGGTACCAACAACGCATCGAATCGAGCCGTTCTTCTTTATATGACATTCCATACTGCAACACACACTTATCACCATCGTAACGGTATCGTATCGCCTCAGTTTGACGGCGAGGCAAAAGGCGAGATGTAGACATTACGTTCCCGAATTGATAAGTGTTCTATGACCATACTAGAAACCTACTACGAAAATCTTTTGGTCGGGTCAGTCTGGCTCGCAGATCCAGTGATACCGATTGAACTTTATTTGACATATATTGCATCAAAAACCTGACTCCGAAGACACCGACACATACATTTCTAAAACATTGATCGTTGATTTTATGTATTGGCCTGACCGAAGTTTCGGTTGCGGAATTTCAGAGTAGAGCCCCTACATCGTTAACCCTTATTCGGCCATAATAATTAAAATTATATATCAGAGACACAAAGTAAAGCCGAAATACATTCGAATTTTATAGTTAGTTTAAAACATGACAGATTCTTAAACTCTGATAAAAAATTAAACAGTTGATCGCGTGAATGATTCCGCTGGATGGCTGGTTAAGTGTGATAATGGGATTATTATCTTTAATAGTCAAAATCGTAGATGTAACGCGTCATTGGGCAAACATCTCGACGGCGATATAACTCATGATCGGCTTGTATTTTAGTTCAATTTTGAGAAATATCTTTAAAAAAATTGGGTCACACCCGCCACTCTGTCCCACCACTGCAACTCCTGTTTATCAGGATCGACAATGGCGTCCTTTGATCGAATAATGCAGCTATGCAATGACGCACAGGCTGTGCCCGGACACCCTACCGGCTGTCTTGGTACCCGCAACGAACTTAATCAGAAGAAATAGGAGGTAGTAAGTAAGCGGTTTCAGACTTCCCTCCCAGCAAAGCGGAGACAGCAATTGAAATGGCCCAGTGGCCCAAAAATCTAAAGGGGAGACAGTCAGGAGACGCCTGACCGTCTAAACACCACGGCATGCCACTAACTAACAGGGGATAAATTAGATAATAACCTAAATCTTACACCAGTAATATTGGTGACAAAACTTTTTAAATATCTAGTGTCATTTTACAATAATTAAACGAGCGTGTGAAACAAGTGAAGTTCTCAGAGTCGACTGGAGCGATCCGGCGTTTGTATACGACGCATGTTTGTATGTTTAAATGTTTGTCCGATGATAACTCAAGTATCGTTAATGGGATCGTCGTGAAATTTGGTAAGCGAGTTGGTAACGAAAAAAAAAACAAATTTTGCGAATTCACAGTTCGTTCGGAGCGTACCACTAGATATTATAATAGTAAGTTGTGGTTCGCTCACAATTATGAACTGCAGTCCCTCATATCTCGGTAAATCCCTGGCCGATTTGGCTCATGCACACACACTAACACAATCATTTCACTTCTACGCACAAGCAAGTATCATGCATTTATTATACATCGATAATTTTTGTCAGCTTCCAATAAAATCAATGTACGGATCCGTAATTAGCTTAGGTTTCGATATTGTGTTTTTGTATTTACTTATTGTAATGAGAGCTGTGGATTTTGTATATAAATAAATAAAATAAAATGTTGAACTTAAAAAATCTTTTCGCCTCATTATTGACCAAATTTCCATGACGATCTAATCAACGATACTCGAGCTATCGGCGGACAAACATCCTAGGCAGACCATAAGGTCACCGCTTCGCATCAGACGGGATTGAAGTCAAAGTCTAGCTTAGTTCAAAAAAAAAAAAGAAAAAGCGTCATAATCTCAAGCCATCACAGAAATTCTTATTCAAGCATAAAAATTAATGGAATTTTGTATCAAAAGTTCGAAGTTCTGGTTTTTCCTATAATAATAACCACATCACGACACAAACATTGACTCAGCCCTGCAGTCAGTATCGTAAGAACTTGTGTCACAGGAACTAAGCAACGATATGGTATAAACTACATAGATAAGAATACAACATCCAAGACCGATAAGCGAAATAATGCGTCTTGCAAATAACGCAAGTCCCGCCCCCGCCGGGATTCGAACCCGGAACCTCAAGCGTAGCAGTCCGCTATTTACACCACTGCGCCACCGAGGTCGTCAAAATATAAGTCATTATAAGTTATTATTAGTATCATTACAAGTCTGCAATCAAGACTTGATCTTGTTTGCTCAGCGATACAAATGATGTACAGCGTTGATGCGAGTTTACAACTAAAAGTTTTATTTGAAACACATTAAACTATATAAAATGTGAACATAAAATACTACATAACATAAACACAATAAACCATAACACTACCTCAATGACTATGGTGCCATGGTCAATGGGTTGTCCCTTAGTTTGGGTCGTTGACACCTTAGCTCTTTCCCATCTCCCTAGAACATGTCTTCATGCTGGTTCAGCCGCTTCCTTTGCCGGAGAAGCCAGAAGGCGCAAATATGTATCTTTGGGTAACAATTACATATTTGAGCCGTTCGGTTTCGAGACTATGGGTTCTTGGTGCGCGAATTTTAAAAGATTACTCAAACTTTTAAAATATTACATTTAAAAAAGTGAGTCGTGACCGTAACGCTGGTCTGTATTACGCTCAAAGGTTGAGCATCGCTATACAGCGGTGGAAATGTAGCCAGTGCTATGGGCATACCACGTTGTAGACATGATTTTAATAGGTTTAGTAAATGTATTAAGTTATATTATAATTTTTCATGATTTAACCTAATATACAAGGTATTACCTGCACCAACAATATATGCGAGGTATTATTTATAAAAAATAATTAATTTATATTATAGTTTGTCTTATTTGTCACTCCGACGTCACAGAGAGCGTTGATTTGGAATAAGTTTACAATAAATACTTTTACCTCTCAGAGACGTTCTTAAAGTAACGTTAGTTAAGCTAGTTTAGGAGTTTTTAGTAATAGTTAAAAACAAAACATGATCCCTGAAACACGCCTATACGTTTTAGGGACCGTGAGCAGTATCAAACCACATCTCACTATTTTAGAAATGCACTATTCAAATGCATGGCCTTGTAAACTGTGTTCTAAGTCAAAGAATCAACATAAACAGATTCAACCACATTGATCACTATCAACAGGAAATTCATTTATTTATAATAATATTAGTATTTAAGACTTTAGTAATCTTGTAAATGTTTATCGAAATAAATTTTTGAATGAACCATTAAAAAACAAACATTGCATCAAAGTCAAAATGTTTTTATTCAGTTAAACTTAAATTAAGCACTTTCAAATCGTAATTTTGTCGCTATATCGGTTCGGAATGCTATTTCTTCGGAGAAGAATCCGGCAAGAATCCTCCGTAGTTGCTTTTTTTCAATATTTGAAATACCATAATTTTCTAATACAGCTTACAATCAGATTCTGTTACGTATTAATGATATGAAAACATATTATTTTATTTTAATGACAAACTTTTTCCTTCGATTTTGCATTGATATAATTTTTTTTATTATGCGGCCTCTGTGGCACAGTGGTGTTAACAGCTGACTGCTACTCTAGAGGTTTCGGGTTCGAATTTAGACAGAACAGAAATGTGTGTTATTTGCAAGACGCATTGTTTCGCTTACCGATCTTGGAAGTATTCTTAAATAAGTAGTTGCTCCATACCTAGTACCATATCGTTGCTCAGCACCAGCGACACAAGATTCTTCAATCTTACTGCAGGGCTGAGTAAAGGGTAGTATAGTCTCTGTTCAGCCTGAAATTCCATAAGAAATATTATTAAAAATTAAATGAGATAAACACTTTCACAGACAACCTCAATCACTAACTTTACGTTTTAATACCATTGGATATTTTAGATAGATTTCCATAATTAAAAACAGTAAAAACTAAATTAAATAATAACCTGATAGAAACCTATAAATATCGAAAACGGTTAAACATTAAACCCGCAAAAAAGTTAAAAAAAAATTGGAGAACATTTTTAACCAAAAAAAAAATTCAGATCAATGATATTCAAAACTCACAAGAAAGTGGAAACAGGTTTGTTTTTAAAGAGAAGACGAATTCAATATACCATGATTAATTGGATATCGAGGATCAATGAGTTCTGAATTAATTTTACGGCTTTTGAGAAAACACTTCGAGAATTTTGACGCGAGTTCTAGGCGTGTAGGCTTTCTCTTATAAAAAGGTACATGAACAGCTATGTCGAAAAGAAAGTGAAGTGATAATGTAAAGACAAATGTTTATCTAAGAGCTGTTAAACAATACTCGTCCCATATAACTGGGAACTTAACTCACAATGGTAAAGTTTAAACAATTAATTACAATAGATTTTGTCATGTGAGTTTGTTGTGTCAAAAAATCTATGGAAAATTACAAATTAAAAATAATATATTAAAATGATACTCGTTTGTTAAGGAAGAGGGTTTAATTCTGACGCGGATGTATTACCCTGAAAATAAGTCATCCATTGTTCAAAAATTGTGAGAACTTAATTATGGATAAAGTATTTGTCATCTTTTTCCATTGCCATTATATGTTACACTGTCGAACTACATAGTGTCCAGCACTAATGCAAAAAAAAAAGTTAAATAAAATGATCTATATTTAAAATGTACATGCTGGTCAGAGGCTACTTTTTATCCCTAAAATTACCCAAAAAACAGAGTAACAGAAAAATACAATTCTTTAGCTAGACAAAAAACTTGTCTACTGGTCGATAAAGTCAAAATCAAAGTCAAAGTCAAAATGTTTTATTCGAATATACTTAAAATAAGCACATTCAAATCGCCATTTTTTAACTACCACCGGTTCGGAACGTTATTTCTAAGGGGAAGAATCCGACAAGAAACCTCCGTAGTTGCTTTTTTCAATATTCAAATATAATATTTTCTATTACAAATTACAATTTTTCAACATAATAATTCTAGCAACACTCCAACTGTCAATAAGATAATCCTGTGCAGCTAATTAAATTACCTTCATATATCTTTATCCTCTACATAATTGCATACTTGCTTTACAACATAGTTGCTTTTTTCTCTTCTCTTACTCCAACTAACTCATGCCAATTATTCTATAAATAAACTAGACACAATTACCTATTGATAATTTCAATGTCATGGTAAAATATATGCATAGTCATGCTTTTAAAGAGTGTCTGAACTTTATACCTACTTCAATATTCAATGGATATTATGTACTATAACAATAACACTTTAGTGTAATTTTACATGTCAATGCTTCTTATTTCGAAAGAGAAATTGAGCCTTTCCAACTCTTGTTTTGTTTTGTGATTTATCAGTTACCATCGACCCGCTCCAGCTTCGCACGGGCAATGTTGATACTAAATATACTACAGAATGTCTTTATATACAACGTTCACAGCAAACGAAAATATTCATTTAAATCACATGGTGTTAGGAGCCATATTGAACTATATTAAATACAAAATGTATTTAAGGTACTTAATCGGATAAGAATTAATGCTGTTTTGCTTAAAATCGTTTTGTAAATAAGGTATTATTTTTCTTAAAAAGTAAAGAATAACAATGGTTATTGTGGGTCATCCCGAGGTCGCGGGTTCGAGTCTCGGATCGCCGTACGTTGTAGCTGCCATGTTCCTCATTGTGCCCGGATAGTGGCGACAGTTTCGCAACCTGTCACACTGGAACTTAACATAAACATGCGAAATGCGGTGTTTAAAACCTCTGACAACCTCTTGAGGGATTACGGTGTGAGTTTTCATGTGATGTCTGTGACATGCCTAAGAGATAGACCAGATAACATCGCAGACTATTATATACCATTTCAAGGTGTACAATACTGTAGTAAATTATTTTGATCTATTTCGTAGGGTTCAGCCAACGTTTGCAATGTAAGCGCAAAAAACGTGTTTATTTACATCACGATAGAAACCTCTAAAGTTATCAGTGTTCGTCTACTGTATTATGCATGTATTCAATACATATAAACCTGCATCTTTTTTTTAAACCGCATCAAAATCCGTTGTAGTTTAAAATCTAAGTAAACGTAGGGACAGACAGCGGGAAGCGACTTTGTTTCATACTATGTAGAGATGATAAATTTGTTAGTAGAAAAACGACCTAACCGCCTCATCTACGTCGTTATTGGAGAGAAGTCTAAATCTATTTAATTTTCCTAGGTACGTGTAGATGTATGTCTATACAAACTGCAATGACATCTGCTAGACAAGTCTCACTAATGTATACACAACGTATATTGCCCGACGAGAGACGCTCTATGAGATTTTAGTATTTTATGGACGAGGCGCATTAGTATGGACAAAAAACAGTTCAATTCTGATTCAGATACAATATCGGATAACGGCCTTATTTTTCCCGCTATATGCAAGACTTCAAAACAGGATATGATATAGGCTCCCTCAAGGCTATATTCCTTCTCCATCATATAAGAAGTAGGCCGTTGGACTTTCTCCAACAACGTGATGACGCAAGCTTAAGGACGTAAGGTCAAACATACCTTATACATCAACAGTGTCACCAAATTAAGGCTTTCGATCTTTCTCTTGGAAGTGAAATTTCCATGCATCTTTACAATTTGTATATTAAACTGCGTTTGTACCTGGAAAGAGGTTATTTAATCGTTGATATTAATATAATGATTAACATTATTTTTACTTCTATTTAATGAAAAACGGTATTTTAAATCTTACAAGATTGAAGTGTTCGAAGACAAATATCTCACGCAGTCTTGGTGGGCGTATTGACTTGACATGGTTTTTAACTATGGTATTCATTCAATGAAACGTCATAGGCAAAGATGGTTGTCTGATGGAAAGTGATACCGGCGCCTATGGCCACGACCACGATGCCCTTGAGGTCAAACGAACGCAAAAACGCCCAAGGCGTCCCTCATGAAGAGGTAAAGAATTTAGTTTGGATTTTTGATTAATATGTTTTTTTTTTTAATAGCATAAACACATAACATAACATAAACTCACGCCTTAATCCCTCGAGAGGTTGGCAGAGGTGTTGAACTCCGTATTTCGCATGTTTACGTTTACTCCCAATGAGACAGGTTGCGAATTTGTCGCCACTATGGCACAATAAGGAACATGGCAGCTAAAACGTACGGCAATCCGAGACTCGAACCCTAGACTCGGGTCGGGTCGGTCGGTTAACCAAGGCACGTAACAAACTGAGCTATCGCGTCCACGTTTTTGAATGGTAAATAAATGTAATATTATTAATTTTTGCAGAATCAAAAGGAATATTCCAACTGATTCTTGGTTGAAATTTAATACTAACGGTTATGTGACTCTCAAATTAAATATAACTAGTAAAATATTTATAATATATAAACATCGAACACAAGTATCAAATGAGAAATTTCATTATGTCGAGCATCCATCGGAAAACTGTCAAGAACAAAATTGAGCCATATGTTCATTCAATGACACCTTAATTTGAACTTTTACAACATAATGTGTGCAACGTAGAAAGTGAATTACAATATAATTCAGTTTTTGCGGAAACATCTCTCACTACTTCCCCGATTACAGTCACCTGATATGAATAAGATGAGTAATTTTCATTAAGTAATTTAAACTAAACTAAAGACAAATTTAAGAATAATCACATCACGACACACTCATTGTCTCAGCCTTGCATTATGATACTCGTATAATTTTGTATCGCAGGCGCTAAGCAACGATATGGTATAAACTACATAGAAAAGAATACAACATCCAAGAAAGGTAAGCAAAATATTGCAAATAGCACAAAGTCCTCTCCCGGGATTCGAGACCGGAACCTCTAGCGTAGCTGTCGGCTAATTACACAACTGCGCCAATTAGGTCGTCAAAAAGTGGATTACGTCAAAAAGTAGAATAAAACTGTGGCTTTATATATATATCTCTGTATTTATATGTGTAAATATTATTTAAATCTGTCTCACTCAAGACATAAACACGTTTAATTCAATTCCGTAAATGTTTATAAAAATTACAGTAATTTCAAATGAAAAGTCGTGGATTCAAAGCAACTTTTCCAGCGATAAATGAATATCCTTAAAAGTTAAAGTAACACATGTAAAAAACCCACCATTTTTTTTTAATTCTTAAAGTAATTTGTACAACGAAATATTAACGTTTCTTTTTCATTCGTGCACGTTTTTATGAACTCTTACTTTTATAAAAAAAAATAAACAATGATGGTATTACGATCGCATGCTGTTAAGATTTTTGAATTATCTTTTTTAAGAGCAAGAAATTATGTATTTTATTTTGGTATACATTTTAAGAACAGTAAGTCTGTTTCCAATTACCTATGTAAAAAAAATAACGTCAATGTTTACCTAACATTAAGGAATTATTTATTTTATAATTCATTTTTTCTTTTGTTCTAATTACAATACAAAAGTATTCACGTTTCTAGTCTCTTTTTATACAAAAAGCAATGAAATTTTACATAGATTGTTTTACTAATAAATTTAAAAAAAATAATGTCAAAGACAGTTTTTCCTATAATTTGCTCGAGCTTCGTTTTATATACCAAACATGTTCACAAGATAATCTTTTCCAAAAGCAAAAAAAAAAATCCCAATTCAGAAATCAAAATTACTATACGCGAAAAATCACGTTAATGAAATTAACATCAATTTATTATACAATTATGAATAACATCCACGTGTTAATTCATTAAGTGATTTTCCACGTAAAAATTATTTTAAATTTATTAGATCTCTGGAAGACAATTAAAAAATTACAAAAAAAAAATAATGACCTAGAAATTTCTCAGAATGTCTAAAACTTAACATTTCTCAGTGAAATCTCGCATATTGTATTCATTTTAGAAAACTATCTCCACTTGTATTTAAATAGTCAACCTTACTGGCGTTCTTTATGTAAAATATAAAAAAAAGATAGACATGAGAAAAAATTTACTATTGTTTGTTTCGTTTCAAGAATCACTTTTTAAATTTAATTATTGTAACCTACATATTTTAATTTTTTTAAAGATAGACGTTGCTTTGAAAACAATCCCCTTAATCTATGAGTTTTTTTTTAATATTTATTATTTTAACCACTTTAAACATAACATTGAAACATCATTAATCCCTCCACAGGTGTAGTAGGCAGAGGTGTTCAACCTTTTTTATATTCAATAAAAAAAGAGGTTTTATTAGAGATTTTATTTGATTAGATCTTTTAAATTACTCATTTATAGCTTAAAAGCGAATTAACATTTCAAAACGTATGAAAATACAAAACCATATATTATTATTACATTTTTTTTTCTTTGTTGGTCTAATTAAATACATCTTATTTAATACGAAGAAATAAATCAATATACATTTAACTTTAATAAGAAAAACAATACATATGAAAATTCAAACTATTCGAATGAGGCCAACACCAAAAGCAATGCATCTTCTTTATTGTTTACCACCTGTCAAAAGTGTTTATCTAATAAAAAAACCGGACGTGTTTGTATGTCAAATGTTCTGTCATACCGTGCTGTGGTGAAGCATAAAAAACAAGACAAGGTTGTGGAAAGTTTCAGCTGTAAATAAGATTTCGCTTATAACTCTCGGCTAATAGGCAAAAGTGTAAGTGGTATTGCTTTGCCTCATTTGCTTTTCACAAACAATGTGACAATCTCCAAAGGCCTTGGCTGACCTGGGCAGAGAAACATCACCATCTCATCTGCCGACTGGTCGACATAGGATTCCCCAAAATATTTTCGTTCGGAACGATCCAAGGTCGCATCCATCAGCTCCCTGCTGCCCTTGCCGGGTACGGAATACCATATAATAACTCAACTAACCAAAGAATTATATTTGATGCACATTATATAAACTCACGCCGCAATTAATCCTTAATGTAGACTCATAATAATAATTTCATGAAAGTTAAAATTAACTTTAATACAAAAATCAGGGGCGCATTTACCCTAGAGCCAAAGGGCCATGGCATGGGGCGGTACACTGAGAGGGTCGGAATCTGGCAGGTTTTTTCTAAAAGGGAATAACTTTATAAGCTAGTAAAAGATGCAAAACTTTAAGACTACAAGTGTTATTATTGACAGTTAAATGCAAGAGATGTTAATGCTTCGGGTTAAGTTAACAATGAGGAAAAGTATCGAGCTATCAACTCAGCACAGATTTTACCAACTTTACTGTCTTTTGTGTACAAAGTGAAAATCCTAGACGGAATCAGCTAAGAAAGCTAAGTGCCCAGTCGTAAAACGCTGTTTAACATTTGAATCGACTTTAAACTATAAATTCTAAATCTTCAACACTTACTAATGATTATTTAATTCATTTGTAACTACCGAGTTTGTAATTATATTTTTAGAGTTGTCATGATTTAATGTTGGATCAATTAAGTTGTCCCGTAGACAAATTTGGTTGTCCTGTCCAAAGGAACGTTACGATAAAAATAAAACTAAAAAACGTTAATTTTTTTTAGTGATTATTACTACCATGACTACAGCGAGAGTTATTATTTTGGAAATGTATGTATGTATGTAGTGATATTCGATCGTAGCCCCCAAACTACTGTTCCAAGTTCGACAAATGAGGTATCGTCAGACAGGTCTTAATCATCCGAGTGACATTGGATTCTTTTTTTATTATTATTAAAACAATAAAATTAATTGAAGTCTCAAGTAACTCAAGAACGTTAAATTCTAATGAAAACTTCTCAAAATTATTAACTCGCTCCGAACTGTGAACTCGCGACCCCTATATCTCGGGAACGCTATACGAAACGTAAAAATATACCTACTCTCAAAACTACTACAAGTTTATACAGGAACTCGAGATCGTCTGGGTTGGTACCATCCTCCTTTCTATTTCTGCCGTGAAGCAGTTCTCTGTTTCGGTTCGAAGGATTGGACAGTAATTATTAATACGAGAGGACATCTTTACCTCTACATGGGCGACGCGTTCCATGACATCAGGGGCTTCGTCGTGTCAAAAGGTTTTCCATCAGTTAAACCGTTTGCTACAATCTAAAAACCATAAACAAAACAAAGTTGCGTAATAACCTCTTTTTTAAACAAAAAAGTAAATGAACTTAGAAATCTATGAATAAAGAAAACATTTCATAATTTCTAAATCCATGGTTCGTAATTTTAATTTTGTTACATAAATATTTGCAATTGTAATAACCCGAAATTACAGCGAGGAAATTTGAATTTTTATGTATCACTCCATTATATTCGTTAATTGGACCTTATTTCTTTACGGACAGAGTTCAATTTTCATTAAAATACAATTTAACCGGTAAACAAGCGAGCAAGTTTGCACTTTTATTTTCATTTATGAGAGTAACGTGCTTTGGTATACTTTCTCCTAGGAAATTTGTCGATAGATTCTAATTTGTATTACTTGTTTTTATTCCTAACCTTAATTATTTAGGCACTATAAAATTATTAAAAACTAAATTTATAGCTTATATAGATAAAATAAATACTTACCTCAAGTGGCCAGTACTTGATAATTGATAGCAAACTGCATGGAGAAGTAGTTTGTTCGTAAACAGAACTACTAGGAATTCTATTCCATTTGTTCTGCGAACAAAATTCCAGTAAAAAATCCAATAGTTCTGACGACAGAACTGTTCAACAGAACAGGTGGGAATAGAGGAACTAAATTGATTGATCATATTGAAACTGTATAATTAAAAAAAAAGCTATAGTCTATGTAACAGAGGAAAAAGAATGTCTATGGTAAGATAGAGTTTGAGGAGAATAAAAGTAGTTCTAATAATTAATTGCATTGTTCATTGAAATCTACATTGTCAGTAACTCTAAATTTATAGTCTAACTCGTGCTCTGGTTTTCTTTCCAATTTTATTATTTAATGGAGGTTTTTATAATGATTCTATTGCAGTTACGGCTTACATTCGAAACCGGTCGATTTGAAGAAAATAATTTTTAATCACACACTGACAGGTTGCAGTGAATTTTTGTCTTGGATGACCTAATAAATACAGGTTAATAAAAGATTTAAAGTGTCGAAATATGTCCAGTCGCTTGGACATGAAAAGATAATAGACGAAATTTGTTTGGGACTTAATTTATTATGGCATGGCTTGGATAAAAAATAACCACATCACGACAAACACATTGACTCAGCCCTGACATAAGTATCGTAAGAACTTGTGTCACAGGAACTAAGCAACGATATGGTATAAACTACATAATTAAGAATACTACATCCGAGACCGGTGAGCGAAACAATGCGTCTTGCAAACAACACAAATTTCCGCCTACGCCGCGATTCGAACCCGAAACCTAGCATAGCAACTTTTTACACCACTGCGCGACAGAGGCCATCAATGGATGGCCAAAAACATTTCATAATTACCATAATTCTACGCATTAAAAAAAAATGACAAAAAGGTTAACCGTACGATCATTATCGGTGTGTCAAACAATAATTAGGCATATTATTAACCGGATCTCATACACTTTCACCGATTCCCATTTCTGGGTCGTAAATTTGAAAAATTCCAATGATTTATATCCCATTATCTTTTTAATAAAATAATGATATGTAAAACTTATCGTGTTTATGCGATATGCAAATTTATATTTTATTTCTTTTGTTAAAGGCCAGACGTAAATAAATGCTTGACCATTTTTTATCAATATTTTAAGATATTTTCGTATTCCGTTCGTATGTTAAATTAAAGACAATAACAACCTTGCTGTTAAGTTTTAATTTAAATTAGTATATAAAATCATAAGTTTAATGTTTTTTTTGACGACCTCGGTGGCGCAGTGGTGTAAAGAGCCGACTGCTACGCTAAAGGTTCCGGGTTCGAATCCCGGCGGGGGCGGGACTTTGTGTTATTTGCAAGACGCATTGTTTCGTTTACCGGTCTTGGATGTTGTATTCTTATTTATTTAGTATATACCATATCGTTGCTTAGCACCTGCGACACGAGTTCTTACGATACTTAGTGCAGGGCTGAGTCATTATTATTATCTTATTTAATGTACATAACACTATATTTTATTCAGACAAATTCAACAAAAGTTTGGTCATTTACTGTATTTTCAAATCGTTTTGAACGTTTAGGTTTCAATATATCAAACAACCAAAAGTTGTTTAGTTCTGTGTGTGATTCTGTAAGTTTCTTATGAAATAATTCTGTTTGTAGATTTTTAATTAATATGAGAATTTAAATTGGAGAACCTAATGTTTTATTTATTAAAAATAATAATAAATAAATTTAAAAAAAAAAACTTGATTTTTATCAACATAATATACAATAAACAATAAAATAAAATTAATTAATATATTTCCAAACTTATTTTAATGACACATAATATATAGTACCTATCATCAAAATTTAAAAGAATAAAAGATAGTCATAACCAAATAAATAGAAAATTACTTTCAATGTTCAACTTCGACATAAAAGTATAAACTTTAAAACCAACCCGTTAAATATAAATTCATTTTAAACCCGAATAACTTAGACACTACATAGATAGGGGCATAATTTTGCAGTTACGCGGTATTGTCCGTTGTTATTTACGTGGTATTCCACTATCGTTGTGAAAATATTATTTACATCGACTACCTATATTTTAATATTTTACACTCACTTTGACTATATCTTTGCTTATCGTCGGTGACCGCGCAATTCCACGTAAATAACAATGGAAAATACCGCGCAAATACAAAATTAATCCATTTTTCATTAAAGTTCCAATTTTTTGTGCAGTTTATCATATTTGTTATTTACGTGAGATTGCACGTCACATTAAGCGTTTACAATACTAAAATGCACTCAATGTAAACCATAGCTTTATATTCATATCACAGCTAGGAAAGTGGAGTACAATCAGACTTGACACTGCTATTAAACTTTTCATTGTATATAATAGCTGGGAAGTATATTAAGTAGGTACCTATATATCGATTTCTATTCTAAATAATTAACTAAATTAATAGAATAAATAATTTTAGAATGATAGTTGGGATTGGGGAGTTTTGGGGATGTGGTAGCTCAGTTTGTTATATGCCTTGGTCAACCGACTGACCCAATGCGACAGTATCGTGCTTGTATCTCGGGTAGCCTGAAGTTGTAGCAGCCGTGTTCCTCATTGTGCCCGGATAGTGACGATAGATTCGCTACCTGTCACACAGGGACTCAACATAAACATGAAATGCAGTGCTAAACACCTCTGCCAAACCTTCTCGAGGGATTAATTACGGCGGCAGTTTATGCGGTAGGGATTGTTAAAATTACTAAAGGTGCCAATGAGACAAGGTACAAACAATCACACATAAATCTTACGTAACAAATGCAATATCAATCCTTATGCTTTTCAACTTAAGAACCCAAAAAGTTGAAGTTTATCCGTGGCCGTGTGTGGGACAAGGTACATTATGGGAAAAAGTTGGATAGCAAAACAAAATTTGAGAATTTTATATGCAATATAAAGAACTCATGGTATGGATTAATAAGATTTCATTGAAGTATTAACTCTACTGCCACATGCTAAAAGAAAGGTTATGAACACCATAGGTATTTTTTTTAATTCTCAGCCATATTCCGACTTTTTCAGGGACACAGGCACAAAACAGGTATCTTTAAAGCAAGACCTTAAAAGCAGCAGCACATTGAGAACCTTTTGAAAACGGTTAAAAAAAAAGGTGATGCCCTAGGGCCTCGGCTAGGTTTAAGACGGCCCTAACTCAGATTCATTTTAACTTAATTCAAAATCAAATTCAAAGTCAAAATATTTTTATTCAAACAAACTTAAATAAAGTACTTTTAAATCGTCCTATTTTATACTACCACGATTAATTGAATACTTAACTTCATAATTTCAGATGAGAATATTTTCTTGTTTCTTACATTTTCGAGCGCGGTTTTCAGTAGTCGGTTATTAGTTTTTGACTTGTTTTTTTATGATTTTGTTTTCAGTAGTCGGGTTTTAGTTTTTAGACTATTTTTTTTTTTTTTGATGACTCGAAGTTAGAGCGCTAATTTGGCTCACCGCCATAAATACTCTCCAAGTGTAACGTTGACTGATTTTATCACGCTATTGCATTGTTTATCATATAGCTGTACAAATGCACATTACAGTACAGTTAAAAGTACTTAAGTTTTACTTAAACTAGCAACACTGTTGTTTTTATTATTTCATTGGCTTTTCTTTCTTTTACCTTAGGCTTTATATTGCGTAGGTAGTGGCAAAAGCTATTTTGTAGTTTTTCACAAATTAGTTACATCAAATAAGTACTTATAAATACCTATATTAAATAAATTTTAACCAAATACCATAATTTTAAGATATAATTAATACATAGTCGTAAAGTATTGTAAAACTTAAAAAAATATATATATAAAAAAAACTTGACAAGTGTAAGTTGCTCTTGAAAAGTTCCGTAATATCGTTCAAGATACAAGAACAATATTTAATTTTTACATTGATCTGTTCCCATATGAATGCTGTGTACACCCATATGTGGCACACACATCAGGAGAACAACTTTTATTATTGTTATGTTTATCTATTAATGTATGTATATATGTGTGCTGTCGGTGTACCTTTACCAATAAATAAATAATGTGTACTCAAACAAACGAAAAGTTTGTAAAAAATCACACTTCTTGTAGAGCCCCCAATAACTTATCATATGTGCCGTGCTTTTAAAAAGTTTTGTCAACAATATTAGTGGTGTAAGATTTAGGTTAGTATTAATTTATCCCTTGTTAGTTACTGGCTTGCCGTGGTGTTTTGACGGTCAGGCGTCTCCTGACCGTAGATCCCGTTAGCTTTTGGCCCCTGGGCCGTTTCTATTGCTGTCTCCGATTTGCTGGGAGGGAAGTCTGAAACCGCTTTCTTACCATCTCCTATTTTTTCTAATTAAGTTCGTTGCGGGTCCCAAGACAGCCGTTAGGGTGTCCGGGCACATCCTGTGCGCCATTGCACAGCTGCATTATTCGTTGATTATTCGATCAAAGGACGCCTCTGTTGATCCTGGTGAACAGGAGTTGCAGTGGTGGGACAGAGTGGCGGGTCTGCCCTGAACTTATCATATGCTAATGTTTTTAGTATAGCAAGAACTATAGCGGCAAATGAAATACATATTCCCTGAATTTTTTAATACAGTTTATGAGTCTCACACAGCCTGCGATCAGACGGAGGCTTAGTAATAGTATCCCGTTAGGACTTCAGGACCATCAAGACTCTTGTACACACGGCCATAGATCAACCTAACATGCTTAGACTTTGTAGCGTTCTTAATTTACATAGCATAAGGATTGATATTGCACTTGTTATTTTGAAGCTTTACATGTGTCCGTCTGTATATCCAATAGAATGGAGGGGGGAACTTCAAAACTACGGGGGGAACTTGAAATCTCAGTTCAAAGTTCAGTTGATCTCCTGAGATCTCTTAACGCCACCTATCGGCCAGTCTCAGTTACATTGTTGTGCCGAACGATCGCGTTGAGTTTAGTCGTGATAATTATTTTTGTTTGTTTTTTTTTTAACATAACGTGGCTATGTGCAGTTTATAGAAGTGTTTTGAACTGGATTTCGAACGTTTTAGAAGTAAGTAAATTTTGTTTTTAATTTTTTTGTTAAAGGTGAATGTTAACTATATCTTAAAATGTTTTGTAAAATAAATTTTGCCTTCAACTGAGTAAGAAAAGAATTACGTTATTCTTATATATGTGTATATAGTTACTTCGTAATATTTTAAATAAAATAAGAGGTTTAAGTAAAAAAAATGATGCAATGATTTTTGAAAGCAAATTTTGAAATCATTGCTATTTTATAATATTATAAGAATAAGTTATAAAAAATTTGAACGTACGAGTACATACACTCTTGCAGCTGCAGGATTTAGGTTTGACTCCCATGTTGTACAGCACCAAAAACCAAAAATCACCAAAATCTGGTTTCAGATTATAGGCTGGTTACTTACTTTCCTGGTGAAAGAAAAATGCACATCATATAAAGATTCTGTAGTGAAAAATAACTTTTTAAAGAGGTACCTAATTATACCTACAAAATTTCTGTTTTTAGGGTAACGTACAAAAAGGGATGGGATTTCGTAAAAAAATAATTA
This sequence comes from Choreutis nemorana, assembly GCA_949316135.1. Classification (NCBI taxonomy): domain Eukaryota; kingdom Metazoa; phylum Arthropoda; class Insecta; order Lepidoptera; family Choreutidae; genus Choreutis; species Choreutis nemorana. Next base: position 1,189,340 of record OX438619.1, on the reverse strand, counting down.
TTTCATAGTATAAAACAAAGTGGCTTCGAACTTTAAAACAACGCAACAGATTTTGATGCGGTTTTTTTAGGAGAAAGGAATTATTGAATATGTTAATACATGCATTATATACGTGCAAAGCCGAAGCGGGTCACTAGTAATCAATAAAATAATACTGAGAACAAAAATTAAACATTAATTGGGGCTTCCAACGTGTAGTTTTTGGCATTTTTTGTTTGAAACCAGGCAAGCATTTGATCCCAATCTCATCTGTTATGCGGCAATGGAGTCTAAGGTGGAACATACCTAGGAGAAGCCTATTCACTCTTGAATTATAAGAGCCCCAGGATTTTTTAAAATCAGGAAACACATCGGCAGGAATTCCATTCCTTAGCAGTACGCATTATAAAATAATTTGGGTTAGAGTAGGTTGGAATATCCACAACGAAAGGATGAAACGAAATGAAATGAAATGAAAAAAAAATCTTTTGACTTGGTACGTGTTCTTGTCTCTTTTACGAAATCGTTTTAAAATGTATTGTTTAAACTTATAACACAGTACTGAACCCATCACTTGGTAACCCGACTCACACTTGGCCGTTTTTTTTCTTGTTTTAAAAAAATTCCATAAAATGATGAGTTGAAAAAAAAGCCAGCACCCAATAAAACAGGTTTTTAATTAATAGAAATAAAAATTTTCACATTTTAGTTTATTCTAATTGCGTCTAGATTGGAGACTTTGTAGTTGACTTTCGAAACTAGTTTTTTTTTGCCGCCATTCTATTTGTTATTTGATTTAATAAAAACTTGTCGGAGTATCCTTCATTATAATAATTTTCTTTGATTTTAGAAATTCCTATTAGGAAGTTATTTCAAAATAAACTTAATAGGATATTTGTATTATATACGATATTTTCAACTGCAAATAATAAAATACTGAATCATTTTTACTGATTCAATTAATGCGTTTTAGGGAATTTAGACTCATGAATACTTCATTCTAAATTGTTTTGTAATTTCTTTTAATTATAACGTGACATTTTATTGTATAACTAATATTTAACTTCTTAAAAGGTAAATTTACTAACCAAATTGTTATAAATTTAAATCAGACATTTCATAATGAATTATTATTATGAATAAATAAACCACACCACGACACAAATTGACTCAACCCTGCAGTAAGTATCGTAAGAACTTGTGTCACAGGAACTAAGCAACTGCGGAGGTTTCTTGCCGGCTTTCCCTCCGTAGGTAGCATTTTGAACCGGTGATAGATAAAAATTACGATTTGATCTTTCAAACTTACTTGAATAAAATCATTTTGATTTTAAATTTTGATATTATTACTATTAAAAAACCGATATTTAGTGTCCTAAGTATTTATTAAGTACTATACATTATTATTATTAATAATATAAAATGTCAACTGAACAGAGAATTCTACAGCTTTATTAGAAATCCATTAAAACAGCTTTGAATTTGTTAAATAACTACCTAACCTATTTACATTGAATTCTACTTAGTCATAAGAGCTATATTATTGTCAGAGCTATTTACAAATGTTACAGAAGAAAATTTATAATAAATTATAATACAATACAAACATTAGTAAAAATAAAATTGATTTATAAGTTTATAAGGGTCAAAACAGAGTGAGAGCAGCTTTCAATCGATCGTTGCGGCGCGGATCGTCGTAACGAATATTAAATAAAAATTGTTAACGTTCGATTCATAAATACTAAAAGAAAACATACAATTTTGCTAGTATTAGATGTTCAGTTGTTTAAAAATAAAATTCAAAACAAAAACAAACTGAATAGTTGAAAAAAAAAGTGATTCAATGACTAACTTCTGTAAACTAAACATGCAGTTTAATTACATGGACAATTTTATAAGAAGGAGAGACCATAAGGGCCTATATACACACTAACACGACTAGACGACGGTGCGACTGTTAATTTATATGGGTGTAAATGAAGCTATACGCACTTGGTCGCCGGTCAGCTGGGCGGCTCATGATACATTTTGAGTTTTCTGGCAACTGGTCTAGTTGTCTAGCTGGTGACTTACCTTCAGTAAACATAAGCACTTAGTCAGAAACTGAAATCCTCTTTCTAGAAGATCGCAGAAGAATACCAAATAGTTATATTACTGTGCATAAATAAGGTTGCCACATGAAACCTAACATAAACTCACGCCATAATCTCTCGAGAGGGGTTGGCAGAGGTGCTTACTACACACCGCTTTTCGCATGTTTATGCTGAGTTCCAGTGCAACAGGTTGCGAGTCTGTCGCCACTATCCGGGCACATTGAGAAACATGGCAGCTATAACTTGCGGCAATCCGTGACTCAAACCCTCGACCTGTCGGGTCAGGTCGGTCGGTTAACCAAGGCACGTAACAAACTGAGTTTCCACGTCCTTCCACACACATCTCCTAGATTTTTTTGGAGCACATTCGTCTTTCTGTCCTACCACTATAACCAAGATGATCAACAGTGGCATTCTTGGAGTTGCAGCTGTACAATAAACGACGGACCACACCAAATCCGGTAGCTGACAGCATAAGAAGCGACATCTATCATAAAGTTTCATACTTGACAACTACTACACGCGAGCACACGGTCTGCAACCGGATCGCATCCATTTTAGTGTGCTCCTGCCTTAAGCACTGGTTATTTGCCCGAACAACATGTCAAGCAGTCTTTAGACCAGCAATAAGTTTATTCAGAAGAAACTGTAGGAAAATTCTAAACATGTCGCCCATATGCTTGTCTATTTACAGGAAACACATGAGACAAGGAAAACTAATATTTCAATGCCTAAATTACAAATGTGTGTACTAATTACGAACATAAAATATATTAACCGCTAATGACAAGCGTCGCTATGAAAGTTTCCTTAATATTCCACACTCTCACGACACATCATTTCTGTTAAGTGAATCGAGATGAGTAAATGCAAATAACTTCACTTCACTTCACTAAAACTCCGGTAGTGAATGATTTCTTTTTTATGAGACGCTATACTTAATACACCTTCTTTCTTTGGTGTCATAGACGTGACACTTGTGTTTAGTGACTAATTAAATCGACTAGGTGATGGCGACCTCGGTGGCGCATTAGTGTAATCATACTCACTACCTTCTTTCTTTGGTGTCATAATCATAGATGCGACCGTTCAAAAAATTAATAAAGCGACCAGTGATAGCCATCTTCATCGCCACATTGGTGTACCAGCCGACTGCTACGCTAAAGGTTTCAGATTCCAGGCGGGGGCAGAACTTGTCTAGCTTACCAGTCTTGGATGATGTATTCTTATTTATCTATATAATTTATACCGTATCGTTGCTTAGTGCCTGCGATACAAGATTTTTTCTCAGTGCAGGGCTGAGTCGATGGGTGTGTCGTGATGTGGTTATTATTATCTATTATTGATAACAAAATATATTTGTACCAATAATATTAGATTTTGGAATCATTTTCACAAATTCTTAATTCTTAAACATGTCCATCACACAAATACCTGACCGTGTCGATATTCGAACCCGAGACCTCACGTGTCACGTGTTTCGACCGCAGCGAAATGGATGCTGCAGCTGTTTATTATGAATTCTTAAAGCCAAGTCTGTTACCGAATTTTTGTCCGTAAGAAATGGAACATATTGCAATAGTAGTAGCACTCAGGCTCTTCAAAGAGTCGCATACAAATAAGTCGATAAGACTTAAGGAAAAAAATAAAAAGTTGTGGTGGGCGAAGAGCTTAAACCTGTTTAATGGCAAAAGTAGGTGAAATTTGTTTAATATTTTTTGAAACGCATTTTTCGATTCTGGTATTTATGGGTTGTGATTTATTATTAAAATACGAGTTTTAGGTTTAAAACCACATCAAATGTGTGTCAGCTATAATTATGTATTCAAAAAATATGATTATGTTTCTCAATATTAAACTTTTACAAATTTAACTTTTTCTCTTAAGAAAAAATCTTCGACTAAATCTGTTGAAAATCCAATTTGTACACGACATTAAATAATTCAATTATTTTTATTACTTTTTTAAATACAATTTCGATTTTGATGCTTCTGAAACGAAGTTCTTAACAACTTTGTATTCATTGAACGAGCAAGTGAATTTCTCAGTCCACTGGAGCAATCCGGCGATTGCTTGTATGTATTTTAATAAAACAATTATTTACCATTAAAGAATTTCAATTTGATTTTAACTTGCTAAGTGGAAACACTCCAAATACTCTGCGACGGCGTTGGAGTCAGAGTATGACTTTGTGCTAATCGCTGTGGAGACTGCTGGAGTCTGGGGAGATGAGCGGGCTATTTAAATAGGGCAACGTCTCAGACAAAAGAGCAACGAACCCTGGTTTGAGTCCTGGTTGGTTCAGGTCTCCATTGCTATACAGCGTGGTAATGCTGTCAAAATAATGGGGAGATGACCTCGGCGGCGCAGTGGTGTAAACAGCCGACTGCTACGCGTTCGAATCCCGGCGGGGGCGGGACTTTGTGTTATTTGCAAGACGCTTCTTCGATCTTGGAGGTTGTATTCTTATTTATATAGTATATACCGTATCGTTGTTTAGTTCCTGTGACACAAGTTCTTACGATACTTACTACAGGGCTGAGTCAATGTGTGTGTCGTGATGTTGTTATTATTATTAACTCTGGATCAAGCGAGGCTCAGGTTGGGAATTTTAAATAACAAAGATACTGCCGGTTTTATTTAAATTTTTGTCCTATTTATTATTTTTACAATAATCATTACAATTATCTAGAATATGTCATTTTTAATCACTTAAGTTTTACTTTGTACGTATTTGTAAATGTTTGTCGATAACATGAGTATCGTTCGTATAGTTTTTAGCCAAATTGGTCAAGGGTGTACCGTACAAACCATTAGTTTAATCGTTTTTGAAAAAATCAACTACGATTTAGATGCTTATTTTAAATATATTCAAATTAAAAACATTTTGAATTTTTATTCGTATTTTAACTCGTAAATAAATAGCAGTTAAACTTCTCGTTTGAGTAATAAAATAATTGCCGGCAAGTGTAAGAATGTTTTTGAAATCAAAAGTCATGCGGACTGCTGTTTGTTCTTCCACGACAAATAATTCAATTGATATCAATATTATAGATGTGGCATCTTGTCTATAGATTAATATACAAGCTTTAGCCTACGACTTTGTTCGTGAAAATGTTCCCGTTTCTAAACCAATAAACAGGTTCTGTCATTTGTTTTTATCGTAGTAATTTAATTTATTGACCGTTTTCTGATTTGTCTGTGCGGTATCGGTATACGTAATCTAGTTATATGCGGTAACAATATACACATCACAAAACAACATAAACATATAAACTCAGGCCGTAGTTAATATCTCAAGAGGGATAGGCAGAGGTGTTAAACACCGCATTTCGCATGTTTATGTTGAGTTGTGACAGGTTGCGAATCTGTCGCCACTATCCGGGCACAATGAGGAACATAGTAACAACTTACGGCAATCTGTGACTGAACCCTCGACCAGTCTGGCCGGTACGGTCCGTTAACCAAGGCACGTAACAGACTGAACTACCACGTCCTCCAATAGCTAGGCAGGCAGAGGTGTTTCTATGAAGTGTTCTTGGTTGATACGGTAAGCGTGGTCAAATCAGGAACGCTTCAAAGAAATGTATGCTCTTAGGCTTTAGCTTTTGAGGTACCTTTTTGTATAAACCTTAAAATACATATACCGTATCGGCGAATCAAGAAATGTCAGATATTTTTTTTTAATTTGGCTCAAAATCACAAATTACGACACAAAATTAAAAGAACACAGAAATCACAAACTGTACCAACACAAGCTTTTTCTTCGTTGGGTCTTTTTCAGGCCTTATCGTGGGTGCCAAGAACAAAACGTATTTAAGAGAAAATGCGAAGTATTTTATGAAAAAATAAATTTTCTTTTTATTTCATGGCTATCTGATTTTAACTATAACATATCCAAGAGAGCTGTAAGTTGAAATAAGAAAGAGTATCCAAAAAAAGGTGGATGAACTTTGTGAGTGATGAGCGGACGGGTGACAGAGTAATGCGTGCTTCTTTGACCCTAAATGGGATTAGGGTAGACGAATCATTGAGGTGATATGGTATAAATCATGCCACATCTAGTTTTGTAAATCAATGAACATCGGATGTGCGCACGCGCTTCATCATAAAAGAAAGCGTAACGAATCTGACGCAGTATGCAATGCTGCAGGAATTCCGACCACTTATTGATTATATTCTTGCATTAACTTTGTAGATGATGTTGGTGATGATGATGAGATGGTCCTTTGTTTTTATTCATCCTCATAGACAAACCAAAATCGAAAATTGTCGATGCCTTATCGAAATGCTGTGATGTCAATATGCGATGATTTAAGATGACCGGCTTAGATTAAAGTCAAAATCAACATGTTTTTTATTCGAATTGACTTAAAATAAGCACTTTCAAATCGTTATGTTTTTACTACCACCGGTTCGGAATGCTATTTCTACGGACAAGAATCCGGCAAGAAACCTCCGTAGACGCTTTTTTCAAAATTCTTAATACAATAATTTTCCATTGCAACTTATTCGTACAATTTGTAAATCGTAATAATTCTAGTTTTCTAATTATTGAATGTAAAACAATATTCTAGATAAACAAATAAAATTATTTATTTAATCTATGATGACATGTTTTAATAATAATGTTTAAAAAATTTTAGAATAAATGGACTATTATAGTCCACGAAACCAACCCGAACATTGCCTAAAAACCTGGTAGTGAAATAAATTCAAACTTTCGTACTCTCACAATTTCATTTCATTTCATTTATTCATTAACAATTTATAACAATCGTGTCTGAAAGTAACTACATATATCTAAAACATAATAACACAAAGTTAATAATAAATTAATTACGTTAACATACGGTTATTATTATTACCTACGTTACTGTAGAAAATTTCGTTACGAAAACAAACTTAACCAGCTGTAATGGGTAATTACTTTTCGTCTGGAAATTAACGTAATAGTTGAAAGTGGTAATTAATAATTTAATTATTTTGATTTCCAAGGACACACGTTTTGCTCAAAGTCACAGAAAATGTTTGTAACCCACATGGATATGCAATTTTCAAAGCTTGATGACATCCTTCCATCGTTTTGTAAACAGCCGACTGCTATGCAGGAGGTTCCAGGTACGAATCCCGGCGGGGGCGGGAAATTGTGTTATTTGCAAGACGCTTTGTTTCGCTTACCGGTCTTGGATTGTTGTATTCTTATCTATGTAGTTTATACCATATCGTTGCTAAGTTCCTGTGACACAAGTTCTTAAGATACTTACTGCAAGGCTAAATCAATGTGTGTGTCGTGTTGTGGTTATTATTATTATTCTTACTAATATTATAAACGCGAAAGTTTGTAGGGATGTACGGATGTTTGTTACTCTTTCACGCAAAAACTGCTGATTGGATTTTGATGAAACTTTACAATATATAGCTTATATACCACAATAACACACAGGATACAATTTATGACGATATTGAATGAATTGTCTAAAATTTAAGGACAATTGTCGAGTTATTTTTTAATGTTATTAGAACAATTTTCAATTTAACACGGACGAAGTCGCAGGCAAAAGCTAGTGTAGATATAAAGTCAGAAACACATTAAGATTCACATAACAAGTGCAACATCAATCCTTATGCTGTACTTGAGTAAGTTGCAGTACAGGTATGTTGAGCCACGGCTGTGTGAACTTCTTCATTTTTTATAAGGAATCTCATAACGAAGGATCATTCGTATAATAATGTTGACCTAGTGAACTTCTTACCGCGTGTGTAGAGTAAGAAAGTGATGTGCAGTTCATGTCATAATGTTATAATTACTATTGTATATAAAAGAAATGAAAAGTAATTGATTTTTTAACTATATACCAGCCAATAACATACATGCTACTCACATGTAACAATTATTCATACGATCTACATGAATGGCTTCACCGTCAATTATAATCTATTATAGGAGATCAATTAACTCGTTGACCTCGGTGGAGCATTGGTGTTACAGCCGACTACTACGCTAGAGGATTAAGGTTCGAATCCCAGCGGGCGCGGGACTTTGTGTTATTTGCATGATGCATTGTTTCGCTTACCGGTCTTGGATTTTGTATTCTTATCTATGTAGTTTATACCATGACGTTGCTTAGTGCCTGCGATACAAGATTATATCTTAGTGCAGGGCTGAGTCAATGTGTGGGTCGTGATGTGGTTATTATTATTGTTATTATTAATTAAATTAATAAAACCTTTGATGTGGAGTTGCTTGGCGGGAACGGGAAGTGTCAGTTAAAATGTTCTTATTTTATTGTCTTTTCTTATATTTCAGCAGAATTTAATGTGTAAAATGCTAGTATTTTAACCAGTAAATATCTGTAGTGCAGTACAAGTGTGAAGAAAGTGAAATACGATGATTTGGCTGCGCTTTTCGTCATCTCCCAAGTAACTCCTTAGAGTCTACAGTCACCGTACTAGCATGTTACTGTAGGCAGATTAATCATTTTCATTGTTCATCTTATCATCTTCATCTTATTTATTATCTTCATCTCAGCTATCATCTTCAAGAATGAATTATAACCGTAAAAACATTTACAAAAAAAAAACCTTTAACTTTGACGTTTGTGGTGTTACCTGTCTACACAATAAGCCGACAGCTCGTTTAACTCAATAGTTATTATTGTTCGTATACTTAATAATATTTTACATTCATTATAAACATTAAACAATTAAATTTATTTTAAAAGAACATCAAAGCGCAGGTTATTAAGTAAACCCGTTTACAAGGAAACCGAGTGAATTCTTTTAAAGTGTGTATCTTGGTCAGATTGAAGCATTCAATTTTAAAGACTCGCGTTTTAAGCAAAACTATCCCTTCTCTCAATTGAATTAAGATCGTGTTATGTTCCAAGAAAACGGCTCGGTTTAAGTGTACTAAGAAAATTTTGTTCCGGATGCAAAAGAAGTTTGTAAGATACATAATGACCGCTGCAGGGGATTATGTTGTTATTTAGTATCGGATTCCCGTGACTTCGCTTATGTTTTATGTACAAGAAACGTATGACTTCGTAAGTTTTAACCGACTGCAAAAAAGGAAGCGTTTTAAATTCGGGTCACATTTCTGTTGACGCTTGTACTTTTGACTGTTGTTTAAAATTATATTTTCAAAAAAAATATGATTAAATACGCTTCAATTCAATCAAATTTTTGTTTTATGGGAACATTCATGTTACCACTATCCCAATGTCACGTGATGAAAACAGTGTTGCAATGTCACGTGATGAAAACAGTGTTGCAATATAAAACGACCGGTGGGTTTTTAAAAAAAGATCAGCTGTCGGAACTAAAAAAAAACAATACAAGTATTCATAATTTATGGACAGCACAAAGTCAAAATTTATACTATTAGATTTTATACATTTAATAAGGAATTTGACTGCCAGACAATTAAATTAAATTGTGTTTTTTTTAATCAACAAAATCTCCGACTTCCGTTGAGTAGAAGAATAGATATTGAGATTCTGTTCGTATGTTTATTTTGACAGCGCGGTAATTTCGTTTGCCTCAAATAGATAATTTAAGAACGTTTCCAGTAGAAAGTGACAATCGGAACAAGTTTAGAATTGAAATGAGAAAAAACAACAACGTAACGGATGACTGTACCAAACATGGCTTCATATAAATTTACATTTTATTGGTCACTCGAACAATTATTTAGATTAATTTCCAATCAACTATATAAAACTATGTAAGGTGAATTTAGATTTACTAACATAATTCATTAATACTAAACTTATAACAATTTTTAGCTAACCCCGCCTTGGTTAAAACTTGAGATAATCAACAAATAATAATAACCACATCACGACACACATTGACTCAGCCCTGCATTAAGATATAATCTTGTATCGCAGGCACTAAGCAACGATATGGTATAAACTACGTAGATAAGAATACAACATCCAAGACCGGTAACAAAAATAATGCGTCTAGGAAAAAGATCCGCCCGCGCCTTGATTTGAACTCGGAACCTCTGGCGTAGCATTTGGCTGAGACCACTGCACCACCAATGTCATCAGAATGATATGACTTAATATACAATTTGTGAGATCTTATGATTATTCAATGATCATTCTACACTAACCAATAGGGAATATGAAGCAAAGCTCGAAGCAGAGAGCGCAATAAAATTAAAATAAATCAAATAATTTTTTATTCAAATAGACTTAAAATGAGTACTTTTAAATCGTCAAAATTCTTTTTAAACTACCACCGGTTCGGAATGCCTGTCTACGGGGAAGAATCCGTCAAGAAACCTCCGTAGTTGCTCTTTTCAATAAAATTTTTCATTACTATCTTAGTTTTCTACAGACGAAATATAACAATAAACAAGTACCTACTTAATTAGTCCAATTGAATTAAAATATAGTAAAGTTAGTACATGAACTGCTGGAGTTGCAACAAAAACCCAACTGATAAGAGCTAGCAGAAAAATAGTTTATTTTCTGAATCTACATTTCATGGAGCATGATTGCAACTCCTGCATTTCAACGGTCAATAGAGGTGCCTGCGAGGGTACGATAGATAAGCCTACTTCCAAATGTCTTTGTCAACGATATATATATTTATATTATAGTACGACTTTTTAATTAGAATATCTTTAACATGTATCTTAAATGTTGTGTCTGACATATCTGTAATATACCGTGGTATTTTATTATAAAATCTAATACAATTTCCGATAAATTATTTACTTGTCTTTGCTAATCTTAGTTTTGGTATGCTCATCTTAGTTTTGGTATATAGCACATAGAGTAACATAACTTCCTTGTTTTAATTCTTCCCTTTTGTCGGGAAAGGCAAAGAGCTTTCGCCTATACAGCACAAATCTTCCGAGTTATATTTATCTGCTTTCTCAATTGTTTCTACAGTAACATGCTTATAATGTTTCTGTAGGCTTTATTGAGTTACTTGGGAGATGAAGAAAACAGCAGCCAAATCGTCGTATTTCTCTTTCTCTACACTTGTTTAGCACAACAGATGTTCACTGGTTAAAACACTGGGATTTTACACATTGAATTCTGCTGATATACAAGAAAGACATTAAAATAAGAAAATTTCAACCACTCCCCGTTCCCGCCAAGAATCTCGAATGACATAACTTTAAGAAATGTCAAATATTATTTCATTGTAACAATTTACGACCTCGGTGGCACAGTGGTGTAAACAGCCGACTGCTACGCTAGAGTCAAATTATCAAATGAAAAAACATGACAAAGTTAAGTTTGTATGATAATTTTTTAAGTATGGTCCATTCGGTATCTCCGCTCCTCTTTGAATTGTCCCGGAAATGAATAACCAAATTTTGGCAACTCTAATTAATATGGTTCGAACATTGTCACTTTCTAGCAAATTTCCGACCCTAAACAAAGAAGAAAAAGGTGTAGGTCACAACATTTCTGTTGAGCAAATTAGAATGAAACCTTAATTAATATAATAAGGCATGCTGATAAGCCATGGACACTAGGGCATCAAGGTAAGGGGAAAGTAGGGAGTCCTAGAGAGGTGGATTAGATCATTAACCCGTTCAAGTTGGATGATTGCCAAGCAACCATTTACAGAACCAGCTAAGTAAGCCAAGACTGTATGGAATATGAATCATTGATACGGCAGAGGAACTTTCCGCAGAGATCTCCCACTCAAATTATGGGTATGAGAGTGGGGTTTGTTTTTATAGGCATTCTTTGATTTTACTTTTCGTTTCTATTAAAACAAGAAATTTTAAACACATATCTAAATTTAACAATTATATAAAAATAACAACATCGCACACACACATTGACTCAGCCCTGCACAAACAGATGATCTTGTATCGCAGGCACTAAGCAACGTATAAATTACGTAGATAAGACGACCTCGGTGGCGCAGTGATGTAAACAGCCAACTGCTACGCTAGAGGTTCCGGGTTCGAATCCCGACGGTTGCGGGACTTTGTGTTATTTGCAAGACGCATTGTTTCGCTTACCGGCCTTGGATGTTGTATTCTTATCTATATAGTTTATTTGCTTGCTTAGTGCCTGCGATACAAGTTTTTACGATACTTACTGCAGGGCTGTGTCAATGTGTGTGTCGTGATGTAGTTATTATTATATTATTATTATAAGAAAACAACATGCAAGACCGGTAAGCGAAACAATGCGTCTTGCAAATGTCACAAAGTTCCGCCTCCGGATTTAAACTGGGATCCGAAATAGTTTGCCTTTTCTATCGTGTAATATTCAAACTGGGTCCCTGACAAATATGTAAAAACTGGTTTCAAATTACAAAAGATTCCATGATACTTAATTTGTTCATGCCAACCTTTCCCTTGTTCAGAATGTCATAAATCACGATGATAATCAAACCATCATCTCAAACGTTCAAATAGACAAATTAACTTGTCTCAATAGTAAAGAAAAAGTTGATATTTTATTTAAATCTTCTTTTGTTTTCAGGTCATGGCTCAGAGGTGATTTGGACTGAACTATGAGCGGTGAAAATTTTCGGAGTCGAAAATCTAAGTGTCATAAAGAGACAGAGGCGCGACACACATTCATAGATTAAAATAAATTTATGTCTCCGAAGAATGGAATTAATGAACCTGCTCGCCAGCTGATCATTTCCAAGTCTTTTGTTTATGAAAATGGAATATTTAAACAACTTCACGCGCTGGGCAAAAACCAGTGATGCTGTGACAATGGCACCCAAGCCACATTCTAGTTCCAAACTCAAATATAATTTAGTTACTAAAAATGTTAGTTTATATAATTCAATAAAACTTGCTGTAGTATTAGTTTTAATAGCAAATGTTAAACCGATCGATTGTAGTGTTGAGAATGAAACTAAATCGTCCGAAGAAATAACGAAAAGAATTAAATTCGTCGAATCGATATCAGGACGATCATTGAATAATGTATACGAAAACGGAACTTTCAGAACAGGGAACTCTTTATGGGACAATATTTTGAACAAATGCACAGTTAACCCTTCAGTAAGTTGCTTGCAGAAAAACGTGTACTCTTATTTGGATGAGAGTTTAGACTTTGGTGATGTGAACGTTGGTGATAGTGTGTGCTTCAAAAAGAACAATGTAGACATTAATAAGTATACAAAAGAAGCGAATACCATATATCTAACTGGAAGTTCTAAGAAGGATAAAAAAGATTTTCAAGACAGATCCTTAGATGATGAAAATGAAATTGACGATGACCTCGAACCAGGTAAGTTTTTATTGCACTTTAATTTATAAAATGATACCTTATCTTGCCATTTGCTTTATTTCCAATCAAAGAAAACACGACGATATAGTATATACAACATAAACAAGATCAAAAGGCGAAACACTGCGTCTTGCAAATAACGCAAAGTTCCGCCCCTGCCGGAATCCGAACTCAAATACTAGCAGCCAACTGCACCGCTGACACACTAAGTCCACTGGTTGTTTATCAACTTGACCAAAAACAATTTAACACGCAATTATAATGAACACGTCAAGAATTTTCTAAAGGAAATCAGTTTCGATCGTAAAACGTATTTGCATTCATAACAATGGGCTTTCTTCAGAGGTTAGTTAAGTGGCTTGGCCTTCTGTCAGAAATGAGTTAAAATATTACCACAAAGTATGGCACGTTGGTACCATGTGAGTCTTGTTTCCGGAAAATGTCCCATAAATCCATAAACAGAACATTGTCGAACCGGATTTCTATTATTTGCCAAGTCCAGTCGTTCATAATTTGCTTTGAATTTGGTTGAAATATTTTTGCATTTAATCACAGGTTGTACATGAGAAAACAGTTTGTTTAGGTCAACTTTCCACTCAAAGAGATATTTTATATGGTAGGACATCTCGTGCACAAAATACCGATGATGGCCGAGTTGCCTATATAAAAAATTAAGTTGGCTTTTTGGCCATATTTTATATTTTATTGACCGACTCGTCCTTTTTGAAGAATCGATGTATATTGTTGATTCGTTTTTTTTTTTAGTCACGGTAACTTTAAAATTCTTACTCACGGTCGATTTTTAAGTAAAAGCTGTTTTAATTAATTTTATTTAATTATTTAAATTAAATAAAAATATCTGTGGAAGTAAAGGTTCATTATTGCGAACTGTTTGACTACTATGAGTTCCTACACAGCTACAGTTTTCCTACACGTCATGCAACATAGATTACTACTGTAATTTCGTATGAGCAATCTTAATACCTCAATAATCCATTAAAGGCCCTCAACTAGGATTCATACAAATTTGTAACTGCAGTCATGAGCGGCAACTCATATTAGGCACATTGATGATAACCATATCTTAAAAATAACAACGAGATTAATATTTGTATCAGAAACTTATTTTTCAACAAAAATACGATGCAAATAAATATCCAAGCAAAGCCAGGCTGAGTTAAGTACATAAACCACAGAAGGTATTCTCACAGGAAAACGGTAAACCACACTAAATGGTGCTTTAAAAAAAACCATTGTGTCTGAGGTTTCTACGCAGTAAACTTATATTACTACTTCAACCAATACTTACAGCCACCGCACTGCAAACAATTTTTTAGGTTACTTCATGAATTATATGGAAAAAAGAATTTCAGCAAAAGCAGTCAATTTTCCTATAAATCATCGGATGGTAAGCAATGCCAGGATTAAGGAAATATTCAAAGTCAAACTCATTTATTATGAATATAATACATATAAAATATTGCAGATATTATGCATGTATACAGAGTTACACTACATTCTGCCAGGAGGCATACAATATTATTTAAGTTAATTGCCGCCGAAATAAGGTTGTCCTATACCCTACTTTGAACGAAAAATCTTCTCAAACCATGGCTCTATTTAAGATATATTAAGACATATTAAGCCATTTTCGTAATAAAAAGCTCAAATAAGTTACAATTTCAAATAGTTTCTATTGAGACAAATGAGTGACAACTAGGTGACAACCTCAGTGACAACCAACAATGATTTTGTCACAGAACAATAAAACGCTTGTTGTGTAATAGAAAACAACGTTTCCTCATGTAATATTGTTCATCTGGATGAAAGGTGAAGTTTCTATTCACGTTAAAAAAACTGATTTAAAACCTTATCGCTTCAACAATAAGAGCTTACAGTGAAAATTTGCTTTTTATACAAGAATCGATAGTTGAAAATCTGGAACGTGGGTTTTCGAGAAACCATCGAATTCATTGTTGTATCGGGAAAAGTAATTTCCCTGTATGATTTAATTGTTTTAATTTCACTTTGAGAAAATTGCAAAGGCGTATGTTGTATGTATAAGGTCTCTATGCACACAGACAACCAATATTTGGATGGCCAATTTCAATTAGTATGTAGACTGTTCATTAAATGTTGTGAACTGTATTTTTATATTTTCGATGACAACTTAAACAAGAATCTATACAACAAAAACGCATCAAAAAACCAAAAATAAAAGTTTAAAAACTGTTGTTGAGATAGAAACCACTGACAGACGGACGGACGGACAACGAAGTCTTAGTCTCAGGAACGGATCCCTAAAAATGAGGTTTAAGTAATGTACAACACTAATAGACTAATTTATAAAAATTCAGAACTATCCAAATACGTGCAGCTGAAAACAAACTTGCAAGATATTTTTGCCTCATTGTTATATGAAAATCATTTCTTTGTACAATAATTTTATTAATGAGCAATTCATAACTTCCAATCCAACCCATCTCAGCTTGCAACCGTACATTCAATACTTAATTTCCACTAAAGGTTGAATGAAAAGCTTCGTAAGATGACCACGTGTCGGCTTGTTACAAACTTTTCAGCAACATATTTTTTTTTATATTTTATATTTATTCAATAGGATCCTCAACAGGAGATACAATATTTAATTAACGACAGTATTTCCATTATAACACAAGTTAATTGTTTTCCCAATTACAGAGGGACACGACATTATCATAGTGACAATGCTCAAATTATGACACGGTAAAATTAAATCCATTAAATTAAATATAAATAATTTAAAAATAATTAATTTCAAAATAATAATACTAGTTACATGCATAATTAAAACTACAATAAAATCACATAAAAAATATAAAGATTAAAATGATTTAAGATGACCAAGATTAATTTATTATTGCATATTTTCTTTGTGAATGTGAGCATTTGTGAATATAGACATCTACATATATTTCTTTTAATTTTTCCCCTTTCGATATTAATTTTTTTTTAATCTTCTTTTCACGAATGTCTCAATTCTACGTTTTGGCAGGGCAGAGACAGTTTTTAAGTAATAGATAAGAATTTTATGTCAAAAAGTAGATCACAAATGTTGTTATAAATTTAAGAAGTCCGTAAATATACCCCTGAAGATGTGTTTAAATATTTGGTTACAAAAATGAACAATAAATAGTAGAAAGTCAAAATTAAAATTAACAAATCAATTAAGTTAAACAACAATACAATATTTTTTTTTAAGTCAAAACGCTTAAGTCCGGATTAAACATCTCTAAAATGATCTGGCGTTTAGGAAATCATTGACAGCGTTTGGGCTGATTTAAAAACTTCAGTGTTACTTATAATTTTTAATCGACAACGGCAATTTGTTGCGTATTTTGCGTCTTACATAGGGGTAAACATAATTTGTTAGAATTACTGGCTGTATTCAATGTTTCAAATATATTGAGATTGCTTTTTACAAAAATAGCAACTTCAATTATATTGAAGGGAACGTTACAACTGAACAGTATTGATTTTTTTTCTTTGTTTAACAGTTTTATTTAATAATTCTTGTTCAAAAATGTGTGTTTAAAAAAACGTCGAATCTACTCTACTACATCTTATTTTGAGAGAAGTTATCTCGGACAATGAATAGAAAAAGAGAAGCCTACTTCTAAATTTGAAAATGGTCATTTCGGCCATGGTTTAGTTCGTTGAGGCCGAGATTGCCCCATATCTTGGCTATGGCCTACAGGAACATACCTACAGAAAGCAATAACGTCTATATAACTCGTTCTTCCAGAAACACCATTCGAAGAGGTGACAAGTGCCTTATACGATAAAGGGGTGAAGTTTCTGGTGCAGCATGACTTGAAGGTCAAGTTGCCAGACATGTTCTTCCATGGTGCTACCCTGAAGGTGTCTCCGAGAGCTCTGACGAAGACTGGAGCCTTGGTCCACATAGATCTAGAACCGAATGTAGAAGAATACCAAGGAAGGCTATTCTTTCACAAGATTAGTAAGTATCACTGCATAATATAAAACAAAGTCGCTTCCCGCTGTCTGTCCCTATTTACGCTTAGATCTTTAAAACTACGCAGCGGATTTTGATGCGGTTTTTTTAATAGATAAAGAAATTCAAGAGGAAGGTTTATATGTATTTAATACATGCATAATTTCCGTGCGAGTTCATATTTTTCTTTCATTTAATTCAATTCGTTATTTTATAGTAATTTTCAATAAAATAAAATAATATAGAAATAAAATGGAGCTTAGCCAATGCTACGAATATTCCAGCTTATAATGACGCAAAGAATATTTGGAACTTACCAAGTACTTACACACACACAGTAGATTAGTTTTACACAGCATAAGGGTAAAAAATAACTTGGTCTATTCTATATATCTACATATTTATTCATTTATTTAAATCACCACAAAACATATTGCTCCAATTTGTATTTTTTTTTTTTTTATTCAATCTTATCTATGTTTAAACCAAATAGAGCTATTTGGTTTATTTTTATTCCTCAACATATCCTTTTCTACTCTTAACCTACCACATGTTGACGCTTAGAATACAATTAAAACCCATGTAAAGTATTATATACATCCCAAGATAAGTTTCACTTTCGATATCGTGCCCAAACCACTTAGCTACTCGAAACAGAAACCATAATCAGATGCATCTAACCATTACAGAGCAATTTCTTTCTTACTCACGTGTGACAGAATTAAAATACAACAAATTGTTGCAGAAAAATACGTAAGGAAGAAGTTAATCATGGCAGCCCTAGCTATAATACTGGTGGTGAAGCTAATTGCTTTGAAACTGCTGTTCGTAGCCCCTGTTATATTAGGGGTGACGACAGCCAAGAAAATGTTCTTGAAGTTCTTGCTATTCCTGTTCCCGGCTTTGAGCCATATCTTCAAGCTGTGTTCCTGGTACCACCAAAGCTACCACACCTCGAAACTGCATCACCATCACCATTTGATTCATCATCATCATCACAAGGTTAGTAACGATGTTTTTGATAAAAAATATCGAGGTTATACACTAACGCATAAGAAACCAACAAGCTTCAAAATATGATTACAAATGTTTTAATTTTTCTTCTACAAAGTAACAATAACATTTGCCTGTTAGTTTTTCCATAGCTTCGTCTGAGTATCTTTATTTAAACAGAGCCTAGCCGTAATGAGAGCCGAAAAATAGTAAAATTTTTGGTATCAGATGAGTTTCAAAGATCAAAATAGACAGACAAACTTAAATTCTTACTAAAGTTTGAAACGGACGACTTGAAGGGATCGTAGAAACCCCGACGCTATATCTAATAGTTTTGGTAGGGGGTTCTTGATGTGGCAGTCCGAGACAACGTCGAATCGGAAACGTAAGATCTGTCGTTATAACCGGTGTCTTTATGGCAGGTTTTGACTGCATTTATATTTGTCAATAATCTCATGTTCTTTGCAGCAACCTCACCTTGCCTATCACCCGCCTCATGGCCATGGAAGTATCGTCGTGAGACCCCATGCTGATGGCCCTCCGCCCTCCAATGAACACTACCCTCAAGACTGGGAGCTCTCCGGCCCTGGACTTGGCAATGAGTATATTACCTTATTGATTACCATTTAACCTTGGACTGCCTTTTGTTTTTGGCGGTGTTCTTCGTGTGACATCAATGGCATCGTAGAATTAATTACCACCTACTTATTTCTCCATGATGTTGTATAAAAGCAGTTCTATTGTTCTTAACCCTTAAAGTTTTCGGTACCGGTACCTACCGTATCTCAAAATGTAACTATCAGAAAATTTGAAAGATCTGTTTTACTTTGCAGAAGATACGCAGAAATCTTGGGGATCATCTCCCTGTAATCATTTCATTGACAATATTAGATTACTTTATCTATTAAATGATTGCCACATTACCTGCGACGAT
Source organism: Choreutis nemorana (assembly GCA_949316135.1). Taxonomy (NCBI): domain Eukaryota; kingdom Metazoa; phylum Arthropoda; class Insecta; order Lepidoptera; family Choreutidae; genus Choreutis; species Choreutis nemorana. The sequence goes on along the minus strand of OX438619.1, from coordinate 1,170,110 downwards.
CTGCATATATTTCATTGTAGCATTTGTTTGATGTATTCTTTGAACTGTCATTCTGCGGGCACTACCTGGTTAGTTTCTTCTAGAGGTTAACACGTCAGCTCGGAAACTGATCGTCGACATCTCGCTTTTTGGCTTGCTGTCAAACCGAGGCGTTACGATAACGCACCTAGACGTTCCAGTATGGAATTACACAAAAAGATAAACGAATGGCTCTAGTTCATGCGGCGGATACGCGTTAAGATGTGTGTTTCAACCGTAAACATGTTCCTTTAACTGGAATTTAGCTGGATTTCATCAGTTTGTAGGGTTGTTACTCCAAAATACAAATAGATGACAAAGATATTGTTAATTTCAGGTATATTGCTGCAGATATACATCGCAATGCCATAGCTAATTTCAGACCTCACGTTAATGACGTCAATGATATCAACTCTTGGGGACTAGGATTGCCGCCAGGTAATACTAGAAATTTTGAATCAGAATACAGAAAAACTACTTAAACAGAAATTGCAGATCAAGATTCTTCATACTTCACTTTGTGGACAATCTCGAATATTTGTTACTCATATTTGACGATCTCTATGGCGCAGTGGTGTAAACAGCCGATCACTATGCTAGAGGTTCCGTTCTCGAATACCGGCGGAGCGGAACATTGAGTTTGCAAGACGCATTGTTTCATCTGCGACCTGCTACAATCTCACTACAACGCTGAATCAATGTGTGACGCGGTGTTTTATCTATATTAGTGTTTATGTAAAACTAAATGATGAAAAAACAAACAAAAAAGTCTCAATCTGAAATAAATTCAATACTGAATTTTCAATAATTAACATAAGGAAAACTTTAATTGTTTATAAAATTGCAGGACCATCAAACGTTGGGGAACTAGGCAGCAGTAACAATATAGTGCCTCAAGTTTTATCTCCTAATGGACAAAAAATCGTTCACGGTAGTGGCAAGTAAGTTCAACATTATCCAAATAATATAAAAGAAGAAATGTTATTAGGAATTAATTGATTTAATTCATTTATTGGAGAAAACAAAATATATAATATATTCATATAAAAAGTAAAAGATTCAACATAATCACTAAACAAAAGTTGGAAATCCATGAACATGTTTGACGATCTCGGTGGCGCAGTGGTGTTAACAGCCGACTGCTACGCTGCTGGGTTCGAATCCCGGTGGGGCGGGACTTTGTGTTATTTACAAGACGCATTGTTTCGCTTACCAGTCTTGGATGTTGTATTAGTAAATCGTTGCTTAGTTCCATTGACACAAGTACTTACGATACTTACTGCAGGGCTGAGTCAATGAGTGTGTCGTGATGTGGTTATTATTGTATCTCTATTATTAGTACATAGTCTACAAGAACAATCAAAAACATTAAACAGAAAAAATCAAATGCAATAACTAGATATTAGTATATGATCACTTAATTGTGTCACAAAAATAATTTAATTTTCAGACCCAATGGCCCGATAAACCCATATTTCCGAAACAAGAAAGCATCTCCAAAAGATCCACTACTTGCTGAGAAGGAAGCTTTGGTATGTTTTTGTCAAATCTTAAAAGGGTTTGTGGTTTAGGGTTGGCTTATGGCGCTATACTTTCAAGTACTTAATGAACAAAATCCGAACTGACAAACTTATTGTTTATTCCTTACTTTCCCTATATCATTTGGTCTCTTTATGCTAAGCGGTGATGTAGTAGGCAATGGAGTGTTCTCTGTTCAATTACCACTGTAGTCCCGATTTTATTGAGTAATAAAAACTTAATATATTACTCAATTTAAATATTTATATTGGGGTTTTATATTGAGTAAATATATAAGAAGCTCCCAGAATCCCATAAAAATGTATCCATAAAATAGAAAAAAAAAATAGACTACTACCTAAAAAATGTTATTGCAGTGTTAAAGAATATTTTGACGACAAAAACCTCTAATAAGGATCTTTCTTAATTTTAATACAAATGCTCTGACTTGAAATTTTGCATGCTTGAAACAAATGAAATATGTATAACTACCTATTTATAAAAAAAAATTAAATTATTATTCTTATTCTTAAACATTAACCCCAGAGCTTCGCTCAACGTGATCGTACCTTTGGGAATAGTAACCCATTTGAAAGCCTTTTGAAACTTCCCTGTAATTGAACTAACAAAGTAAAAGAAGAATAATTTTTATTGGTCCAGCCATCTTCGAGTTTTAGCAAGACTAACAAATAGTTATAATTTTATATAAAGCGCCTCGTCCACGATAGACTAAAATCTCTTAGAGCGTCTCTCGTAGGGCAATCTACATCGTGTACAAATTGGCGAGACTGTCCTAGCTAGGGCATCACTGCAGTCTACGTAGACTAATCTCAGATATATTAAAAAATACCCGCTTTAACCCGTGTCGAAAATGGTTCTAATAGGATTTTTAATTACTTGACATTTATCGTTATATTTAAAACAATTCACACATGTCTTTATTAATTATAGCCTTAGTGTTATTCTGATTTATAAGCTATATCATTGTAGAGTTTCATTAAAATCCATTCAGTAGTTTTTGCGTGAAAGAGTAACAAACATCCATTCATCCCTACATCCTTTCAAAATTTCGCGTAATATTAGTAATATTAGGACTTCTCTCCCAGGAGTCTATCATCGACGAGGTGCCTTAGAAGATTGGTCAGTTGTCCTAAATACCCATTCTTTATTTTCAGATCAGAGCTGCAGCATTAGCAGCACGAGCGCCAGCTTCCAAAGTAAGAGACGAAGTGTTAAGAGTATCTGCTGCTAAACTGTCGGAAGCGAACAGAATAAAAGCTGAGACAGATCTAGTCAAGCATCAGCAGGAAATATTGGCTTCTGAAGATCCTGTAAGTTTTGGATTTGCACATCTTAGAGAATTGACAAACGCAATTTTGTAGGAAGGCTTTTTCATAGAAAAGTAGGTAAATAGTAAAAACATGTCAAATAAGACATGCACCTTTTGATAGATAATTTTCAATTGTAACATTTTATTTAATTTGAATCATTATGGCTCTGTTTATATTTTCAATTGCACTTATTCTTCCTTTAGCAGAATCGTAAAAAGTAATTATTCAAATATTTTGCCGTCTTTTACATTTGTCATTTTATTGTTTAATTATTATTGATTTTGTATTTTAATTTTAATTTCTTCGTTTTAAATTCAAAATTATTTGTTTTGTAAATTTTCAGCGAAAACTTAAAATAAAAAAAGAAATAAAAAAATAAAGTAAAAAAAGTCTTAACAAAAAATTCAAATTCAACATCATGAACATTTTTAACTAAACCATATTTTCCATAGGAAACGGTAGCAGCAGAAAAGTTCTACGGAGAGTTACTGAACAGGGTCGATCAGATCTTACAGCCGATGGGTGCAGTAGACCCTGGGTGCAAAGAACGAGCCGTCTGCTCTTTGTACCGAGACCCATTTAAGCATACTCCATACAGCAACCTCGTCTCCAACGAACTTAGCAAGTAAGGGTTCTTTTTCACTAACTTCTGCTTCATCAATTACTGTTTCCAAGTAGAATATGAACTTTTTAAAGCAAATACTGGTGCTACGAGATACTGCTGGTGGTGGTGTTTAGGTTCTGGTGATACGTGCGAGATCATCTGGGTTGGTACCACCCTCCTTTCTATTTCTGCCGTGAAGCAGTTCGCTGTGTTTCGGTTCGAAGGATTGGAGAGCCAGTTTAATTACAGGCACGCGAGGTATAGCATCTTTTCCCTCTACATGGGCAAAGCATTGACGGTGCCCTTGGGGTTCTAAGACATCTAGGTCATCGTCGTGTCAATAGGCAGCGGTATCACTTTCCAGCAGGTGAATCGTCTGCATGTTTGCCCAAGAAGTTGTATAAAAAAGAAAAAATGCCAAAAATGCCAAAAATGTGTTCAACCTATCCATATTCAACAAAATTAGCTATTCTTCTTTGCTACACGGAGTAAAGATTTATGCATTCTTTAGGTTCATGAAAATTTCTTGAATTATAAATGTAATAGCATCTTCGACTTTTCTGTTTTCTGATGTTAATTTTATAAAAGGAAAAATAATATACTTTTCTGCTATATACAAACGAATCATTCATCTAAGATCATACATAACTTATTATGAACTTTATTGTCTCTTACATGGAGTTCATTACATATTTCGAAAAAAAAAATTGTGGTTTTTGTGGTTAATATAAGGTAATTATTGGTATTTGTAAAGGTTTCTGCGAGAACGTATATCAAAATTTTCCAGACCTCTCTATCTTTAGCCGTATCTGGGCCGTGAATTCTCTGCCATCCCCTACTATTTACAAGTAGTGGATCTATGTGCGAGATCGTCTTGATTAGCACCCCTCCTTTCTATTTCTGCCGTGAAGCAGTTCACTGTGTTTCGGTTTAAAATATATAGGAGAGCCAGTGTATTACCGACACGAAAGGTATAATACTCGTATCTTTAGCTCTGCATGGGCTACGCATGGCGGTACTCTTGGCGTTTTCATATTAAGGGCATCTTCTTGACAAAAGATGGTATCACTTTCCATCAGATTGTCTGCTTGTTAGACCATGATGTTGTTTCAAACCAATAAACATATTTTAATGTTTAATTTATTTTCACAGAGATTCCAACGAGTTACTCCCCACAGCTGGCAGTAAGAATGCTGTCAGATATTACCGCTACGTGCAAGCGGCGAGAGATGGTCAAGAACAGAAAGATTGCCTCAACCTTTACTCTCTGTGCAACATCGATTATAGCTAAAAAGAAGTAGACTGGTAGAAGAAGAATAAAAGTAATACCGGTTACTTAAGTATGCATTTAATAGATTCCTTATGCTTTTAGGAGTCAAGACTGTTCGTTAAATTATAAATACATTAAATTAAATAGTAAAATAATTTATTGAAACAGAATTATATTTACAAATAAAAGATTGTAGAATGGACCAAGCATTTATGTTACAGATGTACTTGATGGTAGTGACTTATGATTTAAGGTCGTAGCAAAGCAATCAACATCGCATCAAATCCAGCCGTTCGGTATTCTTTGTATGTAATTCTGTATCGCTACGCACACTTAACAGTATTGTGTCGCGTAGATTTTACAGGAAGGGAAAAGGCCGATCATGATTCGATTCCGGGCTGCTGTGTGACCTGTAGATGCTTATTGAATGGTGTAAAAATTGTAAGATAAAGCTAAACAATTCTACTCTGAAAGGCTAACAGCTCATTCAATTTAGACGTTTTTTGTTGTCGTCCTGCTAATTTAGGTTTGCTTTTTTCACATGAAACTTTCGCCTACTGTTTTCGCCCATTTGTATTTTGTATGAAAAAAGCGATCTTATAGCGACTAACGCACGGCTTCGGGACCGCAGGCGGCCGACAGCAAACGCCTAGATAGAAAGAGCCCTAAACCAGTATTTAGATATTATTAGCCACAATGCGATGTTGATTTGATTATGATATACAAACTCTTTTAATCAAATCAATGTCACATTTATATTTCACTTAAATTATCAAGCATTTAATCGTGTTAAGTTCAGTCACCTTCAATTCTTTGATAATTTTCAGAATAATTATCTATTTATTTTAAATAATGAAATAAGTAAGCTCAGACACAAAGTATTTGGCGTCATGAAAAATCATGTCAACTGGCTAAGCTTAAGCACGTTTTAACAAAAACGTTCTTGAATATACACTTTTTAATATTTAAAGAATGAACTTAAATTAAAATGTCTTCTTTTCGAATTTGTTACGCTTTTCTTTCATGGGAACATTTAAATCCCAAAGTAGTCATTAGAAAATTATTTTTCACTATTTATTTGTAAATATTAGTTAAGTATTTGAAACTGTTAATAAGATTTTCCTGTTTTTAACTAAATATTTATTGACTATGTTAAGTTTTTCTTTTGTTTTGTAAAAGGAGTGGTTTTTTTTTGTATCGTTGTTTTTTTGCATAATTTTTATGGTGATGGTCAAAAACTTCAAGCTATTTAAACTTCAAACTGCACAACCGACTGCAACTTTGAACTGCACAACCGACTGCAACTTTGAACTGCACAACCGACTGCAACTTTGAACTACACTACCGACTGCAATTTTAAAGTACGAGTATTTTAGTTTATGTTGTTCATTATTTCTTTTTTTTTTTGTGGTAACATTTGAGGAACTCTGTTAATTGTTTATTAAACTATTTTTAAAATTACTTAGCCAAATGATTTATTTGTATCTTGATTGCCGCTCAATTGTTATAATCATGGTGTCAGTGCCAAAAAATGACGGCCCAAAGCCTAGGGGAATATTTAGTGTTAATAATTAATTTATACAAACAAACATTATGTACTTATTTTGTTGAACTTTTAAATAAATTAGTATGAATTATGTTATCGTTTAATTCCTTCACCCATTTGACGTACAAATAAACACTCGTGCTTTATTCGAGCATGTTATATAAATTACACGTAATATTTATTTATGGTACAATATTATTAATTTCTTATTTTTACTACAAACATGATAAATATTGATCACATTAATAAGCTTAAACGGGACAAAAAATAATAATAACCATATCACTACACTCACATTGACTCAGCCCTGCACTAAGATATTATCTTGAATGCGCTAAGCAACGATATGGTAACCAAAATACAAAGATAAGAATCCTACATCCAAGATCAGTAAGCGAAACAGTGCGTCTTGTAAATAACATAAAGTTCCGCCCCGGACGGGACTCGAACCTGGAATCACTTGCGTAGCAAGTAGCCAGCAATTACATCGCTGCTCCACAGAAGCCGTATATCTAAAGTTAATTGCAATGTTAACATTCTATTGAAAAAATAGACTGAACCATCAACTTGTAAAAATATACACTAATATTATAAAGAGGAAAGATTTGTACCTATTTTTGTATGTTTGTATGTTTGTAATGAATAGGCTCAAAAAGTACTTGACCGATTTAAAAATTCTTTCACCAATAGAATGCTACATTCTTCCAATTAGACATAGGCTACATTTCATTTTGAAAAAAATTAGGGACCCTTGGTAAAATTTGAACAATGTAACCGAAGGTGTAGAAAAATGAGTCTTAAAATGTCTTTCGTCGAATGCGCTGCCGAAACTATTAGCGATAGAACAAAATAATGTACAACAATATTGAAGAACATCATAATGTCTACAAAAAACTCCGCGGCAGCATGTGTCCAACTATCGTAGTTATGTCACTACAACAACTTTTTTCATTTTAAACAAATTCAAACCATGCTATTTATGTGTTTATATTAATCCTTATCCAAAGAAATTATTTTATGGTCAAGACCATTTAACTACCTATAAAATAGTTTTAAATTATTTAAATTGGACTTTCCATTCAAAAGATATTTACGAGTACGAGTTTAAAACTTTAAAAAATATATTCCATTCGGCTACTTATGCGTTGTAGGGCGTCACTCGGGCAGGGTACGACTCACTCGCGCGGTCGGCTCCCTAAGTGGTGGATGTGCGCGGAATCCATTAAATCCCTCATAAACATGGGGGATAGGATATTTTCCAAAAAGTAAATACACCTATATCTACCCGTAAGAAGTCGGGGCGGGCCGCTAGTACAGTATAAAGTGTGTATAAAGCGGAAAAAAGATACCTTCCTAAACTAACTGCAACGAAAGGAGCAAGAAATTTAACTTTTTAATTTCATTTAATTGGTGTTGACTTTTTATTTGATTTTTTAAAATGTTGTAGAACATAAATGTTACAGACAATAGTCTACTGCATTATAGTCAGAGCCGAACTTCTACGTAGGCCAATAAGGCCCCGGCTTAGGGGCCCGGCTGCTAGCCGAATGATTCTGTAAAACAGATTAACGTAGCTTTATATAAAACGTAGTAACTTCTTATATTTTTAATAGTCGATTATAAATTACTAATTGTACTAGTGCATTTACAATAATATGCTATACCAAAATGGAATGATTTCGCGATGGTGGGACGGGCCTCAAGTGCCAAGCCCGGGACTGATTACAGTAATCACAAAGCCACTTTTTTTTTTTAATGTCTTCGTTTCTAAACCAAAGTTTAATAGAAAAATAATTGAGAGTATAACAAATCGAAAGGCAGAAATAAAATAAAACCAATAGGAAACATGCATGAATTTTTATCTATTGATAAAAATTGTACATCACATGACGTGTGTTCATCTAAGAATACTTAAAAAATCAGGTTTAATAACCAGAGACCTAATACGTTAAATGATATCAAAAGACAAAATCGCCGTACAACTTCTAATGTATTTATGACCGAGAAAGATATATTTATAACTAATATATCTTCCAGGATAATCGTTTAAATCTTGTACTATTTCACTGTAAATATTTTATTTCCAAATTTTGAAATTGATTGAATAATCGAATAAAATTTCAAGCATTCTATTGAAAGTAAAAGAACTAAGGCAATACTGTATTAGACTGAAAGGTCAGTGGTGTTCGATTTTCTTCGTATCCATCAGGTGGATCTCCAATGTGCTGACTGACTACAAATTACTTAATGGAAAGCAAGAACGCAGTTTTCAAAACGCCACCTACATACTTATGTACGCCAAAGTGAAAACGAAAAGCGTCATGAATCCTATTTACAGTTCACTTATATTAAAATTTAAGGCACGAATGCGTATTGAATTTGAAGAATTAAAGTACGAAATATAAATAGCACATTTAAAAAACAAACTGATCTACGCTATGATTCGATTATGTCTGCATTTCTGAAAATTATATTTGATAAATGACTAACCTAAATAAATAATTCAAATAAAAGTAGTAGTACCAATGACAAAAATGTGAATATCGTAGAGAAAAATTATTTATAATGATATTTTCCGCACTTTTATGAGTTTGTAAAAAAATGAAGTATTTTTTTCGATTTTTTTCTCCCGATGAAACATGTAAATTCGTCATTTATTTAATCTTGACTTCATAATAACCACATCACGACACATACATTGACCCAGTCCCACAGTTAGATTTAAGAATCTTGTGTGTGTTGTGCGGAATGTTGCGGGTGCTATGCAACGATATGGCATAAACAACATAGATAAGAATACTACATCCAAGACTGGTAAGCGAAACAATGCGTCTTGCAAATAACACAAAGATCCGCCCTCGCTGGGATTCGACCCCGGAACCTCTAGCGTAGCAGTCAGCTGATTTCACCTCTGCGCTACACAGGTCGTCAATTATAGGTAATAATAGTAGGAAAGGATATTCGAAGGGAAGAAAAAAAATTAAAAAACTTCAAAAGTAAATTTGAATCTTACGTTTTATTTTATTTACAGTGCGGTTAATAAATAAATAAATAATTAAATAGGATTGTCGCTGCGTTGGGTCGTTTCATTTTATAACTGTCCAGAGTATGCGATTTCCTGGGCATCCTCGTAGGACCTAGCCTGGTATGGTCCGTGGGCATCCCAGCCGTGGGCGTGGTGGTCTACATGGTGCTCGACGTGATGCTGGGGGTAGTGGATCACCTCGTAGTTGACAACCTTGGGCTTGGTAAACTTGAAGATTACCATTGCTCCTGAAACATTTCGTTTGTTACGTTTGGATTCATGAATGTACTGTATTCGGATTAAATCGAAAATTGATTAAATTTAGTTAATTTATCAAAAAAGAAGCTTAAGAAACTATGACTTCAAAATTATGAAACCATGTAGTCATTAATTTTATGTGTACCTACGTGCTATTTATTGCTTTACCTGATAGGACAAGGGAGATCAATCCGAGGGTCAGAGCTTTCCAGGTCTTCAGGGCAATCATTGCCAGAGCCAAAGGCACCAGCACTGAGGCCTTGAACTTCAAACCGAGGAGGAAAGGTAGCAGGACCTTCTTGATGAAACCGTGTTCTGAAAAGATGTTTAATTAATTAAAGTTCGATAATGAAACAAAATATTGAAAATAAATATTCATCTCCTTCTACTCACTGCTCTTAATTCTCAAAGGCTTGGGAAGCTTGATCTTCTTCCTCCTGCCTTCGAAGGTCTCCTCGTCCTCGCCGTCCAAGGACATCGATAGTTCTGTAGGTAAATCCGTCAGCAGGGATCGTGGCACGTATTCTGATGCGGCACTATTAGTCAGTTCTTCTGGAACTTTCACTTTGACGGCATGCGTCTGCAGGAACTGGTCGACTTTCTCGACGATCTTCAGGGCTGGCTCGCTCGCAACCCTGGGATCGACTTCATCATCAATGATCCCGGTCCGCACAATCGACAGGTTGTCCGTGATCTTGATCTCATCGTCGTTCGAAACCCGCGAAATCCACTCCATGGCTCTGGGCTTGACACATTCTATTGAGAATTGACTGAGGCATTCGCTGTATATATTCCTCGCCAAATTCGAAGCTGAGTAGCTTTGGGCACTGGAGACCGCAACGAGGGTTAGTAGCACTAAAATTTTCGCCATTTTATCACTGATTTTTTATCCGTACACTTTTAGCTTGACGGCAGGTGCGTCTGACTGCCGCCAGATAAACAATAACAATGTATGCTAAGGAGTTCCAGGGCTTGGCTTATATACGAGCATTAATACGTGAGGTGGTGCTAGAATGCGCTGCGGAGCTGTGTTCGGAGGCTCGCGCGGATTGGTGGACCCGTGGTACAATTTAATTGTATTTGGTAAGGCAACAGCGTTTTAAAACTATCACTTTGTTGCACATCGGATACCGTGTCGTCCTTTAATTAAAGGTACGTTTAAAAGAAAGTATCGGCTGTGCTAAATGTTAATCGATTGCTTATGAATGGATATTGGACGTAAGCTTGACCGTTCGTAGAAAACAGCTGATCAAGTTACTCCTCACTACGAAGTATGTATTAAATATTTATCTTATATAGTTAAAAACAAATGAAAGTGTAATTTCTAGAAATATAATTTCTAAAATAATTAATCCCCGATTTCTACAATATACCCACCTATACCCAAAGCATCGAATTGGTTTAGACTGACTTACGCTAGCAATAAATAAAAATGTATGGAAATGACATTACATAACGTAACTTGAGCGTAAAAGTCATTTCCATCAGTTTCTGTTGATGTAAACGCTTGCGTGAAATGGTATTTTGTCTAAGGGCTGGTCTTCTGAGAACTGCCGCTAACTTTACCTTCTCTGTATTCTTTAAACTTAGATGGGAAGGTTGGGAAGGTTATGGAATTGGCAGCTTGCCCTTGGTACCTTTTATTTTGCAAGCATAACCTAGTACCTAAAGATCTGCTTTCTTACTGTCATTCAGGTGGATCGTCGCTTGGTTTTTCCGAATAACAAAGAGTTAAGAACCGGATCGAGTTGGTAATCAAATAATACCTGTGTACAAACCTTACTTTAATATGTATACTTTAGATTATCTTGTTAGCAGACTGTATGTAGGTATACTTTTTTAAGCGTAAGATTTCTTTAGACTTTCAAAAATTCAAACTCAGTAAATCTTTATTTCAAAAGATTTGTTGCATTAAACTTGCTTAACGAATTATGTTTTTCTTTTTATAAGAAAGCTTTTTTCGAGCCTAATGACTCTTAGCTTTTTGTATGGCTCTCATGCGAGTCGAAGCTAAAGCAATACCAACACTTGCTGCATTCTGTGTTTATTATTATAAAATAGAAAATTAGTTGTAGGTATATTCCCTTCAATAATAAGTTTCGTAATTGCTTATGAAAGTGTTTTTTTTTCTGTTGATTGGTCACCATTACGAGTAGGTACATAAAACAAAATCAACTTTATGAAATAAACTTTAAGAAATAGAATAAATTTTTACGGTCTAAAATAGATAGGTAAGTTGAGTTGAGAAATAATAGTTTATTAGTAATAGTATATTTATCAACGTTTTTAAAAGTTTGAATTAAGGAACAATTTGTTGTCATGAAATAAAATAATATAATAGTAGGTAAATATACCAATATATGCTTACTATAAAACTCAAAATTATGTAGAGGATAAAGATTTATGGAAGTAATTTAGTTAGCTGCACAGGTTTATCTTAATGTAAGTTGGGAGTGTAGCTAGAATTATTATGTTGAAAAATTGTAAGTTGAAGTAGAAAATATTGAAAAAAGCAACTACGTTTCTTGCCGGATTCTTCCCCGTAGAAATAGCATTCCGAAACGGTGGTATTAAAAAAAATGAGGAATTGAAAGTGCTTATTTTAAGTCTATTCGAATAAAAAACATTTTGACTTTGAATATAAGTATATGCACTTCTCACAAACCTTTGTTCTCTCATACTGAAAACTCAGATACGTAACAACTGAATTCTTAACGTAAGCCATTTACAAAAGTCTAGGGTAGTATGACTACCCTTAAACAGGGCTACAGAAATCTGTAAGACAGCAGTGATTTCCGATCGATATTATGCATTTTTAAATCACAGGATCGGTGTTTGAATTCACGTCCTTTTAAATAATTAGAAATCAAGTCACGCGCATTTGTATCCGCTTTGCGCGAACATCTTTCACTTGAACGCCTGATTGGAATTAAAACGTAATGAAATTGACTTCTTATTATGAAAGGAATTCGAACACGGCCTTAAACGTCGATATATTTAACTTCCACATCTAGGCTGAATTTATTTTTAATTATCTGTCTATACGAAAGCAAAGCACCTATCTTCGAGTTATATAATTTTGATTTCATTTCGGTTACAAGAGGACGTGGTAGCTCAGTTTGTTACGTGTCTTGGATAACCGACCGACCCGACCCGACAGGTCTAGGGTTCGAATCTCGGGTTGCCATAAGTCGTAGCTGCCATGTTTCTCAGTGTGCCTGGATAGTGGCGTCAGATTCACAACCTGTCACACTGGGACTCAACATAAACATGCGAAAAGCGGTGTGTAGCAATCACCTCTGCCAGCCCCTCTCGAGGGACTACGGCGTGAGTTTTATATATTTTTATTCAAATTCATTGTCAAGTGGCACACATCGAGACTGTACTGTGAAAACCTGGTATGAGCGTTCAATTAAGTTTTACAGAAGAAGCAAAAATTTGCCTTACTTTTCTTTATTTATAGAGACTAATGAAATTCTTCATTGTTTTATTGATCATATGACTATTGAGGTCGAAACCTCAAATTTCTGTTGAGTGTAAACCTGTGACAAAAATATTTTATCAAAAAATTTAAAACAGGTGTTAACCAAAAAGTTGTCATTTACGAGGTTTTCAAGTACTGTGTCGACATATACGAGCTAAGAGATACTAGCTAAAGTTTGCTTTGTACGATAGAACGGTACCCCAATGGTGTGCACTTGTTGCTACTGGTTTATCCAGAGGGGGCAAGGGATTTCAGTCCCCCCAAAAAAGAGTAGAAATCATGATTTAAAAAATATATCTAAAGTTCGTCAGTTTTGAATGAGGATAACAATCTTCTATTTGTAGCCAAGACTTTGATATTCCAGCTGTCCAAACCAAACAAGTTCCTATTTGTATTTTGTAGCTCCTGAACTAATAAAAATAATAACCGCATCACGACACACACAATGACTCAGCCCTGCAGTAAGTATTATAAGAACTTGTGTCAGAGGAACTAAGCAACGATATGGTATAAACTACATAGATAAGAATGCTACATCCAAGACCGGTAAGCGAAACAATGCGTCTTGCAAATAACACCAATTCCCGCTCCCGCCGGGATTCGAACCCGGAACCACACCACGCACGTTTACACCACTGCACCACCGAGGTCGTCATTGACCTAATGAACCGATTTTGATGAATGAGGCAAGACTATGGGATGTGACGTCACTTTATATATGTGGTACCCCTTAGACCACATTAGATGTTAGACCACAAAATATACAATAAGATGATCAGATTTCGCTCAAAAACTAGCTAAACAATACCTTCTACCTAATATTTAGGGAATTTTATTTTTTCGAAAATAAAACAGGTGGTTTACAGTCGGTAGATCTACGTGCGAGATCGTCTGGGTTGGTACCACCCTCCTTTATATTTATCACGTGAAGCAGTTCGTCGTGTTTCAGTTCGAAGGATTGAAGAGCCAGCGTAATTACCGGAGGTATAACATCGTTACTTCTACATTGGCAACGCTTAGGAGTTTGGTGTTTCACGACATCGTCGTGTTCATAGGCGGCGTTATCACTTTCCATCAGGTGAATCGTTTGCTTGTTTGATCATGAAATTAAAATAAAACTAAAAATTTCGTAAAATATGTATTTGTTGTCAAAATTCAACTTTTTACAGCATGGCTAAAAAATATAATATCTTAAAGAAATTAAAATATACAATATCAATTATACACAAGAATCAACAATTTAATTAATATTTGGTGCGTTTATGGCCGCATTTGGGACAATGAATTGAATAAATGAAAACGTTTTTGTATCATTTCATATCATCTATATTTAAACTGGCGTTAGACAAAGATTTTCAAAAGATCGAAGTCGTTAGATTTTTCTGTAAAAAGTTAATTCAAAGTCCCAAAAAATATCGCTTTACAAAAATATCAACATTCTTTTTTAATATAAAATAATACATAACTCTTTAATATCGTCTCGTACAAATGTTTTAAAAATATTGTCGCCTTATGATTTTTTATTGTTTTGTTCTATGCTAACAAAAATGCTACAAACAATGATCCGTTCTCTTTTAAAAATTACAAAAAAATATCGACCTAACAAACATTTGATTCAGTTAAGAATAATATACGGATCATCTCCAGATGTCAAAAAAAAAAAAACTTCAATTTTTTTTTACAAAAATTTTGGTAAAAAGTGAAAAAAAAAGCTACTAATATAAATGTTTGTCTGCATGAGGTTAAAAAAAAAGTATTTGAACGATAATTATAAAATATTTTTTTTTGAACATTTACGGGAATGTATTATTAAAAACCTATTGTTAAAAATCTCGGTAACAAATATGGCATATAGTTTGATATATTATAAATGTTTTGTGACATTTCACTGATATAATAATAACCATATCACGACACACACATTGACTCAGCCCTGCACTAAGATATAATCTTGTATCGCAGGCAATAAGCAACGATATGGTACTAAATACATAGATAAGAATATTAAATATTACCTCAGTCCTGTACTAAGCCGTCTAAGCTTAAACTGTGTGAGTTATCATTGAAATAGATAAACTTATAAAAATACTTGTTACTTAAATAAATTCATCCCAGGCTGGGACTCGAGCCCGGGACCTGGCCTCGTGACTATCACTATGAACTAAGCTAAAACATCTTCAATACAAGCCCCGTCAAATAGTAATGCACCTGGCGGCCATTTTGGTGATGTCAAAATGACACTAATGAACTCATAATACAGTACAATATCTGTACATTTTACTCGACTACGGCGAAGCCAAAAGGAAGGGTAATGACTTTCACTGTCGTCATTTTGACGTAAATTTGACAAGGTTGGAGCGCATTACGGTTTAACGGGGATTATTTGTTCACACTTTAATGCTTGTAACTAAACCATGTGCTTAGTTAAATAATAATTTAATATCAATAACTTGATAGATGGGAATCTGTATACTAGAGTTTCAATTATCCGTAATCCAAGATAAGAAAAAATATTACACGACACTATAATATAGCTATATACAAAGAAACCACGCAAATTACGTCATTTATAGATTTATGTATAATGATAATGCATACAAATTACAAAATCATTAAATAGTCACTTATTATTTTTAGTTTAAACTGAAAAACTACATGTTGAACTAAAAATATGGCTGAACAAAAAGTCTGTCATTTTTGACAGCTGTCAAAGGTAAAAAAAAATCAGATACGTAAAAAAATAAGGCTCAGTTGTCAGATGATTGATGGGGGGTATTTTTTTTTCAGAAGACATTTTTACTGCAATTTAGATTGAGAAAACTCGAAAGACTCAATTTATTTGAAATAAGTATGATTTATCAATTTGTTTTCATCAATCATAACTGGACAGACATTGTTCTGATACTTAATTATTTATATCTATATATACACAGTTTTTTTTGTTTAATATATATATATATATATATATATATAACTTATCGAGTATTTGAATAAACTTTGAGCATGAGTTATAAAATATAATCCCATGAGTATATAGTATCAGAGTTTCGTAATTAATTACTTCAATGATGTTGCTTGTACGGCTTGTCTTTCCGTCCTTTGTATTAAACAACATGATATAACAAAAATTATACTGTGAGTCACAGATCAATAAATACATAATCAAGTGACAGAAAATTCACTTCACCTTCACAAAATGAACTGCCAATCGGACGTTTGGTTCGATTCTTTGCACGGTGTGACAACAGGGAATATGCATGAAATGTAATTTGATTATTTAATCAATTTATCGTAAAGAATGTGGAAATTGTATTTTTTCAGTGAAAATAGAATTAAAATTGAACGATAAACCAGGGAGATATAACCATTAAAAGTAAATATATCTATCTCGCTCACCAGAACAACCTTTCCTATGGAAGTTGTATGGCGCCCGTGTACTTTGACGTCATTGTACATATCGGATATCTCTGTCTCACCAACGACTTCGAAGTTTTATAACTTAGTTAATAAGTCAGATATTTGAGTAAATCTAAAGGATTTTTATATGTGGCATCGGATTATATTCAATAAATAAAAACAGTCATAGATATTTTAGTTTTTTTTTTACTAAGATCTTTCGATACACCTTTCCGAACTGTTGTTAAGGTTGAATTTGCTTTAATGTGTGTTTATTTTCTAATAGAATTGTCTTTATCTAAAAAAAATGCCATATATTTGTAATAGATTAACAGAGTAGGTAAATTTGTTGACCTAATATAAAGTCAAAAAATCTCTTTTAAGTGAAAAATTGAATTATAATCTATGTTCAACTACGAATGTAAATTATTCTTTTTCTTGGGTGGAGGCGTTGGGGGTTTTTCTAAGCCTGTGTTATTATTTTTTCTATTAGCCAAAGAGGTATATAGAAAAGAACCTCGAGGTGCGAATACCGTGTCGTAATTGTTTCGGGCGGGTAGCGCGTTCGATTCCTGGGGGTTGTTATTGTTCTCGGCGTCGATTTCGAGGCTGCGGTGGGATGATTTCTGCGGTAACGGCGGTGGCTCTTCTTCCTCTTGATTCGAATCTGTTGTCCCTGTTGTAAATAAAAATTAAATTATAATTAATCAGAACAAATGTCGCTGTACAAATATTTATTGACTCATTCAGACAATAGAGGCACCTTAGCAGTATAAAACTATAACTATAGGTACGAAAAATATAAAAAACTGCATACAGGTATAAATACTCTACAATAAAATAAACTGCATACAGGTATAAATACTCTACAATAAAATAAACTGCATACAGGTATAAATACTCTACAATAAAATAAAATATAGATAAACCTGTAAAGTATCATCAGGTTAATTTTTTTGCACGAGCAATCGAAGCGAGTGAAGTTCTCAGAGTCTACTGGAGCAACCCGGCGTTTGTATGTACTTATTAATGTTTGTCCGACGATAACTTGAGTATCGTTGATCGGATCGTCATGAAATATGATGGGTGGTAAGTTGAATTTTGAAGTTTAAATATGAGCCAAATCGGTTAAAGGGCTACCGAGATATGGGGGGGCATGATTTTAATTTTTATAGCGAAACACTTGTAATATATCAGGTATAGCGAAATGAGCATTTAACGTAAAATATCGAAATCATTGCGAGTTTTGAGAACACATTGACATTTCCTTAAGCTGCGACAGCCCTTTAATATTTGGGAAACCGCTCTTTAGTTTTAAAATTGGCATTAATTAATTATCATAAGCATTTTTGAGCATAAGCTTACCTATGGAGTCTCTGTTGGAGGGCGGTGCAGAGTTGGTCAGCAGACTGGCTCGCTGCGACAAGCGACGCTCCTTCTCCACCTCGGCACGTAGAGGCCGCTCCGTCACCAGCTGTCAAAACAAATGACACCTGTCACGCAACTGTCACCGTCACACGGCAGCGTGTATTACGCTTCATATTGCTCTACGATTATGTATTTACTTATTAAGTATTATTTACTATCAACTGATCCGTAACATTCTTTATAACTAACATTTTCTTGTATATGTTTTTCTTTTAAAAATAATAATTTAAAATATTTTCATGCAAATTAACGAAAGTTAAACTTAACACCCATGCACAACGTTAAAATAAAATGAAAGAAAACAATTTCATTTCTAAAGGTTCCCGTAGTCTATCGATGCAATGCGACGTTTGTAAATCTGTACGTTTGTATGTATGTATTAATGTTTGTCCGACGATAACTCGAGTATCGTTGATCGGATCGTCGTGAAATTCGGTGGGTGGAATAATGAAGCAAAAATGTTATTTTAGTTCGAATATGAGCCAAGGTCAAGGGGTTATAAAGATATGAGCAGTTGCGAGTTCACAGTTTAGAGCGAAACACTGGTAATTTATCAGTTTCACAGCGAATGAAGATTTGGCATGGCCTGAAATATCAAATCATCAAACTTTAAACACAAATTGACATGTTGACATATTCGGTGTTGCAACAGGCCTTAAGCTGCAGCAACTGTTTGACATTAGAGGGTCCGTTCGTTTGTTTATGTTGGCCTTCGGGGCACACCCGCCACTCTGTCCCACCACTGCAACTCCTGTTCACCAGGATCAACAGTGGCGTCCTTTGATCGAATAATGCAGCTGTTCAATGACGCACAGGCTGTGCCCGGACACCCTAACGGCTGTCTTGGGACCCGCAACGAACTTAATCAGAAGAAATAGGAGGTAGTAAGAAAGCGGTTTCAGACTTCCCTCCCTGCAAAGCGGAGACAGCAATGGAAACGGCCCAGGGGCCAAAAGCTAAAGGGATCTACGGTCAGGAGACGCCTGACCGTCAAAACACCACGGCAAGCCACTAACTAACAGGGGATAAACTAAATACTAACCTAAATCTTACACTAGTAATATTGGTGACAAAACTTTTTAAAGGCACGAAAGTTCCCCTTCGTTTTCACAAGATCTAGGTAATAAATAGGACTACACGCAGATACTTGAATCGAATTTAACATGATTGATCGTTCGTCATGCCAGAGACTACACTCCCACAAGATATGATGGGCAGTTTGTACAAATTCTTGATCCGACGTTGAACATTCGCAAAGAGGTGACGGCACCAATTTAAATGAATAAAATTTGCCCGTAAAGTTACCATGCCCGGTTAGGAATTGAGCTACGCAATGACCGACATCTAACCACGTTTTATCTTGCCGTTCGCGCACTATAGGGAAAAATTTAAATAAATGCCGCCCCTTAGTCGACGTATCCCATCTAGTTTGCCATTCGTCGATTAGTTTTTTATGAACGTTGTCGTTACTATCAAATAATCTACTGATTTTAGCCCTATCCTTCGGTTTTAGAAAATCTGAACTCATACCATTCCGCGAGTTGTAATACATTGCCGCACGCCGTTGAATTTCTAAGTCTACCGGTAAAACGCCCGCAAGAATCGGAAGGGCTTCAGAAATTCAAAATTAAAACTAATATCTGACTCTGAAGCAGTTTTCGTCGCGCAGCGCCAATCGTGGCTCTATCCGCCCACATGGGGGCTCCATAACAAATGCAACCCAAGAAAGTGGCCTTATAAATTATCTTTAATGATTAAAACGATAAACCCCAGGTCAAAGTAGATATTCTATTTAACGCATAAAAATTTCGTTTCGATTTTTCGCCATCTTGCTTAATGTGCTCAATGAAATGAAATTTCTTTTCTAGGATCAAACCGAGATAGCTAATGTTCGTATGTTGGCCTATTTATATTAAAAAACAGTTACATTCAACAAATTTCCGTTGAGCTCGAAGTGGTATGTACAGGAAAGCGTATAATCTTAAACAGAATCAGTTAAGACAAACAACATTAACAAACATATATGTATAGCACAAAAGTTATGTAAGAAAGCACACTGTGTGTACACAAAAAAAAAGTATAAGGTAATAAAAAAAAAACCATAGCACACATGATTAAAAAGCACACACAATAACATAAATCAATAAAAAATCAATAACTCGAAACACATGTTAGCCAAGCGAGCACATTTTGACAGTTAAACGTCACATGATTCTCCAAGCAAAAAAAAAAAGAAACGATTCTACAACCTTCACATCTCTCACCTGTTGGCGCAGCTCACGCAGCGGTGACGTCACGTCGCTGTTGACAGATGCCATACTGACAGCTGTCGCACTGACAGACGACGGACTGCTGACGGTCGAGCTAGGGACGGACCCGTTGGCAGTGGCGTGTGACGTATACCACTGACTGCTAGAGCTAGAGATCTCACTCTAGAAGGTAAAAATAGATTTTATTTACTTTAAGAGGATCATATACTAATATAATGTATAATTGCAAAGGTAAACCTTTTATAACGACATCGGTTACAACGACGGATCAGTTATTACTACTCAATGGCGAGGTGAGCGTAATCCCATGAAATCACATAAGTAAAACATGCCTGCAACGACTATCAGATATATCGCCCAGGATGACGCCTAAACCGCTGAACGAATGTCAAGATAAATTGGACCCTGAGAAATAATATACAGGGTACAATTTTGTAAGAAAGACATATACAACTGAACGCTCGAACTAGAGGTTCCAGACATAGATTTAAAAAAATTACTAGTTTTATTGTAATCTATGTATTAAATCCAACAGATGCTTGTCTATGAAAAGTATGTATAGATCGGGCAGTTTTCTAACCGTTGTCATTTTGTTATGATTCTTCAATTATAAATACGAAAGTGAAAGAACATTTTTCAAGCTTTAAGGTAAAATTTAGGCAAGGAAATATAAACCTCTGTATTTATAAATTATATTATTATGGGTGCTAATTTATACAGCTTCTTTAAATTGTCAGTTTCGTCTTCAAAAATATTACTCTGTCTTCAGCGATTCATTAAAAAAAAAGGTTTCCAAGGACCATCTATCTGACAGATACCGAGGCAGATTGGCATATTGTGTTTTCTTTTGCAACAGTCCATGTTTTCGCGTAAAAAACTAGATTGTCGCTTACGACGTTCTTCCTGAGAAGGTTAGTAAGGAAAGTCAGTGAAAAAAAAAATCTACCTTTCTCGCTCTCCTTTTATCTGCCCTTCGTTTCGGTGAAGGTTGCAGAGTTCCGAATACGCTGCTTACACCTACGCCGACGCTACTGTTTCTTAAAAAAAAAACAAAAAAAAAATTACTACAAAAGTTTTTTTTTCTTCTCATATTCGTATAGGTAACAAGAATCAGAATCCAGTAAACTGACTGATGCGATTGACTAAATGTTTGTGTTATGTCAAGCGTGTAGGTACACACACGACGTGTTCCCTGACCAATATAACTTGGGCCTCTTTAAGACAAGAGTGAATAGGTTTCTCCTGGGCAGGCATGATCCACCTTGGACCTCATCGCCGCTTAACAATTGGCGGGTTTGGGGTGAAATGCCTGCCTGGTCTTGAATAAAAAACACGTTGTTTCAATGTACGCATCCTCGTGTACGCTCAGTAAAGAAGACTACGCACACTAGAATAACTCAATAAAACTCCAAGTCAAGCAAACGCTATGTCATATACACATAAATCGATTAAAGCGAGCTTAATGCAACAAAAGTTTAACGTTTAATACTCGCCACAGTATTTATTTATTAATAATAATAATAATAACCACATCAAATTGACTCAGGCCTGCACTAAGTATCGTAATAACTTGTATCGCAGGTGCTAAACAACTATATGGTATATACTAAATAAACAAGAATACAACATCCAAGACCCGTAAGCGAAACAATGCGTCTTGCAAATAACACAAAGTCCCGCCCGCGCGGGGATTCGAACCCGGAACCTCTAGCGTAGCAGTCGGCTGTTTACACCACTGAGCCACTGAGGTAGTCAAAAATTATTAATCAAAATTTATTTTTATTATCATTACACGGGAGATCCCAATTAAAGTAATAATAAGAATTAAATTACACACAATTCAATAAAATGTTTCAATGAATTAATTAAAAAGTATTAAGAAAACAATTAAAAAATGCAAGAGGTCCATACAATACCATAGTAATAAAAATTAATTATAGCTAACTCGTATAGCTGTGTGCGTGAAAGTCTTATAAAGATTAGTGTTTAATTATTCTACCGTGTAATAATATTAAAAATAAATAAATAATCAGCCTCCACGGGCTCGGGTGTGATTGAACTGTATTATAATATCAGCGACAACCCTCCCCAGGTTTGCTTGATAAATCTCAATACGAACTGACTGTTAATTAATTATTATTAATGAACCACGAACCTTGCGCTGTTGAAATTAAAGAATTTCGTCTTCGAAGTTGATCTGAAACAAAATAATTATTTCATTTAAAAAAAAGCTATCAAGTGTCAGTCGGACTCACACATGAGGGATTCCGTAGAAAATAATAATAATAATAACCACATCACGACACACACATTGACTCAGCCCTGCAGTAAGTATCGTAAGAACTTGTATCGCAGGAACTAAACAACTATATGGTATATACTAAATAAATAAGAATACAACATCCAAGACCGGTAAGCGAAACAATGCGTCTTGCAAATAACACAAAGTCCCGCCCCACCGGGATTCGAACCCGGAACCTCTAGTGTAGCAGTCGGCTGTTAAACTTAACTTTCCTTGCATCAGAGACACCTTTTTTCTGTTACTAGCATTAGCTATAATGCGACACCATAAATAGACATTCTCTGACAATTTCAAGACTCTAGCTATCACAGTTCATGAGATACAAGGCCCGCTGACAGACGGACAGACAACGAAGGCTTAGTATTGTTATTCCATCTCAAGAATAAAGTCCGAATAAGGGTGTGTTAGTATTTTCTGGCGTGTACGTGCACATTGTTTTATAGTGCGAAACTTCGAGTTCGCTCAGTAAAGAGTTAACCCACACTAGAACGATGTGTATATAAACGTCAAATCACAACCATATGATAGTCGAATGTTCTTCGTGAGTTGAATTAGGGTCCCGTTTGCACAATTTGGGTACGAAACCCTAAAAAAAAAAAAAAAAAATTCAATTTCAAACAGCTATAACACTTTTATTCTCGTGAATACAATAATATCTGGGACAGTACACACAAACATACATACAACACAAGTACAACCTTAGAAATTAAAATAAATGCTTCCAATACCTAGAACCCTATATGGCAAGCGGAACATAACGTATACAATCGCTGACAAATTAAACAATTAAAATCATTTTATATTAAACAAAAATGAAAATCACACATCATCAAATAGATAAATAACTATAACATACATATATATATTGTTATTTATATATCTTATATCTTTAGTTATATATCAAAACATAATGTATTGTTTCATTAGTCAGTTCTGTTGTCTTATATACGGGTAACTAAAATGTAATTTAGTCAAAATGTAGTTTAGTCAAAATGTAATTTAGTCAAAATGTAGTTTAGTCAAAATTTAGTTAAGTCAAAATGTAATTTAGTCAAAATGTAATTTAGTCAAAATGTAGTTTAGTCAAAATGTAATTTAGTCAAAATGTAGTTTAGTCAAAATTTAGTTAAGTCAAAATGTAATTTAGTCAATAAGGAATGAAAGCAAAAACCAATTTATATAATTTTTTTTGTAAACTCATGTTAAGTGACCTGTTATATGTTCTTCTGAGTCAATAAAGTTATTTGAAGTGCAACTCACTCGTGGCCGGTGGACACGTCAGACATCCTCGGGTTGATGGCCTCCGCTTCCTTGCTGGCAACACTGTCCCGGAAATTTATACGAAGCTGCACTTCTGGAGTTTTACATTCAAACTCGTAGCTCTGTCGGAGGGAAAGTTATATTTTTAATAAGTATGATTTATTTAATGTATATATAATTTAATTATACAAACTTCCTACATAAATACACTCACACACACACACCCAGGATAGTAGCGATTTTAGTTTGTTTTTGGATTACCATAATTCTTATTTTGTTTTATATCAATGAAAAACCTTTATTGGCATAAGACAAGCTTATTTTTCCTGTAACTTTTTATTACTTAAGGCTGTGGTTTATTGGCAAAAAAAAGTCTCTTAATCATACCCTCCTTTTTGCCTCATTCATCAAAATCGGTTCATTAGTTCAATGACGACCTCGGTGGCGCAGTGGTGTAAACGGCCGACTTCCGGGTTCGAATCCCGGCGGGAGCGGGACTTTGTGTTATTTGCAAGACGCATTGTTTCTCTTATCGGTATTGGATGTAGTATTCTTAATTATGTAGTTTATAACGTATCGTTGCTTAGCACCTGCGATACAAGATTACATCTTGCTGCTGGGGCGAGTCAATGTGTGTGTCGTGATGTGGTAAGTATTGTTATCAGAGTTACCTTTCGTCCGTATTTCTGGTGTACGTGTTTCTGTACTTTAATGAAGCAGTCCGTGAGGTGTGCGTGTAAAGCTTGCAGAGCAGCCGGCGCTCGGGCTCCGTGGACTTCTAGACCTGGAGACATTTATTAAGCAATATTATAAGTAACTTAGAAATTTTGACGGTCTTCCGGGTTCGACTCCCGGCGGGGCCGGAACTCTGTCATTTGCAAGACGCATCGTTTCGCTTACCGGTCTTGGATGTAGTATTCTTATGTTATCTACCAAAACGTTGCATAATACTAGCCACACAGGATTATATCTTAGTGCAGAGCTAATTCATTGTGTGTCGTGATGTGGTTATTATTAACATTTAAAAATGTATTTATTTAATAGGTCTTGACAGCGGTAATGTCGATGCAACACAACACTGTGTGATCTTTCGATCTTTCGTTGCACCATTATTTAATCGAGCTTTGTTTCAGTAACGGTAATTTCCTTAAATAAAAATAGTAATTAGAATTTAAAAGAAAGATCTTTCAAAGATGATCTCTTAAATAGAATATCTGCAAAATTTCTGCACCTTCGAATGGACTAGATAACCAGGCAGGTGACAGATGATCTACGTGCGAGATCGTCTGGGTTGGTATCACCCTCCTTTATATTTCTGCCATGAAACAGATCGCTGTGTTTCACCACGAGATGTATAACATGTTTATCTCTACATAGGCAACGCGACATCGGCGTGTTTTATAGGTGGTATCACTCCCCATCAGGTGAACCGTTTGCTTGTTTACTCATGATGTTTCTTTTTTTTACCGAATTTAAGCAGCGGTATCTGATCAGCAATAGCGTCTTTCAGCTGCGTCAACAAGGCGTAATGTTCCGGGTGTCTTGCTTCGTATGCTGGCGTCAGGAACGCTCTCTCATAGTTGACTATACCGCCCTGCACGGCCGGATCCAATATACCTGTAAATTACGGTAAATTAAAATCAAAATAATTATATTCCGTTGAATTAAAAAAAAAACAGTACTAAGAATCGTCAAATTTAAATTAATTTTTCCTTAAAAATTACTCGACCACCGGTTCGGAGAATTTATTTTGGGGAAGATACCGGCAAGAAATCCCAGATTCTGTAATTTAGTGTTTGAACATTTTTTTTTTTATATTCATATTTAAAGTCTTTGGTGAGAGAATCCGAAATAGATATTTAACTAGCTATCACTCGCGACTTTGTCCGCGTAGAAGTCGAAAATTATTTTAACAGTCAAATATCTAATAGGATTTTTAACTGCACATTTTACATTTATTTTATATTTTGGAAAATTCACTCAATATGTAAATAAATATGCCTATATGTTATTCCGATGTATAAGCTACATTGTTGCAAAGTTTTGTCATTTTGTAGTTTTTGCGTGAAAGAGTAACAAATATCCATTCATCCATTACATCCTTACAGACTTTCGCGTTTATAATATTATAGTATATAATTAAATACACGTAAAATAAATAATTTTAAATCAGCGATTCTCAAACTTTACCTTTGAGATGTCAAGACGTAAGGTCAAGTTAGGCGCAGTGGTGTAAACAGCCGACTGCTACGCTACTGGTTCCGTGTTCGAATCCCGGCGGGGGCGGGACTTTTTGTTATTTGCAAGACGCATTGTTTCGCTTACCGGTCTTGGATGTTGTATTCTTATCTATTTAGTATACACCATATCGTTGCTTAGTTTCTGTGACACAAGATCTTACGATACTACAGGGCTGAGTCAATGTGTGTGTCGTGAAGTGGTTATTATTGTAATTATTATTATTATTATTACTTTAGCTACAAAATTAATGACAGTCCAGAGTAACTTGAACTACGTACGAAAACCGAATACGTTTTCAGTTGGATCTTATTAAAATGGTTTAACGTGTACTTTCTTAGAAAGTCCATCATTGCTTGACTTTGAATATTGTTAAAAGAGTAGAAAATATTAAAATAGTTTTTATTCGAATAGATGTTAAAGTAGCACTTTTAAATCGTCATTTTGTTTTACTACCACCGGTTCGGAAAGCTTTTTCTACGGGGAAGTTGCTTATTTCAATATTCAAAATAAAATAATTCTCTACTACAACTTAAAATTTGTAAAACATAATAATTCTAGTTTTGTAATTATTAAATATGAAAATTTTACAACCACAACTGTTACTAATACATTGCAACTGTGTTAGCTTTGTAAGACATTAATTGCTTTTTCGTGTCACTTTCCATAGGGATGAGGTGAACAGTTCGCTTATTTGCCTATAAGGTAGAATAAAAGTACCGTTAAGCCGCATCGTGAGGGGCTGCAGCGGCGCCCCCGGCGGCCGGGCGCCCCGCACCAGCGCCGCCAGCGCGCGGTTGGTGTCCCGCAGCGACTCCACCGCCGCCTGCAGCGGGCTCACCCACGACGCCGACTGCGACACCACCGGGAACCAGCGGAGGATGCCTGCACCACACATACATTATTTACCTTACATTAAACACCGGTCAAGCTGGACCCGGACACATGGCACGTGAAGTGTTCCGTAAGAGTTTAAACAATATTATTTTTAAATATTTCCCTAAAAGAAACAAGTTTTTTTTTTTTTCGAAAACGTATTGAATCTTTTTGATGGCCCCTTTAACTATAAATTTATAAATATTTCTAGTATTTTTTGTTAAAGCGGCAACAGAAACAAATATAAGTTAAGAAATTGCGACATAAGTGTCAGACACAAATGTCAATTCACACTTTCTTGATTTCCACCGATTTTTTATCGTGTCACAATAAGAGACACTAGTGCTCACACATAGACATTCGATTTATACACCGAGTGGACGATGAGTATAATATAATCCCCACAGGTCAATATAATTTATCTATTTATTATTAATATTTAACGGGAAAACCCAATAACTTAATAATTACAAACAATTATATCAAATTAATTACTACATTTTTTAATTTAAATATACTATTTAGATTAATTGTTAAATCAAAATTATTATTATTTTATGATTATTACTATTAATTAATTATTATTATTACTATTCACTCACCGGGTAGTTTCTCACTGATTTCCAATTCAGTTCTTTCTAACCATCTCGTTGCGAATTCGTTCTGATTCGAGACGTCTTCACTCGATCCGTTCATAGCTTCGTCTGAAAATTAAAATAAAAATTTAAATACAAAACATACTTACTTAAATACACTCGGCGTCAAAAATATCGCCCCTTTGCAAAAAATGTTTTCAACCAACTTTATTTCACTTTAATCTTGGGTCAAGTATTGACTTAAAGGTATCATTTGAAAGGTAATTTAATGGTTTTTATGGTTATAAAGAAAAAACAAAGATTTCCTAATTTGTCAAAAAATATTGAAAAGACATTGTAAACAGTAAAAAAACATTTATTTCATCATACAAAACAATAACAAAAAAAATAAAAATAAAACAAAACTAATTTAAAACCTAGTGTCAATCAGAGACCCCTGGCCGCGAGTCCCTCTGGTCGATGAAACGCAGACAAGGTCGGTCTTGCCATCTATAGAGATGCCTCCCCAGAACATGCACGAGCCACCTCCGTAACCCACTGTTTCTTCAATGCAGGCCTGAGCGAATCGTTCGCCCGACCTCCTATACACCCTTGTACGCCTGTCGTTGCAATAAAGGCAGACTCTTGTCTCGTCGGTGAAGAGAACCTGCCTCCATTGCTCAAACGTCCAATCGACGTGATCTCGGGCAAATTGTAAGCGGTCTCTACGATGTGCTGCAGTCAACTTAGGGCCAGTAGCAGCCCTGTGAGCCCTAATTTCTTTCTCCCGCAGTCTCCTTCTAATCGTAGAGACGCTAACTGAAGTCCTGCGAGCTTCTCGAAGACGTTGTTGCACCTCGACAGCGCTAGAGAAGCGACTGCGCAGGTACGACGTCACAATGAAGCGGTCATCCCGCTCAGATGTGCAGCGTCCCCGACCAGCTCCACGTCTTCTAACGAAGGCTCCAGTCTCCTGGAACCGCTGGAACACTCATCGGACAGCATGGCGGCTCAAATTCAATTGTCGAGCGACATCACACTGTCGAACTCCTGCTTGCAGTAAAGCAACAACTTGAGCAGATTCAGCCGCGGTGGTCTCCATGTTTGAGGGTTGATTTCTTGCTTGAGCTCCTGAGGTGTGTAGTCTTCAAAGTCTGGATAGCGAATGACTGACATTTTACCCTGTCCAGGCATTTTATAGCTCTGGAACTGAGCTCAAGTCGCGATCCTTGAAACGAGTGTTTTGGTACATTTTCTTACAACTTCTTCGACATGGAAATTATGACGTTTAATAAAAAAAAAAAACATGTTAATTGAAGGGATATTAAACAAGCTTTAATTTGACACCATGATCTATTAGCCAGAGTTCTTATTATAAAAGTTAGATGAGCTTGATGCTGAATTTCAGCGAGGGGCGATATTTTTGACGCCGAGTGTATATATAAAAAATACAATGTTTTGGAAGAAAAAAGTATTTGTATGTAAAAGCAATACCTGGTCTGTGGTGGAGTCGGTTGAAGACGAATTTGTGTACGTTATTGTGTTTGTAGTATTGTAGTATTAGCTCATTTGTATAATAAGCCAAATAGTATTAGTACGTAAATACAATACCTGCTCTGTGGTGGGGACGGTTGAAGACGAACTTGTGTACGTTATTGTGTTTGTAGTATTGTAGTATTAACTCCGCCACGGGCTTGCCTGACAGCCGCTTCAATTTATCACCCATCACAGGCTCGACAGCGTTTATTTGCAAATCTGTTTGTCTTGCTAAGGAAACTAATGCAGTAACATTTTAGTCAAAACCTGTTGTAACGACATCGAAAGGACCCTTTCAACGTGGACGCTATATTCGGTAGTCGTTATACTCGTAGTATAAAACATAGACCAATAGTCGTTATAGGCGGTATGTTTAGGATTTATAATAATAATTTATATGACATTTGGCCGGCCTTGACCATGAACGCATAATAATCGATTTTTCGATGTTGTTATAACAGGTTTTGACTATTAAAATTCGTTTCATACATACATATATATATAAATAACATTTTAATTGTATTTTCAAATATTATCACAATCAAATATTTAAATAGAAAAAAAAACTATACAACTAGACAGCAAGCAGCACTAACCAAAGTTGTAAACCAAAGTGTTACAATAAAATTACATAATATTTGACATGGCAATTTTTTTACCATTCTTTAGGTTAAAAATTCAATAATCACTACGGAGGTTTCTTGCCGGATTCTTCCCCGTAGAAATAGCATTCCGAACCGGGGGTTGTAAAAAAAAAAATGACGATTTGAAAGTGCTTATTTTAAGTCTAATCGAATAAAAAACATTTTGACTTTGACTGCTAATTGATTTTTACAAATACTTTTTCACGTCAAATAAATACACTAAAAATGTTTAACACGAAATAATTTAAAAAATTAAAACAAAGCATGAGAGTTCTTGTCATCAAAATAATCTTATAATAAATAGCCTTTAATAAATAATAATAATAATCACCACATCACGACACACACATTGACTCAGCCCTGCACTGAGTATCGTAAGAACTTGTGTCACAGGAACCAAGCAACGATATGGTATAAACTACATAGATAATAATATGACATCCAAGACCGGTAAGCAAGACGCATTGTTATTGCAAATAACATAAATTACGCGCCCGCCGGGATTCGAGACCGGACTCAAGCGTAGCAGTCGGCTGTTTACACCACTGCGCCACCTTTGTACTAGAAATTAATTTATTGTACCAAATTATTTTGAAAAAAGCAACTACGGAGGTTTCTTGCCGGATTCTTCCCCGTAGAAATAGCGCCTCGAACCGGTGGTAGAATAAAAAGATGACGATTTAAAAGTACTTATTTTAAGTCTATTTGAATAAAAAATATTTCAATTTTATAGTCAAAATCAAAGTCAGACTTTGACTTTAAGCTTTGCGTTATATTTCCTTTTTCTACCACTCTGCAACCTAGTATATACGAGTATGTAGGTGTAAATAGTTAATATATAAAACAAAGCTGGGTTGGTTACACTATTTATATAACTCAAGAACTTTAATTATTAATTATTAGAATCGTTATTCTGCTATTTGGGGCAAAAACAATAATTATATTATAATATAAACAACAACAATAATAATAAAATAAAGTATTAAAACCTAAGAAAAATTATAAAAATCGACGCACGCAAATCCGCGGGGCAGCAGCTATAGTTTATAGCAAAAGGATACACTGTCCGTCTGACTCTATGATGTCATCTCCTGGGGTGTCCAGTTTGGTGAGGACTTCAGCGTCAGGCCATTCATCCAGGAGTCGCTCCTTGAACCCCTGCAGCTGTTCGTACTCGTTGCCGCGGTAAACGAACCCCTAAAGATACAGAAATAGGGGTTCGATTTATAACAAACTTACTTTAATAGAATAGAATATAATATTTATTTATTCGTATAAAACATAATTATAAATATATAGATCTCAATTTTTTATCACTTTAAGTGTTTTTTTTTTTTTTTAATTAAATAAATAATAATAAGTAAATTCTACAAATTTACAACATTCTGAGTCAATATCTTTCAAATTTCTATCCGAAGCAGACACCTATAAGTACCTTGGTATGTCACAGTCTTTGGATATTATGGACAGGGACATTAAGCAAGCGATCAAGGAGCGCTTCTTCTGTCGTCTGACAAAAGTACTGAAAAGTCTTTTGTCAGGTGGCAACAAGGTGCGTGCCTTCAACGCTTGGGTAATGCCCCTGCTCACTTACTCCTTTGGCATACTAAGGTGGACTCAGACTGAGCTAGATGCCCTGGATAGAAAGGTCCGTTTTCAGCTCACTGCGCATCGCATGTTGCACCCGCGCTCTAGCGTAATGAGACTGTACATACCGCGAAAATGTGGAGGACGCGGCTTTTTAAATGCCAAGAACCTCCACAACCGCGAGGTGTGCAGTCTTAGGGAATATTTCCTTGGAAATGAGTGTGCGGTGCAGCGCGATGTGGTGTCAGTTGACAAGGCCTTTACCCCGTTATCCTTGGCAAAAGAGAACTGGCAAATGCCAAAGGCCCTTAGCACTGAGAACCGCAAGGACGTATGGAAGAGCAAGGAGTTACATGGGCGATTCTACCGGGTCCTAACAGGGCCTGATGTTGATCTGCTTGCATCGGTGAACTGGCTACGCTTCGGGGACCTTTGGAGAAACCGAGGGTTTTGTCTGTGCAATTGCTGACGAGGTCATGATGACGAACAATTATAGGAGGTATATCCTGAGGGATGGTACGATCGACATTTGTCGGGCATGCCGCCGTCCTGGAGAGTCACTCAGGCATATTATTTCCGATTGTTCTCATCTGGCCAATGGTGAGTACCACACAGACATAACTTAGTAGCTAGGATCATTCACCAGCAACTTACACTTCGATACGGACTTGTGGAGACCGAGGTACCGTACTATAAGTACGTACCTTCGCCAGTTCTCGAAAACGGTCTTGCTACGCTTTATTGGGATCGATCTGTCATCACGGACAGGACTATTGTAGCCAATAAACCTGATATCGTGCTGACAGATCGATCGCAGCGTCGTGCAATACTCGTCGACAAAACCATCCCGCATGACGAGAACCTCGTGAAAGCCGAGAAGGACAAGCTCAGCAAGTATCTTGACTTGGCCCACGAGGTGACCGCCATGTGGGATGTTGATTCGACGATTATTGTACCGATAGTTGTTTCAGCGAACGGTCTCATAGCGAAGAGTCTCGACCAACACCTGAAGAGACTCTCGCTAGATAGCTGGATCAAGGGTCAGATACAGAAGGCAGTACTCCCAGACACGGCGCGCATTGTCCGGGGGTTCCTCTCTCTGCAGCCCTAACCACCGGTAGTTTGAGCACTGCCCCGCTTCCGGTGGCACTCTAGTTTAGGTTTTTATAGTGTTTTATATTTTGTATCTGTGTTTTTTTTACTTTT
Organism: Choreutis nemorana; assembly: GCA_949316135.1. Taxonomy (NCBI): domain Eukaryota; kingdom Metazoa; phylum Arthropoda; class Insecta; order Lepidoptera; family Choreutidae; genus Choreutis; species Choreutis nemorana. Next base: position 1,137,738 of record OX438619.1, on the reverse strand, counting down.
ATATAAATATTGTAAAACCTAAACTATGTATTGAAATAAATAAAGAGAATAATAATAATAATAATTATTATTATTATTATAACCATACACATTGACTCAGCCCTGCAGTAAGTATCGTAAGAACTTGTGTCGCAGGAGCTAAGCAACGATATGGTATATACTACATAGATAAGAATAAAACACCCAAGACCGGTAAGCGAAACAATGCGTCTTGCAAATAACACAAAGTCTCGCACCCGCCGGGATTCGAACCCGGAACCTATAGCGTAGCAGTCGGCTGTTTACACCACTGCGCCACCGAGGTCGTCAATACTACTTACATGTTCGGATCTGAGGTGTTCCGGGAAACCCTTCCCGTAGTATATGACCCTGAAATATCCGGGATGTGACCTCGTGGTAGTGAGCATGCAGACGTACAGCTTGGCAAGCTGCGAGTGGAGATCGGCCAATGGTCCGTAACCTTTTTTTAACGAGAAAAAATATAAAAGTTAATAGCTGGGGGGGTCAGAAAGGCCGTTATCGGATTATCTGATTGCAGGTGATAGATCTACGAGATCGTCTGGGTTGGTACCAACCTCCTTTCCACTTCTGCCGTGAAGCAGTTCGCTGTGTTTCGGTTTGAAGATTTGTAGAGCATACATAAAATAAACTCACGCCGTAATCCCTCGGGAGCATTTCGCATGTTTATGTCCCAGTGTGACAGGTTGCGAATCTGTCGCCACTATCCGGGCACAAGGCGGAACATGGCATACTACTTACGGCAACCCGAGAATCGAACCGTCGACCTATCAGGTCAGGTCGGTCGGCCAACTAAGCCACGTAACGAACTGAGCTACCACGTCCTCCAGGATTGGAGAGCAAGTATAACTGCCACGATTTTTCTTTGTTCCGTCTAACACAGGGAAAGTACACATTTAAAAAAAAAAATCCAAATAAATTAATTACATACCCAAAGCTTCTTCCTCGTAAACTGTCACCAATTCCTTGATGACGTCGACGGCGAGCTCCCATTGGTGTCCATTGTTTAATAGTTCAGCTATTTCCAGGTACAAGGCTTCCTGAAATGACACTCCATCTTTACTAGTAAATACATACAGTTGCGAAAGATTGTTCCAGCTTGCTTTTACTCAATGTCATATACACTCACTATAAAATTCAAAATTATGTAGAGGATAAAGATATATTGAAGTAATTTAATTAGCTGCACAGGTTTATCTTATTGACATTTGGGAGTGTAGCTAGAATTATTATTTTGTAAAATTTGTAGTAGAAAATATTGTATTGGAATATTGAAAAAAGCAACTACGGAGGTTTCTTGCCGGATCCTTCCCCGTAGAAATAGCATTCCGGACCGGTGGTAGTAAAAAAAAAAGACGATTTAAAAGTGCTTATGTTAAGTCATTGACTTAACACACACTTAAACATAACTAACACACAGACATAGTCAAACGGTCTTAATGAAAAGGAAAGACTTTTAGGACTATTAGGAAGTATTCAAATGCATAATGCATTGACTAAAATGTTTAAGGAATTGCCCTCTTCTATCATTAAAGAAAAATAAATCATTGGTTAATACAGGAGACATTTTTTAAAGAATATTTTGAATTTCAAAAATTAATGGTTATTATTATTTGTAGACATGTCACTGGACAATGATAATGTAAAATTATTAAAAAAAAAATTGACATTTCAAATGATTGATAGCGTCTTGGCGTTATATTTTTTTATTTGGTTTTGACATTGTATTTTCTTCAATTTTATTATTATTCAACTTTTTATATTTGTATTCGCTTATGGTAGATTTTTCTGTGACTGATTATAATGTCGATATATGACATCTGTATTACGAAAATTCTGACAAATAAACGATTTATTATTATTATTATTTATTATTATTACTGTAACACGAAGTGGGTATAGGTTCTATACTATTAATTCTCGATTTGATACTTAAAACTTGTAGACTTAATGAAGCACACACAGTACAGCCATAGTTTAATGAAACAAGTATTTTTTAAAACTTGTAGACTTAATGAAGCACACACAGTACAGCCATAGTTTAATGAAACAAGTATTTCTTAAAACTTGTAGACTTAATGAAGCACACACAGTACAGCCATAGTTTAATGAAACAAGTATTTCTTAAAACTTGTAGACTTAATGAAGCACACACAGTACAGCCATAGTTTAATGAAACAAGTATTTCTTAAAACTTGTAGACTTAATGAAGCACACACAGTACAGCCATAGTTTAATGAAACAAGTATTTCTTAAAACTTGTAGACTTAATGAAGCACACACAGTACAGCCATAGTTTAATGAAACAAGTATTTCTTAAAACTTGTAGACTTAATGAAGCACACACAGTACAGCCATAGTTTAATGAAACAAGTATTTTTTTAAACTTGTAGACTTAATGAAGCACACACAGTACAGTCATAGTTTAATGAAACAAGTATTTTTTAAAACTTGTAGACTTAATGAAGCACACACAGTACAGCCATAGTTTAATGAAACAAGTATTTCTTAAAACTTGTAGACTTAATGAAGCACACACAGTACAGCCATAGTTTAATGAAACAAGTATTTCTTAAAACTTGTAGACTTAATGAAGCACACACAGTACAGCCATAGTTTAATGAAACAAGTATTTTTTTAAACTTGTAGACTTAATGAAGCACACACAGTACAGTCATAGTTTAATGAAACAAGTATTTTTTAAAACTTGTAGACTTAATGAAGCACACACAGTACAGCCATAGTTTAATGAAACAAGTATTTTTTAAAACTTGTAGACTTAATGAAGCACACACAGTACAGCCATAGTTTAATGAAACAAGTATTTTTTTAAACTTGTAGACTTAATGAAGCACACACAGTACAGTCATAGTTTAATGAAACAAGTATTTTTTAAAACTTGTAGACTTAATGAAGCACACACAGTACAGCCATAGTTTAATGAAACAAGTATTTTTTTAAACTTGTAGACTTAATGAAGCACACACAGTACAGCCATAGTTTAATGAAACAAGTATTTCTTAAAACTTGTAGACTTAATGAAGCACACACAGTACAGCCATAGTTTAATGAAACAAGTATTTTTTTAAACTTGTAGACTTAATGAAGCACACACAGTACAGCCATAGTTTAATGAAACAAGTATTTTTTTAAACTTGTAGACTTAATGAAGCACACACAGTACAGCCATAGTTTAATGAAACAAGTATTTTTTAATTGGAAACAGTTTCGTGTGAAATTAATAAAAATTCATGTGTAGCTAGGTTTTTTTTTATAATTCCGAATGTGGAACATACTTAATACATATTGTAAAAAAAAGAGTTTAATAGAAGAAAAAAAAAGTGAAGTGAAATCTATGTAAATTTTCAAGAGTATTTATTAGGGATATTTATTTTATTGACTATGGTTTGTTACTATTTTGAGTGCTATTGACCTATTATAAAATAGACAACTTTTTTTTTTACCAATTTTACCAAACAGCACCAATAACGTTACTTACCTTAAGTTCTCTATGAGTTTCGTACGCATGTGTGTGTTTCAGCCTGGCCGGCAACGGAGTATTGGTCCACGAGAGCAAAGTCGCGTGCAAACGTAATGCCAAACCCGCCTCTGCCCACTGCTTGGCGGATTTGTGCATGTCAGCCAGTTTGTGCACATAACTACAAAAACAAAAAACCGTCAAAACCTGTCATAACGTCATATGATACAACGACAGTTCGGTTATTGCGACACAACGGCGAGGTCCCAAACGAACATTTAAGCTTAAATAAAACTATCGGTTAAATATAAAACTATCGGATATAGCGTCCATGTTTAATAAATGTCGTTTTATCCGGTTTCAATTGTAGCAATAGAAATGATTATAATAATTCAATACATCACACTATATTTACTAGGCTTAAGATAGTAAATGAAGTTAATATCAGCTTAGACTTGAGTAAAAAATCGTATATGCGCGCTGTTGGCGTTTGTGACACATCAATGACATTGTCGTGTTAATAGACGGGTATTACTTTCCATGGATTGAATCTACTTCTTGTTTGCCTATGACGTTGTATAGAGCCGATGGATGCAACCAGGAGTGGAGGCTTGTGCCCAACAGTTGTCGCCTTCCGGCTGATGAGGATGATGAGCTTGGATACCGGGCCCGCTGGCTGGGTGGAGGCGGCTACCTACCGTATGTACATGTGCGGATGGTCGATGTGGCTGTAGAAGTAGAGCACGGCGACGGCGAGCGCCATGCGCTGCGCGAGCTGCGCGCGCTGCGCGGCGGCGCGGTACCGCAGCAGCGTGTCCAGCTGCCGCGCGCACACCGCCACCAGCGCCGCCGCCGCCGCGCGCAGCGAGCAGCCCGCGGCGCCTGCGGGCACGGCCATCCGTGTTTAATGCGGTCACGACTCCTAGCGTTTTGCGGGGCGGGGACGAGCATTCATGTCAAACGCTCGACCACCTACATAGGTTTAAATACGTTTGACGCGAACGCTGCTCACTGAGTGGGCAGCGAGAAGTATTGGGCCGCACATTTTAAAAAAACTTTAGATACGCTTTTATTCAAATTGGTTTCGTAAGGAAATGTATAAACATGCACAAACAAACCCGATATATAAAGTACTATGGAAACGAGCACGCTACATACGAGTACGTACACGTACGATAAACGCGCTCCTCTAATAGATACTTAATACATACTTTGTTCGATTCCGCACGAATCAAATTCGTTCGAAAACGTATCCAAAGTGAATCCAGCCTTAATTGGGGGCGTAGTAGTTTTACGGAGTGTGACGAGCTTTCATGTCAAACACTCCGCAACTACTAAGCGCCCATAGCCAAATGGCTTTTTATTCATGTTAACGCTAGAATAAAGAGCACAAATATACTGAAATGGCATTGACAGTAACATAACTCGAACGCGAGTAAATGTCATTTCCATACATTTTGCAATCGTTTTTACACGTTCACACAGAACCACCATTTGACTAAAAGGACAGGACACCTCAATACGTTAGTATGCGTTTGACATAAACGGTTCCCACCTCCGCTTGTAACTGTGGCGGCAACCTTATGGCTCATAAACACCACAGTATAAATGTATCACACAATACACTCAATTGGTACAGCAAACGGTGGCTTGGCTATACTCACCAAGAATTAGGACATTACGTTACTGACTTTAGCGGGTTTACCCCCCTCAAGGATGATGTCTAGGGGTGACCCCCTCGCGATGTACGCCGGGGTTACCCCAAGAAGACATAACGGTAGCACGGTTGTGATAGGATAGTCACCCGCGCTACTTGCTGACCAAGAACTGCAGCGCCAGCACGGACGCTAACACTTCTCTATCAACTGATAGATTGGTATGTGGAGGTCATCTTATCAATCCTTCACACTACAAAATACAAGCCACTAGCATAGCGATTGACGAACCTATTGATCAACTGGTGTTCTCTGCCACTTATATACTTCCAATATGTAATATTATCAGTCATATATGATTGCACTGACATTTTAAATGGAGACTACAACTCTAAGGACACAATATGAGGATCGAGACTCAAGAACCAACAGTAAACTAAAAAAGCAATCATTTTTTCGCGTGCCAAAATCGTGTAACGAAATGTTATTGTATTTAACAGGTGGTAGATCTACGTGCAAGATCGTCTGGGTTGTTACCGCCCTCCTTACTACTTACAACGTGAAGCAGTTAACTGTGTTTCGGTTTAAAGGAGAGCCAGTGGAATTACCGGCAGCAGAGGTATAACATCCTTACTTCTACAAGGCCAACGCATATGTAGAGCTCTTTAGAAGAATTTATTTGCACGAAATATGACCATACAGGTGTTAATTTTAATAAATAGGTAGTTAATTAGGTGTATTTCACTTTGTATCAAGCATGCAAAATTTCATGTCAGATATTAAGGTACATTGAATTAAAATGAAGAAAGATCCTTATTAAAGTTTTTTGTCGTCAAAATATTCCTTCACATTGTATATGGTTTTTTACTTTGTAGTATTGGCATTTCAAGACATCAAGAGCATCGTAGCATCAATGGGCGACGGTATCAATAGGTAAATCAGCCCTGAAACACATGTTGACAGAAAAAGCCTACTATGCAGTCAATGATCTCCTAAACGACAGATCAAAAATAATAATTGTCTGGTATCGCAATTTAATTAATTTGTAACTGCCTAATGTAAATTCTGATTTTGTAATTGTCCTTAAAATATGACTTTTAATTGTAAGCAAATATTTGCACACCTTTTCAGGGGTAAATTCTCGGGTCTTCCTTAACGTGTAACAACATTGTAACCTACATTTTAGCAAATAAAATTATTATTATTATTGTGTAAACTTTCCATCAGGTGAACCACTTGCTTGTTTATCCATGAGGTTGTATTTAAAAAAGAATACTAAAAAATACAGAGAAAATGAAGTCCAACTAACCACAGAGGGCGCCACACAGAGACACAAACTTCTCACGCCACTGCGAGTCACCGCAACCTACCTCCGCCAGCACATCTATCTTGTCTATTAGTTCAGTCTCCAACTCCTTCAGGTTACCTGTCAATAGAGAAAAGATAAGTTTAAAGGTGAATTACTTGGCGGGAACGGGAAGTGTCAGTTAGAATTTACTATTTTATTGTCTTTTCTTATATATCAGCAGAATTCAATGTGTAAAATGCTAGTGTTTTAACCAGTAAATATCTGTAGTGTTGTACAATTGTGGAGAAAGTGAAATACGACGATTTGGCTGTGCTTTTCGTCATCTCCCAAGTAACTCCTTAGAGCCTACAGTAACCGTACTAGCATGTTGCTGTAGACAGACTCACCATGTTCATTTTCATCTCATTATCTTCAAGAATGAATAAATTATAATTACCGATGATTAGGCAGTATGGTACTAAAACCAATGCCGTTAAAGAAATACATAAAAAAAGATAAGTTTAAAAACCGATGACGTGTTCAATTACAACATAGAAAATCTTTTTCCAATTCAAATCATTCAACATGTTCATGGGTATTACTTTTGATTTTTTAAACTATTGTTTTACTTCTGATTTTCTTTTTAATCGATATTTTTTACTTTTAAATAAATAAGACGATTGTCTATATTTATGTATGTTGATAATAAATTTATTAAAACTATTATTCAAAAGAATGTTTGAATGGTAATGATTAAGATTTCAAATTTCTATCAAATGTAGTTAAATAAAATCAACTACCAATGTACTACCAGAGATTTTTATACCGCTGCGGTGGCAAAGAAGCATACGGCCCGCCTGATGGTGAGCAGTCACCGTAGCCTATGGACGTTTGATATAGTAGAGGTGATACTTTAACGCCCTTATTAAAGAACCCTTAACACTTTTTTTTTTTTTAAGTAGTAACTTACCAGTTTCCCCGTTGGCAACACTATGATTGTATTCAGTTTGCATCATATCGAAGAACAGTGGTATCATCGTGTTTCTAACTTCGTCGTTCTGTATGAAGCTAACTTCCAGGAACGGCCCGACCAATGTTGGTAAAAATGCACGCTTGTGGTCACCTGTGAAAAAAGTTTACATATCAGATCATGTTTATTCATGAATAATATGTAGTTCCGGCCGTTGAATCGTTTAAAGAACTCGTGCATAGAATAACATGCTTTACCCATCAAGAATACCCTTTAAGACGTGAGGACGTGGTAGCTCAGTTTGTTACGTGCCTTGGTTAACCGACCGACCCGACCCGACAGGTCGAGGGTTGCCGTACATTGTAGCTGTCATTCGCAACAACACTGGGACTCAACATAAACATGCGAAATGAATTGTATAACACCTCTGCCTGCCCTCTCGAGGGATTATTTACGGCTTGAGTTCATGTTATGTTACGTTTTTATGTCCCCTAAGTATTTTAATAATATCAATGTCATGGAAAATTTAGGGCATCTATCATGTAAATTTTAATCGACATATAAAGTCACTTTTCCTTCATAACGCTGTCCGAAATGAAGTTAATTTTAATGTCTTGTTGTGGGAGTGTAGCTTCTGGCATGACGAACGGTCAATCATGTTAAATTCGATTCAAGTGTCCGCGTGTCCTATTTACAACCTAGATCTTGTGAACACGAAGGGAAACTTCTCAGCCTTTAAAAAGTTTTTTCACCAATATTATTGGCGTAAGATATAGGTTAGTACTTGGTTCCCCCTGTTAGTTAATGGCATGCCGTGATGTTTTTTACATTCAGGCGTCTCCTGACCAGGGATCGCTTAAGCTTTTGGCCTTTGGGCCGTTTCCATTGCTGTCTCCGTTTTGCTGGGAGGGATGACAGAAGCGGCTTTCTTAATACCACCTATTTCTTTTGATTAGGTTCGTTGCGGGTCCCGCGACAGCCCGTAGGGTGTCCGGGCACAGCCTGGGCGTCATTGCACAGCTGCATTATTAGATAAAAGGACGCCACTGCATATCCTGGTCAACAGGAGTTACAGTGGTGTGACAGAGTGGCAAGTGTGCCCTGAAATGTCATCGTGTGTGTGTGAAATTCTTTACTCCTAAACTTCCTATATGGGCAACGAATTGGCGGTACTGTTGATGTTCCAGACATCAAGAATACCGTCGTATCACTTTGTATCAGATGAGACTGATTTTCCCCCCGTACATTATGTTTGTGCGAAGCTTGTGAAAATGGGTATTGACAGAGGGGCGTAAAGACTGAAAAAAAGTAATCCTTTAAGGGTTTCGCATTTAGTACGTACGAAACCATAAATAAAAATTAAAGCGGTGACACTAAAACTATAAAGATAGTGCCTAAAATTTTCAGTTACAATAATTTGTTTTATAACATATAAACAACCCACCTAAATCAAACCACATATTCTGAAGCAAACTTGCGGCCTTTTCTCGTAGATCCCCGTACAGGCTGAGGGCTCGTTGCTTTCTCGCCGTGTTAAGCTTTTCGAGCTGCAGCTCGGGGTAGCAGCTTAGCTTGCAAGTCGCCTCGAACCACTGACGCAGCAGAGAGAATATGCTCTGACGTCTATCAATGTCGACCTCGTCTAAAGTCTGGAGGTGGTCCCGAAGAGTCGTCGATAGTAACCTTTGGGATATGACAGTTACATTTAATCTTAGAACTATTTAATGGGAAATAAAGGAAATAAAAAAAAGTTAATGGATAAGGACTTGAATTTTATTACAAGATTATTTGATTATCACATTGAACGATTCTGAATGACGAGGTAATAAGTGTTAGAAGCTGGAAAAATGTATACCGCCTTTAGTCGTATACAGCAGCGCCACCTACCGGGTCTAATTGTATTTTAAAACCATCCAGGAAACCATTGAAAAATACACACATAATTTCATCCAAATCGGTCCAGCCGTTTAGGAGGAGTTAGGTGACAAACACACGAAAAGACGAATTAAAAACTCACTCTAAAGCATGAAGCAAGACTGAAGTATGATGATGTATGACCAACGCCGCCTGAGCAGTGAAGATTGGGTAGTTGAGTAGGCAGAGGCAAAGAGACAGAGCATCAGACATAACCGTCCCCACTCCGAAGTCCTGCTCCAAGTGGACCACCAGCGTGGAGTACACCTCCCTTGTTGTCTGACGTACCATATCCAGTATAACGGATACTGTGCGACGCTGAGAAGTAGGAAATAATAATTATAAATAGTATGGAATTCTTGGACTGCCGATGTGTTTTCCCTGACCAATATAACTTGGGCCTCTTTAAGGCAAGAGTGAATAGGTTTCTCCTAGGATGCCTGCCTAGGTCCACCTTAGACCTCATCGCCGCTTAACATCAGGCGGGTTTGGGGTCAAATGCCTGCCTGGTCTTGAATAAAAAAAATATCACACAATTTACTTGAATTTCAATTTAAATCTTATTTTCGGATGAAAAATTACGTTCAATGTCAAAAACCACACATTTCAGTCATAAGATTTAATTAAATAACCAGTTAATTTTTTTCTTTGACCCACTTTAATTACCAGCACGAAAGAGTTGACACTTTACCACTACATGGAAAAAGCATTGGCGGTGCTCTTGATTTTCCAGACCTCAAAGGCATCGTCGTATCTACAGGCGGTATCAGGTGAACCGTCCGCTTGTTTGCAAATGACACTGTGTAAAAGTAAATAAACTTACCAATAGCGGGTCGTCATGGCCGCTGCACTCCCTCTCTTTATACATGGCGGCCACGAAGTGCAGTAGAGTCGGCATCAGACGCCTCGCTAGTTCTATCTGATCTTGTTCAACGGCTCCTATATCAGTGCGGTACAGCAACGTGTACAGTTCGCCTAACGTCTCGATACATAGCTCCACCTGTTTCAAACTTTAGCTCTCACGATTTAGAGTTCACTTCTGAACGTCAGCGAAGTTCTTACAGTACAGGAGTGAAATGTCTCCATTATTGGAGTGAGAGACAGAAATTTAGCATTTTGGAACATTAAGCAAAGGTTGAAGGAGAGTCACTGCACATAACTGGACATAACTTAAATGAACCAACAATATGTAAAATGTCGACTTTTATCTATCAATCTGTATCAATTAGAAGATACTCTAGTGTTGCCCTCTAGCATTGCAGTATTACTTCGTATAGACAATTTTTTGCTCCCCAGTAAAGTATGTTTTTTTTAAAGCAGTATAAGAACTCCGCTGGCGATTTAGGGTTTAGGAATGACTAGGTTTAAATGAAAATGATTTCGCAGGAAAAGGAATAGAAAAGATGTCTTGACTTGTATTAAGATTTGAACTATATTAGGCCAAGTTGAAATAAAACTTGGCTGAATTTTGACAAAAGCAAATGTAAACATTGAAATGTTCATTATTATAATGTATTCCATTGTTATTATAATATTTACTACGTCATGTTTAACTCATATATTTATCGTAACAGTCATTTTATACGACCGAAAACCAAAAAGAATTTTACATGAGTACCGTGTACCCAAATAGTGCTTGAAAGGTGAATAGTTTTAAAGCATTATAGATAGTAAGTCAACAGTATTAAAATAAAATAGGAGGAAACTATAAATTGTAAAATAAAATCGGTAGCATTTTGGTCGTGTAACTAACCTGACACGTCTCGTGAAAGCTGCATGGATTCAAAATATTATTATTTACAAAATTTAAATCATTGACAAGTGTTCGCTAAACTAATTCAAAGCCGAGTTTAATAAAACATTTTTATAAAACTTGACTTTTCTATAATTCGGTTTATCAAAATGAAACTCAGTCTCTATCAGTATGATATCTTAAAGTTAACCTGTCAAGATGGAAAAAAGTGTGTAATTATCCTTACGATTTGCTGTCGTTGGGCGTGAGCTTGTAGTCGTTGGGTGTCGGCGCCAAGTAGCCTGGCCGCTTTGTCCACTGACCGAGATTTGTGATCCAACTGCCACATCCACACATTCTTAGCTCTTTGGACCAATAATTGGCGTTCATATGAAGTGGTGATTATTTTACGCCAAGTTTTCTATTTATTTTGCGCCAAGTATTTTATTTTAAACAGTTATTACAGTTCGGCTCTTATTTGTTCACCCTTTCATATACGCCAAATATTTGTACAGAAGCAGACAGTAAAAAAATTAAACTGATCATTATGTTGTTCATATTGTCTTGTAAAATACATACACTTTTTGTATTTAAAGTAAAAAACTTTAAAGTTTAAAAACAAATGATCAGTTAAATCATTTGCGACATGTCAATTTTGACAATCACAAATGTCAAACATGCGACACATCAAGAGTATTGCACACAATTAAAAATCGAAATACGACATTTAAGCTTTATTTTTATTATTAAATATTAATTAACACCGATATCTGCAAAACAATGCATTCATTAAAAAAAAAACGATCAAAGAAATGGATGGAGAGTGTTTTCATGTAAATAGAGTGTATGTGTATGTATGTGGAATAATACATTAAATATTATTTTAATACCATATAGACGTCACTGAAATTTTTATGACATTTATGCAAGCGAAATTGATAAAAAATAATTATATTTAATAACCGAAAATATTATGTGGACCACATAAGGATCTATAAAGATAACCTAGAAAGAGTAAGAGTCAACAAATAAATTAGTAATGTCAATTTCACGTACAGACAGACAAAAATGGACAGACAAACACACACACATATATACAATTAATCAAACCCAGCCATCTCCGCAACACATATATGCAGTAGGAAGTTTCATATCAGACTAATAATGTAAAAAAAAAAATGGTGTTGTCAAAATAATGGCAACTGTCAACCGAAACTACGCCGAGAATCGTGATAAATTTACCGCCAAATAGGCAAAACAGTCTAAAATTTAACTCAGACGATAAAGCCGAGTGTTCTTCATCTTTATTTTTTTTTATTTTTCTTGATAACACTCAGGGCTGTGTCAGACTTTAGAAAAAAATATTTAAGTCTAAAAACGTATACGTCAAATTTGACAGTGACAGATTACCAACAAGGGTTGCCATGTTTAAAACAACGCCAATGTTGATTAGTTTAAAGTTCCATATACATAAATTCACCTTTACCTGGTTAAAAACAAAAATTCTTATCTCGATACAAAAACCAGTTTGTTAATTGTAAGTATATTATCTTATTTAATTTCTATTAAAAATCTTCCGTGACAATTTTTTTTTGCTTGATTTTTCATCAATTCAAATAAAAAATGTATTAATTTTGAGAAAAAATACTCGACCATAATCTCGTTACAACTCGCACACACAAATCTAATATACTCATTACATGCTCACACACACAAACATACAAACGGTGAAGTTAGTGTACAATACAATACATAGATGCCGTTTTAAAAAGCGGTGATCAAACACGTAGTATACATTAAAATGTGAACTTAAATTTCAAATAATATAAGTGTGATTTTTGAATGACACGAATTAGAAATTAACAATTGTGTGCTCTTCTCAAGATGCTTGTGCTATAAGCTGTTTGTTTAATATAATCTAACATCTATATGTAAAATAAACTGGTTTTGAAATTGTTTAAAGAAAAATGACTTGTTGGCGTTCAGCCAATGTTTTCTTCGTGAAAGATAAATCTGGTATTAATTTAAACGACAAAGGAATTCTTCGCGGCACACCCGCCACTCTGTCCCACCACTGCAACTCCTGTTCACCAGGATAAACAGTGGCTTCCTTTGATCGAATAATTCAGCTATACAATGACGTACAGGCAGTCCCCGGACACCTTACCGGCTGTCTTAGGATTCGCAATGAATAATCAGAAGAAATAGGAGGTAGTAAGAAAGCGGTTTCAGACTTCCCTCCTAACAAAGCGGAGACAGCAATGGAAACGGCCGAGAGACCAAAAGCTTAAGGTATCTACGGTTAGGAAAAGAGAAACGAATTAATCGACAAAAATGAACTATTAGAATGAGATTCGAAGTTAAGGGTCCCCCCCCTAAGCCGGAAATCGGCGACCGATTTTTAGTATCTAAAAACTGAAACGTACAGATCTCAAAAGAGAAATTGCCCGTATCCTACAAAATTAGGTCAAGGAGAAAAAACCTCTCGTCAGTCCTACATGGCTTAAAACGCCCAATACTAAAGAACACCACTGGAAATTTTGTTATTGCTTTTTTCAATGCCATGCCCTACACGGTCCACGGTTGTTTCTTAATATTATAAACCATAAGACCTGTACTGTAAAAATATGGAGTGTAATAAATATTTGATTTCATTTGAAATTTTTTGGCCTAAATGGACTGAAGAGGCGATACACAGACTGTCAAACGTTTAAGGTTTTTTATACTGACACATGTAAGTGTTTCGAGTGAAAATTATACAAGTAACTTTGTAAAAAGTATTTGTACAGTTTACTGTCTGTGTTTTCTAAGTGGCAATAATGTCATCTTTCCTTTTAACACAACTTCTCATACTAACAAAAAGTTACAACTAAATATTTAATACCTAATGCGAATGTTAACTTTACGATCAAAACGATTTATAGCGAAAACGAAAAAAAAATTGTCCAATAAATAGACGCATTAACGACTTGATTGATTACTAAAATTTTAATAATTAAAAATCGACTGTTTTTGATATTGGACCTAAGTAAAAAATACAATTTTAAAACCAGTTGTATTTATCGGCATGCATTTTTTTACATTTGAAACAAGTCAGTCACTTGTTTTAAAAAAAATTATGGGGTATTTATAGCTACAACTAATTAAATTAATTTAATTTTATGCAAACACCAAGTATATAATATTTTAAATACCCAAAACCAAATAGATACATAAAATTAACTCTATTGAACAGCTGTAGTGACCAATCAGGTTGATCTGTCATTGTGACAGACACTTTGACATTGACAGTATTAAAATGTAAAGCTCTAAATGTGCAAATAAATAATTTTTATATTTTAATAATTTCATTTAATTTTCATTTAGAATTTTGAAACACTTTGACAGATAAACGTCGTGACACGTCACTAACTGTCTTATTAATTTTAATGAAAAGTTTGTGTTAAATCAATTAGAATGATTGTTAGGAATGAATTTCGTTTATACGTTCATTCATTCGTTCGTTCAACACAAACCTTAATTTATATATTGAAATCGTAAATTTTTATCTTTTGGTATCACCAGTGGTACTTACTAACAATATCTGAAGAGATTTTGAAAGATAAAAAAAAAAACTATTTGAAATTTAACCAAAAAATCGAGATCGTTTTCAAAATTTTACAAACAAAATCTTCGACTCTTATTATCAGTTGAGCACATCATAATATCAAAAGATTCCAATAAAAATATATACCTACTTAGTATATACGTACATATTTATACATGTATATAACATTTACTACATAGAGTGCATAACAAAACAAACACAAGCATGCGGCAGCGTGCGTCCCTTACCTTTTTTATCGGGAACTACATAATGTGACAACACACAAACATACCTGCAGGCGATTGTGGGTTTTAAGACTAGAGAATTAAACACTAGAATAGGTTGAAAACAAAACAAATGTATTTTATCGTTAATTCTTACATATTTAAGAGAAGGACAAGCAAAAAAAAGTCCCAAAGTCTAGGAGTGAAAACATTTTCACTAACAAATAACTTGAACATGTTCCGTGTCCAATATATTCTAGTATTTAATACAAACTGCTACAGCGCCATCTGTCGTTCGATGCCGGATGCTCGCATACCATAACAATGTTTTAACACAAGTATATTATTTACTTACTACAAATCCACTATAACCACACATACCTAGGTAATGATCGATAGAAACCGTATACCGACCAATCATTGATTTATCATTATTCAACCAATTAATTAAATATTTTCAGACGCTACAGTTAAAAAAAGTCGACATTGCGTTAAATACTAGATGGGGGATTCATAAGACCATAAAATTTAAAAAGATCCCCCGGGGGATTTTTGTAGACAAAACAGTATAAAAGATCCACAGGGAGACTTTATTGGACTTGGCCTTTTAAATAGTATATTTTGTCCATTAATACTTTAATAACAAACAAACTAATACGTTAATAATATACTTTATTATTATTAAACTCATAATAAAGTAATGGACAAAATATATGTACTATTTAAAAAGCGATGTCCACTAAAATCCCCTTGGAGATCTATATGCAATGTTTTGTCTACAAAAATCAAACAATGATAAAAGATTTTTAGTCACTCCAGTTCAAAAAAATTCCGCGTAGCGTAAAATACTGGATGGGGGATTAAATTGTACATCAAAGGTAAAAAGATCCCCCAGGGGATTTTTCTGGACAAAACAGTGTAAAGATTACTTATCTAATGTATCCCGATGCTTTTCTGTACTTTTTTAATAAGTAAGGACCTCTGTATTTTTGGTTGATAGGTACTTACCTGGTTATGTAATTTAAATGTAATTTTCTTAATTTTTGTACTAGTTCGGTACATTTGTGCGTTATTCTGTTCTGAGCCTGTAGACTCGTGTATTTGTGGTTTTCGGTGTTATTTTTTTTTATCTATTCTCTTTGATTTATTACAGAAATGAGTATTTATGCGTGCTATGTATGCCTGTGTAACTATCTGTATAGATACCAACCTCTGTGTGCTCTCTCAGCATGTGTGCGAGCGTTGTAGCCAAATGCGGCACCAGTATGGATCGGCATGGGGGTGTCTCTGCCAAAGGACCTCTGACCAGCTCCAATAGGGCTAGCATTCTCTGCTTGCTTAGTCGACTGTAAGGGAGGGCTTCCAGCCAACGGCATATTAGGATGCTGTGAAAAAAAACTTTGCGTAAATACCAGCTTTCCTTCCAGCGTCCGCGTAGAAGTCGAAAATGGTTCTAATAAGATCTTTAATTACTTGACATTCATCTTTATATTTTGGATTATTCACACCATATTTTTATAACTAATAGCCATGTGTTATTCTGATGTTTAAACTATATTATTGTAAAGTTTCACTAAAATCCATTCGGTCGTTTTTGCGTGAAAGATTTACAAACACCCATACATACTTCCGCGTTGATAATGTTACACAAGCAGTGCGGCAGTGCGGTTTCATGTTATTTTTTTAACGTTTTGTTTGTTAAGGTTTTTTTTTTTTTGTTTTAAGGTAAAACTAAATCAGGCATAACTAAACATTTTAAGCCTCCGGCCATTTATTTTTTTCAGAAAGACTTGTTTAGGCACGGCTGGCGGGAGGTATGTGTGTATGTGTGTACGTACGTGAGCTGCGTGTGATGGCACACGGCGAGCGCGGCGGGCACGGCTGGCGGGAGGTATGTGTGTATGTGTGTACGTACGTGAGCTGCGTGTGATGGCACACGGCGAGCGCGGCGGGCACGGCTGGCGGGAGGTATTTGAGTGCCGATCCCTGGCAGGTCAGCGCTGGGTCGCCCAAACGCATCAGCCGGACCAAACCCTCCATCAGATTCTACACAAACAAAATTTCCATATCGTTGACAGCGAAAAACTGAACAAAAATTATGAAAACAAATAAATATATTTACAGGCAATATTTGCAGCTAACCACCCCACCTAGACCATAGGCATATCAAGTGCCCCCCCCCCCCCTTGTACGCAACCATAAAGAAAAGAAAAGCAACAAAATATTAGTAAAATAACAGAAATAGTATTTCAAACCGGTGATGGAAAAAAAATACGATATGAAAGTGCTTATTTTAAGTCTAGACTTTGAAAATATACGTTCAGTTCCCACCTAATCAAGTTGGCAGGTACATACCTCGAAGAGAAAGGCGAAGTTCTGATCATCATCATTGTTCAGCGCCCTCCTCAGCTGCCGACTCCTGACTATGATCCTTATCAGACTCTCCAAGCACTTCATGCATTGCAGCAACCGCTTCAAAGCACTCTCGCTATGTTCAGCCGATAAAATCACCCATATCATTATGGATATTAGTTTTCTGAAATTAAATATCCACTTTACTACACACATGTGGTAGATCTACGTGCGAGTTCACCTGGGTTAGTACCACCCTTCTTTCTAGTTCCAACGTGAAACAGTTCGCCGTGTTTCGGTTCGAAGGATTGGAGAGCCAGTGTAATTAGCGGCACAAGATGTATGACATTTTTACCTCGACATGGGCAACGCATGGATTTAGCCACCTCAGATATCGTGGGCATCGTCGTGTCAATAGGCGGCGGTACAGTGGCGGTACTGTCATAGAAGCCCAAAACCCGGCTTGCCCTATCAAACTAAATAAGTTCGCGCTCTTATTCATTCATTAACAAATCAAACGACTTTTTTAAAGCCACCGAAATTGTGGTTTTGCTGACATGTTCGCAAACTTCTGAGTGTTATGCTGAGCTCGTCCACGCTAGCAAGTCCACAACGGAAGTATGAAGTATATCTCTCGGCTTGCCCTGTACTAAATCTCTACGCACGCCACTACGGCGGTATCACTTTCTATCAGGTCCATCTGCTAGTTTACCATGATGTATAAAACACACGTTGACTCAGCCCTGCACTAACATAATTTAAAATAAACGAAATGGTATAGACTACATATATATGAATACTACATCCAAGACCAGAAAGTGAAACAATGCATCTTGCAAATTACAAAGTTCCACCCGCGCCGGCATTCGAACCTAGAACCTCTAGCGTAGCAGATGGGTCTTGACACGACTTCACCACAGAGATCAGGATATTTTAGAAGATCACGTGGCAGTGCATAGGATACCAGGTCTTTATCTTTCTCCATAATATCTTTGCTTCTTAATAAATACAAACAGTTACTACAATCTTAGCTAATCAGCGAAAAGATGTACAACGAGATAATTATTGCATCTGCTGCTGAGCTAAGCCTTTAAGCAGTCAGCGCCTCATCCCTAAAAGATCGATAGCTGAACAAATTTATACATTGCAAATTTCTTTAATCAATCAATCGTTAAAGAGACGAAATATTGACACGTACACACACACACACACACCCACATCCACACACACACACCCACATCCACACACACTTACACTTAACTAGCATTAATAGTAGAATTAATCCGTCGTTCACCCGTTTGCTCTATACAATTGTTAGCAATAAATTATAAACCTGTTTTTGGCCTTATAGTTATAAGTTATACTTGTTTGGTTTTGTAATTATAAATATAAATAAATAAATCATTTACACTTTTTTTTGACGACCTCTGTGGCGCTGTGGTGTAAGCAGTGCGACTGCTACGCTAGCGTTCGTTAGGTTCTGGGTTCGAATGCCGGCAGGGCCGGAACACTGTGTTATTTGCCAGACGCATTGTTTCGCTTACCGGTCATGGTTGTAGTATTTTGATCTATGTGGTTTATACCGTATCGTTGCTTAGCGCCTGAGAAAGTTCTTACGATACTTACTGCAGGGCTGAGTCAATGTGTTTGAGGGTAAAATAAAAAAATTGTGTGATCAACGATCGTTTGATTTCTCTCTCGCGGAGACGATGATTTTTCACTTTGAAACACGTCACTGGCATGAAGCTTAATTCTTTAGTAACTAGTACATCAGCATGTAAATCGCGTTTCTATGGCATACCAGCATGAATTGCTTGCATGCTAGCTTACGAGCACCTGGCATGATTCCCAGGCCACTCTGTCCCACCACTGCAACTCCTGTTTATCAGGATCAACAGTGGCGTCCTTTGATCGAATAATCAACGAATAATGCAGCTGTGCAGTGATGCACCGGCTGCCTTGGGACCCGCAACGAACTTAATCAGAAGAAATAGGAGGTAGAAAGAAAGCGGTTTCATACTTCCCTCCCAGCAAAGCGGAGACAGCAATTGAAATGGCCCAGAGGCCCAAAAATCTAAAGGGGAGACAGTCAGGAGACGCCTGACCGTCTAAACACCACGGTATGCCACTAACTAACAGGGGATAAATAAGATACTAACCTAAATCTTACACCAGTAATATTGGTGACAAAACTTTTTAAAGGCACGGAAGTTTCCCTTCGTTTTCACAAGATCTAGGTAATAAATAGGACTACACGCAGATACTTGAATCGAATTCAACATGATTAACCATTCGTCATGCCAGAGACTACACTCCCACAAGATATGATGGGCAGTTTGCACAAATTCTTGATCCGACGTTGAACATTCGCAGAAAGGTGACGGCACCAAGTTAAATTAATAAAGTTTGCCCTTAAAGTTACCATGCCCGGTTAGAAATTGGGCTACGCAATGATCGATATCAAGCCACGTTTTATTTAACCGTTCGCGCACTATAGGGAAAAATTTAAATAAATGCCGCCCCTTAGTCGACGTATCCCATCTAGTTTGCCATTCGTCGATTAGTTTTTTATGAACGTTGTCGTTACTATCAAATAATCTACTGATTTTAGCCCTATCCTTCGGTTTTAGAAAATCTGAACTCATACCATTCCGCGAGTTGTAATACATTGCCGCACGCCGTTGTATTTCCAAATCTACCGGTAAAACGCCCGCAAGAATCGGCAGGGCCTCAGTGCTGACGGTTCTATACGCTTTACAAAGAAAAATTAACGCTAATCTCTGACTCTGAAGCAATTTACGTCGCGCAGCGCCAATTGTGGCTCTATCCGCCCACACGGGGGCTCCGTAACAAATGCAACCCAAGAAAGTAGCAGTATAAATTATTTTTAATGACTTAAACGACAATCCCCAGGTCGAAGTTGATATTCTATTTAACGCATAAAAATTTCGTTTTGATTTTTCGCTAACTTGCTTAATGTGCTCAATAAAATGAAACTTCTTTTAAAGTATCAAACCGAGATAACAAACTGAGTCTTTCTTTTTAACTGTAACTGAATTAAATTTAAAGCGCGGTAGCCCTACTAAGTTTCCTTTTAACATTAAATACTGTGTTTTATGGGCTGCGAACTCAAGATGATTTCTCTTTCCCCAGTCGGCCACCAGACGTAGGCAGGACTCAGCTAACAACTCAACTCCTGTTCTTGTATGAGATTGAATAAGCAGGAGACCGTCGTCTGCATATCCCGTGAGCGAACAGTTAGCCGGTAACGGTAAAGACAAAAAGTCATCAAATCCGATGTTCCAGAGATACGGCCCTAGCACTGAACCCTGTGGGCAGCCCCGAGTCAAAGCCTTCGACACTGCATGATAACCAAGTTTAAGCTTAGTTGTTCCATTTATAAAGTAATTGTATATTAAGGAATATACATTGCTGTAACAACCTCTGTTTTTAAGTTTGAGCAATAAGATTGGCCACCATGCATTATCAAAAGCACCAGAGATATCTAGGAATACACCTATGACGTATTTAAACTCCGACGATTCTACCGATTTTCTCACCGAGATAGCCGCGTCGATTGTTGATTTGCCGATAGTAAAACCGAATTGACGTTCGTGAAAAGTTGGACCGCCCGGAAGAAGCCGAGGTACGATAAGACGCTCTAGAAGTTTACCCAGGGATGGTAGAAGGGTAATGGGTCTATACGATTTCGGATCATCAGGTGGCTTATCGCCGCTTTTAGGTATGATTTTAATTAGCCCGCGGCGCCAAATTTGAGGAAAAACCCCTTCAGCAATGCAACGGTTATACACAATTAAAATAGAATCCCCAGCGGACTTTACGGCTTCCTGGATCATCTTATTCGATATTTTGTCTTCCCCAGAGGCCTTATTAACCGGTAACGCCCTAACAATTTTGACAAATTCATCTAAAGTTGGAAGATCGGACGAAGGAGATGTGGGTGGAACTGCAGCCATGAGCCTGACTTCTCGATGATAGTCGGTATCATTTTCAGTAGTGTCGTCCGGAATGAGAGCGTTAAGAAGGGCCTCCGCCGTTTCCTCAACACCAAGAGTGTGAGCATCATTTATTTTGATGTTTGAAATAAATGCTTGATCAGTTGCTCTGTTAGCTTTGAACTCATGATATATGGGTGACCATGGCCCCTCTTTGTCCAACCTATCAACAACTTTTCGAAGTAAATTAGTTTTTGATTTTTGGACTGCAGCACGATAGTGAGACCTAGCAACTCTTAAAGCAATTAAAGCGCTATCATACCTATCTGACGAAGTATCTTGTCCTAGGGATTTTTTAGCTTTATTTAATTTACGACGCGCGCTCCTAAATTTCTTACGAATTCCTATCAGAGAATCATTCCACCAGTCACATCTTTTCACACTGGATATAGATGTTCGTCCCAGTGTTACATCAGCACAGTAATTGAAAGTATCCGTCATAATTTCAGCGCTTTCTGTTGCCGATAGACGCGGGTGAGTGAAGTCTCCAGCATGTGACGCAAAAAATGAACTAAAAAAGCACCAGTCTGCACGTCTGGTTTTATAACGAAAGCTTTGTGAACGGGGCGCGATATCTTGCGTCAGCTTAGGGTTGTACTCGTACACGATCAAACGGTGATCACTACATGACGCATCAGGAAGGACACGCCAATTAGAGATTTTTACGTACGCACTTGAAAGTGTGACGTCAATGAAAGATTCGCCCATAGGGCTGCTGTAAGTAGGTGGTGAATCAGAGGTATTATGAATTTCTAGGTGCATTTCTGCAATAAACTCTTCTACTGCGGCGCGACGATCCGCATTTGCTGATCTAATTTTACCAAACCAAAGGGGGGAAGATGCGTTGGCATCCGCGCCTATAACTACAGCCTGCCTAGGAAGTGCATATAATACGGACCGCAAGTGATGTAAGTGAGGGTCTACGCGATCAGAAACTGAAAGTAACAGCTAACTATATATATACTAAAAGAAGGACACGAGACCTCCGCAACGGCACAGTGGGAAGACGAGATTATTAAGAGCTGTGACAGTGAAGCTTGAACGTGACACGTATATTCCCGCGCGAGCTTTATTGTTTATTTGAACTATTTTATTACGAAGCCCAGCGCTCTGGGCTCTACTGTTCTTGAACGAGAACTATGTCCAAACTATACTCAATTACAAGCCTATTTAACTCAGACGTAGCTACTTTATCGTTGAAGGTTTAATTGTCCTATTTTAAGCTTGGCCATAGTTAGTATTTATAATAAGTTGCTCTAATTTTGCCTTGTAGGTAGGACAATCCTGAGACCCGGTCTCATGGTGGCAGGGTTTTTTATACTTTTTACACGACGCACATACTCGTTTAAAAGTTGGTTGATTTTTGTTGGTACAATTTTTTGTGTCGTGTGACTCGGCACAGTGAGCGCACGATGGTGTTTTTTCAGTACAATACTTCGCGGGATGACCATATTGTTGACAATTTAAGCACCGAATTAAATCTAAATCGTCGATGAACCGGCAAGTTGTCCAATCAATGAATAACTTTTCTTTCGTGTTAATCAAATGATTTCGTATCGAATGCTCTAACTCGATCCCTAACCATTTACGGTTGTCATTAAAACTGCGACGACGGTAAATTTTTGTTGAACGTAAAAAGTCACTCTCGGAAAGAGTAATCTCATCTTTAATGTTCTGGCGGTATAAACAAACTAAAAAAAATATTTTCGTCCATCGAGTTTGGGACTTTTACAAGGATTCGCGGTTTACGCCCTTTAGGTTTCTCTAAACGCAACCCTGCTGATTTGATAGCCGCAACGGATTCTAATTTCTTTATTTGACTCTGATTTGTGACGCGTAACACGACGCCAGACTTAGCCGTTTTTTTAACGCCGACAATTTGGAAACCATCTGATGGTTTGATCGCTTTCATTAGCGCTTCCTTCGTCGCGGACGAGGATTTAATTTCGGCCGAACGTTCCTCCGTTGGGTAGGCCACCACACACGGGAGCGGCGCGCGCGCCTGAGCTGCCACCGGGGTCGTTTTAGGTGGCAATCGTAACTTTAAAGTCTCCGAGTACGATTTGGTTACCGCCGGAGGGCTAACGTTAACTTTATTTTGAGCAATTACTAAATCACATTGGGACTCAACGTAAACATGCGAAATGCGCTGTTTAACACCTCTGCCTAGCCCTCTCGAGGGATTAATTACGGCGTGAGTTTATGTTTAAAAAAACTTACTCATAAGCCTGAGCATCGCAGAAGCTGTTGTCGATGTAGGCGTGCAAAACCGGCTGGAAATGTCTGTATTCATAATCAGACACCAGTAAGATGACGCGCATCAGACACTCTAGTACTAATATACCGTAGCTATCGTCCGAATAAGTCGATTCAGTCTCATCCACCTGAAAAAAAAAACACCTCTACAAGTCAAAAAATACATGTCACCGTCAAATTGTGAATACTGTTCGTGTTTGTTTGTTTGTCTAATACAAAATTGTTAACTCTCGTATTTTCAACAATCAATCAACGATTCTAGTTTTTAATTTCACAGATCGTTTACACGATAATTCTAATTTACACAGAAAAACAGATTCAGTCAAATACTCTATTTGATTTTATGATACGAATTCTCAACTCACCCTGGTGAGAATGTTGAACAGAGCATCCAGGATATCCTGCAGAAATTTCACCAATTCCTCATTGGGTACCAGCAGCAATTTTTTTAACGCATCACGTAGCGTCCCCTCCGCATGGTGCGTGCTCCATTTTAAAACGCCCAAGATTTCCTCTGAAATTAACATATTTCTTGATTTTATATTTTTATTACATAAATTACAGAAACTATAAATAAACAAAATAAATAAATTTCGTTATTAAACATTCTTACAGATTTCTATGAAGTCTCTGACACTCAAACTAGGCTAAAATGCCTGTATCTCAAGAGTCAGCGGCTTCTCCCATTTTTTGCAACAGGTACATATGTCAGGAAAGCTTATTATTTACTTTGCTGCCAGCGCGCGTGTAGTTGCAATGCGTACCTCTCTGCGTGAGCTTGGTGGAGGCGAGGCGCGTGTGTATGGTGAGCGCGTCCCGCGGCAGCAGCGCCAGCGGGCCGCGCGTGTAGTTGCAATGCGTACCTCTCTGCGTGAGCTTGGTGGAGGCGAGGCGCGTGTGTATGGTGAGCGCGTCCCGCGGCAGCAGCGCCAGCGGGCCGCGCGTGTAGTTGCAATGCGTACCTCTCTGCGTGAGCTTGGTGGAGGCGAGGCGCGTGTGTATGGTGAGCGCGTCCCGCGGCAGCAGCGCCAGCGGGCCGCGCGTGTAGTTGCAATGCGTACCTCTCTGCGTGAGCTTGGTGGAGGCGAGGCGCGTGTGTATGGTGAGCGCGTCCCGCGGCAGCAGCGCCAGCGGGCCGCGCGTGTAGTTGCAATGCGTACCTCTCTGCGTGAGCTTGGTGGAGGCGAGGCGCGTGTGTATGGTGAGCGCGTCCCGCGGCAGCAGCGCCAGCGGGCCGCGCGTGTAGTTGCAATGCGTACCTCTCTGCGTGAGCTTGGTGGAGGCGAGGCGCGTGTGTATGGTGAGCGCGTCCCGCGGCAGCAGCGCCAGCGGGCCGCGCGTGTAGTTGCAATGCGTACCTCTCTGCGTGAGCTTGGTGGAGGCGAGGCGCGTGTGTATGGTGAGCGCGTCCCGCGGCAGCAGCGCCAGCGGGCCGCGCGTGTAGTTGCAATGCGTACCTCTCTGCGTGAGCTTGGTGGAGGCGAGGCGCGTGTGTATGGTGAGCGCGTCCCGCGGCAGCAGCGCCAGCGGGCCGCGCGTGTAGTTGCAATGCGTACCTCTCTGCGTGAGCTTGGTGGAGGCGAGGCGCGTGTGTATGGTGAGCGCGTCCCGCGGCAGCAGCGCCAGCGGGCCGCGCGTGTAGTTGCAATGCGTACCTCTCTGCGTGAGCTTGGTGGAGGCGAGGCGCGTGTGTATGGTGAGCGCGTCCCGCGGCAGCAGCGCCAGCGGGCCGCGCGTGTAGTTGCAATGCGTACCTCTCTGCGTGAGCTTGGTGGAGGCGAGGCGCGTGTGTATGGTGAGCGCGTCCCGCGGCAGCAGCGCCAGCGGGCCGCGCGTGTAGTTGCAATGCGTACCTCTCTGCGTGAGCTTGGTGGAGGCGAGGCGCGTGTGTATGGTGAGCGCGTCCCGCGGCAGCAGCGCCAGCGGGCCGCGCGTGTAGTTGCAATGCGTACCTCTCTGCGTGAGCTTGGTGGAGGCGAGGCGCGTGTGTATGGTGAGCGCGTCCCGCGGCAGCAGCGCCAGCGGGCCGCGCGTGTAGTTGCAATGCGTACCTCTCTGCGTGAGCTTGGTGGAGGCGAGGCGCGTGTGTATGGTGAGCGCGTCCCGCGGCAGCAGCGCCAGCGGGCCGCGCGTGTAGTTGCAATGCGTACCTCTCTGCGTGAGCTTGGTGGAGGCGAGGCGCGTGTGTATGGTGAGCGCGTCCCGCGGCAGCAGCGCCAGCGGGCCGCGCGTGTAGTTGCAATGCGTACCTCTCTGCGTGAGCTTGGTGGAGGCGAGGCGCGTGTGTATGGTGAGCGCGTCCCGCGGCAGCAGCGCCAGCGGGCCGCGCGTGTAGTTGCAATGCGTACCTCTCTGCGTGAGCTTGGTGGAGGCGAGGCGCGTGTGTATGGTGAGCGCGTCCCGCGGCAGCAGCGCCAGCGGGCCGCGCGTGTAGTTGCAATGCGTACCTCTCTGCGTGAGCTTGGTGGAGGCGAGGCGCGTGTGTATGGTGAGCGCGTCCCGCGGCAGCAGCGCCAGCGGGCCGCGCGTGTAGTTGCAATGCGTACCTCTCTGCGTGAGCTTGGTGGAGGCGAGGCGCGTGTGTATGGTGAGCGCGTCCCGCGGCAGCAGCGCCAGCGGGCCGCGCGTGTAGTTGCAATGCGTACCTCTCTGCGTGAGCTTGGTGGAGGCGAGGCGCGTGTGTATGGTGAGCGCGTCCCGCGGCAGCAGCGCCAGCGGGCCGCGCGTGTAGTTGCAATGCGTACCTCTCTGCGTGAGCTTGGTGGAGGCGAGGCGCGTGTGTATGGTGAGCGCGTCCCGCGGCAGCAGCGCCAGCGGGCCGCGCGTGTAGTTGCAATGCGTACCTCTCTGCGTGAGCTTGGTGGAGGCGAGGCGCGTGTGTATGGTGAGCGCGTCCCGCGGCAGCAGCGCCAGCGGGCCGCGCGTGTAGTTGCAATGCGTACCTCTCTGCGTGAGCTTGGTGGAGGCGAGGCGCGTGTGTATGGTGAGCGCGTCCCGCGGCAGCAGCGCCAGCGGGCCGCGCGTGTAGTTGCAATGCGTACCTCTCTGCGTGAGCTTGGTGGAGGCGAGGCGCGTGTGTATGGTGAGCGCGTCCCGCGGCAGCAGCGCCAGCGGGCCGCGCGTGTAGTTGCAATGCGTACCTCTCTGCGTGAGCTTGGTGGAGGCGAGGCGCGTGTGTATGGTGAGCGCGTCCCGCGGCAGCAGCGCCAGCGGGCCGCGCGTGTAGTTGCAATGCGTACCTCTCTGCGTGAGCTTGGTGGAGGCGAGGCGCGTGTGTATGGTGAGCGCGTCCCGCGGCAGCAGCGCCAGCGGGCCGCGCGTGTAGTTGCAATGCGTACCTCTCTGCGTGAGCTTGGTGGAGGCGAGGCGCGTGTGTATGGTGAGCGCGTCCCGCGGCAGCAGCGCCAGCGGGCCGCGCGTGTAGTTGCAATGCGTACCTCTCTGCGTGAGCTTGGTGGAGGCGAGGCGCGTGTGTATGGTGAGCGCGTCCCGCGGCAGCAGCGCCAGCGGGCCGCGCGTGTAGTTGCAATGCGTACCTCTCTGCGTGAGCTTGGTGGAGGCGAGGCGCGTGTGTATGGTGAGCGCGTCCCGCGGCAGCAGCGCCAGCGGGCCGCGCGTGTAGTTGCAATGCGTACCTCTCTGCGTGAGCTTGGTGGAGGCGAGGCGCGTGTGTATGGTGAGCGCGTCCCGCGGCAGCAGCGCCAGCGGGCCGCGCGTGAGCCCGGCCTCGGCGCCGGCCGGCAGCGCGGCGCGTGTGCCCGGCAGCCCCAGGCACGACGACGCCGCCTCCGTCTCTATGCCCGCCGCCGCCGACGCCGGGCTGCGCTTGTGCTCGATCTACGCCATACAATTATAACATTATCACCACATTCACTCGGCCCTGCACTAACATAATCTTTTATCGAAAAAACTACCGTAACAAATAATTTCGAAACGTTACGAATAATTATCGTAACAAATTAAAACGCTACATGTAAAAAACTTAAAATTACAAAAAGTCCCCGATCGGACATATTTACGTACACTCGATTGATCATCCCCACCTTTACCCCTTTTACTTTTGAATAAGGGAACCGATATCGATCATATCTAGCTAAGAACACGCTCGATTAAGTCACTTTTCAAACAAAAAAAAAAGTACATCAAAATCGCTTCATTCGTTCGAGAGTTATGATGCCACAAACTGACACACAGACAGACACGTTAAACTTATAACATCTTATTTCGTCGAGAGTTAATAACGCAATATATTATATAAAAGTTTTTAGTATGACCAGGTAAGCATTTGACCGCAATCCCGCCTGATATTAAGCAGCGACGAAATTTAAGGTGGAACATGCCTACCCAGGAGAAGCCCTCACTCTTGCCTTAAAGAGCCCCAGGTTGTACTGAAGGTTGAACGATTCCTTCGACAATTTTACTGCTATGAATTTTTTTAATGTTTCAAAAGGCATTTTCTTGTTAGTTTTTATTTAAAAACGTTATAACATTCATTTTGCGACATAATTCATATGTCATTTTACAGGTTTATATGTAGATCTGCGTGCGAGATCGTCTGCGTTGGTACCACACTCCTTTCTATTTACAACGTGAAGCAGTTCGCTGTGTTTCGTTTCGGCGGATTGGAGAGCCAATGTATTTACAGGCACGAGAAATATAACATCTTTACCTCTACATTGACAACGCATAAAGTCAAATGTTTTTTATTCGAATAGACTTAAAATAAGCACTTTCAAATCGACATTTTTTTTACCACCACCGGTTCGGAATGTTATTTCTTCGGGGAAGAATCCGGCAAGAAACCTCCGAATAGGCGGTGCTCTTGGCATTCCGCAACATCAGGGGCATCATCGTGTCAAAAGGCGACAGTATCACTTTCCATAAGGTGAACCGTTTGCTTGTTTGCCTATGACGTTAAGTAAAACAAAAAAAAAAACTTGCCTTATACACACATAGCGTGTGTATTTTATCTGGAGTTGTTGTCCCTTCCCGTTGCATCAGCCTCAAGTAGCTGAGAGCGAAGTACTTCTCCGCTTTGTCCTTCGCCTCGTTTGAACTGCGATGTTTCAGCAGGAATACCACGTGGGCACCCTTGAACTCTTCAATGTCCAGGCATACCTGTTTAAACGAATAAAAAAGATATATGTCGCAGACGCCGCGTTGATTGACTGCATTCTATGATTTAATTATCGTTTTGTTAAAACGTCAGGATACGTACCTAGATGCAATCGCTTAAATCTACGCGCAAGATCGTCTGGGTTGGCACCACCCCCTTTCTATTTCTGCCGTGAAGCAGTTCGCTGTGTTTCGATTGGAAAGATTGGAGAGCCAGTGTTATTACCGGCACGAGAGAAATTCCATTTTTACCCCTACATGGACAACGCAGGGGTGCTCTTGAAGTTTCAATAGGCGGCGGTATCACTTTCCAACAGGTAAACCGTACGCTCGTTTACCCAAGAAGTTGAATAAAAAATTAAAAAATTATATAATAATTACCTTGAACACTTCATTCCACCTCGGTCTGTCGTCATGATAGTACACGACTGATACAAATTCATCGACCAGCGGTACACCTGCACCTATAGATATCACTTTCTGCAAACAAAAAAAAAACCTATTTGTACAAAATAGAACAAATCATAATTAAACGTATCATTATATAGTTTTTTTTAAATTCCACATCACGACACACACATCGACTCAGCCTTGCAGTAAGTATCGTAAGAACTTGTGTCGCAGGTGCTAAGCAACGATATGGTATATACTGCATAGATAAGAATACTACATCCAAGACCGGTACGAAAAACAATGCGTTCGAAAAACGCAAAGTTTTGCCCCCGCCGGGATTCGTAACCAGAACCTCTAGCGTAGCAGGCGGCTGTTAACACAACTGCGAAACAGAGGTCGTTGTCAAATGGATATAATAATGTAATTCAGTATAGATGTATAATGTAATATACAGGTAAAGTTTGTCGGGGAAAGGAAAAAGTTTAACATTCAAGATTTTGCAACATTAAAAGCATTAATAAAAAATAAAAATAACTTCACGTATTCAAAACAATAAAAGTTTATTTATTTTTATTTATTTTATTTATTTAGGGACGTCTACAGCAAGTACATTACACAAACATATAAAAATCACATATTATAAACAGAAACGGATGTACATGCCTATAACAGACGAACACAACATTTACAAAGGATACACACATATACTAAAATAAAAACAGGTCACAAAGAAAAATAACATTGGTTTAGATTAATCCATTATACAAAAGAAATTAAAAAAGTAAAAAATATTTATTTAAAATATATTTTTTTACTATTTATCTGTTGCTAGATCTGTAGCTACAGAACAAGATACGAAGATAGTGAAAGATCTGACAGAATTGATGCCAAAGATAAACAAAAACTTAATCCTAATGGGAGATCTTAATGCCAAGGTAGGCGCAAAATCAAATAAAAACGAATTTGTTCTTGGAGATTGTAGCAGCGGAAAAATAAATACCAACTGACAGCGACTTGTAGAATTCGCTATTGCTTATCTTAAAATTATTAATAGCTTCTTTAAATAATGAATAGAAAGAAACACATGGGACATGGATATCCCCAAACGGCAGGGACAAAAATGAAATCGAATGTTGAAAAAAAATGAATACATTTTTCGACGTCGATGTTGTGAATAAACTTAATTTTAATAGAGACCATAGAATGGTAAGAGCAGTCGCAGAAACTAAAAATATAAAATCCAGAAAACACAAAAAAAATATAAGGATAACGTCGCATATAGCATTGAATGTCTTGAATAAACTAAAAAATACATTCGAGGAAATCTAAAACCTCAAAACAATACATGAAAAATATATTTTATTGGAGAGAGCATTTGTGAACGTAAACCAATAAACACATAAATAAAGAGAAGCAAAACAAGTTAAGAGAAGAAACAATAAGACTGATGAAAGAAAGGAACATCATGTTAGGGAAACGAAAACCGTCAAAACATTACAAAGATCAGAGTAAAGAAATTCTAGCATCTATACGAAAACACAGGAAAGCTAAGAGACTGGAATTATTGAAAGAACAAGTACAGAAAACTGTTGGAATAAAAACTGGTTTAAAGCAACTGAAATAATATACAAAATGGATACCCAACATAAAAATAAAAACAAGAAGAACAACTTAACAACAAAAAGATTACCAATAGCTAAACAAGCGACAGAATTCTACAAGAAATTATACAGAGAGAGAGAGAAACACTTACAAATACCGAAAGTTTAAATATTGAAGAAGAAATAACGTGCATACTAGAAACCGAAGTCATAAAATCAATTGAAACCCAAAAAAGTGGCAAAGCAACGGGCGACGACAATATTTCGAATGAACTACTAAACTTCACATTGTCAGTAGTATCAAAACCTGTGACACATTCATTCAACGAAATATTTGCTAATGAACAAATACCATCTCAATGGAAGTAAGTCCTCTATTGTCTTGTTACATAAAAACGGAGACAAAAATGAAATAAATAATTATCGGCCAATATGTCTTATGTCAAATGTATGTAAAGTATATTCAAAAATTATTCTTGGACGCATATCAAAACGCTTAGAAGAAAACCAACCAAGAGAGCAAGCCGGATTTCGTGCCGATTATTCTACCATCGATCATATACACGTAGTGAAACAAATAATCGAAAAACTTAACGAATATGGCCTGCACTACTAGATGGCATTCATCGACTACAATAAGGCATTCGACTCACTGAGTCATAAATATATATCTGAAAGACAATAGAAAACCAGGGAGTAGAAAGAAAATAAAATCCTAGAAGAAATTTACAAGAACTCCACGGCAAAAGTCCAACTGGAACGAATAGGAGAGGAATTTAGCATCGAGAGAGGTGTCAGGCAAGGGGACCCACTCCCCAATGGGAAGATGACCTTCCAAAAGAATGGAGAAGTTTAGCTCGGGACCGAAAAGAGTGGAAGAAACAAGTGGAGCTCTATGTCGGAAGACAACCTGACCATTAAACTACTGGAAGAAACTAAATAAAACAAAAATTATATTATTTATTTATTTTCCACTAGTAATTCAGATAAAAATATATTTGTATCGTTTATTTTGGTCGGCGAATAGGCTTTATTATATTATATTATTAGATTTGTAGCGAATTTTAAATATATCTTTTTTTTTTTAATTTAAAATCACCCAATCCCGCCTGATGTTAAGCGGCGATGGAGTATGAGGTGAACATTGATAACGTATTTTTCTATCTCTGTCTTATTCAAATGTATAGGTTCTAATATCTGTATATGTTAGTTTTATATTGTAATAGTGTGTATTTTTTATGAATGTTGTGTATACCTATAATTGGCATATATACCTAGATGTAACATTGTGACAAATTTAAATGTTGCTGTACAAAAATAAATAAAAAAATTAAATTAAATAAGCATGCCCACCCAGGAGAAGCCTGTTCACTATTGCCTTAAAAATCTTACCGGTATGATCTTTCCGTAGCGGTCGTGCACCCTGGCTGTCAACTCGACGTTTCTCTCTGTGCTTTTACCCCCTGCCTTGAAATAAAAATAAAAATATTTATCTAAACTAAACATATGATATATTTACTTAAATTTAAACAATTGCTACGTTATTTGATTTATATATATATATATATATATATATATATATATATATATCTCGTGGAAAACATTAATTTTAAGTAGCGTTTCTGAACAGTCATTTGTACGGGATTGAACGCCGTGAAGTTGGCGCTGCAACTTCACGTGAGACAGAGTCGTGGCCGGGGAGAGCGCGGGAGCGAGAGGGGAATATTGAGTGATTGGCGCGGGAACTGGCATCACTCCTCGCCCACGAAACTGTCGGTTTAATCCTTAATTCTTTGTGTAATTTGATTTTACTTAAGTTTAATCTTAAGTTTAAACTTAAGTTTAATTCAAGATTAAACAAGTGTACGATCTGAAAGTGAGTTATCAATTATGAATCCTGTACTACACGACCCTACTGATGACGGCTCTGTCGCTCAGCCATCGCTGGCGCCGTCATATATATACGTGTTTACAGGTGGTAGATCTACGTGCGAGATCGTCTGCGTTGGTACCACCCTCCTTTATATTTCTTACGTGAAGCAGTTCGCTGTGTTTCGGTTCCAAGGATTGGAGAACCAGTGTTATTATCAACACGAGAGGTATAATATCTTTATCTCTGCTGTTCGTTAGTAAGACGGCTGGACCGATTTAAATTATTCTTTTTTTTTCTTTTTGCTCTAATACAGGAAAGATTTAAATGGTAAAAAATGGGAAATATTTCCCAAAGGAACGGTCACGTGGTTCGAAGTTCAGGGGGTCTTAGTAGCTAAGGTAGTAACTTAAAAAAAAAAACATACCTTCGAGAACGATCCACCTAGTATTGTTACGTAGAGGTCGTTCCTGGTGTGATCTGGTAGTATAACTTCTGGGAAGCCCATGTTCCTAGCAACGCAAGTACTGCCGACTATGATGTGCGGGTTCTCTTCCCGGATCTAATAAAAAATAAATATATACACTTATATATATAGTGTGAGGACGTGGTAGATCAGTTTGTTACGAGCCTTGGATAACATATCGAGGGTTCGAATCTCGGTTCGCCGAAAATTGTAGCTGGCTTCTCAATGCGCCCGTATAGTGTCGACAGATTCGCAACCTGTCACACTGGGACTCGGACATAAACATGCGAAAAGCGGTGTGTAGCAAGCGCCTCTGCCAACGCCTCTCCAGGGACTACGGCGTGAGTTTATGTTATGTATTTAAAATATATCTAAATAAAAGTAATTAATCACCATAGAGAGGTGTGCAGATATTTCAAACACCGATGTGTGCCATATGTCCTATGGAACATGACGTAATAGAACAATATGAGAAAATATTGTCAATATTTGTACTATAGAACAGATTTTTGTCTCAAATTGTTTCATACAACAAATTAAATATATTAACTTCAAAAAGTTAGACTAACTGTATTGTTATAATGCTCGCTTTTATTTTGCAAAATAAAAATATATCATGTAGCGAGTAGTTAAATTTTTTTGATAGTGAACTGTACCTGGTAATAACGTCAGAGATTGTCATTCACGTCTTTCTCATCAATCATCATGGAATAATTTGGGAAAAGCCTATCCCCATTTAGTTCTATGCGTTCACAGACAAATAAAAACAGGAGCAAAAGCCAGTATGTAGTTCTATAGTACAAATAGGGACAGTATTTTCTCAAATTGTTCTATTACGTCATGTCCCATAGAACATATGGAACACATCGTCGAACACTGCATTTCGCATATTAATTGTTGAATATATACCTGTTTAATATCACCTTCAACGAGCTGCAGAGACACCCACAGCCCTTGTGAATGTTTCACATCCTTCAGATCTCTGTTAGCTATCACTTTGCGAAGCAACGTCTCCATGTTTTCTTTCTCGCATCTAAAAGTTGATACATAACAAAATACAAACAAAAATATGGTGTTTATTTAAGTTTAGTCCGCGTTTCTGTTGCTACGTTACCTGCAGGGCTAGCACGCTAAGACACCGAGGTGCGAAAGCGACATATCAACTATCTCTTTCTTGGTCTTTTTTGTGATAGGAAAAGAAAATCTTGTCGCGCAAATATATCTTTATTCGCGTAAACTTCAATAGTGTACTTTGTGAGGGGCGGAGTTTAAGTTGTAAACAAACGGTGTAGGTACTTGCGTTTATTGTTATAAACTTAACTAGTACATACATTTGCATATATCTTTATACCTATCTAAGGAACTTAGGGCGGACTGCGTGGCTATCGCACCCTTATATCCTCCTAGCTCACTTGGTCCAGTGACGCGTGGCATCGACAGGACAAGCATGAACTGGTCGTCAGAGCAGACTGTGGGGCTGTCATACTCTGCGATGTCTAAGCTACCTAATGAATAATTCACGTGGATATCTTCTCGCGCCCCCCGGAGGGGAGTGCGGGGAGATTCCGAGGCTACGCCTCTCTCTCGGAGTTTCACTCACCGCTAGCCTACAAGCTAGCGGGGCTCCTGGGTTCGCCTTACTGTCGGCGCGATCTTGTCCGAGTTTCTTTACCCTCTCCGCGGTTAGCCCTGCCGGGTGAGACCCTGTTCGGGAAGGCCCAGCGAACCATCAGCGAGGAGAGGGCAGTGCAGGTTGTCGAGGGTGGGGGTCGATGTTTCAACTGGAAGCACTTCTGGAACTGATGGCGGCTAGTAGATTTAGTCGCTTTCGTCTTCAACGACCAGGTCTCTAGGATAAGCTCTAATGTCGGGCCGACGCGCGTGATAGGGGGCCAGGTCCCTGATGTGGTCCATCCTGGATGCGTCCGTGCGCGCAAACATCTTGTTTGCGAGCCGCCCGATGAAGACGTCCAGTGATTCCATGTTAAGGTCCCGTTGGATCGTGGCATTCCTCACGTATCTAGGCGCCCCGGTAATGGTGCGCAACACAAGGTTCTGTTGTGCACAGAGTCGTCGGCGGCTGGGTTCGCTGACAAGGGCGAACCAGGCCGGGGCAGCATACGTGAGGCGAGGTCTGATGAAGGTCTTGTAGACCCCGATCTTCACTCGCAGCGGGAGATTGGAAGTGAGCACTGGACGGAGCAGGTTCCTTGCGACTCTGGTCGAGCTAATGACTTGAGCGGGGGTATGTCTCATCACCATCGCCTGTGTCTTCGTTACGTTGACGTTCAACCTCCATTTAGCCAGCCAGGACTGCAGCTTCTTGGCAGCGTGCTTGTAGTTAAGGGAGGTTGATATGTACGCGGTGTCATCCGCGTACAACGCCAACTGGACATTCGGGGGGGTCGGGATGTCATCCGTGAAGACGCTGTATACCTTGTGGTACTCCGGCTGCGATGAGACGGGTCGATGATAGAGTCCCTTCCACCTTGACCTGGAACGATCTGTCCCGTAGGAACGACGCGATCGTTTTCACGATGTGCCGAGGTGCCGGTGACGTCGCGAGCTTGTACACCAAGCCTGAGTGCCAAACGCGATCGAACGCCTTTCCCATGTCCAGGAATACTGCAGCCATGTAGCTCTTCTTGTTTATGGCTCCCGCCATATGGTGCAGTACTCTGGACAGTTGGAGCGTAGTGTTGTGCTCCGCTCTGAACCCGAACTGTTCGTTGCGAGGGACGACGTGTGGTTGTAGGTACCGAAGATGGAGTTTTTCGAACACCTTGGAGATGGTAGGCAGCAGGGTGATGGGCCGATAGCTCTCCGGCTTCATCGTGTCCTTTAGCGGCTTCGGCAGCATGATTACTTGGCCCAGTTTCCACGTAGCGGGGAAGTGGCAGGTGCGCATGACGCCGTTGTAGAGACGGGTCAACGCGGCGACTGCGCGAGAACCGTCTTATGAATAATTGCTCCGTTCATGGGCCTTATATACCGGCACGGTGGGATGTGTGATGCTTCTCCGGTAGGTCAATTCTAGTAGCTAACGTTGTGTGCGTAGTCCTTATCAATGTTATGTTACTCTGGAGTTGTTTTGTTACAACTTGTAATAATAATAATAAACCACATCACGACACACACATTTTGACTCAGCCCTGCTGTAAGTATCGTCGGAACTTGTGTCACAGGAGCTAAGCAACGATATGGTATAAAATATAGGAGTAGTCAACAAAGTAAAATAAAATAATTCTACCATCGGTTCGAACGGTTGATTCTACCGTGACGAAACCGGCAAGATACTCGATGGTTACAATTTTTAATGTGATTTAATTATTCACAATATTCATAGCTTTCACAATTTTGTACAGGTGAACAGTCCTTTCTATATCTGTCCACGAATCCTTATTATTAATGATAATATCGTATTTATTAAGCGTGCTAGCCCTGATTTGTGATTGATAAATTATGCCTGCAGATTAAGTAAAGGATATAATAAAAGCAGCTCCAACTAGTCAGAGTTTTTCTATCGTATTGTATCAGTTTCACTTGTATTTAAACAATTTCACTATCATTACAGTAATATACTAATTCGATAGGGCATCATTAAATAGTATAAAACAAAGTCGCTTCCCGCTGTCTGTCTGTCCTTATGTAAGCTTAGATCTTTGAAACTATGCTACGGATTTTGATGCGGTTTTTTTTCATAGATAAAGTGAGGAGTCCGTGAGAAGCCGGGGCGGGTCGCTAGTTAAACAATAATAAGACTAAATTAGTAACAATGGTTAAAAAAAATACATTTAACAAAATAAGAAATACCATATTACATTCAATTTAAGTATTATAATTTTAATTAAAAAAAATCATCTGTTTTTGTATCGTATGATCACGAAACACATGCATTGTCACGTAGTTATTATTTCATTATTTGAAAGCTTGATAGCAGCATTTTATTCCAGGCACACCCGCCACTCTGTCCCACCACAGCAACTCCTCAGCAGGATCAACAGTGGCGTCCATTGATCGAATAACCAACTAATAGTGCAGCTGTGCAATGACGCATAGGCTGTGCCCAGACACACTACCGGCTGTCGCGTGACCCGCAACGATTTTCAATCAGAATAAATAGGAGGTACTAAGAAACCGATTTCAGACTTCCCTCTCAGCAAAGCGGAGACAGCAATCGAAATGGTCTAGAGGCCAAAAAAACTAAGAGGGAGACAGTTAGGAGCCACTAATTTACAGGGGATTAATAAGATACTAACCTAGATCTTACATTATTACGGTGGTGGTAACATGGTAACATTTAATAGTGGCATGTAAAAAGTTTGGCAAACAATTTTCGATTAACAAATTTAAACGCCGATAACAATTATCCACATGAAATAATGATCAGTTTATGATATACAAAATTTTGAATGTTGATTTAGTATACACATGCCTACCCAGGAAAAGCCTATCCACTACAGCCTTAAAGAGGCCTAGGTTATATTTATCAGGGAATATATTGGCAAAGTATAAGTATATACTATATATATACATGTATTTGTGTGTGTGTGTGTATGTGTGTGTGTATCTATACACGTAATTACATTTATTAATCAACAATTTATATAATAAAGTAAGTAAATTTAAAACATAATACTGTCTAGGTACATAAAAAAGTAAAAGTAATAATAAATGCTTGGTTACGGGTAGAAGGGCAGCAGTATCTGCTTGTCGCCGGCGTCGTGCTGCACGTGCTTGCTGACGTCAGCGGCCGCCAGCCCGCCCGCGCGCCGCACGCCGCCCCCCGCGCCGCGCCCCGCGCCCCCCGCGCCCCCCGGCCCGGCCCCCGCGCCACCCGGCATCGAACTACGCCTGCCACCACAAGCAATCACAACATACAAACCACCATAAAAAATATGTTCCAGCTATTTTTATATTCAGAAGACATGAGCGAATCAATGGTATTAATAAAAAAAACGATTTTCCAAACACAAATATCCGCTAATTAGTTCGAAATTCGACAATCTACTATACTCAACTTATTTAACAAAACACGCTCAGTTAATATCCAATTGAAAATATAAATAAACTATGTCAATAAAATAACAATTGAAAAACTTCTACCTACAACTGATTTTATAGTACCTATAGCCAGCGACATCGAACTGAGCCTGAGGGGCAAGCTAATCACTGTATTTATTCAATTATTTAAAAAATCTAAAAATCCCACGTTTTTAAATGTCCTAAAAATAAGAAAATAACCCTACGGAGCTGAAACAGGGCCCACTCAAAACGTGGGAGCGGCGACCCTAGACTGTAAGATGTATTACTGGCTATAAATATAAGTGTGAAAAACAAGTTCGCACAACAAATTACAAAATCTGGGGTTTCTTGCCGGTATCTTCCCCGATATACATTTTCCGAATCGGTGGTCGAGTCATTAAAAAAAAACATTTGACGATTCTAAGTACTCTAAGACGATTTTAGGTGGAATAATTTTTTTTGATTTTGTAACAGAACTGACCGCGCTGCGAGTGCTTCCTTGCATTGAAACAGTCAAACCGGGCATAACGTTGGCTCTACAAGCCTTAAGAAAATACCTCATCACTCGTAGCCCCAAAGGGGTTATTTCGCAACCTTTTACACTAGGTTTATATATATCGAGGATTGACAGACGACCTCTATATACCAATCTATCAGTTGATAGAGAAGTGTTAGCGTTCGTATTGGCGCTGCAGTTCTTGGTCAGCACGTAATGCGCCCGACTATCAGCTGATAGATTGGTATGTGGAGGTCATTTGATGAATCCTCCGCATCCGGATTCGATAGCAAACGATACCGGGATGTAGAATGATAAAACTCCATCTATCGACAGTAAACAAAAGTTGTCATAAGCGTTTCTGGACTCACCTTTTATCACCGTTTTGCGTATCCATGGAACCGATCCGCACCACTTGACAAACCAAAAACACTTTTTTATCTTTATCCCTCTTTATAGCACTACCTAAATCCTGTAGAAAAAAAAAAAACATTTACTGTCTATCTAATAAACCGACCGACCCGACCCGACAGGTCGAAAGTTCGAGTCACGGGTCGCCGAAAGTTGTAGCTCCCATGTTACACGCTGTGCCCGGATAGTGGCGACAGTTTCGCAACCTGTAACACTGGGACCCAACATAAACATGCGAAGTGCGGTGTATGACACTTCCGCCTACCCCTTATTGGATTACGGCGTGAGTTTATGTTTTTTTTTTGTGTCTACATAATTTTTTTTAGACACACAATCTAATGATAGAAAATCCACTCAATCAACACAATCGAACATCTGAGTGGACTTTTTCTTGCTTTTTTTTTATACAAACACACACATTTACACAAAAAAAAAGTTCTATTTTTAGAATATCATGTAAATACTTGTTCCTTTTTTTATTCGCCCAGTACTAAAGCCGTCATATTACGATAGTTGACTGAATTTCTTGTTTAAACAAAGAGGGTAGAATTGACTTGTGACGTCACATGTCAGTTGTATCTTAGATATATTTTGAATAGAGAAAAACGTTTTAGAAAGAGATAGACATACACATATTAAAAAAATATATATATTAAAATAATTTCTTGCCTGACTAGAATTTTTCTTTCACACCCCTCTTCTCTATTCTTTGAATTTTTCTTTCTTTCTTTTTCTTTTAGTTTTATTAATAAAAACGTATATTTTTTAAATAATATGAGAAAGAAATCGCGAAGTAGTCAACTCACCCTAATAAATAAAAAATGAATCGGACTCACCGTGAACAGACATAGCTGGGTGTAGCTGGTTATCCTATTGGACTGTAGGAGAGCGTGTTCAGTGATCTTGTTCCCGGTAGCGTCGTGTAGAGCCAGTTGCAGCTCGCAGGACTCGAACCCGCGACACACCCAGTTGTGAACCTTCACTACAGCCGTGTACGCTCGCCCCTCCAACCCTATTCGGGAGTTCGTCTCCTAAAAAAAATATGTCCAAGTAAAACAAGAAATTTTCAATGCTATATTTTGGACAATTCACACAATGTCTTTATGACTTATAGCCTATGTGTTATTCTGATGTATAAGCTAAATTATTGTAAAATTTCATTAAAATCCATTCAGTAGTTTTTGCGTGAAAGAGTAACGAACATCCATACATCATTACGAACTTTCGCTTTTATAATATAAGGATTATAATTTAATCTTCAATAAAACATTAATATTGTAAATGCGGAAGTAGTTACCTTTACCCAGTCTGTTACCTTTAACCCAGTCTGTTACCTTTAACGTCTGAAAAGTTCTAGGGACAGAAATAGGCTATTTTTCTCAACAAAAAATAAAGAAAGTTATTTGCGTCTGCCATGAGAAAACCTATACCAATAAAAAAAACATACTCGAGTAAGGTCTCATTGACAAAGAGATTGATGTATACACATGTGTATGGATTTGGTATTACAAACACATAACAAATACAGAGAGACACACTCATACAGAGAGAGACACACATACAGAAAAAGACACACTCATACAGATATTACTCATACAGTATTTGACATTTTGCATGTTGGGAGTTTTTTTTTAAGTTGTACACCACCCCAAATTTCTATTTCTACCGTGAAGCAGTTCGCTGTGTTTCGGTTCGAAGGATTGGAGAGCCAGTGTATAACATATTTTCCTCTACATGGACAATGCATTGGCGTCCTTAGACATAAAGGGCATCGACGTGTCAATAAACAGTATCACATTCAATCTGGTGAACAGCCTGCTTGCTCGCCATCTGCTATGGGGTTTGCGTAATATTTCCTATTGGCAAATTTTACTTATATAATGTAAGTTTATGTATTACTATGAAACTATTTAATTGTAACATGGTCCAATTTAATTTAATTTTGTTTTTTGTTAGATTTTATTTTATGTAAGCTGTGGTTGGTTACCTTTAATTGGATAAACACAGGGAATGTTATTAGTCTCTATGTTGTATTGCATGCATGTGTATTATTCGTTGGTAATCCAAATAAATAAATGAAATGAAATAATGAATACTCACAACAGGTCTATCTATACGCTTGATAGCTTCATCGTAAAGCCCGCAAAGTTTGAAGGAGGACATCTTCAGGGGGTTCACCAGCTTCCCATCTGAAGTACGCATGGATATCTCCAGCCCTAGCACCCTGTGGACAGCGGTAGTCTTACAGAACCGAGCATTATTATTTGTGTGAATTGCCCAATATATTTTTATTGTCTCATTAAGTCATCAGAATTTACTAGAATAAATCCGCGTTTGTACGTGTGTATAAATGTTTGTCCGACGATAACTCGAGTATCTTTGATCGGATCGTCGTGAAATTTGGTAAGCAACTTAATGAGACAAAAATTATTTCGAGTATTAGCCAATGCGGTCAAGTGAGTCAAGAGAACGTATGGGGTCTCAAAGAAAGTTCACAGAACTATTTTTAGATCACATCCTGAACTGCCGTAACAATCGCTTAAATTTCAACGCTCTTTTTGTATCAGTCTCATTAAAAGCATTTTGGGAACAGACTGTCCCGCGCGGGAAATTTAATTTTATGCTAGAAAGGGGGACAATCCCTCCCAATTGTGGGACGTCTGGAAACGCTGGACGGTATTTAATTTTCTGCTAAAAAGAAGGGACATTTCCCCGAAACGCTGGACAGAGTGTGGTGTGAGTGGTACCTGTTCCCCTTGTCGGAGGTGTAGACGGCGGTGCGCGCCAGCCGCCGCAGCTGGTCCTGCGACAGCGCGCCCGTGCCGACCTGGGCGCGGAGCTCCAGCAGCGTGCGCATGCTCACGTCTATGAACTTGTAGCGCTCGTCATCATTGTTCTATAAACAAATTAATCGTTTATTTGTCAGATTTTTCGTTATACAGATGTCATACATTATAATAAGTCACAAAAAAACTACCATAAAGGCATCCAAATATAAAAAATTTAATGAAAAGAAAAAAAAAACTAAATTCAATGCTATCAAACATTTGAAATGTCCTACAAAAATTATTTTACATTATCCATTGTCCAGTGAAATGTCTAACTCAAAATATTCCTTAATAAAATAAAATAAAAGCGTAAAATGTCTCCTGTATTAAGCGATAATTTATTTTTCTTTTGAAGGTAGAAAACGGCAATTCCTTGAACACTTTAGACAATGCATTATAAATTTGAATACACATCCCATAACAATTTTTCTGTAGCAGTTTATTTTTGATTTAGGCTAACACATTTTTGTGCCTATTTGTTTTCATTATATGAGTTAGATTGTGTCTTAAAATAATGGATTTTTTTTACAAACAGACATAATATACATAACAGCTGCATATGACAACAACATTCCATTGTTTTAATTCATTGATTTCGTTTTTTTTTTATTATTATTTGTGTGGCGATGGCTTAATGCACACCGGCATACTCATACATGTGGGACGAATAAAAAAACGCGTAATTCCGAAATCGCGTAAGTCGAAGCAGAGCCAGTCGTGGTATAAATAAATTAACGTTTTCTACTCACAAGGTATAACTGTTTCCAATGCTCGAGCCACTCCCTTAATGTAAGGGAAATGTCGTGTGTGATACCGTTGCCACCGGCAGACGCCAACACGCTCTCACCGCATCTGGGAACAACAGAAAAAAAATTAAATACATAAAAACTACGCTTTGTTTTGTCCAGATAAAACTTTATTAAAAATTGTGTTTTTACGTTCAGTTAAAGAATTAAAAATAAGGCATATAATAATAATAATAGTAACCACATCACGACACACACATTGACCTCAGCCCTGCAGTAAGATTAAAGAATCTTGTGTCGCAAGTGCTAAGCAACGATATGGTATAAACTATATAGATGAGAATACAACATCCAAGACCGGTGAGCGAAACAATGCGTTTTACAAATAACACAAAGTTCCGCCTCCGTCGGGATTCGGACCCGAAACCTCTAGCGTAGCAGTCGGCTGTTTACACTACCGCGCCACAGAGTCCGTCACTACGTATATTAGTACTACATACATAAATAAGAACTACTTTTTGGTCGTACTCGAACGCATACGCCAAAACTACTACATAGATTCATATAATTTTTTACACCTGAAATGCCTTAGCGAAATCCTTTCTATTTAATATCATGTTCAACGTCGTTGATCATGGCCAGGCGTCTCCATTGCTGTCTCCGCTTTGCTGGGAGGGAAGTCTGAAACCGCTTTCATACTACCTCCTATTTCTTCTGATTAAGTTCGTTGCGGGTCCCAATACAGCCGGTAGTATGTCCGGGCACAGCCTGTGCGTCATTGCACAGCTGCATTATTAGTTGATTATTAGATCAAAGGACGCCACTGCTGATCCTGGTGAACAGGTGTTGCAGTGGTGGGACAGAGTGGCGGGTGCGCCGCGAAAAAATATAATGTTCGAAGAATTAATTTTTTTTACTATAAAAACACTCACAAGTGTCACAAAAACAAGTGTGAAACAAAATATTAAATTCAATATCAACAGTGGCAAAATTGATAATGAAATACTTCCGATATGCATGCAAGCTCACTTTACAATAATAACAATTTATATTAATATAGTATAATTATTTAATCAAACAAAAGTGATTCATGATCATCATAACTACATAACACTAAGAGCAGCGGTCTTTTGTCATACAAATATTAATTTTGATATGCTTTTTAACAGAGTTAACAGAGTTAGTTGAAGTTACGTTATGCCGTTTAATTTAAGGAGTAAAGCCCGCCAAACTGAAATACTGAAATGTAAAGTTTATTTTTAAAATATTTCCGCCATTGCATTGAATTATCAGACAACAGCAGTCGGGACTGTGT
This sequence comes from Choreutis nemorana, assembly GCA_949316135.1. Taxonomy (NCBI): domain Eukaryota; kingdom Metazoa; phylum Arthropoda; class Insecta; order Lepidoptera; family Choreutidae; genus Choreutis; species Choreutis nemorana. The sequence continues at coordinate 1,093,983 of OX438619.1, read as the reverse complement.
CGTTAATTATGACAAATTCTGACTAATACTAATGTCATCACACATTTCACGTTTAAAAACAGATAATCATACCACAGTACCTACCTACCACTATCAAATTAAATTTAAATAACACAACATATAAACTTCAACATAAAACATATTATTCATTCGCAAAAAAGAAAACACTAACAAAAAACGTTTGTCAGACGTGTAAAGCGCTGTTCGTAACATATTCACAGGCATAACGACCGAACGCTTTGTCACACAATGAATTACATAAATTGGTTTTAAGCTGATCATTGAATGTGACCTATTTATCTATTTTCTTAACACATAAATGACAATCTAATATTTGTACGCCAGAAGGGCAGATTTTTGTTGAGACAATAATTAAATTATAAATAAAACCTGTATCAAACACATAAACGATTATTATTATTATTATTATTAAAGCACTTGGGTGACTGACTAACAAAAAATACCTTAAAAAAGACAAAACATTAATTGAAGTTTTTTTAAGTTGAATGCGCAAAATTGATTAAAACGACAGAATGAAATCTTTGAAATTCGACCCCTAAGAGGTTTAACATAACACAAGCTCACGCCGTATTCCCTCGAGAGGGATTGGCAGATGTGTAACACACCGCATTTCGCATGTTAATGTTGAGTCCCAGTGTAACAGGTCGCGAATCTGTCGCCACTATCCGAACACAATGAGAAACATAGCGGCTACAACTTACGACAACCCGAGACTCGAGCCCTCGACCTATCGGATCGGTTGATTAAGGCACGTAACAAACTGAGCTACCACGTCCTCAAGAAAAGAAGAGAAAACATGGAAAATAACTCTAATAAAACTGTCATAATTACAATGTTTATTTTTATTTTTTCAAAATTGGGCAAACTGGCAGACGGCTCACGTTATGGTAAGTGATACTGACGGACACCTGCCGGCAAAGGATGTCAGCAGATGCGTTGCCGACCTTTCATAAAGATGTAAGTTCTTATTTTGAAGGCCTCCATGTTGTATATATCCGGGAATACCTCTTTCGGCAGCTGATTCCACAAAGTGGCGTGAAGACCAAATGTATTTTTTTTAACTATTGACGGTTTTAATGGAAAAAATTATCAATCATCTGAATTATGGTAAAATACCGTCTAAGATGTAATGGTAGCTCAAATTTTTAGCTTCGATATGTCCGATTAAATAATCGCAATCGCTTTGTTCGTTTAGTTTTGTCCGTCCGTCTATTCGTTAATGAAAACCTTTTTTTCTCAGAAACGCGTGAAGGTTATTGATCCATGAAATTAGTATGAAATCAAAGTACAATAATAAAGTTATAGTAACATCACAAAAAAAAACATCTTTGCCCGGAACCTTCGGAACGTGAGTCCGAATCGCTCTTGACCAGTTTTTTATTATATTGTATAGTGTTAATTTCTTTTATAATTTTGACGACCCCTATGGCGCAGTGGTCTAAACCTCCGACTGCTACGCTACAGGTTCCGGGTTCGAATCCCGTCGGGGGCGGAACTTTGTGTTATTTGCAAGACGCGTTGTTTCGCTTACCGGTCTTGGATGTAGTATTCTTATCTATGTAGTATATACCATATCGTTGCTAAGTTCCTGTGACACAAGTTCTTACGATACTTACTGCAGGGGTGAATCAAATCTGCAGGGGTGTGTCGTGATGTGGTCTATTTATTTATTAAATTTCTAGGCTAAGAGGTTAACCAAGCAAAATTTTAATATATACTACTCAAAACAAAATAAGGGCCACGAGGTATTTTTTCATTCTGGTGTAAATTATTAAACATTTACATATTGAAAGTAGTAAAATATTGAGTATACAAACTCTTTGATACCTAAACTTTTTAATATTGTAGTATTCATCTAATGCTGGCAACAATTTTAAATCAAATTTGATTTTAAATTATTTTTGAAAATTTTGATTCCATTTTCTTTGTCGTTTTGCTTTCCTTAGCTTCTTGGTTTATTAGAAATTATCAGAGTTCATTGATATCTCGAGTCAGAAACATCTTTTGCAATATGCCACAAGCACGCAGGCGTCATATGGACTCGCTGACAGCAACCAGAGCCGTTACAATGATTGAAGGTCATTCGCAGCGATCTGTGGGTTTGCAATTGGGATTTTCTCGAAGAGCTATTCAAAATCTATGGAATCGTTTCCAAGAGACCGGCAGTGTTAGAAGAAGACCTGGTTCGGGCAGAGTTCGCATTACAACAGCTCAAGAGGATCGTTACATTCGATTAAGTGCGCGCCGAGATCGCACAACGACGGCCCGCAAGCTGCAAAATCGTTTACGGCTCACAACGGGTACTCGTGTCAGTGACCAGACTATTCGTTATCGATTGCATGAAGACCAGCAGGCATCAAGAAGGCGAGTTGTCCGTGTTCCATTAACCAGAAATCATCGTGCAAATCGTTTAAGATTTACCCGTCAACATTTGGACTGGGACATAAACCAATGGGGCATGATGCTCTTCACAGACGAATGCAAAGTTAAATTTTTTAACGACGATCGGCGTATAAGAGTATGGAAAAGACGCAGCGAGAGATTTTCAGAAACCTGCATCCATGAAGTCGATCGTTTTGGTGGTCCAAATGTAATGATTTGGGGCGGGATAAGCTTACACGGCAAAACTGAGCTCGCTATTTTAAATGAGGGTACTGTTACTGCTCAGCGGTATATTGAGGAAGTTGTCACACCACATGTGACCCCATTTGCCCAGCGAGCGGGTCCTGGATTCATCTTGATTCCATGACAATGCTCGTGCACACACGGCTCAAGCGACTCGGTTTGTACTGGAAGCGTCTCAAATTCAAGTCTTGCCGTGGCCGGCGAACAGTCCGGACTTAAATCCAATAGAGCACATGTGGGATCAGTTGAAACGAAGAGTTAGAGACGGTGATCAGGAAATCCACAACCAACAGCAACTCATCAACGCTGTTAAAATGGCCTGGGAAGAGATTCCAATGGAAAATGTCAATGCTTAGCGAAACGAGGAGGGCATACTCGTTACTAAAAGATGAGCATGGAGTATTTTCTTTTGTTTTCAGTAACTTTACATTGTTTTTATTTTTAACCTAAAATGTGATTTTTTCTTTCAAAAGCAAATAAACTTTTTAATCATTATTATTGGAATAAGTTTATTGGTCTACACGGTAAAAACAACATTAGTTTTCGCTATGGAGACAAAACAATATACACTCGGCGTCAAAAATATCGCCCCTCGCTGAAATTCAGCATCAAGCTCATCTAACTTTTATAATAAGAACTCTGGCTAATAGATCATGGTGTCAAATTAAAGCTTGTTTAATATCCCTTCAATTAACATGTATTTTTTTTAAATTAAACGTCATATTTTCCATGTCGAAGAAGTTGTAAGAAAATGTACCAAAACACTCGTTTCAAGGGTCGCGACTTGAGCTCAGTTCCAGAGCTATAAAATGCCTGGACATGGTAAAATGTTAGTCATTCGCTATCCAGACTTTGAAGACTACACACCTCAGGAGCTCAAGCAAGAAATCAACCCTCAAACATGGAGACCACCGCGGCTTAATCTGCTCAAGTTGTTGCTTTACTGCAAGCAGGAGTTCGACAGTGTGATGTCGCTCGACAATTGAATTTGAGCCGCCATGCTGTCCGACGAGTGTTCCAGCGGTTCCTTCATTAGAAGACGTGGAGCTGGTCGGGGACGCTGCACATCTGAGCGGGATGACCGCTTCATTGTGACGTCGTCCCTGCGCAGTCGCTTCTCTAGCGCTGTCGAGGTGCAACAACGTCTTCGAGAAGCTCGCAGGACTTCAGTTAGCGTCTCTACGATTAGAAGGAGACTGCGGGAGAAAGAAATTAGGGCTCACAGGGCTGCTACTGGCCCTAAGTTGACTGCAGCACATCGTAGAGACCGCTTACAATTTGCCGGAGATCACGTCGATTGGACGTTTGAGCAATGGAGGCAGGTTCTCTTCACCGACGAGACAAGAGTCTGCCTTTATTGCAACGACAGGCGTGCAAGGGTGTATAGGAGGTCGGGCGAACGATTCGCTCAGGCCTGCATTGAAGAAACAGTGGGTTACGGAGGTGGCTCGTGCATGTTCTGGGGAGGCATCTCTATAGATGGCAAGACCGACCTTGTCTGCGTTTCATCGACCAGAGGGACTCGCGGCGAGGGGTCTCTGACTGCTGGTCGCTACATTAATGAAATACTGGACCAGCATGTGGTCCCATATGTGGGTTTTGTCGGCTCTGGCTTCAAATTAATGCATGACAACGCGCGATCCCACACAGCTTTAATTGTGCGAGAATATCTGGAGGAGGTTGGAATCCCTATTTTGTCGTGGCCAGCCAAAAGTCCTGACTTAAACCCCATAGAGCATCTTTGGGACGAGGTAAAAAGACAAGTTCGGTCACGAGATGTCGCCCCTACCACCCTGCAGGAACTTGAAGATGCCGTCATCGAGGAATGGGACAGAATTCCGCAGGAATCGGTTGTAAAGTTGGTGCGATCGATGAAAGACCGTTTAGAGGCGGTAATAAGGGCAAGGGGGGGAAACACTAGGTTTTAAATTAGTTTTGTTTTATTTTGTAATTTTTTGTATTTTTTTTTTTTGTTATTGTTTTGTATGATGAAATAAATGTTTTTTTTACTGTTTACAATGTCTTTTCAATATTTTTTGACAAATAAGGAAATCTTTATTTTTTTCTTTATAACCATAAAACCATTAAATTACCTTTCAAATGATACCTTGACCCAAGATTAAAGTGAAATAAAGTTGGTTGAAAACATTTTTTGCAAAGGGGCGATATTTTTGACGCCGAGTGTATATTGGTTTCATTATTTTCATGGTACAGACAAAATACCTCGTGGCCCTTATTTTGTTTTGAGTAGTATAGATCTTGTCTTGTCCCATGTTCACATTAATGTTTTTATAGGTTATATGAAAACGGCATAGTATCCGTTTTATTATACTGTTATTAAATTCTTCACACAGTCTTGAGGGCTGTCAGCTTCAAATTTAACCGTCTTATACTACATAGTATAAAACGTAGTCGCTTCCCGCTGTCTGTCCCCATGTATGTTTCGATCTTTAAAACTACGCAACGGATTTTGATGCGGTTTTTTTAAATAGATAGAGTAATTCAAGGGGAAATTTTATATATAATTACATGCATAATATCCGTGCGAAGCCGGTGCAGGTCGCTATTTATGTACTACAATAATACTAGACTTAATCCTAGTGTAATTACCGGCACGAAAGAAATAACATTTTTACCTATATATAGGGCAAAGCATTGGCGGTGCTCTCGGCGAATCAGGTATCGTCGTGTCAACAGGCGGCGGTATAGCTTTCCATCAGATGAACTGTATGCTCATTTTTATTTTAAGACGCAGTTTATCGCTAAAATAATGCATTTTTGTTCTAGTACTGACTTAGAACCGAAATAGTACTGGACATTATGTGACGGTTAAAGCCTAGCCCAGTCGATATCTTATAACAGTTCTAGTATAAAGTTTAAATAATTAAATTATACAAAAAAAGAAACAGTAAACATACATGGCTATTGTTATTTGAATATCTCCAGTGTTAATTGGAATGGAAAAAAATTGACAAAAAAATATTTACTGTAAGATGTATGTGGGTGTGGAATTCTTTGCCTGCCGATGTGTTCCCTGACCAATATAACTTGGGCCTCTTTAAGGCAAGAGTGAATAGGTTTCTCCTAGGCAGGCATGAACCACCTTAGACCTCATCGCCGCTTAACTTCAGGCGGGTTTGAGGTCAAATGCCTGCCTGGTCTTGAATTAAAAAAATATAAAAAAATGTTACCGAAAGTGACATGCCGTTTAGACAAATACCATTTACCGCAAACGTTAGCTTCAATAGAAAATAAAAATGTATAGAAATGACATTGCCTCGCGCTCGAATTACGTCATTGTAATGTGACAGCGGAATTAATGGAGCAAAAACTTTTAAATTTCAATGATAAATTTAACCATATATTTTATTTTAATTATGATTTTATACACCATAGACCATAAATTTGATTGAAAAGCAAACTGTTGATTGATGATTTTCTTCATAAATTTTATTTTTCCCAACTGATATTATAGAGAAGTAATTTTTAATATTATTTTATAATTTTATTTATTTATTATTAATTTAAAACGACTCAGCCGATTTCAAAAAGTTACACCATTTAGATGTCGACACATCGACTAAATTATATTTTACCGAAAATGTAATAAATTTAAAAAAATGGAATAGAACGCGGACGAAATCCCTTAGAAAAGCATACCATGAAAACACAAGGAAACCGTCACCAACTCATTATCTTAAGAATAGATATCGCCCGAACCGAAACCCGCAAGGCACAACCCTACCGTTAATTAGTTAAAGAGACGGAGTTTAATATCACTGATGTTATGGCCTTATCGAAAATCATAATTACGATAGGGGCCGGCCCTAAAGTTTTATCACAGCCCTGGAGACATTGCCACAAATTCATTAGCTCCTATTTAAGGGTGGCAGATATGCTGTGGTATATTTTGGCGTGGTTCACTTAACATTTTGGTATTTTCTTTTTAATTGTATACGTGTATGGCGTGGTAGCTCAGTTTGTTACATGCCTTGGATAACCCGATAGGTCGAGGGTTCGAGTATCATGTTGCCGTAAGTTGTAGCTGCCATGTTTTTCAATGGTCCCGTATAGATTTGCATCCTGGGGTTTAACATAATCATGCGTACAGCGATGTGTCTCCTTTGCCACTCCCACTCGAGGGACTGCGGCGTGAGTTTATGTTTTATATATGTGCGTGTATTCATCTAAGGGCTCTAAGACGTTTGTTGATAGCCGGAGCAGTGCCTTTTCTTCAGGGCACACCCGCCACTCTGTCCCACCACTGGCTGCCCTACCCGCTGTCTTGGGACCCGCAACTTAATCAGAAGAAATAGGAGGTAGAAAGAAAGCGGTTTCAGACTTCCCTCCCAGCAAAGCGGAGACAGCAAAGGAAACTGCCGAGAGGCCAAAAGCTATACGCCTGACCCTCAAAAAACCACGGTATCCCACTAATTAACAGGGGATTCGATTTAATAGTGGCATGCATCGACATTGGTGGCATTTTGATACAAAACCATCTTTTTTTTAAATATTTTTCTACCGCATTGGTTTTGCGACGAATTATTGAGACGGAAGTGCTGCTTTCTGAACTAGAGTTGATTGTCACCGGCGGAACGTTGAACAGGCAGCTGTCTTGTAACACATTTTTACAGAGTCTGACAGGAGCTGCAAGTCATCGACGTATCGCCTCATTCTATGTTTAGTTTCATATGATTAAACATTGAACTGAACCTCTGCTTTTGAATAAAACCGCCCGCATACCCAAATTATGGACCCTGATGATGTACGGACTAACAGACACAGTAACATTAAATAATAAAAACTGAATACTATTCCTAATATGAAATATTTTTTTCTAAATAAATTTATTTACAAAGGAAAACATTCCATGTCAACTCGCCTTTACATTAATGTGAACGGTATTACAAAATGAGTTCTTGAGCCGGTATGCTTTAAGCTTATCGAAGCTAATGTTCATTCAAAAACTCGTTTGGGAAGAGAGGAGGAAATAAACTTCTTTTCTCTTAAGTATCTCTTTTATTGTAAAATCTCTATTTTAATAAAACCACTATGTCTCTACAGACGGCCACACGTAAAGCTTCACATAGCAAGTGCAATATCAACCCTTATGCTTAAGAACGGTACAAAGCCCAAACAGGTTAGGTTGATCAATGGCCGTGTGTTAACGAAAATCTCTTATTTCAGCTTCAAATGTTTTTTTTTTAATTTTTCATTTACCTCTCAACAGTGCAAGGTGTGATGGCCACGTAGGACTTGGGGAATGCGCCCCTCGCGTCCCTCCGGAGGCTCTGCCCCCAATACCAGTGGGGTGTTTCGCGTTCGATGTGGACCAGCTCACCCACTTCCAGATCCAAGTGGGGCTTCCCCACCCGCCCTGTGTAGTTGTATATAGCTGGAACAGAAAAAAATTACGTTTATGCACTGAAACTTCATCTGTAACCACATCACGACACACACATAGAATCAGCCCTACAGTAGTTTATGAATCTGGTGTCACAGGCACTAAGCAACGATATGGTATAAACTACATAGATATATAAGAATACCACATCCAAGACTGTTAAGCGAGACAATGCGTCTTGCAAATAACACAAAGTTCCGCCCCCGCCTTAATTCCAACCCGGAACCTCTACCGTAGCAGTCAGCTGTTTACACTGCGCCACAGAGGCAATCAAGATGATGTAATTGTATGATAATATATAAAGTCTCACACCATCAGATAAATGAAATCCTACCGATGTACAAGATTTAAATCTATGTATGAAAGTATATACTAACAAAAAGAATGCTTATTAAGTTCCAGCCGAAACGACGAAAAACAAAACATGTCTTTGATAACATAATTTTTACAATTTGCTGTCAATAGAGATAGATGAAAAATTTCTACTGACTGTCCATTACGATTGTTAAGGTACGACCCGAAACAGATGGACGAAAAGACAAACGATCAGACCAGGTCTCAGTAGATTCGAAATGACGAAAAAAACCTACATCCAGTGCAATGTTAGTCTTACTTTTCAATCAAAACAGATGGATTAGATATTATTAATATATAAAAAATTATTAAATAATTGGTTGTAAATACCTACCAACAGAAAAAAAGCAAACTTTTTGAACAAACACCTTCTCTAACAATCTAGCTAGGATAGCAAACACCACCCGCACCCTTTGGTGACTTATAGTTTGTCTCTTCTTGCTACTATCAGCATTGGAACGCCTTCTGTATGGAAACCCCAAAATGTCCCTCAATAGTCCGGCTCTCGACCGGGTCTGTACTAGGCCAGGCTCGATGGGGAGGCGGACAGGTATAGCTGTCGTACTCATTGGCGGTACTGTCATACAAGCCCAAAAGCCCGGCTTGCCGTATCGAACTAAGGTAAGTTCGCGCTCTCGTTCATTCATTACTTTTCAAATCAAATAACAATATGCTTTGCATAGCATTGTTCAAAATTCGCGCTAATTCAAACGAAGTATGAAGTGTAGATTTAAGAGTATTGAGGTAATAAGACATTTATCGAAATGAATTATAAAAACTACAATAACGTTTCTCTCGGCTTGCCCTATTCAAAAACTCTAGGCACGCCACTGGTCGTACCTATGCTTTCCGTCTTGTCGTGATGTCTTTTAAAGACGATACAGTCTGATCGATTGTATAGGGAACCATATCCACGGTAAAGTCACGGTAAAGCAGCTAAGGCCTCCGGGCCGCAGCGCTCGTCGAAAATAAAAATACCAAACTTTCCTCTTTGGTCTGACAATAGGTTAACCAAATACGATTTTTATGTCACATACAGCAAGTATGACTAAATTGTTTAAATATTTTTGACTCAATCTTTGACGAGGATTTTTTTTCATTTTGGTGTAAATTATTAAACATTTACATATTGAAAGTAGTAAAATATTGAGTATACAAACTCTTTGATACCTAAACTTTTTAATATTGTAGTATTCATCTAATGCTGGCAACAATTTTAAATCAAATTTGATTTTAAATTATTTTTGAAAATTTTGATTCCATTTTCTTTGTCGTTTTGCTTTCCTTAGCTTCTTGGTTTATTAGAAATTATCAGAGTTCATTGATATCTCGAGTCAGAAACATCTTTTGCAATATGCCACAAGCACGCAGGCGTCATATGGACTCGCTGACAGCAACCAGAGCCGTTACAATGATTGAAGAAGGTCATTCGCAGCGATCTGTGGGTTTGCAATTGGGATTTTCTCGAAGAGCTATTCAAAATCTATGGAATCGTTTCCAAGAGACCGGCAGTGTTAGAAGAAGACCTGGTTCGGGCAGAGTTCGCATTACAACAGCTCAAGAGGATCGTTACATTCGATTAAGTGCGCGCCGAGATCGCACAACGACGGCCCGCAATCTGCAAAATCGTTTACGGCTCACAACGGGTACTCGTGTCAGTGACCAAACTATTCGTAATCGATTGCATGAAGACGTAATGATTTGGGGCGGGATAAGTTTACACGGCAAAACTGAGCTCGCTATTTTAAATGAGGGTACTGTTACTGCTCAGCGGTATATTGAGGAAGTTGTCAGACCACATGTGATCCCATTTGCCCAGCGAGCAGGTCCTGGATTCATCTTGCAAGACAATGCTCGTGCACACACGGCTCAAGCGACTCGGTTTGTACTGGAAGCGTCTCAAATTCAAGTCTTGCCGTGGCCGGCGAACAGTCCGGACTTAAATCCAATAGAGCACAAGTGGGATCAGTTGAAACGAAGAGTTAGAGACGGTGATCAGGAAATCCACAACCAACAGCAACTCATCAACGCTGTTAAAAGGGCCTGGGAAGAGATTCCAATGGAAAATGTCAATGCTTAGCGAAACGAGGAGGGCATACTCGTTACTAAAAGATGAGCATAGAGTATTTTCTTTTGTTTTCAGTAAATTTTATTTTTAACCTTAAATGTGATTTTTTCTTTCAAAAGCAAATAAACTTTTTAATCATTATTATTGGAATAAGTTTATTGGTCTACACGGTAAAAACAACATTAGTTTTCGTTATGGAGACAAAAAAAATAAATTGGTTTTATTATTTTCATGTTACAGACAAAATACCTCATGGCCCTTATTTTGTTTTGAGTAGTATATTTCTGCCGTGAAGCAGTCCGCTGTGTTTCGGTTCGAAAGATTGGAGAGCCAGTGTAATAACCGGCACAAGAGATAAAACCTCTACATCTACATGGGTAACGCATTAGCTCTAACGTATCAAGGCTTTCTAACGTATCAAGGACAACGTCGTGTCAATATTCAGCGGTATTACTTCCAAGCAGGAGAACCGTCTGCTTGTCAGCCGTGTCATGATGCCGAATAAAAATATTAGTTCAATCATTAGGTTTGAATAATGCTATTAGGCTCAGTGGGTAAAAAATATTGAACGAGAAAAGCCGCTAAACTTCTTCGCTGACGGCTAAACAAGCAACCCAGGACGACTACTTTAAATATATAAATTTGTTTTTTTTTTTGAGAATCCTCAACCAATAATTTTAACAGTATCCCTCCTACCTGTTATATATTTAAAGGGGAACACAGCCAAAGCCGGGCGTTACTGTTAGTCGGTAACACGTTAATTAACGCACTGTATGAGTCAGTCACTAGTCAATTGCGCGCGCGAACCAAATCTGCGACCGCGCGACAGGAATTGTGATCAAATCGAACAATAGACTTAGAAATTACATAGACAGCTGATTACGTGTAGTGGTGTTTTGACAGTTAGGCGTATCCTGACTGTTTACTGGTTAAGGCTTTCAGTGCGCTGAACATTTAACTGCATGAACTTTTCATACCATGAGCCTTACGGGTCAGGCAGTTTTACCATGACGTCAATAACTATTCACCTAAAAAATTTTAATAGCTTTGTCTCACTCACTTCCATTCACCATGTCATTAATGTTTTAGTCGCTTGTAGTATTCTTTGAAAATGCCGGCTGACTTAATAACTGCCTGGGAAAGGGATGGTAGATGGAAGTTTGAGAAAAATCTATATTAAATTTGTGTGAATATTTATGTCATAGTTAAACTGCCTGGCGGCGAGCTCGACTAATAAGCGGTCATAGCGTAGACAAGGAAAAAAGTATCTATTTTGTCTAGCATAGGTACAGTGTCAAATTTCTTTATCTAGAAATTAATTAATTTTTTTCAGTAGAGTGCTACTGAAGGGTTTAATCGAGTATTGTCTAATTTATTCCTAAGTCTACGATCGGAAACAATTCGACCGCATAAGGCACACCTGCCATCTGATAGCATGTAATTCAATATTAACAGTACCTCGGCACAAGTATTAATGTAGATATGGCCCGCATGTATTATTATAATTAATAAACTATTGCGTCGCAACCCACGTAAGTTTATCTATGCAAATAAATAAGTGTTTGTAATGACAAAATAACGGTAATTTTTTTCTAAATTTTATAATACAAAAACTCTTTCAGTCCGTTCGAAACGGCTGGACTGATTTCGATAGAGCTCCTGTGATAGATAACTGTGGTACGGAGTAATTTAACGATAGTTTTCTTCCCGAAAAATCTAAAGTAATCATAGTGGACAATTTTTTTCGCAGGATTTTGTTATATTGCAATTGTTTTTGTTGTATTGAGGGGAACATTTTAAGCTTACAAGCAAAATATGACGTTCTCCATTCTTTTCAAATCGTATAAATAGTGCTGCAACTCTTCACTTCTCTCTGGATAAATACCAAAAGCAATGCAGATGAAGTCGCGGCCATAAGCTAACACGCAAAAAAACATTTGTTATGTACTCAAAACAACAAAAAAAAAACATCAAAATTCTAGCAAGTAGCTTTTTTCTAGTCTGCGTAATTTTCGAGATTTTTTATACAAATTTAAATATACACAAACCAATAAAGTCACGTCCGCTTTTTAGAGTTCCGAACCCAAAGTGAAAAAAGGCTCTATTCATATTGCCTCTATTACAACAAATACTAAAAACATAACCTCGGCATATTGACGACCTCGGTGGCGCAGTGGTGTAAACAGCCGACTGCTACGCTAGAGGTTCCGGGTTCGAATCCCGGCGGGGGCGGAACTTTGTGTTATTTGCAAGACGCATGGTTTCGCTTACCGGTCTTGGATGTTGTATTCTTATTTATTTAGTATATACCATATCGTTGCTTAGCACCTGCGATACAAGTTCTTACGATAGAGACAAGAGGGCTGAGACAATGTGTGTGTCGTGATGTGGTTATTTATTTTATTTACATAAGGAATTTTAAAGGGCTCCTTACAACGTGACTTCTTTTCGTATTTTTTTTCTTGTTCTTATCTTTTTACGCATTATATAAATTAAACTTGAACGATGGTACGGAACCCTTTACGTACTAGTCCGACTCACACTAGACCGGTTTTTTAATATTAATTAGTATACATATGTAGAATGGTACTCTTGAAGCTATTATTTCGAAATCGAAGTACAACAATGCATTTATTATATCAATATTTATAATAACAAAACAATACTATTGTATTGTAAACTGCATTGTGTGAATGAGAAGTAAAAAAAATAATCAACGAATCGATAATATGATCGATAATGACATGTTTTATGATAGAGATAATTCACAAAATTAATAATAATACCTGAGTCAGCCCTGCAGTAAGTATCGTGAGAATTTGTGTCACAGGTGCTAAGCAACGATATGGTATAAACTACACAGATAAGAATACTAACATCGAAGACCGATAAGTGAAACAATGCATCTTGCAAATAACACAAAGTTCCGCCCCCGCCGGGATTCGAACCCGGAACCTCTAGCGTAGCAGTCAGCTGTTTACACAGAGGTCGTAAATTTTTTGTCAATTTTCATTTTAGATAGATTAATTTTTCACGCCGTGAGTTAGTTTATTATTGTACTCGATAGGGGTTGGCAGTGGTGCTTGCTATAAACTGCATATCGCATTTTTTATGTTGAGTCCCAGTGTGACAGTTTGCGAACCTGTCGCCACTACCCGGGCACAATTAGGAACATGGCAGCTACAACGTACGGCAGTCCGAGACTCGAACCCTCGACATGTCGGGTCGGGTCGGTAGACTAACTAAGGCACGTAACAAACAGAGCTACCACGTAAACGTCGTAATTAATTTAACTTTTTTGGAATAACTCTAATGTAATAAAAATGCTACCGTAGTAAAAGATCTTAATCATAATTTTGATGAATCAAACGGAACGGGATAGTAAAACGAAACCGAAAACATACTTAAGTCATAGACAAAATTTGTTTCTCGATTTAGTTCTGAACAGATTGAAAAAAGTTTCTTAATAAAAAGCTCGGCTTAAGCGAAGATCTCTGCCTAAGAATAGAATAGCTAATAACTATTGAAATCATGTTTTAGCGGGGAATAGGGGCCTTAAATACGAAACTGTACGTCAGAAATCACACAAAAGCCGCACGCAATCGCGCCGCACCGCAGACGGACCGCATATATATATTGTGACGTCTCTCATAGCCTTACATACTGCACCCACACGCATCTCACACGCTGCAATCGTTCAACAGCTTAACAGGTGGTAGACCTACGTGCGAGATCGTCTGGGTTGATACTATCCTTCTTTCTATTTCCAACTTGAAGCAGTTCGCTGTGTTCCGGTTCGAAGGATTAGAAAGTCACGAGAGGTATAACATCTTTACCTCTACATGGGTGACGCATAGGTGGTTCTCTATGCTTTCCACGAAATCAGGAGCTACATTGTGTTAAAAGGCGGCGGTATCACTTTCCATTAGTTGGACCTTTTGCTTGTTTGCCCGTAAAGTTGTAATAAAAAAACGCAACGGAATTTGGTAAGCACCAGCCTTTAGAAGAAATATAGGTTGACCCCTCAAACGCGGTGCGATCTCCAGCGCCTACATCAAATAAAGAGGTCAATTAATATGGTCGCATTCCTTTCTGTATCTATTGCACTCCATGCAATCAGTGTCAAGAAAAAAAAAAACAACTAAATAGGTTATAAGGTTACCAGTTAAAAAACTAATACTCTATGTATTGTTCAGTTTTGTCGATAGCTGTTTTTTTTTACTGTGTTTTTTCAAAGTGTCACGACCAGTCAAAATGAGAGAGACACGTTTTGACAGACCAGTAATTGGACTTCCCCCAATCGGCGGCGGATGCAGGGGGAAAACTGCGATTGAATTTTCACACAATTATTATTAATATGTATGAATTGTATGACTGAGATACATACAAATACATACGTGAAAAGTTAGCATGCTTTGACATTTGGATGTTTGTAACTCAATAACGTAAAAACGGCTAAAGGGATTTGGATGAAATTTGGCGCACAGATAGTTTATCGCCTTCATTAACAGATAGAATACTTTTTATTCCGAAAAATTGTTAGGTTTCTGAGGGATATAGAACAAAAAAAAAGCGGGCGAAAGCTAGCTATTAAGATATTTATTCATATGAAAGTTGTGTTTTTGGATGTTTGTAACCCAAACACGTGAAAACGGCTGTAGGGATTTGGATGAAACTTGGCGCATAGATATTTTATTACCTACCTAACACATAGGATACTTTTAAAACCGAAAACTTTTAGTCTCCAAAGGGATTATCGAAAAACGAACTGCAAGAAGTAACTCTTCGACAAAAACACTAGATGGCGCTTTTTTATTCACGCCATGCTCCTCAGGAAATTATTATACTACGATAATAAAACTAATTCTAAAGTGTGTAATTCTAAAATCATGAGCAAAAGCTGTACATTTTGTCAGCGATATTGCAGAAGTGGATAAAATAACATTTACACTAATGTGGTATTATCTGTTTTTAGTTTTACGGAATTGCAGTATCACTAGTGATGTGTAAAGTACCTACAGGACAAATTTAGGCTAATAGTTCAATTACATATTTAAAAAAAAAATCAGAAAAAAAAAAATCCCTTTAAATTAATTAAGGGCTTCTTAAAACAGCAACACATAAAACACACTGGAGTACAAAAGTTTTCTAACTTGAAAAATTAATTTATAAAAATGAAAATTGTCATAAATTTTACGACCTCTGTGTAAACAGCTGACTGCTACGCTAGAGGTTCCGGGTTCCTGGCGGAGGCGGGTCTTTGTGTTATTCGCAAGACGCATTGTTTCGCTTACCGGTCTTGGATGTAGCGTTCTTATCTATGTAGTATATACCATATCATTGCTTAGTTCATGTGACACAAGTTCTTACGATACTTACTGCGGGGTTGAGTCAATGTGTGTGTCGTGAAGTGGCTATTATTAATATTATAAAAATCTAAAATATGTTTGAATACAGCTGAATGAAACTTGTATTGTTATAAAAATTTAATTCTCTTACATAATCACACATCATCCATGTTTAGTCATTTCTTAAATGTAAACACGAGAAATTCAATTGAATGTTTTGAAATTCGTAACTTTCATGAATTAAGTATCTTTTATCTTTTTTTTTTGGAGGATTTGGTAGCTCAGTTTGTTACGTGCCTTGGATAACCATCTGACCTGACCCGGCAGGTCATGGGTTCGAGTCTAGGGTTGCCGTAAGTTGCAGCTGCCATGTTTCTTAATGTGCCCAAATAGTGGCGACAGATCCACAACCTGTCACACCGGGACTCAACATAAACATGTGAAAAGCAGTGTGCAGCAAGCACCTCTGCCAACCCCTCTTAAGGGACTACATGAGTTTATGTCTTTTTTGCTTCTTTTAATTACAGCAATCCATCACAGTAAGTATTGATCTTCAGTTTATTCAACTATGAATATTCAATAATAAACAAAGAATATTTAGTAACTTATTTCCTACCCTATAGGATGCTGTGTTACAGCCATGAAACTTCAAAACTTAGCACAGTGTCAGCTTTAACAAGACCAACATTAATCTTACATTGTACTGTCCCAACATTATTTTTTGTTCTATTAATATTTTAATGTTTCTGTCAATACATTCCCTGACAACCAATTAAATATACTCAATAGCTATGTCTTGAATAAAAAGTTTGCTGGTGGTTTTCCAATGACTAGATTTAAAAAGTCAGTTCAGTTGCAAAGTCCGACTTTGTAAGCGTATGTATGCATCATAGTGAATTTGGATTACTTTTCTCAATACAATAGATTACTGCAGTTATTCATACTAGCGAGCAATCTGAATGCCTCATCTATCCTGAGATGCTATGCTAAAATTTAAAATCAAAATAACTTTATTCCATTAACTTAAAACAGTTCTTAGAATAGTCAAGTGAATTTTAATTTTTCAAAAAAAATTAGTCAACCACTGGTTCGGGAAATATATGTTTGGGGAAGAGTCCAATTTAGGAAAGAAAATAACAGCATGAGGTTGTGCCAGCCAGTGCTTTGCCTATCATATTTCTTTTCTCACATTTTTTCAATTGAAAATTACCATAAATTATTTCCATTCTAAAAACAAGTACAAAATCTGTCAAAATTAAGTCAATTTTAATTTTCAATGTTTTTATAAGAAACTACGACTTTACTTTTGTTGATACTTTGCATAATTACTTCTCACTAACAGACCTTTTTAAAAAAATGTGAAGCAGAAGCTTGTGAGGTGATAATGTACAGTTTAGCCAAGTCTATTGAAATAGAATGTAATAACTTTGACAGGATTTAAGTTATGTATAAAATGATTGACACCATTTTCATTTAGTTTAAAGTCAGACATGCAGTTTTCATAACAATACCTACAGATCAAATGTAAAATTTAAAAAAAACATGGCTTTTCCGTAGGTAGGTATGTAATGTAATTTTTTCTTTAATAAAAATAACCTTGACACCATCTCAATATTTTAATGTTTTTATATACAACCATACATAGCAGCTATATACTTATAATGATAGAATGCCGCCTTATTAAGATACAATTAGGAATACCAATATAAACATTTTAGTCCACTTCTCAGTAGGAAATTAATTTAACATCAAATCAACAAGAATAGGCAACAGCAAAGTGATCAAGTCCATTCTAGTTTAGTGATAAGTGAGTATATTGTAATATTTCACACAGTTAATGAGAGCTTTGATTTTCCTTGAACAGTCAACATAGGGAGTGGTCGTAAATAACAAAGCAATGGTAGAAACAAATCGGAATTGAGACTAGCAACAGTTTCATATCAGCACAATGGTGATAGCGTAACTGAAAAGATTACGTTGGAATGTTTATATTTATCTTGCTAGCTCAGCGGGTGGTAAATACTAGCAACAAGTAGCTGATTTCGGAACCCTCAGATTTCGTCTAAACAAACACTTTCCAATAGAAATTCAAAGTAAAATATACTCACCAACTGCGTAACAGTCATCATTTTCAACTTTCCTCCACACAGTCATGCTGATAAATCACAAGACTTTATTAAAAATAATTATTGTTTGAAGCACTCATCATTATTATCACGACCAAAAGCAAACTGTCAAAATACGGGGTGACAGAGTGTCTATGGTATAAATTCAGAACAAGTATGGCGGCCGAGCGACGTTTAGTGATGTACTTGCTTTGTTTTGGTCTATGGTTTTCTAAACAACAAAAAAGCGGCACTGATACGATAAACCAAATGTTTTAAAGTTAAAATTACGTTATTATATTCTTAATTTTGACTTAATACATTTAAATGTATGTATTTATATTGGTATGTACGTTTGTTTAAAGGTTATTATCTAGCAAACTTGAAATTGAAGCTAGTAATACAATTTAAGTTATTTATGCAATGGTTCGAAGAAGTCCGACTATTCGTTTAACTGAATTTTAAAATGTTACTCCAACTTTACTATTCATATATTTTTAATAAGCTGCAATCTAAATATAATGTAAATCCGTTAAAGTAACTACAAAGATTCATACAAATCTACAATCACAATGAGCTAACGCTCTCTAATCAAATGATTAATTTAAGTAGGTATTTTATTTGATTTATTGATGATGCTCAATAGAATATTATCTTTGTATTAATTATGTTATTCTTTTACAGGTAACAATTTCTTCATGTCGTACTTAATCATGACTACGTCATGTTTGGTTTTCTTTGTAGAAGAACAGTCACTTGAAAATAGAAATAAATAATTCTTAAGAATCTTTATCAACACGAGACTGGGAGAACTCCATATCGCCAATCGCTTCCTGGCATTTCTTTACTACCACAACGCCTCGTGGCCGCTTTATAACACTATTACAAGACTTTCGCGTTGTGGGCGTTTTACAGTGAAAACTGCTGACAACCCGGTCAGCAGTTTTGTTATTCAATGAGCGTTTTATATCTGATATATAAATCGTAGGTTTCACCATAGAGAAACCTAACACTTTTAAGGTTCCCTAACACTTATGCACCTCAGCGAACCTTATTATTGTAGTAGATAAAGGCTACATTTTTTTTATTAAAACTTACTTATCTTTTATGTCTTCCCGATATCTTTCCCAACCTCAATTTCCCGAACATAGTAGTAAATTTTTCGTTTTGATTAATTTAATCGAATTAGCAATTTTTATATTATTTTAGCTCGATTTTTATAAACGGTTTGAATTCTAATAACAAAAATCTATCACGGATGTACTATCTAATACAAACAAACAAAAGCCTTCGATCAGACACGTATTTGCATTTTTTTTTTTTTGATAAAATGAACATTTAGATATACGCCGCTAATTATGACCTAGGCTCTTTGATTTGTTTAGATAAAATTATTCTTAAACAGCCTATGTAACCATAGCAACTACGCGGACACAATGATGCTGTAAAGCATACAGTGTGATTTTTTTTTCTAGGATTTTTATTACTCAGTATTAGATACCTAGAAATTATTATTATCATTCAAACATAATGTTTTAGAGATTATATTTATACCAAGTAGATAATAGGGAATATGCATGACTTTTTTTATTATAATTCAATACCATAAATAAAATATCAGACTTATTAACTCAGTTATAAGCTTCAAAGTCATTGGTTACACAAAGAGATTCAATATGTAGGTACAATGACGTCAAAGTACACGGGCGCCATACAACTTCCATATAAAAGATTGTTCTGATGAGCGAGATAGATATTTACATACTTTGAATGGTTATCTCCCTGGTTTATCGTTCAATTCTAATTCTGTTTTCACAGTAAATATACTATTTCGACATACTTAACGATGAATTGATTGAATAATCATACTAAATTTCATGCATATATACTACGACGAAGAATATATGGAAAAAGTATCAAACCCAATTTTTTTAATGTAGGTAGGTACTTAGCATGCAACGCCGGTCCGATGGAAGCTCGGTTTTTTAACCATTGCTGTCTTTTTTAGCTAAAATCTAGTAAAATAGGTCAAGCTAAACACACACGAAAGAAAAATCTCTTAACTTACTAAACAAATTAGGATCTTTGATGCTTTGTAAATCATATATTTTATTTATGAATGCATGATACGTTAAATAATGTGTCACCGACTAACAGTAACGTCCGGCTTTGGCTGGATTGGGTTTTAAATAAAATACAGGAAGGAGGACTGTTTCTATTTTTTGTTGAGGATTCTCAAAAAAAAAATCATGATAGTAATCATCATGCTTAAAATGTTTGTTTAGTCTATGAATGTATGAACTAATATTTTCATACAATGTCACGGGCAAACAAGCAAACGGTTCACCTGATGGATAGTGATACCACTGCTTATTGACACCAGGATGCTCCGGATGTCGTGGAACGCCAAGAGCAAAGCCATACCATTTCCCATGCAGGGGTAAAGATGTTACACTCGTGTCTGTAATAACACTGGCTCTCCAATCCTTTGAATCGAAACACAGCAAACTAGTAACGGCAGAAATGGAAAAAAGAGGTACCAACCCAGGCGATCTCGTACGTAGATCTGCCACCTGTAAATTATATATGAACTTATAATGAAGGCCTGTTGTATGGCCGATCAAAAAAAAAAAAAAAGAAGATTTAACTCCATGTATCTTGCAAGCCTCTGTTTATATAAAAAATTGGCAAAATATTTTTTACTTTACTTTGGTCTTAAGAAAAATGTATGATTCAAAATAAATTTGGATTTTTTTTTCCTAGCTCTTAACTACCGTGCGTTTGAACTATATAACTAGTCACAAAATTTACAGAGCTTGACACAAATTTTTCCAGACGGGCCAATTAAAACAAGTTGCATGAACCATTTCTTCGTTTATACTCAAGTAGTGTAATGGCTATAAAAAATTATAACAAATTATCAGAAAATATAATTAAATTGACATACAATAAATTTAAAAACCTCATTTAATTATCTTTTGGACCAATGATTTTATGAACTCTGATTTTAATGTTTGACTTAACTGATATCGACCATACTTTGTAAATATTACTTGACATTTATTCTGTTTAATTTAATTTTTCTAGTTTAATTTTTGACATGATTTTTGTAACATTCTTTATAAGTTTTAATATTTTATTTGTCTGACTCATTTATATTTGTACGCTAATTATGGCAAGTTTTAAAGGGACTTTATACTAATTTTAAAATGTTTGTAAAATAAAACCTAACAAATATAGACTATTCTATTCTATACTTGTTTTTTTTTGTAATTTTTATGATGTAACTACAAAATTACAGTAATAATTTTCAGATTTTTTCCTTTTCTAGTAAGTAATCTACGATATGGCTTACCAAATTTTATGATTCTAGTTCAGAGGTCGTATACTCGTATTTGATTGCGTTGACTTAGTAATTAGATTTTGTCACAGCTCCAAGAAATTACAAATTTGAGAATTTCAACTTAATCCAGCTGCCTCCATGCGTTCTTGAGAAAAAGATTATCGACAGACGAACAGAGAGTTTCACAAACAGCTAAAAATAACTATGCAAGCAATTCAGGTTTTTTATTTTCTCACTAAGGTGGCAAACCAGCTTACGTCACATTTGATGGACGTTTGTAATACTTCAAGGGTATTAAGCACTGACCCTAACTAACTACCTACAACTACAGGTGACATTTTGAAGAAGTTCACCTTGATAGCAGAAAAAACGAAATTATTGAAATTCACCCACATGGAAAATACCATTTTGTAATTTCTTGAGTACTTCCAAAGGTTATATCCAAATGGAAGTACCAGGTACCATGACATTTCATCTGTTTCAACATCCCCGTTGCGGGCCATCGGGGATGTTGAAACAAATTTTCCCAGCGGCCCCGTTAACCGGGTAGACCAACGGGGACGTTGACATCGACTCAAATTTACTACATCTGAAAAGACTTCTGGCTCAGATTATAGAACTATAAATCTGAGAATATTATATTAAATCGTGCAATGCCCTTACGAACTGCCAAAAATCCAAATTATTGAGCGGCCATTTTGCACAAATTTGAGACACATTTGTCAAAACTTTTCACATATTTTGAATGTCAATGAATTCAAACAATGAAAACTTTCTGAATCGCTTTATTTGGGCTGTTATATCCACAGGTACACTGTTTGGCGTACTAGATGAATTAGTTAAAATTAAAATTAAAAATAGATACTTAAAAAATATAGAAGCGCTAAGTTTTTTTTAATTAGCACATAGTCACTAGATGCTAGATATTAGATAAATAGCTATAAATAAAACGACAAATACAATAGTGTGCTCAGTAGCTTCCTAGTGATACTAAAAAATTACGCATGGGCATTATTCCATAAAAGTGTTGAATAAAATAGTTTGTAATAATCAGAGGGTAAGATTTAAAATTACTTTTTTACCCTTTTATTCCGGCTGTAAAATGTATAAATAAATAAATAAATAACAACATCACGACACACAAATTGATTCAGCCCTGCACTAAGTATCGTAAGAACTTGTATCGCAGGTGCTAAGCAACGATATGGTATATACTAAATAAATAAGAATACAACATCCAAGACCGGTAAGCGAAACAATGCGTCTTGCAAATAACACAAAGTCCCGCCCCCGCCGGGATTCGATCCCGGAACCTCTAGCGTAGCAGTCGGCTGTTTACACCACTGCGCCACCGAGGTCGTCAAACTTGGTGTTTTAGACTTCTGCCTAGAAAAATGTCAAAATCTTATTTATGGAGATACTTTAATGTAGATTTTATTCCATATATGTTCCCACTACCATTGTCCGTCCACACTAGCGTTGTCAGTCCCCACTCGCTTTGTAAATCCTCACTGGCGTTGTCCGTCCGCACTGACATTTTCCGTCCCTACTGGCAATGTCAATCCCCACTGGCTTTGTTCATCTCCTGGCATTGTCCGTCCTAAGAAACTAGAGTGTTTCGCCAACTGGGAATAACCCGATTCTCTTACTTACAATAATGATAAGAATTTATTGTTTTTGAAATTTAATATTATTATTTGACATTCACTAAAAACCCAAGGACCCACTTGAATAAGTTCAACTAGGTATTTTTGCACAAACATTTTACTTTTAATAAATTTTACGTTTAAAGTATAAAGAAGCAGCGAATTTTGAGATTTAGATTGCTTATGCCGTTCATTACAAAAAAAAAATACCGACATTAAAACCTGAAGAGATTATCAAGTCGACTCTTATAATTTGCATGTACAATTGGTAAATAATATTGGGAGTAATTTTAAAAGTTTTATATTTCTAAGCTTTACAAGCAGTGAATACACAAGCAGTGGGGTTACTAGACTGTCCGGGGCCCGAAATAAACAGATTGGGGCCCTTAAAAAACTAGCGAGTTTTGTTTTACTGCTGGTCCCTTACACTGCTTGCGTTGGGGGCCCTTGAGACTTGAGGCTCCTGATATTTTGCCGCCATGCCATAGTTACATTACTTTACACAATAATAATAGGTAGCCTGAGAACCTGCTAAATAAAGCGCCTCTTACACGATCCTAGGTCCCAATCGCATTCGCACAAACAGTTATTCAACGTGCGTTAAAAAAGCTTTCAAATGATTAAACTACTCATGTATTTGTTAATACGAGAGCGTTTTTAAAGCGTGGCGCTTTTTAACCGAGCACTGTTGGATTTCTGCATTGGACGTTAGGTCTCGTTTGCACCAACATTTAAATTTGAACGCTTTTAACGCGCGTTTAAAAGCTGGGGAAACAGACTGGCTAAACTATCAAATGTGTTTTCATGTACTCAGTGTGAATTAAATATGTGTATATATTTACTGTAATATAAGATGTACGGAATGAAAGTAATTAGCTTTTATTTGTTTGCAGAATTCCATCACACGTCTCAGACAACCAGGAGGAAAGTATGAACTCTTACAAGTTGAAATCCAATAGCTCAGAGATGTACGTACCAAAAGAAAGGGAATTCTATAAAAAGAATAACGACGGAAAAAATTTCTATAGATCAATAAAAGAGCGGTTTGAAAATCGCTCGAAGGACGATCTTTATGTGTTCGATGAAAAAATGGAACAAAATCTGAGTGAAATACAAAGATTTTTTCAAGGGAAAAACGTCCTTATTACAGGCGCAACAGGTTAGATTTTAACTTGTTTGTCTATTAAACTAGCTTTTCCTCACTACGTTAGCGTAGAATTCATATTCATATTTTTTTGGCGAAATGAAGCCTGTCATTGAAAATCCATCCTAAATACTTCACTTTTTAAGTTCGAATTATATGCGTCCGTGCAATCGAGCGGCTTAGCCGCTACACCGCGAAATAACAAGCAATTGCAATTCTCCTCTTTCCTTTGCCGTAGTCGGGTAAAATTTTGCAAGCCTCATAGATGATTCCCGAGGCGAAATTGTCTCTTTTCTGCAGCTAATAATTCAATATTATTGCGCTCTGCATTTTCTCTCGACAACAGCAAAATGTTTCCTATGCCACCCGGCCTCATTCATCTAATTCGGCTCCTTAGTTAAGGAGTTATAGTGGAACACGCTAAACAAACATACGACTGATGAAATCATCCTCTCGTCTCTGCTCTGCAGAGTTGGGTAAAAAATTTGCGATGACATACGACTTTCTTCATCATCTTTTAATGCAAGCTTTACTACACCCATTCGGACTTCTTAAGAAAATTATGCAGGGCCGGCCCCATTTCATCAAAGCAAAAAACATAGGCATACGTTCTATCCTTCGTTGTGGATATTCCAGCCATCAGGAATAAACGCTTTGAGAGCCTATATCTAACCTGGGTATATTTATCAGGGAATACATCGGCAGGCGAAGAATTCCACTCCTTTGCATTACGCATTATAAAGGAATTCTCGAGGCAATCTTTAGGCAATTTTAGGCAAGAGTAAATAGACTTACCCTGGGTAGGCATGTTCTACCTTAGACGTCATCACCGCATAACATCAGGCGGATTCAAATGCTTATCTAGTTAAAAAAACTCTTTTCCAAGAGTTTAACTCCTAGGGACCAAAATACTTGAAGCTCGTTGATTATTGCTCGTGGCCAGAAAAGCCAAACAATTTGCAAAGTCAGTTTCAAAGATCACACGCATTGACAATGGAGAAATTGGTTTTTACGGTTGATTTTAGAATAGACTATAGATGGTTTGATTCTTTTTACTCTGCTAACCCATCAATTTTAAGGATTCCTGGGTAAAATGCTGGTAGAGAAGCTGCTGCGATCCTGTCCGGGGGTTGAGAACTTGTACTTGATAGTTCGGCAGAAGAGAGGCAAGGATATTAACCAGAGATTGGACGAAATGTTGGATGAACCTGTAAGTATTGTTGTTTTGCTAGGTAACACGTATTTATTAAAATATAAGTTGACTTTTAAAAACAGCAATCGCGAAATAATAGTTTTGAAAAACCGGCGAAGTGTGAATTGGAATCATAACGAATATGTCATGGCTAAGAGTATAATGGAGGAACGTTAAATGGAAAAATGGACTAGATCAATGAAGTAACCAGATTTTGATTATATGCACATGAAAGGGCTACTTTATGATTTAGTCAAAAAATATAATTAGTATCGGAAAATAATTATAACTATTTTATTTTTCGTCTATTCAATGTATCCTACGTCAATTTTATTTTATTGGTTTAGACATCAAAGAAATGGATGCAATTGATTATAAAATTACCAAGCAATTAATGATGATAAATCATTTCGCAGATTTTCAAAAGGCTGAAGGAAGAAGTCCCCAAGTACAGACACAAAATAGTAGTTGTACCGGGTGATTGTGAAGCCTTTGGCCTAGGACTGACGATCAGTGACAGACAGATGCTGATTGACAAGGTATGTTGCTAGTAGTTCAATAAGTCAATTAGTTTACCTTTCATATTTTGTCCTAATTGGAACATTAAGCCATAAACTGTACATCACTCTCTTACTCTAGTAAGTAAGTCTAGTGAGTAAGTGTTTCAGAAAAAGGGCATACAAATTACATAATCTGGGTTTCTGTTTGGTATCTTCCACGACTTTTTTCTGAATCGTTGGTCGAGTAATTTTTTAAAGTTTAATTTCATTAGCTTTTTATGAAATTTTCGACAATTCAAAGACTTTTATAAAGTCAACTGACTGAAGTTTTTTTGAGTTTTGACTTTGTTCTACTGTAATAACAGGCATACATACGACCTTCATGGCTTAACAGTCTAAAACACTGGCCATGACACCATACAGTATCGACAATTAGTTCTAAATTTTCTAACAGGAATCCTGCCCAGGCTTTTTGTTACAACAATATTTTTATCAGATTAAAATAATATTTGTTCTCCGAATTACGGAGAAACATAACTTCTGTTACATCTGTCCTGATTTTAATTTAGGAAATCGAGACTAAATCATTATTCGCACACCCTTTTTCCATTAACCTGTGGTCGATCTTTTCACTTTTTGTCAGATCATCCCGTCACTCACATACACTCCACTCCATGCACCTTTTCTTAGGTCTGTTCTCTCTCGGCTTTTTACATTCCCAAAGACTTTATAACAAATACTACGTCATGTATTTCAGGTGAACATAATATTCCATTCTGCAGCGACTGTGAAATTCGACGAGCACCTCCGTGCGGCTTTGAACATCAATGTTGAGGGACCCTTAAATATGTTGCGTCTGGCCAAAGACATGAAGAATTTGGACGTAAGGATATCTTTACCCTTGAATTTTAATTTGTTTTGGAGTTTTTTGTGGGTAGTAAAATCAGAAAACAATTTAGATTTGCGACTTGTCACATTGGGACTCAACATGAACATGCGAAATGCGGTGTTTAACACCTGCCTCTGCCTAACCCTCTCGAGGGGTCAATAACAGCGTGAGTTTATGTTTATAATAAATTGGACGTTCAGAGTTTTAAAAGTCTCGGCCATATAAGATCTGAATCTGATACATACGTTAAATCATAAAATTATCAATTAATTAGTGAATTGCAAGTGTCAGATATCCATACAAATAAGAGGCCATCTTGCAGAAATCAAATGAAATTATCCATGACATACGGTTATTTTTGAAAAAGATTTCTCAGAATAATAATTATATTAAATCCTTATTTGAGCCTTTTTAGGTACTCTGATTACGTAAGATTATTTATGAACCGATTAATATTTTTTAGAGGACACCTCGAGCCCGTTTGTTGCCCACCGCCAGCTTGTCGCGCTAGCTTGATCTCTACCAAACATAATCTCGTTCTCGATGACGTCCCGTTGACATCGCCGGTGGACAACGGTCTAATTTTATTTTCATGGCGTCGCAACTTTGACTTTTTTTTCAGGTGTTAATGCACGTTTCCACTGCATATTCCAACTCTCACTTGACCAGCATTGAAGAGAAGTTTTACCCGTTCGGGACGACCTGTGACCAACTGCATGAAACCATTGACAAGCTGACGGACAAACAGATCGACGACTTACAGCCTACGTGAGTCAACTCCCATTTGATTGCAATCTTGATTTCCTGACATGTCAGGATTGTCATGCAGGAATGAGGCCAGTTAACGTAAATGTCAGGAATATTTAATATAGATATAATTAAGTTATTTACTACAAAGTATATTCAATATTATATTCTTCTTTTCAATCTTTGCGTGGCAGTTGAAAAAGGAGGTGAAACGAAAACCCAGAATTGTTACGGATTAAATGAAAACCAATTGGTTAATTTAGAATAATAGAATGAAGGCAAACTACCAGTAAATCTAGCAAGAAAACAAAAAATATATAACTTCAAGACGCTCTGACTCAGCATTATCATTCAAGTATTTGTGTCCAAGTGTTGAGCAACGATATATTTAATTAAATAAGACTACATCCGAGACAAACAATAACACAAAGTTTCGTTCACGGTGTGATTCGAACTCGGGACCTCTTGCGTAGCAGCCAGCTGTTTCCCGCACTTTAATTTTTATATTTCTTTTTCAGTATCTTAGGATCTTGGCCGAACACCTACACCTTCACAAAGGCGCTCGCCGAAAAAGAATTGAGGTGTAATTCTGAAAATGTTCCTCTAGGCATATTTAGACCTGCTATCGGTAAGTATTCACCTACTTCCATAGAAATCATCTAGCCAATAAAAGTCTAGCTTCTTTACTATAGTACTATTCCGATACATGTGACCTAAGCGATCGATTATTTAATAGTGTGGTGTGTCGCACTGGTGGCTTCATGTGGTAAACACGTGGGCACTTTAGGGGAGGGAATGCATAGAGGAAATTCTAAAAGAGAGTGAGGACGCATCTTTTCCAAGATTGCGCAGTTTCATATCACAGAAAATTTAGTGGTATTCCAAAACTACCGATAAATGCCGTACAATACGTCAATTAGGTCAGGCATAACTGTCACCTAAGCGCGGGTTTAGGTCACAAAGTGCTAAAAAATTCATAAAACACCTGGTAAAGAAAGTAATTCTAAAAACTAAACTAAGTAAAGTAACTTGGGCCTCTTTAAGGCAAGGGTGAATAGGTTAGGCATGATCCACCTTAGACCTCATCGCCGCTTAACATCAGGCGGGTTTGGGATCAAATACCTATAGTTTTGTAGTCCAGTTCTATTTTTTTTGGTAAGTTTAGTATTTCCACAATTTTTTAATTAAGCGTATATTATTTATTTTTCATCTGCAATAACCTTTCTGCAGGAAAGGCTTGTTCCAAAGATGGCCAGTTCTGTCTGGAATGGGCTACTTGAATCCAGTTGGGACCGGCAATTTTTTTCAGCTCATTTTCCCATGTAGATCTACCTCTCCTTTTACCTTGTGGACCTGACCATGTGGTCATCCTTTTTGTTCATCTCTCGTCTCGAAGGTGCGCCACATGTTCGACCCACTTCCATTTTAATGATTGAGCGTGTCCCAATCCATCCTTTGCCTTGGTGATGTCTCTGATTTTCTTGTTTTATCTTTTGTATTTTTTTCATGTTCGTCATACTGCGCTCTATTCCTCTTTGACAAGAGATCATTCTATCTTTGGTTCAGTAGTTAAACTCGCACGTTTGGCAGGCATACGTTAGGCATGGTATAAGGCATGAATTTAGTACCTTAGTTTCCATTTTGATTTGGCATGCTGCTTTTGAATATATCTTTCAGTGCCCAGTATTTGTTCCCAGTATTGTATTACAATAGTAAAATACGACGATTTCACGGAGCGATTCCGCAACAGGTCTAAACCGTCCACTGTGACACGTAAGGTTCTAAGATAGAGTCACTGCTCGGGCAGCTATTTGATTATTTACTATATGCTATGTGTTAAGGATAGTTTCTCCTTGATATATATATATTTGTATATCGTAAATACCTACAGAGAAAGACTCTGGCAAATAATGGACGAAGAAATGTGTAGATTTAGATCCTCCTATGAATTATATTGTTTTTTACAGTGATATCGTCAGCCAAAGAACCTCTAGCGTCATGGGTAGACAATATGAACGGACCAACTGGAATCATCATCGGAACTGGTAATGATAACAATCAATTTGAATGTGTAATCGGCAGACCTAAGATGTTTCTCACGCTTTGCTGCTATTAATTAACTTATACGTAGGCAACACTGAAAATGTTTAGAACTGGCCAGTTAGAAACGTTGCTAATTAAAACTTTTTTTGAATTTCAATTTTAAAACTCTTTGGTAACCTAATGTAGTATATTGTATTCATTTCATTTGTCATTTGTTTTTGTGAATTGGCGGCAGTTCTAAAACTCTTGTTACACGTGAAAATAAACCTAACGACTACTGATAGTGGATAGTATCAGCGTTGTGCGACGCATTATAGAGGAAGATAAGAGAGTGACCTATCAGCAGATATGAGCATGCCTAGGCATTGATATGAGTCAAGTTCAAAAAATGTTACACGAAAATTTAGGCGTCATGAAGCTTTGTTCCTGATATCCATCTCCACGACGACTTTAACCGACGACCAGAAACACCTTCGCATGGACTGGTTTCGCCAAATGTTAGGTAAGCTCAACGTCGGTGACTCAAATGCTGTATTTGACATCATCACAGGTGATGAAAGCTGGATATATTGCTACAAACCCGAAACCAAAAGGCAATCAGCTTAGTGGGTGTTTTCTTTTGAGGATCGGCCAACTAAGGTAAAGAAAGGAAGAAGTCAAGGAAAAAAGATGATTGCCTCATTCTTTGGTCGGAAAGGTCATTTTGCGACAGTTGTGCTAGATGATGAAAGGACAGTTACGGCAGACTGGTATTTCAATCGCTGTTTGTCTTGGAAAAAATCGACAGCAGCGCCCTCGAAGCAGGATCCTCCTTCACCACAACAATGCTTCAGCGCACTCCGCAAAACGGACTTTTGAATATTTGACTATGGCAGGTGTCGAGATAATGAGTCATCCGACATAAAGTCCTGACCTGGCGCCCTGCTACTTTTATTTATTCCCAAGAACTAAAGATAAAATTTGAGGTATTCGCTTTACGAGCCCTGAAGATACGTTGAAAGCGTACAAAAATGCCATAGAAGAGACCTTTAAGGAAGAATGTGCCCACTGTTTTTCTCAGTGGTACCATCGAATGCGACGATGTGTAGAGAGGAACGGAGATTACTTCGAAAAACAATAAAAGTAACGGCAACTTTCTACATTAAGCCTTTTTTCATTTTCCAAACATTTTCAGTGTTACCTAGGTACTAATAACAATAAATAAATATAAATGCTTAGATTACTTAGTTATCAAAATATATCAATTATTCACATTTATTTTTAATCCACTGCCAGGAAATATGTTTTTCGAGCGTATTATGTGCTTTTATTTATTCCTAAGTAATCCATATGTCTTCCAAACTGCTAGATGGATTTTGACAATTAAGGTATCCTTAAATTTGTCTCATAAACCCAAGTGTCCATACATCAAATAGGTAGGTATTAAAAAAACTGCTTTCTTACTGAACTTCGCATAAGTTTAAGCTTCATGACATAGACATTAGAATCAGGGGGATTTAGGCGAGGGTAATTGAGGCTACAGCCTCGGAGCCTCCACAAGACAGGGGCCCCCACTATCAGACTTGTAAACAACTTATACTTTATTTTTTTCGCATTTTACCCTTACCTATAGTACTTTGTACAAATGTGATTATATTTAATATTTATTATTATAACAGAAATCGTCGATCTATATTTGTTGACTCCAATCTGTGAAATATCAAAATCTCAAATGGCAAAATTCTTGTTTCCGATTTGTATTTATTTGAGTAATAAAAGAATTTATGCTTGGTTTCACAATAAACTTGATACTTTATTTTTCATTTTATTTGGAAAATAGCTTGGAGCCAGGGGTCCTCCACCCCTTTTTTGCATCTGAGGCCTCCAGACCTCTAAAATCCGGCAGCGATTAGGATCCCCTTGCTTACGATTTGTGGTCCAAGCCTCGAACCAGAATTAACAACGGTATATCTTCAACTCCGCACCCGGTACTGAAGGGTTTTTTTTAAGAAATAATAAAAAGCAATAATGATTTAACTCATAAAGAAATACTTTGTTTTACAGCCACTGGTATGATAAGGTCGCTGCATTGTTGCTCTTCTACATCAGCAGAGATTGTACCAGTAGACTTTGTTGTATCTTGTTTACTAGCCGCAGCGAACCATGTTCATCATACATATAAAACCAGGTACATTTGCATTCAAATACTCTTTTTTTCATCGTTCTAGTGTGTCTCATCTTTTTACTGAGCAAACTCGAGATGCATGTACACGCCAAACCAACACAGCATTAATCGAACGTCCTATATGACATGGAACAACAATTATCTTAAAACCTTTTAATTACTTTTAATGATACCTTCAACGTTAATTGATTTAAACTGTTATCATTCGAAGTTATATGTGCTTTTCTTTCAGTCCACCCTCTGAGCCTCCAATATTCAACTATGTCAGCACTTGTGAAAATAGAATCACGTGGGGTGAATTTATGGTACAGAATATAACCAGAATGAAACAGTACCCTGTGATAAATGCTATTTGGTGAGCAATTAATAGAACATGAACTTACACTATCTGAGACTACATTATAGTACCTACATTACGATACTAATCATATTTTAGTTTTGTTAAAAAAGTTACAGTTTTTCCATATTTCACATCAGAAAATTGTTTTTGTACTTTTTAATGAAATAAGTGAGCGGTTAGTCTGAGTGATATAATAATTTCACACCGTGAAACTTGAATTCCATCCTAACTCCACATCTGACACTAACGTCTTAGTTATATCCCTATAAACAATTGATTTGCATTACAAAGTATTTAAATTCACGTAAGTTTAGGAGGAAAATAAATCTTCATTTCTTGTTATCTTTTCTCATTTGAGGGGTATTTTATAGTCAGTTCAATAATACGTAGATACTCGCATAATTGTGACTAAGCGCGGGTTTAGGTCACGCCGTGCTAGAAATGTTTACACATAGACTGCAGTACAAGGTTAAGCTAAGTGCTATCCAATTTCGTTTCAGGTATTTGTCTCTAACACTGAATAATTCAGCATTAATGAACCAAATTTACATATTCCTGTTGCATTTACTGCCTGCGGCCCTCATCGACGGTGTAGACATGTGCATTGGAAGAAAACCTAAGTAAGTCATTGTAACAACCGAAATGTCGTATGTGCCAAATTAAGCTGTCCCTAAGGCCCTTGAGTACCTACACAAACATTTGGAGCTCTGTTTGAAATTTGAATGAAGGTCCAACAAATAAGTCCAGAAGGTGAAATGCGGAACTATAGGTAGGGAACCTAGCAACAGAAGGGGCCAGAAGGTCAGGCCCGAAAGGGATTCAAGAAGAAGGATTAAAAAATAAAGCCAAATATATATTTTATGTCAAAGTTTAATAGCAGGTTATTAAAGTGTTTGCGGAACTTTACAAATTAAACTAAGTGGCTTTAGGTAACTCACTCTGCAAGTGTAATCCTTGTTGTTGTTTTCACTCTTCCAATAATATCTTATCTTGAAAAGAAGGCTGTCTCTGACAAGAAACGTTTCGAATACCTTCATCCGTATCTGGAATAAGACCCAATACCAAAAAGGTAATGCCTTACTCCAAAAGTACGAGAAAGGAAGTTTCAGCCGAATTTTCATTTCATTTGGATACAATTTTAATTCCGAAACACAAGCGCAATCGAGGCGTGTCTTCTGTTAAAAGTTATATTTCAGGCACTGTTACAAGCAGTGTTGTACCCATTGTCTCAGAATAACTAGTTTTGCTTAGTTGGTGCTTATTATTATTAATGCTTCCGCTTGTTGCTTAACGTGAATTTTTATTTGAGGGCTTCAATGTAGCAGCGGCTTAAACCGTTGTCTGTGACACGTGAGGTCTCGGGTTCGAGTCCCGCCTCAGCAATAGTGCCACGAATATTTACTTTAAAGTCATGTTTGTGGCTTAGTTTGAGACTAAAACAATTTGTGTGAATTGTCCTGAGATTTTTTTTTTCAGGATGTTTAAATTATACAAAAGGATACACAAGGTGTCTTCGATCCTTTCCTATTTCTGTACGACCGAGATCACGTTTTGCAACAAGAATACCAGGAAACTGTGGGAAGATACCACTGAGCAAGATAAAAAGGTAAATAAAAGAAAAGTGCCTACTAAGAATGGTTTCTCGCTTCTTATCTAGGAATCTTTCTTATTTGACGTCCTGGGAATTTCAGCTTCGAAGGTAAAACATCAGACACTAACTGACCGAATAAATGACCGCTATACTTTTTACCTGATTGCCGTTAAAGAGGGTATTAATATTTTCGGCCTTCATACTCAACACATACATATATCTCTACATTTTCTCAAAACTATGGCCAGATTTATTTATTTGAATCATTTTTTTTTTCTAATAAATGTGAAGATCACATAAAGGTTTCATTAGAAACTGTGTCGTACTCATTATTAGTTTCATTAGAAACTGTGTCGTACTCATTATTAGTACGACAAACAGTGTCGTACTCATTATTAGTTTCATTAGAAACTGTGTCGTACTCATTATTAGTACGACAAACTGTGTCGTACTCATTATTAGTTTCAATTCAAAAGTTATTTCAAAAGCGTGCCTTCATTTATAAAATGTACAACTACTTTTGCCAGATTGGCCACCCACGGCGTCTTAGGTGAGCTAGGTATCACCGTAAAATAATTTCTAGGGAGGTGACCGTTCAGACCGAAGGGTTCACCATTCTGTCGGGAACCTTCTATCCCAGTTTTTATTCGGAAAACCCTTTTTCATTAGCCCTTAACATTCCTCGTGCCCCAAAGTCATGCAAGCAAAGGTCGAGCCGGTAGAGGCACCCCTGGGTGCCTTATAGTTTTTATCTCTTGCTTTCATAAGGGTCGAAACGCCTTCTGCGTGAGAACTCAAAACGTCTGGATCGTGACCGGGTCTGGTCGATGCTCAGGTTCGATGGGGAGGCAGACAGGTATGGCGGTCATGCCTTTGCTTTCCGTCTTGTTGTGTTATCTTTATGACGATTCAGTCTTATCGATTGTTTATTAATAGTAGCCAGCTAAGGCCTCAGTTAAATTTCTAAAACAAATATAAAACTTTTTTTTCAAACGGTCAATTGCGCACTAGATAAACTAAATGATTACAAAATTCTGAATGTATATGTCATCGGCCAACTGTTTAGACTAGGCCATACCAGTTGATACTAGAGTGTGCGTATTTTTATCAGGATCACCTAGTTTGGCCTAGCCTAAACTAGTCTATCCTATCGGGCTAAGGACAATTTAGTTTGAACTAGGTATAGCCCAGTTAATCCTATCGCGTAAAGTAAGAACTAGTTTAGCCTAGGCAAAACTAGTTTGTCCTGAAATCGGGTTTGGCCGGTAACATATATACTATAATAACTTCAGCGTGGATTTTTTTTAATTATTCACTCGATTATTTCATTGTCAATCATAATTTTAGATATTCCTATTCAGCATGAAGGAATTGGACTGGAACAAATACTTCGCGACTTATTTCCTAGGTGTTAGAAGGCACCTATTGAAGCAAACAGACGAAACGTTGCCTCAGGCGAGAAAACTATTGAAAAGGTAATTGTATATAACTACAACATGCATTGTATTATTTCATCACATGGTGTACTATCATGAAATTTTTAATATTTTTCGAGAATGCCGTTCACCTTTAAGGAGGGGTAGGCGTCCTATTTTATTTAAAAAAAAAACAATTTTTAAAAGACCTGTCTAATGATACCCCTATTGGGTAGCGAGAAAAAAAATCATCCCCACTTTATATGTAGGGGAAGTGCCCCAAATTTTTTTTTCTTTTCTTTTAGTTTTAGCACTTTCTCGATGTGGTCAATACACTCATACATGCAAAGTTTAGCAATAACCGTAAGAACGGACGCAGACATGACGAAACAATAAGGGTTCCGGACGTGAATTACGGAACCCTAAGGAACCCTAATACTACCGGTAGCCTACCAGCCAACCTCCTTGTAAATTTCGATCATGTTTTGTATTTTTTCAGATTATACTATCTACATCAGATTGTACGATTAATTTTCATCGCACTCGCTGTCTACGTACTTTGGTCGACTCTCTCTTTACTTCTGTAGAAAATAAAATAAAAATGCGATGGGATTGCGTTATGTAGTATAAATAATCATTAAGAATAATAATAAAATAACCACATTACAACACATACATTGTCTCAGCCCTGCAATAAGATGTGATCTTTACAATATGGTTTAATTGCTACATAGATAAGGACACTACATCCAAGACTAAAGCTAAGCAATGCGTCTTGCGAAAGAACAAAATACCGTCCCCGCAGGGATTCGAACCCAGAACCTCTTGCGTAGCAAGCTGTTATAAGCCCCGCAAAATAGACAAATACCTGGCGGCCATGTTGGTTACGTCAAATTGACGTCACATCCTATTGAATTCTTAGTACCGCTAGCAACACTAGTCAGCGGCGTTTTTTTTTTCCACATTTTATGTAGTTTTGTTGTTATATTTTTTATTTGTTGCTTATTTTGTTAAGTTTGTTTTTATTTGTTGATAAAATCAGTGGAAAAGTACAAAAAAGTAATGCTCGTGCACCGAATGTTTTATGTATGAAGTTTATAGTTTTTGTATTTTTTTGGTTAAATTTTTACTTAGCGCTTCTTTTAGACAATAATAACTTTTAAAGAAAATGAATCAACCTTGATAGATTTCGAGTTCGTAGCGGGTCCCAAGACAGCCGTTAGGGTTTCCGGACACAGCCTGTGCGTCATTGCACAGCTGCATAATACGTTGATTATTGGATCAAAGGATGCCATTGTTGATCCTGGTGAACAGGAGGTGCAGTGCTGGGACAGAGTAGCGGGTGTGCATCGAAAAAAAAATAGTTCACATAATTTTTCTACACCCCATGTCACATAAATTACTAGTGATTTGAATGTCAATTCCTCATCAATCCGTTAGAGGTACTTTACAAAGATTCATACAAATTTGTAATTGCAGTCGCAAGTGGCACCAACGGTATAGCTCGCGTTATACACACGGGACTATTTCTATTTTCGAAGTAAGTTCCAGTACAAAAATGCATATTTTTAGTGGGAAACTGTCTATTGTAAATTTGAGATTTGAGCATGTTTTAGACCCTGGTTCTTTTTAAGTCCACGTCTTATTATAAGACGGATCTAAGCTTCGGTTCCCTTAATTAATGTTTAAATTTAAATAAGATTGTTAAAATTTACAGTGGTGGGGAAAAAAGTTAATTTTGATCTAATTGGAGGTTGAATATTGTTAAAAAAATTGAATGTTATTTTCTAATAAAACCATTTAAAAAATTATGTTTTTTCTTACAGACTTACCTGAAATACTACCGTAACTTTTACCATGATAATATTATAGATGTCTTCCGTTGCGTAGATTAAATCAGGCAGGTGTGACGTGAGATCTCGGCTTTGAGTTTTTTTATGTCATACATACCTCTCGTGGCGGTAATTACACTGGCTCTCCAATACTTCAAACCAGACTAACTTCACGGTTGAATAAAAAGGAGAGTGGTACCAGACCCTTATTTCCCGATTACTCCGAATATTGCCTGAACAGTATCCTATCTGAATACCTCAGAAAATCTGACTTAAAAATAATATTTCTACCCGCTCAATTTGCGTCACCTCTTAGTCACGAGCATGACTTTTAAGTATTTTTCTACTAATTTTATCAACAAATAACAACATAAAAAGAACAGCAACAAACAAAAGAAGATAACAACAAAATCTAAAAATAACAACAATCCGATGCAACGCGCTGTTTCGCTAGCGGTACTGTAGCGCTAGTTCAATGGCAGGACGTGACGTAATTTGACGTCATCAGTATAGCTGTTTAGTGTTTTATTATTTTGCGTGGCTTTTATAAACTGATTAATTGCAATTAAAGGTAAAATTTTGAGTTTTTCGATAAAATCTTAAAAATTCATTTAAAAATAAGTCAGACTTCGTCTATGACAACCATTGCTCAAACAATTCTAATTATATTAGCTTCACCCGCAAGCTTTGCATCTACCAAACACGCTGTAGATCCAAGCTTACCTCACTAATGGATAGCAAACGCTATATGCTTGTGTCGGATACGTAACAATGGTTGTTCAGGACATATGTAACGACTTTCATGTGAAGAGATCTAGGGAATGTTCTGACATGTATTGCCAGCACTGCGCATTGGTCTCAGCAGTGGAAAATTCGTTCCGTTTGACATGCAGTAGTATGAACATCATCCTGTGGAATTATGTGAGGTGCAGTGTCCATACACGTCGTACTAGAGCATGCTTCGCAAGATGCTTAGATACATTTTAAGTAGGTGGATCACCTAAACAAAATTGAAATAACTTTATTCCCTTAACTTAAAAAAAGTATTAAGAATCAGCAAATTTGTTTCAACTTAACTGGATTCGACAGCGGTTCGAAAAATTTGTGGTCCGGAAAATACCGGCAAGAAACCCCAGGTTATGTAAATTGGCATGTATTTATTACGTCACGCTAACAGTACAACACAAAATGTTATAATTCTACGAATCATGAAAAAATGAGTTAGTACATTTTATGCGAATTACATGCAGATGTAGATAACAACTTAATTTAAGTTAGTAAAAGATTTTCAATAAATTATTTTAGGTAATAAAATAATTAAAAGAGGAGAGTTGTAATATATATTTGGTATGTCAACCTGTTTTTTATACTTAGCCACTAATACAGTCTAGGGTAGACAATGCGATAAAACTGCAGTGATAAACTAATTGGTATTCGTGGTGCGCCTATCTTAGCGGATACGAATCATTAATCTAAGCTGAAGATCATGCCAATCATGAAACATTAAGAATCATGCTTTA
This sequence comes from Choreutis nemorana, assembly GCA_949316135.1. Classification (NCBI taxonomy): domain Eukaryota; kingdom Metazoa; phylum Arthropoda; class Insecta; order Lepidoptera; family Choreutidae; genus Choreutis; species Choreutis nemorana. The sequence continues at coordinate 1,055,692 of OX438619.1, read as the reverse complement.
ATATTTATTTTTAATGACATTAATTAGAATGTAGTTAAAATAGATGAAATGACTCAGCCCTGTACTAAGATATAATTTTGTATCGATAATGTCTTCATTCGTCTTTTTTGTAATGAATAAAATATCTCTGTACCCACTAAATATGCTGACGCAATAAAATCAAAATAACTTTATTCCATAAACTTAAAGGAAAGTACTTACTTCATATGAATTTATTTTTTTCTCAAAAATTACTCGACCACCGGTTCTGAAAATTTATTTCGGGGAAGATACCGGCGAGAAACCCCAGATTCTGTAATTTGTTACATGAACATGTTTTTATACTATACTTACAGCCACTAATACATCTTACAGTCTAGGGTGAGAGACTGCGATAAAGCTCATGTCACAATATATGAATTAAAATGAAATTATTTATAAATTACGTCTTGAAGCGACATAACAAATATGTACCATACTAGCCCGTAACATATATGCTACTCACATAGAACAAGTGATTATATAAGCAGCAAAAATTTTTCGACTTAAATATATGTACACAGTTTAAGTTAATCTAAATATGAAAATGTTCTTGTAAAAAACATTACCCAAAACTCAGGGTATTTTGCGCCTCAAATTTGAAGCTATGCAATTTGCACATGAATGCTTTTAGGTATTTAAATTATTTCAGGCGCTTCTTTGAAGATTATTCGCTATCTTTAAACTGCATTACTTAACTACAATTTGCGGAACCGTTATATTTATGTACCAAGTGAATTTAAATTAAAACGGTAAGAATATCAGTCTCTTTCTCAAGCGCTATAAATCTTAAGAAACAGCAATTAAGATTTGAATAATTTCATGGAAAAAAATGTGACCTGATACTGAAGGTGATATTTCAAAATGTTTAATGATCTCCTGCACCGTTTGCTTAGACTTTGATTAAAATATGGTACTCTGACGACTTCGGTGGCGCAGTGGTGTGAACAGCTGACTGCTACGCCAGAGGTTCCGGGTTCTGGCGGGGGCGGAACTTTGTGTTTTTTGCAAGACGCATTGTTTAGCTTGCCGGTCTTGGATGTTGTATTCTTATCTATGTAGTTTACACCCTATCGTTGCTTAGTGCGTGCGATACAAAATTATATCTTAGTGCAGGGCTGAGTCAATGTGATGTACTTATTATTATTAATTAGATATTTAAATATTAATTTCTTTGAATGTGCTGGAGTGGACAGGTATATTGAACTGGAATATTGTAAGGATTCCTTAATGTTTTAGCTCATAAAATGGTATTTGACCGGTGTTAATTTGTTTGTTATTCCATTAGAACTTGTGTCGTTGACGAAATGTGCCCACAATATTCCCGCATGTACACATTTCGATTACGGGCCACATAAGCTTGGCTCAGATACGTAGTTAGGGAGGTTTTAAAGCAGATAAATATAAGCAAAAAAGCCATTTTATGATTATTAAAAATATTCATGTGGCTTTTTTATTTATTTATTATAATATTGTTTATTTTCATATATGTCGGAAATATTTTATATGCGATGAACAAAACTTCATTGGTATAAATAAATAATATAACAATATAATTATTGTATGTTGAACAAAGCACAGTGTTGTAGTGAAGAAGCCATTTGTGATCTTCAGCCTTATTTTTATAGGCAATGAAACTTACCAAGTTTTTGACGTAAATTTGGTTTCTACCTGTGCCACCAGATGGCGCCGTCGTCACGAAGCTCGACATGTTTGAACCTGTCCTTTGTTCGTGTAAATAAATAATGAAATACAATCGATTATTACATAACTTAAGCAAAGAAACTGAAAACTTTTGTAAATATTTTTGTCACCAATAAAACCTCATTTCAAACATAACATTTTCTAAAACAAACCTAATTTAATATCGTTCAATAATTTTATTATTAAATTATCTAGTTACACAGGTTCGTCAACAAATTAAATTTCTCACATACAAAGTGAGGGAAGGTTCGTTGGGTTTAATTATGTTTTAACCGTTACCATAACAAAGCTTAACTTTCCGCCGTTAAAATCTTAGAAGGAACTCATAACTTCAGTAACCGAAATCATACTGGATCCGACCCTGAGAGGAAAGTTGCGTGTACTTAAAATTTTGCTTCTCTTGTTTGAGTCAAACGAAACTTTTCAATTACAAGGGTTTTCTACAACGCAGGTTCATGGCGAAGTTCACTTTCCAACAAAAATTTTGTTTTCCCTTAAGTAGGTATATTTACCTTAATATTCGACCTGTGTTTCAATGAATTATTAATTTATTTTCCGAAACATTGTAATATAACATACTGGCTTTTGCAAAAGGATTTTAATTCCTTTACGTTTATCTTTATATTTTTGTCAATTTACAAAATTTCTTAATAAATATTATATTATAGCCTATGTGTATTATTCTGATGTATAAGCTATATTATTGTAAAGTTTCATTAAAATACATTCAGTAGTTTTTGCGTAAAAGAGTAACAAACATCCATTAATCCATACGAACTTTGAGTTTATAATATTAGTTAGGATAAGTACTTAGATGCCAGTGCCGGATTTAAGTATGAAGTCTGGGGGCGCTAAACAATTCACACATTCACACCTTGACTTCAATGACGACCTTTTTAAAAAAAAACGCTACACCTCACCAGTTTTGTTACCAATATATTTTTAACAATGATATGTATGTAAGGAAACATCTAAATGAGTTTGATAGACTAGGTCACGGTATAAATACCAGAAATAATGATAAATTACGTATCCCTACAGTTAGGTTAGCAGAAACTAGTAAGTCATTATTGGAATTGTGTCCGTTTTATAATAAAATACCAAGGAATGTAACAGATATTAAATTTAATCAATATGTTCAACAAATTTTAAAAACGAAGGATTACTATAAAATTCAAAATTATGTAGAGGATAAAGATACATGGAAGTAATTTAATTCGCTGCACGGGTGTATCTTATTGACTGTTGTGATTGTTGGGAGTGTTGGTAGAATTATTATATTTAAAAATTGTAAGTTGTAGTAGAAAATATTGTGTTTGAATATTGAAAAAAGCAACTACGGAGGTTTCTTGCCGGATCCTTCCCCGTAGAAATATCATTCCGAACCGGTGGTAGCAAAAAATGACGATTAACGTGCTCATTTTAAGTCTATTTCAATAAAACATTTTGACTTTGACTTTTGGTTTGTAACTATGGTAAGTGAGAACAACTCAGATCCTTTTGGTGGTGGGGCTGGACGTGGACGTGGGTTGCGTTGGTGGCAATAATGTCACCTTGAGGAATCATTTCATACGCATGTACCTAAATGAGGGGATGACTCTGCTAGACTATGTGGTGCTGAATAAGACCGGGTTGTTATGTACACATTATGAATTTCGCCAACCAGTACAATACGTTGGTAAGGTAGGGATGCTACTGTACTTAAGTAGTACCTAACGCGGACTGACTGCAAACTGCATAGTTACTTTTATATATTTAATACTTTTATTTCTTTGTTTTTAGTTTCGAGCTGACAGGTCGAGGCTTCGAGTATCGGGTTACCGTGACTGTGATGTGCCCGGATAGTGGCGACAGATTCGTAACCTGTCACACTGGGACTCAACATTTACATGCGAAATGCGGTGGGTCGCACCTCTGCCTACCCCTCTTGAGGGATAACGGCATGAGTTTATGTTATGTTATGTTTTTTTGCTTAAAATCAGGTCCTGTCTAACTAACCATCTTTAACGCATTACACTAAAGTTTCGGTATACATCAATATTACTTCGTGAGTAGTCGTTTTTAATTTGTTTTTTAATCATTTCTGAGTTTTACAATCAATTATTTCCTGTCAGTGCTTTTTTTTGTTTTAATTTAAATAAATATATAAACCAATGTATCATATTTATTCATCATTCTTGTTCTCAAACTAACGTGTCATCAATGATATTGCTACAAATCACCTAATTCAAAGTTTTAATAAATCCCATTTAGAGTTATGGACTTACCCTTCAAAACTTTCAATGTAAGAGCCATATAAAACTACCGATCGCGAACTATTTCTAAACTCACAACCTACGCTTCCATTTCTGCTGCCCAACTTTTTGACAATATAACTTGATATCAGTAGAATGATCCCTTTTCATGAGGGATTACGGGAATCGAACCTGAAAATTTCCATTTAATTTGAAAAGGAAAGAGATGACAGTATCGATTTGTAGAGCCCTATCCCTTTTATTGAGCTCCAAAGTTTTTAAATATCTTCGAACAGTACTCGTAGGATTTATTTTTACGTGTGACAGGAATTTTAAACTCACGGTTGATGCTGTGGTTTGGTAGGTACATACCTTTACGAGGACTCTGTAGGTTGAACTCACATCTTTTTATTTATTTTTCCAGGAATAGAAAAATCTTTGTTATGTTTAAGTAGCCACTGGCAGAACGAGGGGGGCGGGCTAAGGGGCTCGAGCCCCCCAAAAGCATCTGAATTCTTCTGACTTGTAACACTTACTTTGGTCAAACTCAACGTTAGATTGTTTTTTTTATTGTTCATTATTTCAGTTAAAAAAACCGTTTTTTCCATTTACCGTTAATGGAGGCCTTCTTTTAAGTATAAATACCTGTGTCAGAAGGTCTCGCTCTTCCATAGCTATAATTCAAATATATAATTTACAGAAACAGACATTAACATTTGTGATATCATTATATAAACTTATGTGAAAGAAAGAGAAAAAAAATAATTAACAAAATGAAAAGATTTTATGAACTTTTACAATAATGAATACAATTCACAAGCATGCAAGTTAGTGAGATCAAGTCCCTCAAAAGCGTCTCTAAATAAACTCAGTTTGTAAGCTGCGACGTAAAAAAGTGGAGTGTTCTTAGTTTGACGTGTCTCTTTGTGTGTCAGTCTGTGGCATCATAATTCTCGAACGAATAAAGCGATTTTGATCTATTTTTTTTTGTTTGAAAGGTGACTTAATCGAGCGTGTTTGATCGATAACAGTTCTCCAATTCAAAAGTTATTAGGGGTGAAAATGAGGATGAACAATCGAATGTACGCAAATATGTCCAGTCGGGGTTTTTTAAATTTGTAATTTATATTTTTACTATTAGCTTCCCAAAACGACCCGCCGTCGAATTCACGACATTTTTTTTTTTTTAATTTATTGAGGTCAACAAACAGTGGACAAAATTTTTATTTGTAAAATATCTTAAAACTAACAATTTACTCATCATGCCACCAACATCGTTAACCACAGATTAAGTATTTAATTGAATGTGAGTGAAAAGAAAGTAAAAAACATAACAGATTATTCATAATGCGATAGATACTGTAAGTAAATCACGTTAATAACAGGTTTGATATAGAGGGATATTTATTATATTTACACGTAAATACATAAGTTGGTTGTGAGAGCAGGAAAAAAAAAGCTATGATGTTGGTTTTTATAGCTTTAACTAGATTATAGGTAGGAAGTATTCTACTAAATTTCTAAAGTATTTTAAATCTTTATAACATTGCATTTGAACATACCTACGCTTAATGATAAAATGTCAAGAGAGTTGAAGCACAAATTATAGGTTTCCACTAATCTATATAACGGCGAACGTTTGCCAGCGTTAGTGCGAACAGAAGGAGTAGCAAATAGTTTACAATATTTGCGACAATGACTTCTAACAGGTACTTTGTAAGTTAACTTATTAACAAGAGGCATACAATCGAATTTATTGCGACACAAGTCGTAAAGTAGCATTGCGTGTGATTGCAAGCGTCTTGACTTCAACGACGGTAAGTTGTATGTTTAACAGATCTTTATAAGGGATTTGACTTTTATAGAATTTATAATGTACAGTGCGCAAGAACTTCTTTTGTACAGATTCAAGCTGAGTTATATATTTTTGATATAGGGGATTCCATAAGGGAACCGCATAATCAAGTTGAGAACGAATCATAGACCTATATACATGAATAAATGTTGATGGCCGATTAAATTGTATGCTTGATCTCATGACGAAACCATACATTTTAAAAGCTTTATTTATAATAATTTCTATATGGTTATCAAGGTGAAGTTTAGAGTTCAAAATAATTCCAAGATCACGTATTGTATCAACTCTCTTAAGATACGTTCCACAAAGTTGATAAGGTATAAGAATACTAGGGTTTTTCTTTTTAGTAAAAGTTATGGATTTACATTTATTTAAGTTTATTAGTAAAGCAATAAGTAGTGAATCGGTCTAAATCTTGTTGAAAACGATCGTGATCTTCAGAACAGTTTATTGAATAATAAATTTTCAGGTCATCGGCGTATAAGAGGAAATTACTAAATTTGAAACATTTATGAATATCATTAATCAATAATGTAAACAACAGTGGGCCCATAATGGAGCCCTGAGGCACGCCAGACGTTACATGGATGAGCTCGGACTCGCAATTATCTATTACTACCTTTTGCTTACGATTTACAACGTAGGGCTTGAACCAGCGCCACAAATTTCCTTTAATACCCATTATAAGCTAGCTTTTCTAAGAGTATTCTATGGTCTACCTTATCAAATGCTTTTTGGAAGTCTGTATAAATACTATCAGTTTGCTCATAATTATCTAAGTTTTCAAACAAGTATGTAGTATAAGTTAGTAAGTTAGTGGTAGTTGAGCGTTTTTTGACAAAACCGTGCTGTTGCAACATAATTATATTATGTAGCAAGGGATAAATAAAATTGTAAACTAATCTCTCGAATAGTTTAGAAACAGTTGGAAATATCGAAATGGGACGGTAATTTTCAATGTTATCTTGTGTTATAATAAAATGGAATTTAATAAACCTTTCACTGAAATAAAATAAAAAATAAGTAACAAAAATATAATGTAGTTAACAATAGTTTAATATCGTGTAAGAATTATTATGAACAGATATATATGGTGTAACCAAAATGGACAACGAAGAATATAGTAGAAAAAAAAAACACAAATATAAGAAAATTATTTCTGAGAAAATGTGATTCTGAACTTACCGGAGTTCCTTTAGAAGACAGGTGAGGATTTATTACAGTCTGGTTCTGAAATATTTGACGTGGAGGAAATAAACTATCTCATAGCTTAGCCCGTTGTCGACCATTTTTGGACGAAAGCTCGACCTCCAGTGAAAGATAAGAAGAAAAGGTCTTTTGCAGAAACAGGAAACTGTTGAGTTGTGTTGATGACCTCGGTGGCGCAGTGGTGTAAACAGTTGACTGCTACGCTAGAGGTTCCGGAACGCGGCGGGGGCGGAACTTTGTGTTATTTGTAAGATGCATATATATGTCTTGGGATATAGTTAATACCATATCGTTGCTTCGTTTCTGCGATACAATATATTTAAGTGCAGAACTGAGTCAATGTGTGTCGTGATGTGTTATTTTTATTATGATTTTTGAGTATAAAATAAAGTGAGTTTCTTGATTAAGTCATTTTAAATTAAACATGCTTATCTAACTTACGGTAACCCGAGACTCGAACACCGACCGGTCGGCTCGGGTCGGTCGGTTATCCAAGGCACGTAACAAACTGAGCTACTATGTCCTCGAGCAACAAAGATCTTATTTTAGTTTTAAAACCGATGCAATAGATGGCGTTAGTCGTCACTTCGGTTACAAAAACATTTTTTATTTAATTCAGATTCAAGCTATGTATTTCACGAAAAAAAATGTCGCGATGCTATTAACTATTTTGAAAAACGTTAACGAGACTCAGGAAAACTCTCAAAACGCGTTGTGGTTATGCAGAAAAGCCGTGCAATATGAGTTTTTCTTAAGTTTTTTATCATCTCTTCCACTGGTTTCCAACCCTTAAATCACACCCTTAATCTCGGGATCAATTGGGGTGAAATGTATGTTCTACCCCAGTACTTGACTTCGCATCTTCTAACATAGCAGCGTGCGAGCGAGACAGATTTATGTAAAGAGGTTGTCTGTCACTTTCACTCAACCCGTAAGGACAAGTAAATTTGATTCTAACAAACATTTTCGATGTTAATGCTATCATAAAAACGATACGTGGATTTCGACTTACAAGATATTTTATCCTATAAAACATGGCAGATAAACATGGCATACGGTGACGTCATACCATATAGCACAAAATCATGGTATTTATGAGATAAAGATAAAGAAAAATTTATTTCTTTCAACATGAGTAGAATTGAATACGGATGTTAAGTTTAAAAATAAGTGGGTACTTCATGACTGAAATACGGCGTACAAATATTTATAGTTAAATTTATAGTATAAATAGTATAGGAAAAAAAAATCCTTAATTTTGCAAACTAAACTATAAACGTTTAATTCTTTTAACCAAACAAATCAACACCAGTCTTAATAAAATTCAATTTACAGTAAAATAATTATAAATTAAACTACAATTTATCACATAAATATTCATTAATTGTATAGTAGCATATTTCTATTAATATTGTATTCAATTTAATTTTAAATATATTAGTATCACACATTTTAATGTCTGTTGGAATTTTGTTGTAAATTATTGGTGCCATACCAATGAGAATATGCACTTAGCATAGTAGCATGCGTGTACGTTTCGCTGCAAATGAGAATGCTCAAATGGCCATCCCTTACCACGCATGACTGGAAGGCAACGTAGACGATTCTAGGCTCCATCCCCACGACCGTGATCAATTTTAGGAGGTGTAAAATGGAACATATTGATTGCGCAGTGAAACGCAAACGTCCTACAAAAGGCAGTCAAAAGTCGGTGAATAAGACAGGGAAAATCGATCCGATTTTCGATCCTACAAAAGTCGTTAGTAGCTGACGAGCCTAATCCATAATTATCAAGTGAGAATAATTAAGTGATTCATTAAACCTGTCATTGCATTGCATGTCATTCTGTACAAATATTAAACTTGTTCAATTACTTCAAAACTAGCATTTTATGACAAGACGAGTTAGAGAATGTTACGAGAGGGTTAGATTTTTTTTTAGAACAAAGTGAGTGAGTTTTAAAATTATTGAAATATAGTTGAAAATTATTTATTGATGATGCATTACTGTAACGACGGTGAGTGCTGGGCTTAGTATTAAGACAAATATTCAAAAATCAAAATATCTCGATACCATACTGTAAAAACTTCGAATGAACTCAAAATACATAGTGTGCAGAAGTCTAACTTGTGTATTTACTTCAGTTTTGACAACTCCCTTCGACGTTTGCTCTAGGGATGTCAATTTTGACTTAAACAAAAATCATGCCACAAAATAAAAACTGACGTGGTGATAAAACTCATATTATAATGTTTATTTTTTTATTTTCGATGCCTATTTGTTGATATTAGTGAGATGACTTTTAGGCGATTTCTGTGTCAATGAAATTCATTGCAATTTATTTTATGTAGGTATAATAAAGGATTTTAAATAGTTCAAGAATTAATAAACAATAAAACTCTTTAAAGTCCAATAAAAACTTTTATAAATTTAAATTCGTCGCATAAAATAGGCGCTAATCAAGTGTTTGTGGTGAGTGTCAATCGCGCGTGCGTCCTTCCCAATCCTTCCAAACTTTCGTGTCCGTGAATGACTCGTGGATGACGTCTATGTGTGCGTTCATAAAATGTATGAAGCTTTACTTGTGTTCTGTCTCTATTTTGTGTATGAGCGTTGAATAAAATTTTCCAAAATAAGCAAGAACTTGCCTCATATTTAGTTCTCTAAGGAGACTAATAAAATACTTCATTGTTTTATTTTGACGACCTCGGTGGCGCAGTGGTGTAAACAGCCGACTGCTAAGCTAGAGGTTACGGGTTCGAATCCCGGCGGGGGCGGGACTTTGTGTTATTTGCAAGACGCACTGTTTCGCTTACCGGTCTTGGATGTTGTATTTTTATTTATTTAGTATATACTATATCGTTGCTAAGCACCTGCGATACTTACGATGTTCTTACGATGCTTACTGTAGGGCTGAGTCAATGTGTGTGTCGTGATGTGGTTATTTATTTTATTTATTTATTGATCATATGTCCATCGAGGTCGGGACTGCAAATATCTGTTGAGTATAGACCTGTGAAAAAAGTTTATAGCAAAAAACCTTTTACGGGTGCTTTTTCTTCATGTACGAGGATTTACAAAATACGGTATCGATCTGGATTTGAAGCTAGATACTGTGAACCTACCTGGATAATGTTACCTAAGTCTATTCACAAACTATTTAATCTCTTCATAGGCTCGTCTTTGTATAATACATACAAATCTGAAATGTAGTTTTAAAATAAGACACGCTTAACATATTAGTAAGTAAATTCATATTCAAAATATCTTTGTTTATATATTTTTATTTATTTATTATTATTGTTTATATATTATTATTTTTTAAATCTATATTAATGAAATACATGCAGTCGTTGAAGTCAAAATAAATTTGACTGAATTTTAGTGTTCAGTATTTATTTATTGATTTTGTACATGAAGTTACAATATTATAACAGAAAGACAGAAATCCATTTTTTATGGCATTGCCATCATGCCAAATAATATTTATTATCAAGTTTTCATTTGGGATGAAATGGGAGATGAATTGATGATGAGATGAATAATGAACGGATGAAAATAATAGATGGAATGATGAATCTGCCTACAGTAACATGCCAGTACTTAGTTACTTTGGAGATGACAAAAAGAACAGCCAAATCATCGTTGACGTTCTCCACACTTGTACAACACTACAGATATTCACTGGCTAAAACGGCTGATACACTAGAACAGACAATATAATGAGAATTTTTTTACCACCACTTCCCGTTCCCGCAAAGTAACTCCTAATCCAATGTTATACTTACATAAAAAGATATGGGCCTTGGCGTAAAATATACACATAAACTCACGCCGTTATCCCTCGACAGGGGTAGGCAGAGGTGTTACACACCGCTTTGCGCGTGTATAGGTTTCTCCTAGGCAGGCATGATCCACCTTAGACCTCATCGCCGCTTAACATCAGGCGGGTTTGGGGTCAAATGCCTGCCTGGTCATGAATAAAAAAAAAAGCCCCAGTATGACATGTTGCGAATCTGTCGCCACTATCCGGGCACATTGAGAAACATGGCAGGTACAACTTACGGCAACTCGAGACTCGAACCCTCGTCATATCGGCTCTGGTCGGTCGGTTATCCAAGACACGTAAAAAACTAAGCTACTACGTCCCATGTCGAGTAAGAAGTCATGGGTCATATAATTTACATGTAAACTATTCAATTGTTTAGCACTCATAGTAGGTACAGGTATAATGAGAGATATTGCAACTTCGTTATTACTCGGATGTCACGAAGGTTCCCGAACGCTACCATTAGAAATATCAATAATCGTAATTATTTCATAGTAAACTTTATGGAAAACGAACTTAGCAGACAAAACATGAAGTCGCATAGTTTCTCACTACACCTCTATATGTCACTTATATACTTAGTCAATTTTTTAAGCACATAGCCAGGGGCAGATGCAAGTACATAGCGATTACTCTAAATTCTCAGGCGGCTGTATAAATTATGATAATTCTTAAATTATTCATTTGAAAAGGAATATTTTATTAAGACAGATCTTAAGGAATAGCATAAATTATTTTAAGAGAAATTTGATACAAGATCCAGTGAGCTATTGTAATTCTTTAAGGTTTAGTACCAACGGGACCCTATTTAAGCCTCCGTTGACCGTCCGTCCGTCTGATAGCGGACTTTATCTCATGAGCCATTGTAGACTCTCGAAATTTTCCAATAATACCTATTTAATTGCCATGGGCTGAACAGGCTGTTGAGTTGATGGGATTTTTTTCTATTAATGTAAGTTATAATTGATGATCATAACCTGGGTATTGACAGGACAATGCTGTCTTATATTATTTATTTATCTTATAATTAGAAATAATTACATTAATTACAGACATACAAAAAAAGGTTAAAAAATTACCTAAGTTTTCGACAGTCCTGTAAAGTTATAACAGATATGCAACAACATTTACAATGACATTCAAGTTATACAATTTCAAAATAAAAAAAAATTATTCCATAAACATAATTTTTTTTTCTTAAAATGACTCGACCACCGCTATGACACATTTATGTTGGGGAGGATACCGGCAAGAAATCCCAGTGTCTGTAATTTGTTATATGAACATGTTTTTATATTATACACATAATGAATAAAATACTGCAAAATAATACGAAGAATTACTGTAAAAAAGAGCATCCAACAGTCAACCTTAATTTAACTCAAGATGCAGTCCGAACACGATTCGGTTGATTATTTCTAATTGATTATTTTTAATAATCAAAGAAGACGGATTATTTTTAATAATCAAACGCCGTCTTAATATTTACTACTTATTTTTGTCAGAATGCATGTTTCAAACAATTTCCATTTACAAACAAAACCGAAATCAAAGTATGTGAAAGTTTCTCACAAAGTTCGCAATAAAATTGTTTCAGTTACAAAAGAACGGCTACTTTTCACGTAGTTAACGCGTTATGCGAGCCAAAAAAAACAATTTCACGTAACTTCCCTCATATTCCACTGGGCTTAAAACTTTTAACCTGAATATCTAAGCTTTAGTCCAATAGAACAAATGATAATAATAACCACATCACACACACACATAAATTGACTCTGCGCTGCAGTAAGTATCGCAAGAACTTATGTCACAGGAACTAAGCAACGATATGGTAAATACTACATAGATAAGAATACAACATCCAAGACCGGTAAGCGAAACAATACGTCTTGCAAAAACCCAGAGGATGTGTGCCTTGAATTACAATCCTTTTAGTTAGGAGTTCATGCTAAGTTAGCATGGCAAATTATCAGTGTCCCTACCTCGAGTACGATTGCTGCGTGCGACTACAGTAACCAATTTATATGAATCTTTCTGTTATTTGCAAAACGCATTGTTTCGCTTACCGGTCTTGGATGTAGTATTCTTATCCATGTAGTTCATACCGCATTGTTGCTAAGCATCTTCGGTAACAGATTCTTTAATCTCACTGCAGGGCTGAGTCAATGTGAGCCGTGTTATTATTATTAATATTGAGCCAAACACTTACTCCTATTACAACTTCATTGCCTGCTGAAGTTATATTATTCTATTATTATATAATAGTTATGATATTCCCTGATCAATATAACCTGGAGCTCTTTAAGAAAAAAGTGATTAGGCTGGGTAGGTATGGTCCACCTTAGACTTCATCGCCGCTTAGCATCAGGCGGGATTGGGATCAAATGCTTGCCTGGTTTAAGTAAAAAAAAACTTCAAAATAATACGAAAAATGGATACTCCTATCAGTAACTTTGCCTAAATCTACTTAAGTTGATATCAATTATATCACAAGTAATGGGATTTTGGTTCAAAGATACATTAAATCACGCTTAAAATTCTTTACAAAGTATGATGAAATAAAAGTAATAGCAGAGGAAATGGCTGAGATTTGAAAAATAACTTAGAAATAATGATCCTAGGTTTAAAGCCCTTTAAGGTCAAGTTGAAAACGCAATCCTTTCATCAAGTTATTTTGACTAAGATCTTAGATTAGCATCAGACAATTGGTGAAAATCCACTAAAACTTACATCAGTCAAGACCTCTAGGGTAAAACTTTATTCACAGCGATTCCCCGCGAAGTTGTTAACTTGCTTTTAAATGTTTTAAAAATAAATTAATGGTAAAAAAAACATTTTCAAAATACATAAGCCTTTATACATAAACCCAAAAATAATTCAACATGTTTTAGTTATCATTGGGAATGTTTCCAAGACTATGAATTTTGTTGTTCTCCTCAGCAAGCCCTTTCATTTAATATGCGTATTGTGGTAGTGCAGAAAAAATTACTCGTGCGCCATTTTGGATGATCGGCCATATTGGAATTAAAATTACGTCACATAGCTAAGAATGGATTTTCAACCAAATTAAGCGTGTAACTATATCAAATTTCAACTCAATCTATTAAAGATTCAAGGTTCAGTTGTAAGATTCAGCCCGGACAAATATACTTATGTTGCTAAAGATTAAAAAAAATTACAATATTGAGCATTGCCCTGCTGCCGGTGGCACTACAGGTTAGGTTTTTATTTTGTATCTGTGTTTTATTTTACTTTCATATAAAAATATTGTAAAAACCTTGATTGAAATGGAAGAAAAATTAATTGAATGAAAAACACTGTGATATATATCAATTTACTTGACAACGGCACTCTACTGTTTCGTTATTAAGTACAATGCTGCATTCCTTTTAGGTTTAAAAAGTTTTACACACTCAGATAATGCGTTCGACCTTTGCATGCTTTTAACTCTGCAAAGTCAAATTACTAGTTGCGACTCGAGACTTATGACTTTATGAGAATTTACGTTTGAAGGTGAAATAGTAATTTACGAATATCTGAGTTATTTACGAAAGCTGGGTTCACAATAACAACACGCATGATATCTTTAGTCATGCGAACTTTAATGGGATTTATTACTGATTACCACCATCATCATCAGCTGCAAGACGACACCTCTGCTCAATAAAGGCCTGCCTAATAATAATTTTAAATGCCGTATCACCGGACGCACCAACCTTTTGCCGTGGTAGATCGTCTGGACCTGGCCGCTGTTGTAAATTACTGCCTTTAATGTTGTTGACAAAGATAGCATACTTTTTAATGAATAAATAGGATTAAATGACCTCACGAACTTTATATAGTTTCGCGGTGTTGCACTATCAGTGACGACGATGTAAAGAAACCGCCAACATGAAAAATAGGCTTCTTTCTATTTCTGCCGTGAAGCAGTTCGCTGTGTTTCGGTTCGAAGGATTGGAGAGCTAGTGTAATTATGGGCATGGGAGGTGTAACGTCTTTTCCTTTACATGGGAAACGCATTGGCAGTGATCTTGGTGTGACAGACATCAAGGGCATCGTCATGGCAATATCACTTTCCATCAGGTGAGCCGTATGCTTGTTTGCCTGTGATGTTGAACTAAACAAAAGGCACGAACCAAATGCGGGCTCGGTGTGTCGCTGTCGACGTTCGTCTTCGGTTCCAAGCAGGGTACTACCTTACTGGTAACTGATGTAGCACGTAATGTATCTGATGCTGCATCAATAAATAAATTTGTATAGCAATTTTCTTACTACCTCCTGTTCTGATTAAGTTCATTGCAGGTCCCAAGGCAGAAGTTTGTCCGGGCACAGCTTGTTCGTCATTGCACAGCTGCATTATTCGTTGATTATTCAATCGAAGGACGCCACTGTTGATCCTGGTGAACAGGAGTTGCAGTCGTGGGACAGAGTGGCGTGTGTCCCCCGAAATGAAAAAGTACAATACGTCTATGGTCATCGCATATCGAGCTGCTTCGATCAACGGGCTCCTTTATGCCCATAAATGTTATTTTTCATCATCAATTTTGAATACAAAAGTGATGGCCTCTGTGGCGCCGTAATTTAACAGCCGGCTGCTATGCTAGAGGTTTCGAATCCCGGCGGGAACGGACTTGTGTTATATGCAATACGTATTGTTTCGCTTACCGGTCTTGGATGTAATATTGTTATTATGTAGTTTATGCCATATCGTTGTTTAGCAACAGCGAGACAAGATTCACCTTAGTGCAAGGCTGAGTCAATGTGTGTATCATGATTTGCTTGACTAAATTTAAATAGGCACATACTCCTTCAGACGAGCCACACTAAATTGAGCGAGAAAAGTCGCTAAGGACAAACTGTTTGATAATTATTTGGTAATAATACTAAAAGTTTAGTTTCATTTAAATATGTTACCAATATATTACATAAATTGTTCAGTCTATATCCTATAAGACCTTTTATCTGCGCAAATCCGAAAGGGTTGAATCGAAAAAAAAAACTCCAAAAGGTCCAACTCCAAACTCGAAAATAGCTTAACAAGTATGCCACAAAGGGTGAAACTTTACAAAACAATCGCGTATTTGACAAATAAAACGGTCGTCCCGTTCGCTTCACATCGTCTGATGGATTGTTTTGAACAAACCTTCAAATTAAGATGTCCCTTTGTATGTAGAACGTGTATTAAATTCAAATTGTCGAGGAATAGTTGTTATAAAAATGGTTACGGCTCTGTGGTGCAGAGGTGTAACAGCTGGCTGCTACGTAAGAAAACGAATTCTGGCAGAGGCTGATCTTTCAGTGTTTAGGGTACCGCACCCAAAGGGTAAAAACGGAACCCTTAACTAATCAAACTCACACTTGACCGGTTTTTTTTGCAACACGTGTTGCTTAGCTTTGGTCTTGGATGTAGTATCTGTAGTATTCTTATCTATGAAGTATAAACTATATCGTTGTTTAGTGCTTTCGATACAAGATCAGGGCCGGATTTAGACGAGGGTAACTTTGGCCTCCATAAGAGAGGGGCCCCCACTATCAGACTTGTAAAAACTAGTAAACAACTTATCCCTTGATATTTTTTCGCGTTTTACCCTTACCTACAATACTTTAAAAGAATCATTTATTGCAAATAGATTTTTACAAATACTTTTTTTCAAATACTTTTTTTTACTTTTTTGCACGTTAAATAAATACACCAAAAATGCTTAACACGAAATAATATACCACAGAGCAAACTATCATGGCCATGAGTTATTGTCATCAAAATAATCTTTTAGGTTGTAAAATCCTTAACTCATTAGGTACTTCTTAATAATTGGCTTAAATTTATGCATTGGCAAGGCTCTATATTTGTACATTCACATCAGGCAATCAGTGAACTATCAAAATCTCAAATGACCCTGGCAAAGTTTTTAATTTCGACTATATTTATATGTTTGTTAAAAAATAATATAATCTATACTTAGTTTCACAATAAACTTTATTTGGAAAATAATTTCGGGCCAGGGGGCCTCCACTCCTTTGTTGCCCCGAGGCCTCCAGACTTCTAAATCCATTGTACAAGATTATATCTTAGTGCAAGACTGAGTGTTCATGTCAACTAATAGACATAAAGTTTGTGTCGCTTTTAAGCGAATAGCGTATCGTAGCGTAGCGTGTACGTTATATTTATGACATCTCACATTTAACAATATAATTGTGAAACGCCAAGAGCACCTCTACGTTGCACATGTCAAGGTAAAGTTGTTATACCTCTCGCGCCTGTAATTACACTGGCTCTCCAACCCTTCGAACCGAATCAGAGCGAACTGCTTAACGTTGTAAATAGATCCCTTGAAAGGGTGATGACCAGACAATCTCTTGCGTAGATCTACCAACTTTAATTACCTACAACCTCTGTGTATAGAATCCTACCAAGAAATAACAATTAGAAAAATTCTACCGACAGCAATATTGATGCCGAATATTGGTTGTAATAAATAATATTTTTCCGCGCTATGGTGCGTCGGCGGCCATTTTGCGTTGACCGGTCAACAAAATGGAGTTCTTATCGTAGCAAACGATTGTTTCCCGCCCATATCACACGTTATAAATTACCAAACATTGCCAAAATATGTCGCCAATCGACCTTTGTTTGACAAATCGATAGGCTAAAAGTGCTGTAATATAATAAGTGAAAAATAAGTGTTACACTGTCAGCTATTTGTTATTATACTTGAATATTACTTGAATACATATAAAGAAATTGTTCTTATTTGGAAATAGTTTATATGCAAAATATTCTATATTTATGTCACTTGGGTATCTTGTTAGGTTAATAATAATAATAATAATAATAACAACATCACGACACACACATTGACTCAGCCCTGTAGTAAGAACTTGTGTCACAGGAACTAAGCAACGCTATGGTATATACTAAATAGATAAGAATACAACATCCAAGACCGGTAAGCGAAACAATGCGTCTTGCAAATAACACAAAGTCCCGCGCCCGCCGGGATTCGAACCCGGAACCTCTAGCGTAGCAGTCGGCTGTTTACACCACTGCGCCACCGAGGTCGTCAAAGGTCGAGGTTAGGTTGAATGCATCAGGTATTCAATACGGTATTGTTATGTAGTTGGGTTTTCGTTAAAAATTAATTAATGAATATAGATAATATTATAGTAAATCGTAGTATATTAATAATAACTACACTTAGCCCTACAGAAACAACGATATGGTATGGTGGAAATTATATTTTTAACATAATGTTTATAATATTTGAGATTTAGGAAGCATCATTTATTTTTATTTGTATGAATAAGAATAAAAAAAATCAGGATCAAGATTTCAAAGGTTCCGTTAAAATTTTAATGAATTGTTTTTTATTAATACATTTAAAAAAATCTATATATCCTAAATAATATAATAAAATAATCTCTTTTTATTTCTTTTTTTTTTCGTGCGTATGTAATTGGCGTTAACACTCGACTAAAAAAAAAATTGTATGGATTTATATACTTACAGGCTATTCACGTGCCAATTTCAATAAATAAATTATTTTAGAGAGCTCTTTAACTATGTGACTGATCTTTTGTGCTTTTGGGTTATTTTTTGTCTTGTCATGACATTAATAAATCATTGGCCCATCATCTATCGGGCTGTTTAATTATTTCGCATCTTAATTATTTAAAAAAAATATTAATTAATTTCAATTGTACGTGAACTTAGTACATATAAAATTAAGCCAAGGATCGAAAATGAAATGACTAGCTTTGAAAAATAGATGTGAAAAAAAGAATATAAATCAATTAAAGAAAGCGAAACCCGACAAGCTACGACAGACAATTCAACATGGCCGAAATGATTAATGACAGTGAAAACTTGAAGGGAAAAGTGTGTTCTAAAACACATAACTTAACGAAAAGCACAATTGAAGCTGGACCCCCGCCAATTTGGCAGGAGCCAATCTTTACGTAAGGCTTCTCGTGCTTCGGAGGCCCTTTGAAAAATTGACTAAAACTATACAGCCTATTCGACATATTCAAAAATAAACAACGTCATTTAAGCGTTTGTCTCACTTACACTTCATATAATAGAGCAGGACAGAATCTGGATTCTAACTTGCCTGTTACGTGATAGATTGGCTAGACTAAATTTGAGATTGACTTCAACAGTGACAGCGTTAGGTAGGGGCCCAGTTATTTGGACTCTTTTCAAAGATTTTACGATCTCTGATTTGTTAGAAATATGTTAAGGCACATTTTCCAGATTAAAATCAAGATGTTCTGCTAGTTGTAGTGTTGTTAATAATCTACTTGTTCCACTGTAAAACAGTACAGACAGCCTTGGAATAACCTAACCTGAAATTTGTACGGTTCGTAAGTTATATAGTTAATCACATTTGGATTTTTGGATCAATATTGCAACTGTTAGGTGAAGCTTTATGTGAGGCGGACTGTACAATCCATAATTACATTTTATAATTGATGACCTCGGTGGTGCAGTGCAGCTCAGCAGTCTGCTGTTTAAATCCTGGTAGGGGCGAAACTTTGTGATATCTGCAAGACACATTGTTTCGCCTATCCGTATTGAATGTTGTGCTCTTATCTGTGTAGTTTATATAAAATCGTTGCTCAG
This sequence comes from Choreutis nemorana, assembly GCA_949316135.1. Classification (NCBI taxonomy): domain Eukaryota; kingdom Metazoa; phylum Arthropoda; class Insecta; order Lepidoptera; family Choreutidae; genus Choreutis; species Choreutis nemorana. The sequence continues at coordinate 1,036,220 of OX438619.1, read as the reverse complement.
CACTGAGCTGAGTCAATGTGTGTATCGTAATGTGGTTATTATTATAATTGAAACGGTAAAACACGTAACTATTTTGTCTCATGAATTTGTTTTCTAACCGAAAAAAGCCAGAGTAAGTTAGTAGTTCAAATAGTTAAATCAATAAATCGTTAAGACAATATTCGCAAAGTGTATACCAAATCGAAATAATGTAGATAAAATCGAAAGAATTCACCCCAAAACTTTAAGGATGTAAAACAAATTGTTCACTTTGATTCTCATACTGTAATCACTTTTGTTGTTCTACCTACTAAAGAACAAAATAATAAGGTTTGTTCATAAAAAATGTTTCCAATGACAGCGAGGTAAACCGAATAGAAGAGAAAAATATTATTCGAAAATCGTCCTGTCACACATAGTTAAATTTTGCGTGGCTCACTCCACACAAACTTTAACTACAGGACAGGACGATTTTGCATAGCTAACTTCTATGCATTTCGATCTAAATCCAGGCCCCTTTAATATTTAACGGGCCCCAACGTCCAACGGCCCTGTATTGTACTCAATTGTGATGGAAATACAGTTTAAACTGAAACATCTTTCTTGCTTTTCAATCTTCAATGGAAACTATAACATTCTTATTACTAAAGGCACAGAGTTTAAATTTGAACGGTTGTTTTTGGAAATGGAGTTAAGATACTTGATAGCTGTGTAGTGAGTCCTCAGTTTTATAGGTTTTATATCCAGTTTGACGTTAGATCATTTATAACAATTCTATGTTGAAATGTCTTCATACTTCCTAAGAGGAAAACATTATTAATCACTTTTGAAAAAGCTTGTGTAAAATCCACATTTCATTTTCAAAAACTCTAAAATGTCCATCAGTTTCTACACAAAGAGATGGTTCTGACCAGGGAAATGAAATGGTTTATTTATTTATTTGTATTACCAAAGAATAATACACATGCATGCAACACAACTTTGAGACTAATATCTTTTCCTGTGTTACAGTTAACCACAGCTTACATAAAATATAATTATACAAAGCAGAAATTCGAAGTGACGTGACGTGACGTGACGTGAGGACGTGGTAGCTCAGTTCGTTACGTGCCTTGGATACACGACTGACCCGACCCGCCAGGTCGAGGGTTCGAGTTTCGGGTTGCCGTAAGTTGCATTTGCCATGTTTCTCAATGTGCCCGGATAGTGGCGACAGATTCGCAACCTGTCACATTGGGACTCAACATAAACATGCGAAAAGTGGCGTGTAGCAAGCAACTTTTTTTTTTGACGGACGGAAATGCGACCTTATGCATCCCCCCGGTGGAACCAGGGGGTATGTGGGGCTCTCCATCGGGCCGACACACGGCCACTGGCATACCCACTAAAACCACTCCGGCGATTTCGCACACCGCTTAGTGGTGACGCACAACGGGAATCCGTTAGGATTCTACCGCCGCCACCAGCCAAGGTCGCCCTTTCGAGTCTTCCTACTCGTAAGATGGGGGATTCGAACCCCCCCGACACCCAAAAGTTCATGTGGCCGTTTTCAACGGAGAACGGTTTATGCTCGGGGATGTAATCGACCCGAGCCGCCAACGGATCCGCAGCACCATCACCGCATGAGCCCGCCCTTCACGGGCCACACCACACTGCTCGACCACGGCCAAGGCCGCGGGAGCTCCACCTCGGGCGCACCGACACCACCACTGACTCCGGTTTTTACCGAGGTATCCTCTTCGTGGACTCATCATCCCTCAGCCGAAGCCGAGCGATGGAAGCCCGTGTGCTGCTCTTAGTCCAGCTGGGGAGCAGCTTTGCGTGGTAAGTGTGTGTGGTCCAAGCCAATCTGGTATGGGTAGCCCTGCCAACACAGCCTTGGAGGATCAACGGAACCTTCAAGTCCCCCCACCTCGACAAGGGGGGGGTGTAGAAAGCACCTGCCAACCCCTCTCGAGGGACTACGACGTGAGATTATGTATGTATGTATGTGTAAAACACAAATTCTAGTTGTCATAATTAACACACTATAAAAACCAAATAAATTAAATTGAATTATTTTACAAATTGGTTCTTTTACAGATAGATACAAATAGTATGATTGTACTACCTTATACTATGGGTTCATCAAACCTCTTATAATAACACAATTCCTTTTTTCAGCCATAATTAATGAGCTATTCACAGTAAAATCCAGAATATAATTTTCAGAACAGTAGTGTTGGTGCGTGTTGTGATAGAAAAATACTAACAATGATATAATAAAATGATATAATAGGTGACATAAGGTAAATATGCATTCAGAAACAAATGGAGCTCTTTAATTGTAGTTCTTTGATAAGTGATTGTAATATGTGTAGTACAATCTAATTTCCAAGTCTTATGTCTAAAGTTAAAATGGTACATTACTGTACCATTTTATCTTGAAGGGGGCAGCTGACCCCTCCTGCCCCCTCTTACGACGCCCATGCGACCCAGTACATAATAATAGTACCCACAATAGTTTCGTTCTCTAGTTTCTATAGATATAACAGATACATGATGACCTCGTTGATCGAAGAAAGCTCCCACTAATTGATTCACAAATATATGTTCAGTGTTTAGGTCCTCTCAATTTAGCTCGACCACGATCCCCTTATTTACTAACTAATTCTAGAAGCATCTTTGTTGATAAGCTATATAAAACTAAGCAGTAAGTAAGTAGTTGCTTTGTTAATTGTAAAAATCATAATAATATTACATCCACCTCGACTCGATTTAGATGAGGAACTTGGTGGCGCAGTGGTGTAAACAGCCGAAGTACGCTTGAAGTTCCGGGTTCGTATCACAGCGGGAGCGGGACTTTGTGTTATTTGCAAGACGCATTGTTTCGCTTACCGGTCTTGGATGTCGTATTCTTATCTATGTAGTTTATACCATACCGTTGCTTAGTGCCTGTGACACAAGTTCTTACGATACTTACTACAGGGTTGAGTCAATGTGTGTGTCGTGATGTGATTAGTATTATTATTATTATTATCAATAGATTCATGATTGGTTATTAATCTATTACAACATCACGGGCAAACAAGCGGACGGTCCACCTGATGGAAAGTGATACTTCTGCCTATTGACACGACGACGCGCTTGAAGTCTTAGAAACCACTAATGCGTTGCCCATGAAAAGGTAAAGATGTCATACCTGCCTTGCCGGTAATTACACTGGCTCCCCAACCCTTCGAAACACAGTGAACTGCTTCACGGCAGAAATAGAAAGGAGAGTGGTACCAATCTACCAAACCTCTTTTTCATGTTGGCGGTTTCATTACATTATCGTCACTCATAGTGCAATACCGGGAATCTTCACATAGTTCGTGAGGTAATTTAATCCTATTTATTAATTGATAAGTATGCAGTCTTTGGCAGCAACAGTAAAGGCAATCATTAAAAGCAGCGGCCAGGTCATTAGGCTAAGAGAATAAGTGTTATATCATGATACACGTGATGCAGGCAGTATGTGCGGGCATGTTTGGAACATTTGGCGTGACGCCAGCATGCCAGGTGCCGTCATGAATTTATCATAAGAACAGCGGTTTTATCACACTATTATAATACAATAAGAGTGTTAAATATCAGGGCCTACATGGTCAGCTGACGTAGCTTTGAATAGGGAATATGGATGGAATTTAATTTGATTATTTAATTAATTCATCGTAAAGCATGTAGAAATAGTATATTTACAGTGAAAACAGAGCTAGAATTAAACTACGAGTATTAACCAAGGAGATATAACCATTAAAAGTAAATATATCTATGTCGCTCATCAGAACAACCTTTTCCATGGAAGTTGTATGGCGCCCGTGTACTTTGACGTCATTAAAGAAAGGGCTTTTCAGGGTTACTAAAATCATATTTTGTTATTTGTACCCTTTTTGAGTTAGTGTTGTAAGTGAAGGGTACAATTAAGTTCGTATAGTTTTACAAAACGTTAAATAACATGGATCACTTGGTGCGATGATTTTGTATGAGCAATCTTGACAAGGAATATGCATGAAATTTAATTTAATTATTCAATCAATTTATCGTAAAGTATGTGGAAATAGTATATCTACAGTAGAAACTGAGTTAGATTTATACCATAAACAAGGGAGATATGACCATTAAAAGTAAATATATCTATCTCGTTTAGAACAAACTGTGGAAGTTGTAGGCCCCCGCGTACTTTGACGTCATTGTACATATCAGACCTCTCTGTCTAACCAACGACTTTCAAGCTTTATAACTTAATTAATAAATCTGATATTTGAGAAAATGCTACCGTATTTGGACATATGTGATATTGAATTTTAATAAAGAAATAAAAAAAAGTCATGCACATTCCTTATTGCAGGGAGCGAAACCTGAAATCTATTTCTTAATTCCACCTTTATCTTCTGATACAATTCATCATTCATGGTAGCAAAAAATGACTGCTTAAAAGTACTTAACACAGGTCTATTAAAAAACATTTCGATTCTGATTAATTGTACAGCTGAATTATAAGGATTGACAGTCGATTCTGTATGCCACCAATAGCTATCAAATCTGGTGCATGCAAATGACACACTTTAGTCAAATTATACAATATTGGATTATCATAAAATTGACGCTTTACATAAACTGACACCGTAATCCCTTGAGAGGGGTTGGCAGAGCTATTACACGCCGAATTCCGCATGTTTATGTTGAGTACCAGTGTGACAGGTTGCGAATCTGTCGCCACTATCCGGGATCAATGAGGAACATGGTAGCCACAACTCAGTGGCGTGCCTAGGGTGAGCCGAGATACGTTATTGTAGTTTTTATAATTCATTTCGATAAATGTCTTATTGCCACATTACCCTTAAATCTACACTTCATACTTACGCGTTCGAATTAGCGCGAATTTCGAACTATGCTATGCAAAGCATATTTTTATTTGATTTGAAAAGTAATGAATGAACGAGAACGCGAACTTACCTTGGCTCGATAGGGCAAGCCGGGCTTTTGGGCTTGTATGACAGTACCGCGACAGCCTCAATTTACGGGAACCCGAAACTCGAACCCTCGATCAGTCGGGTAACTAAGGCACGTAAAAAAGCTACCACGTCCTCAAGTCCAAATAGTTGTTTTATATAAGCCGCTGATCTTGCATTCTACAACTGCATAGCTGAAATTTGCGAGATAGTTTCAGTAGGCATAGTGAGCATCGCTTCTGTTTTACCCTCACAGGCTTCACTTTGAGGCCATAAAAAACTAACAACAAAAAACTTGTGATTAACTGGATTCCATTGGAGTTTTCTGTTTGAACTGATGTAATTAAAACCTTAAGTCTTTCAGAACATGCATTCAATTTCAGCTTTTTTACAGTTTCAAAACAACTTCATGGGCAAACAAGCAGACGGTTTTCCTGATGGAAGGTGATACCAACGCTTGAAACGACGATGATCTTGATGTTTTAGAAACCCGATCCGTTGCTCATGTTGAGGTATCTTATAACTCTCGCGCTAATAACTAAACTGGCTCTCTAAATACAGGAAACTGCTCCGTAGCAGAAATAGAAAAAAAAAGGTGTTACCAACCAAGACGAACGGACGTTGATCTGAAATAACAAACAAAAAAACTACAAGAACATAATTTTCAATAGCAACGTAGGTTTCTCACCGGTTTCTTTCACATGGATCAGAAACAGTCAGCATTGTGAACGCGCTTTGGAATATTTAAAAGAGAATCATCATCATTATCATTATCTGGAAGACTGGAAGCTGGGCAAAGGCCTCTCCTAAGGTCCTCTAAACCGATCTCTCATGTGCTGCCCGCATCTAGCCGCTACAAACGACCCTGACCAGACCGTCGCGTCGGTCCATCTTGCGGGAGGCCAGCCTTCGCCACTTCTTCCGGTACGCTGTGGCTAGATAATCGAATGAGAACCTTTTTTTTTCTCATTAGTTTTGTAATAAAAAATAATATTCAACACACAGGTCTACGTGCGAGATCGTCTCGGTTGGTACCACCCTCCTTTATATTTACGACGTGAAGCAGTTCGCTGTGTTTCGGTGCGAAGGAGACAGTGCAATTACCGGCACGCGAGGTATAACATCTTGACCTCTACATGGGAAACGCATTGGCGATGCTCTTGGCGTTCTAGACTTCAAGGGCATCGTCGTGTCAACAGGCGGCGATATCACTTTCCATCAGGTGAAACGACTGATTGTTTGGCCATGATATTGTAAATAAAACAGACCTTTATACGCTTTTTAATCTATCAATAAACGCGCAGTATACATTATAATAATCCCCTTGAAATAAATACTCATATACTTTTTCCACAGACCTTATTGATTTTTTTTATAATTATTATAAAAATTGAACTTTTCCACTACACTTGTTTTACTTGTGAATGAGTAATGATGACTATGAACTATTTTCTGTTCGTTCTACTTCTAATTATTGAACTGAATAAGTCCATTCCTCTTCAGTTTCTAAGAATATAGAAGAATTTTCATCAGAACTTACCCGAACTCATCGCCATGCATGAATTTCCAACTGCGCCTGGAAAGATAAAGTTGTGCCTATTGTTAGGCGCATTTGTTGTAATGTTCAGATTATTTCATATTATTGGCTTAATAAATAAATTATTTTATTAAAATGATTATATATCAACTTTAAAAGTCGAATTAAATCGGTTTCTTACTACCTCCTATTTCTTCTGATTAAGTTCGTTGCGGGTCCCGCGACAGCCGGTAGGGTGTCCGGTCATAGCACAGCTGCATTATTAGTTGATTATACGATCAAAGGACGCCACTGTTCCCGGTGAACAGGAGTTTCAGTGGTGGGACAGAGTGGCGGGTGTGCCCCGAAAACTTTTTAAACCATCGTGACTTCGCTGAGATGACGGGTCACTAGGTGACCGTTACGAGGAGATGTCATTTATCTTGAAAAGAAAAGAAAATATGAATTAAAGGCAGTAGATAATTGCTTTAAATGTGAATCTTTTATTTGAACTGGATTAACGCCTTCATTATTGTTTGATGACTATGGAATACTTAAAATATTTTTCGTTCAAATATACTTAAAAAAAGTATTTTTAAATCGTCATCTTTTTAAATAACCGCTCCTTAAGTCTCAGTGAGTTTTCTTAGCTCTAAAATGTATTTAAACGATTTTTTTTTTGGCGGAAAGCTGAACCGATGCTGACGAAAACTGAGCAGGTAGATAATGAAGGGCAGAAATTAATCATGATAATATACAATAAACCACATCACGGCGGCGGCGGTTTTTTTACCGTAAACTGTTAGATTTCTAGGTCTCAAATGCACCAACACTTTTGAAATGACCATTAAAAAACGTTCTTGAGATTGTACAGGTGTAATGTCACCTGTCAATAGGGATTCAAAGTTACATATAAGATTGTATTTTTTTTTATATTTACAAGTGACACCTGGTTAAGTGAGACCTGGATAAGTAAGAAACCTCTGTTATTGAGAACTACAATGATACTTTTTATCGAATTTACTCTGTTATTAGGACATTTCGAACCTGGTTAAATGAGATTTGATGTCTAGGATTTTTTCGATGTTTACCTCTATAATTGGGACTCTGGAGTACAATTGCAATACCCTTTACAAGTGAGAAAATTTATCAGTTTGGGTCAGGACACAATCGTTAACAAACATTTGAATTTCTTTCGCACGTGCTTTGTTTATGGCCTCTGTAAGTGAGATAACTAAATTTGAAACCTGTCTAATTGGAAAACTGGACAAACGAAAACCTCTTTAAATGGTACAAAATCCTTGGTCCCTTGAGATCCCAATTAACCAAGTTTTTATTTTATTTTACTCTTTAATTTTATAAATAAAAACAGAATCAATCCACACATTCACAGTTTACAGAAAAAGCAATTTTTGTATTTTTTTTTGTATTCAATGAACTTGTTTGTAATTTTGAATACAGTTTCTATACAGTATTATTCCAAATAATTGGTTCAATTAATACAAATATCATGTAGATTAAAATCTTGAACATTTGTATTAATAAATTGATAAAAAAACTTGTTGGTTCCTTTTTGCAAAACTATCTGTCTTTAGTTGATTCTTTGTTAATTTATCATCATGCTATAAGTTTGTAGGACATATATTTAAAAAATCCCATATTTTTTTCAAACACATTTATTTATGAATGAATGAAGAATAATAATATGATGAATTCTTAATTTATCCTTTGATATATTAAAATGTAAAACTACCAAAATGTTTGATATAAAATAACAAATCTAAATCTGATTCTACATCAAAATCCGGTTGACCTGAAAATCCTTTCCTTTTATTTAATAAAAGCCAACAAAACTGTATGCGGATCTGTAGAAGCAAAAAAAAAACAATTTCCCCCTTTGAATTTGATTTATAAACGATGATAAAAATGCTATCAAAACGTTTTCTCCTTTAACTCATAGACGGAACTTGGTTGTATTCCAAAGTATCTCCGTTTAAAGGGACTCTGGAATGTTATAGAAACGTCTTTATTGGATAATAAACAATTGCGATGTAATTGAAGGGGAACGATTCGCGATATTCTATTTATTAGTTATGTGTTAGTCCCAAAAAAAAAATCAATCATTACCTACTTAGTTTTTACAATTGTAAAAAGTATAGCAACTACACTCGGCGTCAAAAATATCGCCCCTCGCTGAAATTCAGCATCAAGCTCATCTAACTTTTATAATAAGAACTCTGGCTAATAGATCATGGTGTCAAATTAAAGCTTGTTTAATATCCCTTCAATTAACATGTTTTTTTTTTTAATTAAACGTCATAATTTCCATGTAGAAGAAGTTGTAAGAAAATGTACCAAAACACTCGTTTCAAGGGTCGCGACTTGAGCTCAGTTCCAGAGCTATAAAATGCCTGGACAGGGTAAAATGTCAGTCATTCGCTATCCAGACTTTGAAGACTACACCTCAGGAGCTCAAGCAAGAAATCAACCCTCAAACATGGAGACCACCGCGGCTGAATCTGCTCAAGTCGTTGCTTTACTGCAAGCAGGAGTTCGACAGTGTGATGTCGCTCGACAATTGAATTTGAGCCGCCATGCTGTCCGACGAGTGTTCCAGCGGTTCCAGGAGACTGGAGCCTTCGTTAGAAGACGTGGAGCTGATCGGGGACGCTGCACATCTGAGCGGGATGACCGCTTCATTGTGACGTCGTCCCTGCGCAGTCGCTTCTCTAGCGCTGTCGAGGTGCAACAAGGTCTTCGAGAAGCTCGCAGGACTTCAGTTAGCATCTCTACGATTAGAAGGAGACTGCGGGAGAAAGAAATTAGGGCTCACAGGGCTGCTACTGGCCCTAAGTTGACTGCAGCACATCGTAGAGACCGCTTACAATTTGCCCGAGATCACGTCGATTGGACGTTTGAGCAATGGAGGCAGGTTTTCTTCACCGACGAGACAAGAGTCTACCTTTATTGCAACGACAAGCGTGCAAGGGTGTATAGGAGGTCGGGCGAACGATTCGCTCAGGCCTGCATTGAAGAAACAGTGGGTTACAGAGGTGGCTCGTGCATGTTCTGGGGAGGCATCTCTATAGATGGCAAGACTGACCTTGTCTGCGTTTCATCGACCAGAGGGACTCGCGGCCAGGGGTGTCTGACTGCTGGTCGCTACATTAATGAAATACTGGAGCAGCATGTAGTCCCATATGTAGGTTTTGTCGGCTCTGGCTTCAAATTAATGCATGACAACGCGCGATCCCACACAGCTTTAATTGTGCGAGAATATCTGGAGGAGGTTGGGATCCCTATTTTGTCGTGGCCAGCCAGAAGTCCTGACTTAAACCCCATAGAGCATCTTTGGGACGAGGTAAAAAGACAAGTTCGGTCACGAGATGTCGCCCCTACCACCCTGCAGGAACTTGAAGATGCCGTCATCGAGGAATGGGACAGAATTCCGCAGGAATCGGTTGTAAAGTTGGTGCGATCGATGAAAGACCGTTTAGAGGCGGTAATAAGGGCAAGGGGGGGGAACACTAGGTTTTAAATTAGTTTTGTTTTATTTTATAATTTTTTGTATTTTTTTTTGTTATTGTTTTGTATGATGAAATAAATGTTTTTTTTTACTGTTTACAATGTCTTTTCAATATTTTTTGACAAATGAGGAAATCTTTATTTTTTTCTTTATAACCATAAAAACCATTAAATTACCTTTCAAATGATACCTTTAAGTCAATACTTGACCCAAGATTAAAGTGAAATAAAGTTGGTTAAAAACATTTTTTGCAAAGGGGCGATATTTTTGACGCCGAGTGTATTAGCATCTTATTTTCACTTAAGATTCGAATTTAAATTTCATAATAATTTATTTCAGTCTAAAATACACGAATATGTTCGTAATTTCCATTTAAGCAAATAGGTTTCGCTTGTGCTAGGAATGACCGCTCTTCCATAACTGCATTTCATTTTCTTGTTTTGTTACTATTTAGTTTTTTTTTGCCAAGATCATCTGATCGATGTCAATAAGCCCACATATTTCTATGCTAATCAAGACATTGGATTTTTTATTCAATAGGTGAGTTGAAGTATTCCGCACATTTTCTTGTGTTGAGCACATTTTTTTTTAATTCTAAAAGTGTAATGTGGTAGTAAGTGCAACTCGATTCGTATATGTCGTTTATTTGTGAACTAGCAAAAGATCCGTCGCAAAGAATAGAAAGCATGTATATTTTTTATTTGTTGAATTGCCAATTTTTTAACACTGACGTCTTGTAAAAATTTAAAACATATTTGACATAAACATGTAATTTGAAACTACTTTATAACCGAATTCAAAAATGAGGAGCTTCTCAAATCGGTTGAATGTGTTTTTTATTTCAATACGCGGCAGGGATCAAAAACCGTAGGGCGCATCACCCTTTTTTGAGGCATACATTTTTCATAAAAATACGACTCTCTCCGCGACCTCATACTGTAAAGCAGAGTTATTGTTGATATTGACAATAACGTTGATTGAATGTTTGTTAGATCACGAAATGCATAATGCATTTTGTAAGCTCATTATGAAGGATAACGAGGCGATTAAAATCTAATGAGATACGATTAAAATCCTCTTTACCATGTACAGACAGCCACATACAAAGCTACTACTAGTGCAAAATCAAACCTTATGCTGTACAACTTAAGGACGTTACAAAGTCCAAACAGGCTAGGTTGATCCATGTATCTCTGTACTATAAGCCACATTAGATATCATGATTAAAACCTCAGGCTGGGGCACGAACGACATTTTGTGGGACCGATAATCGGCCGACTTTTCCTGCTAGTATTTTTGGAGGATGTAGTAGGTAACTTTTACGTGCCTTGGTTAACCGACAGATCGAGGGTTCGAGTCTCGGGTTGCCGTAAGTTGTAGCCGCCATGTTTCATTGTGCCCGGATAATGGCGATATATTCGCAACCTGTCACACTGGAACGCAATATTAACATGCGAAATGCGGTGTGTGACACCTCTGCCTCTCGAGGGAAAACGGCGTGAAATTATGTGTTATGTAAAACCTCTTAGGGTTTAAGGTATTTCTTAATTTAAATTCAAAATGTTTTATTCAAATAGACTTAAAATAAGTGCCTTCAAATCGTAATTTTTTATCTACCACCCGGTTCGAAATGAATGTACGGCGAGGAAGCCGGCAGGAGTCCTCCGTAGTTGCTTTTTTCAAAAATTTACAATAGTTTTTCATTCCATTTTGGAACATTTAAGTTATACTAACTATTTCATACAATTTAAAGCTACTATGAATACCTTTATATAAAGCAAAATTACAATATGTCATGTTTTAATAATTAATGATTTTAAGTCATAACTACTAGGCTTTTATTTAAATACATTTTATTTAATTGCATGATACATAGGGGATGCAAAGAATCTACTGAACAATGCGATCAAAAATTATCATAATAAAATATTGTACCGGTTACCGGTCTTGGACGTTGTATTCTTATTTATTTAGTATTTACCATATCGTTGCTCAGCACCTGCGACACAACTTCTTACGATACTTACTGCAGGGCTGAGTCAATGTGTGTGTCGTGGTGTGGTTTATTTATTTATTTATTGTGACCAAGTGAGCCAGTCCACACAAACAGCACCCAATCACGAGTATAACGTGGATTTAAGCCATCAGCCAACATCAGGCAGTTAGTCACCCAAGTTTATGCACCTCTGCCAACCACTCCCGAGGGATTACGTCTATGTTATGAAAGTGTTTATTCTTTGACATTTGTGACTGACGTTTTGTAGATTTGGTGTTTAAGTATTGCTATCAGTACGATCAAATTATCACCTACAAATAATCGGTCACCGACTATCACCTTACCCATACCTTACGATTTGATCCGAATATTTTATAACAAAAGGAAAAACTCTTGCAGGTATTCTACTCGCGTTCGAATAGGACGTGACAAGTGATGGTTGTAGGATAGAGATAGGAAAAAACCGGTGAAGTTTAACTCAGACTCCGACATCATGGGTTCCTTTCAATCCTACAATATTAAACAATATGCACTTGTTAGATAAGTTCGTAAAAAACAAGAAAAAAAATCGAAAAAAAAGGAGCTTTTTAAACTTTTATATTTCATGGCAAACGAGTAAACGGTTCATCTAATGGAAAGTGATACCACCGCTTAATAACACGACGAAGCCCCTAATGTCGTGAAACACCAAGAGAACCCCATAAGCGTTGCCTGTGTAGAGGTAGAGAGTTATATCTCTCGTGCCGGTAATTACACTGGCTCTCCAATCCTTTGAACCAAAACATAGCGAGCTGCTTCATGTTATAAAAAGAAAAGAAGGTGAAAACAACGCAGACGATCTTGCACAAAGATCTACTACCTGTAAAAATTTAACTACGTTTTTGGTATTCGTTTATGAGATACAGCCCCCTTTCAAGCTGACTGACGGACGGACAGACTTAGGCTTAGTAATGGACCCCATTTGTGGACTTTTTGTGTACGTAGCCCTAAAAATGAGGAAGTTAGCCTGGCAATGAAGAAATATAAAGTTATTTTGTTTTTGCGATGGCCTTAGCCATGAATAACATATCAAAATACACACATTCACACACACTGACGCACCTGACGGCCTCCGTGGCGCAGTGGTGTAGCAGCTGGCTGCTACGCGAGAGGTTCCGGCTTCGAATCCAACGGGGCAGATCTTTGTGTTATTTTCAAGACGCATTGTTCCGCTTACCGGTCTTGGATGTTGTATTCTTATCTTTTTAGTTTATACCATATCGTTGCTTAGCACTTGCTACACAAGATTCATTAATCATACGACTGAGTGATAAGCTATGCTTCTATCTTATGTATTTATAGATATGAATTGAAATATAAAGACCTTTATATATATATTATCAACCACAATCAGGGAACGGAAAGCCGCCGACCGCAAAAACAAATAATCAAATAATTTAGTTCAAATAAACAACAATATTAGCTTTAATTACCTCTAATTACAAAACACGATGCAAACAATGGCGTCTTTTCAAATTCTGAATAAGCCCGCCCTTTGCCTTATTACGGAACAATGGATCGGAATTAAGTTAAAATGACTAATTGAAGATTAATTAGTTAGATACCGGTACGAATTCCTGTATTAGGCAGTTTGATTAATTGCCAAAATCTAGGGAAATACTTTTTTTAGTTAAAATAGTTAAGAGTTCGAGAATCGATCATTTTGACGTCCTCCGTGGTGCAGCGGTCTTACACTTGTGATACGTAAAGTCACGGGTTCAAATCCAGGCTCTGACCATTGTTAAAAATGTTATTTGGAAATACAGGTGCGAGACTGTCCGGTTTGGTACCACCTTCTTATTATTTCTGCCGTGAAGCATTTTTCTGTGTTTCGGATCGAAGGGTTGGAGAGCCAGTGTAATTTCCGGCAAGACAGGTATGACATCTTTACCTCTTCATGGGTAACGCATTAGTGGTGTCAAGTATACATGGGCAAAGCATCTTGAGTTTTTATTTTAATCTTAGAATTAAAACCAAAAGATAAATTCCTGTCATAAATAAAAAGGATAATTGTTAATATGTAAGGAGGCGGCCATTTCTATCGAATACAACCTTGTTAACTTTAGTTTCTGACTTTTTCTAGGCGTTAACACTCACGGTTAGTGCGTATAAGGTGCTTAGACAGGAAAAAACAATATTTAATCTCATAGAACATCATGAGCTTACATAACTTACTTAAGGCCTACCAGCAGCGGCTGTAATGCCTCAAATGATGATTATATGCTAGCGCGCCTTACAGAGTCCATATTCGCTATTAGGAAATATAATATGCATGAAATTTAATTTGATTATTTAACCAATTTATCGTAAAGTATGTGGAAATTGTATATTTACAGCGAAGGCAAAATTAAAGTTAACCGATAAACCAGGGAGATATAACCTTTAGAAGTAAATATAACTATCTCGCTCATCAAAACAATCTTTTCTATGGAAGTTGTATGGCGCCTGTGAACTTTGACGTCATTGTACATATCGGATCCCTCTGTCTTACCAACGACTTTGAAGCTTTATAACTTAGTTAATAAGATAGATATTAAAGTAAATGTAACGGATTTGTTTTTATATGTTATAATAATAATAACAATAATAATAACCACATCACGACACACACATTGACTCAGCCCTGCAGTAAGTATCGTAAGAACTTGTGTCACAGGAACTAAGCAACTATATGGTATATACTACATAGATAAGAATACAACATCCAAGACCGGTAAGCGAAACAATGCTTCTTGCAAATAACACAAAGTCCCGCCCCCGCCGGGATTCGAACCCGGAACCTATAGCGTATTGTCGGCTAATTTCTAATTATGGTTAATAAATAAATAATAATAATAATTAAGACAATTTAAATATTCGTGTTACAAAGTAATCTTCATGGAATATTAACTTGGTAATATCCGCCTTAACAACAATTTCCTCTTGGGATTCTAGATTTTAAATTATTTAATCATTAATTTAGACAGGTTTGTTGGTTGGTAGAGATAGATTAAAGATATTCCATTTCACGAAGGTGGCTCAGCTTTGGTTGTTTGACTAGTACATCAATCTAGTGTACGTCTTGCTGCGGCCACACTACCGGGAAACGCCGTTGATTACGCGATAACGGATGTTTAATGTTAGTGTAGCCATGACATTTCGCGATAATTTTACAATAGCATTCACATTGTTGTTTCACGTTGAGCGATTGGTCCAGTGGCGGTTTATCCAAAGAGATTTCGCGAGAACATAGTGTATTTAGCTCTAACATCTTGTAAGAATTTAGAGCATGATTAACGCCAAGGATGATTAACGGTTCAAGTGTGGCCACTCCAATCATCGCGTTATTTATCGCAAATATGGTCATAAACGTTCCTTGATAGTGTGGCCCCTGCATTACCTTCTTTTTGGTTTAATTCTTCCCTTTTGTCGGGAAAGGCAAAGGGCTTTAGACCATACAGAACAAGTCTTCCGTGTTATATTTTTCTTCTCCCTTTGTTGTTCCTACAGTAACATGCTAGTAATGTTAGGCTTTATTGTGTTACTTGGGAGATGACGAAAAGAGCAGCCAAATCGTCGTTTTTCACTTTCTCCACACTTGTATAGCAGAGATTTTCACTGGTTAAAACACTAGCATTTTACACATTAAACTCTGCTGGTACACAATAAAAGACAGTAAAATAAGAAAATTTCAACCACCACTCCCCGTTCCCGCCAAGTAACTGCATTACCGACTTTTGCATGCACACTAGAAGATATGTATGTACACGCCTGTCAAAACTAACACAATCTTAGTCGAACCGTCTTCGTAAGAAAGAAATGTTATACCTGTATAACAACCATAACAGACGTTCTTTCTATTTCTGTCGTGAAACAGTACTCTTTGTTTCGGTTCGAAGGATTAGAGAGCCAGTGTAATTATCAGCACTAGAGGAATAACATGTTTAGCGTGGGCAGCGCATTGGAGGTGTTCTTGGCGTTCTCAAATATCAAGAGAATCGTCGTGTTAATAGGACGCGGTATCACTTTCTATCAGTCTTCTTACACACTTACATATAAGCTTTATTAAACAGGACTCGTAGAAAAACCACTTACGCACATACACCACCACATCACGACACACACATTGACTCAGCTCCGCACTAAGATAATCTTGTATCGCAGCCACAAAGCAACGATATGGTATAAACTAGAATACAACATCCAAGACCGGTAAGCGAAACAATGCTTCTTGCAAATAACACAAAGTTCCGCCCCCGCCGGGATGTTGACATATTTGTCACTTTTCAAGATTTAATAAGCAGGGCCCAGGTCTTACTGAAGTGTAGATAGAAAGTTCAAGATTTAAAATATCGTCTACATAAAATCCCTTAAGACAAAACGCTCAAAAGATAAAATTGACCATTCTTAACTTTTCACTTATTAAAACTTTCGTCCCTGTAAATTATGTTCCATGAATATTGTCTCTGAAACGCGCCCTTTAATTTAATCGCCCTTTGCGCCCAAGCAATATTTAAAAACAAGCATTATTGTGAAATTAAATGGTTTTAATTTCGGCCTGCTTGTAAATGTCTCAAGATATCTTATTAACAATAAAACCACATCTCGAAACACACATTGACTCAGCCCTGCACTAAGATATAATCTTGTATCGCAGGCACTAAGCAACGATATGGTATAAACTACATAGCTAAGACCACAACATTTAAGACCGGTAAGCGAAACAATTAGTATTGCAAATAAAATACCACTCCCGCCTGGATTTGAATCCGGAACGTCTAGCTTAGCAGTCGTCTGTTTACACCACTGCGCCACCGAGGTCGTCAATATAATTATTATTAATATTTTATATATTTTTACAAACATGTTACTCGTACCATTGTAATTACTATTTAATTATAAAATCTGTACTACACATATATTTATTTCGAAATTTTTTTTAAATGTTTTTTAAATTTATTGATAGGTAGTGTCGGTACTTCTATCGCAGTGTCAACCATTAGTCTATAATGTAGAATATTAACAGCTATTTGACTTTTGGTGATATAATTTTTAGATTTTGACAGTTACGTCCAATGACAGTTAGCTCTCAAAGTTTTCAAACTAAAACTTCCAAATAGCGTGTTCATTTCAAAAATAGTGACTCGTGTACGGTTTGTATGTTTCATGCAATTAAATAAAATGTATTTAAATAATAGCCTAAGTAGACTTAAAATCATTATTTATTAAAAATATGACATATTGTAATTTGCTTTATATAAAGGTTATTCATAGTAGCTTTAAATTGTATGAAATAGTTAGAAAACTTAAATGTTCCAAATTGTAATAAAACTATTTTTAATAGAGCTCTATTCTCTCTATTCTCTCACAACGAAAATCAAATTGAAAGATGCTCCCGTGTTTGATTTTTATATTTTTTTATCATCAAGAAACGTGATTTTTCCTGAAGATTTCTGCTCACTCCTGTTTCTTGTAACAAAGAACTTAAAATAATGTAGTCCGACACGCACTTGGACGATTTTGTTATAAATTATGAAGAAAAACATGGATAAATGATTGGTCTCAGCTTCATCGACGGACAATCATTAATCTAAGAAGAAAATATTAGTAATCCATTTGTTCAATTGTAATATCTCTGGTGACTGACATTTGAATTCATAAAACGTGACGCTTTGCGTGTTACTAAAGACTCCTAAAGGTGGGTTCCGACTGGTGGCTTGAGGTGTAATGTAGCATGTTACAAAGTGAGCATTCGTGCAGTCAGTGCGTGGAAACGAGATCGAACACGGGAGCAGCGAGGCGATTGTTGCCTGAATCTAGTGCTCCGCCTGCTTTTGTTGTTTTTGGAGAATTTCGTTTTTTTTATGTCATGAGCGAACAAGCAAACAGTCCACCTGTTGGAAAGTGACAGGACGATGCCTCTGATATCTTGGAACGCCAAGAGCACCGCCTATGCGTTGACCAAATAAAGGTTAAGATGTTATACCTCTCGTGCAGGTAAATTACACTAGCTCTCTAATCCTTCGAACTGAAACACAGCGAACTGCTTCACGTTGTAACTAGAAAGGAGGGTGGTAACAAGCCAGACGATCTGGCATGTGTTACGCAGTTTATTCTGTTCGCATATCACGCACACACTCTATTGGCTACAAACATCACACAATCGAATTAAGAACGAGCAAAGATTCCGAACGAGCATGTTACACGTACTTAACCACACGGCGTAACGTAACATGCTCGCTGCGAATACATTACACCGTGTAACGTCGGCCAGTACCCACCATTACTGTACAGGTGACATAAATCTCATGTCAGTTTGACGAGACTGACACACGCCTGATTCACAAGACAACTTTATTCCCTCCTGAAAGTTTTTAAAACATTTTCTATGGCAAAAGGTTGAAAGAAAAGATAATTGTTTTGACATGGACTCTTTAAAAGTTGTACCATTATTAGTACCAAAGTAGTACCAAAGAATAATCCGTTCGTTTGTCAGCGGGCTGTATCTTATGAACCATAACAGCTAGACTCTTGTAATTGTCAGAGAATGTTTATTTATATTGTTTCTATAACAACAAATGCTAAAAACGTAAGAAATAAAAAAATGTAGGGCTCATCATATACAAGAAAAGTGATTTTTCGATTTTTTTCACTCTTTCTCGTTTCTTTTGTGAAATTATCTAAAAAGTATATTTTCACTCATAAAGTCACGCCGTAATGAATCTCTCGAGAGGGTTAGGCAGAAGTTAAGTCCCAGTGTGACAGGCTGCGAGTCTGTCGCCACTATCCGGGCACAATGAGGAACATGCAAGTTACAATTTACGGCAATCCGAGACTCAAACCCTGATCTATGGGGTCGGGTCGGTCGGCTTACCAATGTACGTAACAAACTGAGCTACCACTTTCGTATATTTAGTTTAATATTTTACGATGATACGGAATTGACAACGCACACTTGTCCGGTAATTATTTTCTAAACTGGTGGAAGACACAGTTGAATTTTTTTTCGAAATTAGAAATATTATCTTGAACAAACCTCCATCTTGAGCTGAGAGAATTACTACACGACTACGGAAAAAACAAATAGGAGGGCTATTTTGATATATTGTATTATTTATTATACTATTACATATTATATTTATGTAATAATTTAATTAATACATTTAAAAACCTAATAAAAATAATGTCTACAATAGAGTGTTATTTTATTTATTTATTTATTCATGACCAGGCAGGCATTTGACCCCAAACCCGCCTGATGTTAAGCGGCGATGAGGTCTAAGGTGGATCATGCCTGCCTAGGAGAAACCTATTCACTCTTGCCTTAAAGAGGCCCGTTATATTGGTTGTGTGCAAATAGCACTGGCTACATTTCCACGCTGTATAGCGATGATCTAGCTTTGAGCGAAATGAAGTCCAGCGTTACGGTCACGACTCTCTTTTTTTAATTTAACATAAAAAAATTGAATAAAGTTTTGAAATTCGCACCCCAAGAACCCGTAGCCTGGAAACCGAACGGCTCAAATATGTAATTGTCACCCATAATGAATATACCCATAATAAGTATACATATTAATAGGGACTACCTTCTTTTTAATTTACCACATTGCCTTTCGTTTCCGCAGTCAGGCAATTAGGAGATAGACAAAAAGCAACGTAGACGATCAAAAAAGAAACCTCGAAAAAGTAATTTAGCGAAGAGAAACAGTAAGTATTCATTTAGTTGACGTCGTAACGTTTTTTTATTTTTTCTCATTTTTTCCCATTCCCTTTTCCTCTTCATTTCTTAAAATTAAAACTCAAACATTTAGTGAGTTATTTTATTTTTACTACGTCCTTGTTTGGGGTTCCGCGGGAGATTGAGGCAGAAAAATGTATTTCAACAGCGCGAGCGAGATGAGCTCTTGGAACAAATGATATGATTTATCTCATAGAAGCGAGAACGGCAGATGTCTTGCCCTAAAAAAGCCTAGAAGATCGTAGTCAATAAATTTTGGTTTATGGCAACAACAGTATTACACGACTCAGTACTAAGCCTGAGTGATATAAACAAGTCGTAAATTAAAAAGACCAATGTTGTAGCTAGTGCCGGGTCAAATTGTGAATAAAGGCCAGACCACATCAACTCCGGTTCCGAACCGGTTGCTTTCCATGTGCGTGCGTTTAGGAGTTTTTATTTTTGTTGCGTTGTTTTACTTATATGGAGGACGTGGTAGCTCAGTTTGTTACGTGCTTTGGTTAACCGAACGACCCGAAAGATCCAGGGTGTCGAGTCTCGTTAATTGTAGCTGCCATGTTCCTCGTTGTGTCCAGATAGTGGCGACATATTCGCGTTGAGTCACACTGGGGCACTACGTAAACATGCGAAATGCGGTGTGTAACACCTCTGCCACCGCCTCTCTAGGGATTATGGCGTGAGTTTGTGTTATGGTTATATAAAGTATGAAACTCTATGACAGGCGTCATACAAACCCCGCACGAACACAACCGCGCCGCACCGGAGACGGACCGCATCTGTGTGTTGTGTGTGACAACTTTTATTTGGTACTTTACCCCTCCTCCACCCAAATTGAAAGCAACCGGATTTGGTGTGCTCCAGCCTTTAATCACGTCATTTACATAAAATAAAAGTGTTTCAGTTTTTATTACAAAATTTTTATAGTATATAATTTATCATGTTACAGCAGTCATTAGAGCTGTGTGATTTCGCTCTTTGCCTACTAGCCAGTAAAACATAATCTATAATATAAAATGAATCGCAAAATGTGTTGGTAAGCGCATAACTCAACAACGCCTGGACTAATTTGGCCAATTCTTTTTTTAAATATTCGTTGAAGTTCAAGGATGGTTTTTACGGCGACAAAAATTCGAATAATTGCCGGAAAAACTATAAAAATAGCTCTTTTCTCTTTCCCATACAAGAGGTTTAGTTCAGGACAATTTTTAGCCACGCCCACGACTATAAAATACGTAGGAACAAAAAACTGCCACATTACAAATCTATATGACAGGACGAAGTCTGTCAGGTCCACCAGTTCACAAAAAAATAGTTTAAAACAAAATCCGAACAGTTGGTGGTTCATCCATGCTGCTCATATAATTACTTGTTCTATATGAGTAGCATGTATGTTACACACACATATTTATACTGTCACTATTAGACGTAATTTATAAATAATTTCATTTTAATTCATATATTGTCAAAGTCAATATTTTATTCGAATGGAATTAAAATAAGTACTTTTAAATCTTCAAATTTGCATACTACCACCGGATAAAACTGTGCAGGTAAGTAAAATTACTTCTCTACTAAATTAATTACTGTACATAATTTTGGATTTGATAGAAAGCCTTCATAATTAAAACTTGTTCACGTGTTTTTTTTTAAATTTCGTGTCTGACATTTCAGTTACATTTCTTACAATTTCCAATAAATGACTCATTAGTTTTTGACAATCTAACTGTAGGGATAAGTAATTTATTATTATTTCTAGTATTAATACCGCGGCCTAGCCTTTCGAATTCGTTAAGGTACAATAAAATAATATAACATACATAATATTGCATATCTTAATGAATGTCGCGACTTCAGGTTATACATAGCTCATAATCTTTATAGCATTCTCTCACTCTAGACTACTAGGTATACTTAATTACAGAATCTGAGGTTTCTTGCCGGTATCATCTCCAACATAAATTTTCCGAAATTGTGGTCGAGTAATTTTTAAGAAAATGTTTAATTAATTTGACGATTCTTTTTTTAAGTTAACGTTATAATAACGATTTTTGCTAACCTCAATGATTCCGTCGACATTGCTTTTTATTACTACATCCCATTTGAAAAAGTTTTGGCGATGATATCGAAAAAGGCGTTGTTTCGGATTCCCGGATATATATCCGCGGAGTTTAACTACAACATGTGTCGGATATTTCCCTGGAGGGTTACATTTGCAGCTATTATGGTTCAAAGCACAGCGGCCAAGGATCCACGCAAATTAAATAAAGAGGAAATAAAAAAAAGAAGAACCAGTTAGTTTTTAAACTCGTTAAAGATTAAAGTTTTTTTAAAGGGTTTATGTCAAAATATGGATAGTAAAAATGTAACAATACTCTTTATAACACCCTGAATATGTGTATTTTAAATACGAATCAATATTTACGGTTCTGCTAATGTTAAATTTTATTTTTTAAAGGTGTTCAAGGTTACAGAAAGGAGGCAGGTTAAGAAATTTAATAAAAACACATATTAATACAATAGTGTTATACCAAGTATATTATACAAAATTCAGACAGCGTCCGATGAACCAATTGAATGGATTGAATTGATTCGTTGAAAATAATATAATAATTATTTTGATAAACATGATTCAAAGTCAAAATCAAAGTCAAAATATTGTTTATTCAAATAGGTTTAAAATAAGTACTTTTAAATCGTCATCTTTTTATACTACCACCGGTTCGAAACGCTATTTCTACGGGGAAGAATCCGGCAAGAAACCTCCGTAGTTGCTTTTTCCAAAATAATAACAACAATTTGTAAATAAAATATAGTTCTCTAATTGTAAACCTAATTTTTCTATAACTTTAAGTTATATAAACCAAACTTTATATCAAATTTAAGTCGATGACCAAGTCTATATCATAAAATAAAAATACTAAATTACATGAATTACAAATGATGCAATGAATGTTACTTATGAAATATGCGATCGAAAAATATTTATTAATAATGAAAATAGTGTAAATAGTAAGTTCACTTTAACCGCGGATCTTCATTGCAATCTTTGCACTTCAACTGTCTATAGGATAAACCTGTGCAGGTAAGTAAAATTACTTCCATATATCTTTATCCTGTACATAACTTTGAATTTTATAGAAAGCCTTCTTCATTAAAACTTTTTTCACATGTTTTTTAAATTTAGTGTCTGACATTTCAGTTACATTTTTTGGTACTTTGTTGTAAAAACGAACACAATTTCCAATAAATGACTTATTAGTTTGTAGGTTATTAGTAGGTTGTAACAATATATATCTAAACAATTAAAATAAAGTTTTACATGTTTTATCTCTTTAAGTGATATGCAAAAATAAAGTCAATTAAGATTCACTGTACGCAGATATTACATTTCTTTAATCTGAGCATTGATCATTAAAAAATCAAACAACCAACAAAATAATCATAAATTAAATTTTTAATCATGATTTAAAATAGCAATAGTGGATTGCCTTTATAAAGTATGCAAAGGTTAATAAGTATTATAAAACAAAATTTATAAGTATGAAAAATAAACATCAAACTCTCGACGTAATCCCTCGAGAGGTTGGCAGAGGTGTTAAAAAAAAACACCGCATTTCATATGTTTATGTTAAGTCAAAGTGTAAGGTTGCGAATCTGTCACCACTATCCGGGCATTACTTTTAGTCCCCTATGCTCGAGTCCGGCTGTGACTTGTAAAAACCCTAAAAATTTTTGCTATTCACGAATATTTTTTCGCAGGCAGCACAGTAATAATATAATGTAGTAGTAACGGTACTCGCTGTTCTTAATTCTACTAAACCGCATTTCCATTGGCATATATCCAGTATTGATGTAAATCGCGTATTAGATACCTTAATAAAACTTTTTACACGCAAAATATATTTTAGTAAAACTATTCTTCTGTTCTACAGACTCATCACTAGATAGATAAAACAAAGTCGCTTCTCGCTGTCTATCTGTCCCTATGTACGCTTAGATCTTTGAAACTATGCTACGGATTTTGTTGCGGTTTTTGTTAATAGATAGAGTGATTCAAGAGGAAGGTTTATATGTATATTATACATACATAATATCCGTAAGAAGCCGGGGCGGGTCGCTAGTACTTGTGAAGTTATGTTAAATTCTTCCTCGAAATTAGCTTATTTTATTTTTTCTTTTGAATCCCTAGGGATGTAATCTACTGGGTTAAAATTTTTTGATATATTTCTAGAAGGATCTAAAAGATTTATTACCTTTAAGTTTAAGTCCGTACTCTTTGTCATGCTCAAGGGAATTAGTTCGCCTTAGACGGTAAAATTTCAAAGTGTTTCAAGTGAAATTCAATCAATGGCGAAGAAAAGATGAAATTGGCTGTAAACCATTGAATACGAGTATAATGATCAAATATAAACATAAACTCACGCCGTAATTAATCAAGAGGGGTAGGCAGAGGTGTTAAACACCGCATTTCGGATGCTTATGTTGAGTCCCAGTGTGACAGGTTGCGAAACTGTCTCCACTATCCGGGCAAAATAAGGAACAAGGCAGTTGAAATTATCGGGAACCCGAGACCCGAACCTTTGGATCGGTTGGCACGTAACAAACTGAGCTACCACGTCCTCCATTATCAAATGTAACGATGATTTATGGTTAAATATAAACCATTCAGTATAATTATGATACTTTGATTTCTGATAAGCAGCGATGAAGTATAAGGTGGAACATGCCTACCCAGGAGAAGCATATTAATTCTTACCTTAAATATCCCCAGGCGATTAGGAAATACTTCAGCAGGCAAATAAGAAAGGGTTTTAGATCAATACGACACACGTATTGACTCAGCCCTGCACTAAGATATAATCTTGTATCGCAGGCACTAAGCAACGATATGGTGTAAACTACATGGATAAGAACACAACATTACAGACAGGTAAACAAAACGATGCGCCTTGCAAATGACACAAAGTTCCACCCCGTCGAGATTCGAACCCGGAACCTTTAGCGTAGCAGTCGGCTGATTATACCGACCGAAGTCATCCTATGTAGTAATCAAAGGCCCTATTCATATATTTACGCACAGTAAAAAGTTTATATAGTTTGGTAACAAAGTCAAAACAGTACCAAAAAATTTAGAATTTTGAAAAAAAAATCTGAAATTAAAAAAAAATCGATGCTAATAATAATAATAACCACATCACGACATGAGCATTGACAAAGCCCTGTAGTAAGAACTTGTGTCGCAGGTGCTAAGCAACTATATGGTATATACTACATAGATAAGAAATGCGTCTTGCAAATAACACAAAGTCCCGCCCCCGCCGGGATTCGAACCCGGAACCTCTTGCGTAGCAGTCGGCTGTTTACCATTGCGCCACAGAGGTCGACAAAAACTTATACTAACTTAAACTTGGTTTCTTAGTGTCTTCTGTAACGGTAACCAATATTTGTTAATACCGTTTTTAATAAATCCGGATGATCCGGTACGTTTCTCGGAATAATGATTTGGTTCTGAAAGCTTGTTTATGAATATTCTTGATGTTAATTTGAATAATTCGTTCTGTTCCCATTCTGAGTATGATTTGTTTTTGCTTATGGTCCATTACTAAAGCTCTACTGCTGGGTTTGGAAGGCGTTTTGCAATGTTGTATCTGAAACTGAATATGTTGAACAAGTTTAGTGGGTTGCAGATCGTCTGGGTTGGTACCACCCTCCCTTCTATTTACAACGTGAAGTAGTTCAATGTGTGTCGGTTCGAAGGATTGGAGAGCCAGTTTAATTACTGGCACGAGAGGTGTAACTTTTTTACCTTTACATGAATAATGCATTGTCAGTGCTCTTGGCGTTCTTAACATAAAGAGCATCGTCGTGTGTATAGGCGGCAGTATCACTTTCCTTTATATCAACCGTTTCCTTGTTTGTATTAAAAAACTCACTAATCTATTTATTGAACCTTTCCATTATTTTATATGTCTTAAAGTTTATGAATTGGAGTATAAATAGAAAAGTTTGATTATCATTTTAATTATATATCGTCTCCTCATTATGTATTCGAAATCCTGTCTATGTATTAGCATAAATTAATACAAGAATACGTAACTAGTACTCCGTCCCGAATTATTTCACTTTATTTCAGGTCTTAAAAGGTTCTTTATGTAAAAGCTGAGGGAGACGTGTTGAACGGTCACAACTAAGTGGACAGATGATCTTGTAAGGGCTGCTGGGAGCCGCTGGATGCAAGCAGTCCAGCTCCCATACAAATTCCTTTTTGCGTTGACGTTCTCGCTAACAGACAATGCAAATGTTTAAATATGACATTATAATGATTGTGGGAGTGTAGTCTCCAGCATGACGAACGGTCAGTCTTGTTAAATTCGATTCAGTCATGTAGTCCTATTTACTACCTAGATCTTTGTGAAAACGGAGGGAAACTTCCGTGCCTTTAAAAAAGTTTTGTCACCAATATTACTGGTGTAAGATTTAGGTTAGTATTTAATTAATCTGTTAGTTAGTGGCATTCCGTGGTGTTTTGACAGTCAGGCGTCTCCTGACTGCCTCCCCCCTTAGTTTTTTTTGGCCTCTGGGCCATTTCGATTGCTGTCTCCGCTTTGCTGGGAAGTTTGAAATCGGTTTCTTAGTACCTCGTTGATTGAACTCGAGCGTGAGGAAATTCAGTCATTTCTATACATTTTTATTGTCTGTTAGCGTTATCGCTTGCGGTAAATGTTATTTCTCTAAGGAGGCATTCTTCCAGTAGTAAACGTCTTGTAAATGATAGTGTTTTTTGTAATCTAAAATCTTTTACTAAGTATTAAATCTTAATGACCACTTGACATCTATCTTGATATAAAAGTGTTTTTCGTTGTATTTTTTTTGTATTGTATTTGTAATTTTGATGTAGGTTCCTACACTTTTATAATATTTACATACAATCATATGAATATAATATATACATATGAATATGAATATAATAATAAATCACATCACCACACACACATTCACTCAGCCATGCAGTAAGTATCGTAAGAATTTGTGTCACAGGAACTTAGCAACGATATGATATGAACTACATAGATAAGAAAATTACATCCAAGACCGGTAAGCGAAACAATGCGTCTTGCTAATAACAGAAAGTACCGCCCCGCCGGGAAACGATCCCGAAACCTACAGCATAGCAGTCGGCTGTTTACACCACTGCGCCACAGAGTTCGTCGATTTTTTTATAAATTTATGAAATAAATATTTTACAGTAAAAATAAGATAAAAATTATATTTTATAGATTAAAGGTAAAAATGTTTAATTGATTAATTCTACTGTGGTATATATTTGTACATTTGCCATTTGGCTAGTTTCCATTGAGAACAGTCGGCCATACAAGCTTCACATTACAAGTGCAATATCAATCTGTGGACAGCCTCCGGAGTCATCACAACCTACCACAATGGATTTGACTAATAATTTAAATTCAGAGGTCGATCCAAGGGTTATTTTCAATAGTATTAGAAAAATTCAAAAATACATTAAGCTTAATAAATTAATAAAAAGAAATAGAATTTTAAGTTAGAAAAACAACAGTTTAAAAGATACTAATAAATTAAGAAAACAAAATGCTACCTTAGCATCAGAAGCAGAATGTTATTTTAGGGAATTGGAATTGAGTAGAAAAATGTGTGATGCCGACACAGAATGTCTGCAGGATGAAAAAACAGATTGCATGAGTCTTTAAATTTACTTACTCATAAATACAAAAAAAGTAAGTACCAAATACAGGAACACATAAAAGCGACTGGTTACTTGATTGATGAAAGTAATTTCAACAGAGACCGCCTGACAACACTGACTATAAAACAGGCTGGTTGCTCATGTAGTACACCTACATGTGTGCCATGCATTTCTTCAGTCTCAAACTTACCTCCAGCATCGAGTGTCTGCAGCATCCCAAATATTTCTATGCCATCTCCTAATACCGTAGTTTTTTCTGATGCGTTTGGGATAGGTATGGGATCCTTATTAAATAATAAATTAGGACATAAATTGATTAATAATTGTATGCCGAATATTTCGTTTCCGGATTTTGTTAGTAAAATTATGAATAGTAATGTAGACGCAGCCAGCACAGTAGTTCTGATGTATGGAAACAGTCTCACTATAAATAAGTCTCAATTATTAAAAAGTCTTGAGCAGTTGGGCTCATTGAAAGTTAAAAACGTAATGTTTGTTCAATTCCGTACTCGGACCTGCTGTCTGGTGATCAAAATAGACATAGTTACGGACTAAATTCAATCATTTGCAACTACGCAAATTGTCATAGCGACAAGTTTACATTTTTGGATGTAAATAAGTTTTTAAAAGGTTTTAAATTAACTAAATATACTATGTATCTTAATAAGAATCAGATTAAAACGACTGCTACGTTGGTAGCATATAATATACAAAACCCTGTTATACATGGTATAACTAAGCTTATTGTAACTGACTCCGATACAATATGTAACAGTAATAATAATGTTGTAAATTTAAACTACATAGTACGACAATAGAAAAGCCGTCCAATAGTTTCCTAATGATTGTACATCAAAACATCAATCGCTTTTCTGGCAAAATACTAGACGTAGAATTATTTATCGAAAGTATAAAACTAGATATATTTTGTACTACGGAAACATTTCTATGCAACAGCAAAATGACTTTCAATGTACCAAATTTTTGTATTGGAAGCACGTTTAACAGGAAATCAGCTTCAGGAGGTGGTTGCATGATACTTATAAAGCAAAATATAAAGTTCAAAGAGCGCCACGATATTGTAAAGTTTTCTGTTGAACGGGTATGTGAGATTGCCTGTGCAGAAATAGATGAATATTTAATTGTATGCGTATATCGGCCGCCTCGTTCAGATTTTTCAAAATTCATTGATATTATGGAGGAGGCTCTTCTAAGCCCGTCATAGTGTGTTGGGATTTTAACGTTGATTTGCTAAACAAAAATAATATCCCAGATAGACTTAAATTTATTAGTATTTTTTAATCGTTCAATCTTAGTCATATATTCAATGAACCCACGCGAATAACGCCAAACTGTAAAAGCTGCGTCGATAATATATTTTTAAACTGCCCGGTGATAGAAAAATTTATAGTTAATGGTGTTAGATCAGACCACACGGCTCAAGTAGTGAAACTTGAATTGAAAAGGAAAGAAAAGAATCGCGTAATAGAAATTAGACCCTTAAATAATAAGTCCTTAGGCAAATTTAGTGAGGCAGTTAAAGGTAAAATAAAAAAATTAAATTTAATGGAAGATGACCCAGATATTTTGTTACAAATATTGCAAAAAAAAACAAGTCCAACCAAAAAAGAATCTGCGTTTTTGTGATTGGGCCACTCGAGGCATAAGGAGATGTAGGAACAATTTATATGAATTGTACGGACAAAAATCAATAAATAATAATTTAGAATTTCATAATTATGTTAGGCGATATTCAAAATTGTTTAAAAAAGCGAAAGCTATGTATCTGAGTAATAAAATAAAAAAATCACACAATAAAATTAAAACGACGTGGAATGTAATTAATACCGAAACAGGGAAAATAGACAAAAACGATAAAAATATAGCTTTAAATATAAATGACGAAGTGATTTCGGATAATTCACTAGTAGCTAACGTTTTCGAAAAATATTTCACTCAGATCACCAGTAGATATCACAAAAAATCTTTCATCGTCTTGTGTTACAGCTGTGAATTACCTCAAAAAACATGTAAAAATTACACCGGCCGTTTTTAAATTTGACAGCGTGTCAGAGGACGAAATAATGAAAGCATTTAAATCTTTAAATATAAAATCGACTGAGGACTTGTGGGGATTTTCGGTTAAAGCCCTCGGTTCAATAGTGCACGTAATTGCTCCTATCCTCTCAAAAGTGTTTAATACTAGTCTTGAAAAAGGTAAATTTCCCGAGTCGTTAAAACCTAGTAAAGTAGTTCCAATATATAAAGCAGGTAGTCACGAAGATCCATCGAATTACAGGCCAGTATCAGTTTTACCTGTTATTAGTAAAAATTTTGAAAAACTTACGCTTACTCAACTATCGTTTTTCTTCAATCTGAATGGGATCCTACATCACCAACAATTCGGGTTTACCAAAGGACGGTCAACAACAGATGCGGGAGTAGATCTGGTACGTAAAATATTTCCAGCCTGGGAGGGATCACAAGACGCTATTCGGGTGTTCTGTGATCTTTCTAGGGCTTTTAATTGCGTAGATCACACCATTCTCCTCAGGAAATTATCATATTATGGCTTTGATAATCTTTCACTTGGCTATGTGAGATCCTATTTAGACGAGCGTGTTAAAAAAATTCTGATCGGTAGCACTACATCATCTGGGTCTATTGTAAAATCATCTGGGACCATTTTTTTTGTTTTTAGTCTATATCAATGATCTTCCGTTTATGCTAGATGAAATTTTTGGTGAAGAAATTTTATTTGCTGATGACACATCTTTTATTTTTAAAACCAACAGAAAATATAAAGAAGAAAATGAAATAAATTCAACTTTAAAACAAGTAACAGATTGGTTTAACTCTAACAATTGGCTTCTTAATAGTACCAAGACTAAATGTCTAAAATTTTCTTTGCCAAACGTGCGGACATTATCGACAGATGTAAAATAAATAATGATGTGCTCGATATCGTAGGATCGACTAAATTCTTAGGCATTAATATCGATTCAAAACTTCAGTGGAACGCACATTTAGAATTAATTTGTAGTAAATTAAGCTCGGCGGCATATGCAGTAGGGAAAATTAGAAATTTAACAAATCTCCCGACAGCTAGACTGGTATATTTTGCATATTTTCATAGTATTATGTCCTATGGGTTACTACTATGGGGTAGTGCGGCCGAAACAGATACGATATTTATTTTACAAAAAAGAGCTATAAGAGTTTAAAGCCGCGACATTCATTATGACAATTATTTAAGGAAATTGATATACTCACCTTACCGTCCCAATATATTTTTGACAATATTATGTATGTTAGGAAACATCTAAATGAGTTTGATAGACTAGGTCACGGTATAAATACCAGAAATAATGATAAATTACGTATCTCTACAGTTAGATTAGCAAAAACTAGTAAGTCATTTATTGGAAATTGTGTTCGTTTTTATAATAAAATTCCAAGAAATGTAACAGAAATGTCAGATATTAAATTTAAGCAATATGTTAAACAAATTTTAATTAAGAAGGCTTACTTTAAAATTCAAAATTATGTAGAGGATAAAGATATCTGGAAGTAATCTAATTAGCTGCACAGGATTATCTTATTGATAGTTGATAGAGTGTAGCTAGAATTATTATGTTGAAAAATTGTAATTTGTAGTAGAAAATATTGTAATTGATTATTGAAAAAAGCAACTACGGAGGTTTCTTGCCGGATTCTTCCCCGTAGAAATAACATTCCGAACCGGTGGTTGTAAAAAAATGACGATTTGAAAGTGCTTATTTTAAGTCTAATCAAATAAAAAACATTTTGACTTTGACTTTGAATCCTTATGCGGTACAACTTAAGAACTTTGCCGCTTATACAGGTGGTAGATCTACATGCGAGATCGTCTGAGTTGGGTACCACCCTTCTTTCTATTTCTACCGTGAAGCAGTTCACTATATTTCAATTTGAAGGATTAGAAAGCCAATTTAATTACAGGCACAAGAGGGATTATATTTTTACCTCAACATGGACTCTTGGCGTCCCAGACATCAAGATCGTCGTGTCAATAGGCGGCGGTATCACTTTTGCCTGTGATGTTATTTTTAAAAGTGTGCGCCAGTGAGTTTATAATTAAATCGGTTTTCATTTAATTAAACATTAATTAATTTGTACTTCAATATTCACCACAAAGCCTTTAATACCTTTTCTACCTTTAATGTGTATGTAACGGATTTTCGAAACAGCTTAATCGGATATCATTTTTGAAGTAACATTGCTTTGTGTTATTACTTATATATATATATATATATATAAATATATATATTGTAAATGTTGTGCTTGCTTATAATTGGTATGTTTGTATGCCTTAAATTATAATGAAATTGAATGTAGTTGATGCATGTACCTACTGTTGTTTTAATAAAATAAATAATAATGTTTCATGTTAATTATCTTTATTTATTAAATGTTAATTATTGTTATTATTATTAACTATTATTTAGCACCACTGCCTACCCCTCTCGAGGGATAACGGCGTTAGTTTATGTTTTAATCACAAATAATAATAAATTCAGGTTAATTATATTTCTTTATTAAACCGCATTGTAATAATCTTACTATTATCTTGCATTGTAATAATAGTAAGATTATTACAATACAGTTGACACCGGATACACATGTAATTAACTTGTAATTTGCAATTTGATTGTTCATCATTAAATGTAATTACCGTAATTAATTCAGATAATATTTAAAATTCCTGTTAATGTGTTTTGTGTTTTTGGTTTTATAAAATAAAAAATCGACATTGAAGAAATTACATGAACATGGACGCTATATCCGATTATCGTTTTAGGCGGTACGATAACTTAAGGGTTTATACGGGACTCGGCCGGTCGGGACCTCGCTATTGACTGAGTCCTTATAACCGATCTGTCGTGGTAACTGATGTCGTTATAACCGGTTTAAACTGCTTATGACTGTATTTGTTGTACTTAAAGTTACAGCGATACCATACTTTGCTCTTTGTTTTATGATATTTTTTGCTAATAGTCTACGTCCGTGTAAAATTTGTATTTTTTCATAAAAATAAAAAAATATGAAATTGTCTATGACAAAATTTAAAAAAACTTAATTAAAATCATTTATAATGCTTAATTTTGCAATTATTTAGTGCAAAACAATACATGTTGCGAGTTATACAGCGGTGTTCAAGCGTTTTATATGTTTCACACGTAAATTTTCACTCAAGTGACGTTTGAATCTTTTTGAAGCAATCGACTGAACACAGTGAAAGGTGCAGATAGAGTGTCCAATCTGTCACGTGTAATTTGGACGTTGTTATGAAATAAAAATTACATGTATTTTACTTTTTTTATAGCAATCCAAACAGCAAACTGATGAAATTAAATCACTTAACACTGTTGATCCTGGTGAACAGGAGTTACAGAGTGGCGGGTGTGCCCCGAATAACGGAAGAGCAAATTTTTCTTATGTATCTTTTATAGAAAAAAACGGAAAAGTGTTGATATTTCTTTAATTTATATTTATAGGTCGAATATTAAACAAGTTAACAGGTGATAGATCTACGTGCGAGATCGTCTGGGTTGGTGCCACCCTCCTTTTTATTTCTGCCGTGAAGCAGTTCGCTGTTTCGATTCGAAGGATTGGAGAGCCAGTGTAATTACATGCACGAAATGTATAACATCTCTACCTCTTTACGGGCAAAGCATTGGCGATGCTCTTGGCTTTTGAGACATGAAAGGCCAATGCCTGTCGTATTAATAGGCGGTATCACTTTCCATCAGGTAAACCGTCTATTTGTTTGCCCGTGATGTTATTAAAAAAATCCGAAATAAATTTTAGTATTTATTCTTCTAGAATTTGTAACAGTTAACTTTAACATTTTTTGTAAAAATTGTTCAAACATTATAGTCCAGGCGTTGGAGGCAGTTGAGTGTACAAAATGTGAGGACCTTATTCTGTTTACAGTTAATTGTTTTAAGCTCAGAAAAGCTTGCAGAAATTCACAAAACAATTCTTTTTACTTGATATCTTTAGAGACGAATGGGAAAAACAATAAACCTCCCGGCAACATCCAGAACAATTTTTGTTTTTAAATTATAATATACAAGCTATTATGAGTTTAAAACTATCCACAGAATGTGATGATAATTTTTAGATACTCAAATTCCTTTTGGCTCCCGTACTATTATACATTCTATATATTTATATTTATTGGTCTTGGATTTTGTATTCTTAGTAGTATACACCATATCGTTCCTTAGTTCCTTTGACGCATGTTCTTACGATACTTACTGCACGCTGAGTCGATGTGTGTGTCGTGATGTGGTTATTATTATTATTTAGACTAATTGTAACAAAGTGAGTTTAAAAGCGAACACCCAAATACTGAAGGACGCGCTCTAAAAATTGTGAAACAAGAAAATGTTCTCATCTGAAATTGTCAAATACACGATTCAATTTAGCCTTGGTAACATGCCACCTACAGCATTAGACAAAGTTACTCACTTGTATTATTTTCTTATGGCAGGTTTGTTTTGATATAGGCATATGACCACGGTAATATCGAATTTTTAAATGATAAGTTGTTCAGAAATTATGAGGGTACAGATGAACATTCATACATACATCATAACCCTCCTTATTGTTTCGCCGTAGTCGAGTAGTAAAAAGTTAATGATATTTTATTATAAATATACCATGTAGCATTTTTAATCATATTTGAGGGAATGGAAAAGTAAAATAAGGTCCTACACGATATCCCTTATGATTAAAATTATGGTCACCACATTTATCTCCCCACCTTCGACTTTGAATAAAAATAGCTTAGTATTCCAATTTGACCCTTATGACAATGTGCACAAGGGCGAATATAGTGATACATGCTTATCAGCAACAAAAGTTTCCGAACAAATACGGAAGGAAGCATTCGTATCTGTGAACAGCTTTATTTTGCTCCATTTGTTAAGCTTTAAATAGATAATTCTAATAGAAAATGATGCATTACTTTTATTATAAAGTTGATGTTAAAAATTATCTGTCCTTTTGCATCTACTGCTTTCTGGGGACTTAAAAAAGACGATCTAAAGCAATTCTAAAAGTATTTAATTTTTGAATTCGTTGGCATCCACCACCACGACGGAGCGCCAATATCACCTATGCTTAAAGATGGAAAGATTTTATACCTCTCGTGCCGGTAATAACACTGGCTCTCCATTCCCTCGAACAGAAACACAGAGTGATGTTTTTTTTTAAATAAATTACCAAATAATTAAACATGTAGTTTTCAACATGACATACAAAACATATGGGGGTTGGCAGAGGTGAAACAGACCAGTGAGTATTGAGTCCCAGTGTGAGGTTGCGAATCTGTCACTACTACCCGGGGACAATGAGTAACGTGGCAGCTACAACTTACGGCAAACCGAGACTCGAATCCTCGACCTGTTGGGCCGGGTTAACCAAGGCACGTAACAAACTGAGCTACCACGTCCTCACGCACACGCATGTACATGTGGTTTTCATTAAATTCCATAGTCAAGTAGAAAATTGTTACTGAATAATATTTTGCTTACATACCGAAGGCTTTTAATTGATTTTGGTCTGAAATAGAAGCCTTTGTTTTTGTATGGAATTGAGTTATTAAATTTCGCCCGAAGGTAATTCGGGGAAAGAGTCACGAGATTAAAGAAAGGGCTTTTCAGGGTTACTAAAATCATATTTTGTTATTTGCACCCTTTTTGAGTTAGTGTTGTAAGTAAAGGGTACAATTAAGTTCATATAGTTTTACAAAACGTTAAATAACATGGATCACTTGGTGCGATGATTTTGTATGAGTAATCTTGACAAGGAATATGCATGAAATTTAATTTAATTATTCAATCAATTTATCGTAAAGTATGTAGGAATAGTATATCTACAGTAGAAACTGAGTTATGTTTATACCATAAACAAGGGAGATATGACCATTAAAAGTAAATATATCTATCTCGTTTAGAACAAACTGTGGAAGTTGTAGGCCCCCGTGTACTTTGACGTCATTGTACATATTGGATCTCTCTGTGTAACCAATGACTTTGAAGATTTATATCATAGTTGATAAGTCAGACATTTGTGAAAATCTAACGGATTGGTATATAAATGTGGTATCGAATTATAATAAATAAATAAAAAACTCAAACATATTCCCTATTCCTCATCAACCCGTTAGAAGCGCTTTTCAAAGAGTCATACAAATGCTAAAACTCATCAGTGTGCTATCATGAGTTTTACCTTCGATTGTGGCTTGCGACCGCAGTTACTAATTTGTATGAGTAAAGCGCCTCTAACGGATTGATGAGGAATTAAGATTGCTCATACAAAATCACTGTAGTGATCTATGTTACCTGACGTGTAGACAAACTATACGAACTCATGGTAGACACACAGATCTGACGATTGCGTAGTTTTTTTAATTGTTTAATATTTTTGAATCCACAAAAATATATTCAAAGGTGCATGCACATAGTGAAAATTGTAGAACAGGACTGAGGGATTTGCAATGAATTTTCACTTTCCTACCACTTAAAAAGAGGTGTAGTTTGTAGGTATATATATTATATCAAATTTCGCTAAAACAAACAAAATACGACCGAAAACATTCCATTTCTTTATTTGTTGAATCCACAGGACATACACGAAACAAAAACATTCCATTTCTTTGTTTGTTGAATCCACAGGACGTACACGAAACAAAGAAAATAACTTACATTTCAATGGCTAAGGTATTTTCATTTATTTGCTTGGATATAGTTTTTTACATTAAGGTGTTAAAATCATGTATATAATCAGCGTATATAGTGACAGCGTGCAAATATAAACTTTACATTAAAATAATTACGCTATTTTACAAAGAATTAAAAAATTTGAATTAAACATACAAAAAGATAAGCAATTTCTGAGATGAATATGATAAATAAAACTATAATAATAAAATATACATTCGAAACAAGGCAAGGTTTGCTGGTAATCCAATCTGGATGGCTCCTACTGGATCTGGCCATATTTGTGAAAATCCGGTCGTATGCCGTATCGGAATCTCTACTAGACATTGTTACTTTAATTAAAGGGCATTTGCCATATATTTAATAACCCTAAAACACTGCTAAAGGCGAGGAATAATTTAGAGCCATGAACCAAAATAAGATAGAAATATATAGGTATGTATGGAAAAATAACTACCTGATAAATTATACGCGGAAATGGAGGACGTGCTAGCTAAGTTCGATTCAAAACCTCAGTGGAACGCACATTTAGAATTATTTAGCAGTAAATTAAGCTCAGCGACATATGCAGTAGGAAAAATTAGAAATTTAACGGATCTCCCGACGGCTAGACTAGTATATTTTGCATATTTTCATAGCATTATGTCTTATGGGTTACTACTATGGGGTAGTGCGGCTGAAACAGATACGATATTTATTTTACAAAATAGAGCTATAAGACCTCTGTATAACTTAAAGCCGCGACATTCATTACGACAATTGTTTATTTAAGGAAATTGATAAACTCGCCTTACCGTCCGAATATATTTTTGACAATATTATGCGGTAAAGAAACATCTAAATGAGTTTGATAGACTAGGTCCGGCATAAATCCCTGAAATAATGATAAATTACGTATCTCTACAGTTAAAAATTTAAGAATATAAGAAAAAAATATTAAGCAAACCAATAGTGGTTTGGTTGCAATTGCAGCTGGCTTAACATAGATAGTCACATGTGACAGGTTGCGAATCTGTCGCCACTATCCGGGCACATTGAGGAACATGGCAGCTACAACTTACGGTAACCCGAGACTCGAACCGTCGACCTGTCGCGTCGGATCGGTCAGTTAACCAAGGCACGTAACAAACTCAAAAGTCAAAGTCAAAATGTTTTTATTCGAATAGACTTAAAATAAGACTTAAAATAAGCAAATCGTCATTTTTCTTACTGCCACCGGTTCGGAATGCTATTTCTACGGGGAAGAATCCGGCAAGAAACCTCCGTAGTTGCTTTTTTCAATGTCCAAATACAATATTTTCTACTACAAATTACAATTTTTCAACATAATTATTCTAGCTACACTCCAACTGTCAATATGATAAACCTGTGCAGCTAATTAAATTACTTCCATATATCTTTATCCTCAACATAATTTAGAATTTTATAGTTAGGCTTCTTAATTAAAATTTGTTTAACATATTGCTTAAATTTAATATCCGACATTTCTGTTACATTTCTTGGTATTTTATTATAAAACGGACACAATTTCCAATAAATGACTTACTAGTTTTTGCTAATCTAAGGTCTTTGTAGGCTCATGGCAGCTACAATGTACGGCAACCCGAGACTCGAACCCTCGGCCCGTCGGCTCGAATCTACAAGTCGAACGTAACAAACTGAGCTACCACGTCATGAAAATACTTGAATTAAACTAAAGTATAACTACAGGGTGATCTGTACAAATAATATATCTTTTAAATTAAAACCTTACAGCATCACAGTGTGATGTATAGTTATTCCACCTCACAACAGAAAGTACGACTGTGGATGTGTTAGTTATAACAGGCGTGTACATGTATGACGTTTCAGTGTGTGTAACTTCGAGTTTGCTCAGTAAAGAGTTTACTCACACTGGAACGACTTGCATATAATACACGACAATTTATAAGCATAGCCGAACGTTCTCCGGCGTGGAATATATGAACCAGTGTGACGTCACAGCCATCGACAAAGCAAACAATGGAAGGGTTGACAACTTCTCAAACACTCGCCTCCCTCCCCCTTAGCTACAATGTGCCATGCATAATTTATTCAAGATAAGACCTCACTCATACTCACACGACAGTTCTAATTGGCTTTAATAATACTAGCGAGGATGTTATCCCATCATATTTTCTGTTGTATGAGAAAATATTTTCTCATACAACGTTCTGGGCAAAGAAGCCGACGGTTCGCCCAATGGAAACTGATACCGCATTCTATTGACACGACGTTGCCCTTGATGTCTACGCCAAGAGCACCACCAATGCGTACCCATGTAGAGTAAAAGATGTAATACCTCTCGAGCCGGTAATTACGCTGGCTCTCCAACCCCTTGAACTGAAACACAGCGAGTTTCACGGCAGAAATATAGAGGAGGGTGGTACCAACCCAGACGATCTACCACCTGTAAAGGTGTTTGAAGAGCCTCGTTTGGATCAGAGATTTAAAGTAGGCTTCAGTCCCAGTCCCCTGATAAAAGAATCCCTGATTTGGAAAAGGCTCAATCAGTAAATGTCTAATTGCTAAATCTGGAAGAGGTCTTATTGCTCTAGAGCCTATACGCACTTTCAAATAAGCACCGGGAGACTCCATAGGCTGGGATCTAAGGCCACCATAGGCAACTAGGTGGAGACCAAGACGAGCGGCTCAATTCATATATACACATACATACATAAACTCACACCGTAATCCCTCGAGGGGGCTGGCAGAGTTGTTAAACACAGTATTTCGCATATTTATGTTAAGTCCCAGTGTGACAGGTTGCGAATCTGACGCCACTCTCCGAGCACAATGAGAAACATGGCAGCAACAACGTACGGCAACCCGAGACTCGAACCCTTGACCTGTCGGGTTGGATCGGTCGGTTAACCAACGCACGTAACAAACTTAGCTACACGACCACAATGGATATATGCATTAGAACTGCAAGTCAATCCTAATTGGCTTGATTAACATAGGACGGCGAACTGTTCATGCTTCCCTGAAATCTTTGAAAAGGCATATGTGTGTGACAGAATATCAAAGCAGGCTTAGTTACAAGGCCGGAGTAACTTTGAGGGGTGTCCAGTTTCACAGCTTTGGCACGTAGCGCTGTCAATTGCATCCTTGTGCTTGATGACTCTGTGTTTTTTTCATATCCATTGTGACGTGTCATGTGTTACAAAATCGATAAAATCACGTTTCTTGTATGGGAGCCCCCATAATTTTTTGTTTTTAGTATTTGCTGTTATAGCGGATACAGAAATAGTGATACTGTAAAATATACCTGGCTATAATGGTTAAGGAGATACAACACGCTGACAAACATAGAGACGTACTGACGGACAGCGGAGGCTTAGTAAAAGGGTCAAGTTATTTACCCTTTGAGTATGGAATCCTAAAGGGCCATATTTAACGTAGGCTGTATTTGAGTATCCATATCAGTTGTTTGCATTCGGCTTTTTCAGTCTATATAGAATTTTACTCTGACCCAGTTTGAGAAAGGGTAAATAATTATAGCCTGAATAAAAAGGGTGACTTATTTGAATGTGGAATTCCAAATTTTGGATTACTTTTAGATTGGTTTTCGATTCATTTGTCCAAAAGGATAACGACGTTTTCCTGTAGAATCACAAACAGGCTGGATTATTCAAAACGTATGATCCTCTGGCAGTTGCGTTTTATCTCACCACAACACGTACGCAGCCAATTAACTAATCAAAATACAGGTTCAAATTGTTCAAATACAAATGTTTTTCTTCCTTTACTTGTGAATGTATGGTACAATTTAAAAAAGCTTGCAAGTCAATTATGTATAAAGAAATAGGCTACGATTATGAAATATTTAATTTTACCTGGACAAAAAAAAAACAATAAAATAATAAATTACAATAAATTTCCAATTAAAAAATTAATGACGTAAAACAGAATCAATGGATAAAAAGTTGACAGTCTTTTTCAAGTCATATTAATAGTGACAAAAGCGAATTTGGATTCGCTCCAATGATAATGCTAATTCTTTCAAAAATGCTTCACTTAGATTTATTTCGTAAGAAATTTGTATTTTTCCCACGTTTTTATACACTCACTTTCTTGTTTGTTTGTTTGTCGTTCCGGTTGGATTTTTGCAACTCAATTTTGAGGCACTTCCCGATAAGCTAACAGGCTGAAATTTTCAGGGTAGCTTCAAAACCAATTACAATGCAATTTACAAATATAAAAACGGCCGGACAGATTTTCTTAAAAATTGTATGGAGTGACTTTTGAGGCAGAAAAAAATAATAAAATAATAGATTTAAAAATCTAATAACCCACGTTTTTAAATGTCCTAAAAATAATTTATTCTAATTCTTATGGTAGCGATAAATTTGATTTAGATTTTTTAATACTTTGATTTATTATTTGCGATTGCTTTTGTGTTAGATTATATTATAAATAGTATTCTAATTTTACTTTAAACTCACATATAATTGATATATGTATATATTCCAATATGCATTGATTGTTGCAATGTATTTTATTGGCTACATTTAATGTTACATGTGTTTATATAGTATCAGAAAGATATAGTGTACAAATATAATTGGATAGCAGATTTAAAATTATATACCTTTATTATATATTAGAAATTAAGCTTTAAACTGTAATCTATACGAATAAAACAAATGAAATACTGTTCTTGCGTCAGGCACAAGCCACCAGCTACCACCATATAAATCACCTGTAACAACGGCGTTTGTGTCCAGTTGCTGCCACCGGACACAGCAACTCCAGTTTTCTATGTTAGTGGCAACAAAATAAGGTGTCCGACAAGAGTTACACGTTTGCGAAGCGCCTAAATTTCATGTACATTTTTTCCCGTTCCCTTTCAATGTAGGTTATAAAAAACAGAATGACAATTTTTCGACGATGATCGATGTCTCCCATTCGCTGCGTAATAAAAAATGACAACCTTCCACCCTTTATAGATGGAACATGTTGCAGAGCAACGGAGAAATTTCTAAATTAAATTCCCAGTTATTCCTGCTAAACGACTCCTATTTTTTCATACATACGGCCAAACAAGCAGACGTCACGGAAGCGTCTCCTTTCATTTCGATTCGATTGTTATTAAATTCTGTTACCAATTACAGGGTGCAAAAATATTACTTCTCTAGTTAAGAATTTTAGAATTTATTTGTATTGGAATTGAATTTCAAATAGATATTTTAAGTGTAATACTATTCAGCGCTTAACATTGTATTGTAATTTTTTCTTATATTGATATACTTTTGTTGTTTTTTTTGTGTTCACGATAAATTCAATAGAAAAATAATTAAAATTCGTGCTCGTGTAATAATTACAAAAGTTAACGACAATTTTTAAGATTAATTAATTGTTTCCTATTGAAATTGAAATTAACAACTAAAAGAAGACTAATAAATTAAATTTGATTTTTTTGTCATCTGTACATTTTAGTTT
Organism: Choreutis nemorana; assembly: GCA_949316135.1. Classification (NCBI taxonomy): domain Eukaryota; kingdom Metazoa; phylum Arthropoda; class Insecta; order Lepidoptera; family Choreutidae; genus Choreutis; species Choreutis nemorana. The sequence goes on along the minus strand of OX438619.1, from coordinate 994,520 downwards.
CTGATGACGACATTTTGATGTCTGCAGCATCAGGTGTTTTGTCATTTACGGGGCTGGTAACATGCGTAACTGTCGGCATCTGACAGGACTCACCGCACCACCTCCCACCTCTGCCTGCTCGCCGTGAACTGGGCAATTGAAATATTACTAACAATTACTACCTCAACCCAAGGTCAACTTGGCAACCTAGGTGGCGCAGTCGCGTAAACAGCCGACTGCTACGCTTGCGGTTCTGGGTTCTAATTCCGACAGGGGTGGGCTGTGTGTAATTTGCAAAACGCATTGTTCCGTTTACCGGTCTTGGATTTTGTATTCTTATCTATGTAGTTTATATCATACTGTTTCTTAGAGCCTCCGATACAAGATTATATCTTAGCACAGCTGAGTCAATGTGTGTGTCGAGATTTGGTTATTATTATTATTAATTACTAAAATACAAGGCGTGTATAATAACATCGCTGTATTGTATTAAGTTGGATTTTAGAAATGTTTTAAACTTAATTATGAATATAACATTTTCTTTGCGATGTTTCTATCATAAAAATAAGGTGACGTGACGCCATAGTTGTTAAAACTATGCTAGTGAGTTTAAGCATCCCAGGTTCGAAGTCTGACTCGGGCAATTTATTTATGTGATAAATACACTAAAAAAATGTTTAAAATCTCTAAATCTAAAAAAATATATACCAACTCTAGAAAACTGACTAAATGTACGACTTTACCAATTACCTGCAACATGTATTTATATCTATGCGGGGAATGTGAAAAATTTCTCGTTTTTTTCTAAAAATAAGAGCAACTTATTCTGCCCATCATTCGTCAGTCATGTTCAAGAGGACATGACAAAGAATTACTCGACTGCTGAAGAGGAGGGGTAATGTTTTTTACCGATGAAATTGGTTACCAAACTAAGAAATAAAAAAAATAAAAAAAAATCTTTTATGGGTTATTTAATTTGCGAAATAGGTTAATGAAATTTATTTATGATATTATACATTCGTATTTAATTTTGTATCTATTATCTGCTGCAGGTACTAAATAAAAAACAAACTGTAATAAAAGAGGCTTATTCACTATGTATTAAAATATTAAACTTAAGTAAACCTCAAGAAATAATTTAACATTGCTTAAACAAAAATTAAAAAAAAACAAGTATCATTTAAAGAGTTTAATTAAAACCATAATGTCGTTTTGTTCAAGAAACATCTGAGACACTGCATATTAACCGTCTGTCCCCATGTATGCTTAGATCTTTAATAAAAACCTACGTTTTTAAATGTCCTAAAAATAAGAAAATAACCCTACGGGGCTGAAACAGGGGCCACTCAAAACGTGGGGGCTTATCTTTGCAAGATACACCCACGATCTATACACGTCATGTAAATATATCCCATTAATAACCCCTTAAATAATATGCGGCCCCACTATTGAGTGTCCCATTTTTCAGCCCAGTAGGGTTATTTTCTTATTTTTATGACATTTAAAAACGTAGGTTTTTAGATTTTTTAAATCTATTAACTACTTACTTTATTATTTTTTTCTGCCTCAAAAGTCACTCCATACAAATCTTATCAAAATCGGTCTAGCCGTTTTTATATTTGTAAATTGCATTTTCATCGGGTTTGAAGCAACCCTCAAAATTTCAGCCTTCTAGCTTATCGGGAAGTGCCTCAAAATTGAGTTGCAAAAATCCAACCGGAACGACAAACAAACAAACAAGAAAGTGAGTGAATAAAAACGTGGGAAAAATGGCTGCAATCCACGTTATACTCGTGATCGGGTGCTGTTTGTGTGGACTGGCTCACTTGGGCACAATATTTTATTATGATAATTTTCGATCGCATTGTTCTGTAGATTAAATTCGTTGCATCCTCTATGTTTCATGCAATTAAATAAAATGTATTTAAATAATAGCCTAAGTATACTTAAAATAATTAATTATTAAAGGTATTCATAGTAGCTGGTATAATTGTATGAAATGTTCCTAATTGTATTGTAACAGATACACAGACATGTCGGGGGTTAAATACAGGTAGCTCACTAGTTTCTGGTCTATGTATGATGAACCTATTTCATTAAAGGGGGCCTCGCAAAGTTCATGTCGCGGTCACCCAAATTCTGTTTAAGTTCTTTTTTTTTTTGTAAATGTTTTTACGGCTCTGGATACGAGTCCTTTTGAGCCTTATCGTTATGATTCATTCTTGAAGATAATAAATGAGATGAAGATGAACAATGAAAATGATGAGTCTGCCTACAGTAACATGCTAGTACGGTTACTGTAGGCTCTAAAGAAGTTACTTCGCAGATGACGAAAACCGCAGCCAAATCGTCGTATTTCACTTTCGCCACACTTGTACAGCACTACAGATATTTACTAGTTAAAACACTAGCATTTTACACATTAAATTCTGCTGATATATAAGAAAAGGCAATAAAATAAGAAAATTCTATCTGGCTCTTCCCGTTCCCGCCAAGTAACCCTCGCCTGTTTAGCTCTGCCACTAGTGTTTCCAGGTGTCCCAATTCGCGCGGGACGTCCCGATTTTCAGGGGTATGGAGACTCATCCTGATTCGTACCTGATCGGGACGCTAAATGTCCCGATAAATTAAAAATTAGTATTTTCATAAAAAATATACCCTAAGAAATTATTACTAATTACATCAAAAAAATGTCAAATTCAAAATGGCACACAACAGCGTCACATCACATTACTAGCGCATCGCATGAACGAGAGAGCGTAATGGGAGTGAGAGAGAGGAGTCGTGTATGCATAGTGATTCCGCCATTTTAAAACGCAATAAATGAAACCCAGATTTCAACCATTCAATATATCTGATCTGCAACACCAAATCCCGATCTTTTTGACCTCATGTACCGATTTAAAACAATTGAGACCTGGCAACACTAGCTGCCACTGACCCGAGGTTACACACACTGAAACAATCTGTATATACACGCTTAACATAACTAACAACATGCTTACTCAAGCCGTCGTTATATAGAATAAATTTATAACCACATCACGACACAAATTGACTCAGCCCTGCACAGAGGTATCATCTTGTATCGCACGCATTAAGCAACGATATGGTATAATGAATGACTGTGCAAGGCTATTTGTTAAATCCAAGATCACCATAAATCAGGAGACGTTCCGGGATAAATAATTGCGACGCAATGACCATCTTTTTCCAAGGTTGACTCAATCTAAGCTTTGGGTTTAGGAATATAGTCATCGGAGGATCATTTTCTTAATTAAATAGGAGCTTTTAGGGAATATGAACGCAGCCACATAAAGTGAACGCAACCTTCACATTACCAACGTAGATGTGTTTTTTTTTTTGACTTTACAAATGACATAAGGAAAAAAATATCTAGCATTCTTTTATGAAAAAATACCTAGATGAAGGAACCATAGAACATATCTTTTTTCACTGTTCCAAACTAAGAGTTTCTATTTATGACTCTCTACCTAAACATATCCCCCGTCCTGTTAATCTACACTTATTATCTTTGTCGCATACTAAGTCTGTCAAGTTCCTTATTAAGTTTATTAAATCCAATAGTGTTAAATTGTGATGTCTTTGTAATGCCCTTGTGTTGTCCTCGCATTATGAATGTGTGTTGTTTGTTTTGTTTCAGATCCGACAACTGATCATTTACTAAAATAATGGTCATTTTTAATTATGACATTAATTGTTTCCATCACGTGACATTGGCTTAGTAGCCATCTAATACGATTGCCGCCATTATTCAAAAGATTGATTGATTGATGAGAAAATACCGGCTCTGAAAAATTTATTTGTGTTATCACTGCCTAGTTATACCTATTAACTATAACTCATAGTTGTAGTAATCAATTTTATTTCGCGCCCGTAATAATTGAAATGATAATTTAAGTGAGGCAGATGTTTTAAGAGAATCAATCGCTTCTTTTAAATGTATTATAAGACGGATTGATACGGGTTAGGAGAGCACAGCATTATTTATTATTTTTGTACAATTTTGAGTTAAGTTTCCAGTGTTGTTAATTTTAATGTTTTTTTTTTGTGACATACCTTTTTTTTTCTTTCTCCCAAAATAGTCATACTTCAGTTCCAATTAACGTTTATTAATTTTTATTAAATAATGGTAACTTTATTGATGTATGTCGGGGCACACCCGCCACTCTGTCCCACCACTGCAACTCCTGTTTATCAGGATCAACAGTGGCGTCCTTTGATCGAATAATCAACGAATAATGCAGCTGTGCAGTGATGCACAGGCTGTGCCCGGACACCCTACCGGCTGTCTTGGGACCCGCAACGAACTTAATCAGAAGAAATAGGAGGTAGTAAGAACGGTTTCAGACTTCCCTCCCAGTAAAGCGGAGACAGCAATTGAAATGGCCCAGAGGCCCAAAAATCTAAAGGGGAGACAGTCAGGAGACGCCTGACCGTCTAAACACCACGGTATGCCACTAACTAACAGGGGATAAATAAGATACTAACCTAAATCTTACACCAGTAATATTGGTGACAAAACTTTTTAAAGGCACGGAAGTTTCCCTTCGTTTTCACAAGATCTAGGTAATAAATAGGACTACACGCAGATACTTGAATTGATGTATGTATTAATAATAATAATGTTATTTGTAAGTACTAAAAAGTAAAAATTGTACGTTTCCCAAATATTTGTAAAATAATATATGACAAATCCGCTTCCCGCTGTCTGTCCATATGTATGCTTAGATCTTAAAACTACGCAACGGATTTTGATGCGGTTTTTTTAATAGATAGTGATTCATGAGAAAGGTTCATATGTAGATATACAATATATAATACATGCATTATATTTTAAATAAGATTGCTTTAATTTTGGAATATTAAAAATGCCGTTTGTCAAAAATGTTCTTTAAAATATTTATATTACAAAGTTTTTTGGTTTGCCGATCGGCTTCATTCCATCTTTTGGATTTTTTTTTACAGTTATGTAAAGTTTTGTAACCACAATAAGAACAGCAAGGTTAGCAGGGGGGGTGTTAAGCTTGTTCTACCACATAGTAGTCATCGAGGAAGTAGTCGTCATCATAAGGGTAGGCTGAAAAAAAAAGACCCAGTCAAGTTCCATTGTATAAGATGAAAAAACGTGTTACCTACACTAATATTATAAAGATAAATATTTGATTGTTTGTTTGAATTGAATTAGCTCCGAAACCCAACATCATCCCTGCTGAATATAAGCGGTTGAATTAAAAAAAGTTACCTATTTTTAAACCGTACGACGCCGGGGCGGGGCGCTAGTTTTTAATAATTTTGTAAATGAAAAAAAAATCGAAAAAATCACGTTTCTCGTATGGATAATGGCTTTTTTTTTTTGGTTTTTGAATTTTTTGTATCAGCGGCAGCGAAAATTCCAGGACTCTAGCTATTATACTATGGTTCATGAGATATAGCCTGTTGACGGACGGACGAAAAATACTTACTGACATACTCCGTCAGCGGGTCGACATTAAAGCACTCCCCCATATGCACGATCTGCCATACTGTGAAAAGCAACGAACGGTAAATCTGTAATCTATGATTATCATTTTCATATATTTTAAGGCGTTTAGCGTAAAATATTTTTATTAGTATTTATTTATGAGGTTGAATAAACCGGGCCTTATTTCAAAACATTTATTTTCAGACAAGTGGTCCATAGATTTTAGTAACAATCTACTTATTAAACTATGTTAGTATACACACAAAATAAAATAAATTCATAAAAAACAAGACAAGACAACAATCATTTCCTATAAGTAGATGAGTCACTGGATACATGTACACAGGTCCAGTGCCTCATTAATACCCCGTCTACTTTTTCAGCAACCGCATTCAGGAGGCTGCTGGTGCTAGCCCTCACTCGTCGCAACACTGAAGCTACACTCTTACGCATATTAGCATGAAAGCCACTGTGTTTGCTTCAGCGAATTTGCCAAGCATCGTATAGAAGACAACCTGGGGATTGCGTATCTTAAGTTCACTTACCATTTCTCTAGACTGTTACCCATCTTATAGGTACAATTGTAAAAAATCTATTTTTATCATTAAATATTTTGAATCACCCGATTAGATTGTCATAAATTTATCATTTTTTTATGTTTTGTTTTAATTATATTATATAGCTTACTAACAATTAAGTTGTTACTCATGGCCAAAGATGTGCATACTTGTAATTTGCAAGCATAAAATGTACTAACCCATTTTCTGTTAGTATGCCAAATAAATAAAATACCTTGTGAGCCAAACGTAAAGGTAAGCTTAGACTTCTACTGAAATTGCGACACAGATGTCAGACACAAATTTCTATACTATCCACAGTTAGACAGATTCCTTGATTTCCATTGATTCGACTCTATAACGAGCATTGGAGACACTCTAATTCACAGAGTGAACGCTGTGAAGAGCCTAGTCTAATCCTACCGTAACTTTGTTTAAAACTATTGCAACAAGATATGTAGTAAATTAAACACGGAGGAGGCCTTTACTCGTTGAGGTTTATAGTGAATAATGATACGTCTTTGGAAATTATTTAATACTTAATTTATCTTTCTCTTTTTTTGTAGCCCGGTAACCAATTATTTATTTATAAAAATTTAATTAACATATTTAAACACCTAATAAAAATCACGTGTACAATGGAGTGTGCCCATAGCATTGGCTGCATTTCCACGCTGTATAGCGATGCTCAACCTCTGAGCGAAATGCAGGCCAGCATTTACGGTCACGACTCTCTTTTTTTTAAATTTAAAATTTGGAATAATCTTTTGAAATTCGTACCCCAAGAACCCATAGTTTCGAAACCAAACGGCCCAAATATGTAATTGTTACCCAAAGATGCATATTTGCGCCTTTTGTTTCTTCTTAAATTGATATTATTTATTTTATACCATTTTGCATGTTATCAAAATGTAAAATATATTTAAATAATATTAATAATTATTTTTTATTTAGGAAATAACTGAGGCTTTGTTATTATTATTCTAGGATAACAAGATGAGAAGTATCTTATAATGACTAGCGGATTAGTTTCAGCTTTGTTTGAAAATGATTTTTGTCGTATTTTGTGTTGATGGATGTTTTTCTGTCGTTGATCTATAGTTAGCTTTACGTTGATAAGTGCCCTTTGATGCGTTTAAACGGGAAATATGTGCTATCATTGCCAAGTAAGTAGTAGAGCAATCTGAAGCAATAAATCGCTGTAAATTGTAAGTCATTATATTAAAATTGGTAGGAATTGCGCAATTTTACTTTGCTGTTTAAACGCATCGAAAACTTGCTCTAAGTCAGTTTAAAAATGTATCCAAAGATTTATAGGGAGAGAGTTACATGCACATCACTAGATAGTATAAAACAAAGTCGCTGTCTGTCGCTATGTATGCTTAGATCTTTAAAACTACGCAACGGATTTTGATGCGGTTTTTTAAAAATAGGTTCAAGAGGAAGGTTTATATGTATCTAATACATGCATAATATCCGTCCGAAGCCGGGGCGGATCGCTAGTTTATATAAAAACTTACTCTCGTATCTTTCCATGCAGTTTACATAATCCAGTAGACAATAGTTATCGAATGTCTGATAGAGGTAGTACATCGTCCGCCCACAAATTGTACCGGTTCTGAAATAGAACATAGAATAAAACGTTCATCTGGGTTGGTACCACCCTTCTTTCTATTTCTGCCGTGAAGCGGTTCGCCGTGTTTCGGTTCGAAGGATTATAAAATAGAATATAATTTTTATTTGCATGAAATGTTGTTAAAATTATACCTCATAGAAATTTTTATGCACCATAAACATTTTGCCACATTATAGTGGCGTGCAAATTTTTTTCTCTTATGTGGCATTATCAATTATTCTTATTATTAAAATTATTCTATTAAATTAAACAATCAATAAAAATAGCAATATAAAATGTCCATTAAATTAAAAATCAGAAAGTTACAAAATTAATTGTACATTAAATTAAAATAACAAAAGCGTTGTATCTGATGTTACTGAACAACAACTACACTACACCAAGCACGCTAACCTATTAGCGTGGCCTACAAGGCCGCTATTCATTTTAATTATTGTTTTTTTAAATGGTTGTATCTGATGTTACTGAACAACAACTACACTACACCAAGCACGCTTACCTATTAGCGTGGCCTACGAGGCTGCTATTCATTTGAATTTTTTTTTATTGTTGTATCTGATGTTACTGAACAACAACTACACTCATCCAAGCACGCTTACCTATTAGCGTGGCCTACAAGGCTGCTATTCATTTTTTTTTTTTTTTTTATTACTCACTCATACGCCTTCAGGCAAAACGTAGCCACGTAGTCACAATCCTCATCAAAATACACTCGATGAGGTGTCGTACGCGTCGGTTTCGTCCTTACGGTCACTATTCTTCTTGTTATTCTGTACATTAAATAAATGATATCAATAGATATGTAGATTAAAATTAGGAAAATCAAATGTGCGTTTCCTGGTTAACTGTGGTAAGAATGGCAGATGTTTCCCTTACACAAAAATTGAATTTATTTCAAATGTGTTTTCAGAAAAGACTATTATTTTGGTTATCTTGTTCACTATCCAAAATATTCAAGCGTATTCACTTGACGACATCTGATAATTTAACTAACAATAATTTTACTTTGTAAGCCATATCACAAATTCACATTAATAAACAAAATTTAGATTTTTTTCGCTCCATTAATAATAATAATAACGATACACATAAAGACTCAGCCCAGCAGTAAGTATCGTAATAACTTGTGTCACAGGAACTAAGCAACGATACAGCAGGTATGTACTAGGTACATAGATAAGAATACAACATCCAAGACCGGTAAGCGAAACAATGCGTCTTGCAAATAACACAAAGTGCCGCCCCCGCCGGGATTCGAACCCGGAACCTCTAGCGTAGCAGTCGGCTGTTTACACCACTGCGCCACCGAGGTCGTCCATTACCATCATCATCTCTTCGTCTGGCTCGTTTTTAATTTTCTGTTAATTTAGAAGTAATCATTTGACCCCAGCCCGCAGCGATGAAGCCTAAGGTGGAACACGCCCTCCCAGGAGAAATCCACATTTGCCTTAAAGAGCCCTAGGTTATATTTATCTGGAACTACATCGAAAGGCAAAGCATTCGATTACTTCGCCATTTCATTATATATTTCGGATCTTTTGAATATCCACAGCGATGGAATGTTGTGAACACATACCTGTGTGCAAAAGCATGCGCTGCACTTTTTGTCGTGACAAAGTCTTCGATAATCTGTTTCAGTTGTTCTTGGGCATCTAACTCTGCTTCTTTGTCAGTTGTCCTGTGATGCTTCGCCCTAAAATATACTTCTCCACTGTCTTGCTTTACAGTTGTAATACCAAACAAGTTCTGGGGAGTAGTACTAGTAAAGTCTCTTTCCTCTCTGTGTGTGGTTGTAAGCAAATCTTTACCAATCTTCCGTTTAAGGTTTTCAATGTGAACTAGGGTTTTATTTTTTATTTCCTTCATGGTTTGCTTGTCGATTTGTTTCCGCATTTTCTTATTTTGGTTGGCTCCTGGTTTAAATAAAGCAGTTTTTTAAGAGACAAAACCATAGTGTTATAACGACAGCCACATCACGACACATGAGTCAGCCCTAAGATATAATCTTGTATCGCAGGCACTAAGCAACGATATGGTATAAACTACATAGATAAGAATGAAACATCTAAGATCAATAAATCAACAGGTAAGCAAAACAATGCGACTTGCAAATAACACAAAGTCCCACCCCCGCCGGGATTCGAACCCGGAACCTCAGCAGTCGGCTGTATACACCACTGTGCCACCGTAGTCAATATCTCGACTTACGCTACCTCGTCTTACGCGATTTCGGAGATACGCGGTTTCTAAAATTTGGTTGATTCGTCTCTTTTTTTGAGCCCGAAAATCTAGAAAAGGAAACTAATTCCAAAAAACTGCGTATCTATTCTTGGAACAAAATAAGAAACAAAATGACCTGTTATGTCATTTTTAATTTGTGTAACATTAAATTCAATTAATTTCGAGTGTAGTTACATATACGCTTATAAATCATCATCACATTACATTCTAATTTCCATTTTTACAGAAATTTATTATAGGCAATGTTTTTTAATCTAACAATATTAATTTGCAGATTTTCGAGAAATGATATTGTTAAACCAGCTTTTTCAACCAAATATTCTCCAATTAAAGATTTTGATTTGATACCCCGAGTTACGCGAGTTCGACTTACGCGGTCCCACCTATCGCTTGAGTTCGGGGGGGAGGGTAAGTACACACTAATAACGCTTATGTACTCGTACTCACCGACATAATCAAATGTTAAAAACATTAAATAACTGCAAACAAGTTTCGTTCTGAAAAAATACATAAATAAAAGACTCCAGTATGTTTCGGATTGTGTAAAATTTATGAACCAACCAAAAATAAACGGTATTTGTTTTAGTATGTCGTTAGTACGTGTATTCTAATTTACTAGCGGATTCAGGGTGGGGGTTAGAGGTCCAAGACCCCCCCCTCAAGACCCAAAAGCATTGTAGTTCCTCAGACTTGTACTCGTTTCTTTGTTAAGAGATATTACCGAGGGCAACAGAAGCCACGTAAGGGGGGGGGGGCTGGGGGGCGGTGCAACATCTGGGGGGTTGACAACGACAAACGGACACGTGACTCGTGCAGTCAAAAAATATTTTTCCAAATAATTACTAGATGTTTGAACTGGTAACTCACGACACATATCTAGGAATCCATTGACCGAATTGATGTTATTTTGGGGGGGAGGGGTGCTTAATAAAAATAAAATCTGCCCCAGGTGCTAACCTACGTTATGCCGCCACTGGAGGGCAACCCCTCTACAAAAGCTTTTTCTAAGGAAAAGTCGCCATTATTTCTATCGTTAGATCTGAAGGAGACTCCCCTTACGAATTATAATCCTTGATCCGCTACTGTTCAAATTGTTTACGCCATTTTACTTTCCATCAACCATGTCATATCGGCTTGGGGAAATAATTTTGTTGAACTATTTATTATCTTATCTATGTAGTAACAATTTTTTACGCAAAAGTTTTTGAGGTGAACTGAAAAAAAATATATTAAAGAATGTTTAACGAAACCCATAACTGACACGAAACCCGTGACTGGCCTCGTGTAGAATTTGCATTGTTGTTTTTATTCTATCCTATGTCCTGGAAGACCATTTAAAATTTTGGTGAATTCGTTTATGAAATCGGGTAATTATTTTACCTCCTATATACGAACATTTCCTCTTTATTATATTAGTATATCCTCTTTATTATATTCTTTTCATTTTCGTTAAATAGGAATACACTGGAAACATCATCCAAACGTCAAATTGTCATATATATAACAATTAAAGTGTCTAGCTATTATGAATTGATGGCGGTCGCTGCGTCACGGACTATGTCACGGAGAAAGTCACCTCTGGTTCGAGGACTGACCCTGCTGAATGCGTTTCTGACATCGGTACCGGAATGCGACGTGTTTGCATGGCGATGGATGAATGTATATGTCGAGTGTAAGAGATATTGTGAGGTGATTGATGATAGGCGCTCAAGCGTATTTGTTTAATTACAATTATAACTATAAATGTATTAGATTTAAGTATCATAGTGTTTTAGGTTCACTATCTGTTAAACTGTGATACTGTTTTAATAAAAATAAAATTGAAAAAAATATTAATTATGGTTTATCAGATACTAGCGGCCCGTCCCGGCTTCGCACGGGCATTAAACATTACATTTAGATTTGTTAAATTTAACACATTCATAATAATAATAATAAAATAACACACATATTCACTCCTTTTTGCGTCGAGCTCCTAAAAAATAGTAAATAAAAAATTAAAAATCTTTGAGTTTTTTGATAATTTTTACACTTTATCGTAATTCAAGTAAGGATCCCATTTTTTTTGTTGAAAATGAAATATAACCTATGTCACTCAGGAAAAATGTAGCTTTCCGACAGTGAAAGAATTATTCAAATCTGTTCAGTGGTTTCGGAGCCTATTCAATTCAAACAAACAAACAAAAAATCAAACCTTTCCTCTTTATTATATTGGAATAGACAACCCATTGACATTGGTTCCATTTTTTACCATTTGGGTACGAATTAAAATGTACAGATACTGTACGGCATTATGAGTTGAATGTAACTTGACATAATAGAATCAAAATGGCCGCCAAGCGCAGTAGAAACAGGTAGAAGTCAAATTATTTGCAACCTAGTTTTTCTCTAAAACACCGTGGCTCTAGTGTCTTCATATTATTTTTCTTAGATAAGCAAGTTCTGCCTCCATCATTTAACCACAACATCACAAAACACACATTGACTCAACCCTACAGTAAATAAATAAACCACATCACGACACGCACTGACTCAGAACTGCAGTAAGATTGTATAATCTTGTGTCGCATGTGCTAAGCAACGATATGGTATAAACTACATATTAGGTAGAAAATACTTTTTTAAATTTGAATTTGCCATAATTGTAGTGAAGAATTGAAGAATATTATCGATTTTAAAGGAGGATGGGCAAGTTGATCTACTTAATACCAACGAGCCATGTGTCTTTGAAGAAGTCGGTTCATATAGTTTATTTTCTTGACAACAAATGTACCATATTTCAACGCTGTCTTACAAAGACATGCAATATACAAAATGACCATTTTATATTGATTTGATCTCATTAAAGAAATAATCTCCAGTATCTACCTTTTTTTAAATAAAGCCATCTTACCTTAATCTCATGGCGAGTCTTTGCTCAGCTATATTTTTCCGTATCACGGTATCTTGGCGAGATATTGAGGCTTTCAAAATAGTTGTTAACTCATCAAAAGAAGCGATTGAAAAACATTATTTCCTTTCCTTTCAATTCCGTCCTCACCGTCAAATGGGCGGATGGTCTTTAAGCGCTTTCGACAATTAATTAAAATAACGGTGTGAAGTGCATATTTTAGGGTTTCAGTGTAGTGTGTAAAGGTTTGGTTCTCATCGAGTCCGTAAGTTTTAAAACATTTACTTTGGTTTCTCTTATGTTAATCTCATAACACATTAATTATAAGGTGAAATTACGGACAAATGCCCCTAATTTTATAATGATTTCAATTAAATTTTCCCGACATGTATGGTCAGTTCCGACTAGGCCTATGCATTAACAACTATTGTTGTTTTACGACATGTGGTACAGTGGTGTAAACAACCGACTGCTAGGCAGTGGCGGTACTGTCGTAGAAGCCCAAAAGCCCGGCTTGCCCTATCGAACTAAAATAAGTTCGCGCTCTTATTCATTCATTAACAAATCAAATGCCTTTTTTAAAGCCACCGTAATTGTGGTTTTGCTGACATTTTCACAAACATCTGAGTGTTTTGCTGAGCTCGTCCACGCTAGCAAGTCCACAACGGAAGTATGAAGTATTTCTCTGCTTGCCCTGTACTAAAACTCTAGGCACGCCACTGCTGCTACGCTACAGGTTTCGGGGTTGAATCCCTTTCTGTTATTTGCAAGATGCATAGTTTCGCTTACCGGTCTTGGATGTTATATTCTTATCTATGTAGTTTATACCACATCGTAGCTTAGTTCCTGTGACACAAGTTCTTACGATATTTACTGTAAGCTAAGTGAATTGGTGTGTCGTGATGTGGTTTTATTTATTAAGTAACTATTGTATGTATTGAATCAAACTTGTAATAACATTAAAACTATATTTTTAATCTTATTGAAAATATTATGTTTTTGTGCGAGTTTGTGTGAATTTCTTATAGTGACCTTGAAACATGTCTTTATAAAATTTCCGATAAACTTGACATTTTAGCCCAAACAGTCTTTCAGAAAACTAATCTGGTTACAAAACTGTTCATTAAACGTTATTTTGTAATTCTACCGTGTGGCATTATATAGGTTCTTTCTCATGTTTCATGTAAAGGTACACACACATACATACACATGTATATTTACACTTACATACCATAGGCACACACGCAAATACACACGCATATTTACACTTACATACCATAGGCACACACGCAAATACACACGCATATTTACACTTACATACCATAGGCACACACGCAAATACACGTGCATATTTACACTTACATACCATAGGCACACACGCAAATACACACGCATATTTACACTTACATACCATAGGCACACACGCAAATACACGTGCATATTTACACTTACATACCATAGGCACACACGCAAATACACACGCATATTTACACTTACATACCATAGGCACACACGCAAATACACACGCATATTTACACTTACATACCATAGGCACACACGCAAATACACACGCATATTTACACTTACATACCATAGGCACACACGCAAATACACGTGCATATTTACACTTACATACCATAGGCACACACGCAAATACACACGCATATTTACACTTACATACCATAGGCACACACGCAAATACACACGCATATTTACACTTACATACCATAGGCACACACGCAAATACACACGCATATTTACACTTACATACCATAGGCACACACGCAAATACACGTGCATATTTACACTTACATACCATAGGCACACACGCAAATACACACGCATATTTACACTTACATACCATAGGCACACACGCAAATACACGTGCATATTTACACTTACATACCATAGGCACACACGCAAATACACACGCATATTTACACTTACATACCATAGGCACACACGCAAATACACGTGCATATTTACACTTACATACCATAGGCACACACGCAAATACACGTGCATATTTACACTTACATACCATAGGCACACACGCAAATACACACGCATATTTACACTTACATACCATAGGCACACACGCAAGTACACATATCCCATTTTTTAATTTTATAATGTAGCCCAGGAATTATGTTGTATTTATGTTTACGTTTCAATAAGATAAAATGATTATTCGTAAATGGCCAATGTTTTGTCAAATTATTAAATTTAGAAAAAGAGCTATGAATATGGTAAAACAATAAACACGAACAAAATCATTGATTAACAAGAGATTTTCTTCATTTTTTTTTTCTTCTGTACAAAACGTCGTCGGCCATGACAGTTGCTGACTAGAGAATCGGTTCGTTTTGTGAACTCACGCGCTGTGACGTGACAAAGCGTACCGATTCTAATGCCAGAAAACTGATGCACTCTTCATTTTCCTTTCATTTGAGTCTTCTTTCTTTAGATATCCATGAAAAACCGAGCCTGACGTTGCCAATAGTATAAGCAAGTTGAAGCAGAAACGAAATAGCTATGTAGCTTGAAAAACCTAACGTCGGGGGAGAAAGATGACCATGGGCTGAAAGGCGTTGTGTTGGACTCTTCCACGAGGTGGACGGACTATCTTGTGCATCAGGAAACCGCTGGAGACAATCAAATCCTACTCTGAAATGTCGCCAAAACATAAAATCAACCATAAGACTGCTTTCGAAATCAATGTGTTGTTGTCTTCGGAGTGAAGGTTTAGGACAATCAATTAAATGAATTTTTTCATCTTTTTTTTCCAAGTTTTTGTACAAATTTTGAATTAAGTTATTTCTCTACGTTTAGCTATCAACCAAGACTATTTTTGCTTTTGTGTGACCAGTAATTAGAGACATACCAAAATCACCATGCACGTGCTTAGGCATTTCAAAATTCAAAATAGCTGCCAATTTTTATAAAAGTTGAAGGTTTTCATGTCTTTGAAAGAAAAGGTTTTTTATAGAATGATAGAATGATTTTTTACTGATTGACGCTAACAATATTGTCTGATAAAAACAATGAACAATTAAAAGGTATTCAAAATGAATGATTATTTTTTTTATTAATAAATCTTATTAAATGAAAACAAATAAATAAAAAAATTGAGTGATAAATTGGTCTTTATTGAGCTAAAACAGTTAAATAAACTTTATTATGATAATTACAAACGTTATTTTAATAAAATTATTATTATTATTTGACAATACAAGAGATTGATTGATTTGATACAAAATAATGTT
Organism: Choreutis nemorana; assembly: GCA_949316135.1. Taxonomy (NCBI): domain Eukaryota; kingdom Metazoa; phylum Arthropoda; class Insecta; order Lepidoptera; family Choreutidae; genus Choreutis; species Choreutis nemorana. Next base: position 978,466 of record OX438619.1, on the reverse strand, counting down.
GTTTTAATTATTAATTAAGCAATTAAAAATGTGATTTTTGGCTATGATACATTTTTTTTTTGTTATACCTTAACTTTGTAGTAATTATAACTATATTTAAACATTATTTAGTATAATTTAGAATATTCTCAGCATTTGATCTAAATATACTTTGATAAAGATTATAAAGCGTTGTTAGATACAGGGTGTTTTGTTTCTAATTCTCAAATATAAACAACAAAAAAAAAAAAACAAACATTCAGATAGACATTAAAAAATAACCTACAATTAAAAATATAATTTTATTTAACTATAATAATAAAATTAAGAAACCTAATAAAAATCATGTGTACAATGGAGTGTGCCCACAGCACTGGCTGCATTTCCACCGAAACCAAACGGCACAAATATGTTTTTGTTACCATTATAATTAATAATACTAACGCGGTCTTATAGCGAAGAGTCTCCACCAACAACTTAAAAGACTCTCGCTAGATGGCTGGAGCAAGAGTCAGATACAGAGGGCAGTTCTCCTGGACACGGCGCGTCCCTTTCTCTGCCTGACCACACCGGAAACTTAAGCATTGCCCTGCTGCCGGCGACACTCTAGGTTAGGTTTTTATGTATTTTGTTTTTATGTTACTGTTATATAAATTTTGTAAATATAAAAAAAGAATAATAATTGGAACAATACATACAAATTGTCAAACTAAACCACAGGCTTGTACTGTGGGTATCAACGATATAAGTCAAAGTCAAAATATTTTCATTCGAATAGACTTAAAATAAGCACTTTCAAGATATTAAAATACATTATATATATTTAAATAAATAAGTAGAAAGAAAACATCCCAGACGTAAGAAAATAATAACTTTCATCACACAAATATCTGTCCCAGCCGTAATTTGAACCTGAGACCTCACGGGTGATAGCCGGCGGTGCATTAATGATTGAACTACACAAAAAATATTTATGAACTAATTCATGTTAAATCTCTTCATTTAAAAACAGCTACAAGTAATTAGCATGAAATTAAATTAAAATTAAAACACCCTGTATAAGTATTTAACTTACTCTATTAAATTCTAAATCTAGGCTTTAAAATTTGACTATTCTAAATAAATATATATATTTTTAAGCTTGATTTGTGTTTTAAAATAATTATTTACCATTTATTTTGTAACTTTGTTACTCTGAAACCTACTGAGAGCGTTCAACTGAATTTAAAATAAATGTTTTTTTTTTTATTAATGGGATTTTGTAAGTAATTAATTGGGTACGAGAAATTTACATCATTACTATAATTCGATTCATTACGTAATTCTCAAATTCATTTGGGATTTCTTGTGTTTTGCCCCCGACGCGAAAACAGGGTTCTAAGTTTGACTGTCTCTGTGTCTGTGGCGTCATAACTCTCGAACGAATGAAGCGATTTTGATGTAGTTTTTTTTGTTTGAAAGGTGACTTAATTAAGCGTGTCCTTAGCTATGTTTGATCAATATCGGGTTCCCTATTCAAAAATTATGGGGGGTGAAAGTTGAGATGAACAATCGAATGTACTTAAATATGTCCAATGGGGTGTTTTTAAATTTGTAATTAAAGTTTCTTTTCCGACATTGAAATCGGATTTCCTTCGAACCAAACGTCAAAGAGGTTTAAATGTATAAATTCTATATTTAGTATACAATTTTATTTATTTGTATAAATACGTACATATATTTGTAACATTTTCCCCAATCCAGCAAAGCATGACCTTTGACATCTCATTTGACATATTGTAATTTTGATAATTCAATGCATAAAATAATTAATGGTTTGAAAGTGCCAAAGACGTTAACACATCAATAAAAAAATTTAAAGGTTTGTTACGATACGTGGGACCTAAGCGATGGATTTTTGCACTTAGTAACGTCAGCGCCTGACCGGAGAATGTCATCAACTCAGTATTGAATATGCTAATCTTTTGTATCATTTTTCGATACTGTAACACCACAAACGTTAAGTTTAAAGGGGTTTTTTGTACAAGCCTCTAATTACCACTGATTTCTACACGACAAACACTTTTAAAGAGTTCTCGTAAACTATCGACCCGACCAAGTAACGCCATCTGTTGGCGAAGTAATAAACTATCAACGGAAAACCGCTGTGTAGTAAAACATAGATTAGGACAAGCAAAAGTATTCAATAGCGCGGGCTTAGGTCACACAGTGCTATAAAAATAAGATCCTTTAGTTCATTAAAATTAATTATTTCTGAACAAATTTGAACTATAATTAATTAATATTAGGTCAGCGTGAGAGAAATAAAGCTAGGGCTGCACTGAGGAACATAGCTGCGAACGGCGACGGCGTCTCGGCGGCGTTGCATTCGTCGGCATCGCAACAAAATGTCCTCGCTCCCCACCATTCTAGAAAAAAAAAAAAAGCATTTAGAACGTTGATAGAGTTACTGGCAATGAGTTCTGGGTTTGATTCCCGATGAAGACCTTACTTTTCGTTAAAAAGCGATTTCTCAGTCAGTTAATTCATCAAAAAAATCATTAACATGTACATTCAATTATTTCTCTACGATAACACAAACTTATTAATATTTGTCAAGAGTCTTGTTTTTCATAATGATGCAATATTTAATCATTTATGTATTATAAGATTAAAAAAAAAATCGTTTCAAAATAATCTTGATAAAAATACATCCATGATTCTTTATGTTTATTTGATATAAATTTTATTCTGACACCTACTATTTCATAATGTCTGTGACTTTTTATAATGTAACTATTTAATTGTAAAATGGTCCAATTTAATTTAATTTTGTTTTAATACATTCAACTAATTTGTGTTTTGTTAGATTTTATTTTATGTAAGCTGTGGTTGGTTACCTTTAATTGGATAAACACAGGGAATGTTATTAGTCTCTAAGTTGTATTGCATGCATGTGTATTATTCGTTGGTAATCCAAATAAATAAATCTTCCAAGCTTTCGTTTCTCTTTTAAAAGTAATACATGTTGGGAAAATTATGTTCACGACACAATAATTCATGGTTTATTACGTTCCGCGATATATAGTCACGAATTTTAGTTAACGCATGGCGCGATACGAATTTGTCACGAAAATAAATGGCATTGCGCGAAAGCCGAGAGCGTGTAGGAAAATTTTTAATATGATTTTGCCGTGTTATATATAGCTCGGTTCAATTACATAATAACAAGTTTAAAATCAACTTTTTAATTTATTATAAGGGCTTTGTCGCTAAGCGATTATAATGCCCAGTAAAGGCAAGAAATACAAAGCAACTACAAAAACAAATTCAAACAATGTACTACTTTTTAAAGCCAAAATCAGCCAACTTAATAAATAAAAAAAATCCGTCATCGTACGAGGCTCAATTTTTTAGGTTGGCTGAATTAGGCTTACAAAAATTTGGAAATTGTATTTGTTTTTGTAGCTGTTTTGTATTCCTTGCCTTTACTGCGCGATATTATCGCTTTGCGACAAAGCCCATATAAAAATTGAGCCTTGAGAGCTGTTTTTAGGGTTTGTCTACTTAACGGCATCTTGTCAATCCAAGGATATTTAGTTAAAATCAACTTGCGTAAAAAGTTTGCTACCTTGGTTAACAGACCGACCCGACCCGACAGGTCGCGGGTACGTTGTATCTGCCATGTTCCTCATTGTGCTCGGGTAGTGGCGACAGATTCGCTACCTGTCACACTGGGACTCAACATAAAGATACGAAATACGGTCTTTAACATCTCTGCCTAACTCTCTCGAGGGATTTATGACGGCGTGAGTTTATGTTTACGTTTTATGTTGGAAATGCATTCATTGTTATGTTTCCGTAAGGTAAGGATCGAAGCAATTGTTCTAAGAGCCTACTGGACTCCAGTATCTGGAGCAATCCGTCGTTTGTATGTAGAAATGTTTGTCCGACGATAACTTAAGATCGGATCGTCGTGAAATTTAATGGAGCGAAGTATTTTTAAAGCCAACGAAGGCCATATCTATAATAAATTACATCACATGTTATCAACATACATACACACAACAATTTGCTCCATTATTAAATGTTATTAATTTGTGGTGGCAGATCTATATACGAGATTATCTGAGTTGGTACCACTGCCCTTTCTATTTCTGCCGTGAAGCAGTTCGCTGTGTTTCGGTTCGAAGGATTGGAGAGCCAGTGTAATTGCCGGCACGAGAGTTGCCTCTACATGGGCAACGCTTTGGCGGTGCGTCGCAGAAATAAAGAGCATCGTCCTGTCAATAGGCGCGGTATCTCATTCTGCTTATTTGAACTGTCTGTTTATTTGTCCATGATGTTGAAAAAAAACATTTTAAATCGACAATCTTACTGATTTATTAATAAAACCGATCCTGTATGTATCAAAACAAAAAGCAAACGCCAAAACCAAATCATACCGCGGTATGAACCAAAACACCATTAACATCATTGGGTTCATAGTGTGGAACAACAAATGCCATATTAAATCAATTGAGTTTTTTTTTGTGACATCCTTGTCATATCCCTCTTATTTCTGCAAGATGGCCGCCCATTACTATGGATATAATCTGATACTTCAATTCACTAACAGTAAGTGGCTATTTGGCGTTCCCGTTCGTACACTTTCCCGTTTAGTAATTCATTTAATTTGTTTTATCTCAATTGTTGTGTTTCGTAACCTTTTTTTAATGAACGCTCACGATTTGACAGTATCAAATTCAGTTTGAAATACAATGCGGCATAGCGGCCTTTTTAACTATATTGTTTAAACACAAGCGAATAGAATAACAGTATAATGTGATATTTCAACGAAAAATCCTTTGATGCGAGCTGAAATTCACAAACTACGAGTATAATAAATTTTAATTACATAATAATTAAACTACACACATCGGCTGTTAGCAATGAATGGCATTAATTACTTAAGTGGCGCATTAGGGACGTGTCGTGCGAATGAAACTCGTCATTTCACCAAATCACTTGTTATAATTTTGGTCTGATATTCATCTCACGAGGTGGTTGTGGGTGTGATCTGACGTGTACATGCATATGTGTGTGTAACCCCTTCGCTGATGATACTCGAGGATATAGGACCGTGGCGCTGTTATCAACGAGTGTAGATTCTGTTTAAATGGCGGATCATCGCCAAGGCAGATTCCGCGGCGGACTCGACTTGACTATTGGCATTTTGCAATGGAAATGTCGTATATATATTTAATATCGCAATAATTGTGTGGTATGCAAGATCCCCAGATATGAATACAATAGAACAAGTAAGAGCCAAATCCAGAAACCCAGTCAATGAGTGAGACCTCAGAACGAAACTTCTTCGATACCGATAAGAATGGTACCACAGAAGACAATTATTACAATAATTCTTAGTATAACAAAGCAATTAGAAATTTTAAGGTACTAGGAAGAAATAAGAATAAGAATTAATTTATTTCACAAAAACATTTTAGAATAAAATACACTGAAATATCTTGCAGACCCCGAACTAGGCTGGGCCTGTATCTCGGGGCCTAGGAGTGCAATAACCATGAACATAATAGCAGTAAATACCCTTTAATAATTAAATATAAGAAATTTCTAATATATTTTTTTAATTTCCGTTACTTCTTTCAAAGTTAGTGAGACTTAAATTTTTCTCATAAACCAATAATTGTATTCACAAATTTCATATTACATAAAAACAAATTATAAATTTAAAATATATAGTTTAAAAATAATAAAAGAGATTTTAATAATTAATTAAATAACAAAAAGGTTTTTTTAGTCATATGTTTTTTTTTATTCTTAAATTTTTCATTTTTTTTTTCAAATAACTAAAAACAAGTATTTTTTATTCATCGACATTCTTTCAATATAAATAAAAAATTAATTTTATTACCTTTGTATTTGTTATATACCTTCAATAAAAACATACAAACATACGGTCAAACTTTGATCATTTAAATACAGCGTTCAGTCGGTTACGTTAAGTCGCAACAGCTTTGCTTTTACTGATGGAGATGGTTTTGGTAAAATATAACGTGGCCCAAACTCACCGAGTCCTAAGACAACAAGAACAAGCTAAGTTTTGTCACAAGTTTTGGCTTAAAATTATGTTTAATAGCATATTCGTATAGTATAGTACCACTGGATGTTCCAGGGGCTCAAGACCTCTAGCCCTTATTATAAAACCTAAGGTTAATGAGTTCAAGAGCAACCACCAAAGCATTTGGGTACTTGGGACCTGCAGCCCTCATTTTATTAAAATCTAACGTTAGTGAGTTCAAGACAACCACCAAAGCATCTGGGTACTTTGGGTTAGTAAGAACCTAACTGCGGCCCTATTGGCCTTCGCAGCGTAACCGGACTAACCGCGTGGCGAGTGTTTCCCCGCAAGGGAGCGAGGCGCAGCCTAGCTGCGCTTCGCCTCCTTTCGTTGACGCCCTCAAAGTGGGTACTTTGGACATGTAGCTCTTTTTATTTTAAAAACTAACGTTTGTGAGTTGAAGCCCCTACCCTCAAAATCGTTTTTAAAAAAGGTCAGCTTTATTAGAGTCGAACCCCAAACGACAATCCAGCCCTAAGACAAATGCCGGTATTCCGCAAGCGTTAACGCCAACAGAAAATAAAAATGTATTGAAATGACATTACGATGACAGAACTCCAGCGCGAGGGAATTTCACTGCAATACATTTTTATTTTCTGTTGGCGTTAAGGCTTGCAGAATATTGACGCTACTATAAAACGCCGCCACCGCAACTTCGTGCCTGCTAGTAAACCGACCGAACATAAAATCAACGATAACACAGCTTTCGAAGTCAATGTGTCGGTGTCTTCGGAGTAAGGTTCTTGATGCAATATATGTCAAACGAAGTTCGATCGGTATTAATGGACCAGCGAGCCAGACTGACCAAAAGACTTTCGTTGTAGGAAAAGTGGTGCAGCAGAAAAGCCATGACGCATTGGAACATTGTAGGGATAGGTCGCACAGTGATTTGTGATGTGGATTTAATGAATGGATACCAACAATCTGACCGGCTATTTAATTAGCTAAGCCATCGATTAATTAGGCCTATCTCAGCTAATCCCTTTCAATCATGAAAACAAAAGTCCCGTAAAATATGACAGAACATAAACTCACGCCATATTCCCTCGAGAGGGGTTGGCAGAGGTGCTACATACCGCATTTCGCAAGTTTATGGTATGTCCCAATGTGACAGGTTGTGGGGTTGTGATTCTTTCGCCACTATCCGGGCACAATGAGGAAGCTCCTACAACTTACGGTAACCCTCGACCTATCGGGTCGGGTCGGTCGGTTAACTGAAACACGTAACAAACTGAGCTGCCACGTTACCCGTCATCAAAAAACATTACATTAACAAACTGTCAATCTTCCTCATCCTAAATCCAAAAAGTAGCTTCTTTAGTTTGAGTAAATCCTAAAATGTCGTTTACGACTTAGATTTAGGTCACGTTGAGGGAAATTGTGTCCTAAATAGGATTCTTTTCTTTTTACCCAAGTACAGAGCCGAAAGGAATTATTATGATTTTATCGTCTATCGTAGCTCTTAAACGAATTAATCGATTTCATGAATGAGGTGTCAATCGGTTCTTATTCATAGTCCCGGTAAATAGGGAATACGAATATGCAAAAATTTTAATTTGATTATTCAATAAATTTATCGTGAAGTATGTGGAAATGGCATATTAACAATAAACCAGAGGAGGTATAATAATTAAAAGTATATCTATTTCGCTCATCAGAATAATCTTTTCTATCGAAGTTGTATGGCGCCTGTGTACTTTGACGTCATTGTACATATTTGTGGATCTCTCTGTCTAATCAACGGCTTTGAAGCTTTATAACTTAGTTAATATGTCAAATATTTGAGAAAACCTTAAGGATTTGTGTATATACGTGGTATCCAGTTATAGTAAATTAATTTGAAAAGTCATGCATATTCCCCAGTAAAAATTTATATGGCGGATGTATCAAAGAATTTAAGTGATTTTTCCGCTTTCGAATGAGGTGTCAAACGAAAGAGGAGTAAATGCCGAGCTCCAAAGTATATTTTCTATTTCCAACTTAATAAACAAACTTTTTTTGCAGGTACATAAATAAATATGTTGGTATTGTTGCGAAACATTGTTAGCATCATTTTGATAATCATAAGGCAACCTTTATATCCACCAACGCATCACGACACAAACATTGACTCAGCCCTGCAGTACGATATAATCTTGTATCGCAGGCACCAACCAGCGATATGGTATAAACTACATAGATAAGAATACAACATTCTAGCTTTTTGTACCGCGCATACCAAGAATACCGCACCGATGCCGCACCGAAAAATCAGGAAACGGCCTTAATAAAAATCACCAAACCAAATGAAATACTCAAATAATCCATTACTTATCCATATCCAGCTTAACTACACAATAAACATTCATTTCAGTAAAAACTCCTCATCTATTTCCGTTCCAGTTATCAGTGTGTCTACCATGAGTTCGTGTAGTTTTACTACACGTCAGTTAGAATAGATTACTACGGTGATTTTGTAGGACCAATTTGAATTCCTCATTAATCCGTTAGTGGCGCTTTACAAAGATTCATACAAATTTGTCTCAAGCAACAACAGGATTTAAAACCTATTGTAGGTACACATAGCGCTCAAATCTGGTGCTACTGTACAAAAGAGATGAATTGTAATCATATAAACCTTTTTTATGTGCCCATTCATAGCAATAAAAGGATAAATATAATGTGAAGTGACTTAGAAAAAGAATTACGACTTAAAAGAAAGCTATTGCTTTTGTACTAAAAAAGAAAGTGCCAAGAAAGAAATCTTATCCGGGTTCTGTAAAAATATTAAATATTGTAATTTATTTTGCTTTGTATAAAGGTAGTCATAGTAGCTTTAAATTGTATGAAGTAGTTAGAAAACTTAAATGTTTCAAAATGTAATGAAAAACTATTGTATTTCTTTACGAAGGTTTCTTGCCGGTACCTTAATTATTTAAAGGGCTGGTCACAAAATGGACACAAAAAAATCGGTTATTTGATATGTATGACCTACCTTGTTCAATTTATTATTTGATATTACAATTGCTTATCTATCCTCCTTCATTGTTTGACATTTGAACGGCTTATTGTATTTATATCGACATTTGTATTTCATATTATTTGACATTAGAATTGCGTACATTTTATAATATTTGTCATGTAAATTGTTTTCTTTTTTAAATTATTAGTCCTGACGACCCACTTGTACTTGACCAAAATTTTGCATACTTTTATAAAGCCAAATATGTATGAACTATTTTAAACGAATGTAAACATCTGTAATGCACCATATTTCTAGCAAATAAATTTAATTTCATTTCATTTCATTTCATTTCATTCCTTCCCCGTACATAACATTCCTAACCGGTGGTAGATAAAAATGACGATTTGAAAGCACTTGTTTGAAGTCTGTTTAAAAAGTTTGAATTTGAATCATACAATCTTAAAAAAACTAACAATGTTAAACTTGAAATAAGTTATTGATGCAGATGATGTTTTGGCGTTTTACGTGATCATGGGTTTGACGTTAGAGAATTTTGATGATATATTTAGAATATTACAGACTTTTTAACACAAACATACAGTTTTAAAGGTGACATAGAAAAAGTGGTAACCCTCGACGATTTGGTGACTGCAGTTGGCATAGAACACAGTCGCGCAATATATGTATTAAAGAAAAGTTCCTTAATGTTGTTTGTATGGAAAATTTTGAACTCCATACATAAATAGGGTAACTTTTGTGCCTTACAGTGTACGAACGAAATCGAAACGAAAAAGTAGTTTTAAATGTGCACTATTTGTTGTCGATTTCATTAATATTTTTAAGTTTTTTTAACTTGAGGTAGTTGTCGTTTCAAAACAAAGTTTTACATTTTCACTAAAGATGCGCATATATATAAATAAATATATCAACATAATCTTTGATGTATTTATTGTTTTTTTATATATTATATTTAAGCAATTCTTATCTAAAAGATAGAACCTAACCTAACCTAACCTAATAAAAATCCTGTGTGTGTAATATGTATGTATTGTAATAATATATTTAAATTTAAAATTGATCGAATCGAGTTTCGATTGGTACTGAAAAATTGTTTTGATTTTGTTATACCTCATTGCTGATGTGTTGAGACACCATGTTGGGTCTCAGTCAAGATTGTTACAATACACTTTTTTTTTAAATTGTGACGTGTGTTATACAAATAAAAAAATACTGAACCCCAAAACTGAATCGTAAAAAGTGGAGCATGTGAAGTGGAAAATAACACAGTGGGAGTTAACAGCCGTTTTCTCACAGTTTATGATAATCGAATAGTATGACGACGGTTTTATTGTCACTGATTTCTTTTACGGATCTCTTTTTTTCGACTACTTCGCTAGAATTTTTTTTTTGGTATGACTAAAATATTTTTTAATCCAGATTATAGCCGTTATATTTTAATTAAGATCTTAATATGTTTATTTGTGATTGTGAATGGAGGATGTTGTAGTTCAGTTTGTAACAGACTGATCCTACCCGACCCTATCCGGTCGAGGGTTCGAGTCTCGGGTTGCCGTAAGTTACAGCTTCCATTTTCTAGGATTTTTCCAGATAATGGTGACATTTTTGCAATCACACTGGGACTCAAAATAATTAAAGTTAACCCCTATCGAAGGAATACGGCGAGAGTTTATGTTCAATCAACTCAACTCAAAAAAATCAACAACAAATGTGAATCAACAAATGGTTAAAAAATTTTTTCCTCGGCATATTACTTATTATATTTTGCGTAAATTGTATTGAAAAATAATAGTTTAAATTATTTAACTCATAAAAACATTGTAGGATTAATAAATCAATCATCTTATCACTTTACTAAATTTAAACTATCGGACGATCGAGACACCGACGATATCTCATTCATATTCTGGCAGGAAGTTTTTTATTTTATTTTTATTAAAACAATATCACAGTTTAACAGGTAACCTAAAACACTATGATACTTAAATATAATACATTTATAATTATAATTGTAATTAAACACATACGCTTGAGCGCCTGTCATCAATCACCTCACAATATCTCTTACACTCGAAATATACATTCGTCCATCGCCATGCACACACATCGCACTCCGGTACCGATGTCAGAAACGCATTCAGCATGGTCAGTCCTCGAACCAGAGGTGACCTTCTCCGTGACATAGTCCGTGACGCAGGGGCCGCCATCAATATGAGGGAACAAATGAATATACATAGCCGTTCACACTGTTTTGAGTTAACCTTTTTTTTGTTGTTCGCATTCTGAATTGTTTTTTTGAATAATTATTCATGTACAATCTCAGATATATTAGTATTTTTTGTCTCGCTCTCTCGATGTTGATTTTTAGTTTGTGGAAACTGTTTTCGGTTCATGTTCCGTCATACATACCGGTCGATACCGTAGCCGAGTCAAAATACTATATGTCATATGGATAAAATTTTGGATAACTCGACTGTAAATAATGGCCAATGCGAAATTTTCACTTTTTTGTTGGTAATTGGTACTTTAGTATTGTATTGTATTGTATTGAGCTCGGCATCTTCGTACCCTATGTCAAGCCAGGAGCATAAATATTAATCGATTGGCACCTCGTTAATTAAATACGTTGGTTAATTAAGGAGCTACGGTGGAACATATAAAATACAAAGATATATAAATGATAAAATTACACATCCTTTAATTTGGCTCTGCCTGCCTTGTCAGGTAACTATTTAAAAAAAAAAGAACAACTTTAAAAACGGTTGATAAGTAAAACGAAAAAAATACTAAACGTGTTACTTAAAAGATTTAACTTAATTTAATTCAAAGGAAAAAAACTCAATTTGTTAATCTAACTAAGCTAATTTCGCCGCCAAAAAAAAATACATTCGAAAACAAAAAAAAAAGATTTTTTTTTGTATCGTTTTACAATAAATCTCTCAGTGAGTCGAATAACTGTTAAAGTCCTGTTGACATTAAAAGTAAAATTTTAGTACAAAATAGTGTGTACATTTAATTTTGTATCGTTCCACAATTATTGTATCAGTAACTCGAGAACTGCTTCGGTCCTGTTACCATACTATTTGTCCCACTGCGCCAACCCCACTCACCTTTCTCGCTGCAAGTCGGGACACAGTCCCTCACCACCGTGAGTTCGCTCACGTATTTCTGAAACAAAGTTGAGGGTTACATTCGTTTTGTTAATTAAGCGAAATATACGTTTATACAGGGTGCTTGGTCAGAACTGAGGATATTTTTTTCACTTCGATTTTTTTTTTGTGTTACGTTGTAAAACTAGGTTATCAATAAAATATGTTATTAATTATTATATAAGATATATTATAGATATATTATTATAAGAATATTTTCTTTAAAAACTTCAAAATCTTAGTTTAGTAAAATTTATTTTGAGTGTTACAAGTGTTCTGACGTGAATACAAAAAAAAAACAAAAAAAAATTGTCTCGAAAGGCCATGAAGATTTTGATTTAGATTAAATTATATTTCCTACAGGCTCTGTTGACTGTTGACAAAACACCCTGTATATCTAAAGACACATATATTTAGACAAACAAACGTGTCTCTAGAGTTTAAACTTAGTTTGCTTTATGTTTATTTATGTGATGAAATTAAGCTTACACAGACTTAAGCAAGGGATAAGCAGATCATGAAGTCACCAGAGACATGAACCCTGTGAAAACAGTATAGTCGTTTTGAGGCTTTGCTTTAATAAGATGATTTTTTTAATCATTCAAAATTAATTTCAGGTAAATCGGAGCTTAATCTTTGTTCTTTTTTTTTTTAAATTATTCTCCATTCTCCAGTAGACACAAGGTAAAATTTTCTAAAAAATCAATGAAATATTTAACAATCTTTTGTTGTGACGTTTTAAATCGTAAAAATTAACTGTTTTCTTACTAAAATGTATTGTGGTTATTTTAAATATATAAAGTTATTGGGGTCTTAGTACTCTTAGCTCCAAATGATTTTAGCCATCTTTTTGTGGTGCTTACCAGTTCTCTTTGCTTTTACTTTGCTGACACTCGTGTCTTGAAAACTTAAACCTCGAGTTTGTGACATTAATTTAGGCACTGCAACAATGCCTATCTTGTGTTGCCGCAGCGACTGTGTGTTTGCCACGAACGGTCATAGCAGCTGTTTTCTACGATGGTATGGCTGTGTTAGCAACAGAAAGTGGTTAGTGTCCAACACAAGGCACACGTTTGCGCTGCCTCAGAAATGATGAATGGCAGAGATGGACCGATTGAATGAATAGCCCGTTGATTGTAAGAAAATATGGTGGGACTTGACTATGAAGATTGAATGAAATTACCCTTTTTTGAGGACATATTCATTTATAAAGGACATGTTCAAGGCTTGCACACTTCAAAATGTCAGCATTGGTCGATCGAAGATGTATGTTGGACACTGTTTTTCTTTATATGAATGGTACTCTTGATGCTCCCGACTTGTTGGCTTCATTAACTTTTTGTATACCTTATAAGACACCCAGAGCAACGACTTTCAATTTATGTTCACTAAATAGCTATCAGACCAATTTGGATTACAATGCACCCTTAACAAGAATAACTAGGAAATATAATTCTCTCCAAAAGACAGAGAAATTCGATATTTTTGCAGACAACATACCCAGTATTGAAGCCTATTTTAAGTAGTGTTATGTTTGTTTGCTTTTGCCCCTGACACAGTAATTTGTTCGTTTTTGCTCGTTTTATCTATGAAATTATTATGTTGAGTTAAAGGAATAATTGGTTTACATTATTTAATATTATATTATATTATTTTTATGTATTTGTATGCTTGGACATTAAGTTTTAGGCAAAATTTTTACTCGGTTTTTGATGTTTTAAATGTTTGACTTTTTTTTTTCTCGCACGCTGTCTTCACCTTTTTTATAGTGACATTTGACTTGTTTTTGTATTGTGATTGTACTTCAATTGTATGAATAAGTGTACACTATGTTGGTGATCTTTTTAATAAAATAAAAAAATAAAAATTTATGATCAACTGCCAAGCTGTTAAGGAACTTTGTTCCCAAGAATACGAGGCAGAAGCCAAGGGTAAGTATTGAATAAATAAAAAAGAGAAACCCAGTTTTGGGCTCAACATTTAAGTGTTACAGAAATAACTGATGTGCCTGAAATTCCTTTATATATTTATATTTATGCAAAATATTTACTCTTATGTATTAAATAATAGTAATTACAGCAAAAAGGCTTTCTTTGAAGTTCAAAATTATGTAGAGGATAGAAGATACACTCGTATGGTAGTAATTTTACTTACCTGCACAGGTTTATCTTACAGACAGTGGAAGTGCAAAGGTTGCAATGAAGATCCGCGGTTAAAATGAACTTACTATTCACACTATTTCTATTAGTAAATCTTTTTCGATCGCATATTTCACAAGTAACATTAATTGCATCCTTTGTAATTCATGTAATTTAGTATTTTAGAATTTAGACTTGTCATCGACAAATATTGCATAAAATTGGTTTATATAACTTAAATTTATAAAAATAAGGTTTACAATTAGAAAACTGTACTTTATTTACAAATTGTAATTGAAATTAATTTATTGTATTTGATTCTTCCCCGTAGAAATAGCGTTTCGAACCGGTGGTAGTATAAAGGATGACTATTTAAAGTACTTATTTTAAGTCTATTTGAATAAAATATTTTAACTTTGACTTTGAAGGCCAAGTGAAGACATTATATTCAAACAATCTTGTATGCGAAATAGCTTTAAATCGGTAGAATTGTAATCTGTTAACTATAAAACTATCTTTGTCAAAAATGGCGGGAACGTAGTGATAAAAACAAATGCTGTACAGGCTAATGCTCTTTGCCTTTACTGACAAAAAGAAGAAATGATAGAAAACAACGGCAACCTCAAATTTACCATTTAGCTGCTCATTTCGTCATCTCCCAAGTAATTCAATAAAGCCTACAGTAATTTTAAAGTTTTCAAAACAACTAGCAAACCTTTACAATTTTCACACTGCATTTATTTCTTTGATCATCATTTTACTACACAAATCACAAGATTTTGTACCCTAACTAGTTGGAAGTTGTGAAGGGTGTGAAGGGATGTCACAGTATCAACAAACAATGGAATGCAGTGAATTCGAATGTGGGCCAGTGGTTTCCGAAATAAATGAGAGAAGCCACCTTCATTCACGTTTCATATCGAATCAAGTTCCTCTGAAAACTAAAAAGTTTAAAGGACTCTCTTAGATCTTTCAGTTTTTGAAAAAGCCGTCATCTCCATAGTAACCTATTAGAGCCTACAGTAGCCATACTAGCATGTTACTGTAGGCAGATTCATAATTCCATTTATCTTTTTGCATCCTTTTATTATTCACCTCATCATCATTTCAGTTCTTAATTCATCCCTCATTAATAACTATTTGACAATCAATAAAAATTAAAATTACCTAAAATTTTACTGATAATTGTGATGATTTTAATTTACTTGGCTTTCGAATGGTGAAAATTCGGCTTGTATTTTTAATATGCTCTGATAGAAGGCAAAGTTTCAAGTCTGTAACGCCCAGGCCTCAGTTTGTATTAAAACCAGAGTTTTCCTATACTTTTATAGCCTGATGAGGATTTTTTTGCAACTATAATAATAATAACCTTTATTTAAAAACCAAAAATTAACAAAAGTTACTAACATAATGGCTGCATTAGTTAAAACTGTGTCGCAGCCGTCATCACAAATGTTCAATAACGTAAAGTAATTTACACATTGCAACATTATTATAAATATTGTAGTATTATTATTAATAAATAGTAGTTTATTGAGTTTTTCTTTTTTTGGGTATATATATATTCATAAATAAATTTACATAGATATGTATATACTTTAGTAAATCCACATTTATTTTATACATGTTATCCAATGTTTTTGTAGTAAATTCAAATTCTGTGACTTTAACAGACGTGCAGTTTGATCACACGATAAAGATAAAAGCCATGATGTTATAATTACTTTACACTCTCGGAAAGTTTTCTTAAAGATTCCAAGATTTTTGTTTATAATATTGTTTAAATGACTTCCCATATAATGAAATTGTTGTCTAGCCAGCTCTGTTCTAGTGTCCATTATTTGGCAAACTGTTGTCTAGCCAGCTCTGTTCTAGTGTCCATTATTTGGCAAACTGTTGTCTAGCCAGCTCTGTTCTAGTGTCCATTATTTGGCAAACTGTTGTCTAACCAGCTCTGTTCTAGTGTCCATTATTTGGCAAACTGTTGTCTAGCCAGCTCTGTTCTAGTTTCCATTATTTGGCAAACTGTTGTCTAGCCAGCTCTGTTGTAGTGTCCATTATTTGGCAAACTGTTGTCTAGCCAGCTCTGTTCTAGTGTCCATTATTTGGCAAACTGTTGTCTAGCCAGCTCTGTTCTAGTTTCCATTATTTGGCAAACTGTTGTCTAGCCAGCTCTGTTGTAGTGTCCATTATTTGGCAAACTGTTGTCTAGCCAGCTCTGTTCTAGTGTCCATTATTTGGCAAACTGTTGTCTAGCCAGCTCTGTTCTAGTTTCCATTATTTGGCAAACTGTTGTCTAGCCAGCTCTGTTGTAGTGTCCATTATTTGGCAAACTGTTGTCTAGCCAGCTCTGTTGTAGTGTCCATTATTTGGCAAACTGTTGTCTAGCCAGCTCTGTTCTAGTGTCCATTATTTGGCAAACTGTTGTCTAGCCAGCTCTGTTCTAGTTTCCATTATTTGGCAAACTGTTGTCTAGCCAGCTCTGTTGTAGTGTCCATTATTTGGCAAACTGTTGTCTAGCCAGCTCTGTTCTAGTGTCCATTATTTGGCAAACTGTTGTCTAGCCAGCTCTGTTCTAGTTTCCATTATTTGGCAAACTGTTGTCTAGCCAGCTCTGTTGTAGTGTCCATTATTTGGCAAACTGTTGTCTAGCCAGCTCTGTTCTAGTGTCCATTATTTGGCAAACTGTTGTCTAGCCAGCTCTGTTCTAGTTTCCATTATTTGGCAAACTGTTGTCTAGCCAGCTCTGTTGTAGTGTCCATTATTTGGCAAACTGTTGTCTAGCCAGCTCTGTTGTAGTGTCCATTATTTGGCAAACTGTTGTCTAGCCAGCTCTGTTGTAGTGTCCATTATTTGGCAAACTGTTGTCTAGCCAGCTCTGTTCTAGTGTCCATTATTTGGCAAACTGTTGTCTAGCCAGCTCTGTTGTAGTGTCCATTATTTGGCAAACTGTTGTCTAGCCAGCTCTGTTGTAGTGTCCATTATTTGGCAAACTGTTGTCTAGCCAGCTCTGTTGTAGTGTCCATTATTTGGCAAACCCTATGCCCACTTCGTTTCTATAGTCATTTCAGATCAAATAGATTGAGCATTGTGCATTTTTGTTAATTACATATTCCTTCAATATGAAATTACGTGTTATATTGATTTCTTATTATAATAATAAATTACAAAAATTCGATATTTTTCTCCGATTTTCGTTTATATTCATTCCTAGTGATCAGTTTTAAACTAAGCGTGCTTATTAGCTCGATACGTGTTTTTTTTTAAATCGCTGTATGAACTGAAATTTGACCTTTTTACTTGAATATTAAACATTAATAGCAATCCAGGCAAGTATGCCCCTTTTCAACCACATCGCCACTTACCATCCATTAGACTTGTACTATTTTTCACAATCGTTTACGCTAACAGAAAATAAAAATGTATGAAAAATGACATTTCCTCGCGTTCTAGTTGCGTCACTGTAATGTCATTTCAATAAAACTTTAAGATTTTTTTATTATTTCTCTAAGGGGGCAGGAGAGATTTAGTGAGGTTACTGTTTCTACATTATACAATTTAATTGCACGATATTTGGTACAATTTCGTTAATTTTTATATGCGTTTTTATCTAAGAAGAGCATGAACCTACCTAGACAGATGATATAATACAATGGATACATACTTGATTATGGTTTTACATTCTCGATTCCACCCACTAAGTTACTGTATTATTATTTCTTGCTATATCCATTTGTATTTTTGTTACTTGATAAGCCTGATTTTTTACAGCTTAATCGTTAGGTACGATAGTATATAAGTGGGATGAATTAATTAATAGCACGCTTAAACTCAGGGTACTTAAGGCCTATAACAACGGAAATGCTGGCCTTGCATCTCCTCTTCCGCTCCCAAAGAATATACAATGGCCAGTAGTAAGACCCAATGTAGGCTTTATCTACGAAGTATCATATAAAATAATAAACCACATCACGACACACACATTGACTCAGCCATGCAGTAAATATCGTAAGAACTTGTGTCACAAGAACTAAGCAACGATATGGTGTATACTACATAGATAAGAATACAACATCCAAGACTGGAAAGCGAAACAATGCGTTTCGCAAATAACACAAAGATATGCCCCCGCTTTGAATCTGAACTCTCTCTATTAGTAAATAAACAAAAAAATATATTTATATTTAAAAAGGATTATTTAATATCTTTTATATAACTTCGAATGATCGTGTCCGCGGAAAGATTTGAAATCGATTGCTTCTTCAAAAACGATGTAACTTTTAGTAGATCAAATTATTGCGTGATCAGGGGGTTCAGGATCTGGGATAGGTTAGTCTGTGCCATCCTTAAGGGATCCATAATGTATGGGAATGTTCCATCCCGTCCTCAACGTTTACCAAACTTCCATTAACGTAACGACCTCTACTAATTCTGTTTTCGAGGGTGGAATCGAAGGATTTCTAGTGAATTGCTCTGCTGGTTTCCAAAACAATATGTTTGAATAAATAATTATTTTTGATTGAGAAGATTGATATACATAAACTCACGCCGCAATTAATCCCTCGAAAGGGTTAGGCAGAGTTGTTCAACACCGCATTTCGCATGTTTTTGTTGAGTCCCAGTGTGACAGGTAGCGAATCTGTCACCACTACCCGGGCACAATGAGGAACATGGCAGCTACAATGTACGGCAGCCTGAAATTCGAACCCTCGACCTGAATCTTAGAAGAGTGAACGTTTTTTTAGGGTTCCATACCCAAGGAACGCCATATAGATAGAGTAAGGTATCCACCTTGGTGGCGCAGTGGTGTAAACAACCGACTGCCACGCTAGAGGTTCCGGGATCGAATCCTGGCGGGGGCAGAACTTCGTGATATTTGCAAGAGGCATTGTTTCGCTTATCGGTCTTTGATGTTGTATTCTTATCTATGTAGTTTATACCATATCGTTGGTTAGTGCCTGCGATACAAGATTAACTGAGTGCAGGACTGAGTCAATGGATGTGTTTTTTTTTCATTAACCAGATTTTTCTAGTAGCCTTTAAGGACATCGTTCGCTTTGCTCTCGTTCGCTCGCCCAATTAGTTTCTCAATGTCCTTTTACCTGATTTCAGCAGGGCTATTCACAATCGTCTCGGAACACGGAATCGACTCGGATTCGACAACTTCTCGAAGGGAACTCTATTCACGTTAACCTTTCGGATAAATTTGACATTTGATTTCGGAAATGTGACAGTTCGCATCGGAAACTTACCGAGAGAATTGAGGCTGGCGAGATCTTAAAAAGTGATAAATAAGCTTTTTTAGGTACGAAAAAGTTAGCACAAGTTAATTGAAATTTTATAGATCATGTATTTATTTCTAAACTTGTTTTTTTTTATTTAAGGGTGCGTTTTTATTTACATACTTTCCGTATCACACCCTTAACGAAAGCAGATGTGAATTCAGTCTGTAACATTCGGATCGAATGTTTGACAATCGGAATATTCCGAAACATCCACAATGCGGCTACTTTGCCGACAGCCTCTATATACCTAGTCAGGTCATAAATTCTGTCACATGTTTAATATAAAATAATTGAAACAAGTTTATTCATTATGTAACCATTTATATACCAAAATGAACTTAACAAAACATAGATTCTTTTGACACTAAAGTTTATTCAAAATGACCTCCGTGATTTTGAATACAGGCCTTCAATCTGCGCGGCCAGTTGTCTATCGCAGCACGAACGAGGTCCATATTAATATCGGCGGCTGCCTTATTCAAGGATGTCTTGAGTGACTCCAAATTGGGATGAGGCTTTGAGCACGCCTTTTCTTCCAAGTGTTGCCATATCTTGTAATCTAACGGATTCAAATCTGGACTGGAGGAGGGCCAGTCTTTGTGCCGGATGAAGTCGATTTCACGCGCCGCCAGCCAGTCTTGTGTGCTCTTCGCTCTATGAGCTGGCACCGAATCTTGTTGGAATACCCAGTGCCTGTTATTGAACATGGTATGAGAAACAGGTTCCACATGACCTCGTTGGACACGCGGAATACGGTTGCTCGCTTCTTCACTACTGTGTGCGTACACCTTATCATTTTGTTTGTTGTAGCTCTCTTCTACGGAAAAAAAAAATTCATCCGAAAAAAGAATTTCCCGATATTTTTTTCCCGCGTACCGCTTTTGTCCTGTTTTTCTTCGATATGCCCGAAGCCCTAAGTCTTCATTTAACACCCTTTTCACCGTGGTTCTGCTTAACCCCATCTGAAGGGCCAACAGTTTCTGCTTACGTTTGGCATTTCTTTGAATTCGCGCCTTCACTGCTGGAGACCTAACATACCGAGGGCGACCACTTCTTGACCTGTCATCTACTAGAGTCTTCATTGCATCGTTTGATAGTACGATAAACGAATCTTTTGGTTAAATTCAAATTTGTCAGTAAAATTTGAATTGGCGCGTTACCGCAACGATGCATCGCAATAACTGCAACACGGTTTTCTTTAAGCGTGTAATCCATATTTAAAAATGAGTAAAATTCTAAAAAGTATACATTTTTATTTTCATGAACAATTCGAAATTCGAATGCAATAAACTTTTTTGTGGCCAGCATTCTAAAAGAAAAGTTTTTACTGTGTGACAATACCTATGACCTGACTGTGTATTCTGCCAAATATTCTGTGACGACTGATCTGCTAATTTTCAATGATTCAATCTTTATTATTAATATTTTTTTGTGTATATACACAGTCAGGACATAAATTCTGTCACATGTATAAAATAATTGAAACAAGTTTATTCATTATGTAACCATTTATATACCAAAATGAACTTGACAAAACATAGATTCTTATGTCACTAAAGTTTATTCAAAATGACCTCCGTGATTTTGAATACAGGCCCTCAATCTGCGCGGTGAACGAATCTTTTGGTTATCTTAAAATTTTTCAGTATGTCAAAAATTTGAATTGGCGCGTAACCGCAACGATGCAACGCAATAACTGCAACACGGTCTTCTTTAAGCGTCCACTCCATATTTAAAAATGAGTAAAATTCTAAAAAGTATACAATTTTATTTTCATAAACAATTCGAAATTCGAACTCAATAAAAAAATTGTGGCCAGCATTCTAAAAGAAAAGTTTTTACTGTGTGACAATACCTATGACCTGACTGTGTATACTGCCAAATATTCTGTGAAGACTGATCTGCTAATTTTCAATGATTCAATCTTTATTATTAATAATTTTTTAATTACCTAATAATTTTTATGTTTTATTTGAATATTGTTTGAATTAATTTATATTATTATAGTATGGTATTGACCACTTACATTACTTCATTTTTATTAGTACTGTATTAATTCATTGTATAGTGTGTAATTCAATTCTTATTATTACTGTAATAGGGAGCTCTTGTGTGATAATAATTACAATAAATTAATAAATACTCCCCTCCGAGAGAAAACTTTCGGATGCATTGTGAATAACCCTGATGATCTCCATTAATAAAACATGTGTAAATACCATATTCAAATACGTACAATACCTAAATGTATTCTCTGAAACTTGTCAATAAGCTAAGGTTACAGCTTTTGCTTATAAGCTGACATAATTAAATGGTTAAAAACTATATCAAAAAAAAAAAAATAACCTCGCAGTAATCAAATAGCTATATAAAAAGTTGATCGAAACACTCAGTAAAAAGTTATGTGTGGTTACATGGTAAACGAACAAAAAACTTGTTTTTAACAGCTTTGCTGGCTCAAACAAAATTTTACGGTACCTTCAAAAGTTTAAGGTTAAAAGAAAGAAGTGAACGGAACTGATTGAATGAATGAACGATTGAATGATAGCTCGTTCCATGTTATTAGACAATAGAGGGCCGGGAGAATTCTTCTGAAAAGTTTTTTTTTTGATTCGATAGCAAAGTCAGAGTGAAGTTTTCTTTATCTTCCATTGGAAAGAAAAAGGTCGAGGGTCGAGTTATAAATAACTAGACTAATAAAAAAAGTTAAATGGCTTTTATATTGAAAATAACTGATATTCTGCAGTAATGGCGAATTGCAACGGATTTTCTTTCTTTTTTTGTTAGCGTAGGATATATTTAAAAAATCCTAAACGACGCAATGTGGTATTGCAGGAATGCTATGACGCAAATTGGAATCATATATAAAAAGGCCGCATATTGCGTTTCGATCTTAGAATTATTTTTTAATGTGTACTGCAAAGGAGTGGAATTATTTGCCTGCCGATGTGTCCCCTGATAAACATAACCTGGGGCTATAAGGCTAGAGTGAATAGGCTACTCCTGGGTATGTTCCACCTTAGACTCCATCGCTGCTTAACATCAGGCGGGATAGGGGTCAAATGCAAGATTTAAACTAAAATTTGCGTATGTACACAAACTCAATACGATACATGACTAAAGACTTGTAATGGAGTCATAAAACTGGGACTTGTCTGACCCTAAGTTAATTCAATTTCCAATAACATGTCCAAACTAATGTGCTCGCTGGAAGCACCAATCACAGTTTCAGCACACAAAGACCCGAAATCAAACCTCGTATTTGTCTACCTCGGAGGACTTACGTCCCAGTTGTTTAGGATGCGGTTCACTATTCATGCTATGTACGTACTCATATATCGAACCTCTTCGGGAAGAACATCTTAAGCGACAATTTGCTTTTTTACAGGAGAAATTTACTTCATTGTTTTATGAATCAAATTATTTCTTGTCATTTATGATCATACTTTCTTACCATAGTAAAGATATTGTAAATTAAAAATAAAGCTTAAAAGTTATCGAAATAATTGTAAAACTGCCTGATTAAGAGAATACGTAAAACACAAGATTTTTGTCGCTTACGATATTCTTCCTGAAAGGACTCGAATCTTATGCCTGTAATCAATACCTTCTTCACCATAAGAGAACATGAGGCCAGGGATTCAGGGTCATCAGCTTCGGGGTACCCCACAAAGTCAATACAAAAAGAGACAGTCAAGGGGGCTGTGATCCGGTGCTGGTGCCCGGCATGGCCTAAGACGAAATTGTCTGTAATAGTCTCTTCCAGTAAATAATTTACAAATCGACCTCACAATAACATATTTATTGTATTTATATAGTTATTTGACTTACTGTCAGATATAGTTTTACTGGATACCGATACAACTTTTCGTTTGTAATTTTTTGCCTTCAAGCTGCTATCCCTAGAGGTGTCATTGAGGCCGTTGCCGCTCTTAAACCAGAGTATAAACATCGAAACAATTTTTTTTTTAATTCATGACCAGGCAGGCATTTGACCCCAAACCCGCCTGACGTTAAGCGGCGATGAGGTCTAAGGTGGATCATGCCTGCCTAGGAGAAACCTATTCACTCTTGCCTTAAAGAGGCCCAAGTTATATTGGTCAGGGAACACATCGGCAGGCAAAGAATTCCACACCCTTGCAGTACGCATTATGAAGGAGCTATCGAAGCGTTTAGTCCGGATGGTCGGAATATCTACCACAAAAGGATGCAACTTCAGCCTACGTCTTTGCTTTCGCATAAAAAATTGACATGTTTTGGTTTTACAGAAAAAAAAATCGTCTCATAGGAACCTACATTTCTCTCTATCATTTTTTCTCCTGTCATATTTTTCATGTTAAATTTACTAGCTTCAAACTACATAATATTGTGTAACTATAACCTTAATAAGCCAGGAACAGCCACTTACTCAAAGAAGGCCGGTCGGGTTAGGTTAAGGGTGGCCTGCACTGATTTACAGCTAAAAAGAAATCCAATCTATTGGACCCTTCAAATAATAAGGCAAGATAAATCTGTCTTGATTGATATGACTTCAGTAAAGCAATTAACAGAGTGGAGGACGTGGTAGCTCAGTTTGTTACGTGCCATGGTTAACCGATCCGTAATCGGTAATCCGACCCGACATTTCGAGGGTTCGAGTCGCAGGTTGCCGTACATTGAAGCTGCCATGTTCCTCGTTGTGCCCGGACAGTTTAGCAACCTGTCAAACTGAGACTCAACATCAACATGCGAAATACGGTGTGTAGCACCACTGCCAACACCTGTCGAGGGATTACGGCGTGATTTGATGTTATGGTTTTATATAGAGAAATTAACACAAATTTGAAAGACATTTTAATGTATTGGAACTTTCTAAATGAAGTATAATAACAAAACGCAAACTGCTTTATGGAAACGTGGGGTTAAATATAATTATAACCTTTAAATTAACCATTCTGGTTATTAGGCAGCTCGTTAGTCAGCTAGCTTTTGAATGGTTTAAAAGCATACTATAAGCGCCTTAAGGTAAATGTCTTGGAGAGTGGAATGAGAGAGTGAGACAAAGCTATACAAAAATTCTTCGGTGAATGGTTATTGACGACGGGCTAACAAAGGCTATTAGTACGAAGAAGCAAAGCATTTCAATTTCTGCCAAGTTATAAGAGGTTATAGTAACCTGAAAGCAAGTCAAATCCATCTTTTGTTTCATGATCTACTTCTCCACATCCATCTTCTATTACATCCACGTACTTCATATGCGATTTATCACATGCCAAATGATAAACTATTACAAATTTAAATTGAGTTACTAAATTATGTACACAAGGCCATGGATCAAGCTAAACTGCTTGAATTTTATACCGTCCTTAAGTTTTATGGCATAAGGATTGATATTGCACTTGTCATTTAGAAGCTTTACCTGTGGGCATCTTTAGAAAGTGTTTATTCAAGTTTATTCAGAGTAACTTCTTGACTCTATAAGTATATTCACAGAGATCTACGTGCGAGATCGTCTGGGTAGGTACCACCCTCCATTTTATTTCTGGCGTGAAGCAGTGTTCTGGTTTGAAGGATTGGAGAGCCAGTGTAATTACCGGCACGACAGGTGTCACGTCTTTTCCGGCTATGTTCTTAGGATCCCAGAAAACAAAGACATAGTTGTATCAATGGGCGGCAATATCACTTTCTACCAGGTGAACCGAAAGCTTGTTTGCTCATGATGTCATATAAAATATATAATAGAATAAAATATAATAACTTTTATTAACACGCTTTTATTAGGTCGACCTGTATATAACTAACTATGGTATGGAATCTAAGGTAACTAATTTAACCATCTTCCAAGGGTCTTAGCGTAATGAAAATTGGCAGCTGTATGTAGTTCTGATGACAATACAATAATATGGTACTGTCGAACTGATCTGATGATGGAGCCGGAAGATATGAACTGGAACTTTATGATAAAAAATCGTATCATAGCTGTTCTGGATTTCTTAGAAAAGTCTTGTAATGAACTTTGACCACGATATTAGGTTTCAAGGTCTGATGATGAAGCCAAAAGATAGACACTGGCATTCCAAGCGTGTTTTTTGAATTATTAATTTATTTTTTATTTTAAGGTTTTGATATTCAAAGTTCTTAAATAATTTTTAAAATAATTATATGAAAGTCCCTTAAAAACCTGCCATAATAGGCGTTAAAATACAAAGGAGCCAAAAAAATAAAATATCAAAACTCATAAAAAACTATTACAAAAATCATTACATCAAGTCAAAAAATAAAATAAACTAGGAAAATCAAATTTAACGGAATAAATATCCAGTACATATTACAAAATATGGTCACAATAAGTTAAATCAGACTTCACAAAATCATTGACATGTAAAACAATAAAAACTTTTGCAATATTTCGTTATTAAGTAAAAAATTCTTTTAAAAACGCTTTTATAGCTCTTCATATAAATTAATATCATTTACACGTCTTAACTTTGAATTTATAGAAACCTATAATTAAATCCTTTCCCTATTTTCAAGTAGTCAGTTAATAAAGGTAAAAGAATACAAACACTGAAAGCTAAAAGCAAAGGTTTTACCGTAACTTTATAGGGGGGATTCTATTACATAAAAGGGAAGGAGAGTGAATTTAATTTCTCATATAAAACAACACAGGCGAGTTGGGAAACTTGTGTTATCTATTCACGAGTGTTGTTTTAAATTAACTGGCTCTCGGTGAAAATCATTTTAATTTTGGTTTTCACTTCTACTCCATTTAGTTTTAGAGCTAGACGTATTTTGGGAACAGCTTGAAATTTCAGGCTATAAAAAGCAACCGGATGACTCTTGGTATTTGAGTTCTGAGGCAATTTAGAAACTTTTTTGGTTCAGTGCCTCACCTAAAATGGACGGATTTCGAGAAAAAGGGTGGAGTCAAAATAGAAAGAAAACGGATTGAAAATACAATAGCATTGAATATACATAGACTCCCTTGTTAAAATTTTTTTTTAGATAATAGTGCGTAAACATTGCCTTAACTAGAAGGTCGTAGCACACCTGTCAGCTAGGAAGCGTAACGTCAGCGTTTTGGTTTTCGCCTCGCTGCCAACCCTGCGATATGATCCTGATAGGGGTGCGTTGCAGTAAGGAATTTCACACAAAGAATATCGACCGGCTCAATATGAGGTATTCCACCGTTTACGAGTTAATGTCTACTAGTCCACCGAAATTCGGAAGAAAGGAAAGAATAGTGTTGCCGAACCAATATCAACCAATAGAATCTCAGCTCTGGTATACTATTTACTATCTGGGAAAAGGTTCTAGGTGCATTTGAAATATAATAATCTTTAGTAGCTGTATTATTTTTTGTAGATAATCCGTTTCGGGACGTTTTAGTGGAGCAACCTGTCCTCGCGAGGTCGTAATGTAAAACGGAGTTGTTGATTCCATTAGTCCACTAACGCAGCGACAGAACTCGTAACAGAGCGAGGTAGTATGTGGAGAGAGACACAAAATGTACGGAGCTAAGCTCACAGCCGCAACAGGCATTTTTTCCTAACTAATGAAAACTAAATTGTTGAACTAGTGCGAATAAATCTGCAAGTAATTAGTGCATTAGTTAAAATGTCAAATGAGAGAAAGAGTGAGAGGGAATGAGCCCATTTTTCGCTCCGCTCTATCAATGTTATTTCTTTGCGATGGAAATGGATTTTACACTAGGGTTAGACTAAAATTGTAGCCATTGCACGGCACCACTAACTGACTGTTGGGGCTGCGTTCGCAATCCTCCCCTCTTAAGTCGTGGGGCATTGGCCCAAGCCAAGCCCAGCCAATAGTCGGTGCGGCCGGACGGTGTCATGGTGAAATCTGCACCCACTACAAACAGCAAAGCAGGAGAACGCCGGAGTGTTATTAGTGGGTAGCGTCACATCTTCCTTGATGAGTTCCACATTTCCGCACCCCTTTTACATGGCATCACTAGATGAGGGGGGATGCATAAAGCATTTTCACTCCAACAAAAAAAAAAGGGTTAGACTGAAAAAACAAACGACAAGGTCCGTGTAATCGAGTGAAGGTCTCACCAAAACTACTTCAACATCACAATTTTATAGAATATTTTTTGAACTTTTTATTACTCTATTTGATCATCAAAAGTCACAAATTTTTTTTTGAAAATTTATTCGAGCCTAGGCGCTGCTGCTAGCTAGATTTAATGTGTTTTGTTGAACAGTGCTATTTTGTGGAGCGGAGCAACTGAGACCGCAAACTGACTGCATTGCTTAAGTTGTTCTACTTCACTAGCGTATTCGTGAATTAGTCGGCTCCTACACTAGTAACAACAAATGGACACAGAAATGTCAGATTCGAAATTTAAACAATATTTAAAACAAATTTTAATTAAGAAGGCTTACTATAAATTCAAAATTATGTTTTACAAATTGTAAGTTGTTGAAGAAAATATTGTATTTGAATATTGAAAAAAGCAACTACGGAGGTTTCTTGCCGGTTTCTTTCCTGTAGAAATAGCATTCCGAACTGGCGGTAGTAAAAAAAAATAACGATTTGAAAGTGCTTATTTTAAGTATGTGCGAATAAAACATGTTGACTTCGACTTTGACTAACGGAGTCGTGAAGGAGGGGGCTTCTACACTAGTTACAACACACACACACATTAAATCAGTCTTACGCTAACGTATATATCTTGTATCGTAGATAGAGTTATTTCGTCTCACGAAGGACGTACGAATAAGGTTGTGTTCGTTTTTATAGGCATATACATGCACTTTGTTTCAGGCCCCTTCAGTTTGATTTAATAAAGAGGTGGCGCATTAGAATGATATGCATATACACGCCAAATCACAGCCAAAACCGACTGTTCTTTTGAGATAAAATATCTGTACCGAGCGACGAATAAACAAGATAATTCAATCCCCGCAAAATGATAAAAAACCTGATAGTTAAGTTGAAGATGTCCAATTTGTATCACTTTGCCATCAAAGAAATTCTTCTATTGCTAGCAAGACTAATTAAGAGCATGATTTTAAGTATTTTTCTAATTATTTTTTCAACAAATAACAACAAAATTCACAAAACAGCCACGAAAAAGAACTTGAGTATGACATCATTTTATAGAATAGTTAAAATAATACGAGTTCAATAGCAGAAAGTGACGCAAATTTGACGTCATAAACATGGCTGTCAGGTGTTTTATCATTTTTCGGGGATACATCATACATAAAAAACATGAACTCACGCCGTCGTCCCTCGAGAGGGGTTGGCAGAGGTGCTTGCTACACACCGCTTTTCGCACGTTTATGTTGAGTCCCAGTGTGACAGGTTGCGAATCTGTCGCCACTATCCGGGCACATTAAGAAACATGGCAGCTACAACTTCCGGCAACCCGAAACCCGAACCCACGACCTGTCGGGTTGAGTCGTTCGATTATCCAAGGCACGTAACAAACTGAGCTACCACGTCCTCACAAACTCAATCAATTTTGCGGGGATTACACATGCAAATTAAAACTTTATGCATGAACAAAAAGGTGCAATATTTAAATGTTAGCTCTTTATTACACTAGAACACTTTATTAATTAATATCGGAAATCTAAGACGCCTTCATCAAGTTATACAATTACCATATTTGGTTCGCCTAAAACCCGTTTGGGATATTATAAGATCGTTCGAATCCCATTTGCCCCGTTCTTATTAACACTCAAGGGAATTGTTTATGAAATGCCTTGTGTCTTAATGCTTCTTGAATTACTGATAAATAAATATATTGTCTTGTATTATTTTTATTAATACTACCCACATATTAAGTAAATACACGATTTACAATCTACGTAACAGGTAACTGCATTTTCGCGGTTACATTGGTTACCTTCCTTGGTAATTTCAGTGGCGATATTGTCATACAAGCCCAAAAGCCGGCTTGCCCTATCGAACCAAGGTAAGTTCACGCTCTCGTTCATTTATTACTTTTCAAATCAAATAACAATATGCTTTGCATAGCATGGTTCAAAAGTATGAAGTGTTGATTTAAGGGTAATGAGGCAATAAGACATTTCTCGAAATGAATTATAAAAGTACAATAACGTATCTCTCGGCTTGCCCTATTCTAAAACTCTAGGCACGCTACTGGGTAATTTCGTCTGTGATGTGGGTTGAACATTTTTTACCTGACTACGACCAGCAGAGCTGAAAGGAAGGGCTATGATTTTAGCGTTATAAGTATGTTTTACTAATGATCAGTGGCGTGCCTAGAGTTTTAGTACAGGGCAAGCCGAGAGATATACTTTATACTTCCGTTGTGGACTTGCCGGCGTGGACGAGCTCAGCAAAACACTCAGAAGTTTGCGAACATGTCAGCAAAACCACAATTTCGGTGGCTTTAAAAAAGTCGTTTGATTTGTCAATGAATTAATAAGAGCGCGAACTTATTTTAGTTTGATAAAAGCCGGGCTTTTGGGCTTCTATGACAGTACCGCCACTGCTGATGATGTGTTTCTACTGTAGTGCCTAAACTAATCACCACCACATTCATCGAAATTATCGTTGGTTATATGTCGTTTCCTGTTCGTATTCTGGGTAACAAAGGGTAAACTTTTTGGTAAAAATTATACGGCGGATGTTATGAGTAACATTACTAGCATGTTACTGTAGAAACAATTAAGAAAGAAGGAAAATACAACACGGAAACTTGTGCTGTATGAGCTAAAGCCCTTTGCTTTTCCCGACAAAAGGGAAGAATGAAACCAAGAAGAAGAAGCTTATTTGACAGTTTTCGATTGATTTTTTATGGCGTTACCATCATCATGGCAATAACTTTAAGTATTTTCCCACTATAATATTTATAATCAAGTTTTTCTGAGGTTGACACGAAGAATAGTAAGAGATGGAATAATGAATCTGCCTACAGTAACAAGCTAGTACGGTTACTGTAGGCTCTAATAGGTTTGGCCTGCTTGTTTGCAAGGCTCACCGACGGTGATTCTTAAGACGGGCCAGCCGTTGGAGTAGTGCGGTGTCTAAGGGTTCCTTTGGCTTCCCTCTATCCCTTAATGCTCTGACAGCTAACGGCGTTGGCGGAACGTGGGAATTTTGTCGGTAGGCACGGGATCTACGTGAGTCCGACATACTTCTTCAGTCCCCCCGGGCTGGAGGAGATCCACGAGGATTTCCCCACGTAAAAAAAAGGTTCTAATAGGTTACTTTGGAGGTGACTAATGACGTCATTTTCAAAAACTGAAAGCTGAAAGAGAATACTTTAAACTTTTTAGATTCACAGGAACTTAATTCTATATGAAACGCGAATGAAGGTGGCTTCTCTCATTTATTTCGGAAACCACTGGTCCACATTCGAATTCACTGCATTGCATTGTTTAAATGAATTATTGTTTTTACGATACCGTGACATCCCTTCACAGCCTTACTTCCAACTAGTTAGGGTACAAAATCGTATGATTTGTGAAGAAAAATTATGATCAAAGGAATAAATGCAGTGTGAAAATTTTAAAGGTTTGTTAGTTGTTTCGGAAACGGAAATTTATTTTGATTAATTTGTTTGCGGCGAAGAAAAATGCAACAAACATTGTTCGAACGAAAGTACTTTATTTATTTCCATTACTTTTTGTATATTTTTACCATTTCTGACTTTTCTCAGGTCCCATTTTCAGAAGGTTGTTGATCAAACAAATATGAAAATCGCCTCTGTGGCGCAGAGATGTAATAGCTGGCGGCTACGCGATCGGTACCGAGTTCGAATCACGATGGGGGTGATTTTTTTTTGTTTATTGCATGACACACTGTTTCGCTTACCGGTCTTGGATGTAGTATTCTACGTAGTTTATACCGTATCGCTCGGCACAAGATTCTTTAATGTTACTGGACTGAGTCAATGTGTGTGTCGTGATGCGGTTTATTATTATTATTAATAAATAAATAACCCTTTACTTTACCTACAGAATTTGTTTGAACAAAAACATAACATCCACATTATGCCTCATGACCATGCATAATTTTTCAGGGCCGTGCTGAGTCCAATAATTATCCTCATTCGTATGCGGGTAAATGTACACACGGCCATAGATCAATCTAACATGTTTAGACTTTGCACCGTTCTTAAGTTGTAAAGCATAAGGACTGATATTGCACTTGTGATGTGAAGCTTTATGCGTGTGTGTGGTGTGTATGTACGTACAAACACTAGCAATTTTCGTATAGGGCAAGGGTAGACATAATTTTTGCAAAACTTAACATTCTCATTATTCTCATGCCGTGTTTTTTTGGATTTGTTACTTAAATTTTACTTACTTAGATTACTTTGTATAAACATGTTGTTTACTAAAAAGGTTGTAACTATACCTACATAATAAAAACAAAAAAACAGTAAATTAAGTCTAATTAAACAAATATGTTAATATCTATTCATATTATCAAAAATCAAAATCAAACAATGTTCTATTCAAATGTACTTAAAATATCCGACAAAAATCCATAGTAGTTGCTCTTTTCAATATCATAATAATATTTCATTACAATTAGCACTGTATATTATTGTCGCATATATCTTAATGATAAAATAAATAAAAATGGCGAAAATTTAATCGTTAAGAGATCTATTAACGTACTATTCACAGACGTGCTCTATAATATATAGCGATATCATAAGATATCAACGGGAAAACCGCTTCATAGTCGGCCATTTTTATGCACATATAAATATATAGCAGATAAATATGTATACAGTTTATTTCTTTTTGGACTCATTTAAGTAATAACTAGCTATTATAATATTCTAAAGTATAATTTCTAAAATAGTGGGTATAGATTGTGAAATTCGTAAAAAAAACTCTATAAATAGACAAAAAGAATTGATTGTACAAAAATCAAATCAAAGTCAAGCATATTTTATTATATTATTGATTTATAATGATCCTAATCAAAAACCCTAGGTATGATTTCTATCATTTCTGAATCAAACCACTGTCCATAGCAAAGGTAAATACATATCAAAAATAACACCGTAATCCCTCGAGAGGGGTTGACAGAGGTGACACACCGCATTTCGCATGTTTATGTTGAGTCCTAGTGTGACAGGTTGCGAAACTGTCGCCATTATCCGGGCACTATGATAAACATGGCAGCTACAAGTTACGGCAACCCGAGACTCGAACCCTCGACCTTTCGGATAGGATCGGTCGGTTAACCAAGGCACGTAACAAAATGAGCTACCATGTCCTCAAAAAAATCTAAAATAAATATCTGGCATATTTAAGAACTTTTTCAGCAAAATTAAGGCGTAATTGGCCAAAATGCCTCGCGGTGCGATGCTGACTTCATTTTTTAATCACCTCGGAAATTACCTCAATTTTTCAGGCAAATGCTTTTCAGCGATACAGCCATTTTTCAGTAACAACATACACGTTGCAAAATACCTAATTAATTACCAAATTAAGTTAGTCAAATTTCCACCTTAACGTAAAGGATTAAAGATGACTATACGTTTTTATTCCACTTTATCGAGTACCTACTAAACTGTTGACATTACTTGAAGGGAAATTTTGTTACGAAGTTATAAATTATAAAACTTTTTAATTCCGCTTATTTTAAAACGCAACAGATATTTTGTATACTCGCTTTGAAATAATGATATTTCAGAATTTCTCGATTTTTTTTCTCGCTTCTAAAAAAAGTCCAAACATACACACACACATCACATTCATACACACGTGTTACATTTAGTTATGCGATACACCAATATTTGCTGAAATGATAATTTATTATTCTTGACGACTTCGGTAGCGCGGTGTTGCTGCTGCGCTAGAGGTCCCGGGTTGTATTCAAATTCAAATTTAAATTCAAAATGTTTTTATGTAAATAGACTTAAAATAAGTGCTTTCAAATCGTCATTTTTTTTTCTACCACCGGTTCGGAATGTCATCTACGGGGAAGAAGCCGGCAAGAAACCTCCGTAGGTGCTTTTTTAAAAATTTACAATAGTTTTATTACAATTTGGAACATTTAAGTTTTCTAACTATTTCATACAATTTAAAGCTACTATGAATAACTTTATATAAAGCAAATTACAATATGTAACATTTTTAATAATTAATGATTTTAAGTCTACTTAGGCTATTATTTAAATACATTTTATTTAATTTCATGAAACATAGGGGATGCAACGAATTTAATCTAAAGAACAATGCGATCGAAAATTATCGTAATAAAATATTGTGACTAAGTGAGCCAGTCCACACAAACAGCACCCGATCACGAGTATAACGTGGATTTCAGCCATCGCCCTCCTCAACCATATTAGAGGGAAGTGAACGACCCGGCATCGCTACCGTAAGCACAGATATTTAAGCGAGCATGAACACTGGACACAACTAAAAGTTCCTTTAAAGCACGGATAAATCATTCATTGCAACCCCTACACTTCAACTGTCATTAGACAAACCTGTGCAGTTAAATTAAGCTACTTCGCTAGTTTTCTACCCTTTTAAGTCTTATAACTAGTATTTGGATGACATATTCTCTAAACTTAGCATAACATTTTTATATAATGGAAAATTAATTTATTGCTTAACAATGATGGTGACTCCAGCTTATGAGGAAATGAAAAAGAAGATAAATTAATACTTATGACTGAAAAACTAAATAAATGTACAAAGATTGCATTGATATTGCAAAGAAAAAATAAGGACGATTAGAAATAATGTAAAGTTACAGAAAACAGAAATAGTATAACCAAGTGAGCCAGTCCACACAAACAGCACCCGATCACTAATATAACGTGGATTTCAGCCATCGCTCTCCTCAACCATATTAGAGGGAAGTGAGCGACCCGGCACCCAACGCTAGCGTAAGCACAGACATTGAAGCGAGCATGAACACTTTAGCTACAACTCAAATTTAAGACCTGGATTTTACTACCCGGATCATCAAAGCAACCTTTGCATTCCACTGTCGACAACTATAAACCTGTGCAGTTATTAAAGCTACATCCATATATTTTTATCATCTACATAATGTTGGATTTTATAGTAAGCTTTTTTCATTAATGAATCTTTTACATGTTGTTTGAATTTTATATCAATCATTTCGGTAATTTTACTTGGTAGTTTGTTACAAATAAACAATTACCAATAAACGATTTGCCGCTGTTTGATGACCTAAGCGAAGGTATACATAATTTAACCTTATTTCTGGTATTCCTCCCATGGCTAATCCTATCAAACTCATTTAAATGTTTCTTAACATACATTAAATTATCAAATATGTACTGGGATGGCAAAGTAAGAATGTTTATTTCCTTGAAAAAATCTCTTAAAGATTCTCGTGGTTTCTTATTGTAAATAGCCCTAATAGCTCTTTTTTGTAAAATAAATATTGTTCCGATATCAGCAGCATTACCCCATAGCAATAAACCGTATGACATTAAACTATGAAAGTATGCGAAGTAAACTAGTCTAGCGGTGGGAATATCTGTTAGACTACGTATTTTCCCTACCGCGTATGCTGCAGACCTAAGCTTAGTACTGAGTGATTATACGGAGTACTTAGTACTGAGTGATGATATAGTAATACCTAGGAATTTAGTAGAATCTATTGTTTTTAACAAACTGTTATCTATAATTACATTCGTCAATGCTTGTTGAACGTTCGGCAGTGAAAATCTTAAACATTTGGTCGTATCGGCATTTAGCAGTATTATTATTTGCAAACCAATCCGTCACGCGATCTATTATTTGCGATACTGTTTGCAAGACGCATTGTTTCGCTTACCGGTCTTTGATGTAGTATTCTTATCTATGTAGTGTATTCCATATCGTTGCCTGCGATACAAGATTATATCTCAGTGCAGAGCTGAGTCAATGTATGTCGTAATGCGGTTATTATTATAACTTGTAAATTATTAAAAATACTTACAAACCGGGACTCAAACCAACGATAAAATACAAGCTTGGGACCATTGTGTTTTATGAAAGTAAAATTTACTATAAATGAAAAATTAAGCATTTGCTTGCGTCTGTTTTGGGATCACGGGTCAAGAGGGCCCTAAGGGCTATTAAAATAAACCATTGTGTGCCAACCCTAACCGAAATTACCTAAATAAATAATTTGAGTTGACAACCCTAGAGTGGGTCCACTTAAGAGGCGAATCGCTCTTAAACGTTAAACTTCCATTCCAAGAGGGTATTCTATTAAAACATATTATCCAATAAAAATTCTTTTTTTAAAATATCTTCATCTCTACAACGCTTAGTGGGTGCTCTTGGTGTTTCACGACACCAGAGCTAGGTATCACACCAGAGGTATCTCTATCCATTACACTATCCACTATCAGGACACCAGAGGTATCACTATCCATCAGATGAGCCGTTTGCCCATGGAGTTATATAAAAAGGTTACAACATTAACGAATGGATTCAAATTGTTAATTTGCAACATTTATTTAATTAATTAATATAAATTAACCGAACCGAAGTGGCGGGAAAAAGCTTAAATATTCAAAACAAGTTCTATATTATTTACTAGTTTCTGCTAGACCTACCTGCCTTTACAGGTGGTAGATCTACGTGCGAGATCGTCTGGGTTAGTACTACCCTTTCTATTTCTGCTGTGAAGCAATTCGCTGTGTTTCAGTTCGAAGGATTGGAGAGCCAGTTTAATTACCGTCACGCAACGCATTGGCGGTGCTCTTAGCGTTAAGACATCAAGAGCATCTGCGAGTCAATAAGCGGTGGTATCACCTTCTGCTGACCAAACCCAAAATGTAAAAATTTGATAAAACTGTTTGCTCATTATAAATGATCAAAAATAACATACTCTATATAAAAATTATTAATAGGACAAAAATTAATTTAACTCAAATATAACTGTAGGGGTGACTATGGGGACTGTACAGTGCTGAATAATAGACAGGTTATCAGGTACACATAATGTATTTCGCCAACCAGTACAATACATCGGTAAGGCAGGGAGGCTGCTGTACTTAAGTAGTACCTAACGCGGACTGACTCGTTAACGAGAAAATTCTCAATAAATATTTTAATATTGGCCCTTTACTATTCCTTATCTTTATAAATGATATCACTTCTGTTATACGACACTGTCAATACTCAATCTTTGCTGACGACCTTAAGATCTACAAAATAGTTCAGTCATCTGCTGATGAAGCTAAGGTGCAGGATGATATTCTTCAAATTGAATCCTGGTGTGCCTCTAATCTTATGGTGATTAATCCATCCAAATGTTCATATATTTCTTTCAGCAAAAAAAGAAAAGTTTATCCTTCCTCATACCAGATTCGTCAAAGTCAGCTACAAAAGGTCACTGAAGTAAGAGATCTAGGTGTGATTCTCGATAGCAAGTTAATGTTAACCTCGCACATAACTGAAATCACTCGAAAGGCAGTTAAGATAATGGGTTTTATATGCCGGATAACCAAATCATTCAGAGTAACTACCAAAATAGTTCTGTATAACAGTTTAGTTAGGAGCCTTCTCGAATACGCTAGTGTTGCCTGGTGTCCTAGTTATGCATTGCATTCGCAACGTGTGGAATCTATCCAACGGGCTTTCACACGACACCTTGCTTTTATTTCGCAGGGCATCTCTCATAGAAATCCGTATAGTGACCGCAACGCCTTCTTCAAAATGATATCACTGCGCGATCGTCGAACGATGCATGATCTTACCTTTCTGCATAAAATTATAAATGGCGCTATCAAATGCGACACTCTGATTGAGCGCATCTTGTTGTCGGTACCCTACCACATTCCTCGACATCCAGTGACGAGAACATTTAGTTTCTTTCCTGCACGAACCAATCTAGGCCATTTCTCTCCAATTACTAGAATATGTACTGTATACAATGACATGAACTCAAAGGTGGAAGACCTTGATATCTTTTTTCTTTCGTTGGCAAGTTTCAGACGCAAAATTTTTCAATATTTTATAAGTCGAATGAAATAGTTCGCATTAGGTTCAGGATCTTTAGATTTCAATTCCTATATATTTTTTTTCTTTTGTATAATGGATTAATCTAAACCAATGTTATTTTTCTTTGTGACCTGTTTTTATTTTAGTATAATGTGTGTAACCTTTGTAAATGTTGTGTTCGTCTGTTATAGGCATGTACATCCGTTTCTGTTTATAATATGTGATTTTTATATGTCTGTGTAATGTACTTGCTGTAGACGTCCCTAAATAAATAAAATAAAAAAATAAAAATAAAAATATTGCAAGTCTCGCATTACGTACTACTGTGTTGCCACATAACTAACAATTATTTGACAAATTTTATTTAAAACTATTCAGCTAGTTTTTAGTAACCTAGTTTTTAATACCTTTTCATTTATGTAAGAAATAGGGTGGGAAAATTTATTGAGTTAATTTTTAAAGAAAATTTTAAAAAGATTCCTCGCCTTAATTCCCCTAACCAACACTGAAACGTAGAGGCGTTTATTAATATTCATTTCCTAAATAATTGCCCCGGTTCTATTAATATTGTTGGGGTCCATATGGGGCCATGTAAATTGTGGGAGCCCATACATTATGTAAGTCCACAAAATATTAGGCTTGAAGAGAGAATATAAAATTTTAAAAAAACTAACATTTGTAGAATACCTTACGGATTGGTATTTTTTATGTACTTATGTATTAAAAATAAGTACTATATTGCTATGGTATGGTTCGGAAGCTTGGTTTGTGTCTGTTTGATGATGTCAACACGTTTTTCATGAAGAATAAGAAGCTCAGGATATTTATGGACAATCATTTTAATTTTCGTATAATTCGTGCACAATCGTGTTTTTCTTCCCGTAATTTTTTTAATGTATTTCTTTAACGGTTTTAGTACCATACTGCCTAATCATCAGTAATTATAATTTCTTCATTCTTGAAGATGATAAACGAGATGAAGATGATAAGATGAATAATGAAAATTATGAATCTACCTAAAGTAACTTGCTAGTAGGGTTACTGTAGGCTCTAAGGAGTTACTTGGGAGATGACGAAAAGCGCAGCAATATCGTCGTATTTCACATTCTCCACACTTGTACAGCACTACAGATATTTATTGGTTAAGACACTAGCATTTTATACTTTGCATTCTGCTGATATATAAGAAAATACAATAAAATAAGAAAATTCTAACTGACACTTCCCGTTCCCGCCAAGTAATTTCTTCCCGCCATTCATCTTCCAAGTTTTTTAAAATGTTTTTATATATTGTGTTTTTGTCAACGCATCTCTACAGCCACAGCCATACAGCCGAAGCGCGATGTCGTTCCTGTTGTTGCGCACGTGGACTGTAGATGGCGCTAACAGTGTATTTTACGAATGACGAATTATTTATGACAGATTTTTTTTTTCCTACAAATTGTTTTGTTCATTGTAATTTTCCTGTACTTTGTAAGTTTAAAATGGACATATATATAATTTATTTAACAAAACATGTGGTGTAAACAGCCGACTGCTACGCCAGAGGTTCTAGGTCCGAATCCAGGCGGGGGCTGAACTTTGTGTTTTTCGCTTACCGGTCCTGGATGTTGTACTCTGATTTATGTAGTTTATTCCATATCGTTTCTTAGTGCCTGCGATACAAATTCATACGATACTTACTGCTGGGCTGAGTCAATGTGTGTGTCGTGATGTGGTTTATTATTATTTATTATAGACTATTTCCAACCTGAGTTTTATTGTAAAATATTGGTAAAAGAAGGATTAAAATTGAATGTTATTTTTGAGTAAGCAGTTTCGAATCACTTACCTATCTTTATACGAACATACATACGTACAAACTTTGCTGTATATTATTAGATAATGTCAACCTAATACGATTAAGGGCTTGAATCGATACTAAATAAAACATCACAAAAATGCTGTCTGTAAAAGATAAAAGGAAAACTAATTAGTACAGGAAGTGCGTTAATTTATCTGTACAGTAAATCTATCAAAAATAAAGGCGAAATCATTTATTCTCATTGACCAAGAGGGTTTTAGGGTTCCTTGTCCAAAGGGCAAAAAAAATACCCTACTTCTAAGCCTCCGCTGTCCGTCCGTCCGTCAGTCAGCGTGCTGTATCTCATAAACTGCAATAACTCTTGAAATTTTCATAGAATGTCTATTTCTGTTGCCGCTGTAACAAAAAATACTACAAAACATAAAGAAATTAATAAATAATGGTAGCTCCTATGAAAGAAACGTGATTTTATGACATTTTTTGTTTCGTTTACAAAATTATCTAAAAAGGTCACAATGTTAAATCTTATCAGATGGTACGGAAGTCGGAACCCATAATGTGTAAGTCACACACACTTTTATAAACATACATAAACTAACGCCGTAATTAATACCTCATGAGGGGTAGGCAAGCGTGTTAAACACCGCATTTCTCATGTTTATGTTAAGTACCCAGTGTGACAGGTTGCGACTAACCGGGGACTGTGAGAAACATGGTAACTACAACTTACGGCAACCCAAGTAACTCGAACCCGCGACCTGTCGAGTCGGGCCGGTTAACCAAGGCACGTAACAAACTGAGCTACCATGTCCTACACTTTTATATATTTTTTAATGTTAAACATGCAATTTTTTAATAATTGTAGCAATAGAAACCGAGAAATCGCGGAAAACTGTTTTTTTACCATTGACTTTGAATAACGAAGACACGAAATTTTGTGACTCTTTTGAGACAACTGTCTCTCCAATTCATTCATGTCCAAACATTTAAGCATACGAAGGGGTCAACCCGTTTCATGCTAAAATGATTGGACTATCTTTTGTTTCCTAAGAAACAAATATTTACCTTTTACCCGGATCAACTTTATGCAAGCTCACTTGTATTAAGATTTATTACACTTTTCTATACGTATATGTACACAGTCTACGCACACACACACATGATCTATATAGAAGGTAGATTTATGTGTGAGATCGTCTGGGTTGGTAGCAGCTTCCTTTCTATTTCTGACGTGAAGCAGTTCGCTGTGTTTCGGTTCAAAGGATTAGAGAGCCAGTGTAATATGCATATTTATAAATTTATTTTTAACAATTTTAGACCACAAATATACAAAAATCCGTTAGATTTTCTTTAAAATCTGAATTATTAACTAAGTTATAATGCTTCAAAGTCGTTGGTTCGACAGAGAGATCCAATATGTACTATGAGGTCAAAGTACACGGGCGCCGTAAATCTTCCATAGAAAAGGTTGTTCTGATGAGCGAGATTGATATTTTTACTTTAAATAGATATATTGACTTGGTTTAGCTTTCAATTCCAATTATGTTTTCACAGTAAATATGCTATTTCCACATGCTTTACGATAAATTTATTGAATGATCAAATTAAATTTCATGCATATTCCCTATGATCAGGAGAGCTGTAATATCTTTAACTGTACATGAGAAACGCATTGGCAGTGCTCTTGGGGTTCAGGCATCAAGGGTCGTGTTTATAGGTATCACTTTCCACCAGGCGAACCGTCTGCTTGTTTGCCCATGAGGTAGGAAAAAAAAACTTACATACTTTTTTACTTGTATGGTATAATTTTAAAGGGCTTTGTATCCCTTAAAATTAACATTCTTCGAGATGGAAAACGACATACTTAGGTAGGTACACCCAAACAAAAACGTCTAAAGAGAACGCTGAAGTTGAAACGGGGTCAACATGTGAGAGAAACTGCTTGTTTTGATGCTGTATCATCTCTTTTGTTCCTCCATTGTTTCATGCAGGAATTTCCATTAATTAACCAGAAGCTAAATTTGCCGAATAACAAACCCCGAGAATGTATTATGGAATCCGTTATTCAGTTTCGCATTTCCGTTTGCAAGTCTTTTGTATGTTTTTTTCCCTTTGGTTTTGTTTTTTTTTTTTAATTTTGTTTTGACAGGGTTCGTTAGGGATGTGAACGTATTCCGAAATTGATTTTTTCGAATGTAAATTTTGTACATGATGTTTTTGTACATACATATCGTAAGATTAAAAAAATGCCGTAAATATTGTTAAGGATAAAACTTTTTCTTTTGCATTTTTTTTTTCATATAACATAGTTGGTTTATACTTTAAATTAAATACAAAATGGCATTTTAAAATATGTACCTATGTAGCATTTTGATTTTTTATTTATTTAACCCATTTCAGAAACTGAATTTTTTGCAAGTTATTTATTAAAAAACAAACAATATTCGTGACTCCCTGCAACGCTTTTTTTTTTTAGATATTCAATATAATCATGGTAGCTAAAACGTGTCATACCCAATAGAAAAGACCTTGGATTATAATCATATGAATTAAGATCAAGACTATAGCTCCCATCCGATTCAATTGACACGGGTCTCGAACCTTGTAGTAACATCACTTCAAAATCAAAGTAAAAGAATTTTTATTCAAATTGACTTAAAATAAAACTTGAGGACGTGGTAGCTCAGTTTGTTGCGTGCCTTGGTTAACCGACCGACCCGACCCGACAGGCCGAGGGTTTGAATCTAGTATTGCCGTACATTGTAGCTGCCATGTTACTAATTGTACCCGACAGACGACATAGTGACGACAGATTCGCAACCTGTCACGCTGGGACTCAATATGCGAAATGCGATTTTTAACACCTCTGACCATAAGGAGACCAAGGGATTTATTACGGCGTGAGTTTATGTAGTTTAATGTTAAATAAAATTAGTACTTCAAAATCGTTAAAATTCTTTTAAAACTTAGTAACACTGAAATACTGTACACATTTAAATACCTCCCTTACGTTATACTCGTAACAGAAACGTCATTTTTTATAGTATATCAACGTAATTTATGGGATTGTAGAATCTGGCGATCTCCATAGTAAATTTTTCGCCGTTTCACGTATCGCCAGTTGTCTGAAATTTACATTTTCTCGTATGAAACTTTATAGTTTCAGAATACGTCCGCATTTTAAAATGTTACAGTAAGGATATTTTTGCCAATTTGCTGGTGAAATTTACGAGAAGGTTTTTTTTTTTTTAATGATTTACAGTTATTATTCACGCGAAGCTTTAATACTAAAAGGTATTTTTAAATAAAAACTTTCAAAGCCGCTTCGTTCATTATATTCTTTTAATCCAAATATGTTTTGCTTAGAATTATATTTTCACATACAAATAATTTTATCTGGTGGATTTAAAAATAGAAGGGTAAAGATATGGCGATTAAACTTTTTCCTGAATAAAAAAATTGTAAGCCTTTTTAGAATGATGTTATTTCAATTAATCGACGCAACACGTGTTTTGAATTGCCTCTTTTTGTGGGGGTTTTATACAAATATATTTTAGTATATATGATTTTGGGAAATTCAAATTACAGTTGCAAGTTACTGACTTTTGTAAATCGGGGTTTTGATAAGACAAGCTACGCTAGAGGTTCCGGGGTCGAATCCCGGCGGCGGCGGGACTTTGTGTTATTTGCAAGACGCATTGTCTCGCTTACCGGTCTTGGATGTTGTATTCTTATTTATTTAGTCTATACCATATCGTTGCTTAGCACCAGCGACACAGGTTCTTACGATACTCAGTGCAGGACTGAATCAATGAGTGTGTGGTGATGTGGTTATTTATTTATGTACTTATTCAAAACATAAAAATGTTAAGAAAAGACGTGGTTACTCAGTTTGTTACGTTTCCCGACGACCCGACAAGTCGAGAGTTCGAGTCTCGGGTTGCCGTAAGTTATAGCTGCCATGTTTATCATCGTGCCCGGATAGTGGCGACAGAATCGCAACCTGTGACACTGGGAACCAACATAAACATGCGAAATGAGGTGCGTAACAACTCTGCCAAGCCCTCTCAAGGGATGAGTTTATGTTATGTTATGTAATAAAGTATGTACTAAATGACTATGTGACGATTATTCCTTCCTTTAGAAAATGCCTTCTAATCATCACTATACAGTACAAAACAAAGTCGCTTCCCGCCGTCTATCCGTCCCTATGTATGGTATGTATGGTTAGATCTTTAAAACTACGCAACGGATTTTGATGCGGTTTTTTTATAGATAGACTTATTCAAGACAAGATTTATTATTTTATATGTATTTAACACATGCACTATACAGAAGAAAAACACTGATACTTTCAAGAGTTTTCTAATGTGATATAAATAAACACATTTTTTGCGATTACATTGCAAACGCTGGCTGAACCCTACGAGATACAACAAAATAATGTACTCCATTATTGTACACATTAAAAAGGTCTATAAAAGTCCCGAATGTCTATCCTTTAGGGATAACCCACAATAACCCTTTTTTCCTTTACTTTTTACGACAAATAGTGGCTTATTTACGAACCGATTTTAAGCAAAACAGCATTAATTCTTATCCAATTAAGTACCTTGAATACTTTGTGCATTTAATATATATCAATACGGCCTCTAACAACATGCAATTTAAATGAATACTTTCGAAGATATTACAGATTTAAAATGCAGTATGACTAACGTTTGACAAACGGCTGACAACAAACGGCTAAATTGAAAGAACTGTCAT
The DNA here is from genome assembly GCA_949316135.1 of Choreutis nemorana. Lineage (NCBI taxonomy): Eukaryota > Metazoa > Arthropoda > Insecta > Lepidoptera > Choreutidae > Choreutis > Choreutis nemorana. The sequence goes on along the minus strand of OX438619.1, from coordinate 934,355 downwards.
ACCAGACTTGAATAGAATGTACTAAAAATGATTAAAAACAACGGCCTCGACCTGGATTCGCACAATTTAGTTATTTAGATATCTATTGAACTTTTTTAGTAATATTCTATCGCCTATGTTCATCGGGGATAATGTGGGGTTGTAACAGTGAAAGAATTTTTCAAATCGATCCAGTAGTTTCGGAGCCTATTCAATGCAACACACTATCAAATCTGTTTAACCCCCGACGCGAAAAGGGGCGTGTTAGTTTGACGTGTCTGTCTGTGGCATTATAAGTCCTGAACGAATGTAACGATTTTGTAATCGTTTTTTTTGTTTGAAAGGCTACTTAATAGAGCGTGTTTTTAGCAATGTTTAGTCCGATATCGGTTCTTTCTAAAGCTATAGGGGGTGAAAGTGGGGATGAACAATCGAATGTACGCAAATATTTCCAAGTGGGGTATCAAATGAAAGGGCTCAATACGTACATTCCAAAATTGTACGATGAAAAACGAAACTGTATAAAATTTACGGGGGGTGAAAGTGGGAATCAGCAATCGAACGTACATTAATATGACGAATCGGATTTTTTAAAATTTGTAATTATATTTATAATATTAATATATGATAGATAAAATAATGCAAACATTAATCTTATATAAATAAATAATCAAAATCGAATAACCTTAAATTTGAAACGTCTTTCTTTCTTCGTCTCCTCCCTTAGTTTTTTGGTCTCTGGGCCATTTCGATTGCTGTCTCCACTTTGCTGGGAGGGAAGTCTGAAATCGGTTTCTTACTACCTACTATTTCTTCTGATTAAGTTCGTTGCGAGTCCCGCGACAGCCGGTAGGGTGTCCGGGCACAGCCTGTGCCTCATTGCACAGCTGCATTATTCGTTGATTATTCGATCAAAGGACGCTACTGTTGATCCTTCTAAACAGGAGTTTTAGTGGTGGGACAGAGTGGAAACAAAAATCTTAGTCTGATCTTAATTTTAATCTTATATTATAACTTAAATCTGACTATCAAGTTTTTTGTGGTAAGCATGTCCGCTAAGGAATTTTATAAAGGTCCATTAATTAGAAGTTACTTGCCTTAAACAAATTCTGGAACATTTAAGTCCTAAAAAAACCACTACGAACATATATAGACCTACTCAATGGAAACGACACAAAATGCATTAAATTCAATCCCGACGATTTACCATCTCCTGAATACGACACCTAAACAAATATCAACGGTATAACTAAATTCGTCTGCAATCAGTTTCGCTCTAACACTTTTAGTTCAAGTGACCGACTATAGAGGGCGCCAACTGCCAATATCCGGAAAGATCCGATAGTGATGGAGCGGATAGACAAAATGGATACTTTTTAAAGATATCCCGTATGTTTCCGTAGGATATTAAGAAGGATTTAGAAAGGGATAAACATGAAAAAAAATATTAAACTTTCTTTTGTATTAAGATTATGTTCGTGAATGATCAAATCTTAAAATTAACTAAGGAAAGCTACTTTCAGAAAGTTATCTTGAATTAAAAAAAATATTTAGATCTAACATTTATTTTTCCCGGGTTTTCCTAGTTCGGGCATAGTTTATTTATAATCTCTCCATTTAAAGTGTTTTGTTAATGTTTTGAGTCATAAGAAATACAACTTAATTATTAATTATCATTATACCTTCCTTATTTTGTAAATTATTTGAAAACATAAATTGTAAATTTAGACCTGAGAAATTCAATTATTATTTCCTTTTTATAAAATTTTAAAGCTAGTAAAAATTTCACATAAAACACCGGATTTGGATAAAGCATTTCGCCTCATCACTGTTAATGTGCATTCAGAATAATTTCATTCTTTTGAATATGGTTTATTGCAAGGATTTTATTCTTCGGGGATAAGGTGCATTACTGACTGTCACAGCTACCACTATCATGAAAACTGGGTCAGGTATTAGCATAACCAGTTCAGCCTTCAATATTGGCAAATCTTACTTAGGATCTAGAATTTGGGCAGATTGTTCGATTATGGTGAGCGAATTTAGTATATAGAATATAAAGTAACATTTGAATTGATTAGGTGTTCAGAAAAGTTTACTCAAAATGGTTTGACAGGTCGTAAATCTGCGTGTGAGATTGTCTGGGTTGGTACCACCCTACATTCTATTTACAACGTTAAGCAGTTCGCTGTGTTTCTGTTCGAACGATTAGAGAGCCAGTGTTATTACCGTTACGAGAGGTATAACATCTTTACCTGTGTGTCTACTATGAGTTCGTATAGTTTTCCTACACGTCAGGAACATAGATTACTACAATCATACTGTATTAACAACCTTAACTCCTCATCAATCCGTTAGAGGCGCTTTACAAAGATTCATACAAATTTGTAACTGCAGTCGCTAACGGCGATCGAAGGTAAAACTCATGGTAGGCACACAATACATGGGCAACGCACTGGCGGTGCTCTTGGCGTTCCAGACATGAAGGGTACCGTCATATCAGTATCACATTCCATCAGGTGAACCGCCTACTTGTTTGCCCGCCATGTTGTGTAAAAAAGAAATCTATTATTTTATAAAACAAACGATTTCGACGTGACGTTCCCGTAATGGAGTTTTGATCCCACGTCAGTGAAACAACAATCAAAATTTAACAATCTCGCCTACCAGTTACGTTTTAAAACAGAAAAAGGGTTCTATTTTTAGTTTTTTGCACTAGAAGGATAAGCCTAGCGGTATGTGTTCTATTTACTGGGTCGTACACCCCACACTTTCACACTAAAGGTTTCAATTTCCTATTGTATCAAAATATTTACATAAACATTAACTCACGCCATAATCAAACATTCGAGAGGGGTTGGCAGAGGTGTTGCACACCGCACTTCACAAGTTCAGTGTGACAGGTTGTGAATCTGTCGCCACTATCCGGGCACAATGAGGAACATGGCAGCTACAAGTTACGGCAACACGAGACTCGAATCCTCGACCTGTCGGGTTGGTTGATTAACCAAGACACACAACAAACTGAGGTAACTACTATTTACTTTGTATAAAAGCTAGTTTTAAGTCCAAATTATGAATATGTCATGTTTTATTTGGATATCGGCTTCCCAAGATTCAGGCTTAGCCTGGTTTGGGAACTTCTGTGATTTTTTTACTCAAAAAAGGTTTTTTTCAGATATTTTTTTATTTTTATTTACTTATCGGTAGACCTGGCTTTTAAGAACAGAGATTTTCGACCACAAATTAACTAGAAATTAATCTCACATTCATAATAAAAGTTTGGTCAAAAATACTATCTACTGACTGACTCTTATATTTCTTCTTGTTGCTTTTGTTTTCCACTTTTTTTCTATGTTGTTCTCGTCAGTGTAATTGTACTAATATAGCTTTACTATTACCAACCCGTCTACTTCATTTCGTCATGCTGGACATACATGATCACGAATACAGTGTAGCATAATCTTTAATCTTAAATCTTTAAAAAGTAATTATTGTTTTCTGTTGTGTTGTCATTATAAAAAGCAGTATCGCTTCTAATTATTATAATGAAGAGAGAAACGGATTCACTGTTATTCTATTTAGATACATAAAGCCAATCTTGAGAAGTTTTAACAGCAAGCTTCTGAGTTATTTCGATTCGGCGCGATTAATTAATTACCTATCAAACTGTTTAACTACTTTTGACAGCATTGGACGGAATTGACAGGTGTCGTGTGACATTCAAGAATGAGGAGGGTGATAAGTGGTTTAATTAATATAATATTACTAGCTTCGTCCAGCAACTTCGTCTGCATAGATCTGGATGTTTGTCTCTTAGAATTTTTTTCGGGAAAAAAGGCATCAAGCTGGACATGTGAGTTTTTTGTTTTGCGCGTATAAAAACTGTCGCATTCCTTGTCCCCCGAGGCTATTCCGGCTGGGTTAAGCATACTGGAAGGCTCGGGGAGGTTGAACCAGACTAAAAACGGTACACGGGCTCCCATTACCTCGACATCCCATTTACGGTGAAAGAGTCAAAACAGCTCAAACTGTCCGTAGTCGCAACAGGGTGACAGATAGATTTTTTTTTCTCTTTTTTACCCTAGGGGGACAGAGCAGGGTAGAATAAACCGTTAAAAACCTGAGGAGAAAACCTCGTTTAAAAAAAAGGGTGCGTCGGGATGTGAGGCGTGCTCAAAGAGATTCCATGGTTTCGGCCGTGGTTGAGCGATGTGGTGGGGAAGTAAAATTTCTACCTGTGTATACCGAAATCCCCTGATGATATCTAGGATTGGAGGAGTTCAAAGCCAACAGGGTGTGATGAAACAAAAACACACAAAAATGAGCAAAATCTGACTTACAATGCTATGCAAAACACTCAGGCTGTGGCCAGCGTGTGATCGAACCAAATCTTACATTCTAAATGAGAAAGCGTTACAGCTCACTTTAATGTACAAAATGTGGCTTGCAATCCAATACTTAGTCACGGGGGTCGTGTTCCAACTTCGCTGCGGTCCTTTAGGTACAGGATATAGCGGAATCAAATCTTACAGTCTAGGTGAATGAAAGCTACAGCCCAGTAAAATCTGACTTACAATGCAGTATTTGGAGTCACGCGGGCAGAGGTCGAGGGTCGCAGCTGTCCTGTTGGCGCAGGGCGTGATGGAACCAACGCCGTCGCTGTATTGCCCGCATCGCCAGCACTTGAGTGCACTGCCAGATGCAGCCAGGGTCAGCAGGATCGACACCGTTGTGAGGACTGATGGCATTTTCTGTGGACAACAGAAATTAGTATGATAAGGAGATTGAATTATTTTTACCTCACATGTCACGCGAAAAACGGTAAAATAATTGAAGCAATATCCGTGCATCATTTTTCATTGGAACAATTTTTGCATTGAAATAGGTAATGTAATATATAATAAATACACGTGTTATGTACTACAATATTTTGTAATAGTTTTATTGAAACATTTTGTATAATTCCACCATGCCTTTACAAGGTGTAACATATATACCCTATTTATTTTAATATTTTTTGTAACTAACGTAATGTAACAAGCAATAAACAATTTGATTTTGAATTAAGTTTTGTATGTCTTTCTATGTCTCTAGGTTGCTTCGATTTTAAGCGAAAAAATTGGATATTGGAAAGGAATATGAAATGGAAAAGCTCAGATCTTACCAAATACCTCATTATTATTTGTGTCTGTTCAGAACATTAAAAATATAATATCTTAAATCTAAAGAAAACACTTCATCCTTTCGGCGGTGGAGTAAACATTTTTAATGGCCTTTCTAATGACGTTTCTCTGATTTCGTAACATTTATTTGTTAGTGAACATATTTTCTTCAAATGCCTTTGAGAGCTGAACCTATCATGCGGAATAACTACTTCTTTCCGTATACGCTTCTGAGAAGCCGAAAAAAGGAACAAAATATGAGATTCGTTAACTATATCTCAGTTTTATTATTAAGATGTGATTAAATGTAATTTTCTAAAAATAATAATAACAACCACATCACGACAGCTGTCAGTGGCGGGGTTTTTGGAACTATTAATTAATTAGATTAAGACCTTATGTACCTACAGTCAGTTACTATGTTTCGAGCGAATTTATTAGCGAACCTTCTCCCTTCTTTTGCTTAAGACTTAAACGAAAATTTATATTTCCTTTAATAGCATAGAATACTCTAGAGAGTTCCATTTCAGTGTCTTAATTCGTAATATTCGAAGCAAGATATAAACAGGCTTGAATAAATAAAACAGGATGTAAGTAGAAAGAAAATTAGGAAAGTGCTGGAAAACAAGATACGGTTCGAAGAAGCAAAATCATGATTTATTAAATGATTTTCGACGGCCTCTGCGGTGGGGGCGGAACTTTGTGTTATTGGCAAGGCATTGTTCGCTTACCGGTCTTGGACGTTGTATTCTTAACTATATAGTTTATACTATGGTATGGTAGTAGCTTAGCACCTGCGACACAAGATACTGTAATCATACTGTGTATGTGTCGTGATGTTTGTTTTATTTTTTATTATTTTAACAGATTATATCTTAGTGTAGGGCTGAGTCAATATGTGTGTATCGTGATGTAGTTATTATCAATTTTCCTCAAAAACCTTAACGAGTTCTGGTTCCATAATACATAAAAACATGAGAGTAAATGTTACCACAAAATATGAAGAAAGGAAACACAAGTTCTGAGTGTTTGCGTTGGCATTGTTAGTGGTCACTTGAGAGGCACTTTCCTCGAGAATGAGGGATACGTGGCTTACTTGTCAACCTGAAGGTGGTTTCAACAAATTCACCTTCTAATTGACGCCCTCGGTGGCACAGTGGTTTAAAACAGCCGACTGCTACCCCATAGATTACAGGTTCGAATCCCGGCGGAAGCGGGACTTTACGTGACATGTTATTTGCAAGACACTTTGTTTCGCTAACCGTTCTTGGATGTTGTATTCTTATCTATATAGTTTATACCATATCGTTGCTTAGTTCCTGTGACACAAGTTCTTACGATACTTACTGCTGGGCTGAGTCAATGTGTGTGTCGTGATGTGGTTATTGTTATTATTATTCTAGTACCAGTGCCTGAAAATCCAGTGGATTCGCAAAGCTAATTTAAGACTTCCTGCGCACGCGCACGATCGACTTTCTGCAGGACCGGTCCGATTTTCACTCCTAGTCGTTAATTGATTTTGTAAACGACTTTTTGAATTACGTAGGCGGTTTACTTTCGCAATCAGAACGTCCTACTTTTGACCTACAAAAAATCGTTGACCGATTATCGATCGTGGGTGGTGAGCCTTGATAGGTAAATAATAATTATCATCAGCCGAAAAATGTCTACTGCTGGACAAATGCCTTCAACAAATAGCTCAAAACAAAGCGGTCCTCCTGGGTTGCATCCAGTGGCTCCCTACAGCCCTTGTTAGATCGTCCGTCCACCTCGTGAGGGGTTTATAAACACTACAGTACCAGACTCAAAAGGAGAATAAGATCCATTACAGCATTTTTTTTTAATAATTTTTCATCCAATTGAACCATTATACAAAACAATTACAAGGTACACTACTAAAATACTACTACTAAACAACATTCATTATCATCTTTCATCATTTTAGTAGTATACAAGTTCTATACATGCCTCCTCATGATGACCTCGGTGGCGCAGTGGTGCAAACAGCCGACTGCTACGCTAGAGGTTCCGGTTTCGAATCGATTGACTTTGTATTACTTGCAAAACGCAATGATTCTCTTACCGGTTCCGGGTTCGAATCTCGGCGGGAGCGGGACTTTGTGTTATTTGCAAGACGCATTGTTTCTCTTACTGGTCTTGGATGTTGTATTCTTATTTATTTAGTATATACCATATCGTTGCTTAGCACCTGCGATACAAGTTCTTACGATACTTACTGCAGGGCTGATTCAATGTGTGTGTCGTGATGTGGTTATTTATTATTATTTATTTATTTATACATATACTAAAATGATATTTTTTATTAATCATTCATCATTGATTTTTTTGTTTTTATTATCATTTGAATTTGACATTTTTGGTATTTTATAATAATCTTCTATAATTCGACGAACACTTGTAATATTTTCAGTCATGTTTGATTCAATTGTTGGTAGGTAAATTCCTCTTGTAAGCGTTAAGGATGTTAAAACATTAATATATGTGATTGATATAAATATTATGTATCAATTACAGTAATCGCATACTACTTGCACTATTGGTCCCAAGACAGCCGGTAGGGTGTCCGGGCACAGCCTGTGCATCACTGCACAGCTGCATTATCAGTTGATTATTCGATCAAAGGACGCCACTGTTGATCCTGATAAACAGGAGTTGCAGTGGTGGGACAGAGTGGCGGGTGTGCCCTGAAAAAAATACTACTTGCTACGAAATACTACGGTTAGCTTTACTACGGGCTACGATATTTTTGTCTAAATACTAAATTATGTAATATAATAAAATAATTAATATAAACATTTATTTTACGTACTAAGAAAAAAATAATTGTTAATCGTTTCGTTGATTTCAATATTTTCAAAATCGACTTCAATAAATGAAAATTTTCTGTTTTGCCAAAATGTTTTTTTTTTTGTTTTGTTTCTGTGGCTTAAATGTTAAAAACGTGAAATTATTTTCTTCGGGTTCGTTCTTAATTAAAAGGGTCCCTTCGAAATGATTTCTATGCAAATTTTGGTTTTTGGTTTCCTCCTGATAGGATTGGGGATTTGAATGTTACCCCATGAATTAAGTAAATTCGAAAAAAATAAAAACAACGAAATCACAGATTTTCTAAAGATAACGATATATAGATAGATAGATAGATTCACTTGTTTTTGCCTTTAACACTCACTCACACAGCATTCTTTTTTTTTTGTTGTATAACCCACCCTAAATATATTTATTAAATAAACTCACGCCGTATTCCCTCGAGAGGTAGGCAGAGGTGTTACACACCGCATTTCGCATGTTTATGTTGAGTCCCAATGTGACAGGTTCCAAATCTGTCGCCGTTATCCGGGCACAGCGAGGACAATAGAAGCTAGAACATACGGCAGCCCGAGACTTAAACCCTCGACCTGTGGGGTCGGTTAACCAAGGTACGTAACAAACTGAGCTACCACGTCGAATTCATTACGAATAGGTAAACTAATTCTTCAAATCGGATATTTAATTAGTAAAATTATCTCCTTATCTTAAATGACTAATCTAATGTCAGTTTCATAAGAAATACTTTTTGAACAATCAATTTTTCATCATCCGATAAAAAATTGTTATCAAAATCGCTACCGGTAGCTATTCTTAACATTTTAATGCTTAAAAATAAAAAAAAGTTTGTAAAAGTATCAAAACCCTTGTTTTATTATTATTGTTAATCATTTATTTCGGTTATTTATAACCCATACATAAATAACATTAAATTAACATAATTTTAACTATAATTATCATTCAGTCATTCACTTTAAATAAGCCATGTTTATATAGAGTTTACATATCAATATCACATAACATTACGACCCGAATACGTTGACCGAATCTGTTTTATCATCCCTAAACTCCTAACGCAAGCCGCGTGAACTACAAAATAAATGTTTCAGTAAAATGGCTACTCTGAAAGGAGAATCTAGAGAATCAGAGAAAAATCTTCTTATAAGAAACGGATTTTCGGGTAAGCGTCAATCAATGCGAATACATGTCAGTCACGACTAAGTTAATGTCAGAGGTTAGAAAAAACACTGTTAAAGGAACTTAAGTGGTCCGGTAACATTAGTCACATTGTAAGAACATTTAATCAATCATATGGATTGGGAATTCAAAATGACCAATGTAAAAATAAGTTGATTTCATAATTTTTACAATGACGAAAAAAACCTGTGTGTGTGTGACCGCTTTCTTACTACCTCATAATTCTTCTGATTAACTTAATCATACTACCTCCTAATTCTTCTGATTAAGTTCCTTGCGGGTCCCGAGACAGGCGGGTCCGGGTATAGCCTGTGCGTCGTTGCACAGCTGCATTATTCGTTGGTTATTCGATCAGAGGACGCCACTGTAGATCCTGATAAATAGGAGTTGCGGTGGTGGGACAGAATGGTGGGTGTGCCCCAAATGACGAAAAAAAATAATAGGAGGTTATCACATTTTTTTCCAATCTAGGCCATTTCTCTCCAATTACTAGAATATGTACAGTATAAAATGACATGAACTCAAAGGTGGAAGACCTTGATATCTTTTTTCTTTCGTTGGCAAGTTACAGACGCAAATTTTTTCAATATTTTATGAGTCGCCAAAAATAGGTCTCATTAGGTTATTTTTCTTTGTGATTTATTTTTGTTTTAGTATAATGTGTGTGTAACCTTTGTAAATGCTGTGTTCGTCTGTTATAGGCATGTACATCAGTTTCTGTTTATACTTTGTGTTTTGCATATGTTTGTGTAATGTACTTGCTGTAGACTTCCAAAAAAAAAGTAGTTTTGACAGGTGTGTACATGCAAATTGTTTCAGTGTGCGTAAGTATAGAGGTAACGCACACTAGAACAATTTGCATATACATTTATTTAGTTTGCAGTGACCCTGGTGTAAGACAACAGCGTCGCCGTGTTAATTAGCAGCGGTATCACTTTCCATAAGGTAAACCAGCCTCCATGATGTTGTATATACAGTAAAGACAAAGTAATATTGATTGTAGTCTAATAACATTTCTAGATAACGTAGAAGCAATCACTTCGGGACCTTTATTTGAATTAAAAAAACGTACGTTCAATCTCAAATGCGCTTTAATACACGGATGTAGGGTAGTTTTTCAAACGTTCTCCAGCTTTGGCAGATAGCCAGATGTGGATAATGGAAGCGTTAGGATTCGGCTAAAATTTAATGATCTACCGAAAGTTCTGTTTTCGGTCGTTTCGGTAGCTAATGCTAAGTTTGCCATTATGTACACCGGTTTGGTAATCAGAACTAACTATTAGGGTAGTTTGTGAGCATCGGATCGGAAAGGATTGGAGAACTTTAATTTCATATAATGCCTATTTATATTTATTTACTAAATTTTTTATATAGTTCGATAAACATATTCCAATCAAAATATATCAACAATTTAAATTGAACATGTTTTATATACAGTGGCGGACAAAAAATTAAAGACACTCTCTATTGAAGTGCATGCAACAGTTTTGTTGGTAAAAAATATATTGAAAGTAAGTAGTAATTGTATATCATTTTTTATTAATCAATACTCTAAAACAATTATCTTAAATTAACGACTGTAAACATTTGTTTTTACCAATAGGTCAAATATTAAACATGTTTTAAACGAATCAGGAACTTTTCTGTAACACTCAAAGCCAGCTATTTAATTAAAGACGAAGCGAGTTTAGAGGTTAGGTTTTTTTTTTCAACACGCAAAGCAAGTTTTTATTCTTCTACCATGAACATCATAACTACACTTACTATAATATAATAATAGCTATATAATTACATTGCATATTATACGAAAAGAAATATTTTAAACATGGTAGAATATTTTTTTATTGTAAGATACAGGCCCAACGTTAAAATGTTGCATGCAGTTCCAAAGAAAATGTTTTTTTTTTGTCCACCACTGTATATGGATTTGTACCAAAAGTACGCAAGTTTTTGAATCATTGACTAATAGAGTTTTCTTTACCTTAAGAAACAAACACGGAATAGTAATTAGACCATTTCACCTTAAGTAGACTGACCCTCATTTCTTACCCTAATTAGTAAAGGTTAGAGGGTTTGTTAAGCTCAATAGTAATAGTGAGAACTCAATACATTATTAAAAATTCTTTCAACAACGCTCTCGTTCGTCAATACATCTTAGGCGCGAAAATCGCATCTTATCCATAAAGGACATCCGGTAGATGACGTCACACAGACAAAAACAAAAAGTAAAATGTCCACATTTTTCTTAAAAGAACACCAAATGTCCATACAATATTTTTTTTCCAAGAATACGTAAAATAAATAGGGGAGAAAAACCTTTTTCGGAAAAAAGTTACACAAGAGCGGTCTTATCGTTCAGGCAATACTTGAAATTAAAAAAAAAACTAACAAAACAAACACTAACGGTTAATTAAATTCTAGTATTTAACAGAAAAAAGTGCAAAATAATATATTAAAACATGAAAGAGAATGCACGGTGGCTCCTTTACAATCTCTGGACAAACGTAAAACAACTGACTCTAAGATTCTTTGTAACGAATAAAATACACTCGTACCTGCCTCTTGTTCATTGTGTTGAAAAAGTAAAAAAATACACGACTTCTGTTACGTTTGCTGAAATTGAAAAACTAAATGTAAGAAACGGAGTTATTTTCATAGGTTCGACTTGCCTTAAGTTAATTTCTCTTTAAATTTTTGATTAATTTATGTTATTATTGATTTTTGTAAATGTGCTCGCCTGTAATTGGTGTGTGTATGCCCTATGAAAAGTGAATGCATTTGTATAATTGTGTTACATATACTGTTGGCTTGCTTTAATAAAATAAAATAAAAATAGCAATAAATAAAATGCAATAGCTAGCAATTAATGAAATGTTATTTTTTAATTGCTAGCAAAGAAATGTAATTGTAAATGCATGGTACAATTTTGAAAAACCATTTCAAACATTTTTTTATTTATTACGTCGACAAATCAGTTTCAAATTCGGTACACTTTAAGTTTATAAGAAGGAATGCAGAAACCTAACATCCTTGATTGCATTTAAATCAGTCATTTAATGTAATAAATGATAATACACTAGAAATGTATATTTAGGTAGCAATTACATATTTGAGCCGTTCGGTTTCGAGACTATGGGTTCTTGGGGTGCGAATTTCAAAAGATTATTCCAAATTTTAAATGTTTCATAAAAAAAAATAGAATCGTGACCGTAACTCTGGTCTGCATTTCGCTCAAACATTGAGCATCGATCTACAGCGTGGAAATGCAGCCAGTGCTATGGACACACTCCATTGTACACATGATTTTTATTCGGTTTTTAAGTTACTCTATTTATTTAATTTCTATCTTTTAAACGAAATGTCAAGCACCAATCACCAATTCCACATACAATGTTACCAAAAATATAATTTATCTATAAGATAATAGATAAACCAATAACGGGAAGAGAAAACTAAAATCAGACAGGCACTAGGAACCAGCTCCAATGTTCTGTCATGAATTATGATAGTGTAAAGCAGGTCATTAGCAAGTTCATTAATAAGTCGCTAACCGCTCATGCTTGGTTATTTTAATTAAAAAATTTTACCAAGTACTCTCGAGAGATGAAACTCTTAAAAAGAATATTCTCGAGAGGTACGCTTTACGTGTTTGCTTGTGTTTTTAAAATAATATCTCGGATAAAATTCACAAATAAAACAGTATCCCAAGCAAGCGGTTATACAAGTCCACAGATCAACCTAACCTATTTGGACTTTGTTCTTCTTTTTTTGCCGTTCTTGAGTTGTACAGCATAAGGATTGATATTTCACTTGACATGAAGCTTCTTGTAATGCCATCTGTACTTATTCCTTCTATTCTTTTATTCTATTTTTATTCTGAGTATCGAAGATATACGTTTAAAATGCTTATTTGAAAGTGCCTATTTTAAGTCTAATCGAATAAAAAACATTTTGACTTGACTTGACTTAAAAAAACCTAATAATAAATATGTGGTTATTAACATATCACATTTTGACGACCTCGGTGGCGCAGTGGTGTAAACAGCCGACTGCTAAGCTACAGGTTTCGGGTTCGAATCGCGACGGGGACGGGACTTTGTGTTATTTGTAAGACGCAATGTTTCGCTTTCCGGTCTTGGATGTAGTATTATTATCTATGTAGTATATACAATATCGTTGCTTAGTTCCTGTGACACAAGTTCTTACGATACTTACTGCAGGGCTGAGTTAATGTGTGTGTCGTGATATGGTTATTATTATTATTATTATCACGACACACACATTGACTCCCCGCACTAAGATATAATCTTGTTTCGCAGGAACTTAGCAACGATTTGGTTTAAACTACAAAGATAAGAATACTCCAATAAGATTCCAAGCCCGGTAAGGGAAACGATGCGTCTTGTAAATAACTGCCGGGATTGTAACCCGGGACGTCATGCGAAGCAGCCAGCTTCTATCCCGCTGCGCCACACAGCCCGTCCGTCAAGTTTTAATGCTGCATTAATGCTATGAACCCAAAGAGATGTTGGTTTTTATCACAAGAGGACCTAATAGCTCAGTTCGTTACGTGCCTTGTTTAACCGACTGACCCGACCTGATAGGACGAGGGTTCGAGTCTCTGGTTGCCGTGCATTGTAGCTCCCATGTCCTCACTGTGCCCGGATAGTGGCGACAGATTCGCAACCTGTCACACTGGGACTCAACATAAACATGCGAAATGCGGTGTTTAGCACCTCTCCCTTCTTGAGGGATTAATTACTGTGTGAGTTTATGTTTTTGTACTGTATCTAGACGCATGAACATGAGAAATGCGGTGTGTAATACCTCTGCCTACCCCTCTCGAGGGATTAATTACGGCGTGAGTTTATATATGTATGTTTATCACAAAAATTCCTGTCCAAACCGAGATTCAAACTTGTAAAACTATTTTATTTTATTTATTTAGGGACGTCTACAGCAAGTACATTACACAAACATATAAAAATCACATATTATAAACAGTAACGGATGTACATGCCTATAACAGACGAACACAACATTTACAAAGGTTACACACATATACTAAAATAAAAACAGGTCACAAAGAAAAATAACATTGGTTTAGATTAATCCATTATACAAAAGAAATTAAAAAAGAAAAAAAAAATATAGGAATTGAAATCTAAAGATCCTGAACCTAATGCGAACTATTTCATTCGACTTATAAAATATTGAAAAATTTTGCGTCTGAAACTTGCCAACGAAAGAAAAAAGATATCAAGGTCTTCCACCTTTGAGTTCATGTCATTGTATACCGTACATATTCTAGTAATTGGAGAGAAACGGAAAATATGCAATTAAACTATTAGATATCACTACAATATTCAAGTGAGTGTATCGGATATTCAACATGAATAAATAAACACCAATAACCTAGATATAGAGTATTTTAAGCACAATGCTACCCGGAGAGTTAAATATAAAAACTATGAAACCGCCAACCTAACACATTTATTTATTTATTTTAAAAGGCAGGCCAGCCAGTACACGTTATAAATTATATCATAAAAATAATCATAACTGTAAAAAAACACATTAACTTAATCTATGCAAAAGCAAATAATTTTTTATATTAATCAAAAATAAAAAAAACGTACAGACGGACATCAAACACACCTGTTTGAACCGTTCTTAAGTTGTACAGCGTAATGATTAATTTTTATTTGAAGCTTCATGTGTGACCCTCTGTATGAAACATGTCTGATATTACAAACGCAACTAAAAAAGTTGTTCCCAATTAGATCATACATACAATAGGGAATATGCATGAAATTTAATTTGATTATTTAATCAATTTATCGCAAAGTGTGTTTAAATAGTATCTTTACAGCGAAACCAAAATTCGAATGAAACGATAAACTAGGAAGATATAACCATTAAAACAAAATATATTTATCTCGCTCATCAGAACAACCTTTTATATGGAAGTTGCATGGCGCTGTGTACTTTGACGTCATAGTACGAGTACATATTGGATATCTCGGTCTACCAACCCACCAACCAACCAACCAACGACTTTGAAGCCTAAGTTAATAAGTCAGATATTTGAGTAAATTTAACGGATTTATGTATATATAGTATCGAATTATTTTAATTAAACAAAAAAAAGTCATGCATAAGCAAAAGCTTTCGCGCCTTTGTCCTTGTAGGACTTGTCGTATTCTCTGTCGCAAAAGGCAGTATTTGTTAACCCTGTCCGCTAGTCCGCTGGCGTGAGTTATACAGAAATGGCGTGGCGCAGACGGCAAAGAAACATAAATTAAACCTTAATTACAAAGCACTGGGTCGTTTTTGGCAGAGAAGAGTGGCGCGTCACCTGAAGGCGGAGGCATGCCGGTGGCGTGGCAGTGGCGTCTGTCTCTTTAAGGTGCTGGTAGCTACTGCAACGCGCCCACACCCCGCCACCCCCACTTCTGTATAAATCGCTCCTTAATGTTGGTAAATTAAAAAATAATTATTTTAATGATTACCTCCTACAAACAAAAATGATAAAAATACCAAATTTCCTCTTTATAATAATAGAATTATATAATATAGGTCAGCCTCTTTGTAAATTAAATATTATGCTGTAAAAATATTAACACAAATCTCTGTAAAAACCCTTAGTTAAGATTTAAATAATGCAATGTTGCCAGAAGTCACTTAAATCCCTCTTGTTTCAGAACTTACCTAATAAAAAATTCCGACTACCTCGAAAAAAAAGATAAAACCAAAATTGAATTTTAAATTCGACCACCGAGGCCGGAAGTACCTCTACCACGCTTTAGTGTTTCAACTTTCAGATTTATAATGATGGCATTTGATTTATCACATCAAATTTGATCGGAATTAATGGTTCTGCGAGCCAGACAGAAAGACTGTCGTAGTAGAAAACACACGAACATTCAGCCGATACTTCGTTTTTCGTCATTACAGTATAGATGACCTATAGCCAATGTAAAGCGATCCATAGCCCTGTCTATCCATGTTGCCATAAAAAATTGCGTACCAAGATTTGCACGTTCTTATGGGTATACGCGTAGCTTTGCTTCTTTACCTCTTGGGCAACGCTTTGGCGGTGCTCTTGGCGTTCAGACAACAAGGAAGCGTATCAATAGGCGGCGCTATCACGTTCCAGCAGACGAACCGACTGCTTGCTTGCCCATGATGTTTTTTTTTTTAAGTATGGACAACAATAGTCAAGGCGTTCCAATAAGGTCCCAGAGTAAATATTTGCTGTGAACTCAGGCCACCTAACTTTGTAGTCTCGGGAAACACCCGCTACTCTATCCCACCACTACAATTCCTGTTTATCAGGATCAACAGTGGCGTCCTTAGATCGAATAATGCAGCCATGCAATGACGCACAGGCTCTGCACGGACAAACGGCAGTCGCGGGACCCGCAACGAACTTAATCAAAAGAAATAGGAGGTTGTAAAAAAGCGGTTAAATTTTTGTAAGTTTGTAGTCTACAATACTGCTAAGTAAATCAAATAAAATTAAATGGTTTATTTGCAAAATGTAGGTTTTTAAAATCTTATCAGTTACTAATGTTACTAAAACAAATTACAATTAAATATAAGGAAAAATATGTAAGCAAATCCATTAATATCTTACGTAATGAAACCTTGGCAGCGAGGAATGTCTTTAAGAGTAGTAAGCCTAGTCGACTGAGTTAATTTGCGGGAACGGGAAGTGGTGGCTAAAATTTTCATATTTTATTGTGTTGTGTATCAGCACAGTTTAATATGTAAAATGCTATTGTTTTAACCAGTGAACATCTGTAGTCATATGCAAGTGTGAAGAAAGTGAAATACGACAATTTGGCTGTTCTTTCCATCTCCAAAGTAACTCAATAAAGCCTACAGTAACATTACTAGTATGTTACTGAAGAAACTATTAAGAAAGAAGAAAAATATAACTCGGAAGACTTGTGCTGTATGGGATAAAGCCTTTCCCGACGAAAGGGAAGAATTAAACCAAGAAGATGAAGAAGCTTTGTCAATTAAACTATTCATTTTGCTTAGTTAATGATATTTAATTCGGAGGTTTGAGCTACCACGTGGCTTGGTTAACTGACTAACCCAACCCAGGAGGGTTCGAGTCTCGGGTTGCCGTATTTGTAGCTGCCATGTTCCTCATTGTGCCCGGATAACGACAAATTCGCAACCTGTCACACTGGGACTCAACTCGACATTGTTGCCATTAAACCAAAAATAAATAAACATGCGAAATGCCCTTCCCTTTTGAGGTATTATCTACGGCGTGAGTTTATGTTTATTTAAAGTGGCCTTACTCACTTAAAAGCTCTGTAACATTAATGTTATTTAAGTCTTGGATTGCTTTTGGAATTTATCTTTTAACTCGTGCTAGCGGTATAGGAAACTGTAAAAGGCATTTAGAACGGTATCGTCTCACCCACTTTGAAAATTCATCCCAATTCCAAGCTCCCCTCTTCGTCACAGCTAATTATGTTTTAAACTGAATCTACAATGCCTTGCTGTTTGAACCTAGAATATATGTTCCGAGACCACCCTTTTGTTCGTACACGATATGTGTCGGAAACTATACATTGATTATGTAATTTTAAATCAAAGTTCTTAAAACGAATTTTTATTCCGGTGCAGAAATAGTTTGTTAAATAAAATTTAATTTTTTATGGGTACAATATCACGCGAAACCATTAGACCGTTAGGTTCATCTAATAGAAAGAAATACGAGCGCCTATTATCACGACGATGTCAGGAACGCCAAGTACACCGCCAAAGCGTTGCCCATGTAGAGGTAAAGACGAGTGAAATAACCCACAAGTGCCGACACTTACACTGACTCGCCAATCCTACGAACCGAAACACAGCGAGCTGCTTCACTGCAAAAAGAAAGAAGAGTGGTAACCCAGACGTTCTCACACGTAGATATACCACCTATACTGTTCTGAAATCTGGACTTAAGGTAACTTGAATATTAGAGCTACCTTAAAAGAGATGGCAGCCAAGCAAAAATATATTCGTACACCCTCTAGCCTCCAGTCAACTTGCTAAACAAAACAAAACGCCGTAAACTAGTGAAAATGTTGATCCAATTAGATTAAAGCTATAGTAATTTTTTAAACTAGTTTTCAAAAAACCCACATCCTCAAAAGCCTAACTTTTTTTCGTAATAAAAAGTATCTTATGCGTTAATCACGGTGATAAATTATCAGAGTGCCAAATTTAATCCAAAACCCTTGAGTCGTTATTGTATGATTGAGTAGCAGACATATCAACATCCAATCTTTCTCTTACAATATTATTAAGTAGGATAGTAAGCTAAACTTCAAAATTAATGTTCCATCAGTAAATAAAATTATGTAGTTTATACAAGTAAGTGGAATATAATTTAGTAATAAGTTATGTTTGAACTGAAACTCTATGGATTAAACTGTTTCATCTTCTGTTTGTGTACCAAATAATTAAAAATAATTAATTAGTATTGTGGAAGTATTAACGAGAAGACCTCCACATACCAATCTATCAGTTGATAGAGAAGTGTTAGGGTTCCTGCTGGCGCTGCAGTTTTTGGTCAGCACGTAATCATAATAATTATACTAACCACATCACGACACACACATTGACTCAGCCCTGCAGTAAGTATCGTTAGAACTTGTGTCACAGGAACTAAGCAACGATATGGTATATACTACATAAATAAGAATACTACATCCAAGACTGGTAAGCGAAACAATGCGTCTTGCAAATAACGCGAAGTCCCGCCCCCGCCGGGATTCGAACCCGAAACCTCTAGCGTAGCAGTCGGCTTTTTGCACCATTGTGCCACTTTCATTGTATTCATTCTAAACAACTTGTAAGCTGTGAGATCAATAGACGGAGATGTTGAGAGCCAGTCATTTACCTACCACTACCGCGCTACCGTTGCGTCCCCTCAGGGGGTAAAACCGGCGTTCATCACGGCGGCAGTTCGACCCCAGACGTCAACACTTCGGCATAGTCACTTAAGTCCCGCAAAAAGTATAAAAACTGCTTTCCTTCCCCTACGGATTACTTCGGTATCAATTATATAATTGTTGGTATACATAAGTAACAGGGGATATTTAATTTATACCCTGTTAGTTAGTCGCTTGCCGTGATGTTTTGACGGTCAGGCGTCTCGTGACCGTAGATCCCTTTAGCTTTTAGCCTCTGGGCCGTTTCTATTGCTGTCTCCGCTTTGCTGGGAGGGAAGTCTGAAACCGCTTTCTTACTACCTCCTATTTCTTCTGATTAAGTTCGTTGCGCGTTCCAAGACAGCCGGTAGGGTGTCCAGGCACAGCCTGTGCGTGACTGCACAGCTGCATTTTTCGTTGCTTATTCGATCAAAGGACGCCACTGTTGATCCTGGTGAACAGGATTTGCAGTGGTGGGACAGAGTGGCCGTAAAAAAACACAAGTAAATATAGTCGACGTTAACCTTTTTATGTACTATGCAAATACGATATGTTTGTAATAATTCACGTCGGAGTTGAATTACACAATGTAGGAAAAAAAATTGGGAGCTTCGAGGAAATCGTTCTCTGATGATAAACGGTTTTTTAAGTGTTACTCTAGCCAGCCATTCTCAAACTGTGATCCGCGGAGCCCTCGGGGTCTGTAAGCCCTCTGCTAGAGCTCCGTCAAGTTATTATATTATTATCGTTGATTTTCACAAAAAAGGTTACAATGATTACCAGGCATCCCCACACTAAGTTGCACTTGTATCACGGGGAACGAGTTAAATATAATACGAAACTTTACCTAAAACATCGTTCTAAGATGTTATATGTTATAGAAATAATTTACTTAAATTATCTTGTCAAATACGGCTTCAGTCTTGGCACTTTAAATAAAAATCTTATGGCTAAACATTTGTATAGTGCATTTGAAGCTAATAGTATGGCGTTGTGCAATAATTCCCAATAACCTTCATCTCACCATCACTTTGTTTATAATCTCATCCACCAAGAGGAGAGTAATTTGGAGACCCGTTAATTTATTATTTAATGAATATAATTCTAAAGGGAACTTTTACAAATAAAAGTTTGAGAAACACTACAGTACTTCGTACAGTTTTTGCAGCTTAATCTTTTGTGTTACATTATTTCATACTGGGTTTTTCAACATACAACCCGATTTTTTAAAGCAAAATTTAGCTAATAAAAGCTCTGGAAGTCGATTCAAAAATTGGTGAAGTAATTTAATCGGATGCTTAGTCTCGGAGGTTATTTCCTACATACAAAACAAATTTATAATATGAGTGTAGGGGTTACTATGGTAGACTATGAGGTGCTGAATAATGCACAGGTTGTTAAGCAAACCAATAAAATACACTCGTAGAATCAGTTTACATATGTTACGTGGTGGATCTACGTGCGAGATCGTCTGGTTTGGTACCACCCTCATTTCTATTTACAACGTGAAGCAGTTCACTGTGTTTCATCTTGAAGGATTGAAGAGCCAGTGTAATTACCGGGAGCTACAAAGTCTTTACTTCTACACTAGCAACGCATTGGCGGTGCTCTTAGCGTTACACGAGATAGAGGTCGTCGTCGTGTCAACAGGCGGCGGTATCAATTTCCATCAGGTGATCCGTGTGCTTGTAAAAAATTTAAGGCTACTGTACTTAGTAGTACTCAACGCGGACTGCATGGCAAACTGAATAATTACTCATTTTATATTTTTGTTTTGCAAGCCTCGCATTACGTATTCTTTGTCGCCATATGATTTTCGTAATAAAAAGCGAGGCAAAATTGAGTCAAAAAAATACAAAATATTTCCAAATCAAACTGTGACATAATTCTTACTTTAAATTTTCTTTAGATCCTTGTTCTGGTATATTTATTTTCAGAACACGATCTTGGCAAATTCTCGTAGGCGATTTGCCAAACTGCCTTGGACTTTGTATAGTCATTTAATGGATTTTAGGCACATTTAGGCATTATTACAAGTCACCCACATTATTATCTTTCTTGAGGTATCATTTAGTTGATCAGCAAAATATTTTGATGAACAGAAATATGTATTTGGTCAACCGAAATTACTGATTGGTTACTTTTGGTCAGCAAACATTTCAAACCTGTTCTAAAATTATTAATGTTACATATTTATACTAACATTAATAATATATATCCTATACTACTATTAATATTTATCCGATAAATTATTTTGGTCAGATTAACCAACTTTGGTTTATTAATCTGACCAAAATAATTAACCAGTGGGTAAGCGAAATAGTTCATTGTTTCCATTTTAAAAAATCCATTAAATCGCAAACAAATCCTTTTTAGCATTCGCTGGCATAAACGTACTCGCAAACCAAACTTAATTAACTACTAATAATTGTATATTTTCATTGTTTGACTTTTATATTTCCTAATTCCTAATTCTGTGTAAACAGAACGGCATATGTATTTTTTGCGAATAATTTTTTAATATTGACTGACCGTTTAATTACTTCCCTTTTTTTGTCAACATTACTATAAAAGTCAGTTATACAAAAAAAAAACCAGCAAACCCTAGATTTGCTTACTCTATCTGTCTAAGTTTTTGGATTTTGAAACATTTTGAAGAGGCCAGTCTAGGGCGGGGGCCTGGAATAAAAATGTTATTTGCATTATTCAGGGTCAACCTACTTATAGAAAGCCAATATTCTTATTTACCCGGTCTCCTGTAAATGTAGAGGAGAAACGATTTCGTCAATGTCGGTTCTTATTTGAACTGTTAACGAAAATACATTGGTGTAGTCCCAAAAGTGACATTTCCTTTTAGATTTTATTATTCAAAGATTTCCATGTTTTGTCGTTGAAAATGTAGCGTAACGCCAAGTCTTGTTTAAATGTAGGTATAAAATATTATTTAAAGAGAGTTGTTTCAAATGTAAACTACTTATCTAAAATAAAAATAAAACCACATCAAGATACACACATTGACTTAGCCATGCACTAAGATTATAAAAAAAGAATTCAAAAAGGACATTGATATTAACTAGTGGTTACTCCGGACTATGAACTCGTGACCCCCCATATCTCGGTAACCTCTTGACCAATTCAGCTCATATTGGAATTAATATATTAGTTTTACCATATTTACCCGCCTGTCAAATTTCACGACGATCTGATCAACGATACTCGAGTTATTGTCGGACAAACATTAATACATACATACATAATATGTACATACAAACGCCGGATTGCTCGAGTAGACTCTGAGAACTTCACTTGCTCCGCTCAATACTACCAAACGAAGGCGACCTATTTATTCCGTTTTCTCCGGATTCGTACCCGAAGCACAGTTCGGAATCTATCTGGAGAGATTTAAAGTTCAGAAGTGGACCGAATCGAATTAAGCGTTTTGGGTAATCTCCCGATTTAAAATCGATTTCAACTTTGTTTTTCGTGTTTTAATCGACTTTCCGATTCAGTTTATGTAAACCATTGGATTTTTTAAAAGCTTTCAGATAAATGAATTCCGGGTTTTAACCTTTTTCGTTGATGAATTTTGATAAAAATTAACACTTTTTGGTTGATACAGAGGTAATGACAGATGTTTATGTATTACTGTTTGTTCGTATGTATTGATTTTGTTATTGTCTGTTATGTTTTTTACTGATTATGCTGTTCAAATACCATGTTGGGTCGAAGTCTAGATTGTTATGTTATTCTATTTTTAATATTTGTTTTAATTGTGACCTGTTGTGTTTTACAAAAAAATATATGATAAAAGCATCATTTTTATTTGCAAATTTTGACAAACTATGCATAATCATTCCTTTTTAAATATTTCATGTTTAGTTTTCAATTTAATAAAATTAGTACAGTTTTTTTTTTTTCATTAATATATACTCTTTTGAATTCTATCTATAATTGGAAAGTACAAATAACATAATATTTAAATCAAAAGGTCCTTGTTTTGTAGAAAAAAAAATGCACTTTTTAATTTATTTCCTAAAATTTGTAATTCGGATAGGATAAAGAGAAGAATTTACCAAATTTGAAATCGTAGCTCCGAAATCACGTGAGACGATGTAATTAAAAATTTTATCAGGTTTTGTAGCGCCCAAGAAAGTTTAAATAAAGTTTTCAACAAAGATTAAATTAAATTACCGTTAAAAGTGCAGATTTAAAACTATTTTAGCAGGCAGTATTATTAATTCAAATATGAAGATATTTTATGGAATACTTTTTGGCGAATTACTACACATAACACAACATAAACTCAAACCGTACATCGCATTTCGCATGTTTATGTTGAGTCCCAGTCAGACAGGTTGCGAATCTGTCGCGACTATCCGGGCACAACGTACGGTAACCCCAGACTCGAACCTTCGACTTATCGGGTCGGGTCGGCACGTAACAAACTGATCTACCACGTCCTCCTGAGATCACTTTGTGGAGAGTTATTTTGTTGAATTTAACAAAAATTAAATCATTTTACAAAACTCAACGTTCGTTCTGCTCATTAATCATTTCATTGTAAACACATCTTCAGCGCTTTGTTACTGAAAATATCAAGGTTTTTGATACGAAAATGTATTTTGCATTAATAAATCTAGGAATCCTTTGTAACGTAACATTTTTACCTTTTTTAAATACAAAGTCACAGGCAAACGGAGTGGAACGTAGAAACAATACCGAAAAACATGTCTGAAATACACAGGTATGTGTCGGTTATCATATATTTAATTATATTTTTTGGATTACAGGTTTTTATGGATCGTTTAATTTAATAGAATAATTTTAATAATAACAATAATTGATAATGTCACACAAGAGAAAAAATTTGCACGCCACTATAATGTGGCAAAATGTTTATGGTGCATAAAAATTTCTATGAGGTATAATTTTAACAACATTTTATGCAAATAAAAATTATATTCTATTTTATAACAATTACGTGTTTTATAAATGTATACTCTATTAACGTTTTTTTGCTAACGTTCAATCCTTTTTAAACTTTATTTCACTAATTAAGAACGGAACGAAAGTTCAGTGGTTCAGCAGGGATAGCAAACGAAATGACAGGCTGAGAGGCTGACTTCGGAGATTTCTCGAAATTTAAATCACAAATGAAAATTCAAATTAGGTACATGTTGGATATCAAAGTACAATTTACAACTGTTTTCGTTGTTATTCATCTAAGTTAAGTTTGCCCGCTGGGGGTCTAGAGAGAAGTTTGGGAAGCTTGGGTTAAAGTTCCAATTGTTCCGAAATTGCAATTTCATCACTCCCGTAGACGTACTCAGGGCGGCTACTCCGAAACGACGGAAATCAAACATCTGCCAATGTTAAACCCTAGACTTTAAGAAGTGCTAGTTTGAAAACGTATTGATTACAGAATCTGGGGTTTCTTGCCGGTATCTTCCCCAGCATAAACTTTGCCAACCGTTGATCGAGTCATTTTGAAGAAGAAAAAAAAAGTCATTTGACGATTCTATGTACTTTTTTTTCCATTAACAGAATAATGTCATTTTGATTATTCGTGTTCCTTTGTTTGATATATACTACTCAAAACAAAATAAGGGCCACGAGGTATTTTGTCTGTACCATGAAAATAATAAAACCAATATATATTTTTTTGCCTCCATAACGAAAACTAATGTTGTTTTTACCGTGTAGACCAATAAACTTATTCCAATAATAATGATTTAAATTTATTTGCTTTTGAAAGAAAAACAAAAGAAAATACTCCATGCTCATCTTTTAGTAACGAGTATGCCCTCCTCGTTTCGCTACGCACTCCTGAAGCCTGGAGTGCATGCTCTCAATCAAATGCCTGACATTTTCCATTGGAATCTCTTCCCAGGCCCTTTTAACAGCGTTGATGAGTTGCTGTTGGTTGTGGATTTCCTGATCACCGTCTCTAACTCTTCGTTTTAACTGATCCCACATGTGCTCTATTGGATTTAAGTCCACACCGAACCGGTCCGTGCCGGTCCGGTTCGCCGGCCACGGCAAGACTTGAATTTGAGACGCTTCCAGTACAAACCGAGTCGCCTGAGCCGTGTGTGCACGAGCATTATCTTGCATCAAGATGAATCCAGGACCCGCTCGCTGGGCAAATGGGATCACATGTGGTCTGACAACTTCCTCAATATACCGCTGAGCATTACTGCTCATACCCTCATTTAAAATAGCGAGCTCAGTTTTGCCGTGTAAGCTTATCCCGCCCCAAATCATTACATTTGGATCACCAAAACGATCGACTTCATGGATGCAGGCTTCTGAAAATCTCTCGCCGCGTCTTCTTCATACTCTCTCTAATACGCTGATCGTCGTTAAAAAATTTAACTTTGCATTCGTCTGTGAAGAGCACCATGCCCCATTGGTTTATGTCCCAGTCCAAATGTTGACGGGTATATCTTTAACGATTTGCACGATGATTTCTGGTTAATGGAACACGGACAACTCGCCTTCTTGATGCCTGCTGGTCTTCATGCAATCGATTACGAATAGTTTGGTCACTGCCACGAGTACCCGTTGTGAGCCGTAAACGATTTTGCAGATTGCGGGCCGTCGTTGTGCCATCTCGGCGCGCACTTAATCGAATGTAACGATCCTCTTGAGCTGTTGTAATGCGAACCCTGCCCGAACCAGGTCTTTTCTAACACTGCCGGTCTCTTGGAAATGATTCCATAGACTTTGAATAGCTCTTCGAGAAAATCCCAATTGCAAACCCACAGATCGCTGCGAATGACCTTCTTCAATCATTGTAACGGCTCTGGTTGCTGTCAGCGAGTCCATATGATGCCTGCGTGCTTGTGGCATATTGCAAAAGATGTTTCTGACTCGAGATATCAATGAACTCTGATAATTTCTAATAAACCAAGAAGCTCAGGAACGACAAAGAAAATGGAATCAAAATTCATCAAATTTTATTCAAAATTTTGCCAGCATTTGATGAATACTACAGTATTAAAAAGTTTAGGTATCAAAGAGTTTGTATACTCAATATTTTACTACTTTCAATATGTAAATGTTTAATAATTTACACCAAAATGAAAAAATACCTCGTGGCCCTTGTTTTGTTTTGAGTAGTATATATTCTATCAAAAGCTTTACTCCGAAGACACCGACACAATGATTTCTAATACAGTGTCATCGTTGATTCTATGTTCGGTCGGTTTATCGGTCGGGCCGAAGTTTCGGTGGCGGCATTTCTGAGTAGGGCCCCAGTCTTCTCGCTTAAGTCTTCGGATTTGGATCGGCAGTGACGTAACAATATCTTGGTACAATAATTTGTTGGTTCATTGTTACAATATTACATATATAAACTCACGCCGTAGTCGCTCGAGAGGGGTTGGTTGGTTGGTTGCTTGCTACACACCACTTTTCGCATGTTTATGTTGAGTCCAGTGTGACAGGTTAAGAATCTGTCGCCACTATCCGGGCACATTGAGAAACAAGGCAACTATAATTTACGGCAACCCGAGACTTGAACACTCGACCTGTCGGGTCGCGTCTGTTGGTTGTCCAAGGCACGTAACAAACTGAGCCACCACGTCCTCATTGTTCATGTTACAATATTGTATTTGAATTTAAATAAGATGTGCATATTTCAAATCGTAAAATGGCCACGTACTGCTTGGAAATTAACTGTCAGTGAACTAACCAGCGGCCATTTTGTAAAATTTCACATTAATTCTTATTAGACCGGGAGATGATGACACAAAATACTAGGTCATTTGTACCAGTATGGCGGTTCTTCAGGGGTCTCATTACGTAAAGGCAGAAAGGAAAATGATGGTCATAGCGCTCGCACCGGCGGCCCAATCGCGTGGGCGTTAATCGAACGCGTCGGATAAATATCGAGTGTCGAACGATTTGTTCCACAAAAATGCTTATATTTTCAGATAGTCGAAAAAAAAGAAGTAGGCGGTAGCGTAATGCCATACTTTTCGGGTGTGACTTACAGCCCGCCATACCGACGCGAATACATTAATTTAAATAAAACAATTCAACCATTTGTACCAGGCTAATTTTTGCACAGCTGATCATCGTCGAGTAGCCCTTCACGAAAATCACCTTGCCATACTTTTCCGACAGTTCCCAATGGCCGCCATACCGCTGCAAAGGAGTAATTTTTTTTTTTTTCGCCAAACGATTTGTACCACCCTGAAACTTTTTTTAACAGTTCCTTGCATGATCATAAATAGAAGTCCGATAATGCCATACCTGTGGGAGGTGGCGAATGTGAACAATATTTTTTCAAAATCCTAAAATTTTATTCACAATTCGAACGATTTGTACCAGTATGGCACTAATTTTTCCTGTAAGTTTGAGGTTTAAAGAATATAATTACAAAGTTTCAAACACCTAAGTGGCGGCAATCTTGTCTTATAAGCAGATGTTATGTTGTATAATATTCTGCGGCTCCCACCGCTCGAAAGATTTCTCGAATTGTAGAGGTCTTGGCCCATCGTGTTGGACATAATGTATGGGAACGCAGGTATACGGCAGCTGTTTGTCAGGCGACTCACAACTACATAGCAATAAAAGTAGTTATATGTGTTAGAATAAGTCGACCGTTAGAGTGTCCGTAAGGGACGAGATGTGACGTCGTTCAGTTTACCGTTTATCCTTGGTTCGAACGGACGCGTAAAATGGATGAAAATAACAGTGCAGTTCGCAGTCCAATAAAAAAAGTTTGTTTCGTGTGCCTCAAGAGTACTGCACCGATTATTAATTTTAAAGAAGAGACTTTGACGAAGTGCAGTTACTCTTTGGCGGTTCGTGTGACGTGTGAGCTGAAAGATCAGGACAAAATATTGCCAACGGAAATTCCCGCTAATTTGATCGGGTATCATAGCACGTGTTACCGCAGTTTTAATGCCATCGGCAAAAAATATAAAGACGTATACGAAAAATCCAAAGCCTCGTCCGAAAATACTCCAGATCCCGAGGCAGTAGCGAGCACATCGGAAGGACCACCTGTAGCCAGGAGCAGCCAGGAGCAGTCACCCGGCTGCTCTTTCGAACAAACACCTTCGCCAGCCATAAGCGATGACGAGTGAGTCTTTTTCAGAAGTGAATTTTGTCATGAAATCTTTTTTTTCCAAGTAACCTTTGATTAACAAATTCTTAGCATGAATATGTCCAAACAACGACAACAATAGTAAAAACACTAGCAACA
The DNA here is from genome assembly GCA_949316135.1 of Choreutis nemorana. Taxonomy (NCBI): domain Eukaryota; kingdom Metazoa; phylum Arthropoda; class Insecta; order Lepidoptera; family Choreutidae; genus Choreutis; species Choreutis nemorana. The sequence continues at coordinate 906,027 of OX438619.1, read as the reverse complement.
ATAATAACAATAACCATCGGAATAACAATAACAATAGCAACACCTATTTTTCAACAATAAAGCATTGATAATAAATATTTATTATATGATTTAATCTTAATTTATTTATATATATGATTTAATCATACAAGGAAAAAAAATTCGATCCATTTGAGTGAAAAAGTTTATTTACGTTTAGCACAAGACCGACTGACAGAACGAAACAGACACGTGCTTCCAGTCTCTGTCAGTCGGTCAGTCGGCTCTTGTGCTAAACGTAAACAACACGCGTATGACTCCTAAGTGACCGGTGAAAATGATTTTAACGAATTACGCAGCACGTACTAATGGTGGCTTCTCATCAGATGGTTCCGTGCCTCAGACTTGTCGTTTACAGGTCCGTTAGAATTTAAAATGTATCAAGAGACGCGGCAGCAGCTTGTACAGAAAAAAAATATTACAAAAATATACAGGTCGTTCCACTTTAATTAATTCATTATCTCAAACTAACGAGACAGTTTTGATGAATTTTTCCGATTCAAAAATTACAAAATTCGATGAAAATTTTTTATTATTTGGAAAAATTGTTGAGAAACTTGAAAAATAAATCGAAATTCGAAACTTTTATCAGGTGTTTGGGTTGTCTCAAATGTCTCGAACTTTTAAGAAAAGTGAATAATTTTTTTTTTTTTAAATTCAATGTGAGGTTCCAACGTTAAGAAATGATGATCGATGTCAATGAAAATCTTTTCACGCGGTATACTCGAAACAATTAAAGGAACAAGAAATTTTCCTCGTTTTCTCACCAATGTTTGGAAGGCTGTGTCTCGGTGAAAAATAATCATATCGAGATAAAAAGAAGAGCATTCTGAAGCTTCATTCTTCTACTTTTGAGATCTCAGTCCATTTTTTCAAATACATTTTGGTTATGGAGAAAACTGATGAAACGTCTCGAAGGAACAAATTTGCATTTTTTTCCTTCTTTTCACGATCGTGTACGAAATCGGAAAAAAAATTTCAACCCGTTTTAATGCAAGTACCAAATATCTTGTTTATTAAGCTTCAATTTTATTTTTTATGTGCTTAAGTCCGATTTTTTTTGCCCAGATATCGACGGTTGAATGAAAAAAAGACAATTTCCTCTTCAATCATCGATATCTCGGCAACAGATTATCGCACAGTGAGTCTGGGGACGGTTTTGGAAACTTGAATTCATGCATTATCAAAAAATGTTTCCATTTTTAGAGGAATTTTTATTTCTCTATTCCGGAAATTCACTCAAAAAAAGGGTGAAAAAATGGTTTTTTACAGGTTTCCAGAAAATCTACTGCTTATTCGAAAATATACATGGAAACACTAATGTAAAGCATAACTTTTACAGCTCGATGTATCCACAACAACCCACCCAATTTGCAAGTTGATCCGCCGAACCGTTTTTCCACCCATCGTGATCAAAGTTCGTCAAAGATATGAAGGAACACATTTTTGGGTCGAAATTGGCACAAACGCTATGAAAATGGGAAAAAACGATTTTTCATTGATTTTCCTTTAAAATTCCTCATAAAGTATCGTCCAAATTTAGAAATAAATTTCATGAGGAATGAAAACAAACGATTTTCCATCGATTTTCCTTTAAAATTTCTCATGAAATATCGACCAAATTTGTTTTCAAATTTTAACGAAAAACCGATGAAAAATCGTTTTTTTTTGGATTCCTTGGGTTCAAATTTGGACGATATTTCATGAGAAATCCAAAAAAAAGATTTTTCATCGATTTTCCTCGTCCAAATTTATTGTCCAAATTTGAAATTTCTTGTTCGAATTAAAAATTTACTGTCCAAATTTGAAAATAAATTTGGACGATATTCCATGAGAAATTTTAAATACAAATCGATGAAAAACTGTTTTTTTTTCCATTATTATAGCGTTTGTGCCATTTTCGACCCATGCAGAAATGTGTTCCTTCAAATCTTTGACGAACTTTGATCATGATGGGTGGAAAAACGGTTCGGCGGATCGACTTGCAAATTGAGTGGGTTATTGTGGATACATCGAGCTGTAAAAGTTATGCTTTACATTACTGTTTCCATGTATATTTTCGAATTAGCAGTAGATTTTCTGGAAACCTGTAAAAAACCATTTTTTCACCCTTTTTTTGAGTGAATTTCCGGAATAGAGAAATAAAAATTCCTCTAAAAATGGGAACATTTTTTGATAACGCATGAATTCAAGTTTCCAAAACCGTCCCCAGACTCACTGTGCGATAATCTATTGCCGAGATATCGATGATTGAAGAGGAGATTGTCTTTTTTCATCCAACCGTCGATATCTGGGCAAAAAAAAATTGCACTTAAGCACATAAAAAACAAAATTGAAGCTTAATAAACAAGCTATTCGGTACTTGCAGTGAAACGAGTTGAAAAAAAAATTCCGATTCCGTACACGATCGCGAAAAAAAGACAAAAAATGCGAATTTGTTCCTTCGAGACGTTTCATCAGTTTTCTCCATAACCTAAATGTATTTGAAAAAATGGACTGAGATCTCAAAAGTAGAAGAATGAAGCTCCAAAATGCTCTTTTTTTAAATCTCGATATGATTATTTTTAACTGAGATACAGCCTTCCAAACTTGGGTGAAAAAACGAATAAAATTTCTTGTTCCTTTAATTGTTTGCAGTAGTGTAGAATTTTTTCTTTTTGTTTTAATAAAGTTCCTGAGGAGAATGGCGAAAAGTCATCGAAACGTTGAACCCTAATCTTTGTGGATTTTGTTACTCGAATGCATTGAATATTTTTCCCCCGATAATAAATAATATTCTATATAAATAATGAATAAGCCACGTTGTAGGAAATGAACAAATTTTATTTATTTTGATATTTTTCTCGGCATCAGAGCCGCTGCAGAAGATGATGGAGACGACACGGATACCCAGTCGGATACAGCCGAACCGTGCATATTTTGTACAAAGCAGTACAAACGACATAAGCGGCGAAAAATTGTCGTCAGCACAACTACTAATTACCCATCGTTGAATGCAACTAAAGAATACGCTACGAAGATTGATGACGTTACGTTGTTGACAAAAATGCACGACAAAATAACGAACTGCCAACCTATCGCGTATCATAGGCTCTGCAAAGTTTTGTATCGGAGACGTGCGGAAACATTGCTGAACAACAAAAAGACGGAATGGCATAAAAATCGCGGCATGCATGCAAAAGCATTCCAGAAATTGTGCATTTTTATTAGCGATAACGTAGTCACACAAAAAAAATGTTATTTGATGACATTTGTGCGGCAGCTTTTCGCAAATTTGCTGATCGACGAATTTAAAGGAACTGGAGTAAATAACGTGGATATTTTTGATACGTATCATATTAAAAAAAAAATATTTGCGCAGAGAATGTTTCGATCAAAAATTAGACGGATCATGTGCGGTAGTCGACTGCTACTTGCTCCGCATACCGTGTCGGTTATCAACAACCTCCATGAAATCCAAAGCGAGTCTGTGCTTCAAACGGCTGCTCTGCAAATTAGGTCGCAGATTTTAAAAATTGAACAACGTAAACTTTCGCATGAAATTACCGCCGAGGACTTGACAAGGGGAGAGTGCGAGATACCCAAGTCTCTAATAGAGTTTTTCCAAACAATTTTGAGTGGTTGCAATTATCGGCGGAAGAAAAATCCGAAAACCGAGTTGCGCGCAAATTCAATAGCATCAGATCTTATTTATGCGACAACCGCTGGAAAAATCATGCCTTCAAAGCATATTACTCTCGGTATAACTTTAAAATCTCTGACAAGTAGCAAAAAAGTTTTGTCGCTTATAAACAAACTTGGACACTGTATATCTTACAACGTTGTCGAGGAATTAGAGACAGAGGCATCTTATACGAGCGTAGGTAGATCCGAGCTGTGTCCTACCAACGTGCATTTGAGGGGTGATTTACATACGGGTGTGGCATTCGACAACTTCGACAGGTTTGTGGAAACTATTGACGGGAAAGATACGCTCCACGACACGGTAGGAATTATTTACCAGGATGTCTGTGAAGATGTTGAACAACAAAACAGAGCCCCAGCTGACGACACTGGTCGCACAAGAAAAAGACGAAGGACGTTCGATACAATTATTCCCGATATACAACCATTCTCGAAGAGACTAAAATCTATCGGTGGACTGCTGCCTGTTGACTTCTCCAGCCGAAGTGATATTCCATCTAATTTCGAAGAAATTAAAATGATAGACGCTGCGTGGTTGATTTCTCACGTAAAAAATATAACCACGCCAATGTGGGTTGGCTTCAATGCGAAAATAATGAACGACTCTTCGACGAAGCAAATAATTTCTTACTTGCCAACAATTAATGCTTCTCCTACCGACGTAGCTGTGGTTGTGGAAACGATGAAACGAGCAATCAAGATAGCTGACGAATGTAACCAAACATATATACAGGTTACTTATGACCTCGCTATTGCTAAAATGGCGTTACAAGTGCAGTCCATGCAAAAGGATGAATTCGCTCGACTGTTTATCCATCTAGGGCCGTTTCATATTCAAATGTCTTTCTTAAAGGCAGTTGGGACTTTCATATCAAGTTGTGGATTGACTACCGTTATGGTCGATAGCGGATTGTTAGCGGCCGGATCAGTCGGAGGATTTCTGTCAGCAAAAAATTTTAATAGAGCTAAGAGACTGCACGTTCTAGTATCTCTAGCTCTTAACATGGAACATTTCAAATTTTTCATGGCGAGCGAAGATATCGAAATTGACGAAAGTGTGACAACGTACTTGCGCAATTTGCAATCCCACGGATTGACGGACGGCGTTATTGACAATGCTGAATTACGCGAAATAATTGTGAAATATCAATGTTTCAAAGAGAAGACACTGACAGGCCAACACGGCAAAACCGCACAGTACTATATGATGTACACAAATCTGATCGATCATTTCCTGATGCTAAGCAGGAGCATTCGCACAGGCGACTTTTCCCTGTTCAAATACATTCTACCGAAAATGAACAATTTGTTGTTTCCGTTGAATCACGTGAACTATGCCCGTTGGCTACTCCGTTATCACGATAATTTGATAAAAGTGGAAGACACCCATCCTGGGCTTTCGGAGGACCTAGCCGCTGGTTATTTCGGTATAAAAAGGACTGATAAAAATTTTTCCAGACAGCCCATCGATTTAGTTACCGAACAGACAATAAATGCAGACGCTGGCCGAACGTTAACTGGAATAAGTCATTTCACAAACTCAATACAAGCACGTCTCAGGTGTGTATAGTTATTCAGTCTTGTACATAACATTTAAATTTTGATGAATACAAAAAATAGTATTCAGAAAATTAGCATTTTGCCAATGCGAGCTTGCATTTTTTAATAATTTACGATGAATAAAATATGTCGAAAAAATAGTGTTCCCAACTGGTAGCGCGATGAGCTTCTATTTTCGTATAATATTTCGTAATTATCGTTTCGTTTCAGGTGGACTGTTAATTATGCCATCAGAAGTGGGGTGTGTAGTTTTCTGCTTGATCAAGTAGGCTTATCAAGTAAGCCAGACATTACTAACGACTTGAATGCGAATCGCATAAGAAAAAGTCAGGCTCAAGTAACAAATTTCATCAATGGGCTGAATCTTCGAGTGAACCCATTCGATACTGGCCTTCAGGAGAGTTTATTGTATAACATATCGACTGGCGAGTCCGCTCCACCGGAAGTTGCAGATTTTTTATTATCCATTGACAGAACTGGGGATGTGATGCGAAAAGAGTTCATTGAAAGTTGTGCCGACGACGAAAACAAATTTTCAACTGCCGTCGTAAAGAGATCTAAGATACAGAACTTTGATACTACCATTAAGAAGAGGAAAATTCAAATTGGTGATAAAGTTAAAGAAATTAAAGTACAGAAAGACCTTTTCGGAAGACTTGTAGCTATTTCGATGAAAGAAAAAGTTGACATAGCCAAGGTATCAGAATGACTTACCGACTTTAGAGTGTAGCGTCGAATAGGCGAATATTAAACTGCTGTAAAAAACATTAATAGATCAATGTGTAATCATTACTAACATCTTCAATGATTTCAGGTCCTCACGTATCCACTAACACCTGTTCCACTCTGCATGTGCCATATTGACGGAAGTATCCATAAGACGGATAAGGCAGTTTTAACAAAAGCACTGGAGCGTACAGTTGACAACCATGCAGAACCAGGTGCAATAGACGTAATAGTTTACGATGGGTTTGCAATCTTCCACACAATGAAACAAGTTCCAACGACTTTCGGGAATATAGCCTTGAAATATTTATCAATAGTCTGCTCAAATTCTGCCAAAAGAATAGACGTTATATTCGATGAGTACCGACAGCCGTCGATCAAGGAAACGGAGCACGTGTTGAGAGATAGTTTCTCTAATGATTTCACAATAAATGGCAGTGAGCAAATTCGGCCAAGTAATTTGAGAAAAGAATTAAGGAATGATAAGTTCAAAACGGCTTTAGTGAATTTCATAATTCAACATTGGACAAGCGACGCTGCAGCGGAAATAATAGGCACAAAAGTGGTGCTCGTCAATTTTGACCAATGTTACAAGTACGTCGCGAAACATGGTCATGTCACCAGAACAATCGAGGATGATCTGTCTTGTCCAGGGCACGAGGAAGCAGATACAAAAATTATTTATCACTTATGCCACATCGAATCCCCGTCGGATGTTGTTATTAGATGCTCCGATACCGACGTGCTTGTCATTATGCTCGCGAACATATGCAATTTGTTAAGCCAATTGCGCATCTGGATGGATTTCGGCACAGGTATTCACTTAATTTCGATAAAATAAATTGGAGGAATATATTGTAGTCAAGTCACAGCTACTATGAAAACCCAGTTTGAATTTGAAGGATTGAAAGTTAGCATGCGTGACATTATCGTATGTTCATCTCGACATGTGCAAAAGTTTTCATAGGACGTTCAAGTTAATAGTTCATATTGTTAATGTTAGTAATTATTTACAGGAAACACGCGGAGATTGATAAATATAAACAAAATTCACGATGCATTGGGTGATAAAATGTGTCGTGCCTTGCCGGGCCTTCACGCGTTAACGGGTTGTGACTATACTCCTTGTTTTTATCGAAAAGGAAAGAAAAGATCTCTGGAAATTCTTCAAAAATCAGATATGTATCAGGATGCTTTTCTGAAGATCTTTGAGAAAAGAGAAGAGAGCTTTACCGAACTGGAGGCATTTGTTTGCAGGTAAATTATTTGTACTACTGACAGCAAATTACAAATATCAATTGTTATAATTAACGAATTAAACATTGTGTATATATTTTCAGACTGTACAACCAACGAAAAATTGATGAGGTAAATGAAGTGAGATTCCATCTCTTCATGAAATCATACAGCATGGCCCACACCGGGCAGGATTTCATGAAAAATGTGAAGAACTTTGATGCCTCTTTACTTCCACCGTGCAAAGTCGAGTTGCGTCAACAATTGTTGAGGGTGTTGTACATTAGCACTATCTGGTGTAATGCTCACCTCAAATACCCATCTGCTCTAAGCCCAGAGGAATGCGGGTGGAAGCTAGTGGACCCAGACCACTATGATTTCCATTGGTTCGACGGCGACGCCATGCCAGGCACCATAAGCGAGATCGTTATGAGCACAACAAACGATGAAGAAGAGGAAGATGAAAAAGAGAAAGATGAAGAAGAGAAAGATGAAGACGAAGGTAAAAATTGAAGAAAATAATTTTATGTTGACAATTTGCCATCGTGTATTGCGCTTGTGTGAATAAATAAAATAATTTACAGATACTGATGCAGTAAGCAGTGACGAGGACGAAGAAAACGAATTCGAAGATGTCGAGGATTCCGGTTCAGATCACGTTTAAATTCCATGCATTTTTGTAAATCTTTCGGATTAAACTGCATTAATATTGATATTGCATATAATTTTTTCCACATGTACCCTTCACGATATTACAGGTGGGCTATTTCGAAAAAAGGTTTCAAGATTGCATTAGTTGTCAGCATATCAGAGCGAGTGTGGCAGCTCCAGCCCCCCTGGTCACGGTATAGGCTTATTTTTTAACCAAAAAAAAAATTCCGAAAATTATTTTTTCGCGTATGGCATCACTTTGGCACTTCACCATAAGTACTGTTCAATTTTCCCAAAGCATAGTTGTTTTTTTCAAGTTTGGAAATGATTTAAAATGCCATATTGTTACAATTTGTTCCATTTTTTTTTTTCATATCTCGCTCAAGTGTGACAGTCTTCCGCCCCATAGTTATAGTATGGGATTATTTTTTTTAGGTTGAATTTTATCCAAATAAACCGAATACAATGATGCCATACTGTAACAAATGATTTTATGTCTTGTACCTTGAAAACGTGTCGAAAAATCAGGTTTTTCAAGTATGGCGCCACTTTTTCCCTCTACTACAAGTATGGCAAATATAATAATGGTCACATTGTATCGTATAATTTCCAAAAATCCAAATGCCATACTGGTACAAATCGTCAAATTTTTTTTTTCTTTTTCACCTTTTAGCTCAAGTCCGACAGTCATCCACCCCATGTTTACAATCTGTAATAATTTTTTTTACGTACAATTGCATCCAAATGACGAGAATACAATGATGCCATGATGTAAAAAATGATTTTACGTATTTTGCAGTCGTATTTTAAAAACGTGTCAAATAAATAAGTATTTCAAGTATGGCAGCACTTTTTCCCCCTACTAGAAGTATGGGAAAAATATTAACGGTCACATTTTGCCAAATACTTTCCAAAAATTCAAATGCAATACTGGTACAAATCGTTTGGCGAAAAAAAAAAAAATTACTCCTTTGCAGCGGTATGGCGGCCATTGGGAACTGTCGGAAAAGTATGGCAAGGTGATTTTCGTGAAGGGCTACTCGACGATGATCAGCTGTGCAAAAATTAGCCTGGTACAAATGGTTGAATTGTTTTATTTAAATTAATGTATTCGCGTCGGTATGGCGGGCTGTAAGTCACACCCGAAAAGTATGGCATTACGCTACCGCCTACTTCTTTTTTTTCGACTATCTGAAAATATAAGCATTTTTGTGGAACAAATCGTTCGACACTCGATATTTATCCGACGCGTTCGATTAACGCCCACGCGATTGGGCCGCCGGTGCGAGCGCTATGACCATCATTTTCCTTTCTGCCTTTACGTAATGAGACCCCTGAAGAACCGCCATACTGGTACAAATGACCTAGTATTTTGTGTCATCATCTCCCGGTCTATATATTGTGAGATCAGCTTTATCGCATTCTCTCACCCTAGACTGTAAGATGTAAGATGGCTAGAAGTAAGAAGTATAAAAACAAGTCAATATACTAACTTACAGTATCTGGGGTTTCTTCCCCAACATAAATGTTCCGAACCGTTTTTTTTTAATTCTTAAAATGACTGGTGGTCGAGTCATTAAAGAAAAAAATTAAATTCATTTGACGATTCTAAGTACTTTTTTTTAAGTTAAACGGAACAAAGGTATCTTGATTTTATTTAAAAAATTTAGAAATTGTCTATGTCATATCGATGAAATTTAAAATTATAGCTAAATAATAATAACAGTAACAATTTATTTGCCAAATAATGACAATGTTTCTTAAGAGTGTTAGGTACATTTATTAAAATGTTTTAAATTATTCATATTATTGTCTCAGTAAATCAATTATTCTTTTTAAAAACATCGTGTCGTCCGCTTACATGACAATGACATGACCGTCACGGTTACTAGGTGATTGTTTGGAGGAGGTGTCATTTATGTTGAGAAGTAAATTAAATATGAATTAAAGGCGATAAAGGATGCTTTAAATATGAATCTGATATCTATATGTTCGTTTTAATGCACATTTTATTCCACGATAACAAGGGGTTCAGCAGCTACAGGCTATTTTAAAAAATAATTAATACATTTAAAAAATCTAAAACCCCACGTTTTTAAATGTCCTAAAAATAATAAAATAACCCTACGGGGCTGAAAGAGGGGCCACTCAAAACGTGGGGGCGTATATTATTTAAGGGATTATTCATGGGATATATTTACAAGACGTGTATAAATCGTGGGTGTAACTTGCAAAAAGACGTCCCAACGTTTTGAGTGGCCCCTCTTTCAGCCCCGTTGGGTTATTTTCTTATTTTTAGGAGATTTAAAACGTGGGTTTTTAATTTTTTTTTAAATTTATTAATTATTTTATTAATTTTTCTGCCTCAAAAGTCACTCCATACAAATTTTATCAAAATCGATCCAGCCGTTTTTATAGTTGTAAATTGCATTGTCATCGGGTTTGAAGCTACCCTGAAAATTTCAGCCTGCTAGCTTATCGGGAAGTGCCTCAAAATTGAGTCGCAAAAATCCAACCGGGACGACAAACAAACAAACAAGAAAGTGAGTGTATAAAAACGTGGGAAAATGTATGAAAAAGTCTTGACCAACAAGGCTTTTGTTAATTATACCAAAATGACAATCTCAAAAATATACCATAACAACGTACATCATCAATAATAATTACAGGATTAATGTTGTATCGAAAAGTTTCAACTTTTTACTATTATTACTATGATCACTTTTTAAAAAAACCTGAGAAAAGTATCTGTGATTTTGTTGGGATCGGTTTATAATGAGAATTCGATTGGATTTCTCAATTTTTTATACTTTAACAGCCTATAGATCTTAAACCACAATGTTTTCGGCCTTGCCGTTTCGGTGGAATTACTTGTGCATACTGACATATAGTCATACTTATTTGGTCGATATTGATTCTGTTTTTTTTTTGGGCCACTATTCCTCATTCCGCTGGCGAAGTCACGGCAACTATCTAGTTAGAACTTAGCTACCTGATAATTGCTAAGGTTAAAGCTGAAATTGTCGAGTTCCCGAGCGTGGTAATTTATATTACGTTAGCAGTTTAAATTGTTTTAATTAAGCTTTCTTTATGTATAAATTAACTGAAGATTAATTATCAGCTCACTTAGGGTAACTATTCAGGATTAAAGCATTCCTCTTAAGTTTAAAATGGTTTATTCTAGTTTAGGTGCTTAGTATTAAAATGTTTTTTGGTTTTCGACTGTGCCAGACGTTATTAATAATAACTACATCACGACACACACATTGACTCAGCCCTGCACTAAGATTTAATCTTGTATCTTGGCTTTAAGCAATGATATAGTATAAAATACGTAGATAAGAATACAACATTCAAGACCAGAAAGTGTAATAATGTGTCTTGCAATATACAATTAAGTTTCACCTGTCACAAGTCTTGAACACAAACGCCCTTACCCCCCACCGGTTTCCGAACTCTGAACCTCTAGCGTAGCAGTCGACTGCGTCACAGTGGACAAAACAGTGTCTAAGTCCTATACGATTAAAAAAAAAAAAAACAAATAGTTAATTTCAATGACAAAAATAGCTACTTAAACGTGATGTATGATTCAATTCTCCCTAGACTAAAAACTGACTTTAGGTTATGCTCGGTCGCAGTTAAAGTCACGGACAGAAACTACTCTTCTATTATAATAATAATAATTAATAAACCACATCACGACACACACATTGACTCAACCCTGCAGTAAGTATCGAAAGAACTTGTGTCACAGGAACTAAGCAACGATATGGTATAAACTACATAGATAAGATTACAACATCCAAGACAAGCAAGCTAAACAATATGTTTTGCAAATAACATAAAGTTCCGCCCCCGCCGGGATTCACTGCAGGCTGCTTACACCACTGCGGCACAGAGGTCGTCAAAAAAAAGAGCTGTTCGTTAGTCTCACTCAAACTCGAAAATAACCAGATCGATTTGAATGATCCTTTTTTTTACTTTAGAGAACATTAAAAGGTTAACAAAATATCAAATGTTGCCAAATTAACGTGGCAAGTCAACCGATCAGTTTTTAATAAAATTATAAATTAATTTTACATGTTCTATTATTTCCAGTCTCGTTGTAGGACAAGCTTAATCTTCATTTCACTTTAACGATGTTGTTAGTATATTTTTTACTAGACAGTTGAGTGACGACAGAATTATGATTACACGTTTTATTTTTTTTGTCATAAACACCATTAAAATGATAAATCGTTCCGGTGCTATACGAGGAGATATATTTTCCTTATTGCTCTGTTAAGTGTAATAAATTATACGTTAACGCTAAAGAGACTAACTATTACGAAGTTAATATAAGAACGGATTAGGATTAAATAAAAAAGTAGGTTTCAAGCTGTTCATTTTTAGCCAATTTCAAGTTTAGTAGAGATCCGCAAAAGAACCAAGGTCATCGGTATAGCTTTCAGAATTGCAAATCTTAAGACAATTGGCAGGGCACATTGCAGGCAGAACGGATGACAGATGGGTCCGAAAAGTTCTGGAGTGGTGACCGTGTACCAGAAGATGCAGCGTAGGTAGGCCTCCACCAAGGTGAGGGAAGCTGGAAGCCGCTGAATAGGACCGAGCGGTGTGGAGGACCTTGGGAAGACATTAATAATAGTAACTACATCACGACTCACACATTGACTTATCCCTGCAGGTAGTATCGTAAGAACTTGTGTCAGCGAACTAACCAACAATATGGTATGCAAAGGCCTCCCCCTTTGCCCAGCGGTGGACGTCCAGGCTGATGATGATAAAATCTCAAGTATATATTAAAATTCTTTAAAAGTAAATTTAATTAAAACAAGTGTGTTAGTTTTTGTATTTATGGCAATGTCGTTATCCGGATCCGAAATCTATCAATAACAATTGAATGTTGTCTGTTGCCATACGCAAAATAAGAGAACTTGAACGATATAGCAGTTTTATGTTCGACGACTGATACAAAAATTGAGCCTCCCACGACGGAGGATTGGACAAGAAGCCGCGTATAATAATAATAATAAAGCCGAGAAGGACAAGCTCAGCAAGTATCTTGACTTGGCCCACGAGGTGACCGCCATGTGGGATGTTGATTCGACGATCATTGTACCGATAGTTGTTTCAGCGAACGGTCTCATAGCGAAGAGTCTCGACCAACACCTGAAGAGACTCTCGCTAGATAGCTGGATCAAGGGTCAGATACAGAAGGCAGTACTCCCAGACACGGCGCGCATTGTCCGGGGGTTCCTCTCTCTGCAGCCCTAACCACCGGTAGTTTGAGCACTGCCCCGCTTCCGGTGGCACTCTAGTTTAGGTTTTTATAGTGTTTTATATTTTGTATCTGTGTTTTATTTTACTTTTATATGAATATTGTAAAAACCTAAACTATGTATTGAAATAAATAAAGAGAATAATAATAACAACCACATCACGACACACACATTGACTCAGCCCTGCACTAAGTATCGTAAGAACTTGTATCGCAAGTGCTAAGCAACGATATGGTATACACTAAATAAATAAGAATACAAAAATCGTCCCATCGAAATATGTTTAACATGACGTGTACGATCTTGAAGCTTACAATATCTTATTGAGCATTTTCTGTATCGGCTATTCTACACAATACACGGCATGGACAAAAGTCGAAGTCACGGCCTACTTCGCCCTGGGCTCGGTTTACAGTGATACAATATTCATGATTCAATCTCAGAAGTGTGGCGTGGACTTTACGTGACACGAGAGAAAGGCTACAGTTTATATTTCGCCCTTTTGGAAATGGTACATGCTTAGGTTGCCAGAGATCTACAAGTAGTCTAGAGTAGTTAAGTAACAAACCGGTTAATTGTATTTTTAATGAGTAGTTTTGGAGAATAAATATTACATTTGTAGTTCTTGTAAACTTAAATATAATAAATCAGATTTGAACCCAACTGAATTATTAATGCTGGGGAAAATAATATATTGAAAGATTTGGACTAAATACTGAAAAGATTCATTTGGTTTTCTTACTTCTATTTCCGTTTTCTCTGGTTATGTTATTTACTCATTACTTACCTTGCTATGTATTTGATTTTATTACCAATGGATATATATTTACTGTTATCATTACCTCTAGGTCTTATATTATAAGTTACATATCAATATGTGAACTGCATTGCGGGCGATACATTTACACCTCTTTTGTTTGTTGCTGTACATTTAAAACGCTGTAATGTTTCGTTGTCTATAGTTCCAAATACATAAATAAAACTTCTACAGAACAATATTTTGTTTACACACTAACTCTTTTTTCATAATTTCAAAAAATTCACATTAAATTTGTAACGCAATTCTCAAAGGCACGACGAGCCGCAGATCGATGATCGATTGATATACTTTCTAGCATCCTGATATTGGTTTAGTTTTATCAATCCCATATTATCTTAAGAAATATTGTTCTGCTATTGGATGTAATTTTTTTATATACTCGTATAGTGACCGAACAAACGAATGTTTGTTTTATTAATATTGTTGCCTTATTATGGAGTAAACACTTATAAATGTTAGGATCTTAAGACCATGAATAATAAGGAGCTCTACCAAATAGGGACAGTTGCGTCAAAATGCGCCCGCACTAAATCATGATCTCGTGAAATAAATCACCGAAATTTCAGAGCAAATGTGATCCTTCTGGATGTTTATTGTAAGTAAGTATTTATTTAACATTTTCTCTGCATACATTTTAGGGTTAGAAAGTGACGTTTCCTATTTTAATATCGATAAAATTGGTACTTTCGTATTTTTATAGTAAGTAAGGTAAAGTTTTTATATTGTATTATTGTATAAATGACAAATGTTGCATTTTAGTCGACATTTACGTTTTTTTAAGTTTTTAGTCGATTTTTTAAAGTATGGTCCGATTCTCGGTCGACGCTTAAGCTATTTTGGAGGGGAGGCGGGGATAAGAAAATGACTTTAACCCTTTTTTGTAGCCCATCAAAAGAAGAAAAAAAAAATCAAAATTAAAATAAGCAACAAAAGAAAGTATTTCAAATCGAAAATTCCAACACTGCTTGGCAAAGGGTTGCCTTTATACCGGGAGATAAGAAACAAGAATTTATTCCTCTTAGATACGGGAAACATTACAAAAATAATTTACGTTTTAACAACAATACCTATCCATCGTATTAACGGTAGAAGTTCCAGAACTTTCTGCGTAGTCATTCGTAATTGGATGTTTTGTTTATGAATTGTTTATCATGCTTGAATTATTGTTTGTTCAGAGTTCGGACTTATGAACCGGGAATATAATTATGTAGATTTTTTTCATGACTAGTCCAAATCTAGTATTAGGACGTGGTAGCTCAGTTTGTTACGTGCCTTGGTTAACCGACCGATCCGACCCGACAGGTCGAGGGTTCGAGTCTCGGGTTGCCGCACATTGTAGCTGCCATGTTCCTCATTGTGCCCGGATAGTGGCGACAGTTTCGCAACCTGTCACACTGGAACTAAACATAAACATGCGAAATGCGGTGTTTTACACCTCTGCCAACCTCTCTCGAGGGATTACGGCGTTAGTTTATGATTATGTTATGGTATGCAAATCTAGTCCGTGCTGTGAATCTCGAAGCGGAGCTTTAGCAATGTTGTATTTGATTCTTATTGTGATCAACTCGATAAATAGCCACATACAGAAATTGAACGATATTAAGTATCAATATCTACAAACAAGCAGCCAACTCATTTGACGACCTCGGTGGCGCAGTGGTCTAAACAGCCGACTGCTACGCTTGACGTTCCGGGTTCGAACCCCGGCGGGGGCGGGACTTTGTGTTATTTGCAAGACGCATTGTTTCGCTTACCGGTCTTGGATGTTGTATTCTTATCTATGTAGTTTATACCATATCGTTGCTTAGTTCCTGTGACACAAGTTCTTACGAAACTTACTGCAGGGCTGAGTCAATGTGTGTGTCGTGATGTGGTTAATATTATTATTATCTGGTAAATATGGGATAAGTTGTCAGTGACATGTCAACGACATTTTTACTAGTTTTAACTATTGATCTGTTGTATGGTACAATATAAGAACAAGGCATAACAAAGACATCACATATTCATGTCATTACATTTAACATAGCTTTGTTCATTTTTATTTCAGTTATATTTTTATATTTAATAGTCTACTTTTGACAAATGTTGTATTACCATTCACTTTTTTTTATTAATACGCTCGCAAAGGCAGTGACCCCTCGCACTTATTTTGAAAGACCGGTGGGCACACATATCCTAATTAAGGGCGAAAAGGGAATATGCCAGATATTTTTTATTTAGTATAAATCGACACCACATAGATACACAAATCCTTAAGATTTTCTCAAATATCTGACTAAGTTATAAAGATTCAAAGTCTTTGGTTAGACGGAGAGATCCAATATATACAATGACGTCAAAGTACACGGGCGCCATACATCTTCCATAGAAAAGATTGTTCCGATGACCAAGATAGATATATCTACTTTTAATGGTTATTTCTCACTGGTTTCTCGTTCAATTCTAATTCCGTTTCCAATATCTATTTCCACATACTTTACAGTAAATTGATTAATTAATCTAATTAAATTTCATGCATATTCCCTATTATAGTTGAAGGGGACAATTTCCATCTTATTATAAGACATGTACTAAAAGAGTAGTAAGCTTAAACCAGGTTGAAGACATACTTAAATGTCATTACAAGACACAGCATAAACATAAAACAGATAAAGATAAACTTACGCCTTTATTAATCCCTCGGGTGTTAAACACAGCATTTCGCATGTTTATGTTGAGTTTCACAACAGGCTACAAATGTGTCACCACTACAATGAAAGTCGAACCCTCGACCTGTCGGGTCGGGTCGTTCGGTTAACCAAAGCACGTAACAAACTTAGCTACCACGTCCTCAAGACACAGTTTATCGCTAAATGTATGTCGTGATAAGGCAGTATCCAAAGTTATACATGAAAGATTCAAGAAAGTTGCTTGGCGGGAAAGGGAAGTGTCAGTTAAAATTTTCTTAATTTATTGTCTTTTCTTGGAAATCAGCAGAATTTTATGTGTAAAATTTAACCAGCGAATATCTGTAGTGCTATACAAGTGTGGATCTAGTGATATCCGACGATTTGGCTTCTCTTTTCTTCATGTCCCAAGTAACCTATTAGAGCCTAATGTAACAGTACCAGCATTTTACTGTAGGCAGATTAATTATTCCATCTATCAATATTCATATCTTCATAATTTCATTCCTCATCAAAAATTGATAATAAATATTACTTGACATTTGCAAAAACTAGGTTGCGAGTTACTTAAATATGATTATACTATTCATCTACATAAAAAACAGGTCAAGTGTGAGTCGGACTCACACATGATAGGTTCCGTACCATTTTACAAGCTTAACCATTATGTACTTTTTATATGATTTCTTAAAAAAAAATAGAACAAGTTTTTTCTTTTTGAAAAGTCACGTTTCTTGTATGGGAGTCCACTTAATTTTTTAATCTATCTATGTTTTTAGTGTTTGCTATTATAGCCGCAATAAATAGACACTCTATAAAAATCATGTCTAACTATAACGTTCACTAGCGACCCGCCCCAGCTTCGCCCGGTTGTTATGCATGTATTAGATACATATAACCATCCTCTTGAATCTTAATCTATCTTTATAAAAACTGCACCAAATCCGTTGCGTAGTTTTAAAGATCTAAGCATACATAGGGACAGATAGCGGGAAGCGACTTTGTTTTATACTTTGTAATGATGAGATACAGCTGACAGACGGACAGACGAACAGCGGAGTCTAAGTAATCGGGTCCCGTTGTTTACCATTCGGGTATGGAACCCTAAAAACCGTTAGTAACTTGATTCTTTATTCGAATTCTGACAGCACATCTGTCATTGGATCACCAAACGTCACGTAATACCTGACATTCTTGGAATGAGTTAGGAGTAAGGCCAGGATCGCATGATTTATGTTACACGAGATCTTACCTTTCGCCAATCAGTAGGCAGCAGGGGCGGTTCCAGGAATGAAGTTTGTGGGGACTAGATCACTCCTTTATAAAATAACGACCTTTTGAAATGCTTTTTCGGGAGGTATGGCCTTATTATGTAGTTTAGGGCTTTAACTAATTAGGGGCTAAATGTACGAAGAACTCAGATGATTTTGGGGACCACCCCCCATTCTGGATCCGCTAATGTAACGGGCTAGTATGGTTGATACTCATAAGTAATTTCATTTTCATTAGTATGTTGTGAGTTTTATCGCATTCTCTCTCATTCTTTAGTCTAAGGAGACTGTGAGATGTATTAGTAACTGGTTGATATAGTAAATTACAAAATCTGGGGTTTCTTGCCGTTATCTTCCCAACGTTAATTTCCGAAACTTTCCGAAACGATGATCGTGTAATTTTTAACAAAAAGTTAAATGAAATTTGACGATTCTTAGTACTTTTAAAATTAACGGAATAAAATTATTTTGATTTTGTTACTATCCATTTCTACGTAAATAAATATTTAGCTTAACTTTGTTTTAGGGAATTTATTTATTTATACAGTATATAAGTTACAATATTATAACAGAAATACTCTAATCTGATATTGTACTTATATATTATACGAAGATATTTAAATTATATTAATCAATGACGAATGATCCTCGACAGGCATTCAGAAATCACAGCAAAGAATCCTACTAAGATTTATAAATAGAAAAATTGTAAAAAGTATTTTGTTCTTAATAATTAATGGAGCGATCATTCAGAAAATAGGATCTCAGGTCAATTGTTTCAGCGAGATTAATCACTGAAACTTAGAAGGGTCTGTCAGTGGAACATCCGAAGGGCCTGCTGAATAACTCCAACTAAATTAATTTAAATTAAGTGTACTTCATCCAGATATTTTTTGGAGAAATAAGACAGCTGTATCCTTATGGGTATTTAACTGCTAAGGGGGTTGATCATTTTGTTTTTGAATAAACATAGCTTTTTACTAGGTTGGTAGAACCGTTTACAGTTAAAGAAGAAAGGTTTAGAGAAGAACTGGAGTAGTGTCGAACATGTTCAGGTCATACCCGCCACGCTGTCCCACCACTGCAACTCCTGTTCACCAGGATCAACAGTCCTATGAACAAATAATACAGCTGTGCAATGACGCACAAGCTGCGCCCGGACATCCTACCGGTAACGAACTTTATCAAAAGAAATAGGAGTTAGTAAGAAACCGGTTTCACACTAGAGTTGGACTTTTGCCGGTCTTTTGCGGGCTGCAGGAAGCCGCCGCGCTGGTTGCAATGCATGCGGCACAGCATTCTTAGCCAAAGAACATTTCCTACAAGCGTTAATACTAACCAAAAATAATAACGTATTGAAATGACACTGACATTACTCTAGCGTGTGTAAATGTCATTTCAAGAAGATATCTAGAATGAAGATGTGGCGGAAGTTGGAACATGTTTGGATAGAAAATGCCTGTTTTCTTTCAGCTTCAAGAGATCTAAATATAACTATTAGAGATATAATGACACGCGGACGCGTGCAAAGCCAAAAACAAGAAAGTAACTGGCAAGCAGACATACCACACTTATCCATTTGTTGTCGGTTTTCGCACTCGGATCAAAAGGTGACAGCGCGAACGAGTACGACTGTCTACCAAGTCTGCCGCAAAATCAAAGCTTTTTGTTTGCTGTTCCACCTGCTGATGCATCCGTCGATATGTAGGGGTGGCGCAGGTTTAATGTAATGAAATTTTGCAACACTATTGAAACGAGGTTCAAACGTAAACACATCAGATAATATGAATAGTTTGGATTTGAAATACAGATGTAGTATATTTCAATTGAATTTCAGGCGGGGATCCAGTGTTTGGGTAACGTGCTTTCATTGGAAATTAGCTTAGCGTATCGTTTCAAATTCAAATTTCGTATACAGTTGACATTTGAATAGCGCTGTCTTTGTTATCGACGTTAATTAAAATTTATTGTTTTTTTAATTAAATACAGTTTTTTTGTAACTAAATAAATTTGACGACCTCGGTGGCGCAGTGGTGTATATAGCTGACTACTAGAGGTTTAGGGCTCGAATCCCGGCTGGGCCGGAAGTTTGTGTTATTTGCAAGACGCATTGTTTCGCTTTCTGGTCTTGGATGTAGTATTCTTATCTATGTAGTTTATACCACATCGTTGACTAGTGCCTGCGATACAAGATGATATTTTAGTGCCAGGGCTGAGTAATGCGTGTGTTTATGTGGTAAATTAGTGTACGTTTTAATGTTTTTCATATTCATAATTTAAAAAATATATATTTATAACCACAACACGACACACACATTGACTCAGCCCTGCACTAAGTATCGTAAGAATTTGTATCGCAGGTGCTAAGCAACGATATGGCATATACTAAATAAATAAGAATACAACATCCAAGACCGGTAAGCGAAACAATGCGTCTTGCAAATAACACAAAGTCCCGCCGCCGCCAGGATTCGGAACCCGGAGCCTCTAGCGTAGCAGTCGGCTGTCTACACCAATGCGCCACCGAGGTCGTCAGTAATATGAAGTCAAAAAATTAAGATGACATCGAGGAATTGAGTTATTACCTAAAATTAAAGACTGAGAACCTTTAAAAAAACGCTTTTATAAAATGTTATGTGGGACAAGGCATGCTTCAAGATATATTGGGGAAGACAGGGGGTCTTAACATGTTTTTTAGGGTTCCGTACCCAAACGGTTAAAACGGAACCCTTTTACTAAGCCTTCGCTTTCCGTCTTTGTGTCTCTCTGTCAGCGGGCTGTATCACAGGAACCATAATAGGTACTACCGAAATTTTCAGAGAATGTCTATTTCTGTTGCCGCTATAGCGACAAATACAAAAAATATAAAGAAACTATACATTAAAGGGGGCTCCCGTACAAGACTCTTCATTTTTTCTGTTTTTTCTTGTTTCTTGTCTATAGTATTTATATGTTTAAGCTTAAAATATCGTACGGAACCCATCTTGTGCGAGTCCGACTCTCGCTATTAAAACAAAAATTGCCAACTTTTATGTATTACGAGCGATAAATAAAACAGTATAAAAAGCAATCCCATTTTTGCAGCATCACCTTGGGAGGAATCTTTGTAATTTAACAAGCCCAACATATTTTTAGTGTTGCCATAAGCGAAAATTAATTTCGCAGTGCAGGTCCCTAGCCGGTGATTGTCTTGTTAGATTGAAGATATAGACATTGTATAGCAATTTCTTTGCTAATAAATATTTATATCTTTCAGCCCGACGAATTCGTCTTTTTTTAGTACGTGCGAGATCTGGATTGGCACCACTCTCCTTTCTATTTTTGCCGTGAAGCAGAACGCCGGGTTCCCGTTCAAAATATTGGAGAGCCAGTGTAATAACCGGTACGAGAGGTATAACATCTTTACCTCTACATTGGGCAACGCATTAGCGGCGCTCTTGGCGTTCTAGGCAGCAGGTCACCATCTCATTAGGTGAACCGTCTGCATGCCTATGATGTATAAAATAAAGAAATAGTATAACATACTCAGATTTTACACTCTGAAGTTCATCATCATAATCATCAATAGCCGGAAGAAATCCACTGCTGGACATAGGGATCCAAAGAATATTTCCATACGTACTGTTCCTGTGCCTCAAGCATCCAGCTACTCCCTGCACCAGATCAAGTTTAAAGACAGATTAAAAAATTAAAGCAATCAGGGCGTCTACTCCGAAACGACGAAAGCGTATCGGTCGAATATTCGTACTAAAGTCTTTCGATCGGGTCAGTCTGGCTGACAGATCCGTTCAATCCGATAAGACCTTGTTTGAGATACATTCCATCAAAAAGTCTACTCAGAAGACACCGACACAATGATTTCTAATGCAGGGTTATCGTTGATTTTATGTTCGGTCGGTTTATCGGTCGGCCCGAAGTTTCGGTGGCGCCGTTTCTGATTAGGGCTAAAGTATTTTCCCTCGAAAATAATTTTGTAACAGACTCCGAAAATAAGGCTGATACTTCGGAGAGAAGAATAAAACGTCAGAAGTTTCCAAAGTAGCTCTGTGTGTCCAACATGAGTTTTACCTTCGATTGTCGCTTGCGACTGCAGTTACAAATTTGTATGAATTTGGAAGACATCATTTGCATCGGAATGGAGCCCGAACGACTCGTCCGAAAGGCTTTCGGAGTAGGAAAAATTCATTTTTAGTACTTTCGGAGTAAAAAAAATACTTTTTTAGTACTTTCGGAGTAGGAAAAATTCGTTTTTAGTACTTTCGGAGTAGGGCCCCAGTTTCAAGCTTAACTAAACGTCAAAATATAGAACAACGCGACGTGACTGTTCGGATCTAGATTGACGGGCAACCCCTTCTTAATACGCCCGTTTGTCAAGCAAAGGGTTTAGATGACAGAATGCTGTCAGTTCCCAAAGCTCAACTGATAATGGTTCTCTTAGGAAGGGAGTCAATGATCCATTAGAACAAAAACCTTACCAATTTCGCGGTTTCTGAACAAAAGAAAAAACCGCTGGTCCCATTTCCACATTTAAGTGCAAATGAACTATTTCTTTTATTTATTCCACTTATAAAAGACTATCTTTTGCTCTCAACTTTGTCTGTGAAGATTTAGATTTTTTCATCCCTCAGGAACATGCTTTCGGAATAAAAGTTTATTTTATCTTAATTAAAGCGATTAACTATCCGTGTGTCAAATTTCATACAAATCCTTTCAGCAGTTTTACCAAAAACCATAGCAAATAAAAATTTACAGGAAACAATAAGCTTGTGTAATGCCAATAGGTTTTTCATTGTACAAAATAAAATAAGAAATCCAAAAATAATATAAATTTGCTACTACCTTGAGTGTACATGTGTCTATGTAGGAAGTGTGTGTTAAGTTTGTGTATGTGGGTTCGTTGTGTAGGAATATATTAGTAAGATTGCTTTTCAAGATATAGATATAGGAAATTTAAAATTTTATTTATTAAATTGAAACCTACACTACTTGTGCATAGCGAGGGTTTCGCTTTTCCGGGCCTCTTTGCGTTCCCGGGAATCGGGAAATATTTTTTTGCCTGTCCCGGGAATTCTCGGTACCCGCGAATTTTAAAAACTTATGTCAGTAAAGCTAAAATTCCGGATTTTATAATTGAATAAGACATTATTTCGTTTTCACATAACTAATTAAAGAATTTTAATTATTTTAAACTATAAATAATTAATAGATTTAAAAAATCTCAGAAATAATTATAAATTATTAATAGATTTAAAAAATCTTAAAACCCACGTTTTTAAATGGCCTAAAAATAAGAAAATAACCCAACGGGGCTGAAAGAGGGGCCACTCAAAACGTGGGGACGTATCTTTACAAGTTACACCCACGATCTATACACGCCATTTAAATATGTCCCATTAATAATCCCTTAAATAATATACACACCACGTTTTGAGTGCCCGCTCTTTCAGCCCCGTAGAGTTATTTTCTTATTTTTAGGACATTTAAAAACGTGGGTTTTTAGATTTTTTAAATATATTAATTATTTAATCTAAATACACATATTTCACATGAACTTTTTTAAAACGTCACGCAATACCACCATAGCTTGCTGTTTCTATAATTAAGACATGTCAAAGTCAAGTTTTCAAAGAGATAAAATAATTGGAGTCTCTCATCCTTATATCAAATATGCTGATACAGGAATATTATTGATGATCTACTGAACCTTTCGAATTATTTTTCTACTAATCATTTTATATCAGCTAATAATTTATTTATATTACAGTAATGTTTTAGAAAGGGTTTTTTTTTAATTACACTTCATTCATGAGCAAACAAGCAAACGGTTCCCCTAATGGAAAGTGATACCGCCGCCTATTAACCCGCCGATGCCCTTGATGTCGTGAAACAACAAGAGCAGCCCCAAGCGCTGCTCATGTAGAGGTAAACATGTGCCAGTAATAACACTGGCTCTCCAATCCTTCAAACCGAAACACTGCTAACTGCTTCACGGCAGAACTAGAAAGGAGGGTGATACCAACGCAGACGACCTCGCACGTAGATCTACCACCTGTATCTTTGATATTTATTCGTAAAATATCATAAATTCACGCCGTAATTAATCCCTCAAGAGGGGTAAGCAGAGATGTTAAACACCGCATTTCGCATGTTTATTAAATTTCTAAAAATATTTCACTAATAAATATTCCCTGATCTAACGTAAATCCAATCTATTTTTATTTTATGTATTTCCTCCTTTATACAAACTTAACCTTCTAATTAAGAAAAATTATTAGAGACATCGTATTTTTTAGTAGCTCATATCCTGCTACAACATGCAATTTTTTGTATTGCCTTTTGTTGAAATCGATTCGAAGGTTCTGGCATTAATAGGTAACAGTTGTCGCTTTAACAATGTTACTATGGAAATAGACCAAATTTATTCAAATTTTAATTCGAATTCAAAATGTTTTTTATTTAAATATACTTAAAATAAGAGCTTTAAAATCGTCTTTTTTATCTACCACCGGTTCGGAATGCTATCTACGGGGAAGAAGCCGACAAGAAACCTTTGTAATAAACTTTATAAATGGATTTTTTATTTAAGAAGAACTTTAAAAATAAATCTAAAAACTTACCTCAAATTAACTAAAATAACTCTTCGCACTCAAACTGAATTCACTTTTAACTTATTTCAGTATGCGAAAGTACGAAGTTGATCACTCAACTACGCGACGAGAGTATTTGTAGGTTAAGCCGCGTCGACACTGCACCGCGAACGTTACTAAACTGAGCGCCTGAAAAACATGAGATAGCATTTGTAACAGTAAAGCAACGTTGACACGAAGTAAGCAGTTAAGTAACAAGGGACGCGATCGCTTGGTTATTGCTGACTATGTTTTAATGTTATACTTGTACAAACAATATTTTTGTATAAGAACAAATGCCAATTGTTTTAAATAAAATAATTATACTTACTAATGCGTAAAGCTTAATATAAAGCAAAAAGTTTATGTTATATAATAAATTCCATTTCAAATTTCACTCGAAATATCTTATAAAATGACCTTTTTAATGTACATACTTGTATGTCTTATCTGAGACCCTATGAACTAAACTCTG
Source organism: Choreutis nemorana (assembly GCA_949316135.1). Taxonomy (NCBI): domain Eukaryota; kingdom Metazoa; phylum Arthropoda; class Insecta; order Lepidoptera; family Choreutidae; genus Choreutis; species Choreutis nemorana. Next base: position 881,012 of record OX438619.1, on the reverse strand, counting down.
TATATTTTATATTGATTGCCTGTTTGAGATATCAAATAAACAAATGGATCAATAATTTAATAATAATAATAATCACATCACGACACACACATTTACTCAGCCCTACAGTAAAATTGAAGAAGTTAAAGTAAAAAAGAAGTATCGCAGGTTCTAAGCAATGCTATCGTATAAACGATGGTAAAAATACTATAGCCAAGACCGGTGAAAGAAACAATGCGTTTTGCAAATAACAGACACATCCTCCTGCTAGCATAGCAGTTGGCAGTTTACTCCACTGCGAAACAGAGGGCGACAAAAAAATCTATTTATAGATGAATACGTATTCATAGATGTTTGCATCACCATGCACACACTGGTAGAGGCGCAATATGACTTTTAGCCACTGTTGACTGAGCATTGTCTCTCTGTCACTTAGGTCTCTAATTTTTAGTTGCCTCAGTGGCGCAGTGGTGTGAACAGCCGATTGCTACGCTAGAGGTTCTTGTTTCGAATGCCGGCGAAGCAGAACTTTGTGTTATCTGCAAGACGCATTGTTTCGCTTACCGGTCTTGGATGTTGTATTCTTATCTATGTAGTTTATACCATATCGTTGCTTAGTGCCCGTGACACATGTACTTACAATATTCACTGCAGGGCTGAGTCAATGTGTGTGTCATGATTTATTGTTTTTATTTAGTCAAGTTACTATAAAATATAAATAGTTCAGGACTAAACTCGTCTGAACGAAACTTTACAAACTCAACTGTATACTGAGCTGGCGAAATTTGGCAGCAGTTTCCAAAAGTTCTTATTACCCATTTCTATAATAGCTAACGATATAGATTAGTGAGCTTTGTTAATTCGTAACGTTACATCCATTTCGGTTTAGCTTTTTATTTAAGAGCTCAGAATTTATGAGTTTTGTTTATATTGCTTGTTCAGTTTAATATTATTGCAGTAATAAAAATTATGTGCTATTAGAAAGGTAAGCTTACGACTTTTATAGTACTAATGTAGCTTTATGGTACTGTTTAATGGAAAAGTCGCGTAACGTTTGCAACGGCAGTGGTATCATTCATGTGATGCAGTAATTTAAAAAAGGTATATTTTTTTGTTTCTATAGTACTAATACCTCGATTTATTGATGATCAAATTACTGACATATTTTTTATAAATAATGATAATAATAATCGCTTATTCGTTTGATTTATGTATTCGGATCCAGGTGTAATTTCTAATTTAATTATTGCCTCAACAAAAATTTGCCCTTCTGGTGTACAAATATTAGATAATGAAAATTGAAAATTAATCCAATTAAATAATGTCAAACTTAAAACTAAATATAATTCAAAAAATTTTAAATCAAAAAAATGCTGTATGTCATAAAAACATTGCTGTATTAAGTTTTTTTTAAACAACCTCTTTCCCTCTGATTTTGAAACCCTTTCTAAGTTTTGTAAAGGAATTTCCCCTTTCTACAATTTATGTGAATCTTATGCGACTTGAAATATTATGTGACATCATGTAACATGCAATTTAAATCCAATATCAGAATTCGTAGCAATCTCGTAGCCGTGGCTACGACGGCTACGTTCGCTACGCCGTAGCTCTCGTAGCAGGTACATAACAGATAGCAACGTTTTACATGATTTACGATATTTGACATTTACATCGTTCTATCAATTTAGTAAAAAAGAGCTGTCCGTGAGTCTCGCTAAAATTCTACGACGGCTGGACCGATTTGAATGATTTTTTTTCTTTTGGAAGGAACACATCAAAGGTCAAAGCTAAATTATTTTGTCTGTTTGTATATTTATTTATTTTTGTTATGATTCTACAGTGATAATTTTAATATTAAACTAAAACACAGACCAACACACAAAAAACACACACATATACACAGAATTACACACCCCTTTTGTCCTCCTCTCTTTTGTGTTACAACGTAATAAAAACCTCGCTTAGGTTGAGATAATTAACTTTTGTTTAAATTATAATTATATGCTGTTGGTTTCAAAATAAAATAAAATATGTATTTATATGAAATTTATTTGCAAAACAGAAATTGAATACATAATAAAACATATAAAATAGAGTATGCCCGTAGCACTGGCTGCATTTACACGCTGTGTAGCGATGCTCAACCTTTGAGCGAAAAGGAAACCAACGTTACGGTCACGACTCTCTTTTTTTTAATTAATAAATTAAAATTACGAAAAATCTTTTGAAATTCGCACCCCAAGAACCCGTAGTCTCCAAACCGAACGGCTCAAATATGTAATTGTTACCCAAAGATACATATTTGCGCTTTTTGGCTTCTTCAGCAAAAGAAACGGCTGAACCAGCTTGAAGACATGTTCTAGGGAGATGGGAAAGAGCCAAGGAATCAACACAAGTGACATCCGAAACTAAGGGAAATAAAAGTTTATTTGCAGATCACACATAACACAACACAAACTCACCCCGTAGTCCCTCGAGAGGGGTTGGCAGAGGTGCTTGCTACACACCGCTTTTTGCATCTTCATATATAGTCCCAGTGTGACAGGTTGCAAATCTGTTGCCACTATCCGGGCCCATTGGAAAACATGGCAGCTACAATACGGCAACCCGAGACTAGAACCCTCGACCTGTCGGGTCGGATCGGTCGGTTATCCAAGGCACGTAACAAACTAGCTACCACATCCTCGCACTTTTATTTGCAGATCACTTATAGAACTATTCCAAAAGTCATTAGGGACGAAGATATTTCGATACTTCAACCTTGTAACGCTACACACGGACAGGCAGATAAATAAAAAAGTTGCCTAACAATTTATTCAATTACCTATATTAAAAATTTAACTCCATTATGCACTGGAGAGTATCGTCCGTCAAAAAGAGCTTCTTACACTGGACAGAATTATGTTTATTACTCGACTACGGCGAAGCAAAACGAGGGTTATGGTTTTAACCGATATGTATGTATGAATGTTCATCTGTTCCCGCATAACTTCTAAACCACTTCCACGCTAAACCACCACCAACATCACCACCACGGCTAAATTAAATACTTCACAATTTCAGATGAGAATATTTTCTTGTTCCTTACATTTTAGACTCGGTTTTCAATAGTCGGGTTTTAGTTTTTAAAACAAGAGATCGACGACTGTTTCATTTATTCCATATCACAAAGACGGTTTGACTGAAGTTGTGTTGTGTATGTACATGTTGATTTAGTGTGTTTAACGTTAACTTAGCATAAGGTTTGTTAGTGCTGCATGCATGCTGCTCATATAATCACTAGTTCTATGTGAGTAGCATGGTACAATCACCACCTTAAGGTGGAGTTTTGCTTGCAGGTTTTGCGGCTGGGGATTTTCATACTATAGTTGTGAATGGATGAGATTATCATACTTTTAAAACAACATCATGATTTCAATGAATGATTTGCTTCCTTTACCGTCATTGGTAATAGAGATTTACTACGGCCAATTAGGAAGGCGCTTGCGATTCAACCCCTAAAACGTAGTATTATCGCGTACAGAGGAATTTCGATGGCAAATGATACTCCGTAGCAGACCTCGACTGTACACATTTGTTATGTCACTAGAAGACGTCATTTATAAATAATTTCATTTTAATTCGTATATTGTGACATGAGCTTTATTGCATTCTCTCACCCTAGACTGTAAGATTTATTCGTGGCTAAGTATAAAACATGTTGAAATACAAAATTACAGAATCTGGGGTTTGTTGCCGGTATCTTCCCCGAAATAAATTTTCCGAACCGTTGGTCGAGTCATGTTAACGGTTAATTTGACGATTCTAAATACTTTTTTTAAGTTTACGGAACAAAATTATTTTAATTTTGATTTTTGATTTAAGGTTCCACATGCTACCGCAGTGTGCGTGTATATGTATTAACACAGCCATAGCCGACCTGTCTTTGAGACATTCAATAACTGTACACTACTGCACACGTCACGCATGTCGATGTTTACGATGGTTTTACGGGCGTGTCACGGACGAGGCACGGGCGACTGTCGTCCGTGTCGCGTGTTAAAGTTTATAGCTTCAAAGTCACTTTTTTAAATTGCGAGAAGATTCTCTATTTTCAAATAAGACAGTGCTGGGTTGCTGTAAATGACTTTAGGTATTAAAGTACTAGTTTTTTTAGACCTCTGTGGCGCAGTGGTATAAACAGCCAACAGATACGCTAGAGGTTCTTGGTTTTAATCCCAGCGGGGGCGCAACTATGTTATCTGCAAGACGCATTGTCTCGCTTACCGGTCTTGGATGTTGTATTCTTATCTATGTAGTTTATACCATATCGTTGCATAGCGCCTGCGATACAAGTTCTTACGCTACTTACTGCAGGGCTGAGTCAATGCGTGTGTCGTGATCTGGTTTATCTTTTTTTTTTTCTTCAGCAGAAAGGAAAATGGGGAGAAGTTCAAAAAGGTCACATGGTACGAAGTTCGCGGGGTTATCTAGTACTCAGTGTATGTTGTAGTAGTTTGAGTACTAACAAAGTCGGCTATAAAATACGCTAGAGATCATTGTGTCACTCACGGTCACGTCAGAACTCAAATATCTAATTTCCGTTTTCGTCGCTCCTACTACATGTATGGAACATCTATTAATCCAATTTATACCGTATTTTCTTTTATTTTATTTATTTAGGGACGTCTACAGCAAGTACATTACACAAACATATAAAAATCACATATTATAAACAGAAACTGATGTACATGCCTATAACGGACGAACACAACATTTACAAAGGTTACACACATATACTAAAATAAAACAGGATTTCTTCATTTCTTTATGAAAAAGTCCGATTTCCGATAATATCCAATAACTTGATTTCTTGCTCGCAAAGGATATGCTTTCAGTGTTTTTTGATATAAAAATTAAGCACTAAGACTAGGTGATCTACTACTTTGCTACAGCATGTTACAAACTTCCCCTATTTCACCCCTCAGGGGATGAATAAAAATACTTCATTTCTGAACCATTCTTTTAGTTCGAATCTAATATTTAATCATTTTGACGTTAAAATAAATAAAATTATAAACAAACTTCTTTAAGGATTCGCCACAGTAAGTGGAAAAGGTGTGGTCGAGCCATATTTCAAGCATATTATATATTAATGCATGTAAAATATTCTGAAGTGCTGAGAAAAAGAAGCTGGAAATTTCTTGGCTAGAGCGGTTGTCTCTAAGGAATTTGTCTTAAAGCTTACAATATCTTATATGGAATAAGCGACTCCAACAGCATTTTGATTGGCAAAAAAATCTGCATAAAATAAAAATATATATATTTTAAGGTGTTTGAAAAAATTTGGATCAAAAATAATTTATAATAATTCACGACACACATTGACTCAGTCCTACACTAAGATAATGTACCGCAGGCACTAAGCAATGATATGGTATATACTACATAGATAAGAACACTACATCCAAAACCAGAAAGTCCTATCTATTCTTTATCCCTATGTACTTGGTACAGATGGTAAAATAAGCTTTACATAACAAGCGCAATATCAATCCTTATGCTGTGCAACTTAAGAACGGTACAAAGCCCAAATTAGGTTGATCCATGGCCGTATGTACTCTTTTATAATTAGTAAATGTGTAATAAGTAATTACGTGACTCGGCAAAGTTCGTTATCCATAAAGTTTACTATTAAGTTGTCATAAGGCGCCATTAAATTAATACGATTATTGATGTATAGTCAGCGGTCGGTAATCTTCGTGAAATCAAAGAAATTCCAAAGTAGTTATCTCTCTGTCATAACATCAAAAAGGGGAAAGACACAGCCTCTATGTCGCTGTCACGCTTCTGTACTAAGAGATGACCAAGTAGATGAGTATCTTTTTAAGGTACCCAAAGGATGCCATGATGAACTATCACCAAGTCTTCGTAACAACAACAAATAATTTAAAAATTAAGGATACATGAAACGTGTTTTTGAGTTTTTAAAGTTTCCTTTGTGAGAGTCCAACTCGCGCCTAGCCTTTGTTCTCTTAAATTTGATTGTAGGTCTTAAAGATTAGAAATAAATTTAACGCATTGATTTAACAATAGATATACAAGTGGTTGATAAAAATTACCATTTGAAAGCACGTATTTAAATTCCATTTATTTATTTTACAACAACAATTTTACATTTTGGTATAGAACTTATTGCGTTCACACTAGGCCTGTGTTGTTAGACCCTAGTAGAATAAACAATTTAACATTGATGGCGCTAACTGAACTAATAAAATTATAAAAATTACAATAAAATAAGTATTTTATAAACAGGTAACGTGAAAGGCTTGATAAACAATAATAATGTTAAAATTACCAGAAACTATTACTGTGTATATAAGAACATATAAATGCATTTAAAAAAAGAGAGTCGTGACCGTAACGCTGGACTGCATTTCGCTCAGAGGTTGAGCATCGCCATACAGCGTGGCAATGCAGCCAGTGCTATGGGCACACTCTATTGTTGACATGAATATCAGGTTTTTTAATGGATTAATTAAATTAACTCATTTAATACATACATGTGCAAATGAGAGCTAGTTGAAGAATGGTAATATAATAATAAAAATGTTGTTTAATATGATTAATAAAATTCCAGAAGTTTTTCAGTACTGCTATAGTTTAGTTTACTGAGAAATTCATTTAGCGTGCGTTTTACAGTATGCCGGCTGCATGAAGTCTTCAACAAACTCTCTAAACTAATACATTTAGAGAGTTTGTTGAAGAGGAATGGTTGCAACGTAAAAGGGAATCGATGGGAAATCGAGTGAGTGTAAGTAAATAACAATTTGAATTTAAATAGGGGAAATTCGGAATTCTGCATATACTATACAGATTTTTTTTAATTTTAATATATACACAAAGAAGTGCATGTTAACACATGAAATAATCAAATTATTATTTAATTTTATTTATTTAGGGACGTCTACAGCAAGTACATTACATAAACATATGCAAAACACATAGTATTAACAGAATCTGATGTACATGCCTATAACAGACGAACACAGCATTTACAAAGGTTACACATACAGTACACAAAAAAAAATAGGTCACAAAAATAATATCATTGGTTTAGATTAAAACATTGCACGAAAGATATATATAGTATATATATACTACTCAAAACAAAATAAGGGCCACGAGGTATTTTTTCATTTTGGTGTAAATTATTAAACATTTACATATTGAAAGTAGTAAAATATTGAGTCTACAAACTCTTTGATACCTAAACTTTTTAATATTGTAGTATTCATCTAATGCTGGCAATAATTTTAAATAAAATTTGAATTTAAATTATTTTAGAAAATTTTGATCCCATTTTCTTTGTCGTTTTGCTTTCCTTAGCTTCTTGGTTTATTAGAAATTATCAGAGTTCATTGATATCTCGAGTCAGAAACATCTTTTGCAATATGCCACAAGCACGCAGGCGTCATATGGACTCGCTGACAGCAACCAGAGCCGTTACAATGATTGAAGAAGGTCATTCGCAGCGATCTGTGGGTTTGCAATTGGGATTTTCTTCGAAGAGCTGGTTCGGGCAGTGTTTGCAATTGGGATGTTAGAAGAAGACCTGGTTCGGGCAGGGTTCGCATTACAACAGCTCAAGAGGATCGTTACATTCGATTAAGTGCGCGCCGAGATCGCACAACGACGGCCCGCAAGCTGCAAAATCGTTTACGGCTCACAACGGGTACTCGTGTCAGTGACCAAACTATTCGTAATCGATTGCATGAAGACCAGCAGGCATCAAGAAGGCGAGTTGTCCGTGTTCCATTAACCAGAAATCATCGTGCAAATCGTTTAAGATATACCCGTCAACATTTGGACTGGGACATAAACCAATGGGGCATGGTGCTCTTCACAGACAAATGCAAAGTTAAATTTTTTAACGACGATCGGCGTATTAGAGAGAGTATGGAGAAGACGCGGCGAGAGATTTTCAGAAGCCTGCATCCATGAAGTCGATCGTTTTGGTGATCCAAATGTAATGATTTGGGGCGGGATAAGCTTACACGGCAAAACTGAGCTCGCTATTTTAAATAAGGGTACTGTTACTGCTCAGCGGTATATTGAGGAAGTTGTCAGACCACATGTGATCCCATTTGCCCAGCGAGCGGGTCCTGGATTCATCTTGATGCAAGACAATGCTCGTGCACACACGGCTCAAGCGACTCGGTTTGTACTGGAAGCGTCTCAAATTCAAGTCTTGCCGTGGCCGGCGAACCGGACCGGCACGGACCGGTCCGGTGCGGACTTAAATCCAATAGAGCACATGTGGGATCAGTTGAAACGAAGAGTTAGAGACGGTGATCAGGAAATCCAAAACCAACAGCAACTCATCAACGCTGTTAAAAGGGCCTGGGAAGAGATTCCAATGGAAAATGTCAGGCATTTGATTGAGAGCATGCACTCCAGGCTTCAGGAGTGCGTAGCGAAACGAGGAGGGCATACGCGTTACTAAAAGATGAGCATGGAGTATTTTCTTTTGTTTTCAGTAACTTTACATTGTTTTTATTTTTAACCCTAAATGTGTTTTTTTCTTTCAAAAGCAAATAACAATATATTGGTTTTATTATTTTCATGGTACAGGCAAAATACCTCGTGGCCCTTATTTTGTTTTGAGTAGTATATAGCTCTAAATATTGAAATCTGAAAGATCCTGAACCTAATGAGAACTATTTTGACGACACAACATCTCTAACGTTTTTTTATTTTTAAATTCAGCTCTGGTAAGTTTATTCGCCCGTTCATTTCGCTTACTTTTCCCAAGTCAACTGACTATGAATTAAGGCGATGCACAGATCTTTTTTAAATTAGATAAACAATCAAGTAACAGAAAACCTCCTCACCAAACGTCCTAGGTGGACTTTTTGTATGGTATGATTGGCTAAATTTGTCAGTAATTATATTGTTCCCACGTTTTTATACACTCACTTTTCTTGTTTGTTTGTTTGTCGTTCCGGTTGGATTTTTGCAACTCAATTTTGAGGCACTTTCCGATAATCTAGCAGGCTGAAGTTTTCAGGGTAGCTTCAAACCCGATAACAATGCAATTTACAACTATAAAAACGGCTGGACCGGTTTTGATAAAATTTGTATGGAATGACTTTTGAGGCAGTTCCCGATAAGTTAGCAAGCTGAAATTATCGGCAAACAGACAAACAACAAAGATAAAATAATTAATAGATTTAAAAAAATCGAAAAACCCACGTTTTTAAATGTCCTAAAAAAAGAAAATAACCCTAAGGGGCTGAAAGGGGGCACTCAAAACGTGGGGGCAAAATATTAATTATTTCATTAACATATCTCAGTTACGTGAGTGATGATGTGGTTTCAAGTCTCGGGTTGTGTCCGGATAGTGGCGAAAGATTTACAACCTGTAAAATGGGACTCAAAATAAACGTTCAAAATGCGGTAGTTGATACCTCTACCAATCCCTCTGAAAGAAATACGGGCTAGTTTATGTTATATTGTGTTGATACACCTGCCCGTACTGTTATTATGGTTGATTTAACTTTAATGCGAATGTTTCTTAAATAATTTATAATCTGTTTTTAATTTGATGATACCTAAAAGAGAAGTTTTGTATGGGATTATGTATCTGCAAAATGACAGATTGGCGAGACAATGCTACTGTTATTATGAAGACAAGAAGTATTAGGTATTAGGTGCTATGAATAATATAATTGATTTCTTTATAGTGTAATGATTGTTATTATAATATAAATAAATAATGATGTTATGGAAACTTTAAAGGTAGGTGTTCAATTCTTGTTACTGTGATATTACCATATGACATAAGCACCAATGCTGTGAACAGCAAGCACCAATGCTGTGAACAGCTATTATTGATGTATATAAACACCGTGATCACCTTAAAGTATTGTATAGTTGTAAGTATTTACATTGTTAAGGTTTTTTTTTTTTTTTTTAATAAATCCACAGGACACACATCAGACACAGAAAATAACTTATAATTAAACGCCTAAGGTACATATGTGTGTCCCAATTAAGGACTTATACAGCATTTACAAAATTATAAGCTACATAATTGAATTAAAATTTAGTATATAAAATGAAATAAAATTGAGAGAAAATTAACAATGATATGAAAGAAAACAAATATATAACAATTAAAGGAAAACAAACAAAATTAAAATCTAATAGACATTCATAGTATTCCCAGCAACTTGCACTTGAACATGTTAAAATGGTCACCGAAAATATCTAAGTTATATGAATTTTGGCTGTGAGTTGTACTGTTTACATATTCTTGAATATGGAGAGTTGTGACCAAGGTTGGTACGAGACGAAGGAACATTAAACAAATTGGTGATGGGGTGGCGTGGCGTAGAGCGTGGTACATAGAGTTGGATGTTGTTGGTTACACGGTTACACGATATTTGTTGGTTAATGACTTTGTATAGAAAAAGAAGATCGGAATATTTACGCCTGTTATGAAGGCAATTCATTTTAAAATTATTCAGCCTGAGGTCGTAGGTGGCGCGATGGGATTCTTTTAAAATAAAAAAAATGCAGGATTATAATAAGTGCAATACCTCACCTCTACAAAAAAAAAACTTCAAACTAATATTATATATAACCTATAATTAAATATATTTGCGTGAACACTGGAAACTATTGCATGCCTTACTTTTGTTGTAAAACGTGTGAAACAAAAATTTTCAATGACATCTTTATAATAATGTACTTTGTTTTAGCAAATAATTAACCATATCATACCTTACCTTAACTGTAGTTCCTTTTTCCATCCATAGATAGTTTTAATTAATGTAATGTGTGCGTGTGTGCCGTATTAATTAAATTAAAATAAATAAATAAAGCGGTGCAGCAACAAAAAGTGGCTGGCGATCCGACCCAAGGTACATTTGCGCAGCGCCTTAATGCAAACCGTATAAAAGTTTGGCGTCCTGCTGGCATAATTAGACAGAGATCTGACTACACTTTGACAACAACTTTACTCTACAGCACCTATTAAACTGCTAATGCCCGATGTTAAAACTTTCTCAAGTTTAACAAGCTCAAACTGAAGAATGAACTCCCTGGCACAGTGGCGGCGTAGCGTTGGGATCTCCCAACATACAACATATCTATGTAGGGTCGCGAGTTACCTGTTCAAACCGCTAGAAATTATTTGTATTTTTGAACCGTTGTCACCCTGATGCCTGGTACCCAGTGGCGGTACTGTCATACAAGCCCAAAAGCCCGGCTTGCCCTATCGAACCAAGGTAAGTTCGCACTCTCGTTCATTCATTACTTTTCTAATCAAATAACAATATGCTTTGCATAGCATGGTTCAAAATGTATCAAATCAAGTATGAAGTGTAGATTTAAGAGTAATGAGGCAATAAGACATTTATCGAAATGAATTATGAAAACTACAATAACGTATCTCTCGGCTTGCCCTATTCTAAAACTCTAGGCACGCCACTGCCTGGTACCCGGGGTGGAACACCCCCCTTCGTCGCTACCCTTACATGTATTTCCCAAATTATTACAGCATGCCGTTCTTCATTAAAGGTAAAACTTTAACATCCACAAAAGCGTTAGGGACCTTTTAAGTTAAAAGATTCTAATATGATCGGCAACGCTTGGCACCCACGCATCTTATCTTGATGATAGTACTTATTAAGAAAAAGGTTCTTATTGGGTCAACAATGCGTGCATCGTTCCCTTGGTATTGCAAACGAAAAGGTAGTTACAGGGTTGCCAACGCGTGCGTGGTGGCCCTGCTATTGCAAACGTCCTAGGCTGCGGTAAATTCTTACAATTGCTCACCTTAGTAATAAAAATTAATAGATTCTTACAAACATATTATGCATATATAATAATAAATCTTTATTTCGGACATTGAATCCATAGTGGTAAGTGTTGGGTTAGTTAAGGTTAGACTTAGAAGTATGTTAGTATTGCTAGTTATATAATTTATAATTTACATTAGATTGCATTGGTTACATTATTTAACACATCTAGTTTTTAGGTGTGACCATCCCCACCCAGTGTTTCTGGAAGGGACAGTCAAACCTTGCCGCTACACTTTTTATAATGTTGGTACTGTCATGAAGGCGGTGCAGCATTGATGCCGCTTTTTGCGCATTACCGCCTCGTACCCATTTACATGCGCCTCGGCAATGTGAACTCTTTAATTATAAAATAACATATAAAGGGAAATATTTGCATAGTATCTCCTTAGAAACCATTTTTTTTTACAAATGATCATAGAATGCATCTAAACTCGTTGAAGAAGTAAGTGTTAAGTATTCAAAAGTTATACGAAAAATCTACATTTAAATAGAGTTGGTTGTAACAAATTGTAAAGAAAAGTTTTAACGAGTGATGATTTCATACGAATGTTTCCATTACATTAGCAACTTTATTTTCTTTTGTCGATAGTTCTTTTATTTTATACTATTAAGGCTTCACAACAAACAGTGATTGAATTCTTAAGAATATTGATATATGCTATCATTTTTAGTCAATTTGAATCGTTGAAAGAAAAAATGTATATGCATGGATTTACATGTTTTATTTATTTTAATTTGGTTTGCAAGTTTATACTCGTCTTCCAAAAAACAGTTTGGTTAAACAATCTATTTTTAGACATAATGGGCAAACAAGGAGACGATTCACCTGAGTGGAAAGTGATACCGTCACTTATTGACACGACGATGTCTGGAACACCAATGCGGAGAAAAAGAGGGTATACCTCCCGGGACAATAATTACACTGGCTCTGGAAACGCAGCGAACTGCTTCACGAAAGGAGAGAATGAAAAGAGACAATCTCGCGCTTAGATCTACCACCTGTAAAAATATTATACTCAGATATATCTTATTTTTATTTATTTCATTGGATTTGCGTGTTTATGCTCGTCTTTAAAAAACACCAGTCTACTTTATCAGCTTCCAAGCATTTAATATACATTCGAGTATTTCTACTCGAAGAATTATTCTTCTTTTAGGGTCGTGAAAATTTCATTAAAGGTATTTTGTTGTTAGAGTTCTTAAGTAAACTTAAAGTAGACGCATTGCAGTGTTGGAGTTTTACGAAACCACTTTTGTGAAGTTATATAATTAGACTTAGAAGGGGTTGTTTTGGGACCGGGGTAGCTTTAAATTGTGTAGCTTAAACACGTTTCGTCACCGCTTGAAACAGTAATGGCATTACTAATTGTTAACCCTTGTATCACCAAAAAGGCAGTCCACGTTATTGTTCATATAAAATCTGGTTATTTATTTTATACAACGTCATAGGCAAACAAGCAGATGGTTCTCCTAATGGAAAGTGATACTAATGATAAAGAAACGACAACAATGCCCCTGATGTCGTGGAACGCCAAGAGCTCCGCATATGCGTTGCCCATGTAGAGGTAGAGATGTTCTACCAATCGTGCATGTAATTACACTGGCTCTCCAATCCTTTGAACCGAAACAGCGAACTGCTTCACGGCAGAAATAGAAACGTGGGTGGTATCAACTCAGACGATCTCGCACATAGATCTACCACCTGTATCTTTGATATTTATTCGTAAAATAAAATAAACTCACGCCGTAATTAAGTTTGTGTGTGTGTCTATTTGTTTCTATAATTTTACTAAAAAGTTTATATTGTTGAATCTTCAATATGTTTCCATATTTTGAATCAATAAATAAACCACATCGCGACACACACATCGACTCAACCCTGCAGTAAGAATCGTAATAACTTGTCACAGGCACTTGGTATAAACTACAAAGACAAGAATACAACATCCAAGACCGAAGCGAAACACTCGTCTTGCAAAAACACAAAGTTTCGGCTATTGCCCGGAATAGAAACCAGAACCTCTAGCGTAGCAGTCATCAACCACTGCGCCAGAGAGTTCGTGAGAATTAAGATGTAGGTGTGGTTTGCATGTAACGAGCAAACGTGTTGGTTCGAATCTATTGTATTTGGTTCAATTGTAGTATTGTTATTCCAACTCACAAAGAAGGTTCGACTTTAGTTGTGTTAGTTTTGACAGGCGTGTACATGTATAATGTTTCAGTGTGTGTAACAAAGTTAACGCACACTAGATCGATATGCATATACATGTCAAATCACAGCCACAGTGGAACGATGCAGTGACAGTTCAATTATTCTCAATAGATGCTGTCCGTACACTTAGTGGCAAAATAATAATAAATCATAAAATTAAAATAAATTTCATAAAAATAAATAATAATCATCTGATGATATTATTATATGCAGTTAAGGACTGGCTAGTGTAGGTTAGGATAGGAAACTCTGTAATGAGATGGAGGAGGCCTTCACTTGAAGATAGGTCCAAAGGGTAACTAATACAAATTAGATAACTCAAAAAGTTGTTAAAACCGGGCAAATGCGTCTTGCAAATAACACAAAATCCCACCCCCCCCGGGATTCGAACCCGGAACCTCTAGTGTAGCAGTCGGCTGTTTACACCACTGCGCCACCAAGATCGTTGTTAATTAATGTAATGAGTGCATGTTCGTGCGGAGTATTAATTAAAATAAATAAATAATTAATATCCGTTTATTTTGCTACGCAATGTACCTACACTTATACAAATGCCATTCTGAAGACACATCAATAAAAGCATGTCTACATACAAAACTTTCAAACTGGGTAAAATAATTAAGATAAATAAGTATATTTCACAGCCGGTAGATCTACGTGCGAGATCGTCTACGTTGGTACCACCCCCCTTTCTATTTACAATGTGAAGCAGTTCGCTATGCTCCAGTTCGAAGGACTGGAGAGCCAGTGTTATTACCGGTACGAGAGTTATAACATTTTTACCTTCGGCAGACGAGTCTGTCTGTTTGCCCATGATATATGAAAAAATAAATGTAAAAAAGGTATATAGGCGGGGAACGAAGTCCTCACGCCTGAATATAAATTAACATAAGAAGGTAGGTAAATAAAATTTAATAATATATATTACTTTTCGATTGGTAGTCATGCCGAAAGAAACGAGTAATAGCCACAAGTAAATTTTTTGATGTCATGGCAACTGTCATAATAAACAAGCTGAAATAATTTTAACGGAAATCTAATATTTTCATTCTATACATTTGTATGAGATCTGTTAAGGGAACTGTTTCCTAAAATTTGTTTAGAATTAGAAAGAAATTTACAAAAAATAACGCTCTGAGGATAGGATGGACAAGAAAAACAAAAAGCTTTGCCCTGTTTCCGCCCGGGATCGAACCGGGGGCCTTGTGCGTGTGAAGCACACGTGATAACCACTACACTACGGAAACTTGATCTCCCTGAGTGAAAATACTGATCATAATCAACAGTACAAATTATTAAAAGTATGAAAACAGAAGAGATTCAAATCTAAAAATTGTTATCCATAATGAAATACGTATTTGTTGTATGTATGAATGGATTTTTTCTTGGCTTTGAGAGAAAATATGTTTGGTTGTCTTGTACCACAAGAGATGGTCCAAAAAAAAAAGATTTAAAAGTACTTATTTTAATTATATTTGAATAAAAAATATTTTGACTTTGGCATTGAAAAACAATTGATATGCACTAAATCAATAAGTTTGCTGTAAACCACAATTCATAACAACAAAACTGCAAAGCCGAAAACATGTCGAAACATAAACCCCCTATAAGCTGTTATTGAATGAAAAAATGTATGACGAAATTCATTCAAAGTACAATTACAATCCAATCTCAACAACTTAATCCTAAAACATAAGTTTTTTCATTGGTCAGAGTAATAATAACAAAAAGTTGAAACTTATCAATGTGACACTAATCCTGTCATTAATATTGATAATATATTTTTGATACTGTTCATTTAATATTCTACGTATAATTGATAACAAACCCTTATTAGTCAAGACATTATCATACATTTATTCAACTTTGACAGCCTATAGCTTCTAAACACCATTGTTTTCGGCCTTGCCGTTCTTGTAGAAAAAATTGTGCATCACGACCTATTGACACCCATTTAGTCCATATCGATTCTTGGTTTTTTGTCTATACATTTTGAACATTTTCCTATACCGCTTCCTTGCAAGCCAAGCCGCGAGCGACAGCTAGCAATATGCATATAGTATTACAATAGATGTTTTTTATTTGATACCAAACTAGGCATCTTTGAAAATTTCTCACGAAATCGTTATTTCTTTTCAGCTCCGAAGTCGGCCAAAGACTTTTCATGAAGCAAATGGCATTTTATAGAAAAACCATTTATAAAATTTAAAAAAAAAACAACATAACAACACGCTTTGAATGGCAGTGTCTATCTTCCAGTTTCATTATCAGACCTTGAAACCTAATATCGTGGTCAAAGTTCAATACAAGACTTTTCTAAGAAACCCAAAACAGCTATGATACGATTTTCCATCATGTAGTTCCAGTTCATATCTTGCGGCTCCATCATCAGATCAGTTCGACAGTACTTACCATATTATTGTATGGTGATCAGAACTACATAAAACTGCCAATTTTCATTAAGCTAAGACCCTTGGAAGATGGTTAAATTAGTTGCCTTAGATTCCATTACATAGTTAGTTACATTCAGGTCGACCTAATAAATGCGTGTTACAAACTGGCAAACACCCGTCGGCGATAGATTCTAGGTTCGAATACCGGCGGGAGCGAAACTTTGTGTTATTTGCAAGATGCATTGTTTCGCTTAGCGGTCTTGGATGTATTCTATGTAGTTTATACCAGACCATTGCGATACTAGATTCTTCAGTCTTACTTAGTTGTGTGTCGTGTTATGGTTATTATTATTATTAAACCATAAAACTTCTGTAACTCACGACTAGTTTAACCTATATCATACCACCAGCAATTTAAATGGAGTTATCTATTAATAATTATATTAATTATAATGTTGTTGATTACGTAATTATTTTCAATTCGTAATTCACCGTTATTTAATATCGAATAATTAGTTGTAACTAGAGATGGGCGGCTCTGAAACATTCCAGTAATCCACCGGGAATATTCCGAAATTGGTAGAAATTTCAATTCTTACCTAAGATAATAATTTTGTGAGGACGTGGTAGCTCAATTTGTTACGTGAATTAGTTAACCGATCGACCCGACCCGACAGGTCGAGGGTTCGAGTCTCGAGTTGCCGTAGATTGTTGAACTGCCATATACCTCATTTTGCCCGGATAGTGACAACAGATTCGCAACCTGTCAGACTGGGACTCAACATAAACATGCGAAATGCGGTGTTTAACACCTCTGCCTATCCATCTCGAGTGTTAATCACGGCGTCAGTTTATGATTCAATTAATTTTTTTAGCGCGTAAGTGTTGTCCGATATATAATATATAAAACTAGAAATATTAACAAAGTGTTTATTTTTACGTTATAAGATTATTTCACTTATCCCCATGTGGTAAAGGGTAGTGGTGGAGGATTGAACTAAAAATAAACATGACACTTAAATTGTGTATTCTTATGAAAAGTACAAAATAGTCTTAGTAAATAATTAAACATAAGTATTTATGTAATATAATTTGTTAGATCAGAAAATGCACGTCACTACACACAGTGCTACATAGCATGCATAGCTACAGCATTCAGTTATCGCAGTCTTGTAAGAATTTAAAAGCGAGCGACTTATTTTTAGAAACTTTGTGTTTTTGCAAATTTTGATAAGTTTATAGAATATACAACATTTTCGATAATTATGTGTGACATAAACGATAGATAAAATGTTGCCTGTAAAACAATAAAAAGCTGTAGCCCTTTTTGGCGTTAATGTCGCGTCAAAGTCAAAATGATTTTTATTCGATTAGACTTAATAATAATAAGCACTTTGATATCGACACATTTTTTACTACCACCAGTTCGGAATTCTATTTCTTGGGTAAGACTCAATGGTTGTTTTTTTAATATTCAAAGTACAATAACTTTCTATTACAGCTTACAATTTCTATAACATTATAATTGTAGTTTTTATATTATTAAACACAAAAGCTTAGCTTAGATTAGCCACAAAGTCCTTTTTAAAAATTAAATTAGGACTGCAAGTAACGCCATCTCTTAATTGATTTACAAACATGAGATAAGCTCCATCTTTTGAGGATTAAATAACCTTCATCCTTTTATTGTTTTGAATGTGTTCAAGGGCTAGGGGGCATAAGCCCCACCCTTACAAATTCATCTGAGTTCTTCGTTTCGTCGGCAACGCATCTGCCAACAACTTTTGCCTGCAGCTGCCCATAGGCGTCGGTATCACTTACCAATGGGTGAGCCGAGTGCTTTTTTGAGGGTGTTAAGCCCCCCAATGACCTACTAAATCCGCCTCTGTACTGATCTTAAGTGACAAATATGTTAACTGAGCACTGTAAACGTTCTTCTGAAATTAACGATACTTTTATGGTGTTACAGGGCTCTTTTTGAAGTACAGATTCTTAGCCCATAAAACTTTCAATATCTGTTTCTTAATCCAATATTTTAAGTAACGCCATCTATGAACAAATCAACAAACCATAATCGATACTTCACCGATAACTATCGTGCAATAATACGCAGTCACGCAAAAGTGTTACCTAAGCGAGGGCTATCAAATATTCTTATAAACACTTCATAATGTGAAGCCAATGTTATTGTTTAAGGCAATGTTACTAATGTTTGTTAAGTTAACTTTTGCTTCATACAAGTACAAACATACACTAATGTACGTCTTGAGTTCTTGCATTAGCCTCAAGTATGAGAGTGCTAATTTTCGCTTAAATTAATTCTTTTATAGGTAGAGCTGCGTTGACGATTTAGTAATTATTTATTGTATTTATTGAAATTGGCACATTAACAGCGTGTACATAAATCTAAACAATATTTTATTATAAGGGTGCATAGTCAAGTGTACACGCCAATTACAGATGCACACAACATTTATGGTGCAGGCGTAACAAGACAATATAATAAATACATTTACAAATCACTAATAAATATAAAATTAAATTTAAAATGAACTATTAAACTTAAAATAAAAACAAAAATAGAATCTTAAAAAATAATGGCCAATAATATTAATATTAATAAAAATATCCAGGATTAAAACAATTTTGCTAAGTGTTATCAGAGTCAGGATTTTTAATTAAAAGCCGCCTTATCTGATGCTCAGTGTTGTGGAAGATGACAATGTCGCCGTTCAAAGACACGCTCATATTATAGCTCATCATCATCCTATTAAGAGGGGCGTGTTGTCCAAGGTTTGTTTTGGAGAAAGACGTAGCGAGGAGATTGGTGATTTTGTGCCTTGGGATCCTGTTGGGAACTGACATTTTTTTTGTCTAATAGGGCAGGTGAAACCATATTCCCGTAGATGATCTTATGCAAAGACACAACCTCATAAATCTCGCGTCGCCTCTCGAGGGAGAGCATGTTGAAGTGGGCCAACCTGGTCTTATAGTCTGCTCGGTAGGGACAGTTTCGGTCTTTATACGCAAGGAACTTTGTGAAGTTTTTCTGCACACGTTCGAATCTTGCTTTGTGAGTGACATACGAAGGACTCCAAACTATCGAGAGTACTGCGCACGAAAGCATTATAGAGAGTAATTAGTGTACTCGTTTTACGGAAGTGTCCAGAAATGCGTTTTATAAAACCTAGCGTTTTCCAAGCTTTGGATAAAACACTATCGAATTGATTATGAAAATTAAGTTTGGAATCGATTTCTACACCAAGGTCTCTTGTAGTTCCGGACTCATCCAAGACTTCATCGCCAATAGTGTACTTAGTCAGAATTGTACTTTTTTCCGAGTAAATTTTGTATGAGTACATTTTTTGGCACTGAGTTCCATCGCGTTATCTGTGCACCATTTATAAATAGAGTCAAGATCCAATTGAAGCAGATGAGCATCTTTATTACAATTTATCGATCTATAAATTTTAAGATCTTCAGCAAAAATGGAACAGTTGCTGTGTTTTAGGACTTCCGCGATGTCGTTGATGAATACCAAGAACAGGATTGGTCCGAGATGCGAGCCTTGGGGGACGCCTGATGATGGTAATATTGGAAGCGATATAAAACCACGTAACGTTACCCGCTGCTCCCTATTTGAAAGATAAGACTCGAACCACCCCAACAAAGTTCCGTGAATGCCAAAGGACGATAATTTAGAAAGAAGTATTTTGTGGTTTACTTTCTCAAATGCCTTGTAAAATCCTTATAAATTGCATCTATTTGAGCCCTGTCATCCATGCCCTCAGCTAAATCGGAGACATAAGATAGCAAATTACTCGCCGTTGATCTATTCTTCCTGAAACCGTGCTGAGAATTTGTCAAAAAATTATCTATATGCTTCGTTACGGCAGGACAAACAGTTTTTTCAAATATTTTTAAAAACATGCTTAATATAGAGATGGGCCTGTAATTTTTTATGCTTTGTTTGTCACCCTTTTTATATACCGGGACCAAATTGGCTCGCTTCCATACAGAAGGAAAAGTTTTTTCGTTCAGAGATTTTTGGAATAAGATTTTTAGAGGAAGTGATATGTGCTTATAGGTCTTTTTAATAAAATAAGGTGGGATGCCATCTGGACCGGCCCCCTTGTGTACTTCTATTGTTTTTAAGACATTTGAGATATCCCGTTCACTAACATTAACACAACTCATAGAAAACTGGGGGTAGCGGTCAACATAGGAATTTTGAGGGACACTCAACGATGAAGAATAAACAGACGCAAAGTGACTAGCAAATAAGTTGACTATGTCCTGACTTGTGTTCGCAACTGCGTTATCAAGGAACATTTCTCCCGGTCGGGCAGATGTACTACCCTTGTGATCATTAATGAAAGACCAAAATTTTTTGGGATTATTCTTAACAGATAACTCTGTGGTGTGCACATGATACGAGTGGCAGGATTTAAGTAGCGACTTGAATTTGAAAGCGAATAGTCGGGACTATTACACAAAGTGAGTTCCAGCCGGTCTCGTGGGTTCCCATGTATTTTAAACTTCCTACGGACCTTGTCTCTCTTACCAATGAGTTTTATTAAGTTATTAGAGAACCATGATGGGTATTTGGTTTTACGACGTTTTGTTTTAGAGATAGTGAGATTTATTATTGAGTTAAGTACACTGTAAAATCTAGAGATGGCGACATCAACATCATCCGGGCTATGGAGTTCTAGAAACCAATCAACTTTAGCCAGTTCTGCATTAACAATTTCATAATCAGCCTTTTTAAAATTGTATGTAGCAAAAGGTTTAATAACATGTTGAGACAGCTTATTTGCTTTTACAGTAATTTCCAGAGCGGGATGATGGGGGTCAAGTTTAGTTAGTGGGTTGGCGCTTTCAACCACATTAACACCATCAAAGTTGCATAGTACTAAGTCAAGAATGCGAAGGTTGTGGTTGAGTACATGATT
The DNA here is from genome assembly GCA_949316135.1 of Choreutis nemorana. Classification (NCBI taxonomy): domain Eukaryota; kingdom Metazoa; phylum Arthropoda; class Insecta; order Lepidoptera; family Choreutidae; genus Choreutis; species Choreutis nemorana. The sequence goes on along the minus strand of OX438619.1, from coordinate 859,624 downwards.
AAGTTGTGAAAAATTATTGAGAGAAAGAAAATCGACCAGCTGGTAACCCAATCCATTACAGTATCCAGAGGGAGTCAGACTATCAGGAACATTCGCATTTTTTACCCAGTCAATAAAACCTAAATTAAAATCTCCCACGATTATAACATTACCAATAAAAGACTGGAGTACAGAGTTACAATTATCAATTAGTGATTCAAGAATATCAAAAGACACTGGTGGGGGTAAATAGAGAGCATAAAGTAAAACTGACTTATTACGATTCGAATTGTCTGTAACAGCAACCCAGAGATCTTCACTAGAGCTCTCGAAATAGTGAAACCTTTTTGACTGAAGCTTCCTGGACACTGCAATGAGGACGCCACCTCCCTTTTTACCTAAGTTCCGACTTGATGACCGATCCCGTCTTAAAACGTAGTAGGTATTATCAAATAGTTCTTTATCATGTACGTTGTCATCCAATCAAGTTTCAGTTCCCACGATTACATCATAATTAGCAACAAGTGTAGCCAGTCTTAGTTCTGTGGTCTTAGTTTTCAGTCCTCTGAAATTCTGGTAGTAAATGTTGAATTCTACTAACAAATACTACGGGCTATGTCTCAATGCTGTAGTAAATGTTTACAGGCTGTTCAGAGAATCATTACACTTAATTTGCTTTGCTGGTGATTGGTCGTTTTTACGTACAAAAATACGACCGTTGCGAACCAAAACAAGTTGATAACCTTTTTCTCTTGCAATTATTCTAGATCGAGCGTGTAGCATTATAGTATGGGGCAAGATGCTCAGATACAAAAATTGGGACCTTATTACCGCCGTACCCAAGGTGACTGGAATTCAGTTTGTCGGTGGAATTACTTTTATTGAACTTCACAACGGCAGATATTATTTCGTCTCTTACTCTGGTATTTTGTAGTTTGACAATTACGGCACGAGGTCTTTTATTCGATTCGTCCATTTTTCTAACTCGTACGCAGGTCAATACATCAGTGTCTGTGACTTTGACATTTGTGGTTTTGCACAGCTGGGTCACAACAGAGGCAAGGTTTTCGGATTTATTTTCAGGTAACCCATTAATTTCAATATTCATTTCACGGGAATGTTGCTCCATTAAATTGAGCTTGTTCCATAGCTCTTCGACTTTGCTTGATAAAGAGGCATTGTTTTGTGATAAGGTATTAATTTTATCGTTTGAGGCTTTGAGCTCTGATTGTATACGATCATATTCCCCGCTGAGGAATTCTATCCCAGATTTAAGTTCACGAAGAGTGGTTAGTTCATTTTTTATGGTGGTAGGTTCTTTCATTATAGTGGAATTCATAACAGTTTTCATGGATGAATCTATTGTAGATTGTATTTCGGATTTGATAAGAGCTAAGATTGCAGGATCAATAAAGCTTGGTGGGGATGTGCTTAGCTGTTGACCCTTCCTACGTTGTGTAACATTGTAAGTGTCCTTGATGTCAGCACTGCTAAACTGTTCATTTTTGTCGCGAGAACAGGGCTTGGGTTGAATCGGAGTGTTACTATTGTCACCTTTCTTTTGTTTATTATGACAACTAGGACATATCCACTCATCCTTTTTTTCTTTTTCTGTTGAGGAGAAGCGCTTAGAGGAAACATTTGCACATTCTAAATCATATGGATCCTTGCAAAGTGAGCATATCAGGAATTCGTTATTATTTATTTTGTTCAAACAGCCAGCGCAATACTTATTTTTAGTTGACATTTTTAGCTAGTCCAGTTGTTCTCTACTGGCATAAGAATAAGGTTGTTTATTCTTCCTTATTGATTGTGCTAGTAGAAATGCCAGCGAACAATGAAGCCAACCGTACACGAGAGTTCGTGCCCAGAACTTCGTAAGCGCCGTGAAATTCGCGGTGCTTACGCGTATTTGCTGAATGCTGTCTTATTTGAAAAATGATCAACGGTTCTTTATCACTTGTATTGTTTATTTGTAATTATTGTGGGTTTAGAGAAAAATTGTTTCTTGATAGACACATTAAACTTTAACTATGGTCTATTTAACACTTTACACTAAAGTTTGAACTTTAAATGTTCGTTTTAACTTGTATTAGGAATTTAAATAAGGGGAACCACAAGTGAAGGTTGTGGTTGGTTACGCGCGCGGATGACTATTTTTTTAGTCAGTTAGTGTCAGATTTATTTAGTATTTACAGATTATTATTAACTTTAAAAAACAGTTAAACCAGACATTTTGAGAAATAAAACTTCATAGATAAAAATATGAAAATACCATTTATTTGTCTTATATAATATATTAATATAATATTATATATAATATATTTATTATGTGTTGAAGCGCTCGATATTAAATTAGTTATAGTAATTGTTATTTTCTCATCTTTATTGAGATTTTATACAACAGATTTTAATGTATTCAGTAGCAGACGCACTTTTTTAAATAATATAAAAATATTCCTAAACATATAAAGTACAACAGTGATTATTATGCAGCATTTATGCCGTCGCATAGTTTGGCAAAAAAGTTTTTGTATTAAAAGAAGACGCTGGCGACGTCACCGGCCAATGGCATCGCTGAGTTTGGCAGACACGGCATTGCCAGGTGAGAAAGCTGTGTAGGCAAGCTGTAGACGCAGTCAGCAGGTGAGCAGCTTGTAGTGAGCAGCGAGCGCCAGCAGCGGCGCGGCTGCGGGCGGCGCGGGCAGCACGCCGGCCGCCGCCGCCACGTCCACGTGGCTGTAGCGCGCCGCGACGCAGTCAGCAGGTGAGCAGCTTGTAGTGAGCAGCGAGCGCCAGCAGCGGCGCGGCTGCGGGCGGCGCGGGCAGCACGCCGGCCGCCGCCGCCACGTCCACGTGGCTGTAGCGCGCCGCGACGCAGTCAGCAGGTGAGCAGCTTGTAGTGAGCAGCGAGCGCCAGCAGCGGCGCGGCTGCGGGCGGCGCGGGCAGCACGCCGGCCGCCGCCGCCACGTCCACGTGGCTGTAGCGCGCCGCGACGCAGTCAGCAGGTGAGCAGCTTGTAGTGAGCAGCGAGCGCCAGCAGCGGCGCGGCTGCGGGCGGCGCGGGCAGCACGCCGGCCGCCGCCGCCACGTCCACGTGGCTGTAGCGCGCCGCGACGCAGTCAGCAGGTGAGCAGCTTGTAGTGAGCAGCGAGCGCCAGCAGCGGCGCGGCTGCGGGCGGCGCGGGCAGCACGCCGGCCGCCGCCGCCACGTCCACGTGGCTGTAGCGCGCCGCGACGCAGTCAGCAGGTGAGCAGCTTGTAGTGAGCAGCGAGCGCCAGCAGCGGCGCGGCTGCGGGCGGCGCGGGCAGCACGCCGGCCGCCGCCGCCACGTCCACGTGGCTGTAGCGCGCCGCGACGCAGTCAGCAGGTGAGCAGCTTGTAGTGAGCAGCGAGCGCCAGCAGCGGCGCGGCTGCGGGCGGCGCGGGCAGCACGCCGGCCGCCGCCGCCACGTCCACGTGGCTGTAGCGCGCCGCGACGCAGTCAGCAGGTGAGCAGCTTGTAGTGAGCAGCGAGCGCCAGCAGCGGCGCGGCTGCGGGCGGCGCGGGCAGCACGCCGGCCGCCGCCGCCACGTCCACGTGGCTGTAGCGCGCCGCGACGCAGTCAGCAGGTGAGCAGCTTGTAGTGAGCAGCGAGCGCCAGCAGCGGCGCGGCTGCGGGCGGCGCGGGCAGCACGCCGGCCGCCGCCGCCACGTCCACGTGGCTGTAGCGCGCCGCGACGCAGTCAGCAGGTGAGCAGCTTGTAGTGAGCAGCGAGCGCCAGCAGCGGCGCGGCTGCGGGCGGCGCGGGCAGCACGCCGGCCGCCGCCGCCACGTCCACGTGGCTGTAGCGCGCCGCGACGCAGTCAGCAGGTGAGCAGCTTGTAGTGAGCAGCGAGCGCCAGCAGCGGCGCGGCTGCGGGCGGCGCGGGCAGCACGCCGGCCGCCGCCGCCACGTCCACGTGGCTGTAGCGCGCCGCGACGCAGTCAGCAGGTGAGCAGCTTGTAGTGAGCAGCGAGCGCCAGCAGCGGCGCGGCTGCGGGCGGCGCGGGCAGCACGCCGGCCGCCGCCGCCACGTCCACGTGGCTGTAGCGCGCCGCGACGCCCGCCAGCCCCGACGCCAGCAGCAGGAACCCGCCCGGGCCCTGGCGCAACCGACACCGACGTCAGCATAGGTTAACTCAGGAAACTTTGCGGTTCTCCCCCAAATTCGGGGAAAGTTTGTGAACTGACTCTGTAGCGCAGAAGTGTAAACAGCCTACTGCTACGCTTGAGGTTCCAGGTTCGTATCCCGACAGAGGCGGATCTTTATGTTATTTGTAAGACAAATTGTTTTGCTTACCGGTCTTGGATGTCGTATTCTTATATTATATATTTTTTATTTTACATTAAGATATATATATGTACGAGGCATGCCTTTTAAGTTCGGTCGTTTCCATATTTCCCGGCAATTTTGAATTTGAAACTGTTTTATTTTCGAATGTGTTTAAATTTTGAATTTCAAAACAATCGTAAGTATTAGGATTACTACTATTGTTTAGTCACATGTTACGTACGAAAATGAATCTTTCAAAGGAAAATGTTCGTGTAGTAATTTTCTACAACTTTAGAAGAGGCCTGACACGGCTTCAGTGTTTTGAAAGCTGACATCTGTGTCTAGTGATGAAGCCGCATGTCTGCGGACTTTCGAACGCTGGTATTTACAATTCCAGCTTGGGCATACTAGTGTTAGTGACAATTCTCGCGAAGGAAGCCCAAAATCCGCCTTCACTGAAGATAACATCATTGCTGTGAGACAACTAATTCTCGAAAATCGCCATGTGACGTATCGAGAAATAGAGGCTCTATTAGGCATCTCCGGGACAACCATTTAGAAGATCTTGCATGAAGTGCTTGGTTGCCGGATACCGCATCTGCTTTCCGACGATAACAAGGCGGCCTGCTTTAGATTGTGTAAGAAAACTCTGCAAAGGTTCAACCGAGTAGAGTCAAATCACGTCTACGACATCATCAGTGGTGATGAATCTTGGATCTATGCCTACGATCCTGATTCCAAACAACAATCTACGATCTGGATCTTTCAAGACGAGCCAAAGCCGACCAAAGTTGTTCTTTCTCAAAGCACTTCAAAGATGGTGGCCACGTTCGTTGGAAAAACCGGCCATGTTGCGACTATTGCACTCGCAGATCGTAGAACGGTAAACGCAGAGTGGTATACCACAGTTTGTTTACCACAAGTCATCGCCGAACGTCGAAAATCTAACTCAAAGCGACGCATCATCCTGCACCACGACAACGCAAGCTCACACAGCGCTCGTCAAACGATTGAGTATTAGAAACAGGAAAAATAAATTCTTGACCATCCTCCATACAGTCCTGACCTAAGCCCTAACGATTTCTTTACATTTCGTAAAATTAAGAAAAGTCTTCGTGCTCAAAGGTTCCAGTCCGATGAAATAGCAGTCGATGCTTTCAAGTCAGCCATTTTGAACACCCCCACATTAGAGTGGAATAAATGTCATAATAACTGGTTTGAGCGAATGGAAAAGTGTATTAAGCTACGTGGTGAATACTTTGAAAAACAATAGTACAGTAAGGTTCTAGTTGTTTTTTTTCTTCAAACGACAAAACTTAAAAGGCATGCCTCGTATGTAGTTTATAACGATTGCGATTATTGGTTAGTGTTTGCGATACAATATTATATCTTACTGCAGAGCTGAGTAAATGTGTGTTATATAATGTAATTATTTCTAATGCGATGGAGTTTTTTTAGGAACATACAATGTCTTGGGATTTTATTTCGGTTCCAAAAAAAGGTCGCCAGTATGTTGTGGAAGAGGTTATTCTCGCCAACGAGACAAATTATAGGCAAAACTTTGAGAAATGCATTTTTAAAAAAAGGTAAACCCACATTGTAAAAATGACAGGGGTTTTTTAAGAGAACTGTCATAATTTTAGAGGTTTCTGCCTTTCACTTCGGGGGTGTTCAACAGTTGGCAATACTCGAACACACATGGAACGCGTACTGTTCCTGACGAATGTTTATGTACCTGGTGTCCTCGCGGCAGCTGCGAGCTGGGCAGGTTGTCGGCCTGGTGCAGGTTGTCGCCGGCCGCCTTGCCAGCATGTGCCTGCAGGTCCTCCCGCCGCAGCACGGACACCTCCAGCATGTCGCCGACGCTCTCCCCCGAAGCACTCAGCGCCAACGCATGTCCCGCCGCCCTACAACACGGAACGTTACGCAAAACTCGAAACAGATTGCGCACTACCACATAACGTAAATAAACCGCCAACATGCAAAATCTTTATAACATTTTGTAATTTAATTCAAACCGATGCTAATTCCGCTAGTGCTGCCCTCTGTCGCGAGAAAACTGCTGTATTATTTCTTAATACAACACGTATGTGTATGGACTACCTTATGTAGCAACATCTGCATGTCAAAGTCAAAGTCAAAATGTTTTTTATTCGATTAGACTTAAAATAAACACTTTCAAATCGTCATTTTTTTTTTTTACTACCACCGGTTCGGAATGCTATTTCTACGGGGAAGAATCCGGCAAGAAACCTCCGTAGTTGCCTTTTTCAATATTCAATTACATTATTATTATTGTAATTTGTAGTAGAAATATTTTCTCAACATAATAAATCTAGCTGAACTGTCAATAAGATAAACCTTTGCAATTACTTCCATATATTCCATATCCTCTACATAATTTTGAATTTTATAGTAAGCCTTCTTAATTAAAATTTATTTAACATATTGCTTAAATTTCATATCTGACATTTCTGTTACATTTCTTGGAATTTTATTGTGAAAGCGAACACAATTTCCAATAAATGACTTACTAGTTTTTGCTAATCTAACTGTAGGGATACGTAATTTATCATTATTTCTGGTATTTATACCGTGACCTAGTCTATCAAACTCATTTAGATGTTTCCTTACATACATGATATTGTCAATATTTATGTTCACACGTGTTATGTCTGTTTGATTTGAATTATGTTTGTTCATTTGTTTTCTCATAACTACTTAACTACAAATCATAATTAAACAAATAAAATATCGATAGAAGCGTCTTGATTATCCGCTGGTCATAGGCTATACAATTTACCTTCGAGTTTAAATAAAGTAAAAAAAAAAAAAGTATATGGCTCAATAAACTCTTTTTTAATAAAATAACACGCTCTGACTAATTAAACTAAGACATATATTGTAACATGTATACCTGGCGTTGTGGTTGTCCATGACTATGGAGTAGCCAATGCCGACAGCTCGCACGGCGTGTCCCGTCAGCGTGGCCACCGTGTACACGTGCGGCTTGCGCTCGCACGCTGCACGCACGCCAAACTGTACAGCCACATATACGAAACAAACAATTCTACACCCACATACAAATATATACATACTATAACTAATATAAGAAAATGTATACAAAAGAATACAATTTTCAAAAGGGGTACGGAATGAGACATTTTCTAAAAACTTCAAAACTCTAGCTATTATAGTTCATGAGATACAGCCCCGCTAACATACAGACGGACCGACGAACAGCGGAAGCTAAGTAATGAAGTCTCGTTTTTACCCTATTAAAATCGGTAGTGTGAGTCGAAATCACACATGAATGGTTCCCTACCATTGTACAAGATTAAACAATATACATTTTTTTAATAATGTAGAAAAAGAAAAAAATACAATAGCATAAATCTCGAAAATATATTTTATGGAAGACCCTTTCAATTTAAATTTCATAATGTTTTTTTAAGTATTTGTGACTTAAGCGGCAACAGAAATAGATAGTCTCTGAAAAGTCTCTAGCAACTATGGTTCATGACATACGGCTCCACTGATAGACGGACGGACAGCGAAGGCCAGTAATAGGATCCTGTTTTATACCAATGTAAAATCGACTGTAAAATATGTATCCTACTTGACTTTGTCATACCTTGTACAGTATATCTGCCATGGCCAGGCGTCCCTCCGCGTCGGTGTTGCCAATCCTGACAGCCAGCCCGCCGCATGTCGTCAGCAGTTCATCGGAGACGTACGCCTCCTCGCCCACTGAGTTCCGCACCACACCCACACCTGCAACCACCTTTAGCGACGGACGGAGCAATGCACACGCCTGGAAACACACACACATAATGTTAATGCACATCGTTGTAATCCACATTGGTATCTCTTTCCATTAGGTTTGCATTTTGTCCAAGACATTACTTAAAAATTCAACGCGGCTGCGATTACAAAGCCGAAAGGAAGAGTAATTAATTAATGTGTTAAGTACAAAAATAAATAAATAACCACATAACGACACACACATTGACTCAGCCCTGCACTAAGTATCGTAAGAACTTGTATCGCAGGTGCTAAGCAACGATATGGTATATACTAAATAAATAAGAATACAACATCCAAGACCGGTAAGCGAGACAATGCGTCTTGCAAATAACACAAAGTCCCGCCCCTGCCGGGATTCGAACCCGGATCCTCTAGCGTAGCAGTCGGCTGTTTACACCACTGCGCCACCGAGGTTGTCATATATATACAGTATTAATTATATAAAAAGTAAATGCATTGGCAATGCGTCACCTTGAGGAAGCCGACGACAGCGGCCGCGCCGCACTTGTCGCGCGACATGCCCGCCATGCCGCCGCCGGCCTTGATGTCGCAGCCGCCCGTGTCGTACGTCACGCCCTGCCGCCGCCATACCATTACAGCGTTATATACGAGATAGCTTCTATACCAGGGCCGTCCAAGGCAAGGCAATCGCGGGCCAATTCCAACTAGCCAATACACTGGAGGGCCGCATATAAGTTTTTAAAGAAAAAATAATGGACATTTGTTGATTGATTTGTTTTGATTTCTTATTTATCAACAACTCTACAGATAGATGAGACGCAGTGAAGACTAAAATTAAAAACAAGTCGTAGGACGCACAAAAATGGATCCGCCAGCCGCAAGTCGCCCGCGGGCCGGGATTTGGACAGCCCTGTTCATAATAAAAATGAAGACCTGCTCGTTTGTGTCGTTAAAACTCGAAGACTGCTGGACCGATTATAATGATTCTTTTTTTACTTCGTACGCTCTAATACAGGGAAGGTTTGAAAATTAAAAAAAATGAAAATATCATCAAAGGAACGGTCACGTGGTACAAAGTTCGCGGGTTCACTTCGTGAAAAATGAATTTAAAATAAACCATTCAAAATATTAATAATTTTTATACATTAGAAGTCAACCCACCTCAAATTATTACTGCGAATAAAATCCCAATAAAAAATTACGTTTAGTTTTACCATTTTATTTTGTATAGAGAGCAAAAGGACGAAGCTTCATCGAGCTTCGAGGTATAAAAAAAAACTATTGATCCAATTGTCCTCGAGTGTAAACGAGTCTAACGAACAGGTCTCAATTTTTCTACATATTTCATTCAATTGATATACAATATAATTTAGACAATGATGGTCTCACCTTCCCGACCAACATCACCGTCTCCTCGTAGCTGGTCGGGACGTACTCCATGTAAATAATGCAACCTGAAAACAATAAATGTTATACTATTTTGAACAAACTAAATACATACATAATCTTTCCTTTGGCGACCCTCGGTGGCGCAGTAGTGTAGCCAACTGCTACGCTAGAGGTTCCGGGTGCGAATCCCGACGGAGGCGGAACTTGTGTAATTTGCAAGACGCGTTGTTTCGCTTACAGGTCTTGGATGTTGCATTCTTATCTATGTAGTATATACAATATCGTTGCTTAGTTCCAGCGATACAAGATTATCTTAGTGCAGGACTGAGTCAGTGTGTGTGTCGTGATGTGGTTTATTATTATAAACTCACGCCGTAATCCCTGAAGAGGGGCTGTAGCTATGTGCCAGTCTAATAACACTTTTATCATTTGTTAAAAGTGAATACAAAATGATAGCAAGCGATCAGCATATCACATGAGCCCCCACCGCAGTTAAATATTTATTCCGTCTACTAAAACAGCAATAGGACAAACCATAAACAATGCTCAAATGTCATATCAAGACGCAGTTTATCGCTAAAATATTAGCAACCCGAGACTCGTATCTTCGACCTATCGGATCTGGTCGGTCGGTTAACCAAGGAACGTAACAATCGAAGCGACCACGTACTAAATATACTCGTATATCTTTATTTTATATTAAAGGGATTAAAAAGAAACACTTTTGTTCCAGGCTTTTAAAAAACAAAGCCATAAGTAATCAAACAAAGCTACCTCTATGTCTTGGGACAGCGTTGGCGGCTCTGTTGACAGCCGCAAACAGCGGGTACTCTCGCTCTATAGTGGCGACGTCATCGATGACGGTGACGGTGACGGGCGAGCCCGCGAACGTGTCCGTGACGTACTGAGCGACGCGCGGCGGGCTCATGCGCTCCGGGTCCGCGCCGCCGATGTCGCACGACACGCCTCTACACACACACACACACACACACAACACATCAACTCGCTTATCTTCAATCACTTTAATATCAGGCTATGCAGATGTAAACGTTATGAAATTAAGATCAACAGAAATTATTGAAAAGTCTGACTCTTTTCTCTAAATCTCTTTGCTTCTGTCTATATTTTTATATCTTTGTCGGAGCCAAACCGGTTTATTAAACCAAATGATTGTTAGATATTTTTAACTTTAACTGTTCAAAATTCAAATAAATTTGTGTCGTGTCGTGAAGATCAAAATTTTTGTTAACACTAACATCTAATTAACTAAATCATGTCATCGAACGAAGAAAACAATGATTAAAAACCTGGCAATCTCAATGGCGGTGGCTTCCTTCAATAGCTGGTGCAGGTCCAGCTTACTTCCCTCCGAGTAGATGCCGAGCGCGGAGACACGCGGCAGGTTCGTAGGGAACGACTCACGGATTTGTAGCGGCTGAATATACACATATATATCTGCTATAATTAACTGTTTATGAGTTGTGATAACAACAAAATATAGTCTGGTATTAATTTAAAAGTAGAAAAATGCTAAATCATTTGTCACTAATCGAGTTATATTTTAAATACAAGATAAAAAAACTGGAATCTGAAATATGAAAAACAGATTTTTACGTACAATGTAAAGTGAGTGTAGCGCGGCCAGCAGCGCGACGAGCTCAGCGCGCGGGAACGAGCTATGCGGCGCCAACACCAGCACGGGGCGCACCGCCCCCGCCGCCGCACTGCGCGCCGCGCCGCGCGTCACCGCCTCGCTCACGCTCCTGCACACACACACACCACGCCCCTATACATACATACACACGCACACCAGCACGGGGCGCACCGCCCCCGCCGCCGCACTGCGCGCCGCGCCGCGCGTCACCGCCTCGCTCACGCTCCTGCACACACACACACCACGCCCCTATACATACATACACACGCACACCAGCACGGGGCGCACCGCACCCGCCGCCGCACTGCGCGCCGCGCCGCGCGTCACCGCCTCGCTCACGCTCCTGCACACACACACACCACGCCCCTATACATACATACACACGCACACCAGCACGGGGCGCACCGCCCCCGCCGCCGCACTGCGCGCCGCGCCGCGCGTCACCGCCTCGCTCACGCTCCTGCACACACACACACCACGCCCCTATACATACATACACACGCACACCAGCACGGGGCGCACCGCCCCCGCCGCCGCACTGCGCGCCGAGCCGCGCGTCACCGCCTCGCTCACGCTCCTGCACACACACACACCACGCCCCTATACATACATACACACGCACACCAGCACGGGGCGCACCGCCCCCGCCGCCGCACTGCGCGCCGCGCCGCGCGTCACCGCCTCGCTCACGCTCCTGCACACACACACACCACGCCCCTATACATACATACACACGCACACCAGCACGGGGCGCACCGCCCCCGCCGCCGCACTGCGCGCCGCGCCGCGCGTCACCGCCTCGCTCACGCTCCTGCACACACACACACCACGCCCCTATACATACATACACACGCACACCAGCACGGGGCGCACCGCCCCCGCCGCCGCACTGCGCGCCGCGCCGCGCGTCACCGCCTCGCTCACGCTCCTGCACACACACACACCACGCCCCTATACATACATACACACGCACACCAGCACGGGGCGCACCGCCCCCGCCGCCGCACTGCGCGCCGCGACGCGCGACACCGCCTCGCTCACGCTCCTGCACACATACACACACACGCGCACACTAACCCGGGGGGCACACATATACACAGGGTCATTCTACCCATATCTCCCATCACGATGCTGCGTTCTTTATACACAAAACGTTATGACAATTCTTTGCTAGACTTGAGAAGCTTCAAGCTGTATCAATTTAAGTGAGGTAGCTACACTCGCTTGTATATGTTACCTGACGTCATGGTAGGGCGTGAGCGGCCCCGTCGGCGACAGTATGAGCCTCGACCCCGACACGCGCGGACAACACAGCAGCCCGGGACTCTGTACACAATGTACACGCAAACGTTTGTATATGTAGCAGGATCATTGCGAAAACCGAATTATATTTTATCATCCAAGGTCTTTGCGAATAATACCATTTATTCACTACCTATGTAAGATTATTATATTTACATTACTTCACAACAGGTTATTTCATGTAGTAGATTTGATTTTGGAATTATTATTATAATTAAGGTTTTATAATTCAAATGGTGTAAAAAGAGACCCTATTACTAAGCTTCCGCTGTCCGTCGGTCAGTCTGTCCATCAGCAGGCTGTATCTCATGAACAATAATAGCTAACCTTTTGTAATTTTCAGAGAACGTCTATTTCTATTGCCGCTAAAACAACGAATATTAAAAGTGTATAGATTTTTTTTTTAATTTTTACCAAAAACCTTAAGAAATAAAAAGTTACAGGAAAAATAAGCTTTTCTTATGCCAATAAAGGTTTTTCATGATATAAAACAAAATAAGAATTATGGTAATCCAAAATAAACTAAAATCGCTACTGTCTTGGGTGTACATGTGAGTGTATTTGTGTAGGAAGTTTGTATGTATGAGTGTGTGTGTATAGTTAAGAAATTAAGACAAAGTATAAAATTAACTACTTAAGTAATTTAAGAGCATCTTTTTTATATTTATTCTTTGTGGAATTAAAAATGTCTAAATGTTGAAAATTTAAATTGTAACTGTTTTGAATTCTCAAAACCACTGAGTTCAATTAAACATTTGTAAGGTCTCCCATACAAGAAACATTATTTTTATGAAATTCTTTACTTGTTCTTTTTTTTAATGCAATTATCTAAAAAGTATTTATTGTTTAATCTTGTACGTTGGTACAGAGAACTTCATGTACGAGTTCGACTCACACTACCGATTTTAATAGGGTAAAAACGAGACTTTATTACTTAGCTTCCGCTGTTCGTCCCTCCGTCTGTATGTTAGCGGGTCTGTATCTCATGAACTATAATAGCTATACTTTTGAAGTTTTCAGAAAATATCCCCTTTCGTACCCCTTTGAAAATTGTACTATTTTATATATACACTCAGCGGCAGAAAAAGCGGCCCGAACGCTTATCGCGACATTGTAAACAAAGTAAACAATCTTTATGAGAAATTTTAATGAGGGTAGGTGTCAATTGGATTGTTTAGTTGTATGAAGTGGGTAATTTGAAATAAAGTTGCATTGGGTTTGACTTTTGTTAAATTTTGTGTCAGTGTTATTAACGAAAGTACGCGAGGAAGGTAAGTTAAATTAATCTTTCTTTAATTCTGTGTGTGTTTGTTTAGTTTCTTAACTGTAGTATTGATTTGTTGTTTATTTTGACTGCAGAAAAGATTAGAAGGTGCCAATTACAGCTGCTCAGGTTGCTCAGGCAGTAATGTTAACTGACCAGGGAAGAACTCAACGTGAGGTGGCTGCGCTTCTCAACGTGCCACGTACCACATTAAGAAGAGTTCTCACAAGGTACCGGGAGACTGGTCTGTACACACGGCGACCAGGAAGTGGTCGAATTAGATGCACCTCAGCTCGAGACGACCGATTCATTATCTTGGCTGTATTGAGAAATCGGTTTCTAACTGCTGTCGAGATCAGGCGACGGCTACAGGCGGCACGGGGGGTCATTGTTAGTGAACGTACGATAAGGAGAAGGATGGCAGAGCGTGATTTACGTGCGCAGAGACCAGCACGAGGGCCAGAATTGTACAGACACCACAGAGTTGCACGGTTGAGATTTGCGCGTGAGCATGTGAATTGGACTCATGATCAGTGGGCCAAAGTATTGTTCACAGACGAGTGCAGAGTGGCTTTACGAGCACCAGATGGTCGTGAGAGAGTATATCGGCGGCGAGGAGAACGGTTTCTTCCCATCACGACACGTCAAACTGTCAGTTATCAAGGTGGGTCCGTAATGGTATGGGAAGGTGTGTGTTCAGAAGCCCGCACGGAGTTCGTTTTTGTAGATCACCGCCTGACAGCGGCCAGGTACATTGAAGAGATCCTCGAAGATCATGTTACGCCATTTGTGGGCTTCATTGGTCAAGAGGATTTTTTACTAATGCATGACAATGCAAGAGCCTACACCGCAAGAAGCGTAGAATCGTACTTGGATGCTGTCGGAATTCGAAGATTACAATGGCCTGCTCGCAGTCCAGACATGAATACAATTGAACATGTCTGGGACATGTTAAAAAGACGTATCCAAACACTACCAAATCCGCCTGAGAGCCTCCTTGAATTAAAATCCGCTCTCAATCCGCTGTTTGGGAAGAAATTGCTCAAGTAGATATCAAAAACATACTGCAAAGCATGCCAGAACGCATGCAAGCAGTCATTGCAGCTAGGGGCGGCAATACACGGTATTAAGTTGCCTTTTTTTTATTTAAAATTTAAATTGTTCCTTTTTTTCATTAAAGAAATTTTGGCAAAAATGTGTTTTATTGAGTTTTTTTTTTAACCAAATGACAGACATTTAAGTGTAACTTTTGACTTTAATTAACTTAAAAAAGGATTATTACTTTAAATAAAAATATTTTTTATCAGAATTTATTATTATAATAAACTTAAGGCGATTTTTATCTGTGGGCCGGATTTTCTGCCGCTGAGCGTATATATATATATATATATATTCGTTATAGTATCTATGTATATATTTGTATGTGGTACCGTAATTGTTTATTACAGTTTTACTTTATCTCACTTCAAGCTAAAATGTTATTAAGTTTTATGGTTTTGTAATGATAACATCTGTATATAACATACAGCAATAGGTAAATATACCTTACAGTTTCTTATCATAAACTAGATTAACTGATATGAATACTACATCATGTGATGATGCAAATTGGAATTGGATATGAAACTTATAGTGTCTGAATTTAATGCATTGCTTTTTGGTAATAATCATTTATTGTAATGTGAATTTAATGCATTGCTTTTTGGTAATAACCATTTATTGTAATGTGAATTAAAACTTGGAGACTATTGTTTTCAATTAATTTAAAATTAAATTCACTTATACAATAATGTAAACCTTTATTAATGTTTAATGAGTTTAATAACACTGAAGTTAAGTTAAATTAAATTAATTTCAGAAATGTCAAATGTTTATGTGACAAATAGCACGCCTGATTGGGTAAACTGTTATAACTGCGAATTGTATTTTTATCATATTTAAACCTGTTACAGGTAAACAATAAAAACTTATTTATCTTATCTTCTGTAAAATAGTAAATCAAGTTAAGGTAGTAAATAGGTTTTATGTAACATTAAAACAATTGGACTATTTTCGATTAAATTTATGCTGGCCATGTAGACAGAACCAATAACTTACATGAACTGTATAAGGTTTAAACCAGATCTTATAAGTTCTGGACTATTTCTGTCCTGAAGTTACAAAACAAAAATGCATACATTTCAGAGGGAATCTGCATATTGTAATGACACTTGACATTTGAGCATGGTTTAATCCAAGTAATTTTTAGTCTACAGTCTTATAATTAAACAGATTACAGTTAAAATCAACATACAAACAAACTTCTCACCAAGAGACATTTGAAAATACTTAATCAAACAAGTACAAACCTTGAGCAGTTCTTTGTCCAGTTGTTGTGCTGAGGTGATGAAGTCCTCGAGTGCTTGTGGCAGGCTCATCCCATCAGAGGTGACAACTACCACTGAGTCATACTCACTGCTGTTGATTTCGGTCACCAGATGCACCGGCACTCCATGCACCACATACTCCTTACTGTCTCCACCCATACTAACAACTGTTAATACAAAGACATTGTTAGCATGGGCATCATCAAGGGAGCGCTGGCCCCCCCCCCCCAGGAAATTACACATTGGATTTTGACATTACTGCCCCCTAGACCATAAGCTTGTCAACTGCCCCCTAAGCCATAAGCTTGTCAACTACCCCCTAGGACATATTTTTGTCAACGGCCCCCCCTAGAAAAAGCTGGCACACCCTTGATTATTTGTATTAATATATCCATGTTTGTGCCAGACATCACCACTGAATCAAAGTTTAAAATTATTTCCATGTAAATTTTAAGGTTTTTGGGAGAAAAACAATAAAATTACAAACTAACATTAAATGAATTTTAAAGGTCAAACAAAACAAACGGTTGATTGCAGTGGGCGTCGTGTCGCGTGATGATAAGTAACTAAAGCGACAAATAACAAACGCAGGGTTCAACCGCCGCACGCGTATAAAATTATTCAATAACCACAATGAACCATATTATAAGTGACAAATTCTAAAAGGGTTACAAAAACCAATAAA
Organism: Choreutis nemorana; assembly: GCA_949316135.1. Taxonomy (NCBI): domain Eukaryota; kingdom Metazoa; phylum Arthropoda; class Insecta; order Lepidoptera; family Choreutidae; genus Choreutis; species Choreutis nemorana. The sequence goes on along the minus strand of OX438619.1, from coordinate 842,918 downwards.
CTCATTTAGTAATTTGTATTTTAATACAATTACAATTTAATTATTTGTAGCTATCGAGATAAAACTTAACTTATTTGTTCAGCCAGTTGTGTCGTTATATATCGAGTTATAATACTTATTACAAATGATTCGTTATCAAAGTAGTGCTTATACTGGATGCAAATGAACACAATATTCCAGGGAAATAATACTTTCTTTTTATTAAAAATCATTGCATAAACTTACTTTTAACGACGCCGCTACTTACAAAGACTACTTCTTAAGTAAACTCAAAAGCCGGACAGAGTATAGAGGATAAAACTTAAATAAAATATGTCTACAAGAAGATGACAAAAAAGACGGCAAACACACACAACAAAACTGTCAAGTGTCAACTGCCAAGAGTCAGCTGACTTTGACATTTTGTCATATTTGACAACGAGACACGAGCAGGCTTCATCGTCGGTTTTCGTCGCGAAAATAACAGTATTTTTATTTTTTTTAATACTTTTTGGTATGAAAAAGAGCAAATAAAAATACCAGGTGATAATTAATATTGCAATTTTCGAGCGGAATTTCCGTTTTCTTTAACAATGAAAAAATATAGAAATCATTATGTGTTTCAACTTCCAATGTGCGCTCACTTAACTTCGATTTTTGCTGTTAACTGTTAACTTTATCATTCTATAAGTTTTATACATTAAAAAAACTCAGAATCTCTACTTTACAAAGGTTTAATTCTAAAAAAGTTCATCAAATTCGACATGCAAAATGCCTTTCGTTTTCGCACATGTTTTCCCTACTCATCGGGTTTACTATTTTTTTAAGTTAACTTGGATAGATATTCATTACTTTATTCCGACATTAATGGATTCTGCATTTATCTGGCTATCTACACGTATTTTTATATTTGTCATAGCTACAGTGGGTGGTGAGATAATACGTTTTAATTAGAATACGCGCGTTTTGGCGGCGCCTTTGAAGTCGGTTTTATCGGCGTGACGTTCCAAGGGTTAAATGGCGATCTCTTAGTATTTTGCCAGTGTCAAGTAATGTTTATTATCTATCAAGTTTTGATGAGGAATGAAACGAAGACATGAATTATGAAAGGATAAAAATTATAGATGGAATTATTAATCTCCACACAGTAACATACTAGTACTGGTACTGTAGGCTTTAGTGAGTTACTTAGGAGATGACGAAAAGAGCAGCCGAATCGTCGTTTTTCACTTTTTCCACACTTGTACAGAACTATACAGATTCACTGGATTAAACACTCATTTTCTATGAAAATACATTTATTTTTAGTTTCATTAAAGCTTTAAAACATAACAAAATGTGTATGTGATCTCAAAACAGAGTACAATACGAATTCCAGGAGCATGTTTCGGTTGCTACAAGAGAAAACAAACATAACTACATTTCGCCGTTCAAGCTTCGTGAACAGGCGTGAATGTGGATCGTTTTGAACATTTTTCTGGGGGTATCACACTATCAATACCGGGATCCTAGTATCGTGATATATATAATAAATTCTAATAGTACAGCGTTACCGTCAATACCATCAATGTTTACGTGATATTGACAGCGTAGGATCTCCTCTTATCGGAATCAGTTATTGTACCGAAATAAAAGTTACACGCCTCGTTTTCGCGGTAATCACGCTTACACATCTATGATCCACATTCATGGCACCATGCCAGTTTTCTCTAAACAAAAGAAGGTTAAAAACATGAAGGCGCGAGCGATCCTTCATCAGAGTAGTCCATTATGTGGGCGTTGGGTTAAAGGCGGAGAAGCAAAGAAAGTATTGGCTGGCATACATAACACTAATAGTCACAATTAAAACACTCAAAAACTTAAAGTCACTAATAGGATAATCGCACTAACGATAATAATCTATCGTATCTATAATAACAACAATTAACACGATTCGTCAAATACGCAGTGCGCGGGCTTTTCTGTTCAAAACTCCATAGCGACAGACTAAAGATCTTTCGAATATGGCGGCCCCGCTACCGACGACGCTCCGCTAGAGTGCCACTCTCAATCGATCAAGCCTAGTCAATCCATCAGTATTTCAAAGAAGCGCCGTCAAACACAAATAAAATGGCAACGCAGAAGCGTAGAAACGCACTTTAAAGTTGGGACTGATGTCTGTCAGAAGAGACCTATTTTTGCCGCTACAGTCTGTTTTATCTTTTTCTTTGTGAATGCCTCTAATCACAAACTGAAAATCGAACACATCACCTTTTTCCAGAGATTCTAATAATTCTTTAGTAAATGAAATATGTAAGAGCATTTACCAGTACTTTTATTAAAATACTGTTGTACGGAAAAATAAAAATCTATTTAAAACAAAATTTAACTAAATAAAGCAAAAATAAGACAAAAACAATATTGTCCAACTGTTTATTACTATTTCTTTATTTTCAATATTATTTCTTCAAATGTACATTTTAGTGAAGGCAACACTCCTCACTTTCTATACAATACATTAAAACAAACTCTTAATTTAAATGAGGCGCAGCTCATTTTATACATACAACTCATAAATATCTATAACAATTACATAATAATTTACACAAACAATAATAACTTGGTGCCTTCGGGATAACCTCTCACCCGCGGCGGCGAGCCCATTGTCTACACACCGACAGTCAGACTGACGGCTGACTGCACCCGGGACAGTCAGACTGACGGCCGACTGCACCGGGGACAGTCAGACTGACGGCCGACTGGACCGGGGACAGTCAGACTGATGACCGACGACTGTCGGTGTAGACTGTCACACTTTTCTCACTCAACTCGATAGCACCGGCAACTTTTAGTTTTACTCCCTCTATAGGATGATAATTGATCATTTTTGGCCAACTACATTTATTTATATTCATATAATATTTACACGAAGCTGCTCAAATTGCAATAACAAAAGTTTTAAAATAAAAACAAAACATAAAACGCACATCACACAATGTACAGCTGAATGTGACAACATAAAACGCACATCACACAATGTACAGCTGAATGTGACAACATAAAACGCACATCACACAATGTACAGCTGAATGTGACAACATAAAACGCACATCACACAATGTACAGCTGAATGTGACAACATAAAACGCACATCACACAATGTACAGCTGAATGTGACAACATAAAACGCACATCACACAATGTACAGCTGAATGTGACAACATAAAACGCACATCACACAATGTACAGCTGAATGTGACAACATATACTGTCGTATGTTTAATATCATTTTGTTTTTAAATCAATCAAGATACATGATTTAAATATAAAACCAACAAACACGAAAGCGCGGGCACCATGTGCTTTGTTTTCTTAAATATTATTTTATTCTCATGAAAATATAATAATTTTTATATCATCTTAAGTTAAGTTCGAAAAGTTCGCACGAATTTCAAAGATAATACAAACACAAATAGAACGGGACACAATTGTAAAAATAACTAAAAACCAAAATTAAATAGTATTATCGATTGATATTGATGCAACTTCATTTCGTTTACAACAATTTTGCATTGTTCGATCAAACTGATAACAACTAATTAATACTAATATAATCAAAATGTCGTGTCTGTATGTGTGTGTGTGTGTGTGTTCACACGCCACAGACGCGCGTGTGTGTGTATAAGTAATGGATCTATTCTCACTAGGTTCGAAACAGCACCTCACTGTGTACGCCTTGCGAGATACACAATATAACACATAGATACACTTTTATACATACATACAAAATATAATATAACAACTCAAACTTTATATTATTATTTTTTCAACACAAAACAGTTACTTTGTCTTTATAGCTTCATTCAAAATACGTATAAAATATTATCTCTTTTGGAAACTCAAAAAAACTAATTAATATTGGTGACACGATTAGAAAGTTGTTAATAATGTACAAACATTTATGTCTAAACACCCCTCCACCTGATATAACAACGAACAATATAATTGAATACAAAGGATATTCGAAGCATCACTAATGTTACAGGGGAAGTTCGTGTGTACTACGTAACGAAATTTGAGGCATAATTTTGTATGAAAAATTATTATAAAAATAAAATTTTGGAAAAGTTTCTCATGTCTTAAAATTTTACAGGGGGGAGGGAGGGTCAAAAACCTTCAAAAAAAAAACTGCGTTACGTAATACTTGAACGACCCTACAGATTCTGGACAGTTGTGTCAGATATCTTAAACTTTAATTCAATCTCCAGCGTATACGCTATGTGCTAATCCCGTAACACTCATAACATCTGTTAAAAGTGTATACAAAATGATAGCAAGCGATCAGCATATCACATGAGCTCCCTCCACAGTTATATAACACGTATTATTATCAGACATTTAATAAAAAGAAGTACCAGGACAAACCATAAACATATTTCAAGACGCAGTTTATCGATATATGCATTTTTGTTATGTCACTAACACATACTCGTTTTGAGGAGTCGGTTAGAGGTGTTACGAACTGCATTCTTCATGTTTATGTTGAGTCAAAGTGTGGCAGGTTGCGAATCTGTCGCCACTATCCAGGGACGGTGAGAAACATGGCAGCTACAACGTACGGCAACCCGAGACTCTTCTCTCGGGTCGGGTCGGTCGGTTTAACAAGGAACGTAAAGAACTGAGCTTGCACATCCTGTTCCTGTCCCTGTGTGAGTGTGTGGTACTAACTTTAAACCGAAATAACCCTAAAAGGTATTGGTTTAGACTTGACATTGAAAATGTCTTATAATAATACGTAATGTGACAATTACAGACTAGATTATTCGTATACGTACGCATCATTACGTGCACTACATCAAACTGAACGGGCTTATACGAATTTGCTGTTATGTCACGTGTAGGTTTACTTAAACTTTATTATTTAAAAAGGTTTACTACAAAAAGATCTTAATACAGCGCCACTAGCGCCTCTATAGGCAAAATCTGGCATTATCATGTTTTTTTTTCTGTACACAAAGATTTGCTTTCCGTATCAGAGATAACTGTGAAGGGGGCTTTGTTCCTTTCTCTTGGAATGTTAACATCTTTCAAACAAATACCTAACGAATATCGGTGTAACCTAACCACTTAAGTCTACTCACTGGCGATAATGCTTGCATATAATTTCTATTAATATTATTAAAGACCCAACTTAAGACCATTTCACCAACTGCTGATAAATAGCAACGGACTGAATGTGATGATAAATCCTTACTAATGTTGTAAACGCGAAAGTTTTGTAAGGATGAATGGATGTTTGTTACTCTTTCACGCAAAAACTACTGAATGGATTTTAATGAAACTTTACAATAATATAGCTTATACATCAGAATAACACAGGCTATAATAATTTCTAAATATATTTTACGATAAATATCAGGTAATTAAAAATACTTTTAGAAACATTTTCGTGTGGGCAAGAGATAGGGAGTAATATAATTATTACAGTCTCGTCCTTCGGTATCAGTAGACGGTAAAATGAACCCTAAACCCAAACATACTATATAATAATTGTGATAACTCTCAGAAGCGAGGTGATGGCTGTTTCGATCCATCGTCTTTATTAACTAAACTAACATTATTTATAATATAATTTATGCATTGTTTAAAGTGGTAATCCCACTATGTCGCGACACTACTATGGAGTGTCGCGACACTCGCTCTATCATTCCAAATATACACTTTTCACTTAAATAATTTCAACTGGAAACTTGTCTAGTTATCCGTGGTACATTGTTCTTTATAATTATTATGTGACATTTAAACATCGCTTCACCGCTTCATTTAAAACGTAAAAGGATATATATATAATGGAACAGATCATTTCCAAAATAAATATTCTAAACAAACTTGATAATTTCCATATGTATATAATAAGGCCGCCGATACACGAACGGACATCTTAAAACGTGACCGCAATGTACGGGCGACCGCTATGAATTTATTTAATACGTCTGACGCGAGCGCCTTACCTAATTTTATTTATATTAATAATTTTTTATTAATCTCATTTCGACGTGAACGCTGACAGATGTTGGTGTGAATGTGTAATACTGTCATGTTAAAGCAGCATGAGTCACGTGCACGAGGCGGTCGGCGTGCAGTCGCAACACTATTCATGTATATATAAATATATATTTTATATATAAACAAACATCACAGATAATCAAATCCGAAATAAACTGAAACAAAATTTACTCCCACCGTTATCTAACAGAACAATATTGCCCCTTATCTCATATATAGGATAGAAAAATAAGGAGATATATCACATAAACTCACGCCGTAACCCCTCGAGAGGGGTAGGCAGAGGTGTTACACACCGCATTACGCATGTTTATGTCGAGTCCCAGTGCGACGGGTTGCGAATCTGTCGCCACTATCCGGGCACGATGAGGAACATGGCGGCTACAATGTACGGCAACCCGAGACTCGAACCCTCTACCTGTCGGGTCGGGTAGGTCGGTTAACTAAGTCACGTAACAAACTGAGCTTCCACGTCCTATCTAGGTGTCTAGGAGATATATAAATACATATATCGTGGCGTATTGCCTAGCGATATAACTCTTTAATACATAATTTAATTTCCGAAATATTCTACACGTATTTAATTTTAATTCGTTGCGGTTAACGAAAGTAAACAGAGAAGCAAGCGACCGACGCGCCTGCAATAATACAAAACAAATAAATGCGAGGTCAATCGACAACAGAGTTATGGAGAAAGATACGTCAAGGAAAATAACGCGGTGAAGTGTCGGAACGAGTCATCTACGGACTTCATTTCGTATTGACAATTCATTATATTTGTATCGTAACACTTGAGACATAGAGGACGTCGTGACAGTTAAAAATTAAATCCAAAAAAACGTGATCCTCAGTGAAGCGGACGTGTATACATAGGTAGTGTTGTCGAACGCAGGCCGGCTGCGAGGGACTGCATGAATATCCGGACATGATGGACGCATCGGCGCACGCCAAGTGTTCCCGTACGTGTGTGTGCGGCTGCTGACTAGTGTGCGTGCTTGCGTGCGAGCGTGTGTGCGTGCGGGCGTTGTTACGTGACGTCACGCGGCACGTCGGCGGCGGCCAGGCGCAGCGCCGCGCCCACCAGCTGCGGCCCGTGCACGCCGCCCCCCGCACCGCCCCCGGCGCCGCCCCCCACGCCGACCCCCGCGCCGCCCCCCGGCGGGCAGCAGTCAGACTCCGCCGCATTGCTCTGCAACAAACACGCCGTCACTACGTGACAACCACGCGGCTCCCTCCGCACACGGACCGTCACGATTCCTTCCGCTGCACAAACGAAAAGTGAACCGTGAATTCAAGAGGAATCTTACATCTCTTACCTATGAATACTTTACTGCATAGTGTGTTTTTTTTTACAAGTAGTGTTGAATGTCTTTTAGTCTAAAAGGCAAGAGTGAATAGGCTTCTCCAGGATAAGCATGTTATGTTAGAATTCACCGCCGCTTAACATCAGGCGGGACTGAGATCAAATACTTGTCTATTTCTATATAAATAAATAAAATAAAATGCTTGTCAGCTCAGGAGAAGCCTATTCACGCCTTAAAGAGCCCCAAATTATATTTATTAGGGCAATACATTGGCAGGCAAAGAATACCTATCTTTATTTTAAAAATAACTCATTTTTGTATTAAAGGCAGATCATAAGCTCGTATACGTTATAGTACACATACATTTTGACACTTTTTAGGCGGAAGCAGTATATGTAAGGTTTTAATATGGTTGCAAATCAATGACAGTATGTGGCATGGGGCTCACCGTGTGCAGAGCGTGCTTGATGGTCTCGTACGTGAGCCAACAGATGGCGGCGGCGGGCGCCTGGTGCAGCACCCGCGCCGAGGCGCCGCGCACGAAGCCCCGCCAGCCGGCGCCCGCCAGCACGGCGCGCGCGGCGGCCCGCAGCCCCGTGGAGCGCGTCTCCTGCGTGTTGAGCAGCGTCTTGCAGACGTCCAGCGGCGCCGTGGCGGCCGCAGCCAGCGCGCCCGCCGCCGCCCCCGCCACGGCGTGCGCGCCCGGCGAGTACGCGCGCCCCGGGTTCACCAGCCCCGTCACCCACTCGTACGTCGCGAAGTGCACCGCCTGCAACGTGCGCGATGCACCGTTACACATACGTACGAAACGTTATCGCAATCCATTGAACTCGTGCAGCGTAGGAATAAATACAGTTGTCAGAAGTAGACAAAACAAAATAACTAAATCTAAACCATTTCCTGTATCGGTATTTTTCATATATGCGTACCAAAAGCTACATAGAAAGGTAAAGGGAAAGCGCTATGTTTCTTTGAAGCGTTATTGATGAGTACGGTACCGCAAAAAGTCGGTACCGCACAAATTAAGAACGCCCAAAGAAATATCCTTTGGCTTTTTAGATAGTCTCGTATACCTTTTAACACACTGTACGTTCCTAAAAAAAATATTGCATCTACTGAGAGGTTTGCAATTAAAAGTGTTAGGTACCGAGCCAGTAGCTATGGTTACCTGGAAGGGCACGTTCATGGTGACCTGCGTGCCGTAGGAGCGGTAGAACGCCCGCAGCCCCTCCGCGCGGTACACGCGCCGCACGCACTCCCACACGCCGCGGTAAGGCGAGTTCAACATCTGCATGCGCTGCTTCACCACTGTAAATTAATTAAATTATAGGCATCACTTTCAGGGTAATCGAAACCCAAAACTACTACATATATAATTGTTTAAAGATAAACTTCGAATCGTTTTTTTTTTCGCGATGAAATCAGTTCGCCATCTTTCTTATTTCCGAATCGGTTTCCAAAAAAAACAGTCAAGTACAAATTGGACTCGTACATAAAGGTTTCCGTACTGATACTTAACGCATATATAGAATATAAATTTAGTATACGTTGCCGTAATTGTCTGCATCACATAGCTAAGTCAGTTTTATCATCGCGAACGAACAAATATAGACCGCGACGAGTCATTGCTCCTATTATAATTATTATTATTATTATTTATGTCAAAGGCGCTGCGCAAACGTATGACGGACACCGGCCACTTATTATTGCCGGCACAGCACACCGACCACAGGACACCGCTCACAGGAAGTTACTGGTCGCTACATTTAGTTACTTCGGGAGTTTTTGCCCATTTAACTGTCCTCTGTTCGTGATACTTGTGTCTTCAACTGACGGCTTTGTTTCCATTTACCGACACAGAAATGTGTCTTGTGGAAGCAACTGAACTCACGTCTGCGCAGGGTTTTTCCCTGCAGTGGAACATTTAAGTGTCCATTATTAGTGTTACTTGTGTCTTCAACTGACGGCTTTGTTTCCAGTTACCGACACAGAAATGTGTCTAGTGGAAGCAACTGGACTCAAATCTGTGCAGTGTTGTTCTCTACAGCGGATGATTTCATATTGAAAATAAAATATTTACTCGTGGCCGGTATCAGATACACGACACACGTTTGAACAGAACCTAAAACAAGGCATGTACAGGTCTGCTCTCCACTGATTGTTTCGATCATCTTGAAGATAAAACATTCTAGAGTTGAGTAGAGTTGAGTTGAGTTGCCGCAAAGGCAGAACATGACATGAACCCTTTTATGTAATTATCCCAACAATTCAAATGTATTCTATGTGTAAAGTATGTGTGTTTCACAAATAATTTATTATTATTGTATTTACCCCAAAGCCGCCTGATGTTAAGCGGCGATGAGGTCTAAGGTGGATCATGCCTGCCTAGGAGAAACCTATTCACTCTTGCCTTAAAGAGGCCCAAGTTACATTGGTCAGGGAACACATCGGCAGGCAAAGAATTCCACACCCTTGCAGTACGCATCATGAAGGAGCTATCGAAGCGTTTAGTCTTAGTTTTAGTTTATGCAACTTCAAATAAAACACGTGTTCAAATAAATATATTAAATCTTGACAACAACACTAAATAAATAACAGCATTATAAATCAAAATTTACAATTTTTCAATTACCATATATTTCAATACGCCGTGTGTGTTTAACAATAATATTATCAGTAAGGTATAAATAGAACTGCTATAATAAGATGCATGTTTGTATTGTTGATTCAATTTAATTATATACTAGTTGACTTTGCCCGTCCCTTTGGGAGTTTAGAAAAAAGTTAAAAAAAGAATCATACAAATCGGTCAAGCCGTCTCCAAGTTTTAGCGAAACTAACGAACAGCATTTTTAAAACAAAATCATGAGCAAACAAGCAGACGGTTCACTTAATGGAAAGTGATACCGCCGCCTATTGACACGACGTTGCCGCTGATGTCTGGGACGTTAAGAGCACCGCCAATGCATCGCCCATGTTGAGGTAAAGATATACCTCTCATGCAGGTAATAACACTGGCTCTCCAATCCTTTAAACCGAAACACAGCAACTGATTCACGGCAGAAATAGAAAACAGGGTGGTGTACCAACCCAGACGATCTCGCACGTAAATCTACCAACTGTAGCTCTGCTTGGTAGAAATATATAAAAAGATCTATCCGGACATATATTTACAGTTTTGAAGGATCCTTTAAAATGTATATATGTATTTTAATAATAATAAAAATTGGGTTTCTTTAATAACAATAACAACAACCACATATGACACAGTCCTGCACGAAGATAATCTTGTATCGCAGGCGCTAAGCAACGATATGGCATAAACTACATAGATAAGAATACTACATCCAAGACCGGTTAGCGAAACAATGCGTCTTGCGAATAACACGCCTTTCAGCCCCCGCCGTGTTTCATACCCGGAACCTATAGCGTAGCAGTCAGCTGTTTACAGCACAGCGCCACCGAGGTCATCATTTATCGATAACCGAAACTTTTGTAATGGTCTTAGTTTACAATTAACTTGTAATCCATGACCTGTATGTATGTCAGTTTAATAGCATAATATCTATGTATTACATTATGTGTTTCAGACGCGACATACTGATAACACAGCGCCAGTATTGGTGACCCCCTCGGGGACAACGTTAAGATAAAATTAATGTCCATTTCAAACAATACTTTGAATGATAATTATGTCTCTATAGAAACAATCGTTTTATCAAAAAGACAATTCCTTGTAACAGTTATATGTGGATAATGTAAATATTTGTAGAATATTAATCACAAAGAGAATGTACCTAAATTTAGGTTATTTTTGATTCTATCTATGACTAGTTTCCTTTCTTAAATATTGATAAAAGTGGTTTTTATATGTAAATAGTATCTGGTAATAATAATAACCACTTCACGACACACACATTGACTCAGCCCTGCAGTAAGATTGAAGAATCTTGTGTCGCAGGCACTAAGCAACGATATGATTTAAACTCTTAAATAGATTAGAACGCTACATCGAACACCGGTAAGCGAAACAATGTGTCATGCAAATAACACCGCCCGGGAACCTCTAGCGTAGCAGTAGGCTGTTTACGCAACTGCGCCACAGAGGCCTTTAAAATCAAATACAATGTAAATTGGTTAATATTTTGTTTAACTGTTCATCGAAAACACGCGTCTTACTTGGATTTCGACCATGCTCGTAAGCATTAATCTGAATAATATAATTTAGCTACATCTTACATAAGGCACCGCCCAAATGTGTGTCAAGTTTCTGCTACTAGCTACCGCCATATTTGTAATAAATAAAAATAGTCTTTATTGACAATCTTAAATGTACATTTTATTCTACAAGTATATTACAAGTTTTCATCACCAAGCGACCCGCACGAATATTATGCATGTATTATATACTAAACCTTCCTCTTGATCACTCTATCTATTTAAAAAAACCGGATCAAAATCCGTTGCGCAGTTTTAAAGATCTAAGCATACATAATGACGGACAGCGGGAAGCGACTTTGTTGTTATACTGCATAGTGATTGATATTCAAGCAATTTGTTTGACACCGGTTTTTTTACTGTCTTGCTCTGCAGCATCCGCCTCCCCAAGTGTTCTCCAAATCGATCTATCTCTCGTTTGTTGTCTCGTCTCGTCATATCTGCGATAATCTCTGCCATTCCTTTCCTTTATATAATCAAGCACCGCCATATATTTAAAAACAAATCAGACACCGATAGACAGTTAGATTAGCAACTGCTTCCTTTTGCCGCCACAGGACACCGCAATTACAGTTTTCTATGGTGGCCGGTTGCCGACGTCGGATACACGTTTGCTTGAGACACGTCACATTAGGACCACGTGGTAGCTCAGTTTGTTACGAAAACCGAACGACCCGACCCGACAGGTCAAGGGTTCGAGTCTCAGGTTGCCGTAAGTTGTAGCTGCCATGTTTCTCAATGTGCCCGGATAGTAGCGACAGATTCGAAACCTGTCGCACTGGGACTAAACATAAACATGCGAAAAGCTGTGTGTAGCAAGCACCTCTGCCTACCCCTCTCGAGGGACTACGGCGTGAGGTTATGTTATATTACGTCACATTAGTAAACAGAAACAACAGCGCATCCGGTTTTCGTGGATTTCTCATAATAAAGCCACATTAACACAATACTGTTTATGTCTCACATGTTTACTATTGCATTCACAAACGGTAACATTTACTAATAAAACATACAAACACGTATACAAACTCCATTGTACGCCGACTAGGTTCCGGGTTCGATTCCTTGTTAGGATTAACAACATGAAAAAAAGAACTTTTGCAGTTAATAAATTACTACATGTCAGTATTATCCTCAAATAATACATTTCGAGGTAATATATTTATTCATAAAGTTTTTTTAAATTAAAATTAAATTTTCGTTCGTATTTTTAATAAACGAAATGAAATGAAATGAAAAATTTACACAAAAACAATAAATATTTAAACAAAATGCATACATACACACAGGCACATAGTACATTACAAGTTGGATTCTTATTTTTGGTTTGTCTTGGCTTGGATTCTTGGATCTTGCCGGATTCTTCCCCGTAGAAATAGCATTCCGAACCAGTGGTAGTAAAAAAATATATGACGATTTGAAAGTGCTTATTTTAAGTCTAATCGAATTTAAAAATATTTTCACTTTAAAACATTTTGACTTTGACTTTGAAGACACAAGCTCTGATTTGGACTAAAACCGACCAGTCTTTATACTGTATTGAACTTGTTCAGAAAATGTATGTACACATATAATTAGGGTAATTTATTTACATACTACACCTACAATACGACGACATCGGTGGCGCAGTGGTGTAAACAGCCGACTGCTACGCTAGAGGTTCCGGGTTCGAATCCCGGCGGGCGCGGGACTTTGTGTTATTTGCAAGACGCATTGTTTCCTTTCCGGTCTTGGATGTTGTATTCTTATCTATTTAGTATATACCATAGCGTTGCTTAGTTCCTGTGACACAAGTTCTTACGATACTTACTACAGGGCTGAGTCAATGTGTGTGTCGTGATGTGGTTATTATTATTATTATTATACTAAAATGTGCTTTAATTATAAATAAATACTTGAAGCACCTGTTAATGAATATCAAACTGTACATTTCATTCACGTATCGTAGAGCAGGGCTGTCCAAACCGCGGTGTGTTTATTTTATTTATTTATATAATGTACACTTAGTCATACAATTTGAGAACAATTGGTTTTATTAATATCGATACCTACTTTGAAAAAAAATGAAAAAAAAATGTAGCCAAAACCTGTATAGAGTTTTTGATATAAAACATTGTAACACAGTTGTTTTCTCAACAGACGTTTCCGGTTCCGAACTCGATGGGCATATGATCAATAAAGACAATCAAGTTTTTCATAAGTCTCCATGAATAAAGAAATTTGGGGCAATTCTTTGCTTCTTCTGTATTTTCTTATTGAACGTTATGTGTTCGACTAAAGTTAATGTACAATATTTATTATTGCTGAAAATATCTTCTGACGATTCCTACATCGGTAAATTATTTTTATCTAGTTATAATAAAGTAATTTTATACTTTAAGAATATCAATAAAGATAAAACTATTCAATGTTAAATTCAGACAAAAAAAAACCATGATACGTCGCACAAAAAAAGGCAAGAATCACGCGTTTGCGGTGAGTGACCTTCCGAACTCGTCCGAAACTCCGTGTCAGAGAGAATCGTGAATGATGTCTATGTGTGCGTTTCTAAAGCACACATTGTATGAAGCTTTGTACAGTGTATATTTCGTGCTAGAACAATGTGCATGTACGCGTCAAAACACAACCACGGCCTTGGTGATATGGAATAGTAGAAAAGCTCATGGTAGAAGGAAAACCATTACTTTAAACAGTCTTAGAATTTAAATTAACCTCATCCTTAGCATGCGTGCGGTTTTTTCCATTTTGAATTATATAACTACACTTGCTTTTGCCCTCGACTTCGTCCGCGAGGAAGTCGAAAACGGTTCAAATTTTTAATTAATCAACTTTTATCGAAATATTTTGGACAGTTCACAAAATATATTTATAAATAATAGCCCGTTTATTATTCTGATGTTTAAGCTATACTATTGTAAAGTTTAATAAAAAATCCATTCAGTAGTTTTTGCGTGAAAGAGTTACAAGCATCCATTCATACGTTACAAACTTTCGCCTTTATAACATTAGTAAAGATAAATTTATTTGACTTGAAATTGTATGGTAGCTGTAGTTAGTACACACCGGACATTTAAAACATGGGTTGCACCAGCTGTCATTATAAAGCTTGCAACCTAACCTGTAACTGACGTTCATTTCATTCGAAAATTAAGTCTTAACCGACCTTTTGACTTCTCCGGTAAGATCGTTTTGAATTCTCCGTTTTGGGTTAATAGGAAAAACCGGTCAAGTCTGAATCGGACTCGAACGTGAAGAGTTCCATACCAACTTGCAAGATAAAACATAAACGAGTTTTAAAAAACTCGAGTAATAAGATAAACAGGAACAAGCAACATAACGTTTCAATGCCCCTTTTAAATTTGTCTATACTTTTAGTATTTGTTGTTATAGCGGCAACAGCTATGGACTTTTCAAATTGACTGAAAATTTCAAAACTGTAGCTATAATAGGTCGACAAACAGCGAAGGTTTTGTAATAGGCGAACACTTTTTGTCTATTGAATACGGAACCCTAAATATTTAATAGGTAAATAATCTCTAATAATATTTATGTTTAGTAATAAATCAGAACATGTTAAATTATTAAATTATTAAGTGTCCAGTTATTCATTAACAGCTTTATGACAAACACTTGAAAATTATTATTTATTATAATTAATAGCTCTACTTCTGTCTGCTTATTTACTAGTTTTTATATATATGTTTATTGACGAAACATATATATCTCACAACACAGGTTTATGCCTAGTGTGACGGCCATTAGTTTTAATACCAATATGTAAAATTTCAGTTAGAAAATAAATAAGTTATTATTTAATATATTTTTAATACTAATAATTTTACTCTAACTCAATTTTTTCATATAAAATAGAAAAGTCATTTTGAAATCAAGTACAAAATTTAGGCTAAGAATACATCTACTGATTTATTAAAAAAAAAATAGTAGGTATATAAGTATTTATAAATGAAATAAAATAATTTAATATTAAATCAGCCAATTTTGTCTGGATTGACAAAATCTGATGTGGTAATGAATACTGTGGCTTTTATTTAGTTTTGAGTTTTTTATTATTAAAAAATAATAATTACGAGTCGCTTAGAGTTTACTTGGCGGGAACGGGAAGTGTCAGTTAGAATTTTCTTATTTTATTGTCTTTTCTTATATATCAGCAGAATTTAATGTGTAAAATGCTAGTGTTTTAACCAGTAAATATCTGTAGTGCTGGTCAAGTGTGGAGAAAGTGAAATACGACGATTTGGCTGCGCTTTTCGTCATCTCCCAAGTAACTCCTTAGAGCCTTCAGTAACCGTACTAGAATGTTACTGTAGGCAGATTCATCATTTCCATTGTTCATCTTATTATCTTCATCTCATTTATCATCTCATCATCTTCAAGAATGAAGAAATTATAACTACTAATGATTAAAGAAATACATTTTAAAAAAACGAGTCGCTTAAGACCCGCCAATTTTTTTTCTCTTTTTAGAGGAATTAACATGAGTACTTTTAAATAATAATAAACACCGGTTCGTAATGCCCAACTCTACGAGGAAGAATCCGGCGAGAAACCTCCGTAGTTGCCGTTTTCAACAATTGCAGTTCATTTTAATATTAATAAAAATAAAAAATAACCTTTATTTTCTACTACTCTTGATTACATTGTTGCATATCATCATATTTTTCATTTAAGATACACCTCCTCGATTAGTCGCCTCTGCAGCGTACGCCTCTCCTAAACCTTTCCACACATCTCTTTCACGCGCCTCTCGCATCCATAAGGATCACTTTAATATTACAGAGTATAAATTGAGTCATTTCATTATTAAAATCTATCTACACATGGTTAATATATTTCAATGCTCTGTTGAAACATTTGTGTAAATATTATTTACCTTCATCGATATACCTTTGAATTATATATTTTTTTCATTCAAAATGTATTATTGTAATTAGGTACTTATAAAGATAATAATTGGTTATTTTTTTATCGACTTCAAAAAAGACTTTAAATTTGAAATATGAAAGTTTTCAAGAACAGTATTTTTAGTAAGTTTAAGTTCTGGTTTTAGTCTTCGTCTTTTAACATGGAAACATAAACTCACGCCGTAATCCCTCGAGAGGGGTTGTCAGAGCTGTTACACATCGAATTTTGCATGTTTATGTTGAGTCCCAACGTTGACAGGTTGAAAATCTGTCACCACTAACCGGACATATTATAGAACACGGCAGCTATAATGCACGGCGACCCGAGACTCGAACCCTCGACCTTTCGGGTCGGATCTATCTGTTAACCTTATAATAAGGCGGTAAATATTTAAACAACTTCAATTGCCATTCTTATCTATATAGTTATATACCATATCGTTGCACAGCACCTGCGATACCAGCTTACACCTTAGTCCAGGCAGGGCTGAGTCAAATAGAATAGAATAGAACATGTATTTGCACAAAACATGGTTATAACAAGATCTCAACAATAAAAAATATAGTTCCACATGCTTTATCACTTTAAGTGATATGCAAAAACAAAGTCAATTAATTTTTACTGTATATTTTCTATTACATTTCTTAAATATGAGCTTTTATATCAATTCAACACTAAAAAAAGCAACAAAACAAAAATAAATTTAAAATTAAAGAACAAAAGCAACAGAAGCAAAAATAATAGCAACAGAAAAAAACTACAGTGATTATTATAATTATTCCATATATTTTTTGTTTACTGAAGAATCCCGAACTACATACCTACATATATTTAGATAATTCTACGTACACCTTCATTCCTACACTCATAAAGGCCAATATTACTATAACATATAGTATTCATTGAGCGCTTATTCCTTACATATTATAGTCGACTTTCGCATGCTATCTCCGAGACACTTACCGACATATATACTGTACATAGGTAGTAAAATGACATACTTGATAAGACTATTATTTACACATTTGCAAATTAATAGTCATTACCTTGAGGACATCATTGTATTCAATTCAAGTGGATGTTGAATTAATTTCTCTATTATAAACACGTAACATAAACTCACGCCGTAATCCCTCGAGAGGGGTTGGCAGCAGTAGCGGTACTGTCATAGAAGCCAAAAGCCCGGCTTGCCCCATCAAACTAAAATAAGTTCGCGCTCTTATTCATTCATTAACAAATCAAACGACTTTTTTAAAGCCACCGAAATTGTGGTTTTGCTGACATGTTCGCAAACTTCTGAGTGTTTTGCTGAGCTCGTCCACGCTAGCAAGTCCACAACGGAAGTATGAAGTATATCTCTCGGCTACCCTGTACTAAAACTCTAGGCACGCCACTGGTTGGCAGAGGTGTTAAACGCAGCATTTCGCATGTTTATGTTGAGTCAGTGTGACAGGTTACGGATCTGTCGCTACAACTTACGGCAACCCAAGACCTGTCAGGTCGGGTCGGTCGGTTAACCGAGGCACGTAACAAACTGAGCTACCACATCCTCAAATAAATAATATAGTTATAATTTTTTTAAGTAAATACAGATATCGTTAGCTCTGTTTTTTTTTATTATTAAATAATAACCAATTTACAACTACTAAAAGAGAATAGTCTAATACGATAGTGTACGAATCTTAATATAAATTAAATCAAAATTATATGTCCTATTAATTATTTGACCAAACTTAAAGTTTTAAAATAAATATATCTACTTTACTCTCATGCCATATTCGTGTATGGCATGAGTTACATATATGTATACAGTTGATATCGGATATAGCTACATCGAAGGTACAGTAAAAATATTGGTCGCAATATCCGATAGTCGTTTAAGGCGGTATGTTTACTTAAAGATATATATGGGATACGGTTAATCGGAACCACGCCACTAAGTCGTTAAAGCCGATATGTCGTTGCACCCGATGTCGTTATAACATGACTGTGTATGTATGTATGTATGGTACTCACCCTCAGCTGGGTTGGATACTGCATCATGGACTAGAGACGCCAAACACCCTGACAGACCTGGAACATACATCATTATATTTTTTATTCGTGTTTTATTAAACAACAAAGCATGCCCGTCAACACATACATTGAATACTAGAAATCGCCAGCAGTCGAAATTTACTTCACTGCACAGTATAAAACAAAGTCGCTTCCCGCTGTCTGTCTGTCCCTATGTGCGCTTAGATCTTTAAAACTACGCAACGGATTTTGATGCGGTTTTTTAAATAGATAGTTAGTCATACAAGAGGAAGGTTTAAATGTATATAAAACATGCATAATATCCGTGCCAAGTCGTTGCAGGTCGCAAGTAACTATAAACAAAATAGTACATATAACTCTTCTAGACAGACTTTAACCTCTTAACTTTAACCGCTTTTAGGGGGTATGGGGGTTAGCTTAACCTCACAAACGTTTTTAACGAAGTATAGGCCACAAGGCCGTATAACTCGGATGCTTTTAGGGGTGGGGAGGGGAGCTTGAGCCCTCTAACCCCTGCCTGGATGCTTGAAACATCCCCCTTAACATTTGGAATGTCCAGAGACCATGCAAAGTAAGTAACCGAAGATACGAGATGAGATGTTAAACATTTTTTTATTTAAAAAATAATGTTCAACATTCACATTTGGTAACAATTTCACTGCATTTAAGAAGTTGTAGAGTGCTTTAATTTCAAGTAACATTTCAGTTACATGTAATACATAAACTCACGCCGTAATCCCTCGAAAGGGGTTTGCAAAGGTGATACACACCGCATTCCGCATGTTCATGTTGAGTCCCAGTGTGACAGGTTGCGAATCTGTCGCCACTATCCGGACACAATCCGAGACTCAAACCCTCGACCTGTCGGGTCGGGTCGTTCGGTTATCCAAGGCACGTAACAAACTGAGCTACCACGTCCTCCACATATAATACATACAATATATTTATATGAAATTAAGTCATCGATTCAACTGCCCCAACTAAGTACATATATACATAAACTTTCTAGAACGAAAGAATAATATAGGTTATTTTTTAATCCTCGCATTGTACATAAGTGAGGACGTTTCACGGTGTGCGAGCACGGTTTTTTTATAATTTAATGTATTTGTGTAACAACTTGTATGACACGCGAGGTGCCTCGTGGAGTTACGTCAATGTTGCTGCATCATCCATTATTTTTTGTCCTATCGTCAGGACAAAAGTTAAGAGACGGGTAAACTGATTTAAAAAAAAAGTTTTGCAAAGACTCGAACCTAGGTACACAGCTAGCGGTTTAGAGCGCTGCGCTACTTAAGCTGATCGAATAGTTTAAATATAAGTAGGGCCCTAGAAGTCGGCGTCGTATTATCTGTATTTTCAATTTTAGAATGGTACAGAGTACAAATAATAATAACCACATCACAAAATTAACTCAGCCCTGCACTAAGATAGAATCTCGTGACGCAGGTGCGAAGCAACGATATGGTATAAACTAAAATAATAAGGATACTACATCCAAGACTGGCAAGCGAAACAATGCGTCTTGCAAATAACACAAAAGTCCCGCCCCTGCTGGGATTCGAACCCGGAACCTGTTGCGTAGCAATCAGCTGCTACACTGCTGCGCCACATAAGCCGTCAAATACGTTACGTTGACGCTTGGCCGCCTGTACGTTTCGCAGGTGGTAAGCCAACGTGCGAGATCATCTGCGTTGGTAACACCCTCTTTCTATTTCTGTGTCCAGACATCAGGGGCATCGTCGTATCACTTTCCATAAGGTGAACCGTCTGCTTATTCAGCACCATAAAATAAAAAATCATTAAAAATATAGTCACCGTGAGTGATGTGCTCGTGTCGATGCCGCGTGATCTGCGTCAGTGTGTGCTTGCTCTGTTCGTAGGTTGCGAAGAAGCAGGCGTGCGCCGGCCCCGCGCCCATCACCACCGCCGACATGCCGCGCACCGGCCTGCACACACACACACAAACATTACTACAATTGACAACAATCCTGACAAAATACACACAGATATTAACAGAGAGAAAAGAGTAAATACATTATAATATTATAATAGTATTTAAATTAAATTAAGTTTTTCTATTTAATTGAATATAAGTAGTATTTTATTTTATTATAACATTATACATACATTACAGCTGCTGTCAATCACGGGGATAAAAAAAAGCGGTAACAGATTTTGGTATTAGAATGGAATAAATCCAAAAAATAGCTTTCGGTGAATTGCTTTAATATAAAGTAAATTAACAAGTTTATGTATTTTAGTGTGATGACAATTGACGTCACGCCTGAAACTGGTTGTTGTCTGCGTAGGTGACGAAACACTGTACTGATTAATTAAATCATTTTCTATATTTTAAAATAAATAATGTTAAGAGTAATGGGAAAATGTTATGCAGAGCGTTTTTACTTTAAGAGGTAAATTTCATTGGATGGTAATTAGGTATTAAATAATAACCACATCACGACACACGCATTGACTCAGCCCTGCACTAAGATTATAATCTTGTATCACAAGCACTAAGCAGCGATATGGTATAAACTACGTAGATAAGAATACAACATCCAAGACCGGAAAGCGAAACAATGCGTCTTGTAAATAACACAAAGTTCCGGCCCAGGCGATTCAAGATTCAGACTTCTAGCATAGGAGTCGGCTGTTTGCTCCACTACGCCACGGAGGTCGTCAAAAGTTTAAGGGAGGAATGAGTCAGTCGCTGGCGACCTTGGTACGTAGTGGGTAGCACCAGGCAGTTGGTATGACAAGCCCAAGGCCGGCCTATTGTGACAACTCCCCCGTTTTCCAATACTACGCAAATAGTAGGCCTATTTCGATTTATTAATAAAGACAGCCAAGTCTGACTTGTGGAAAGCTATGACCTCAAAATAGTTTATTAGTGTATGCTTTTAAAGGGTAATAAATAATGCAGCTTCTTAAAATTTTCAATTTCGTCTTTAAAAAAAAATTGTTGCCTTCAAAAACTTTATGCATACATTAAATACTATGCAAGCAACCGTTTTTTTATATTTTTAAGCTACGGTAAATACTGAATTGGCATCAAAATTATCTTATAGCATAACATGAACATGAACTCACGCCGTAATCCCTCGTGAGGGATTACTCGTACAGGAGTTGCAGTGGTGGGACAGAGTGGCGGGTGAGCCCCGAAAAAAAATCCCTCGTGAGGGATTGGCAGAGGTGATAAACGCTGCATGTATATGGTGCGTCTGCAGAAAATTCGTCGAAAACAATTCGTCGAGAACAATTCGCCGAAAACACAATTCGTCGAAAAACACAATTCGCCGAATCACAAATAGTTTTGAAACGGAGTACCACGCAATAGTACAAGGTCTATCTGCAATAGTTGAATATCTCTGACTATTCCCCGCTGTAGTTGAACATTTCTATAAATAATTTCCGCTATAGTCGAAGGTCCCTAAAAATATTGCCCGCTATAGTTCGAAACAGTATTTGTAACGGAATTTCTGAAAATCTGTTATAAATTGCGATTCCACGAAGTGAAATTTGGTGAATTTCGATTCGGCGAATTGTGATTCGGCGAATTGTGTTTTCGGCGAATTGTTCTCGACGAATTGTTTTCGACAAATTGTTTTCGACGAATTTTCCGCAAATCATATGGTGAGTCTCAGTGTGACAGGTTGCGAATCAGTCGCCACTATCCGGGCACAATCAAGTCTACTTGTATTAATTAATATATAGTGACCAGTATTACACCGAATACCTAATAGTCCCGATCGAGTCATCTCGTCACACCGCATTACTGACCGGAATGGTCACCAACTGGGACTAGGTCACCGTGTACATTCATACCACGGTACATCAAATGGATCTCTTACGCATTCAATTTATGAGATATTCCTCCAACTAATAACAATAACTACATATCACTCAGCTCTGCAGTAAGATTGAAGAATCTTGTGTCGCAGGTGCTATGCAACGATATGGTATAAACTACGTATATAAGAATACAACATGCGACAAACAATGCGTCTTCCAAATAAGATCCGCACCCGTTGGGATTCGATCCCGGAACCTCTAGTATAACAGTCTGTTACAGCACAGCACCGAAGAGGCCGTCAAAATAATAACGGAGTGTAAAAGTTCACACGGCCATGGATCAACTTAATCTGTTTGGACTTTGTACCGTTCTTTAGTTGAGCAGCATAAGGATTGATATTGCACTCGTTATGTGAAGCTTTATATGTGGCCTATGTACCTGTTTCTTTAAATTTAGCATTAACTATAGATTTTAATTTTATTATACTGTCGTTAGATCGCAACTAAGTACCCACTCACACAACATTGTATGGGACGTTTTCGGAGCTCAAGTTATGATGGCTTCCTAAGAAAGAAACATGATTACCCATTATAATAAGATCTGAATCGTTTTCGGTTTTCGTACGTCGTTCAAGTTACATTGGACCTTCGTTTATTTTGTAGACAAAGTCATCATAACTTGACCTAAAGCGTTGACTCCGTCTTCACAGGGGGTAACCAAAAGAAATGACTGCTTATGGGACGACATGATGAAATGACTATTTGATTTTGATGGTATGTATTTACTCACAAATTAATAATAATTCTTAATAAGCATTTTTTTTAACTGACAATGACTGGCAACAGACTCCAATCTAGGAATAAACCTGTATCTTAGGGGTACAAAAACAGCATGTACAAATTATATTATTTCTTTGATTTTATTCAATTATTTAATTGTACATAATTTGATTTGAATATTTGCATGCTTAATTATGTAGCAAAATGTAGTGAATAACTGATATATCTATAAATAACCGGCATTTGGATATTTGACGTATAAGCAATTCGCTTTTAAGGGACCATTTAATCAAATATAAAACGGTCACATACGGTAATTACAAATGTTGATTTAAACGATCTGACATAACTAGAAAAACATCAGGGCATCTACTCAGAAACAACGAAAAACGAAGTATCGGCCTACATCGTGTATTTCCTACTACGAAAGTGTTTCGGTCGGGTCAGCCTGGCTCGCAGATACATTCATTGCGATCGAACTTTGTTTGATGTATCTCACATCAGAAACCTCACTCCGAAGACACCGACACAATGATTTCTAATGCAGTGTTATCGTTGATTTTATGTTCGGTCGGTTTATCGGTCGGCACGAAGTTTACTGGCGGCGTTTCACAGTAGGGCCCCAGATTCGGGTTAAAGCAGCCTTTTTAACCGTAGGCAATTAAAGATTCATTTTACAAATAAATATTGTTGTTTCTGTGTCTAAAAATAAATCCGAAATTAAATTGCAGCCCTTGAATTCCAGTTGTCACTGTCACATTGCTGCATACAGTTGATAGCAGCAATACGACAGTGAGAACGAACCGCTCACCTTCATCATCAGACAGATACGAAATCAGTCACGTACGAGATAACTTGTAGATTGTAGGAAACTGCAGATGAACGCAGAGAGTTGTAAAGGCTGGGGCACACCGAATGCGGTTGCGGTGCGAGTGCGTTGCGTGAAAAGTATGAAACTCTATGATAGACGTCACAACGCTGGCGGACCGCATGCTGTGCGGCGCGGTATTTTTTATTTTTTTCCTAAACGACGAGTGCTGCGGCCCGCAGGCCTAAAGCTTCACCGTGACTTTACCGTGGATATCGTTCCCTAGACAATCGATCAGGCTGTATCGTCTTTATAAAGAGAACACACAAAAAGCGTAAAAGCATAGGTACGACCGCCATACCTGTTCGCCTCCCAATCGAGCCGGACTATCGAGAGACATTTGGGGTTTCCACGCAGAAGGCCATCCAACCCTTATGAAGGCAACGAGAGACACAAACTGTAGGCCACCCAACGGCTTGCGTGACATAGGAAAAATAGGAATCTAACAGCAAAAGGTTACCGAATAAGAACCGGTATAGGAAGTGGGGGCGGCGCGGTAGCGTATATGCGGCGATAGTGCGACTTCTATCAGAGTTTCATACCTAAACACAAAAACACGTAACGCAACCGTACAGCAATCAAATTTCTTGTGTCCAAGCCTTAAGTCATATCAAACAATCAAACACTTAACTCTTGCCGTTTGTTATCAGAACATCTTTAAAGTGTAGATACCTGATGTGATGACTATTTACATTGAAAATAAATGGCGCCTATGCACCTCATTAAATGAGGAATTTATGTAAGTTGTGCAAGCAATGTAGTGGAATGTGAAATGAAACTTCAGTAAAAATGGAAAAAAAAATGCACGAGCATGATACATGCTGTTATCGATTCTTCACATTCATTGTATTTGTTGTTGGTCCTTGAAAAGTAGAACATGCAAATAAAAATATATTTCTCTATTCGCTCCCGATACAACAAGTGACGTGAATCTTATTAATTATACACAGCATTCAGATTCCGTACACAGCGCAGCAATGCGACTTTGTTTTCATTAGAGTTAAGATTAAAAAACTTAATTTAAAAAGAAACGCGTACATTCGATAGTTCATCCCCACTTTCATATCCCATAACTTTTGAGTAGGGAAACCGATGTCGATCAAACGAGAATAACTAAGAACACGCTCGATTAAGTGACCTTTCAAACAAAAAAAACTAAATCAAAATCGCTTCAATCGTTCGAGAGATATGATGCGACAGACTGACACACAGACGCGTCAAACTTATTATTTAAAACACTCCTCTTTTTGCGTCGAGGGTTAAAAATAATCAAATTAAAGTGTTCAAAACGGGCGTGCTCAATAGCCATGTCCCCAACGGACGATCCAACGCGATCCTACCGCGCGAACCTACAAGGATCGCGAACCAAATGCGCCCTCGGTATAGATGTGCGGCTCCATTGGATTGCGCTCCTTGACGCGCGCGATCTGTTTTTGTCTGATCCAGATTGATCGATACACAATCCACGACCTTATAGCGCGGGATCGCTTGGATCGTTCGGTGGGTTATCGCCAATCATAAATAAACGATGGATAGCTGTCCCAGTTTACCTAACAACAGGATTATAATTATGCAAGATTTTGCTCGCAGCTTCGCTTGCGTTAAATTAGAGTTAACATAGATTTACTTTTGACAATCCACGACGTACTTAATCCCTTTAAGGGTTGAATTTCTAAAAACCCTTGCTGATGAGCAAATTTAAAAACTGCGTTCCAGGTCCAAGGGTTTAGGCCGGGCGTTGTTGATGAGTCAGTAAATCTGGCCTACTAGTATTTTTATTTAAATTGATTGATTGATGATTGTAGGTTTTTGTGTGATTGACATGAGAGTAAAGCTTTCAATATATAAATATTATATTGGCATTACTTCAGCCAGTATGAGTAACATAGATAAGGATTTTCTTATTAAATACGACGGTAAATTGATTTTATTAGATAAATACGTTGGTTTTATTGAAGCGACCGACACGTAAGCTGATAGTGCGGATAAAGGTGAACGCGCATTTATTCGAATCGAACGCTCCGAACGGATCGAAGTCAACGAGGCCTCGCGCATCTATCCGCACCGAAAAAATCGACCGCGCTGAAGATATCGTTCCTAAATAAATTTTTGTGGGACATTTCAAATGATTTATAACATGTTGAAATTATTATTTTTTCTTTTCCTTTTCATAAATTTTAATATTATTACCTTCATTCAACTTTTTATATTTGTATGCCTTTTTGGTAGATTTTTCTGTAACTAATTATAATATGTATGGCATCTGTATAACGATAAATCTGACATATAAACGATTTATTATTAATATATTAATATAGTGGTGACAGATTCACAACCTGTCACACTGGGACTCGACATAAACATGCGAAATGCGGTGTGTGACACCTCTGCCAACTCCTTCGAGGTATAACGGCGTGAGTTTATGTTTTTTTGTTGTATTATTATTATTAACTCCTTTAACCTATTGCACTATAAAACAAGAAACTATTTGGCCCGACATGACCGGCAACCGTATACGCAACTGATAGGACACGACCGCACCTGCGCCGATTCTGATGACGTCATCCGAAATCGTCTAGGATTTCTGGATTGTTCTAGATTCGGACGATTCGAGGCGGGTAGGTGTGAGAGGTTTCATAGGATTTCATATAAAGAATTCTACAATTATTTTCTTTCATGTCTGATAAGTATGCGTTCACCTTAAGCATGCGTTGAATGGTCGGTATCTCGGGAAACACGCTATGTCGTAACTTCTATCTTCAAATTATATTGTAAATTATAAAACAATGTGCAATTTATCAATACACGCCGACACTTTCGCTGTTGATTATTCTTCTGACCTATTTCGACACAGTGCGTGAATGATTTCGCATTTTTTATTCGATTTTATCGATCCGGCAGCCAATTTGAGACGCCGAGGTCAAACGCGGTGCCGAGTTGATATTAAAAACGTAATGCAAATTCACTCGATGTATATTTTGTAATAATTTTGCATGTTAAATAACTGAATGTGGCGGAGAAGCTCCGCATGTTGTCGGAAGCGATCGAAACAAGTTCATCATTGTATTCCAACGATCAACATAAAACATTTCATACATAACATGAGCTCACGCCGTAATCCCTCGACAGGGGTTGGCAGAGGTGTTAAACATCGCATTTCGCATGTTTATGTTGAGTTCCAGTGTGACAGGTTGCGAATCTGTCGCCACTATCCGGGCGCAATGAGAAACATGGCAGCTTCAATGTATAGCAACCCACGACTCGAACCCTCGACCCGTCGGGTCGGATTGGTCGGTTAAACAAGGCACGTTATAAACTCAGCTACCACCATAACAAACCATTGATCTATTATTTTATAGATATACAATCTTATAGAAAACTTAACTCAAAAGTTGTATATTTTGGATAGAGACAGAAAGATACATCGTTCTTTTAGAAACAAACACACATTAAAGTTATTCAAATTAAAAAAAATAAAACCTAACAAAAGTCTCCTAGACAAAATTTTCCGCAAGCATTAACGCTAATAGAAAACAAAAATGTATGGAAATGACAGTTCCTCGCGCTCCAGTTACGTCATTGTAATATCATTTCCATACATTTTAATTTTCTTTTGACTTTAACACTTGCGGAAAATCCTATTTTATTTAGGGGGGACAGAAATTTTATCAAACGATCTCACAAAAAAAAAACCGGCCAAAGCCATACCATACAAGGTCATACCATACAAAAAGTCAACCTAAACGTTCTATTGGGTGGAAACTGGATATTTGGTGACGACAAATTCTGTCACTCCATTGTGTATTCTACGAAAAATTAGATCAATTTTGATCACCCATTAAATAGTAAATCAGTATAATGAGTGTCATTTTGTTGGATGTCAATATTGAAAGACAAATATTACGGTGTACAAAAAACACTTGTTCAACTACTCAATACTACAAAGAGGCGTTAGGGTATGCAGCAAATAGCTGTAAAAACACAAATATCAGAAAAACTGGTTTAAGGAAACAATGCCACTGTTTAGGAACCATAAAAACCGGTCAAGTGCGATTCGGAATCTCGCATGAAGGGTTCCGTACCATCGGACATTATATATAATAGGCGTTCAAGTAAATGTGTTTAGAGTTAATTGCAATTATACATGTATTAGATTTAAGTATCATAGTGGTTTAGGTTTATTATCTGTTAAACTGTGACATTGTTTTAATAAATAAATAAATAAATAAATAAAGAAAACAATCTGAATGTACTTTTACTTGAAAATTTATTTTAAGTAACAAGACCAAGCAAAACATGTCAATTTTTTTTTTATTGAATCCTATATAAATTTAAATTTGTTAACGTTTTTGTTGTTATAGCGGCAAAAGTAAGAGACACTCTCTGTATATTACAAAATTCTATTATGATTCTTGAGATACAACTCGATGACACACGGACGAACGGACGAGGCCGAGGAAGGTCAGCAGAAGCTTAGTAATAATAAATAATAGTTTTCCGTGTTTTAACCATTTGGGTACGGAACCCTAAAAAGTGCCTTAAAAACTGAAGGTCCACGAATAAACGATTGCAGTAATTAGCTAATAGTTTTGAACGTTCTTTACATAACGCTGTTTATGTAATCTTTAAAACGTATACAGTTTTACATGTGGTAGGTCTACGTGCGAGATCGTCTGCGTCGGTACCACCCTCCTTTCTATTTACAACGTGAAGCATTTCGCTGTGTTTCGGTTGATATGTAAGAGTACGTATATAAGCGTAGGACATTGGACACTAGTAAAACAAAAGCTGGCTAGCAACGAACTGTTTTATTCCCGCCGAAGCGCGGGTGGGGCGGGGAGGCGGCGGTTACGCAGCCCGCGCCATAGACTAGCATACACATGAGAGAGCCAGTGTAATTACCGGCACGAGTGGTATAACATCTTTACCTCTACATAGGAAACGCATAGACGGTGCTCTTGGCGTCCCAGATATCAAGGACATCTGGCGTCTCAGACATCGAGGACATCTAGCGTCCCAGACATCAAGGGCGTAGTTGTGTCAATAGGCGGCGCAGTGGCGTGCCTAGAGTTTTATATATTAAGCCGAGAGATATACTTCATACTTCCGTTGTGGACGAGCTCAGCAAAACACTCAAAAGTTTGCAAACATGTCAGCAAAACCACAAATTCGGTGGCTTTAAAAAAGTCCTTTGATTTGTTAATGAATTAATAAGAGCGCGAACTTATTTTAGTTTGATGGGGCAAGCCGGGCTTTTGGGCTTCTATGACAGTACCGCCACTGAGGCGGCGGTATCACTTTCCATCAGGTGAACCGTTTGCTTGTTTGACTTTGTATAAAAAGGCATACATTACTCTTGGTTATTGGGAAAAATAAAAAAATTACTCCACAACAACAATAGACCGAAATAGTTTTTTAGAGACCAAATTAATTTATATTAACAAAGAAATCATGTCTTTTCCATATGTTTTTACTAGATATGGTGAAACATCCGATTCCTTAAAAGCCAATTGGTGTTTTACATAAATGAAAGGTACGTGAGATATTTTCTAAATTTGAGAGTTATCATCAAAAACTTTTAATGTTTTCTTATTAAAAAAATATTTCTTAATATTTAAGTGAATTTTTAGACAAAGGCATATCTCAAAATCTTGGAATTTGATTTAGGTTAAACTTTGTTATGACCTACGTATCTTAGTGTAACTTTTTTCAGCACCAAACTATTTACTTTTCAGATCAAATAAATTAAAAAAAACTCAGCCTTCGACGACAGATTTAAAAATAGAATATCGAAATAAAAGTTGAGGTAGTTAGAACGAAAGCACTATATTATTAAACTGTAAGAGTCAGATCGATAAAGTCAGATGGGTTTAAAGACACGTTTATATGAATTCTAAGGCTTGCGTCCGAATGTGCGGGGTTCCGCGGGGACTGACATGCGCCACAGACAAGGCTCTCGCCACCTGCGGAAGCGCGCACTGTGGGATGGAGCTATAACGCGAATGAAGAATTCCATTTTGTCCTTCATAAACTTAGCTAAGCGATGAGCTCAACTGCAATAGGAAATAATTTATGCAATAAAACCTTAATGGAGCTTAAGGACTAGTTTTTTTTTTCACATATAAGCTTAGAAGGCGCGTATAGGCGGAGCTTTTGGCACACGCGCAACTTGTACGATACGCGCGTCTGCGGTCGTACAAGCCAAAAGCCAAGCCCGCCCGCGCACTATTGCAAGTGACTGACTCTTCACCACCACATGCTCGGCTCGTGTAAACCCGTGCATGCGCGTGCCCGAGTACCCGCGAACCCGTGTACGCCAATATGACTGTAGGTACACGCGGAGAAAATTACTAGTAATCATATCATAAGTAAACTAAAACACATCAGAAGTCTGAAACCGCTTTCTTACTACTTCCTATTTCTTCTGATTAAGTTCGTTGCGGGTCCCAAGACAGTCGGTAGGGTGTCCGCGCACAGCCTGCACAGCTGCATTATTAGTTGATTATTCGATCAAAGGACGCCACTGTTGATCATGGTGAACAGGAGTTGCAGTGGTGGGACAGAGTGGCGGGAGTGACCCGAAAAAAAATATCATAAGTAAACTACTTTATCTCATTCATCTGTAATGTACCATATTTCTAGGAAATAAATTTCATTTGCATTATTTAACCCCGAGCATTTTTTTCGCTATACTCTCCGCAATCTAGATTTGTTCAGTTTTGGATTGCCAACTGAATGGTTATTTATAAAATATTATATCGCGATGAGTCATATAAACGTAGTAAAGTCATCATCGATCGGTTCCACTGTGGGTAATTGGATACGCATTAGTTAGTACATAGTGTATTGTTATATATACCTGAGCAGCCCCTCTCGGCGCACCATGTATCGGAAGGTCTCCGTGATGGAGCCGTTGTGCGCCGAACGAAGCGACTGCATGCGCGTCTGCAACAACACAACACAACAATTTATATTAAATTTCTCTTTATTCATAAATTATAAATATATCAACAACTACAACAACAGACAAGTCCAATACGGTAGAGTAAGAATCTTACATTACATAACACATCAATATATACAACAATTTTTGTCAACCATCACTATAAATCGTTGTAACAAATAAATAACAACTTATTCCTAAGCTCACGGCTTAGTCACCACTGACTTTAAAATTTGAAATGAAACTTGATATAGAGCAATCTGGGATAAAAATAATACGAAGTTACTCCTCAAAAAACTAGCTATCTGCAAGACAAAGTCATACCAGAATCGATCCAGGCGTTTCGGAGAACCCAGAACGAACCCACACAAAAAGTACCATTGATACAACATGTTTTATTTTGATACAACAATCAAAAACGTTCAACTAAAATCTAAAGACAATTAAGAGCAATGTATATATGTATTTATGTACATGTTCACCCAAACACATAAATTCGTCCACAGTTTATATAAAATTATAATTCTAACATTCATTCTGACGACCTCGGTGGCGCAGTGGTGTAAACAGCCGACTGCTACGCTAGAGGTTCCGGGTTCGAATCCCGGCGAGCGCGGGACTTTGTGTTATTTGCGAGACGCATTGTTTCGCTTACCGGTCTTGGATGTTGTATTCTTATCTATTTAGTATATACCATAGCGTTGCTTAGTTCCTGTGACACAAGTTCTTACGATACTTACTACAGGGCTGAGTCAATGTGTGTGTCGTGATGTGGTTATTATTATTATGTAAAAACAAACCAGCACTTAGTCATTTATGTATTTACCTTGTCACACCTAAAACAACATACAATTTACATGTACATTATCAAAACATTCAATTTGTGATGAACATTAAAAAATATATCAGATTCAACAGTTCTCCATGTGTACAATCAAATACGATGACTGTCCGACAAAAAGAGAAAATTACACAGCTGTAGAGGAAGACAAACAGACTGTTGGGCTTTAAACAACATTTTAATAACCACCTGAGGAGATTAACAAGCATCTAACAACATAAATATAGGAGATCTGGCCTGACGATGCAGACTTTTCTTATATAAAACAAGGTGTTTGTCTAGGTAATCACTTCATTTGCAAACAACCATGCTTCGAGTGCTGCAGCTGTGTGTAGTGGTGTCGGTGTTGGCTGGTGCTAGGGCCATGGACGAGGACATGGCGGAGCTTGCGAAGATGTTGCGGGAGAGCTGCGGTGCGGAGACCCAGGTGGACTTCAGCCTTATCGACCAGGTCAATGCGGGCACGCCGCTCATGCCGGACCCCAAGCTCAAGTGCTACATCAAATGCCTCATGGAGGCGGCCGGCATGATGAGCGAGGGTGCTATCGAGGTGGAAACATCCCTGGCCCTGTTAGACGACGACCTAAGGGCTAGGACTGAAGGCGTCATCAGGAACTGCGGTACTCAGAAGGGCGGCGATGACTGCGAGACTGCTTTCCTTACTCAGGTCTGCTGGCAGAAGGGAACCGGAAAAGATTACTTCCTGGTTTAGAATCCTTTACTTCTACAATAAATGTTTTGTTCTGCTTTATTCAATGGTTTTTTTCTTCAGTTTCTTTCATACTACAACACTTTTTACCTTCAAATACCAGATTACAGAAACATAAAATTATTTTAATACAAAATGGTACATTAGACAACATAGTACATATTTTTATTGTATATATAAGGTATCTTTCACTACATTGATTACTTTTTTTTTGTGTATAGACCAGCTATTGCTATTTTTTTTCGGTTTTAATCTTCCATTTTGTCAGGTAAAGCAAAGAGCATTACAGCACAAGCCTTTATTTGTTTTATATTCTTGATGATGAGATAATAAATATCTTCATTCATAGAAATTAATTTATTGTACACAATTATTTTGGAAAAAGCAACTACGGAGGTTTCTCACCAGATTCTTCATTGTAGAAATTGTGTTTCAAACCGGTGGTAGTATAAAACATGATGATTTAAAAGTACTTTCTTTAAACCTATTTGAATAAGAAATATTTTGACTTCGACTTTGATAAATGGATGAAAAAGATAAATTAAATAATGAATCTACCTAAAGTAACATGTACAGATCAGGTGGTCTGTCTGGTATAAAAAATGAGTCCATCAACAAGTTTTTTTTATTGTGTGGCTGGATTTTTTTTTAGAAAAACAAAGGAGTTACTTTACGGGAACGGTAAGTGTCAGTTAAAGTTTTCTTATCTTATTTTATTTTTATTCTAGATATCAGCATAATTTAATTTGTAAAATGCTAGTAATTTAACCAGGGAAGATCTGTAATGCTGTACAAGTGTGGAGAGATACAACAATATGGCTACTCTTTTTGTCATGTCTCAAAAAACTTGATAGAGCTTGCAGTAACCGTTTACTAGCAAGTTACTGCAGGGCGACTCATTATTCATCACCTTCATCATTTTATCCATCTTTATAATTTCATTGTTTATCAAAATTAAATAATTTTACATGAAATGAACAAACAATATTGTTAAGAAGAAAAGAAAACAATTTTTTAATAAAAATTCAAAACTTATTGGTAATTCTTTTTCTTGTAACAAATAGAAGACAAAAAAAAAAAAATTGAATTACTTCCTTGTGCAGTCACTTGTGTTTTATATCTAATTACTTTTGAATGTCAAGCATATTCTATTTTTTAAATGAACTGCAGCAAAAAGCTTATCTTACCAATTTTAACAAAATCAAAATGTTTATGATGTATTTAAACTTCTGATTATAACTTTAAAATATTTTTAAACTACAGAACACCAATATACAGGTAAGAAACAGGCAAGAAATCCCATAGGTGTTCTTATAAATAAGATTTAAGCTGATGATGGCACTTTTGAAACTCATTTACAATTCCAAGCCAATTTAAATATAACTAGAAACAAAGACAAACCATACTCTACTCTAGATTAACATAACACAGGATATTTACCAAGATAACATTAACAGTTGCCTTTTGCCAATCACCCTTATTATCTCAAAAAAAATATACATCTCTTTTGGATCACTGAGGCAAACAAAGCTTAATGAAACAAAGCTAGGGGCATCAATATTGTATCAAATGCAAGTTAAAATGAGATACATAAGTTTTAGATTCATATTATTAAAAAACTAAACAGCTATGAAGATCTTATTACGTATAACGGTAAATGAAAACTTGAGTTTTGTTTTAAATTTCTTATTAAAATTCCATAAAAGATGGCTGTTAAAGAGCTTTGTAACTACTGTAGCCGTTATCTGTCAGTTGTAGTTTGTAAATTTATTTTGCTTTGTACAAAAAATATTATTATTATTGTTATTAATTTTTATCATTTGCAATTCTTTTGCCTTTAATGTAGTTAGATATACTTAAGGGTTTTGAACATACCATTGAAATATTAATATTGAATTATATTGAAAATAAACATTCAAATTGGGCCAACTCTTTAGGACAAAGGATGATCTGATACCAAAAGACATTCACTCAAAAATACATACCAACACAAAACAGGTGAGTGGTAAAATGCTTCAGAGATAATATCCCCAATAACTGTATGCCATTATACCAATGAATATGTTTTACATTATCCCTGATAAAGTGGGCAATGCTATTTTCTTTCAAACTTCAGGAACATTATAATTATTTTATTAATAAAACCTGTGCTTGTGAGTTTAGAAAAAAAACTTTAACAATAACATGTGATGTTCAGTAACAAGTTATTGTCAAATTTAGCTAAATAATATTGCTGACAAAAACATGTTCAGGGTGACATGTCTTTTGTTGTCAGTCTGACATCCAGTGTTGTTGTATTAAACATAACCTCAATTATAACTGCACCAACTGGCTCATCACATTACAATAATTATGTACTTGTATTTGTAAGGACGTGATTTATCAGATATAATACAGTGATAACCATATATATATTGCACAACTCATATTTATGTCGAAAACATACAACTATCCCTTTACGACAATATGAAATGAGAATTTGATACGTTGCCGTTTAAGTAACTCTAAAAGGTCTACTTATTAGACAAATAGAAATCTGTCAGGTTTTACATAACCCCAATCGGAATGTCGTAATCGCAAGTGTCGCTGAGCTCGCTCGGGCCTGGATGGAAGACAGCTCACCTTCACGGAGTCCAGCGGATACATGACGCAGTGCTCCATCACGCCAGCGATGGCTCCAGCCGTCATGTGGGTGACGGAGTTCGCGGTCGGTAAGGTTTCGTAGTCCTCAAAGTTCATAATACTCACTCAATACTGACACTTTCCACAAAAAATACACAAATACTTTATTTAGTTGATTCGATTACCGATTACCGAATTCTTAATATCATTTTTACTACACTATTATGTCTCAGTCATCTAAAATTTGGAAATAAATTGATTCTAATGTCGCATGCACGCGCGCACAGACTTGAGGTGAGGACAGCAAGGTTGACAACTGACGTTCCGGCATGACAGCTAAAAATGACAGTGACATACTTAGCACAGAGTAATAAATAATAAAACTAGCCAGTATTAATAAAAATAATTTACTCATTTTATTGCCCCCGTTTACACTATGTTGATTAGAGTTGAGTTTTGGTTGAATTAGTTTAGTCTAACCGCACATTACGTGTAAACGCAGATGAAGTTAAAACTTGAAAAACGTTCATTTTATAATTTACATTAAACGTAATAGTAACAATATTAATGTGCATATGTCAATTCAAATCTACCCACCGTGTTAGCCGTGTATGCAACTTATTAAATTATCTATTATAACTTTAGGTATGTTTAAAAATGATTTAAAAGGAATATATTCCAACGCGATCCAATTGCGTTTAAATGTTAGCTTTTAGCTACGGACGAAGTAACTTTTTATTTAATATATAAATGAGGGTAAGAGGAACTTAAAATGCTAGGGTTGTTACCAACCTTAAGTTTCAATCGTCTGTATGACATATGGAATTTAATCATCAATAAAGCATTTTTGTGTGATGACACTGATGTCAATTATTTAACTTACCTACCTACTTGAGTATGATATCTTTTTTTGTTTTCACCAACTATTATCCGACTTCATGGTAATTTAAAATGGTTTAAATAGTATCTCGTTTTAATTAAACCAGGCACATAAAAACAGTTGATGTTTTTTCAGATACGAACTCATTTTTGAATTTATACGAACCTAAGTGCACAAGATAGTAACAGTTATGATCGTTACCTTAATAATTTAAAGTGACATGAAGTTTTTATATAAAATCATTATTTATTTTAGTGTAACACTAAGCTGTAAGTTTTTGTTGAAATATAATTTGGGTAACTTAAAAAAATAATATAAAATATATCAGTATTAATCTGGATAAACATTTTGTGATTCACAAAATTTTTCTTCTAAAAATCAAACTGCTTTAAATTACTCAGGTTTGTAAATTAAATCTCCAAACACAACGATAAAATTAAATAATACATTCTAATACTAATTTCGTCAATGTTCTGAAGTAATTTATTCGTCTACATATTTCAGTATTTTTACAGTCCAACAGTTTTTACTTTGATGAACATGTCACATTTCATTACATGGAATACGCATTGGAGCAGAAAGGAACATTTAATGTTACAAAATGTGTCAAGGATCTGATGAATTGTTGGCAAATAATACGGTAGGTTGAACTTCATTAAAGATGTTTAGATTATGAAAAATATTGAGATCGTAGATGCCTTCGAATGTGCTTAATATCTTATCGATATTACATATGCTAAATCTTACACTGAGTAAGTATAATAATGAAGATGAATACTTTTATGGTTCCATGCTTACCCCAAGGATTTATTTATTTATTCGGAGATGAAAGAAGGGATGAAATGGATGAAAGAAAGGATTCTCTTTCTAAGCCTAGTTAGCTAGAATATTTAAATTCTCAAAGACATTATATTTCTGTTCCCGTTGTGATGTTTTCAACATTTTGTGTGTTCTCATTTCTTTTAAAAATTACCTTATGTTAAATCTATGTACGATGGCACCTATCATTTGGAAATCCGATTTACACTTGACCGGTTTTTTGTATTGCTAACGGGACTAAAGTACCTGAAGTTTTAAATCATAGACAACAAAAACAAAAGTTCATACGCAATAGCTCATAGATTCAAATCTCAGCCCCCAAGTTGGTCAACCCATTGAGAGGATACACGAAAAATAAGATTATTTAATCTGTGGCTAAAAAAGTTATAAATAAATAACCACATCACGACACACACATTGACTCAGCCCTGCACTAAGTATCGTAAGAACTTGTGTCGCAGGTGCTAAGCAACGATATGGTATATACTGAACATAGATATAGATAGAGTTAACATGTAAACGTGGTTGAGTTGAAATACATTAGTATTTAATGGAACTAATATGTACATACAGCGAAATATACATAAAAGTGATGTATTTCAAGTTTAAACTCGACTCTTTATTTTTAAGATTTGTATGTCTAATACTTCGCGGGAACGGAAAGTGTCAGTTAAAGTTTTCTTATTTCGTTGTCTTTTCTTCTATTTCATCAAAATTTTGTACATAAAACGCTTGTGATTTAACCAGTGAATATCTGTAGTCTGTAATGCTTTGCAAGTATGGAGAGCATGTTACTGTCGGCAGATTCATCATTCCATTTATCATTTTCATCCTTCTATTATTCATCTCTTCATCACTTCATGCCTCATTGAAACTGAATAGTAAATATTATTGACAATGGCAAAATGCTGAAACTTATTGCCATGATGATGGTGTTGCTATAAAAAAAGATTATTTAGTTTTTAACAAAAATGTTTTATTTCAGAGGAGATCACATTTGTCAAGAATGGATGAGATTCGGATCGCTGTGTGAAGTAATGTACGAATACTGTGACGATGAGTATGGCGACCAAGATTGTAAGTTTTGTATTACAATTTTTAGGGTTCTGTACCTATCCAACAGTCTGCTTACGGGACCTAGTCTCTACACACACCCTTGCCGCTGCAGGGGCCATCTAGGGCGTTTGTATGTGGAATATTCCGAATTTTACGGAAT
Source organism: Choreutis nemorana (assembly GCA_949316135.1). Taxonomy (NCBI): domain Eukaryota; kingdom Metazoa; phylum Arthropoda; class Insecta; order Lepidoptera; family Choreutidae; genus Choreutis; species Choreutis nemorana. The sequence goes on along the minus strand of OX438619.1, from coordinate 804,936 downwards.
TCCCTTCAGATCTATTACATTAGGGTGAGATGAAATGGGCAAAGCTATGTAATGTAACGTCTTTAAAAAAAACATTTATTTTCAAAAATTTATTATTTATACACTCCTGGTAGGATGGTAAAATCAATTTAGCATTTGATTTTCAATCTGGGGACTTGGATTTATAGGAGTTGGCAACACTGATATTGCTTCTGCGACACGGACGCCCTCCGTCCGTCCGTCAGTGGTTAGTCTCATGGTTTTTGTGTAGTCAATTTCTGTTGCCACCATAACAATAAATATTTAATTTGAAAGGATAATAACAGCATGTAACAAGTCTAGGAATCAATTTTCGAGCTACAAATTAAGACGCTAATAACAATTATTATAAAAGGAGGCTCCCATACAAGATACGTAATTTTTTCAACATGGATAGTAGTAGTCGTTATTTTTATTAACAACAATCGTCTCATTAACTTATTGACAGCACATGGCGAAATAACCTAAGCAAGAGATTCCGAGTTCGAAATCGGGTGTATTATTCTGCTCACTGGTCTTAAATGTTTTGTTGACTCTTAATTATCTAGTTATTTGGAATTTAACAAATCGTTGTTTGGTAACTGAGAAACACGATTTCGTTTATCGCTGAGCTGAGTCAATGTCTATTATAATAATGTTTTTTTTTAACCCAAAAGCAAATGAATATAATATATTTAAGACTTCTATTTCGCCTATTGAGTGCAGGTCGGCTTTCTGTACCTGTAGTTTGTTTCATTTATAATACTTAAGTAGCTTCAGCTTTGTACTGTTAAATTGGGGAAAAATAGAAAACTCGGGTACTTAGTAAGAATCCATGGCTAATTGAAAAAATACAAAGTATAAAAAAATCATTCTCAATTGTTGTTGGTTTGGCGGCAAAATGTCAGGGCCCCGAATCTAAAGGGTCTCTGACACGATTAGTTTAAGGAATGAAGACGTAAATATGTCGCGAGTTTTTTGAATGCCATAAGATTAGGCGGTTGGGGCTGTTACTTGAAATGGAGACCTAACACACGGTCGCCAGTATTTTTCATAGGCCCCAACTATTTATTTGCTAATATACTCTTACCGTTTCAACTTAGAAATCGACCAACGTGTTTTGTGTGAATATAAGATCTAAAGATTCCTCCAAGCTTTGTGGTTCTTTCTCTTATAGATACAATTTTTTTTTCAGTTTATCACAAACACTTTCAAATATTTGAACACGATTGCGACTGGAAGGAACATGTGCATCAAGAAATACCATATTAAACATAAACTATGTATTTGAATGTTGTTATCAATTATTCAATAAAAAATTAAGTAAATTACAGTTACTTGAAACTTCTATGTTTAATAAATTTAATTGTCTGTTCATTTTTCCATATTCTTTTAAAACTATATTTGGATTTTAAAAACCTCCGTTTGCTACGTTATTTCCTGCAGTATTAAGGTTAACAAAATGGAGTAAGTTATAACTTAGTTTGAAATAAAAGTCAAATTTTTCAATAAATTATATTACAATAAAATTTTAGCCGCCTAAATAATAAAATTAAAAACAAAAACATATATATCCATACTTCAACACTGACATTTGTTTTTAGGAACATATCATCCGTCTACATGGTACGAATAATATTACACATAATGTATCCGAGTGTGTATTTTAAAATATTAAACATTGGTAATTACATGACAATAACAGCAGTTAGTCTCGATTTCGGAATTTACAGTAAGCAGTTTTATCAACGGTTTGGATAATATGCTGAATTATTTTATCATTATATTGTAAGATACAGGTGTAGTGAGAAATTATGCGACTCCGCGTTTTGTAGGCTAAGTTCGTTTTCCATAAAGTTTAGCATTAAGTTGTTCAAGATGTGAATAAATAAATACTATTATTGATATATCGGATAGTAACGTTCGGGAATCTTCGCGAAAACCGAGAAATAACGAAGTCGCAATATTTCTCAGTATATTTAATTTTAACACAGGGATAACAATGAAATCCAATAATTTGACATCTATATAGACTGTATTTGCTGCAGCGTTGACACACGCTATAATGGACTTTATGAACATCTGACATTTCAATGTGACATTAGAAGGTGTCAAAATTTATAATGTGACATGTCGTGTAAATGAAGCGAATGTATCTATGTTAAAACTATTGTATATTTATTACATTCACCAATATTTAGCAGACATTACTGAAAAATATACAGCTTTTCAATATTGTTTTTTTTTTTTACATTTACAAACAATAATCATACTTTAGACTATTTGTATTTTTTTTCTTACTATAAACTATTCCGTACAAGTCATGCAATGTAAGTTCCCGAAGTATCAATATAAGGTAATAATGTTGAAGTATTCTTGTGTTAACTTTTAAAAACATTCAATATGGCGTTTGCATTTAAAATAAACACAAGTGAAGAAGTCTCAATTCTAGCACCTTTATATACTACAATATGTATGTATTAATAAACAATGTGCACGGTTTTAGGGGATACAGTGAAATGCGGTCAAAATGTAAACTAACCCGGGGTCCAAACCAACAAGAATACTCTAATAAACTCACACAAGCCGACACATGGACGCAGTACAACTAATCATATCATATAGTCTATACACGCGCCAAGCGTTACTTACACTAAGATATTTAATAAAATATTTATCAACTTATACACTAAAGCGAAAATATAAATTTTACATGTAATATAGTATTTGGTTCTCACTAAATCAATAAGAGACGCACTCTAAGTCATTCACTCGGCACTCGCAATATTAATATACTTCTCCACATGAATATAAAACAAGGCAACATTACCTATTCCATATGAGACACGCCACGACAGGTTTGCATCAAACCTCCTTGCCTCCGTCCTCCTTCCGACAAACATCCAATACATCTCACTCCAAGCTCACTTATACATGTATTCATACGAATATTATATCATTTCAAATTACGCACAAAACATATTTCTAACGCGTTTTTTATTTATTTATGTCTTAAATTATGTTAGTTTTAGTACAATACGTGTCAGAATTTAAAAAAATGATTCCGTTTTGGTAACATTTAAATTGAGTTATATGTTTTTTTTTTTTTTTTTGAAAACGCGATAGAAACAGATCTCGTATTAAAAATGTATCATCGACGGCACGATATAAAATAAATTAAAAAAAAGGAAAAAAAGTAGTTCTATGAACAACATTTAAAACACAAAAATCACATCCATTTATGTTCAGCATAAATATATTATTATTATTATTATGTTTAATATCAAATTTTAAAATTTCCACGACACGAAATGTGGAGATTAAAACATGTATAACTAAACTTATTAACGAAAATAAAATGCAAGTTATTTTAAAAATAAAAATAAGACAATTATTATGCGCTCAAATATATAATATCACGACTGTTAATATTTGAAATATTGCTTTAATGATTAAATGAAGACGATGTGCGCGTTTGCCATTGGACATGTGTACATCTGTGTGTGACGTCACGTCATGTATGTGACAGGTGACGGGTGCGTGACGCGTCAAGTCATCATGCATCTAGTAAGGAGACGCTACTTACACCTACGATTGGTTTTGATTCTCATTTGAATATTTAAAACTTACAACTAGTCATTTCCAAGCACTATCTAAGCTAATTTATTAAGTGACAGTGATGGTTTTTAATATAGAAAACCGAATGATCTCGAAAATTTTAAAAATTAAAAATCATCATCTCACTATGAATTATAACGTGCCTTTTTATTAAGAAGATTTAGGTAAAAAGTATGAAAAGAGAATGTAAGACAGCGCACGTCACAATGACGCGTTTCGATACACACAACATCAAATACATTACGTTGAATACAGGCGGACATGCGTTATCCTTTATTGAAAACACATCAATGCACTACTTCCGATCACGTTTCGAATTACATTATCATTTTAAGAGTAATTATAATAAGTAGTTTTAATATTACATTGACGTGTTGCGTCTGTATTTATTTTATGTGTGTGTATGTAGTTGTGTGGTGTGTGTGTATGTGTTGTTTAGAAGAGCCTGGCCCTGCGTTTGAGTTCGTTGCGGCGCCACTGCGGCAGGCGGTAGAACTCGGTGCGGCCGACCTGCAGGATCGCTTCGAACTCGGCGTCCGACAGGTGGCGCTGAAACACACAAACAGTTTTTTATTTTTATTCAAGACCAGGCAGGCCTTTGACCCCAAACCCGCCTGATGTTAAGCGGCGATGAGGTCTATGGTGGATCATGCCTGCCCAGGAGAAACCTATTCATTCACAAGAGTATTCATAGCGTTTGTTTCGATGAAATCGTACTTTTGTGTATTTTCTTATTAAACAAAACGCCTATGTTCACGAGGATGCAAATTATCAAAGATTCTCTGGCGAATGTAAATTGGGAAAGTTACTTTTGTATCAATAAATGCATATTAGTGTGTGTGTGAATGTTTACCTCGAGGTTGAGCCTGTCGACATCGGGCGGTAGGCGGTAGTTGGTGATAAGAAGGAGGTGGTACGGGTAGAGCTTGGCGGGCTCGTGCAGCAGATGCGAGGTGGCCATGTTGGGCAGCGAGCGCCGCGTGCCCGCGCCGCCGCCGCCGATGCCCGCGCCCGGCGTCGCGCCGCGCGCCGCGCCGCCCGCCACGCTGCGCGCCACGCTCGCCACTATGCCGCCCTCTACCGTCTGCGACACCGATAGTAACGTTGTAGTCGACAAACATTATGAAAGACACGTTACAAGTGGCAGATCTACGTGATAGATAGTCTGGTTTAGTCCCAGCATCTTTCTATTTCTGTCGTGAATTTGTTCGCTGTATTTCTCTTTCCATCAGGTGAACCGTCTGCTTGTTTGCCTATTACGTTGTAATTTAAAATTAAACTCTTGCCTCTAATCTTTTGAAAACGTGATGACATAGAAATTCTCTCGCTGTCGCTAACGCACAGAACTTCTGTGGAACTCCCAATTAATAACTACATAAATAACCACATCACGACACACACATTGAATCAGCCCTGCAGTAAGTATCGTAAGAACTTGTATCCCAGGTGCTAAGCAACGATATGGTATATACTAAATAAATAAGAATACAACATCCAAGACCGGTACAAGACAATGCGTCTTGCAAATAACACAAAGTCCCGCCCCCGCCGGGAACATCTAGCGTAGCAGTCAGCTGTTTACACCACTGCGCCACCGAGGTCGTCATTAGGCGCGAAGTGCAAAAGAGATATTGTTATCCTCTGTAACTCTTTATTTCTATAGAGTCACATTTTCAAAGCTTTGGATGGCTTCCTCTACGGATAGATATTCTAAAAGTTTCATTCAAAACGGTAAGCATGTTTTTCTTTTTAATATATGCACTTAAACCGCATATGACGCAGGAATATCGTATAACTCGCCATATTACAAACAGGCGCGCCGGATTGAAAAACGTCGTCGCAACATTTATTAAAAACTAAATAAGTAGTTTAGTAACTCACCACAGCACTTCTATCCACGTCGGTGATAGATCCGGCAGATACTGTCAATGTAAATACATTATATTAATTAATCTACTCGTATATATATCAAATGAACGTCACGTATAATGATAAAGGTGTATAAGCTAAGCCATCGTGCACTGGGACTGCCGATAACCTAGCTATAAGTAGATAAATTAACTAAAATTAATACATTACATAAGAGAGAAGTGCCGCCTGCTTGCAGAATGAGTGAAATAGGGGATTGAACTATATACGACATCACGATAAAACTCTTACTAATTAAAATACACGTTTTTAAAAACAAAATGTAAAAAAAAATAATCTGCGAAGAAATTGTTTTATATATTTTTTTTTAAATGTTTCAAATTTCTGAAACGGTTTTCTCTTTGCAAGTCTATGGTGCTACCCACGTGTGACGTCACACGTCGATATTGCTCTCTCTCTCTGTGTCTTGTTATTTCACAACAGTGTATTTTTGACAAACATTAAACGGTTTTATTTTTTCATACACTGATCGATTTTTAAAAACGTATATTTTGTTTTAATCGTACTAATATTAAAAATAGTTTGATTGCCTTTTAATTTAAAAAGTTTTATGTGATAATTATTTTGAAATATAGAATTAATCATCTGAGTACTAATGTAATAGGAAGGCATAAATAGTATTAAAGTAAACATTTTCATTAAAATTATTCGATAGTTTTATTATTTAACTATTCAAAATATTTTCTTTATTTTCAAAACGTTGGCAATGAGTCGGTGTTTGTACTTTAATTATAATTAATTTCTCATAAGCTGCAGGCAAACGAACTGTGTTTATATTGAATTAATATATATAATGAATTATATGAATATGTGATTTCCAATAAATGAGGTAAAACTAAAAAAGTTTATAATAATTAAACTATTTAATGAAATTTTTTTAAAAAGCGGTGACTGCAACATTATATTTACCTTATTTTAAAAATAACCTATACTGTAAGCCGCTATATCGGTTTTCTTTGTAAAATTGTATTAAAATCAAAGCTAAAAGCTTTGTTATTATGTGTGCAAGCGAGACAGCACTACTTACTGCACAAATCCGTTCGCACTGCTCGCACAAAACAAAACGACTATTACTGCAGGTTCATATCATTACTTAAATACTCAAACATTTACATAAATATATATATATTGTACCTTTTTATGTCGTGCGTGTGACGTGAAAGTTTTTGTGTATGTATATAACCTTATACGCCATGATGTGTGTTGAATGTTCACTAACAAATATAGTGTGTGTATATGCGACGGCGTGTAGTGGCCACTATGTATAATTATTGTACATAGGTATTGCATTATTAATACATATATATATATAGAACGCAATCTCACCGCAAACGCGAGCGGGCAGGCAGGAATGTAATCATTTTATTTGTTAGCAAACATTCTAATAATAATTATCATTATAATGCTGTTGATATGTCAATTGATTAATGACCGTTTTCCCCTAATGATGGCACACTTTAAGAGTTTTTAAAGTAAAACTAGGCAAGCATTTGACCCCAATCCCGCCTTATGTCAAGCGCCAATGAAGTCTAAGGAGGAACATGACTACCCAGGAGAAGCATATTCGCTCTTGCCTTAAATAGCACCAGGTTAAATTTATCAGGGGCACATCGACAGGAAAAGAATTCCACTCCTTTGCAGTACGAATTGTTAATTCTCGAAGCGTTTCCAGATGGTTGGAATATTTACAACGAAAAGATGGAACTTCCACCTACATCTTGTGTCCTGATGATGAAATGGGGCCGTTAGAATGAAATTGTGCAATTTCATACTCAATGCATATTTTGAATGATCGTAGAAGACATTTAACAACCATAAATCCTTACAACTGTAATAATAATAATAATAACCACATCACGACACAAACATTGACTCAGCCCTGCAGTCAGTATCGTAAGAACTTTTGTCACAGGAACTAAGCAACGACATGGTATATGCTACATAGATAAGAAACTATTTTAATATACAAACAAAATACCTTGGCTGTTAATTTTGTTAATTTAATAAAACTTTTAATTCCAAGTACCCGGTACCTACTAAATAAATACTTAAAAAATCTGTCACCGTTTCATATGTTTCTCTATCATCTGATATTTTAAATTCAAACCAGATAGGAATGAGAAGGTACTATTGATATAAAGTTGTATATAATAAACAATAAATCTATATATGTACTAACTGTCTGACTTGCCGCTGCTGAAGTCCGTGCTGTGTGTTTTGTCTCCCATGCCGCTGAACGTGAAGTCACCCTAAACACACACATACACTTTGCTTTATTACTTGTCAAATGAACAATAAATTTTTCAAATTAACATGAAAGACCAACGGTTACACTACTAATAAAAGAAACTAATAATTTGTAATTAAAAAGGATACACAACTTTATTTAAATCTAAATTAATGTATGCATTTGTAGGAATCGAACCTCATAGCATTGACCACTAAACTTGTATTCCATTACATTTGTAATTAACACGTCCATTGCTATGTCATACAATACTTTACCTTCTACCATGCTAACTATGGAATAACATATTAATTTATATTCTATACACATTACTTACTACGACAATGTCACAATTACACATAATTCATGGTTGACTGTGAATATATCTTACTTGACATTATACATTGTGACATTGTAAACTTATGTTAAACTGGGAGTATATACACACACACACACTATATAAATACTCACTCCAGTGCTGGAGGAGAAAGTGTGTGATCTGTTGGCGAGCCCGTACCCGGGCCGCGGCGCCTGACGCAGCGACGACACCACTGCAACACACACACACACACACCCGTGCCGATAACACACATACACCCAGACACACACGAGCCTCTCTACTCTGCACCTAACTTGTGAAACCTAATGCTAGCCTCGTATCTATTGATTTATTTACAGTTACACAGACTTACTACACTCGTTCAGAAGTTCCAGGGAGACCTAAAAAGGATCTATACGAAAAGGATATGTGCTAGTCTTTTTATTAGAAACAAATATTTTATGTTTAAAACTTATTATTGGAGAAAGGGATTAAAAAAACAAAACTAACATTCTAATAAAACGACAAACACAATATTCAAAATTAAAAATAATACTTAGGTCTGACGTATCATCATAAAGCTGAGATTTCACAAGTATACAATTACTTACTTCATAAATTTACTGTATACGTGTAATCTCAAGATGGCATAACTTACGATTGTTTTCAATAACAAATAATAAAAGAAGAAGTATGTAAACCTTAATCTCTTTTTAACAATTAAAAATTGTACAGATTTTATCTCTGTCAAAGATGCATTTATTGAAAACTTTCGTAAATATATATATATAATATATTTTAGCGGATACGTCAAAAGACCTTTATGTAGTATATAAGACCTGTTGGTATATAATAAACTTACGTTGTAGTGGTAGTGATGGGTGGCGGCGGGCAGCGTGCTCGCTCGCAACGACGAACCCCGCGCTGACACTATACACACACACACACTACTGATACTACACACACCAACACACATAACAATACAACTGACATTTTTTTAAACTGTAGGGTACGGTCGCTTGTAAAGTCAGAATAATTACGCGCGAGCCACGTAGGAGTTTTTTTTTATTTCGATAGCTTACATTTTACTCCGAACTAAAAAAGTAGCTTATTAGTTTTTCGGTAAAAATAAGAAACATTTTCTCCCTTTTTTTCTCTCTTTGTAATATTTAACAGAAAAAACAGCAAGAGAACAGTACCTAGTCGAAAACAATAGTTTGTGATTAAGAATATTCAGAAAAGGAAATAAAATATATCAGTTGCCTGAAATGTGTGTCGTGCAGACAGATGAAAAAAACATTCACAATAATTTAATAAAACGTTACATGTCAACTGAAACATGCTTAAAATATCGCAGCAACATAAATTAAAAATTATATAATATATTTATTTTTTAAATATTGTATACAAAAAATAATATTCCATTTATTTCAAATTCACAGTTACTATACATAACCGGTTTAATTTTAATATGATAAACAGTATTAAATATTAAGCTCATGCATTATAAATATATGACGCAGTTAATTAAATGAGAGGTGCAGAATAGGATAGAAAATAGAAGCCAATTTCTTGATAAATATGCAGTAATAAATTAATTTATTTGATAAAAACCAACATGATGCTAAGCGATAAGCAAGTATCGTCTCATTTTTTTTAATATCAACACCGCTATAAATATGTGTTATTTATTTATTATATTATGTTTAAAATTTGCGTAAGTAAAACTCGGGCAAAAATTTATTTGGATAAAATGGGGACTCTCTCAGTGGAGTTCTGGCAACACTGAGTAGTGAATAGCCAATGACATTGCTGAGTTTGACAGCAAAAAACTGTCTGCAATATTCGCAACAAAACTTTTAATCAGCGGATAAGATAATTAAATTTATAACTGAGTAGTTTCATGCGTCACCAATTAAATTTTTAAGTTTTTACAACTATTAGGAGTTTGTCAATATAATTGTGACATGTAAATAAAATTGTAGGTATCAAATTTAAAAAATAATAATTATAAAACGTTTTCCTTATTAATTGCAACGATTAATTATTTGCATATAAATAATTTACATAAAGTCGTAAAAATAATAATGCGGTATTGATATATAGCACTCTAATTTATTTTAAAGCCAATTAAAAATTATAATAAAAAAAGATAACCTCACCTCGTACCGACCGTAAGTCACGTGACCGGACTAGTTTATTACTTCAACATACTATTTAGTTAAATAGTTCAGAAAACGATGCTGACGAAATTTAATAATTTTGTTTATGCTACGATATGAACGCACAGCAAATTTTTAATAGCAGCTTGAAGCACCACAGATTGATGTAAACATTTTGTTGTGAAAAATTTAATATTTTACACAAACTGTTCTAGGAAGAACCTATGTTAAATAATAAAAAAAACATTATTCAATAAAGTAAAGTTTATACGTATATTGTGAACAAAAATTGAGACACTTTTTTCTCATCATGTACATTTACGTCAATCTTTGGTACATATTGTAATCCCTTTTTAAATTTATCAATTATAAAATATTATTGCTATATAAAATGAAGAACAAAGCAAAGCTGAACGCGGCTGTGAACAATTAATTAACATAAATAAATTAATAATTAAGTGAGTGTGTTTCTTGTGTATTGGGACAAAATATTACTTTGCAAATTTTTTTTTTTACATTGCAATAAATTAATTTTAAAAACTATTTTTTTGTATGTAAAGAAAATCGGCATGTCTTGCATGTCATGAGTTGATGTCAGTATGACGTTATCTTGCAAGATGTCTTCCACCCGACACACGGGCGGTAGAGTTATATTTTCAAATGATTATTTTGTATCGTTTTCATTCTTATTAAGAAATAAAGTTTCAAATTGCGCTGGCTCTTTATCTATTTTTGTTGATAGATAACGTCATTATTAAATATTTATGACAAGCGCAATATATCGGCTTAACTACAGTAGATATAAATGCCAATGCATTGCATAATTATCTGAACTCACCGACTCTAGTGTGATATGTGAACACTGAAACATATTAGTTAAAATACAATTACAGATATCAAATATGCGTTTAAATAAAATGAGGGCGATTTATGCGAGTTTCTGGCAACACTGAGCAGTGATCGGCCAATGACATTGCTGAGTTTGACGGAAAATATGGTATTGCCAGGTGATAAATATCTTTTTCCACGTTATACTCTTTCTGACACTAAATTTTTTGTTTTATATAATACAACAACAAATGTGTAAGCTTTGCTTAGTTCTTTATTTTCTCTTTGAAAGTGACAAAATATTAAAAATCCAACCATCGAAATAACTGTGGAACGCTGGCGAATAATAAGTTATTAATTATTTTGTCACTTTCAATGGTGGGGACTGTCGAAGTTAATATGTTATTCTCGAATCGAATCAGTTCCTGATCATAATTTAGAACTAGACTAGAATCGAAAAACAAAATATGCAGCATGTATTACATCAAATCCTTGTTAATTTTTGAACCACATAGAGAGTTCACCATTGAGAAGATTCATCTTTTGACATTTCATCATGTGAGTATATAACAGTAAAAAGTCATCGAGATACATGTCAATGTGTTCGATATGTCAAAAGTCATGGCGAAACGTCAAAAGAAGAAAAACAACTCTATTCCGTGACGTCAGCGAGGCTAGTAGATAGGAAATAATATTAGTAAGACACCATGAGAGTAGAGAGGCGAATGTGCGATGTTATTATTAATATTTATGTTTCTGTTAACATAGGAAGTGATACTGCAACGTTCTCATGTCAGAGGGCAGCACCTAGTGTGCGTAAATGGTAATGTTGCTAGCTTAAATATTTGACAAAAGAGATTACGTTTATTATGCCCTGTTGTCATCTTGACAATGACAGTACACTTTTCTTTAGTGTGACAAATTAAAACCATATGGTACATAATCTACATATTATTTTAGTTTTTTTTTTTACGAAAAGTACTCTATTACGGTCACACTGTCGTTGTAAGAAGATTTTTAGATGGCATATACATAACAGAATACATAACTTGGGACGCATTATTGGACAATTTGGCTGCAATTTAATAGAAAGTATCAAATGTCCCAATAAGTCGACTTCAAGCTTAAAATCATTGACATTTCAATATTGATTCTCTTTGGCTCCGTCCATTTAATATATATTTTTAAACAACATTATTAGCATGGAAATTAAAAATTTTACATCAAAATTTTACACATTTATTCCCAACGAACGTTGCCAAAGTATAATACTAGAGTATTTAAATGGTTTATAATAGTAAATGTGTAATGTTTTGTTATTTGTACAGTTTATGTTGTGTGCAGTGGCGGATTCAATTGTATACTAAAATGACATCCTGGATCCGTGATTGGATTTCTGGGTAGTAAGAGTTACGTATATGTGTATGTGTGTGTGTGTGCGTGTGTGTGTGTGTGCGTGTGTGTGTGTGTGCGTGTGTGTGTGCGTGCGTGCGTGCATACGTACCGTTGTAGGAGGGGATGGTGGAGGCGTGCGAGTAGTAGGTGTCGGGGTCGAGCGCGTGCGTGGTGCGCGACGGCGACGCGCCCACGGGCGACGAGTAGCGCAGGCGCGCGCCCGGCTCGCGGCACGCGCTGGCCGTCCTGCGCGCACCGACCACACCGTTACTGCGGCGCTAACGCCCTACGCGCTACACCTACGCTGCCTTACTAACGCTCCTCCTTTGTCATTGCACTTGCGACCCAAATTCTTCTACGTACACTTGTTTGGTACAGTCTCTTAGTGTTCATTTAAGTTTTATACCTCAAATATATTCATACAAAGCTCACGTAGTCAAAATCTACTGGGTGACATGATATCTTATGAAGGAGGATTTGTGAGGAAGCCTATGATAATAGTAACCACATCACGACACATACCACAAAGTTTCACCCCTGCCGGGATTCGAACCCGGGACATATTGTGTAGCAGCAAACTGTAACTCCGCTGCATAACGGAGCCCATCAAATAAAAGTATTAGTTTTCACGCTATTAAACGCGAGACAAACTCTGAATTTATGCTAATACATATTTCGATACCGTACTGTCAAAGAAAATGCAATACATAAATATAAACCATTCATACATAATTTGTATTTTTTTTAAATAACAAATATATGACCTGTAAAAGATGTAAGTCGATGACAAAGTATACAGTAGTAACACAGGTCTCTGTGCTGGATGAGGCTGCAGTTTCGACCTCTATCGATAAAAGTAACGAAGTTGTCACAAATATATTTTCTTTCCCCGTCTCGCTTTATAAAATTTAATTGGATCGTTAATTTTCTTATTGGCTGTATACGAGGACGCTCTTTGCCTATTTTTTACGGCTTTTGAGGGCTGTCATTTTGACAGATCCCGGTTTTGTTGGGATCTGTTTAAGGTGAACGCGCACTCATCGAACGAATCGAAGTCAAGGAGGCCTTGCACCAGATTCAGACAGTTAGGCGTGGGTAGAAGTGCGAGGTTTCATAGAATTTCATATAAAGAAATCTAAACTTGACATTTAATTTATAATTAACATTTTTCTATAAATTATTATTGTTTTACATTTAATTTGACTTATTTTATCGTAAGTTTAATTTAATTGCTAATTGTTTTTATTTTATTTTAATTTAATAAATTGATTGTATATTTATGAAATAACTTTCGTATGCCAATTGGCTGCACATAACTGTCTTACTTTGTCTCAACGTCTGCTGTATGTGCGTAATGTATTGTGCACGAATAAAATTAATTTGTTTTTTTTTTAATCGTACGATTCGTTCGTGTGCGTTCACTTTAATTGACCGGCCTTAGCGATCGAGGGTATAAAAGGATTCGGACGACCCCCAAGTTTCTTTTTGCTTTCGCATTTGCGACCCTTAGTGCATCCAAGACTTAACATCCACCAAGCGCGGTGCCACATCACCCAATGTAGGTATTTGATTGTAAGTAAGTAAGTACGAACTTTATTCATAAAATAACACAGTGTTTAACAAGGTACAGTCCGTCAAGTAAGAGCGTGGTCGTGTTAATTTAAAAAAAAATATTTTATGAAACTTTCATATTTATATATACATTGTACACATTACAAACAATGATGCAATTCGGTCAATAATGTGTCCAGTCTCCGAGGCATGCTTTCTACTAATTTGACGGCGTATTCTAGTGGCAAGGATCTCCAGATCCATCGTTTGGCAGATGGCAGTAAAGCCTTTTTGTAAATTTTTATCATTTTCTCGGCATTTAGGTTGTCAGTAAAGAGGTACAAAGTGCCGAATCCTTGCTTTGAGAAGCAGCCCCAAAGATGCACCTTTATTCCATGTTTTACGGTCCGCTGAACAAGCCTATTGGTGGAAGTTGACCAGGCTCGCGTGAGGACAGAACGTGCCCATATAGAACATTCATCAGTAAAAATGACATTTTCAAAATCTCTATCAATATTCTCATGCGCCCAAGCGAGTCGCTTTGTCACATGTTTTTCAGTCAACAGAGGCTTCTTCATTGTGTTGCGCCATTTCAGATCATGAGTACGAAGAAGGGTTCGGATAGTTTCGTAGGATATATCTAAACCTTTTGCTATTAATTTTGCTTGTCCTTGCCGCAGTGTTAAAGCAGGATTCCGCGAAAACAGATTCACTATTCTTTTTTCATCTTTTTTGTTCACTTTTCCTATCGAACCACGTTCTGGTAAATCATCGAAATTTTTAGCCACTTTATATCGCTGTATCCACTTCTGTACAAATGCCTTCGACTTTCTCATATATTTAGCAGCCGCTGATTGCGACATTTTGGGACCTTTCGGGTGGATGCAAAGGAACACAGCCTCGTAGCGCGACGCGTACTTAGCACTCATGGCGTTTAACGTGATTCTCTTTCAAAAGATCAACGACAACTGAACCTTTGTTGACAATGCATCAAGGACAAAGCTTCCCTTTATCGGCTCGCGAAGGAATTAGAGCGAAATCTTTCATTAACTGTCGGTAAATTCGACCACGCTCTTACTTGACAGACTGTATATGTATTAACGTAAACGATTACATTAAGAATTGAATTGAAGTTGCTGCTTGCTCATCTCTAATGTTCTTTTTAACACGCTTTTATTATTAGGTCGACCTGTATGTAACTATGAAATGGAATCTAAGGTAACTTATTTAACCATCTTCCAATGGTCGTAGCGTAATGAAAATTGGCAGCTGTATGTAGTTCTGATGACAATACAATAATATACTACTGTGAACTGGTCTGATGAGCCGGAAGATATGAACTGGATCTTCATGATGGAAAATTTTGGATTTCTTAGAAAAGTCTTGTAATGAACTTTGACCACGATATTAGGTTTCAAGGTCTGATGAGGAAGCCGGAAGATAGACACTGGCATTCCAAGCGTGTTTTTCTAGTGTTTTTAAACTATTAAATTTATTTCCTGTTTGGATACATTTCTTATTGCTTTTTGTCATTCCAGGTTTTTTTATATGATAGCGGGCAAACGAGCTAACAGATCACCTGATGGAAAGTGAGTACTGCCGCCCATGGACATTTATTTGCAACACCAGAGGAGCTACAAAATGCGTCGCCGGCCTTTTAAATAAATTTATTTAAATTCAACTTCGGCGAGTAGTCCAATCGAGATCGCACAAGTAAAAATTTTCGAGCACTGAGTAAGAGCTTAGTGCTTTTACCTTTGGTTTGAGTATTATGAAACATTGGTCGGTTCATGTTTATTCGTTTTAAGTGAACCGGTATGAATCAGAAGCGATTGTCCCGATTTATTTGAGTCAGAGTATATCTTGCACACATTTTTCACATTGATCTATTTTTCAAAGTCAAAGTCAAAATGTTTTTTATTCGATTAGACTTAAAATAAGCACTTTCAAATCGTCATTTCTTTTACAACCACCGGTTCGGAATGCTATTTCTACGGGGAAGAATCCGGCAAGAAACCTCCGTAGTTGCTTTTTTCATTATTCAATTACAATATTTTCTACTACAATTTACAATTTTTCAACATAATAAATCTAGCTAAACTGTCAATAAGATAAACCTGTGCAATTACTTCCATATATCTTTATCCTCTACATAATTTTGAATTTTATAGTAAGCCTTCTTAATTAAAATTTGTTTAACATATTGCTTAAATTTCATATCTGACATTTCTGTTACATTTCTTGGAATTTTATTATGAAAGCGAACACAATTTCCAATAAATGACTTACTAGTTTTTGCTAATCTAACTGTAGGGATACGTAATTTATCATTATTTCTGGTATTTATACCGTGACCTAGTCTATCAAACTCATTTAGATGTTTCCTTACATACATGATATTGTCAAAAATTTATTGGGACGGTAAGGTGAGTATATAAATTTAATTAAATAATTGTCGTAATGAATGTCGCGGCTTTAAGTTATACAGAGCTCTTATAGCTATTTTTTGTAAAATAAATATCGTATCTGTTTCGGCCGCACTACCCCATAGTAGTAACCCATAGGACATAATACTATGAAAATATGCAAAATATACCAGTCTAGCTGTCGGGAGATTTGTTAAATTTCTAATTTTCCCTACTGCATATGCCGCCGAGCTTAATTTACTGCAAATTAATTCTAAATGTGCGTTCCACTGAAGTTTTGAATCGATATTAATGCCTAAGAATGTAGTCGATCCTACGATATCGAGCACATCATTATTTATTTTAACGTCTGTCGATAATGTCCGCACGTTTGGCAAAGAAAATTTGAGACATTTAGTCTTGGTACTATTAAGAAGCAAATTGTTAGTTAAATTTATTTCATTAACATAATTCTAGTACATATAACGCAATACTGTAGAATTTTTAATACGTAATTGCGTAAAGTTTATTGTGGTCACAATTCACAATGAAAACTCGCTGTTATTTTTTTCCTTTTTTTTTAAATAAATTAAAGCTTAAACTCAACTCATTCGAAATATTTTAAGTTACAAGTCTCTTTATGAAAAATATATGAGTAAATTTTTTTGGGACCCCAATTTTATATGTATATATATAGTGCTGGAATGATCTACCTCCGCCCCATAGGGACACTATGTCGATTTACTTATTCAAAAAACAACTCAAAGTTACACTAGTGAAAACACAGAGATGAAAAATTACGAATTATATTCATTTTCAATTATATATAGAAATTTCAGTTTAAAATTTTTCACACACATAAACATTCATAATTATTTGTATATGTTTAATTCATCTTCGGAATCAATTGGGGTGCAACGGAAGATCAGTGTCGGTCTCGTCAGAGCTGACACAGTGCTGAGTTGCATACCCTTTCATGGTTGTAACGCAGCATCTTAATGTAATCGTTTACGTTAATACATATTCATTGTTAAAACACTGTGATGTGAGATACTGTGTTATTTTATGAATAAAGTTCTTACTTACTATCTTTTTTTAATTTTATTTTACGGTCATACGATTTCACAGTACGGTATCAGTTTACATAAGATGTCTTCAGATGGCGGTAAATGCAAAATTAATGGGAATACCTGCTAGCGTTCCTCGGGTCTAAGTTCTGCTTCTTCCATTGTTGGAGCTTCTCACGCTCCTTAACTTCCTTTAGGAATACCTGAAAAAAACGTTTTAAAAAATTAAGCTAGATTTCTTCTTTAACTGTGTGACCTGAACACACACACACACACACAGCAAACGATGTGTGTAACATGCATTATTTAAACACTTTTGCTCGACCTAATCTTTTTTATTACACAATAGTTGTTGGTTTATTATTTTGCTAACAGATGGCGTTACTGTAACTGTACATTTATGTTATTAATCGAATAATGAATCAAAATATTTGAATATTTTACAACAAAGTTGATGTTGGATATTTCAGTCTAATAATAAAGTTTTAAGTGCGATTAAAATTACGATTTTGAATTTTAAAATATTTTTAATATACTCAAGCTGGTAATCGAGAGTTTGGCAAACTATGAGTTAGGGAAGATAATTTTTGGTAGGTATAGTTAAAATCACAAAGCGTGAGAGATTGAGAGAGCGAGTCATAACGTTTGGAAATTGTGTGTGTGTGTGTATCATCTAGTACAGATAATTGAGATGTCATATTGTCAAAGACGTTGCTCTATTATTTTATGTTGTGTGTGTATGTGTATATTATTTTGGTGAGCATAGTTGTGTGTAAATTGTTGTTGTGTGTAGTTGTATGTGTGTTTATATACTTTTGTGTATATAGATGTCTGTATATTTTTGTGACGTGTATATAGTCGTCAGTGTATGTGTTGTTGTAGTGTGTATATAGTTGTGGGTGTGTGTGTGCACGGACCTGCGCGATGCCGGTGTCTATCTTGGCGAGCTCGGTCTCCTCGCGTTTGAGCTTGTCGTCGGCGTGTCCGTTGGTCCGCGCGCCGTTGGCGCCGCCGTCCGCCTCGTCGTCGCTGTCCGCTACGCCCTTGTACGAGTCCGACCAGCGCCGGCGACGCTCTACACACACACACTGCTCTAAACATCTATACATACACATATATCATCCCTTTTCTGACCTTTCTTTAGAACTCCACCTGCCTCTAGCGGGTGTTTTAGTCATGTTTATATTTTTCAAAATACAATATTTCAAGTTACTAAAAATAATTACAAGTTTTTATAATACAATAAATAAAAATTGAAAATATAATCATATTAACCTGGGTCAGTGTAGGGGTAGGGTGGTGCTGGGAAGTCGTCTCTCTCAATCTTAGGTTTGGTTCCCGGCGGAGGCTTATACGCGGCGGGGTAGTGAGATAACTCTATAGGCTCCTGAAATATTGCACCGTCAAACTACCTTTGATTACTGGCACTACAAAAATATTTGTTTAATACAAAATTATATACGAATTTGTTATAGTAATATACGTTTAATAAATGTAAGTATGTGTACATGTGTGTGTATATGTGTGTGTATATGTGTGTGTGTGTGCTTGTGTATGCGTGCGCTACCTCGTTGTTGAGGTGCGGGGAGCGGGGCCGCGGCGTGTCGTGGCGGATGGAGTCCACGAGGGCGCGCATGCAGGTGTGTGTGTGTGTGTTTGTGTGTGTATGTGTGTATGCGTGCGCTACCTCGTTGTTGAGGTGCGGGGAGCGGGGCCGCGGCGTGTCGTGGCGGATGGAGTCCACGAAGGCGCGCATGCAGGTGTGTGTGTGTGTGTTTGTGTGTGTATGTGTGTATGCGTGCGCTACCTCGTTGTTGAGGTGCGGGGAGCGGGGCCGCGGCGTGTCGTGGCGGATGGAGTCCACGAGGGCGCGCATGCAGGTGTGTGTGTGTGTGTGTGTATACGTGCGCTACCTCGTTGTTGAGGTGCGGGGAGCGGGGCCGCGGCGTGTCGTGGCGGATGGAGTCCACGAGGGCGCGCATGCAGGTGTGTGTGTGTGTGTGTGTGTGTGTGTGTGTGTGTGTGTGTGTGTATACGTGCGCTACCTCGTTGTTGAGGTGCGGGGAGCGGGGCCGCGGCGTGTCGTGGCGGATGGAGTCCACGAGGGCGCGCATGCAGGTGTGTGTGTGTGTGTGTGTGTGTATAAGTGCGCTACCTCGTTGTTGAGGTGCGGGGAGCGGGGCCGCGGCGTGTCGTGGCGGATGGAGTCCACGAGGGCGCGCATGCAGGTGTGTGTGTGTGTGTGTGTGTGTATGCGTGCGCTACCTCGTTGTTGAGGTGCGGGGAGCGGGGCCGCGGCGTGTCGTGGCGGATGGAGTCCACGAGGGCGCGCATGCAGGTGTGTGTGTGTGTGTGTGTGTATGCGTGCGCTACCTCGTTGTTGAGGTGCGGGGAGCGGGGCCGCGGCGTGTCGTGGCGGATGGAGTCCACGAGGGCGCGCATGCAGGTGTGTGTGTGTGTGTGTGTGTATGCGTGCGCTACCTCGTTGTTGAGGTGCGGGGAGCGGGGCCGCGGCGTGTCGTGGCGGATGGAGTCCACGAGGGCGCGCATGCAGGTGTGTGTGTGTGTGTGTGTGTGTGTGTGTATACGTGCGCTACCTCGTTGTTGAGGTGCGGGGAGCGGGGCCGCGGCGTGTCGTGGCGGATGGAGTCCACGAGGGCGCGCATGCAGGTGTGTGTGTGTGTGTGTGTGTGTATGCGTGCGCTACCTCGTTGTTGAGGTGCGGGGAGCGGGGCCGCGGCGTGTCGTGGCGGATGGAGTCCACGAGGGCGCGCATGCAGGTGTGTGTGTGTGTGTGTGTGTATGCGTGCGCTACCTCGTTGTTGAGGTGCGGGGAGCGGGGCCGCGGCGTTTCGTGGCGGATGGAGTCCACGAGGGCGCGCATGCAGGTGTGTGTGTGTGTGTGTGTGTATGCGTGCGCTACCTCGTTGTTGAGGTGCGGGGAGCGGGGCCGCGGCGTGTCGTGGCGGATGGAGTCCACGAGGGCGCGCATGCAGGTGTGTGTGTGTGTGTGTGTGTGTGTGTGTGTGTATGCGTGCGCTACCTCGTTGTTGAGGTGCGGGGAGCGGGGCCGCGGCGTGTCGTGGCGGATGGAGTCCACGAGGGCGCGCATGCAGGTGTGTGTGTGTGTGTGTGTGTGTGTGTGTGTGTGTGTATGCGTGCGCTACCTCGTTGTTGAGGTGCGGGGAGCGGGGCCGCGGCGTGTCGTGGCGGATGGAGTCCACGAGGGCGCGCATGCAGGTGTGTGTGTGTGTGTGTGTGTGTGTGTGTGTGTGTGTATGCGTGCGCTACCTCGTTGTTGAGGTGCGGGGAGCGGGGCCGCGGCGTGTCGTGGCGGATGGAGTCCACGAGGGCGCGCATGCAGGTGTGTGTGTGTGTGTGTGTGTGTGTGTGTGTGTGTGTATGCGTGCGCTACCTCGTTGTTGAGGTGCGGGGAGCGGGGCCGCGGCGTGTCGTGGCGGATGGAGTCCACGAGGGCGCGCATGCAGGTGTGTGTGTGTGTGTGTGTGTGTGTGTGTATGCGTGCGCTACCTCGTTGTTGAGGTGCGGGGAGCGGGGCCGCGGCGTGTCGTGGCGGATGGAGTCCACGAGGGCGCGCATGCCGGGCCGCGAGGACGCCTTGCTGCTGGCGCGCGACGACAGCCGCGACGACGCTGCAACACAACGGCACGTTAGCGAGCGGCTGCAACAGCACGCCAGCGAGCTGCGGTACTGACCGGTGGCGGGGCGGTGGAAGTGCGGCTCGGCGGGCAGCGGCGGCTGCAGCGGCCGGCGCAGCGGCGCGGGCGAGTGCGCCAGGTACGAGTACGTGGTGATGCGGTGCGGGGACACGCCGCCCGCGCCGTACTCGCGCAGCGCCAGCCCCGGCGACACGCAGCGCCAGCCGTACTGCGCGGACAAGCGGACTACATTTTTACCATTTACAAGGATTGGGTGTTAAAACATTAAAATTTGAGTCATTTTAATTTATCTTCATGTTTATCAAGCGCTGGCCAACTCAATTGTTTATATCAAATACACACTTACTTACTTTGGGACATTCTCCCCAAATTTGTTTTTTTTTTGTAATTTTTTAATTTATATGTATGGGGATAGGCAAATTCAGACAGTTTTTTCATTACATTAAAATACGATATGTGTTTAATTATTTTTTTTTCAATTACTTTCAAAATCGATATCTGAAGATCCTAGCAGGTAACAGACAACTTTCTCATGTCAGAATTTTTAAAGAAATATTCAACTTTTTTCGATTTTTTTGTCCAATTGCTTTCAAAATCGATACATAAGAATGCCGGTAGTACCTACCTAAGCAACTTCGGTGACAACCTTACCTTGAGTTGTTAGGATTAGCCACACATTTTTAATGTTATTGCAAAACAGCTGTCGTCGACAAAACTTACAATCGAAGTTCCTGCATTAAAGTTAGCGAAGTAAAAAATAATATATACAATAATCAAACACTAATGCTGTCATACTCATGCAGATGCAAAAATAATAAAAAATTAAAACATAATGAAATCAATCAACTTAATGAAAATCTGTCCTCCAACAAAAGCGTACTATGAAAACTTTATTTCATCTTTTGCGAAAGGACAAAAAATAAATAAAAAATAAATATTAACCTTCCTGGTGAGGCTACTGTAAGGGCTGCAATAGGATCCGTTGACGCTCGGCGTGTGCGAGCGCAGGGAGAACTGTAAGCAACGTGCTACATGACGCTTGCGACACGACGCGCGCGACACGACGCGTGCGACACGACGCGTGCGAGAGATGATAAATACAACATATGATGGCTACTACATAATACCAATTGAAAGTCCTTTCTCAACTACGATTTATGATAAGGAATTTACGAAATCTTGTTCGAAATTACTCCAACAAATATTTAAACCATTTTTTTAAATACTTTATTTGATTGGTATCCACGCAATTTTTTTTCTCGTTATGCGGTTCGGTCTTTGTTTGAGATACTTATGAATAAAACACTGTTACTATGGTAGATTTTTTTTTTTTTTTTTTTTTTATGGACCCTAACTGCGGCCCTATTGGCCTTCGCAGCGTAACCGTACTAACCGCGCGGCGAGTGCTTCCCCGCAAGGGAGCGAGGCGCAGCGTAGCTGCGCGTCGCCTCCTTGCGTTGATGCCCTCAAAGCCGGGCATTACGTTGGGTCTACAAGCCTTAAGGCTAGGAGGCCTCAAAACTTGTAGCCCCAACGGGGTACTATGGTAGAAGATCACTATATTGTATTTTAAGCATTAAACTGTTATTTACTTTGGCGACAGTAAATAACATCGCGATGTAGACAACAAGCAACGGCATCTCTTAAATATTATTGGAACCAAACTATTTTGAAAGGCTTATTTAAAGACAGAATTCAAAAGTTGTCATTTTGAACAGTCTTAGTAACATTTTAGTTCTACAATAGGATAATTCAAATAAACCATCTCTCACACACGTACGTATAAACACAAAATACATACAAACATTTTCACTTGTATACAACATTGACAACATCGCAGCGACACATCGAGATGGTATAAAATGGAAAATTATTTACATAAATGTAATTATTTAATAAAAGAAAAAAAGACGTGAAAGAATCTTGCAATGGTATATAAAGGTAAGAGAAATTATTTAATTTAAATGTTGCTTCATGCAAGTGAAAATGTTAATAATCAACGAAAAATAAAAAAATTGCAACTAAAACAGGGTCAAGTGAGGATAATATACATTAAAAATTTATTTACCTTACTAATATAAAATACTACACTACAGTTCTACGGTAAAAATTTTAAAAAACCTATCGTGTTTGAACTAACGGTGTTACTACAATGAAAGTGGTTGTAATTAGGTGATTTGCGAAAATATATTGTAATGCTAGAGGTCAGTCTCGTATGTTTACACAAGCGATATTGTGAAACACTTAACTATTACCTTATTAGTGTTTTGTTTTCGAATCTAACAGAATCATAACAAAATTAAAAGTAATCTGAGGAACATTGAGTCGTCTTATATCAAATAGTTACAAATTAAAGTTTTTTTGTTTGTTTTTGAGTGCAATGTGTGTGTGTGTGTGTGTGCCCGTGCGTGCAGGCGTACCTCGGAGCCGGGTCGTTCGAGGTCGTGCTTGTCGTGTGGCGCGGGCCCGCAGCGCGGGTGCCATATGGCGGCGCCCTGCAGGAACATCTCCTCGCCGTCGCCGAACGGGTCGCCGCACTTGCTGCAGCGCGCGCACGTCGGGTGGAAGTGGTGGTTGTCACCGGCCTACATACAATGACCCAGACTTTGTACTAAACGAAATTTTTGGGCGAAATGAACCGAACCGAAGTATTTTTTTTCAATACATGTGTATGAAAAGTTTTGGCCCAGTTTGTATAGTCATTGAAGTGTCCTTACATCCAATCCTCCTTTCTCCTGTTCTATATTGAAGCATGTACTGACCTGCAGCACCTTCCCGGAGATGTATCTGTCGCAGTAGGCGCAGCGCACGCCGTACAGCCGCTGGTAGTCGCGCTCGCAGTACGGCGCGGCGCCCGACACCATGTACTCGCCCTGCAGCACCACGCCGCACGCGCCGCACACGAAGCACCACGTATGCCATTGTCTGTTGTTAAATATAATTGGTGGTTAGTTATAACCACTTTACAGCACACAAGTTGTTTTAAACCTGCACTAAGATATAGTCTTGTATCGCAGGTACTAAGCAACGATATAGATTAGAATAAGACATCCAAGAAAAGGAAGCGACACAATGAGTCTTGCAAATAACACAAGGTTCCGCCCCCGAGGGGCTCGGCCGCCATCTATTGAAACTATTACGCTCAGATCTGTAAAAGAATAGGCAATATCAAAGAACGCACAAACCGACCTGTCTAACGCAACTAAAGCTTGTCCTTCTGACAATTCCTGTCCACAGCCAGCGCATTCTGAAACAAATATCAACAATCAACAAAATTTTCTACGCTAATCCAAAAATACATATTGTGAGTGCCATAAGATTATGTAAAAAGTGTGTATAGCGCTTACCATTCTGGTTGTGTTCCCTGTTGCCATCGGCGACGTCAGCGTGTCCATTCCCATGAGGGTGCGGCGCGTTGAGTGAGCGTGTTGCGTGCACGTCGGGCGAGCGTGCGGCGTGTACATCGGGCGTGCGGACTGCGTGGTCGGGCGTGCGCGCCGTTCGAGCCGTCTGCTTCTGCGGCGCCGACACGCAGCCGGAGCACACAACCTCCGCGCCCGTGTACGTCACCTTCTCACCGGACGGGAACGCGCGTCTGCACGACAAACACCGAATGTTACCGATTGGATAACCGAATATTGTGATTTTAGTAGTAGAAAACTTACTGATTAGGGAGTTTTGGGTGAAACCGCTCCATGAATTCTTAGATTAAAACATATTAAATACTAGGAGAACTTGGTAGCTCAGTTTTTTACGTGTCTTGGTTACCCGACCAACTCAAACCAACAGGTCGGGGGTTCGAGTCTCGGGTTGCCGTACGTTGTAGCTTCCATATTCCTCATTGAGCCTGGATAGTGGCAACAGATTTGCAACCTGTCACACTGGGACTCTACATAAACATGCAAAATGCGATATGTTCCTCTTGAGGGATTACGGCGTGAGTTTTGTTATGTTATGGAAAAAACGTATTTGGCTATTGATAAATTTCGATCGAATCAATGTAAATGACGATGTGGAGCACGTTCGTCTAGAAAATGCCTACTAAAAAGTTAAAAAATAAATTTAGACGTTTGCTGTCTTCTGTGCCGAAGCCATATGTTAGTCGTCCTGCTAATGGACGATCGGTTTTTCATAGAAAACACGACTGTGCGACAAACGCACGAAAACAGGTCAGAAATGTTTCTGATGATACGTACTTGCAGCGCGCGCAGGTGAAGCACTTCTGATGGTATGTGTTGCCGAGCGCGCTGACCACCTCCCCCTCCACGTACTGGTTGCACGCCGCGCACCGCGTGCCGAACGCGCGCTGGTAGTCCTGCAACACACACAATCAAATTAATCTAGACACACACTACTGTGTCGTGTCGCATCCGGATCGCATCATACATTTATTAGATACAGTTACAGACACACTGCACTGTACACATACATGTTCGAAACTGCTAAGCTTCTGATGCGACACGACACATGTATTTCCGTCCTTAATATTATTCGCGTCATGCTCTTGCAAACTGACATAAACACAAATTTGCCTTTATAAAAAATTCAGGCACTTGTAAAAAACATAGTACTTGTTCAAAACAAACACCAATAGACTGATGGTGAACAGTAACCGTAGCCTTTGGATGCTTTAAAAACACAAACACACACATGTGTTAAACATGACCAATGTCGACTTCAATTACGATTTCTGTCGATTCTTAAGCCTTTAAACTGTACAGACTTTATCGATTATTATTATCATCGTCACTATTTGCGCGGCTTTCCCGTGACTACAACGTTGGCAACGCGCACGTGAACAAATATAGGTAGCAAACAAGCATCCGGTCAGGCTAAAAGAGGGTACACACTTAGAGAAGTATCTGATACTGCATCAATCACTGTGTGTACGACACGTCAATGGTCTTCGCATATCGAGCTGCGAGCAACGGACACCATTGTTATCGCGGAATCGCGGGTCGCTGCGAGCACAAGGCTCTACACTGGCATGCGACACGCAGCAATCTCGCAGACGTCACTTGACACAGTATTATATACAATACGTGCTACACCTCTAAGTGACTACCCTCTTTTAGGGTTGGCAGTTACAGCAGCCTGAAAAACTTGAGCCTTTAGGCGTCCTTATGTCAGTTCTGGGGTGTAAACGCAGAGGAGGTATGGTAGTTACCTGCGGGCAGTAGTAGTGCGAGTCCTTGCAGAAGAATCCTCCCTTGGCTAAGGAGGAGCAGCACACGCGGCACGTGAAGCACGCCGTGTGGAAGTACTTGTCGGACACGCGCAGCACCTCGCCGCTGCACTTGCCGCCGCACGCGCCGCACACTATCCGACCTGTAACAATGATAATTATAATTTAAGGGCCTTTTACGTCAACCCAGAGAATGATTTCCAGTTTTTTTTTTTCATGTTTTTCGAAGGACTTTGTTAATTAGATAATGTTACGGATAATTTATTTAAATTATATTTGACAAAGATAAAACGTAAAATTTAAGCATTTTTTTTTTAAGTAAACGACAACAAGAACCTACCTATCAACACAGATTAGATTTATGATTTATCTCTGATTTAAAAATAGATAGAGCTGCATCATCAATTCACATCAAATAGTTTTATAAAGGTTTCCTTAAAATCCAATATTTTGAATGTAGGTCGGTAAATCGATGCTTGATTTTAACTAGACACTAACAGCAATTATTTAAACTATTGTCAAATTGATTGCAGTAGCAGTGTATAGTTGGTGAGCGACAGATATAGGCCGAAGGCTGAAATTAAATAAAAGCTCCAATAAATCCAGGTTAACATCGAGCGACGCCGGGTCAAATGCACTAGTCACGGTCTCCGGGCGTTATTGTTACAAATTAATGGTAATTTCATCAATTACAAGACCCTAAATATGTGAGAGATGTAATAAAAGTAAACAAATTTATATTGACGAGGTCAATTGGTGACACTGTATGAATATAAACCTACAAACAGAGACAATACATTTAAATATACAATAATCTTTACAAAATTTTAAAAAGTAATAAATCTTGACCGTTCAGGAGCGTGTTTTCAGCAGCACGGTCAATCAGCGCGGCGTATCTGTCGCGCGCGACCCTAAGAGTGCTCGAACACTTTCAATTCCAATTCCAAATGCATTTGGCCAACTATATGTCAACTTATTTGGATAGTTCTGCGAGCTTGCACAAGCATTGCTTGTACCCGTGCTAGTTAGAAATCGGCTGATTGTTGTCCAACTTTTTAGTAACGAGACTACATACCACACGAATACCACACGTGTTCCAAGCATTGTTCTGCTACTTTGCTCACGTTCAGTTGAGTAATAGAACTGATCGGCTTGTTCATGTAGCTTATAAACTAGCAAATCAATTATGCATAGAACGAAAAACCTTAAAATATTAAATATTACCCCAATTAGTTCACTAATAAACCTAAAAATACTCGTAAAACATGTTCAAGGCGAAGGTTATTAAACAAGAAACCACTATAGGTTTAATTAACCAGAAGATATGCTTGTTAAAACGGAAGCTGTGAGCGCGGGAAAAACAATAGACTGCTTCGTGTCAGTGAATCATATTAGCGAAACTGATGAAACGTTTTAGTACGCAATGCGAGACTTGCAGTAATAAAATGTATATTGAGAATTATGTCGTTAGCGAGTCAGTCCACGTTAGGTAGTACTTAAGTACAGCAGCCTCCCTACCTTACCGATGTATTGTACTGGCGAAATAAGTAATGTGTACCTGGCAACCTGTATTTATACAGCACTGAACAGTCCCCATAGTCCACATACGTATTAATTTTTACATGCCTCTTACCGTAGTAGATTGAATAAGAGATATTTACTATCGCAGACGGTGATTGTATAGACACCGCTGCTTTCCACCCTTAGAGTTCAATTTCAAACTAATACTTTAATAATTTGGTTCTAGGTTTTGGTTACAAAGTGACTACAGCATGAGAACCCCATGCTGTAGTCTGTAGTTCTTCCCAGTGCTGTAGTTCTTGAAGGGTCGCTGAGGTCGTGACGCCTCTGATATTGCAAACGTCCATAGGCTACGAGACAGCTTACCATGAAATTCAAAGTCAAAGGCAAATGTTTTGTTTGTAATATTTCTGTTACAATTAAACTTATGGTAATATGCATAGTTCCATAATAATCTGCCTTTTAAGCGTACAAATATGTATTTCAGGCGGGTCGTATGTTTGTGGTAAAAAAATGTTAGCAAATTATTTTTCCCCCTGTCGGACTGTTTCGGTTCGAGCGAACCACCCATCAACATAAAATATAGTTTAGTCACATTATTTCGCTTACCGGTCTTGGATATAGTATTCTTATCTTTTTAGTTTATACCATATAATAATAATAATAACCACATCACGACACACACATTGACTCAGCCCTGCAGTAAGTATCGTAAGAACTTGTGTCACAGGAACTAAGCAACGATATGGTATATACTACCTAGATAAGAATACAACATCCTAGACCGGTAAGCGAAACAATGCGTCTTCCAGATAACACAAAGTCCCGCCCCCGCCGGGATTCGAACCCGGAACCTCTAGCGTAGCAGTCGGCTGTTTACACCACTGCGCCACCGAGTTCGTCAAGTTTCGTATATACCGTTGCTTAGTGCCTGCGATACAATATTATATCTTAGCGCAGGCTGACTCAATGCGTGTGTTGTGATGTTGTTATGATTATTATTTGTTTTGTCAAAAACATTTGTTGTTAAGACGACTCGTTCCGTGGCGTGTTCGTTCGTGGTGACCGTTCTCCCGTCGGGAATGAACATTAAAACTTTATTACCACTATATTTATACTTTCAATGTTGCCAGAGGTTTTACGAGACAAGGTCGTCGCCTCCGGGGAAATACTGAATGTTCCTTCGATATCATTACATTCGCGCCATCTCTTTGCCAATAGTATTTCAAAGGAGCACAAATTGCTCAACTAATTAGTAACCCACTTGGTGCTGTGCAATTTTTCCAACACACGGACTCTAAGCGCCCCCTAATGAGATGGATATCCGTTTGGATTCTTTAAGTCAAATAATTCGGATAAATGTCATAACAAACGCCGTCGGTCAACTGACAAATAAGTTCGCAACAGATTTGTTTATGCTCTACAGTTCTATCTTATGCATGCGGAAGGACATCATTGCAACTGAGTAATAAAATTAGATGAAAACGAACGATTCCTTACAAGCATGGAGCAATCGCAGATAAGATCTGAACATCCTCCGAGCATCTGCTCCTCATTACAGCTCGTGCCGAGGATGGACGCATTAGTTCAACTAATTATACAACATCAAACACAACTCCTTAATCATCATCCAACTGGATATCACCCTTAAGCTCTGTGATATTACAGTTTAGACTCTGTTGACCTTTATTTTGAAAGCGGTAAAGTGCATTCCAAATAAAGCTGCACACGGTTTTATGGTAATTATTTAATTAAAGTCTAAGCTTTGATCAGATCTGATCAAACATTATTGGAGACTAACGCTTTCGCGATGACTTTGTAAAATTTTATTCATTTTAACATTTGAATTTTTTTTTTAACAAAAAACAACTCCCCTAAAAAACCAACTTAACTCCAATTATGAATCACCATAAAAGATCCGTTCGGAGGCCACTTAAATTAAAACAATCACATAATTACACAGTTATACAAATATTTGTTTATATTTTTATTGTGCTGTATATGATATAATTAATTTAAGATTATTGTATTTAAATTTGGAAATTATATTTAATTTTACGATTTTTGTAACTCTTAAGTTATTGGGGTTTCCCGTAAAATTGTTAATAATAAATAAATAAAGTAAAGCCAGCGCGGTATAAAACAAACAGAGATCCATCAAATCGATCAATGAAATAGCTCGTAATTCATTTCCATGGAATCCCGAATCCTTAACTGTATAGCTATTCAAAGTGTATTTAAAGCGAATTCTTTAGCCGGCGCGCCACCGGGACGCGCTATACGGACACCGAACGATTCACGGGAACTTAGCCCCTAACCTGATATCAACAAGATCGATATCAACGAAGCTGGATAAATCTATGATAATTATAGAAGTGGTCGGCATGATGCCAGCACACTGGAGATCGCTGGAATACCGCGAGCTCGTGCTTCCTAGTCTACTGTTTTGATTGAAATTGACAGAGCTATTTCCATTTTCGGCATCTGAAATGAGAACGATCAAAGAACACAATTACCCCGCACTGGTATTGTTAATGTAAACTGTCAGACTATTCCGACAGAAGAGCATTGAGATAATAAAAGAAACCAGATTTAAGACAAAGCAATAAAAAGTATTGTTCAAGTTGTAGTCATCAATGTAGATGACTACCGCTACATACATCGAATACTATTTACATAAGCTAACGAACTAAACACGTTCTCTCACCTCGTCCATATCAATCTGAATCATTAAAAAGGAATAAAACATCTAATTGCGATAAGAGTCACGATAAGGCTTATAATAAGGTACTTGAACGTATGATACGGAAACGATTTGAAAACAAAAAGTTTGAAACTAAACAAGAGGTAGACAAAAACGAGTCTATGATTGCGCATGAGTCAGTCGGAGATGTTCTGAACACAATGCCGGTAACACGTGAGTGCTGTCCGAACAAAATACTGTGACAGAAACAAATGACAGGTGAGGAGGAGACAACCGTTTATTGTGTAGGAGTACAGTAGGTGTAACTTCAACATACATTTATTGAAATGGAGAGAAAAAATCAATGATTAGAAAAGAAACGCCCAGATATTACCAAAAGCATATAACAGTGCACCAAAAACTTTTTTTTTTTTTACTAGGCAATTATCGGACGGCTCACTTGATGGAAAGTGAAAGACCTATTGACACTACAATGCTCTTGGTCTCTTTTCTTTGAAAGTTTTTTTCTCTTCGAACGCCAAGAGCATCGCCAATGCGTTGTGTTAAGATTAAGGTTTTATAACTCTCGTGCCGGTAATTACACTGAATAATGTAGTACGTAGTATAAAAAAAAATACTTTTACTTGTTACCTGTGTATTGGATGTACCTGTTAGATATGTGCTTACGTTCCTTCTATACATTTCTTTTACACATACAACACTACAGGGATTACAGCACCGGTGAAGGTCGATCAAATTACTTTCGCAACAGCAAAAAATGGTGAAAAGAATTGGTCGTAACATAAAAAGTGAAAAGGAAACACTATATACCGATGTATGAGATACAAAAAATTACAGACAAACAAATAGACAATAATGACACTTGGTAAATAATGACGCGATGTTATTACATGTTACATAATGATAAGTGGAAAAAAAAAACAAATTCATTGCCTGTAGCACATAATTCATATTGCGTTTGGACATTCGCGTCAATTTTATTATCATTACTGTGCGTATCATTAAATACATTTCGTTTTTTGTCCATTACTAGCGTTCCTGGTATTGAAGAAAGCATGTTTAATATATTTATGAATCGATGAATTATACATTTGTGAAACATCGAGTTTGTGTCCGTGGTTCGTTGAATTCTTGTGTTCACTTTCAATGGCGTCATCATTAAAGATTCATTACATTCATGCAAGCCGTTAGTCTTGCGAGTGGTTTTGAAAAATGCAACATTAAAGTATTAACCCCTCTTTCCATTTCTGCAATGAAGCAATTCACTGTTCGAAGGAATGGATAACCAGTGAGATTACAGTAGCTCAACATCTTTACCTCTACATGGGTTAGGCAGAGGTGTTACACACCGCATTTCGCATGTTTATGTTGAGTCCCATTGTGACAGGTTGCGAATCACCACTATCCGGGCAAAATGAGGAACATGGCAGCTACATACGACAACCCTAGACTCGAACTGTCGACCTGTCGGTTCGGGCCGGTGGGTTAACCAACGCACGTAACACATCCCACCACGTATAACGTTTAACGAAATTAACAATATTGATACTGAAATTAATAAAAGCATATTGAAAAATTAAAACACAAAACGCAAATAATTAAAAAACAAACTAAACAACCAATTACTATTATTACCAATTATTATCAAATTATTTGTACGCCAATTATGGCAAGTCTTTTACATTAATTTTTAAATCTTTGTAATACCAAAACCTAACAAATAAAGATTATTCTATTCTATTCTATTCACATAACATTCAATTCTGAGTAAAACGAATTAACGTCAATAGGAACTGGGATATCGAATAGTGACTCCAACACATAAAGAGCCGTGAACGAAATCGTGGAATACATTAAAAGTTTCTGTGTTAATGGTTCCACCGTTGTTAATATAATACATACTAACAATGCATCTGTTTATCTAATTACATACATTATTTACAATCCCTTAGTCAAACTATTTCACGTGATTCAAATTGATTACAACAGTTAACCAAGCTCCATGATCCATTAGACTGTTTCCTGCACGGCAGGTGACATAAATTACAACAGATTTTTTAAATGAGCAATCTTAATTCCTCACCAATCCGTTAGAGGCGCTTTACAAAGATTCATTCAAATTTGTAGCTGCAGTAGCGAGCGGCAATACGGTACGAGCACAGTACGTTATCTGTTTACCTATTATCTTTATAAAACTTTTTTATTAATGGTTTTTTTATTACCATATTTCTGAAAAAATATTTTTTGATGGCATTGCCATAACATTGAATATTTTGCCAGTATCAAGTGACATTAATTAACAAGATTTGATGAGAGATTAATAATGAAAGGATGAAAATAATACATGGAATGGTGAATCTGCGAACAGTAACATGCTAGAAATGATACTATAGGCTTTATTGAGTTACTTGGGAGATGACGAAAAGATCTGCCAGATCGTCGTATTTCACGTTCTCCATAATTGCACTACAGATATTCACTGGCTAAAACACTAGTATTTTACATATTAAATTCTGCTGATATACAACAAAAGACAATAAAATAAGAAAAAATTTACCGCCTTTTCCCTTTTCCACTAAGCAACCCTTGTCAAAATGAAACTAGTGGTCAAAATAAATAAATAATAATTATAGTGAGCAATAACAATTTTTAAAGTATTCCCCCTTCTAAGTAGACAAAGAGTCATAACAATTGGCCATCATCAACCGTGTTATCATGTGTTTTGCATAATGATTATTGCGATGAATCACTGATTGATACATCGGTTTGAATTATAAATTAATTGGAGCCATCTGTAATGTACGTACACTAAATTAGAGATAATGATTCAGCTTGTGTTTAATATTTTCCTAAAGTTAAATTCCAAATAGAAAAAAATACTATCGCATACATACTGTTTACATTAATAAAAATAAACTTACATTTTTATCTATTGAAATTTTCAATTAAATGTTGTTTTTGAAATATTCGAACTCCCCTTGAACTCATATCCGAATGTTTATATGAGTTAGGTGAGTAAGTGTGGCGAAACTATGTGATACATACAACATACAGACAAGGTCAAGGTCTGAGGGGCTGAATGTGCGACTGACTGACATACATCGATACTGACACAGATACACATCCTCATGTTACGAAGCACGTTTCAACTCGTAATTGATACTATTGCGATCATTCAAATTTACACTGAGCAATCATTTGGCAATAATCTCTCCTGCTGGAAAGGGGCGATGCGGCCGAAGGCGATGCATGTTTGAACAGGAAATGGCTATTTGTACTCGACTTGAAAAGTTCAATGTTATAATATTGACATACACAAGGAGAAAGTTCAAATACAGCCAAAGCATAAATAGATTTAATCTTTACAGTACTACATATTTAATTGCCTAACTCTAAAACAAGTCAATACTTCGTTTCGTTCATTTCAACAATATGAGTCTTTAGTTTGATCGAAATCAATGGCATTACAGTAGAAAATAAGTTCCGAATAAAACTGCAGAGTAGCAAATAAAAACGCATTTGCACTCAAACTAAAATGGTATTCATCCCTCTCTCTCAATACGTATTGCTAAGACGTTTATTTCATTTGACGTCATAACACATTTAACTCGAACTACTATGAGAGCAGTAAACTTTGTTTTATTGTTTTCGCTCATAAACATTACTCCGTGAACGAACGTCAGTCACAGAAAACATTTCACGAATATGTTACCTATTGGACTTGCTTTACCTATATCTATTATATTAACGATGTTGATGGATAAATAAACTTTAAGTGTATATATTTAGATGACAATTCCCATTTATTTATATTTATCGCTTTGATATGTTTGCTGAATTCGAATTGGTAATCTAGTGATTGTCTAATCATTTGATCCGTATCGTCCATGGTCAGAGGCCGAGTGGTGACATCATTTAACAAACGGAATTGCATCATCTACTTCATGTCCTTTATCGTCTAAAATATCTTAAATTATGCTTATAACAATATTGATAAACGTATAAGTACGAACCTTATGTTGCTGTTAGTTGGATTCATTGTAACTAAAGGAGAATTCAAGGTAACCTTGGACTTCTGTGTGCGAGATCGTCTGGGTAAGTACCACCGTCTTTTCTATTTCTTTGCAAAGCAGTTTGCTGTGTTTCGGTTAGAAGAATTGGACAGTCAGTGTAATTTCGGGCACGAAATATATGACATCTTTACCTCTACATGGGCATGGGCGGTCTCACTTTCCATCAGTTGAGCCGCCTGCTTGTTTGTCCGTGATGTTTATAAAAAATATGTTGAATATTTCACAGGACTCGAAGTTGAGTAAAATTGGTAATACTAACTAAAAATATTACTATATATATTATTATCTTTACCTAAAATTAGATTCTAATCTAATGCTCGTTAGATTTAACGATAAAATAAACACTCTATTCTTATTGTCACTGATAAACAAAATGGCCACATGTTCCTACAAACTTGTTCTTGTCATTAATTGATGCTCGAGAAATTAATATTAATAAAATAAGCTCGAATTGTTTTAGCGACCGACAAAGTAATATTAATACCTAGAATATACTAGAATGCGATGTTCCACGCGAAAAATAGTTTATGGTATGGTATGGCGGTGCAAAATAGAAAAAGTTGAGGAAATATTAAAATGCTTAAGTATAAAATCTTACTCGCATAATGAAATATGAATTCTACTATTCTGCTATGAAAATGTTTTTCAATCAACAAGTCAATGCCGATAAACATTATCATTAAAATCTGTAGATGAATCTTCGAACTACTTCAGTGGCATTTAAAGTTACGACCAATGTTGAATGATTTAAAATCCGGAAACGTTTTAAACGACCGACAATTAACTGTGTGTACTAGAAGAAAGTGGAGTTTGTAAGTATCGGTTGTTAATTTACACTTTATCGACATCTTATCGTGATCAGCCCATCAAAGCAATTAAACCACTCCATTGTTACACAGTTCTGTAAATTAGTAAGAGTTACGGGCGCAACTTTCACCCTTGCGGTACTCCGGTACGAGCTGATGCACTTGGCGTTTGTGAATTTGAAGTGAGAAAAGTTATTTTTAGATGGGAATATAAACAATGAGTCAGATCTAACTTTGTATACATTAACTGGAACCTGTCGCATTACTGTATGCGAAAGCAAGACTACAAGTTTAATAAAAGTAGAAATAAAAATTACAAAGGCTATTCAGCCTGTTATACAGACCGTAGCTTTGCATTTTGAGGTCAAGAGACATTTTCTATGGTCTCCATTCACGTGTCACTGGCCGGCATTAATCTTGCATCCGAGACGTCGAAGGAGAAAATAAATGCAACTTGACAAATCGTCGCCGATCACTGTAACTGTAATTCTACCATTGAATGTGACGATTTAAAAACACCGTGTCGTAGTACAGTCAGTGTTTCAACGTGTCGGAAGTTAAGAGTGTATCTGTGTAAGATCGGTACAGCCACGTTTGTTAACTGTGGACGCCGCTCACGATTGTCTTAAGCTTGAAAGCCGGCTTAAAGGTTAAGACAGATCGGTTACGAAATTACAATACAATACTCATCGACTTTTAGCCTTTTCACTTTAGCCTCTTTGTTTTTAAATACATAATCTAGTTGGAACATTCCGTTATGTAAGCTAAATACATTAACAACATAAGTGAGCAGAACTGAATGTGTTAAATAGGAATCTTAACAAGGTGATGTTAATGTGGAATGAAAAATATTTCCACATAGGCAAGCCATCAACAGAATTCTAACCAGCTCATTTAATTATTGTTTGTGCTTTTATTTTTTGTTGCTAATTTTAAGTAAATATATAAGTTTAATAATAGATTAAGAAACAATGAGATTGACATGTCTACATAGATAAGTATATCAAAAAATATAAATAGTCTGTACTTATACACTTTTAAAAATATAAATAGTCTGTACTTATACACTTTTAAAATATAAATAGTCTGTACTTATACACTTTTCGTTTTTTGACAAAGCTATCTCTGCAACGTGAGTTTACGTAAACCTGATTTAAACTCATAGGACATCAAAACCACCTGACATCTAATTAATTATCATGCTCGTATCCCTGTAATCAGATTGGGAAGAGTCATATTTTGAAATGTAGCATATTCAAAAAAAAAAGTGAAATTCAGTAATTATTTGTCAAATTTCCTATCATCTTTATTTTTAGCAGGAGGACTCAGAGAAATTTGTGTTTATGAGCAGTTTCGCGGCCGAAATCACTAAACGTTGCGAATTCGCTGGTGTTTGTGTAAACAGCATCGCTCCCACGAGCCCTCACGACTATGACATCACCGACATCTGTGTGTCATTGTGCAAATGTGTCGGCCAGAGCGTTTGTTTGTTATTCGCTTTTTATATTGCCTTCCATTTTCAAGTCGTCAGCTTCTATGTCATCGTTTTCTAGTCTACAGTTAATGCCATTGCTTCTTCTAAGCATATCTAAATCTTATTTATCGCATTTGTAAAATAAATAAATACTCTTGCCATAATTAATCCTTCAAAAGGGATACGCAGAGGTGTCCGCATTTCGCATGTTTATGTGTGACAGGTTGCGAATCTGTCAACACTATCCGGGCCCAATCACGATCATGGTAGTTACTTGTGTTACTTGTGTTAACCACGTAACGTAACCAACTGAGCTACCAAGTCCTCCTAAACCAAATGAACAATACAAAATCAATTGTTTCCTTGCTAAGGATATATGTATATAGTTTGTGTATATATGTATATACCGTGTTTATAACAAGAAACTGAAGAGTATGTATATTTCTAAAAGCCTAACGCTAACACGCGTCCTTTGTTCACCAGAATGTGGCTCGCAAACAAAGCACTTGCTTATTGGTATTTACTCAGCTGGTTAGTTATTGAAGAGTTACATTTCGCAACGTGCTGTTTACCGACTTCGGAAATACCGAAATGTTATTATAATAACAAAACAAAATCAAACAACAACGCCATCGTTAACTGTATGCAACCGGTGGAGTATCAGATTTTACCAAAACAACAATGTTATTTGTTTCGATGATATTTTATTAATTCGTAAGTCGGGCTTAAATAGCACTTGCATACAAATGAAACTTAAGCCTATGATAAGTATGAGGCATGAATAAAATTTATATGAGCGATATAGAACTGATGCATTTCAAATCATGCAAAAATCATAAAGGTAAACCTTGAAAGTTGCTGCGAAACAACGATCAAACACAAAGCTGTTAAGAGCATAAACACACTTTCAGAATTATAATGGATCCAGTGAGAGAGGAAGGATTAATGGTCACATTTAGAGAGATTACGGGCCGTGTTCAAGAGAGAAACATGGCGAAATAATTGTAATAAAGCAAGACAAACCCGAAGCGGTGAATGCAATTACAAACGATATATCATGTTGATATTACAAACAGACTGCGGTGGCGAACACTTATAATTACATAAAGGCATTAGTGGTCCACTGCCATTGTACCGACTCTCTCCTTTAGAAAGTTAAGGATTTATTCCGATCAAACGTTGCCATGACTGACATTGACTTCTATGACAAACCCGACAATGATATCAAAACATTCAGACGGATCTTTTTTACCATAGAAGAAACTTTATTTCTACAACTAGGCAAGCATTCGACCCCAATCCCGCCTGATGTAAAGCGGCGATGAAGTCTGAGGTGGAACACAACACACACACAACTACCGAGACATACATTTAGTTTCGTGAATTCTTAACACAAAGGAAATAATTATAAACAACAGCATGCATACGTGTTAATCCATATTACGAAGCGTGTATCGATAGATATAGGTAACAATCGGCGTGCGTTCGAGACATGATCCGTTGTGGTAATAAATCACATAGGATTTGCAAGTCAATGATGATGGAGACGAGAAACTATTGAGGTCATTTCAAGTATAGAAATATATAAAATAGTTCCTTATCATCATATCAACATATTGGTATGAAGATAATGAGCTTTAATACTTTTATTGTATATAATTGGCGTTTAATTAATTATATAAACAATATTTTTTTTAAGTATTTAATAACAAATTTTAATTCTGAGTTTTTATGTTATACAAATATTATACCTTCGCCACAACTTTGTCTGTATAACATTTTCCTTTTATTCTACCAAAAAAAAAACCTATGTTCACTGGCCCATTTAGTGAAACATTTATTAAGATTGGAGTGTTCGTTTTTTACAAAGGGAAAGCATTTATTTTGCCGTCTATTTGACGCTAATTCCACCTGATGTTGAGCGGCGATGAAGTCTAAGGTGGAACATGCTTACCCAGCCATGTCACAGAAGCCTATCTCCTGCTGACAAACTGACAAACTTTGCCGCCTTATAATATTCGTTTAGATCGACAATAATTCACTGGTTACTTTCTAAAGCTTATGATATCGCGGTATCAGCCTATCGATCATCATCTCTAGGGGGATAAACTGTAATTTGCTATAAGGCCATTTCTTTACATTTATCATTGTCCGTCATGATCTCGTGAATAGACCCGTCTGTTGGTGTGAGGAGGAGGGATAGACACCAGAATGAACTGTTTGGAAAGTGGACCTCTCAGGTCTGATCATCTGTCAGATTGCATACTTGTCAAATTAGCTTCGAGTGATCGCAAAAAATAGAAAGCGAAATTATAACATGTAGTTAATTGTAGGGTTGGATGCTGAGACCGTTTATTGGATGGCTGAGAGGAAAACTAATTATCCATGTAGTCTGTACATATACAAACATATAGAATACACTACTAATAAATAGAATATAAACATGTGTCTATTCTATGACGGTACCGTTTCTACAATGTAAACAATCAGTCATACTTTTGCGATCAAATTGAACAAAATGTATATTTTTAAGTTCCAAGATTTTGTGTGGAACTGTAATAATATCTAATTCTATCTGCATATTATATACTATCTCTAATAAATATACATGATTGTCTCAAAACTAACATTCCAACATGTTTGCAAAAAAAACATACCAAAAAAAAATTGACTGAACCAACCACAACATGAAAAAAACCATTAACCATTCAGTACTACTCATGTATTTTGAAAACGACCGGCACATCATAACAAAACATACAAATATCCTGCATTTAAAGCTAAATCTTCTATAATTCAATTTCCGTCAACACACGTAATAATCACGGAGAACTCCTTTAATAGTTTAATCTAAATATATTAAATATTTAGTATGTATTTGTAAGGGCATGTTACAGGGTGTCACATGTATACCTTATTTATATTAACATCTTTAGTACTTAATGTAATGTGACAAGCAATAAGCAAATTTTTTGTAAACAGCCGACTGCGACGCTAGAGGTTCCGGGTTCGAATCCCGGCGGGGGCGGGACTTTGCGTTATTTGCAAGACGCATTGTTTCGCTTCCCGGTCTTGGTTGTTGTATTCTTATTTATTTAGTATATACCATATCGTTGCTTAGTTCCTGTGACGCAAGTTCTTGCGATACTTAATGCAGGGCTGAGTCAATGTGTGTGTCGTGATGTGGTTATTTATTTCATTTATTTATTATTAAATTGAATTCTGAATTTGAATTTAAATATCAAATTAACTTTCCACATTATTTACAAATGTAAATAATAGGCTTTAATTTTTTTTTAAATCCTTTCACCAACAACAAATCACGCGATTTACACTTTCTAATATTATAAACGCGACAGTTTGTAAGGATGAATGGATGTTTGTTAATCTTACAGGCAAAAACTTCTGAATGGATTTTAATGAAACTTTACAATAATATAGCTTATACATCAGAATAACACAATATATAAGTAGGATATAATTTATTGAAAATATTATGTGAACCTTCCAAAATAACGACAAATGTCAAGTAATTAAAAATCCTATTAGAACCATTTTCGACTTCTTCGCGGGCGAAGTCGCGGGCAAAAACTAGTTATCATCTAATTTCGTTAAGACATAGTAATGTATGTAATTTGCTGACAGTACATAACGAATACATATTTTGATTGCGACCTTGCGTTGGCCTTTCACGTCATTCCCTCTCGACTAGACAAATTGCTTTACATTATTTTTTCTGTTCATAGAAACCATGTAACAAATGATTACCGTCTACCGTACATTATATACATTTTATTTATTACTAGCGACCCGCCCCGGTTTCGCACGGATATTATGCATGTATTATATGCATATAAACCTACCTCTAGAATCGCTTTAGCTATCAAATAAATTGTATAAAAATCCGTTGCGTAGTTTTAAAGATCTAAGCGTACATAGGGACAGACAGCGGGAAGCGACTTTATACGATGTAGTTTGTGATATATACTATGTATGCATGTGTTGTTTTATATAATGTAATCTGTAATTGTCTATTCTTATAATTTATCCTTTCAAATTTTTATACAACATCACCGGCAAACAAGCAGACATTCCACCTGATGGAAAGTGTACCCGATTGTGAAGTGAGTGGTGCAGCGTGTACTTACTGTGTCACTAGGTAGTTCATTCATACTTTTCCTTTTTTTAATTTCAATTGAATTTTTCCTTACCTGAAACGAAAAAATATAAAAATTAATACACAATAATAATAAAAAATACTGGAAATAGATTAAATGAAACTATTAAATTCTACAGGATTTTAAGAAAATACATTCCTAGTAATCCATACTATATATTCCATGCTTTATTTAACCATTTTATTAATGTGTTATATTTTTTATGAAAATTGCTCGATGGGAGGAACACGTTGGCACCTAAGTTAAAGTGTATATGGAGAAGGAGTGCAGATTTTTTTTTTACGTAATAAACATGAGAAAACAGTAGAATAATCAAATAAAAAATACATGACACACACTATCATGCTTGACATACACACAGAATATGACACTTGACATGTGTGTCATTTACAATGACATGACTTTGTTTACGGTTAAAATCTATGGTCTCTTTCGTTTACTCTTTCGTTTATATAAAGTTTTAATTCTAATATTTAAATATATATGCACCTTTGTGTTGGACTGTGTTATTATGTACTATCGTTTTTATGTAATAGATCAGAAATACCAGTTATGTTGGAGCTGGTTTTCCTCATATTCACTTATCTTGCGATTCTAGTTTCAATATCAACCAGTTATACTTATTAATAAGTATATACATAGAGTTATGTGTTTATAAATACAACTTATGTACTTACAGAGAGAAACATTCCATAACTTTTGATACATAATGTAGAATCTATTGTTTTATATATATTGACTAGTCAATTCAACCACCATGTTATAATCTAGATTATAACAAGCTATACAAGAAAAATGAATTAAATTTTAATAATATCCAAAGAGGACTAATGCAAGAACCAACTTATTAATATTGAATCAACATTTCTTCCTTTTGTTCAAAGTCAAAATGTTTTTTTAGATTTAAAATAAGCACAATCAAGTCGTCATATTTTTTACTACCACCGGTTCGGAATGCTATTTCAGCGAAGAATCCGGTTAAAAACCTCCGTAGTTGCATTTTTCAATATTCAAAATACAATCATTTTATTATAACAAATTACAATTTGTAAAACATAATAATTCTAGTTTTCTAATTATTGAATTTGAAACAATTTGCTAAATAAATAAAAAATATATATATATATTTCAATAACTCGTAGTATTTTACGTCTATCGCTTTAAAGTTGTATAAAAGATTCAATTCAATTATTGCCAATTCCTTAACCGACAAATCTAATACGAACCCTAACAAATGGTCACCTAAAATCCTAGATACATTTAAACGCTCATCCAATTATTTATTAATAAAAACAAAACATAGTCATGTAGACATACAGTAGTGGACTTTGTTAGGCAAATATTTATAAAAGATGCCTCAGCCACCCACGTGGGCAGGGCGGCGCTAGAGGCTCGTGTGCATGTGTGCGTGTGCGTACATGTGAGACGCTCGCCCTTGGCATTATTAGCACTACACTATCAGTCGGTGACATCATACCGTTCGCAGACAACGAAACGGCCTTATGCCTTTGCAATAAGGTGCATTTTACATGCGCCCCAACGATACAATATTAGCATGATGAT
The DNA here is from genome assembly GCA_949316135.1 of Choreutis nemorana. Classification (NCBI taxonomy): domain Eukaryota; kingdom Metazoa; phylum Arthropoda; class Insecta; order Lepidoptera; family Choreutidae; genus Choreutis; species Choreutis nemorana. The sequence continues at coordinate 762,254 of OX438619.1, read as the reverse complement.
GACAAACAAGCATTATAATTATCTCCTGAATCTTCTCTGACAGATATTTCCTTAGCAAAATGCTTTTTTTTATAATGCGATGTTTGTTTGTGTTTACAAGAACGACCTTCTCTGCAGCTAACGTGTTTATTAATTTTTTTTGTATATCTCATTTTGTGTTTAAAACATGTATTTATTAGAAAAACATTGCTTGTTAAATTGCATGTTTATTTGATAACTCAATATCAAGTTGCCTCAATTATACGCATGCTTATTACAGAACTAAGCTTTCTTCGTCGTCAAAGACTCCACTCAAGATTTAATAATCTTAAGTACAAGATACATATAAACTCACGCCGTAGTCCCTCGAGAGGGGTTGGCAGAGGTGCTTGCTGCACACCGCTTTTCGCATGTCTATGTTGAGGTTTCGAATCTGTCGCCACTATCCGGGCACATTGAGAAACATGGCAGCTACAACTTACGGCAACCCGAGACTCGAACCCTCGACCACTTATCAAACTGAGCTACCACGTGCTCAATTCTATTTTTTGGCCGGTCGGTTATCCAAGGCACGTAACAAACTGAATTATCTATCTATATTACAGTGTAAGTATTTTTTAATAATACTCCTTCACTGAATCAGGACAGTTAATTGTTTGGTAGTGATAGGTGACATCACATTTCGACAGCGTCGCATCGCATCCACAATGTCATATCACCGCGGGGTATGAACTAACGCGGGCCGATGACGCGGAACGCCACCATACTCTAGTATCCCTGTAATGGCCTATCCGTGAATCCATTATCTAACAGATTTAACGGTAAATCGAAAACTCTATACGTGATAACCGTCGATGTATTGTAATAAATCGCAAAAAAACCGACATTACTTGACTAATAAATTGGTCTTTTTTCTACTGGGTTGGTTTTTTTTTCTACTAAAATGGTAGAAATAAACCATACGGCTCGCCTGATACTAAAATACAAGGTATAAACACCCATGATGCAAATTCGTATCCCTGATATCTCGCAATAAGATACTATAAAACAGAAAATCAACAAAAATCAAAAGCATATCAAAAACTATTCCATTATTAACACACTATGAAAGATATCTTTCAACACATCAACAGGATAGCCCGAAAAAATATAACACGGAAGCTTAATGTAAACACTTGATTTGACGATGTAATCGTGTTCGTTTTGACATTGACGTAACGCTGTCAAGATAGTCTGCTGGCATGAATGAACATTGCAAACAAGTACACCAAATATCGAGTGTAGGTCATGTATGTACAGTGTGTCAGTCAGACAACAAACGACAACTCTGCCAATTAGTTTGGCAATGACACCGCATGCACTCTGCAAAAATTTAAGCCATTAGCGAAAGATGTAGAACAAGAATAAATAGCTTTTAATTTTACTTCTATTTTATTTAAAGAAAATTAAAAAAAAATAGCATTATGTAATAGTGATAGGGAATATGCCTGAAATTTAATTTGATTATTCAATCAATTCATCGTAAAAAATGCGGATATAATATATTTACAGTGAAAACACAATTAGAAATGTACTTTGACGTCATTATACATATTGGATCTCTCTGTCTTAACAACGACTTTGCAGCTTCACAACCCAGTTAATAAGTCAGATATTTGAGAAAATCTAACGGATTTGTGTATATATGTGGTATCGGATTATAATACATAAATAAATAAAAAGTCATGCATATTCTCTATTGACTGTAACCATGTATTGGGTCACCACTATCTTAGATGAAGTTGCGACAGTCCTGTACCCACGTAGTTTTTAACTGATGACGTTAGCCAGTTTTGGGAGATTATGCAATCCCTCATGTATCAAACACGTACTTTCCAATTTAAACTTCAAACAAACGTTTCTTCTCTCTCCATTAAAAACACGCCTGAACAAACATCCCGAAAATCTCGATTCCATCCACTCTATCCGAGACTGAACAATTAAAATCAGATTGATTGATTCATTTCAGTTCACGACTAGCCTAGCATGTAGGATGCCAACGGGAACATCCAAACAGTTGTCGAGGATTACGTAACATACTATGGAAGGATGGTCAAGTAATGGTCGCTGGTTTAATGGCCTTGGTTTATAGCGGTCTGGTTTCCGGGATTACCTCATACGTGTTTTAAACGTACCTCAAGGAAACTGTTGCTTCATCGCACAGCTGCATTACGCAGCTAATGTTGATCCTGGTGAACAGGAGTTGCAGTGGTGGGACGGACTGGTCATGAAGCCTCAAGGAAAAAAGCATTACGTAGGTACCCGAGTTACCTTGATCATCATGAGAACGTGCTAATGAAGGCTCCTTCCTTGAGAATAATAAAACCATTGATCTCATCTGAACACCGACTGTATTGATGATTTATTCCCACTAAACAGGTAAACAACGTAGTTAATTTTTTTATCCTCAAAAATTTTGCGCTTCGCAGACTAGGTATTTATCTTACAGCTTTTTTACTTTTCACTGGCATTATAAATTAAAAAACCACATCACGACACACGCATTGACTCAGCCCTGCAGTAAGTATGCAGTAACCACACAACGATATGGTATAAACTACATAGTTAACAATGCAACATCCTAGACCGGTGTAAGCGGTCTTGAAAATAACACAATATTCTGCTCCCGCCGGGATTTTAAGCCGAAACCTCTAGCGTAGCAGTCGGCTGTTTACACCACTGGGCGACAGAGGTCATCTATATTTAACATGTGCAGTAAAAAAGTGCGTTTAAAATGTTACACTTACATGTCTACATTATTAGTAAATGCATCGACGCGACGGACATCTGTTTGATAGTAACGCTCCAATTACACTTCAGAATAGATTGTAAAGCAAATTCAATTTTAACATACAGCTATAAAGCTTAAATTTATCTGATTTACAACGATGACTCATTCACTGACTATGGTGAAAAATGGTAGAGTGGTTTTAAAATGTTTCTTAATATAATTCCTATGTAATTTACGTGGTTTTAAAATAATTAAAAGTAAAGAGAAGACGTTAATTAATTACACACACAAATCATAATGACCTCACATAAATTGCATGTGTTCCACCGAAAAATAATCGTAGATCTAACATGATAAAAACCAAAGATTTTGAATTTTTGAGATCAAAATCAATGGAACACAAAAAAATTATGAGGTACGTATGTAATTTTTTTTAAATTAAAGTTTTAATTTGCAATGTTGTGTAAATGAACCGTATTTGTACATTTTTTAAAAGTCTAAACATCAAAACACTAAACAATTTAAACCAACTCTCTACGCCCAAAAATAGCTAGAATATTTATTTAGTTTTGAAAAACAACTATTAAGGTATTTTTTTTACTAAATACTTGGAGAAAACCAAACTAATCCAAACAAATATATGACATAATTTAATACGAATGAGATATTGTACTGAATATTTAAATGACGCGTTATTCGATATTGCTAGAATTATGCGGTTTTACAATATCACAGACGCTACACCTGCCATTAACCAGCGTGTCTACCATGAGTTTTACCTTCGATTGCCGGTTGTGACTGCAATAATAAATTGAAACTTTGCAAAGCGCTTCATACGGATTAATGAGGAATTAAGATTGCTAATACAATATCATTGTAGTTATCTACCTTACCTGACGTGAAGAGAAACTATGCGAACGCATGGTAGACACACAGCCTGTGAGAATTTATTATCTAACTTTATACACTGCAACGTCACTGTCAATACTGATTGACAGATACATTTCAAAGCAATGCATGCAACAAAACCTGTATAGCAGTGGACAAACGTACAGGTACAAAACAATGAACTTTTGTTTAAGTTCAATTGTTAACAAATTAAATCGTAAAATGGCCACCTACTGCTTTTTAATCGATCTGCCAGAGTTCCAGTACCAATGAGCGGCCATCTTGGAAATATTAGAGAATTCGTCTATGAATTGTCAACAAATTTAAATAAAATAATTTTAATGTAAAACATTTTAAAAAAAAAGCTACATGCAACCGAATCGAGACCTCCTTTTCTGAAGTTAGTTAAAAGTCGCTTCAGGTACGCAGACAAAGAAAGCGGTGTATTTGTTGAGCAAACATCACTAACAAGGATATATACACAACCCCCTACGTCTGTACCTAATGATAGAGCGATGGAAGCATCGCGTGCCACCTTGTCTGCCGCGACCTGGTGAGGTCGACGACCCCGTACGTGACTTCCATCCCCACTCCTCGCCCTCACTCAAACACCATGCACTTTTTGCCTATTTAGGCCGGGCGCATACCGACTGCAATAAGTTGCGACACAGTGTCGCCATGATCTCCAAACTATGCACTCAATATGACATTAGGAGAACTAAATCGATCAAATATTTAAGACTATCGAAAACGATTTATGCACCCATCCTTCATCTATAAAGGCATCTTAAGATTAAAACCTAAGAACAAGAAAAATCGTATACTACACATTAATATAGTAAACTTTTGAGTCCAGAGTGGCTTACATTTAAAATAACAAACCCTTGTTTGTTTGTTTTAAATATAACGTTGAAGTTTGTTGGCGCCATCTTTAAAAGTATGGAAACGTAATTAGACTAATGAAATAAAATAAAAAAGGAAACAAAAAATTGTAACATACGAAATACAAAAAACATAATCGATTAAACATAAAAAATCATTAATTTTTACAACTCGATTATATTCAATGTATCATATAAAGTTCATGATACAATTAACAAATAAGATAAAATTAAAACCCTGTCTCACCCGGCAACCCACAGCAACTCGCTCGCGAGCAGCCTAACTTTTATATTACAATAGACAAATAAATTCCAAGTACATCACAGGAAGGTAGTTAATATAGAAGCCATCGAATAGTTGTGAAAGAGACTTAACAGTTGCGAAACTAGTAGCGGTGCAGCAGTCGTTTATACAGAGTGCACGAAAACTTTACAACTCGCAGGCAATAAACTGAACGTGAATAGATTTAAAGCTTTTTGTGAAATAGTTTAAGTCGGTGTTATTTTTAAACTAAATATATTGCAACCTCATATTGCAACGTGTAAGAGTTCGTACAACCCTGGTACAGAATAAATAAATCTTTGTTAAAATTTTCGAAACTGATACAATCTTATTATAAGATATGGACTAAGTTAAGCTAAAACCGGAAAAAATCGGTTTTAAAGTTATTTACATAAGAAAATACTTACTTTTTACCGATAAACTGCGTCTTGTAAAGTCATTTTATTTAAGAGCATGGCTTACGCCTACCTTTTTTTTTTTCGAGTGGGAAATCTTCATCAAGATACTATCTTGCATGAGGGTACAATGTAGTTATGTGAGGTTCACTGGAATCACTAAAACCTCCTCGGTACCCATCCTCGACAAGTCGGAGAACTCACCAGTGTCCCTCAAGTGCCACGCCGAGGCACATCCCGGGTTTGTTCTTAGCAAACCCTACCTGGCTTAACAAGTACTATTTTAGTTCATATCTTAATATATACACCCGTAACTTTTCTCGTACATACTCACATAAGACGGGAAAAGTTTTTTGTTTACAAAGGCTTTGTTAGCTGATACAGATCAACGTTTTTCTAGAGAACTCCTTGAAGCCTCTATGCTTGATGACCAAGTATTATTAAAATTTGTACAACGTCTGAGCTCATCGTAAGCGGGTCAGGCTAGCCGCGAGGTGAGCGCCGCCGGATGCGCGGGATGCGTTTCCTGAATGAAGGGGGCACGCGTGAATTATAAGCAAGTCTGTTACTCATAAATTACTTCCTGCCCCCGAGCTGTGCGCAATGCACGGTTGTGATCGATGGACATCATAAAATACAATGCCACATTAAATGTTTAATATATAAAATGTTAATGAGGACGTTGTAACTCAGTTTGTTACGTGCCTTGGTTAACCGACAGACCCGACACGACAGGTCGAGGGTTCGAGTCCCGGGTAGCTACGATGATTCGCAACCTGTCACACCGGGACTGATACGAATGAATAAACCTAACTGTGGTGCTGAACAAATGTGTGTCGCGATGTCGTGTATTTTTTTATTAACATCCCAAATTAAATACTAAAACGATAAAACAATGTAATGCACTGCCCAAGATTTCCCATATAGCGAGAAAATTTTAATGATTTCAATCTACGTAAGATCAACTTTATTAAACTTCTTTCTTTTGAAAATTTAACCGAAATCAAACAAAAGCAAAACGATCAACCGTTTCACCTTTCAACAGAGCGGTTCAACCACTGCCATCGGACAGTGATTGATGTGACTAACGTTACTCAAATAAAAAAACACGCCACGTCCGAAAGGGAAAAAAAGACAAATAAAACCTAAAAATTACTTTTCCTACAAGACGGTTAACGATAAACAGTTATAACAGACATTAAAAAAAAAAAAAACTCATAAAGAACCTCCTCTTTTTCTGATGTCGGTTAAAAGAGGCTTTGAATCGAGTTAACAGCATAAGTTTAAACAATGTAAGCGATCTAACCGCGGCATGGCAGTCAGTCAACTCACAAGCGGTCTATTCACGACTCCTATTAATCTAGTTCATCGATCTATCGAACGACGCTGACACCACAAACTATTCATTCTTCATCTCTATATAACAAGTAAACCGCTTTGCAAGAGTCTGAAACCGCTTTCTTACTACCTCCTATTTCTTCTGATTAAGTTCGTTGCTGGTCCCAAGACAGCCGGTAGGGTGTCCGGGCACAGCCTGTGCGTCATTGCACAGCTGCATTATTCTGATCCTGGTGAACAGGAGTTGCAGTGGTTGGACAGAGTGGTAGGTTTGGACCGAATAACAAGTAAACAAGGATAGAAATACCTTTACTGATATTATATTTGACGACCTCGGTGGCGCAGTGGTGTAAACAGCCGACTGCTACGCTAGAGATTCCGGGTTCGAATCCCGGCGGGGGCGGGACTTTGTGTTATTTGCAAGACGCATTGTTTCGCTTACCGGTCTTGGATGTAGTATTCTTATTTATTTAGCATATACCATACCGTTGCTTAGTTCCTGTAGCACAAGTTCTTACGATACTTACTGCAGGGCTGAGTCAATGTGTATGTCGTTATGTGGTTATTTATTTATTTATAAACGAGAATGTTTGTAAGTATGTATGAATGTTTGTTACTGTTTCACGCAAAAACTACTGAATGGATTTTAATGAAAATTTCCAATAATATAGCTTATACAACAGAATAACACATAGGCTGTAATTTATGAAGGTATTGTTTGTTTTTCTAAAATGCAACTGTAACTGTCGGGTAATTAAAAATCCTATTAGATTCATTTTCGACTTCTACGCAGGCTGAGTCGCGGGCAAAGCTAGTAAACTATACCTGTATATCTACGCAGGCTGAGTCGCGGGCAAAGCTAGTAAACTATACCTGTATATCTACGCAGGCTGAGTCGCGGGCAAAGCTAGTAAACTATACCTGTATATCTACGCAGGCTGATTCGCGGGCAAAGCTAGTAAACTATACCTGTATATCTACGCAGGCTGAGTCGCGGGCAAAGCTAGTAAACTATACCTGTATATCTACGCACGCTGAGTCGCGGGCAAAGCTAGTAAACTATACCTGTATATCTACGCAGGCTGAGTCGCGGGCAAAGCTAGTAAACTATACCTGTATATCTACGCAGGCTGAGTCGCGGGCAAAGCTAGTAAACTATACCTGTATATGTACGCAGGCTGAGTAGCGGGCAAAGCTAGTAAACTATACCTGTATATCTACGCAGGCTGAGTCGCGGGCAAAGCTAGTAAACTATACCTGTATATCTACGCAGGCTGAGTCGCGGGCAAAGCTAGTAAACTATACCTGTATATGTACGCAGGCTGAGTAGCGGGCAAAGCTAGTAAACTATACCTGTATATCTACGCAGGCTGAGTCGCGGGCAAAGCTAGTAAACTATACCTGTATATCTAGAACTAGCCATAAACATTAATAAATCATCAAAATATATAGTTTTAAAAGTAAAGAAACTAATCGATAGACTTAAAAACATTAATAATTATTAATAAGAATAAGAAGATTTAAAAAAATACACATTGTAATTTGCTTTATATAAAGGTATTCATAGTATCTTTAAATTGTATGAAATAGAAAACTTAAATGTTCCAAACTGTAATAAAAATTATTGTAAATTTTTGAAAAAAGCAACTACGGAGGTTTCTTGCCAGCTTCTTCCCCGTAGATGACATTCCGAACCGGTGGCAGAAAAAAAAAAAAGACGATTTGAAAGCACTTATTTTAAGTCTATTTAAATAAAAAAAAATTTGAATTTGATATATTTAGTTAAATGCATACGCACTTTCATTAGGCAAACCGCATCTTGGAGAATGAAATTTTAAATCATTCCAATTTAAACTAGCACACCCTTTGCTAGGTAATTAATAATAAGAATAATTTATTTGCAAGAACCATGACCATATAGGAGGTGTTATTTTTTTATAAATAGGTAGCAATACATATAACTAAATGAATTACGTTTAAATTTATTTACTAATTTAATTAACACAACAGCATAAATGTAGCTATATGAAAATAGGCTTTTGAAAAGACATCAAGTTTTATTAAGTAGCCATATCCGGAGACGGCCAGCGTAGAGAGGCTGATGTAACTACCGTTACCATGGCAACTATTGCACATAACACAACGTTACCCAACGTTCGCATTACAAAGGAGGCGAACAAAACGAGGTGTTAGTCAGTCGTCAATCGCATCAATGGTAAATAGGTGGTACTACGTTCACCCATGGAATACACAATAAGGGTATGGAGGTACCGATGACCAAGCAAGGGACAAGTATTTTATTTAGTTGAGAAAGTGAGGAGAATAAAAAAAGTCAGCCAAGTGTGAGTCGGGCTGGCATATGAAGGGTTCCGTGCATTTCTACAAGTTTAATCACTTATTGCACTTAGAATCCAGGATTGAATGCTGACTGGTAGGTACAATGATTGAAAAGCTGGTAAAAGCAAATCATCAGACGAGGCGTATGATTGCCAACTTTCGTATTGTTTACATCCTCAAAGACACGCAAACCACTTTGAACGCACAATAAACTCTAAATTACCCTTGCATTTGAACAATGATATGCACAACGAACGCAATCATTCTAGTCTTGCTGTAGAAAGATTTAGAAGGATAGAATATTGGAATCAAACAAGTACCTACTCTCTTTTAAATTTTTGTTTTATTTAATTTATTGTTTTTTTAATTGACATGGATTTTAAATTGACATATAATTATTATATTCAAATTTAATATAATATAAATTTTTATACGAATTCAGCTGCAGGATTTTTGGAACTATTAATTAATAGACGATCTCGGTGGCGCAGTGGTGTTAACAGCCGACTGCTACGCTTGAGGTTCCGGGTTCGAATCCCGGCGGCAGCGGATCCTTGTGTTTTTTGCAAGACGCATTGTTTCGCTTGCCGGTCTTGGATTTTGTATTCTTACCTAAACTACATAAGTTTATACTATATCGTTGCATAGTGCCTGCGATACAAGATTGCGTTAGTGCAGGAATGAGTCAATATATGTGTCGTGATGTTGTTATTATTATTAATTACATTAAGATTTTACACCTAAAGATTTAGAATTTCGAAAAACATTCCCGAAGTAATCAAATATCGACAGATAAACGTCAAGTTTAATTCATTTGAGAAAGTCATCCCCATCATCAATGAAGTAACCGATTCATCCGAAACCCGCAAACGTTACCACATCGTTATATAAGTAAAGATAATTACTAACATACATACATACATATATACATACATTTGTACGACATAGGAACGGACCTTTACGAATCGTACGACTGCTTTGAATGGCCTGCAATAAAATAAATACGAGAGCTTAAGTAACACCAAATTAATTACCATAAGAAACAACGATTGTTTTTAAAGAGAAATTTCCTAAAGTTTTACCATAGGACAAAGATACGACTAATAAACCAATAACTTTTTTACAATACACAAAACGAAACGATATCTTTAATAAACACTGACATTCTTTCAATACGTTTCTTCAAGATTATCTCTACAAATTCGAAGGGCGGACATGATAATTGTAGACTAGTTAAGCTAATCAATTGTAATGTCTACCTTACCACATGTTGCGAGTATTTCAAACACATGATGACCTCGATGCATTCTCAAAACCTCCGCGTGAAACTGCAGATAAAATTACTAGTCCAATACAGTTCTCAGCTGACAATCAAATTAGCGTAATTCGTCATCAAAACGTAGCAGAAGGTAATGATTGAACTGTATCTCACTCAATCATCGCTAATGACAGGCGTTTAATGAGAGATTACATCAAAGACGGACCAACCAGGGACGATGACCTCCTACGGCAAGCCACACATGAATCATACGCAGCTGACTATCAATACAAACTATCACACCGAGAAGTAGCTACCATAAATAAATATAGGTAGATTTTGATCTAGTAGAATCGGGAAAATTTTGTACGCAACCTTTTGCAGTTTAGATTTTACTACTTAAAATCAAACCACAAAGTAATAAAAAGATTAACTTGCAAAATATTAAGAATGGTGAGCTAGACACCTTAAAGCGAACAAATTAATTACATCTATAGCTAAGAAGACATAATTTGATCTGTGCATGAACACTATCACAAAAATCTAAAGCACTTTTACGTCATACTTTTTGTTTCTAAAAAACAATGACACGGCATCAAGAATGCATTGCAGCACACCAGTGAGGCTTCTTGACAAAAATTACAAATTCCAAGCATCGACGCGATGCAATGCCTTAACTTTTAAATTTCCCAAACTCAAACACTAACTTGTTAAAAAAATACTGAACAATGTTAAAAAAACGAACCATCCACAACCGAAGATTGTCACATTGTCATCAGACTAGAATTAAAATTGGATTTTATATTAGTAGTTGCTTTTTATTTGTACTTTATTTTTCAATCACCAAATCCACCGGCCGCAATCTCAATAAACATAGAGTCGTCTATCACCGCACCCATCAAACAGTTAATAGAACTATAACTAATACAAAAGACACAAAGAAAACCTATTGAAATTGTCTTACCCAACCCGAAAACATTAAATGACTTAACATTAATTCACATTAATGAACAATAAGCTTTATTGTTGTCGAGATAAAAAACAAATTAGAATACATTAGATAGTTCCAGATCGTTGATCACAATATAATGAATGTCTTACTTAATATAGGATAACTATTAATCTTTCGAATACTTAAATTGAAGTTAGTAATTAAATAATCGAGGTCACATCTAACCACATTGAATTATCTTAAAATGTTTATTTTTATTTGAATCATCGCATACATTCTCAGTTAGTTTATCTTTACCAACATTTGTCTGTAAATAAAACCTTGCTTCACTGTAATGTAATGAGGTATGGTGGTCGTATGTGAAGGCGCGCCGCCGCCGACTACGGGGCGACGAGTTAACGATTACATTGCATTACATAAGTGCAGTAACTCGTACAATTGACCTCGATGACGCACCGTACGACCGCAGGGAGCGACTCTACGCCCGCCATATTAGACCTTATACACAGACAACGCGAAACTTTTGCCATTTACCGAAATGCTATTGTGAAATTGCTTGGCATGGCTTGTCTAAAACCCTAAAAAGTTCAGTAGCCTTTTGAAAAATAATTATTAACTGACAATTAAGTAAAAAACTCTTGATAGATTGTAGATTGAACAACAAATAAATAAAAACAAACAAATCTAAAGGGAAAACTTTCAAGAATGTGGACTCGGTGATCTTAAGTGACATAGACATCTATTAATCCAAAACGATACAACATAAATCCCCGGGACTAAGACATATCGAGACAGGCAGGAGTACGGGGCAGGTCGGATTATAGAAACATTGGATTTATTTTGATGTCACAGGGAGGCAATTAATAGTAATAGCCAAAGGATCAAAGTGGAATGAGGGAACATTCAAACGCTACGGAAGATACAAGCTCAGCTATCCGGATCAGCGGATAATTAGTGTTCGGAATTTATAGTAGATGCAGGATAAACATAACACGAGCAATAAAAACTAAACAAATGTTTGTCGACAAATAGAATGATAGGTTATCGATATTAAAACTACAAATCGCAGTATAATTAAAAGTAAACAAGGAAGATCAAATCCAAACAATCCTATATTTCGTGTCATAATGTTTAATTTGCAAATATACATAAGCTACAAAGAGTCTGACTCAAACTGCGGTGAAAAACTGAGTAGTAAAAATTAAATAGTCCTATAATGTGATGGAATGTACGTGGTAATGAATGTAGACCACCGCGTGGGTTCCAATGGGGCTCGAGGACATTACGCAATCCTGGACAATTGACACACGACCTCCTCACCCCACACCTTACACTCATAAACTACAATCAACCTTCCACCTTCGGCACAAGATCCACATTATATCGACAGCAAACTATATAATCCTCCTCGAGAAGTTTAAATGAAATTGGATCTTTTAAGTCGAGAATAGGGTTCCAAATCGTTTGAAGAGATGCCACAAGTCTTTATGGACTTCACACGCTCAGTTAAGACAGGAACACTATATTTTCGCAAATTGGGTTTATGTAATGACAAGTTCCTAAAGTAGAACTTTTGCATACTCAATTATTTCTGTAACGGATTATCTTTTGATATATGTATAATAAAAAAGCTGTTGATTCTTAATTTATAAATGCTTCAGATGAATTATTACCTACCTAATATTTATGCTGTATCTATTATATAAACAAACTACTTAAAATAATAAAACTATTGACAAACCTGGTAGAAAAAGTAATTACAAAAATAAAGGACACAACAAATCGAACCTTAATTTGACTGAGCATTTCAAACCTCTTAAAGGTATTAAAGTTAAGCTTTTCAAATTTAATCTCATATCACTCAATATTAGTATGATTGAGGTCGAACGTATGCTGTCATAAAAATCCAGTAGCTAGTAAAAATAAAAGATCGACGTAATGATTGGTCTTCGCTGTGCTCCCCGAATCATTCATCTATGGATCGATGGTAGCTAGCATTAAAATGATAGGTAGACCCTAACGGTGTAATAGGATTTCATATTTCGAATATTTATATTCTAAAAGAACGTAGTAGCTCAGTTTGTTACGTGCCTTGGTTAACCGAACGACCCGACCCGACAGGTCGAGGGTTGCCTTAAGTTGTACTCGTAGCTGCCATGATACTCGTTGCGCCCGAAAAGCGGCGACAGATTCGCAACCTGTCACACTGGAACTCTACATTAACATGCGAAATGCGGTGTGTCACACCTCTGTCAATCCTTCTCCAGGGAATACGGCGTGAGTTTATACTATTTTATATTTTATAGGAAACTGACATCGATCTTTCTAGGACCCTAGCGATAATCTCAGGAGCTTAAATATGGTTGTTCTTGAAACAATCTACATTAAAACTTTAAAATTTCAAACACAAATCAAACAGGACGACTTAGAAGCAGGAAATTGAAATAAACCATCCAACCAAACCGTGACCATGCAACCGAACGAGTAAGTCCTCTGCAAATATTGCCGAGAGCACGACCTCGCGCGAAGGTCGTGCGAGATGAAGTCATAACTACAGTTCCGCAGTCCTTTACACGCGGACAGACGGACGGCATCCTACATATAAAATGACAATCATAATAAAATGATGTTTAGGCCAATCATGAAAGGAATTAACTAGAATTATTTTGGGGCGTTAGTAACAATACAAAGCTATTAGCACCTCGGATAAGATAATTGTTTGTTGCTTAGAATACGCATGAAAAGAGATTTAAAGACATAAATATAGAGTGGATTTAATAGTGTTACAAATTTATTTACAAATATGTAAAAAATAAAAATCAGTAAAGTGTGAGTCGGACTCTGACATAATGGTTATCTTTTAAGCATAGGAATTATATAGTTTTTCCATCAACACGCCGAAAATTGTGTCGGAAAAAAACCTAAAGCTCAAATAGTAATTAACCGTGAAAAGTGACTTATGTTAATCCATTTGAGAACATTTCGAGACAAATTATACCGTACCTTTCGGCTCCTCCACCTGTCCTTCAAAAGGCATTATCAATAACTTGCTCATGTTAGACGCGACGACAATGACTCACCCGACACGTGATAAATAGTTCGGTTCGACAAGATTGAAATGACATGAGAAAAAACTGCTCCAAATCAACGTGATAACAAACGAAAGGCAATGACTTCTGTTGGAAGAAAAAAAATGTTGAATGGAATTGAAGACATGATCTTACAGTTAGCGGAGGCGATGACAGATGTTAACCAGACTTACATACCACAACTTATTTTTGGACAATGTAAACACGAGACCAGAATAGCAACTGATGTTTTATAGAGCACCTTAAATTAAATTAAATTTTAATTCAATGATGTATTCACATATAGAGGTGTAATCTAGTTCAGTTATGTCAATATAGCAAAATATATATATATATATATATATATATATATATATAAATGGTTGTATCATGTTTTGTGTGCAATAAATAAACCTGCGCCTACTGTGTGTTCGGTCAATTTTTCTATACATCAGATTACTACAGTGATTTTGAACAGCAATTTTAATTCCTCATCAATCTGTTTTAAAAAGAGTCCTACAAATCTGTAACTGCAGTCGGAACCAGCCCCATACAAAACAAAACTCATTGTAGACAAACTGGAGTAACAACTTTATAAAATTTTCGAGGAAAATAATGTTTTGTTATCATAAAAATGCTTTAAATTCAGTAGTATTTGAAATAAACCTTAGATTTTAAAAAAAATCGGAACTTTTGCTTGCAGCCCTCAGACAAAGAAAGGTTGAATACTACTCTAGGCAATTTTTTATTTTTTATACTACATCATATCATAAGCAAACAAGCAGTCGGTTCACCTGATGGAAAATGATACCGCCGCCTATTGACACGACAGTGCGCTTGATGTCTAGAACGCCAAGAGCGCCGGCAATGCGTTGCCTATGTAGAGGTGAAGATGGTATGCCTCACGTGCCGGTATTACACTGGC
This sequence comes from Choreutis nemorana, assembly GCA_949316135.1. Lineage (NCBI taxonomy): Eukaryota > Metazoa > Arthropoda > Insecta > Lepidoptera > Choreutidae > Choreutis > Choreutis nemorana. The sequence continues at coordinate 747,180 of OX438619.1, read as the reverse complement.
TCTCCATTCCTTCGAACCGAAACACAGCGAACTTTGTCACGGCAGAAATAGAAAGAAGGAATTCAATGCGGTGATTTGATAGGACTGAAATCTTAAATCTAACAAAAATCTGAAATCGTTTGTTCCTCACCCTCCATGACGAATGATGAACGAATACTTTAAAATAACTCAGCAGAAATAGTTTACATTGAGATAATAAAATCCAAGGTCATTAACTAATTATAGAAGCAAATTGAGACAGTAAAACAAACAAAGGATCAACAACTACATTAACAATAAAAAATTATCTTAATTCAACAAATAAACTTTTATAAGCTTAAATATACTCATTAAAATGTTTATCAAATTAATTATACCTTTAATAAACATTTAAATGAAAATGATTTCATCTTATTACAAACTAGCGAACCGCCCTGGCTTTTCACGAATATTATGCATATAAACCTTGCTGTTTAATCACTCTATCTATTTAAAAAACCGCATCAAAATCCGTTGCTTAGTTTTAAAGATCTAAGCATACATAGGGACAGACAGCGGGAAGCGACTTTGTTTTATACTATGTAGTGACAGCGATGCCGCCGTTTCGTTTAATATTACTTTGTGGACAGAAATAACATTTAATATTAATTATTCCGTATTTGTTCGACCGCAACGAAAACAAATGTGGGGCCGTAAGTTTATACTGTTTTATTATTAATTTTAAATTGATATTAGTTCATACATATAAGTAAAATTACAAAAGACATACATTTTTTTAACTTACACACACACAGAGGTACGTACAAACAATGTTGATAACATATTATAGATAGATAAGAGAGTTATCTTATAGCCTCTACACACGTCCCTGCGGCAGGGGCAATCTAGGGAGCTAAGTATCGCCAACTTAACGGATTTCCCGTCAGATCCAACGGATTAGGGTAAAAAGAAACGGGGGGAAAATATGTTTAGAAGACTAAGGGATTTTTTAACGGAATCGTAGAAAAAAATATCCAATCAAATTTTGACCGATTTATTTTCCAAAATTGATTATATGTATAGATTTTGTAAACAAGCCGCAAACGAACTCATAAAATATATCGAATAACTTCCCCTTATATTCCAATTTTCTAAATAAAGGTCACCAGCTGCTACAAGCAGTCTTAGGGACTTTTTATGTTGAATCTGGGGACTTAGATCTATAAGGGTTGGCAACACTGATATTGCCCTTGCAGTAGGCACGTGTGTAGAGGCTATTACTTTAAACCTGCGACGTGTTCGCGTATTATCCTACACTGGATTTATGTAGGTAATTAATTCAATGTAAAGTTCACAGCATTATGAGACGGTCGTGTGAAGTCATCGACGCATTATGCGAGGTAATAAACGAGTCGTTACAACCTCTTTAATGTCGCCATCCAATACCGGTAGTTTTGATAATAGCGTCCATGCCAGTACAGTCTGAAATAGGTTTCTTACTACCTCCTATTTCTTCTGATTAAGTTTGTCGCGGGTCCCAAGACAGCCGGTAGGGTGTCCGGGCACAGCCTGTGCGTCATTGCTCAGCTGCATTATTTGTTGATTGTTCGACCAAAAGACGCCACTGTTGATCCTGGTGAACAGGCGTTGCAGTGGTGGGACACAGTGGCGGGTGTGCCCCGAAAAATGCGTACTGCTAATCTAACAATTATACTCCAAAAACTGATAGACAAAAATCTTTTAACACATGGAAAAGTTTGAAAGAGTGTGCGTGTCTAAAACCTTAACTTGTTGCTTACTACGGCTTCTACTTACGCTATTACATTCACTTAAACTCGAAACAACTATAACGCTTTTAACATTAAAGATCAAGCTAAATGAATCATGCGATCAGTTTGAATAAATTGTATGTTTGTACCGTCAGCGTATCCAACATCAGTTCGTATAGTTTTCCTAAACGTCGGGTATCATTCAACTACAGTGATTTTGCATGAATATTAATACGGCATTAATCAGTTGAAGGCGCTTTACAAAGACTTTGACAAATTTGTAACTGCAGTCGCAAGCGTAAACTCATGGTAGGCGCTCAGAACCGTGCGTTCAAGCGGTGGCCGTCAAATCATTTATAGGTATCCATCTAGTGGTTACTACCCGGCTGTACAGAGTACATGCTTCATCTCCTATTTCCACGAGACAATTGCCAGCAACAGGCGCGTCCTCTTCAGACAATCACGGACAAGGACGCTTACATAACCGGCACACAATCAAACACTAGCTTTCGCCTGCGTATTCCTCTGTCCAGAACTGTGACTTTGTGAGTTCAAGTGAATCCCATGTTTATTGATTGAAGTATGTAACAGTCATTTTAAGTATCCAGCAGTTCCATTACCTACATTGATAAAGCCAGACCACAGTACGTTGCATTCCGACGTTTGCGAGTCGACAAATTTTCTATAGAGGTTTGAGGACCATGAGGCAATATTTAACAACTGGCACTTTTTGCCATAATTGTATGGGCTTATAAACCTTTTATAAAAAATCTTTGTACACACCAATAGTAGATTAGTTTTAATGAGTAAAAGGATTGAGGATTGGCTATAGAGATGTAAATATAAAAATTTTTGAAATGATTTATAAATATATGTAATGCAATTTTAAATAATATTTATCTAGTAATACAGTGTAAAAGTTTTTTTTTTTTTGTAATTAAAACTAACACCTTATTTAATACTAACGCCTGATCTGAGTGTTATCTTTGAAAGGCAATATCCACAAGATAAAGTAAACATGCGAAACTGTTGCAGGTAGAATATATTTTCAATTGAAATTGGATACAAAAGCTCATTAACTGGCTCCGTTATTATTAGATAGAGTAGAGTTCATTAAAACCGTCATTAGGACAGCTGATGATAGAACAAAGGATGAATAGTTAACTTGTAATTATCCAGTTAACAGGCGGAGTGATCAAAGAAGCGCCATCTCCAACAAGAGATACCATTTAAAAACGTGAAAAATCTCGGCATAAAGCTTTACATTAAAAAAAAATTAGCCTAAAGGGCCCCCTGATGCGAGCAACAGAAGGCCCCCTTGGAATGGAGAATTATTTATTTTTCAGGCCCTGGACCATCTACTTACACTACTATATATAAAATTTTGTTTTTGCTTTTTCGGACCGTAGGGAATGAACTAAAATATATTCTTATTAACATTTATTTTTGTTAAAGAGGACGTGGTAGCTCAGTTTATTACGTGCATTTGTTAACCGACTGCCCCGACCTACCAGGTTGAGGATTCGAGTCTCGGATTACCGTAAGTTGTAGCTGCCATGTTTTCCATTGAGCCCGGATAGTGGCGACAGATTCGCAACCTGTCAAACTGGGACATAAACATGCGCAGTGTTTGACACCTCTGCCTACCCCTCGATGAATTAATTACGGCGTGGGTTTATGTTTATCTAATTAAAATAACTAAAATGTTCGCACAAGTCCAGACGTATGGTCACCCTGCCAGAAACTCTCTCCGTGATCTTGAGGTTAAATAATAAACGAGACTCAATAGCGCTGTTTGAATTTATAATTCAATCTAGATCGTTCCAACAGTTCGATAGAAAGTCTTATTATTTAACATCCATAGAAAGTATACAAAACTCAACGTTATTGAATAAAGATTCTATATTACGATATCGCACAATAGCAATTGGTTTGTAATGTTTTATTGGCTTATCAAACGAAAGTTTCGTTAAGTGATTCGTCTGCAGCGTGCCTAGGCTATGGTAACTGTTTACTGGCAGACATGCCCTTTTCCACCTTAGTGTTGTTCTTCAAAGTCAACCCAAACACACAGTCCGTACAGTGTGTAACATTGAGTGAGGCACATTGACCTCAACTGCACTGATCCAAGGTGACTCTTTAGCGAGGACTCGACTGATGGCGGTTCTCTGGTGACGTCACCACCCCTCGACCTTCCAACGAATTAAGGTGATCCGTAAATCATACCAACTGAACCGAATCGGACAAAAATACACAACAGTAATCACCTCCTTATTAATATTTACTAAGAAGTGAAAATTAAGTTAAGTTTGAGGACACGGTAGCTAAGTTTATTACGTACTTTGGTTAACCGACACACAGAGGTCGAGGGTTCGAGTCTCGGGTTGCCGTACATTGTAGCTGCCATGATCCTCATTGTGCCCGGATAGTGGCGACATGTTCGCAACCTGTCACACTAGGACTCAACATAGATTTTCGAAATGCGGTGTGTAACACCTCTGCCAACCCCACTGGAGGGATTACGGCGTGAGATGAGTTTACGTTGTTATGTAAAATTAATAAACTATTCGAAAAGAAAACTGATGCAACAATGATATGTAAGTTGTTTATTGTAGATGTAATAGATAACAAATTTGTTATTTAAATAAATATAGTGGATAGCGCATTAAGTAGGTAATGAGATAACAGTAAAAGAATCTAAATAGAACGATATCAGATCTGATTATAACTCGGACTCATTCATTATACGAAATATATTATTAACATTTTTCGAAACACAAGTAGTGGAACTAACAATGACGTAGAGACTAATGAATACGTACTTTTCGAAAGAGTATTGACCTAACAGTTCTAAAGAGAACCAAAGTAAACGATACCAAGAAGGAAGAACCATCGCCATGAATAGAACGGGATGGATATCATCATTTATCATCCCCATTAGTTGGGGTAATACCATCCCCATTAGCTGGGGTAATACCATCCCCGGCTTATTAGGATCTAAAAATATGCTGCAGTTTATACAATCACCTCCCCTACGGTAAACATCCATCTATTTCTAATCTGTTTCCTTCGTCTTTGTCTATATGATCGTTAATAACAAAGCTTTCAGCCGCACTACGAATGACACGTTCGAGCGCTACAAATATACTGACCTATTTACCTCTAAACTCTGAAAGAAATAAATAAAAACTATTCTTAAAAAAACCTTGTTTGGTAAATTACCAACAATGTTTCAAAGGTTTCAAATGAGATTTTAGGTTAGTGTAACGGCTGATACGAATCTAGAACTAATAAAAACCATACAGAACAACATAAATTAATTTTAAGACTCGTTAAGTCTGTTATATTTCTATAAAGTAAGATTTATCATTCTGGTACTGAACACAGAGTTGGTAAGTAATTGAATAAAAGTATTCAAATAAGGTTGACATATTATGCTGCACTTATGCACTCAAACGATACAGACGACACCGTTCCGACTGTCACAGACTGTCTGTTTGATGCTTCATCAGACGTACATTTAAGTGAGTAAGTAAAACTTTATACATAAAAATTTAACATAATATTACTTAATCTAAATTAAAACAAAAAAAAACAACAGGAATTAATTTAAGATATGACACTAAAATATTACGCTACATCCATGAAAAGGCATGCAACTCAGCATTTCATGTGCTTTTGTTATAGCCGCAATTCTTTATAGATAATTATTTCAAACGTCATTTCATTTCAATTAACATTGCTTTATACGACGGAATTTCATTTGCACGTAACGCTACATTAGCAAACATCGCTATCGTAATAAAATTTATATCTGTCGAGATTAGAAATGAACTTGGAATCCAAAAGGTTAATTGCGCTTCCCTATGAATACGATCGATCATAGATACCTAATGGATTTCATGATTAAATCCATACAAAAAATGTAGAACCCAGAACTAAGTGATACCCGAATCGAATAGAATTTTAATTACGGTGCAGACCAAGGAAACCTTTTGATGAATGCAATCGTAGTGGAAGGTGAATAGGTACTGAGTGTGGTATGTGGTGAAGTGGTTGTGCGAATCATGCACCTTGCTGATAAGACTCGCCACAAGACACGGAGCATGCGTGACTGAGATAACGCTTTCCAATCGCTTTACATTACACTACCTACCACATTCTACTGACTCCACTTAGAAATGTTAATCAAATTAACCATAACTACAGGTTTAAGTGAAGTTGCAACGAATACAAACACAATTACAGAGTTAATCATAACGAAAATGAAATTTCATGCAGTTGCAATGATGAATCATTAATATTTATGAAACGGTTCTGAAAACGAGCTGTACGAAAGATGAAATATTGCATTAAATGAACTGAACGCGCGTCGACGATCACTTTCAGGCGCATCAGTGCCTTTCAAATCTGTGTGTAGTAATCTTAACAGTCACGCAACAACGTTGTAACCACTGTGATATAACATCAGATACGTTTGTGTCAGATTGTCCGCTTGATTCAGGGCCACAGTCGGTGAGCAACTCGGTCAGATCGCTATCACGGCAGGTTCATTACTGTTTTGGACGGAATCAAGGTCTAAATTGGAATTTTATTACATCCAAAAATTTCACCGGTTTTCCTGTAAAATTATAACAATTTAATTACTTGATTTGGTACAAACAAACATGTATCGACATTATAACAATCGACAAGTGCGAGCAAAATGAAGTAAACAATGAACAAAGACAGGAATGTGAGACCAGTTAACCCACAAACCAGTACAAAGACTGCGCTAATTAAAAAGCTTGAGAAAAGTCAACTGTCGAGTTAGCGCACTTTACTGAAGCAAACATAATGTAAGAGGAAAGGGAAGTTTGTATGGGCAGGAAACAAGTAAAAGGGATAAATAAAGCCAGTCCTAACATCCAAGAAAGCTGTCTCAATTCCGTTTTACCTAATAAGCGGTGTGGTGGTTCTAGGTTCAGAGCAAAATGTCAATTTCTCCCTGAGCTCATTGAAATGCAGGCGACGTCGTGACGAGCGCCGTAAGAGACTTTTGTATGTAAAACAGCGCATAAATCTCGTCCAACTGTACCCAGTGGTCACGCCTGAACGTCTGTTTGTAGCAGAAATCCAAGAATTCATCAACATATTGCTCATTGATTGAAAGAGAAACGTTCCATTTGAAAACATCTGCGAAATTGGATGGGCTTTATATATGTATGTGTATGTGCATTTATTGTATGATTCAATCACACAATCAAGTGTATTTAGCGAAATGATTCGTAGGGTGAAACGTGATAGAAACTTACACGATCGGATCGCATTAACTCAACAAACATGAACCCTAGCTTAATCCTGACTCTAGGCAGGGGCGTATTTACCCTAGGGCACAAAGGGCCATGGCCCGGGGCAGCAGGCAGGGGCGGCATATGTAGGATTTTTTTCTAAAATAATACTTTATCGACAGTAAATGAGGCGGCGAAACTAAATGGTCCATGGCGACAAATCTTTGAATACGTGTCAGAGACGTGTCTAAAACTAGAAATATGGAAATCCTTCCATCGGAAATCGCTTTGAAAAAATGCTGTGTAATTTATTTTAGAATTAGGGTCATATCGTAATGTAAGAGTGACATATTTACAAATTACGAATCTTAAATAACGAAACAGATTCCAAGAATTTTCTCCTCCACTCCTCACCCTCACAGGTGCGAGTGCCAAATTAAATAAGATGCCTGTCAGTTGACATATTTACATACAATCTAAAAACGGGGATAGAAACTACAGGAATGTTGAGGTAAATGACACCAAACACATTTTTTGCTAGGCAAAAATCATTTGCACTTTTTAAATTGGGTACTTATAAGTTAATTATGTCATTAGTTCTAATTTCTCAGAATTACAAACATCTAAAGCCAATTTGTTAATTACATCTTACGAGTAACTCATAATTACCTGAACTCTACCAGATAAAAGGGTTTCAACAAAAATATCCTTTTGCATCAGCACAGGATTATAAAAGATATAACTTTTTATAGGAATAGTAGATTTGTGTGAATCGATTATGACTGGTCCGGTGCCGGTCGTTCGTTGTATATTCAAATGGAAGTTTTTTCGGTGATTCGCGACGCTGATTTATTTAAATAGCGCATCAGCTACTCCATTCAGCGAATGACTTTGCGCATCCGTTTTACACCTCAATTTATAATTTATTGAATAGAGTATATACATTTTATTTATTTATTACCAACTTACAATCGCAGTAAAATACATTTTTCACGATAAAAACCATTTTAAGGATGACTTATCAGCGATTGGAATTTATACAGTGACGTATCAAGGTCAAGCCGCTAATGATGTAACCGAAGCAGAAGCCAGAATAACAATACTCTGTATTTTACTTAAATAGTTCTCATCTGACATGGTTTATTGCTCTGCTTCGGCGATAATCTCATTTTATCACACAACCTCCAACATGACGATATGATAAAAACACTTGTCATGATGTCGAAAAGAGTAACTTTAGATAAATTTGCTAACCTTTTTTGGCGTGTTTCTCGCGTTCTTTTTCCTTTTCCCTCGCTTTCTTTTCTCTCTTCTCACGTTCCTGCTTCTCCTTCTCCAGCTTCTTCATCTCTTTCTTAATTTCTTTCCCGTTCTTCCTCATCTTGGAGTCGTCAATCTTCTCGGATAGGATGAAGGTTCCCGACTGCAGCTTCGCGTCGGTCTCGTCTTTGGGTCTCATCGTCAACACTAATCCAGCACTCACTCACACAGGGATGGTGTAATTATAGCAACAGAATCCCGTGTAAATGCACTCTCGGAATTATCTCGATGATCAGTCGCCGTGAAAATTTTTGATTCGGCAAAAATCGGCGGCGGATCGACACAATTTCAAGACACGTTTGTAAAGCCGCTATTGGCAAATCGATTGAGAGAATTATCACAAGACACTCGTTGGAGGTTTCGTAAGTGCAGTAGTGGATGATAATGAATATCACGAGCAGCTGGCGCTTACTGGCAGAGCGTAACGGAGCACCGGCCGTCACGGAGTCTCGGGAAGCACTGAGCCCCCCGGCTGCCTCGCGCCGCGGCCGCCGGTTGCTACATGCGCACGCGACGCCGCCGCCGCAAACGTCAAACTCTATAAATAAAGCTTACTTCCTATACAGTATGGGAATCTCAGGACGATTTATGGCCATTGAACTTATGAAAGCTTTTCGCGACGAATGAGTAACCAAAGTTCTTAGGCAAATAGACCGAGCCAACCGAACACTGTCGGTCGGTTTCGATGCCAAGGTCTTCGATTCGCAGTTTTATTGGCGATAGTTTGCTGTCAAGAGCAAAGTCGGAAATTGAGATTGCTTGAATCTAACTTTCCCGGTCCATTGGTACCAGATCTTTTTAACGTCAGCTTCGGTTTTGTCGAGTCATGGAGAACGCTATCAATTTTCATTACGAAATTGTAACTTTAGTTTATTACAACAGAATATATTGTGACATGATTTGTAATAATCCATGCTATAAAAATATTCTAGTGTTTCATCAAAAATACACTGTTTTCCTTTCACAATGGAATAGAAATAGGAACATTTGTAAGTGTAAACAACTCGTTTTTTATGCACGCTTTCATTATTTTTGTGCAGGATCTCGTGAGGGTCAACAGCGTCGACAGTGTCGAGACTCAGAATGATTCTGTCGTGATTGCTGTGCTGTGGTGCAGTGATGCGTGGCGGGCGCGGCTGACCGACGTCGCTGATGCAAGCGTCTCATCAGACGACACTTTTTACCATCATTCCTTTATCAAACACCACTCATTTTTAGTTTAAATTCGAGCTTATTGTTTTCAGACGGGCCTTAACTGTTATTTAATCAAGAAATTGATCAACTGTCTATAAATACCAACATTGGAAGAAATTAATTTTCAGTTCTGTTAAGAACTGCAAATATGCAGTTATGCATTTAAAGATTGACTTTCCCTTTTAAATAACTCGAAGAATTGCTGTTGTGGTATTGCTTTCAATGTTATCTTTTTCAGTAACTTAGTTAAACATTATAGCATCTTAGTTAAACCTTTTTCGTATAATTGTCAACCGCTTATTATCATAGACAATAATTGGAAGAACTTGACTAGTTCGACATCAATAGCATCGAAATGGAACCCAACCGACCCATCCGAAACGCTTTCGGAATGGAAAACGCAAGAAAATAGGGAATAATAATCTGACTTAATAACTTAGTTATGAAGCTTCGAAGCCGTTGGTTAGACAGAGAGATCCAATATGTACAATGACGTCAAAGTACACGGTCGCCATACAACTAGAAAAAGTTTTTCTAATGAGCGATTTAGATATTTACTTTTAGTGGTTATATCCTGGTTTATGATTCAATTTCAATTCTGTTTTCACTGTAAATCTACTATTCCCACATACTTTACGATAAATTGATTGAACGATCAAATTAAACATCACGCATATTCCCTATTCAGCCGATGCTTCGTTTTTGGTACTTTTATTAAAATTTGGTATAAAAAACCGATCAGCACCGAACGAGCGTGGAGAAACGAACGATCCACCGTGCACCGTGCACCGACACCGTGGCATCCACTCTGAGAAACGACACAGGAGTAATATTATACACCGGTGAGAACCAAGTTTCACCGGACACTATTATAACCCGTGCGTCTACATGAGTCCGCATAGTTTTCCTACACGTCGGGTAAAATAGATTACTGCAGTGATTTTGTATGAGCAATTTTAATTCCTCAACTACCCGTTAGGGGCGCTATACAGAGATTCGTACAAATTTGTAACTGCAGTCGCAAGCGACAATCGAAGGTGAAACTCATGGTAGGCACAGTGAACCATTCTAGATTATACTCCACTTACTAAACTATTATCCGCTGGACACCTTAAAGGGAAATCTCGTCTTCCTTCGCAATAAGATACTTAACTAAATATAACTAAGTAACTTTTTATAACTTTACTATGTAACTATTTTAATTGTAACATTTAAATTCAAATCTCCAAAAGTCAAATTACATTCAATTTTGTTTTTATCGTGCAATTAGAATTTGTGTTTTGTTAAATTACATTTTATGTAAGCTGTGGTTACCTGTAATTGGATAAACACAGGGAATGATATTAGTCTCTAGGTTGTGTTGCATGCATGTGTATTATTCGTTGGTAATCCAAATAAATAAATTAAATGAAAAAGATGTGGTGGTTTTTTTAAATAATAAATCTATGGAATTAGATTTATTAACAAAGATATGCGAAAAGCGGTGTGCAGCAAGCACCTCTGCCCCAACCCCTCTCGAGGGACTACGGCGTGAGTTTATATGTATGTTTGTAGATCTTCGTGCGAAATTAATCTGTGTTAGAGTTGGTACCACCCTCCTTTATATATCTACCGTGAAGCAGTTCGCTGTGTTTCGGCTCTAAGGATTGAAGAGGCAGTGTTATTACGGGTACGAAAGCTATAATAACTTCTACATGAGCAACGCATTGGCGGTGCTTTTGAGGTTCATAGACATCAAGGTCGTCCTCGTTTAAAAAGACAGCGGTATCACTTTCCATCAGGTGAACTGTCTGCTTGTTTGCCCATGAATTATTCAAAATTATAACCATAATAATAAAAGCAAGAACTTTATTATATTCTATTCAATGAAAGTGGAAATGCGGACGAAGAACTATGACAATCAGATCAAATCACAGCAGTTCTAATAACCATAAGGATTGATAAGAATTTCCCTTAAAAAAAAAAGCAATATAAATCAATATGTGGAATTTATATAATTATAGTTCATTGAAAATCATTGGCAATAAAAAAAAACTAAATACAAAACATAGATTCTTAAATAAAACACCTAATAAATACATGAAATAAAGTTTAAAAAGAAGGGGACAGCTAATCAAGACAGTTAAAATACTTTGAAGCTAATATACTTAATGTTATATATGATCGATTGATGAGCGCATCATAAACAATATGATAGCTGATTTATAACTACATATTGCAATCAAATATGCTTATAGAGGCATTGTTGAAATTTATTAATTGGGTTTGGTATATTTAAAGTCTTTAGTTTACTCAATTAATTAGTCATATTAATTCGTTACATATATATATTGATTGCAGAATATATAACATTATATGGGTGTTTAGTATCATAAAACTTATAATTTATGGTCAAGGTAAAAAATAGATTTTTCAACATTTTCACTAATCAATGATTATATAAATTTTTTTCACTCGATTTTGTACTGTATTATGTTATTTTTGTCATTGTACTCATACTGGCATATAATAATAATAATAATAACCAAATCACGACACACACATTGATATATCCCTGCAGAAAGTATCGTAAGAACTTGTGTCACAGGAACTAAGAAACGATATGGTATAAACTATATAGATAGGAATACAACATACAAGACCGGTAAGCGAAACAATGCGTATTGCAAATAACACAAAGTCCCGCCTCCTCCGGGATTCGAACCCGGAACCACTGCGCCACCGAGGTCTTCAAATAGCATAGCTTAGCTTTAACTATGCTTTTATAATCCTTCCACTTCATTTCGTCATGCTGTACCTACAACACAGTTACGAATACATTCTATGGCAACAATCTTTTACCAAGTAATTTGTCGGGTAATATAATTGTTTTCTGTTGTGTTGCCTTTTATATAAAGAAATAAATAAATATATACTTTTTAGGTGATTCCTCATACATTACATAACAATGATTTATAATATGTATGTGAAATATATACATAGGTATGTGAAATACATATAAAAAATAACAAACCACAGATATTCAAAATTAAATTTTTATCTGTTTAATGAGTTGTGTTATGGCCTTTTCACATTAATTCCGCACGCTGGCCGCGTTCGCTGTGAGTGCAGTTATTGGCAAATGTTTGCCATCAAGGATACTGACCTTATTAGTAATTATGTGGCATAACACAAATAGGTACAATAGAACGCCGATCAACCGAACATCGATCAACCACTTGAACAACCGAACACTCAACTCGTGATTTTTCCATCTCCAAAATGTTCGCAAGACGAAAGTTATTATATTTTTCAAGCATCCCTAGTGCTTGTATTTTTGTTCTTCTCTAGATAAACCTATACGAAACCGTCAGAAAATTTATTAATGGCTATTGTGTTTAGCTTAACGTGCAGGCGTTATATACTGTTCGATTATCAGAAAAAAACGCAGTGGCGTGCCTAGAGTTTTAGTACAGGGCAAGCCGAGAAATATACTTCATGCTTCTGTTGTGGACTTGCTGGCGTGGACGAGCTCATCAAAACACTCAGAAGTTTGCGAACATTTCAGCAAAACCACAATTTCGATGGCTTTAAAAAAACCGTTTGATTTGTTAATGAATGAATAAGAGCGCGAACATATTTTAGTTTGATAGGGCAAGCCGGGCTTTTGGGCTTCTATGACAGTACCGCCTCTGAAAAAACGTATATCCGAACACCCACGTCCCCCAATCAGTTCGGACAATCGACGCTCTACACAATTGCATAGCAAGATGCTCTACTGTGGGTAGGTACATATACGTCATCTGCATTGTAATCAGGTTATCCAGTTCAAAAGTTCGAAGGATTCCAGAGCCAGTGTAATTACCGGTAGGCGTAACATCTTACCTCTGCATGGGCCAACGTATTTTCGGTGCTCTCAGGGTTCTTAGACATCAAGGTCATCTTCGTGTAAATACCACTTTCTATGAATGAACCGTCAGTTGTTTGCCTATTTTTAAAAAAACGTACACTAAAGATTAATGAGACAAACAATTAATCTATGAGTTACTTTTTTTATTAAAACGAGGTGCTTAAAGAAAAAACACTCGCTAACGATCAATTAATAAGCATCTCAGGTTAAGGGCGGATTCCTACACCGTCAACCCTACGATAGATAAGAATTGAACAGCTTCTACCCTTATTATAAGACTAACTTTTGCCCGCGACTTTGTCCGCGTAGAAGTAGAAAATGTAATTTGATTACTTAACATTTTTCGTAAAATTTTAGACAACTCAGACAATATCTTTATAAATTATAGCCTATTTGTTATGTATAAGCTATTATTGTTTAGTTTAATTAAAATCCATTCAGTAGTTTTTGCGTGAAAGAGTAACAAACATCAATTCATACATTCATCCTTACAAACTTACGCATCTAAAATATTAGTAAGGATGTAGACTAAAGCCAGAATCTCGAATTTCGAAGTTAGTTCCAGTACAAAACTGTATGCTTATTGCGCGGGGAACTGCCTAATGTATAATGATATTAGACATTTGAGCGAACCCTAGTTTATATTTGACCTACTTCAAAAAAGGAGGAGGTTTTAATTCAGTTGCATGCTGTTTTTTTTAAATGTTTATCACCTCGGAACTTTTAAAATTTGAAAAATTCATTTTTTTTTTTTTATTAAAATATTTTTTTTTATCTATGTACTTTTTAGTGCACATCTTGTTATAAAGACTGTCAGAGTTTAAACTTAATTGGGAATGTTGAGCTCCATAAATAGATGTGCTTTAGTTTAATAACTCAATTTAAAAAATACATTTTCTATTACTATACAAAAGAGTCGGATTCCAATTTTGATGTGTGAAATTGTGGACCGTCTTGACCCATTTGGCACACGTAGCTAATATAAGTTGAACGCCAAACGGTTCCGGATTCGATTTCCGGCGCAGACAGTTTTTGATGTCTAGCCTAGAGCGTTAATGTAACTCACAAAATTGCTGAAATAACATACTGTATATACTTTATTTATTTAAACTATTTTAACGTAATATATATAAAACTATCTTATTTGTATATTTTGATTATATAAAGTATCCGAGATTTTTTTTTCCTCATTTATTTTTATTTAATGTTTAGCTTTTACTTTCGCCCGAAACGCCCCAGAATTCCCCGCCGGGATTCGAACCCGGAACCCCTAGCGAAATAGTCGGCAAATTAAAGGGGAAATTTTGGATTTTAAGAATTCTTTATTGATTTCTATTCCCGAAACACAGGTTTTCCTAGTTCGGGCATAGTTTAATTATAATCTCTTCATTTAAAGTGTTTTGTTAATGTTTTGAGTCATTAGAAATACAACTTAATTATTATTCATTATTATACCTTCCTTTTGTAAATTATTTAAAACATATATTGTAAATTTAGACCAAAGAAATTCAATAAAGATTATAATTAATATTATTTTCAGTTCAATTCTGTACAAAATAATAATGTCAATCGAATATAATTAAGTTATGGGTATCGGTATATATAAAATAACGTTATATAAAGTTGTGATACAGCATTATGTAATACATTATTAGCAATTAACATAAGTCAAAGATATATCGCCGATAGTGGACCAGCTTGCCTTCACCTACTTAGCTCAGACGTTGCATACCAACGTACACGAACTCATGCATTTTAATTTTGACTGAGGAATACCTACTTTAAAGTTTTAATGCTATTACATATAGTATTTTAGGTGGTAGATCTACATATATGCGGGATCGTGTATGTATGTGTGTGTCTCTGGGTTACCCTTCTTTCAATTTCTGCCGTGAAGCATTGTGCTGTGTTTCGATTCGAAGGATTGGAAAGCCAATAAACTTACTAAAGGGGCAAAGCATTTTTGGCGCTCTTGGCGTTCCAGACATCAAGGGCACCGTCGTGTCAATAAGCAGCGGTATCACTTTCCATCATGTGAACCGTCTGCTTGTTTGCTAAGGATTTAGTGTAAAAAATTAATATGTTATTTAAGGGATTATTAATGGGATATATTTACATGACGTGTACAGATCGTGGGTGTAACTTGCAAAGATACGCGCCCACGTTTTGAGTGGCCTCTCTTTCATCCCCGTAGGGTTATTTTTATTTTTAGGAAATTTAAAAACGTGGATTTTTAGATTGTTTAAATCTATCAATTATTTTATTATTTTTATCTTTGTTGTTTGACTGTTTGCCGATAATTTCAGCCTGCTAACTTATCGGGAACAGCCTCAATAGTCACTCCATACAAATTTTATCAAAATCGGTCCAGCCGTTTTTATAGTTGTAAATTGCATTGCCATCGGGTTTGAAGCTACCCTGAAAATTTCAGCCTGCTAGCTTATCGGGAAGCGCCTCAAAATTGAGTTGCAAAAATCCAACCGGAACGACAAACAAAAAAACAAGAAAAGTGGGTGTATAAAACGTGGGAAAATAATAATTAATTATAATTCATTTTATCAATTTCAAAGATTTTTCAAATTATTCTTAATTTCCACCTTACTGTAATATAATTTTTCCATGTATTTTATCAATTCATCACATTTCCATTTATTTATTTTGCTTAATTTTAACCATGTTACGTTAATTGTTTGTTATTATTCAATTTGTAATTTTAATGTTTATTTGTGATTTAATTTTTCTACTTCGATTGTGAATATCGATCAGTTGAAACTTTATTGGTAAATGAATTATTATTTGTTAATCGAAATTAAAATATAAAACTAAATACATAATTGCAATGTACTAAAAAACGTCTATAATACAAACAAAAAAGATCTGGACGAAGCTCCTCCTTTTTTTAAAGTAGGTTAAAAAAGACGAGACAAAAACAAAGCAGAGAAGAATCAAATTAGCTGTCATTTCTCTGACAGTCACAGCATTTTTTTTGCAGACCGGGAATTTATGGAATGATAGTCTAAAAATAATTTACGAGTAATTACTGTTTAACGGTTGTAAGTGAAATAAATTTATGAAAAGTGTTAATAAAAACTTTGTTTTAAGGCCCTTGTGAATGCAGTCAACTGCACGAAATATGCAGTTTGTGTGCAGTCGTCGTGCAGTTAGCTAGCAGTTTTATTGCTTGCCAACTGCATTTTAACTGCATCGAAACTGCCAAATTGTAGTCGTAATGCAGTTGATTGGAAGTCCGTCTGTCTAGAACTTAATATTCAAATCAAAGACCGCTTCCACCTCCGAACCGGGGGTCATGCTTTTCGCGTCTTTTTGATAAATTATTTGCTCAAATTAGATATTATTATGTTCATTGCGTAGAAAATGTTGCATGTTCTTTTTACAATTTCCTTCCACACTCAGTTCCATACAAAACATGCATACATAAAAATATTACATTGAATAGCCATTTCTACCTTATTATTTTTTAATATATTAAACCTATCCCTAAAAATAATAATAATAGGTAACAACCAAATCACGACACACATATTGACTCAGCAATGCACTAAGATTTCATCTTGTATCGTAGGCAATAAGCAATGATTGGTACCAATATACTACATAGATAAGAATAACATCCAAGACAGTAAGCTAAACAATGCTTCTTACAAATAACACAAAGCCAAAAAACCTGCCCCCACCGGGATTCGAACCAGGAATCTCTAGCTTAGCAATCGAATGATTACACCACGGCGCCACCGAAATCGAGGTGGTCTAACAATGCTTATATTTCATCTATCTATCGAGACATTTTGTATTATAAGGCGAGTTATTTTCCTCACTACAGGTACAACCCAGTTACAGTTTTTATTATTAAAATGTTATCAGTGTTTTGTTACGATTTCACAGTTTTATCGTGAAGACCTTGCATTCGAATACCGCGACGCATGGTGACACTTGAACAACTACCTACTATATAGGCTACTGATTATACCACTGTGTCTGTTATACCACTGCGTCGGCAAACGAGCATACGGCCCGCTTGATGGTAAGCAGTCACAGTAGGACGTTTGCAATAGCAGGGGTATAACGCACGCCTCGTCGACCCTGTTGACATCCATTTTGAATAACCCCATGCTGTAGTCGCTTGGGAAACCATATCAGGGAGTTCATTCCACAGCTTGAGCGTTCGCTAATTTGTGATGATGGTTTCCCTGACGATGACGAGAGATGCGATGGTAAAAAGTTGTCGTTAGCATCATTCCAAACAGTTCCTCGGAACATTCTCCATTACACAGGCCTGTTTTGTGCAATAAAACTGGCCAATAAAGAACTAAGACAGTAAGGAAGTTTAATTCTCTACGAAGTTTCAAATTTCCGCTCTCTAATTTAATAGCATTTCGCGGTATTTCCTTTTTATTAATCCACTGACCGATTCCTGCACTTCCAGGAAAACATCCATATCTTTGAAAATTAATTTTTAACACCTTTCAATTTTTTACATGCAGCAGGCACAGCAACATGGGAACTTTCTTCCGAAAATCTTTCCCCTTACATCACAATTTTAAACTGAACTGCCTCCTTAGACAAATACCTTTTTTTTTTTGTGAAACATTTAATTGTTGGAGGTTGACGGGAATGGGAGGTGTCAGTTGAAACTTTCTTATTTCATTTTCTCTTCTTCAATTTCATGTGTAAAATGCTCAAGTTTTAACCCGTGAATATCTTTAATGCTAGTACAAGTGTGGAGAAAGTGAAATACGACGATTTGGCGGATCTTTTCGTCTTCCCCAAAGTAACTTAAAAGAGCCTACAGTAACATTACAAGCATGTTACTGTGGGCAGATTCATTATTCCATCGATCAATATTCATCATTTAATTTCTAATAGAACTTGATAATAAATATTACTTGACACTGGCAAAGTGCTTAAAAGTTATTTCCATTCTGATGGCAAATGACATCAAAGGAAAAAACATTAAATTTGACACGTTACAGAAGGTATGCGAATATGATACGTACCTACTACTTAAACAAACGGCAACAACGTAGCTATCGTTGAATGTACATAGGTAATATGATCCGCTGTCACCTGATGGATGGCCAGGCACCGGCTCCGTTCCTCACTGAGCTGACCACTGGCTTTCTCTCATCGAATTACACAATCCACTCGCCTTTCAATACTCACGCCAATGCACGTTTCATTCGTTTAGATGTATATATGTTAGTTTATCACATTTAATTCAAATTCAAATAAATTTATTTCAGTACATACATAAAACATAAACTCACGCCGTAATTAATCCCTCGAGAGGTGTATGCAGAGGTTTAAAACACCGCATTTCGCCTGTTCATGTTGATTCCCAGTGTAACAGGTTGCGAATCTGACGCCACTAACCGGGCACAATGAGGAACATGGCAGCTACAACGTACGGCAATCCGTGACCTGGACCTGTCGGGTCGGGTCGGTCGGTGGACCAAGGCACGTAACAATCTGAGCTACCACATCATCATTCAGTAACATAAGGTTTATTCTTAAGCCATATTTCAGTAACTTGAGTCTAAACTAAAATATGAATGCAACTTCCATTTGCTTGTGCTAGGAAGCCTCGAGCTTTCATAGCGGCATTAAATTTTGTACCTAGACTTATAAATATACAGATTTTGTATTTACTGACTTAAAAAACAGTAGAATTCGCTCGAGAAGGTTTAAATTCCAAAATACAACATCTAAAACTATATGAGAATAAGTATTGATTGTTAGTGTTGTAAGGTCCAATAAAAACGCCACAAAAGTTATGAACAGGGAACCCAGTTTGTATATTTTTTATATTCGTTTATACTCATATCAAGAGGTGATTATTTCATAGTACGATTAATAATAAATAACCACCACATCACGACACACACATTGACTCAGCCCTGCACTGAGTATCGTAAGAACTTGTATCGCAGGTGCTAATCAACGATGTGGTATACACTAAATAAATAAGAATACAACAACCAAGACCGGTAAGCGAAACAATGCGTCTTGCAAATAACACAAAGTCCCGCCCCCGCCGGGATTCGAACCCGGAACCTCTGGCGTAGCAGTCGGCTGTTTACACCACTGCGCCACCGAGGTCTTCAACTCTTGATTTAAGAACTGAACCATCAAACTTGAACCGTGACTGAAGATTCCGTTTCTAGTGACAAAAGCGCATTGAATATGACCTATCATAATCTTGCAATGCACAGTTATGCGATTTCAATCTATGTAAACCAACAACGGTGCTTATTAATTATCAAAACAAAACGGTGCTGTTGTGATACAATGTTGCATTGAATATCTTATAGTTAATATGCATTAGTTGTTTATTTTTCACTTGTCAGAAACATGTGTGTTTATAATTTAAACATAAACAGTTGATAAAGATAAATGTATCATGTTCATAGACAATCCACTGTCTTACAAAAACGACAACCGTTACTTTCAGAAAAGCTTTTGGGGGCCCTTGACCTCGCTAAAGTTGAGTTTTAACTAAGCAAAAGCTAAAAGACCTCATAAGCATTTGCAAGGGGGAGCTTGAGCATCCTAGCTTCCCCCCAGGATCTGCTAGTGCTACATATTAGATAACTAAAACAATATCCACAAAAATTATACATGTTATAGTAAGCCAGAGATTTTGTAGTTGTGTATTATTTTTTATTCAACATCACGAGCAAACAAGCAGATGGCTCACCTAATGGAAATTGATACCGCCGCCTATAGACACGACGGTCTCCTAAGAGCACCACCAATGCATTGCCCATGTAGAGGCATACAAATACATTACGGTTGGTAAATTGATAATTTTCTAAAGTTGTACATCATTTTGTGACAGACGAGAGGGTATAGCATTACAAGCAGTATATCTGTATAATAGTTAGCAGCGGGAACTCATTTGCATTAATTGCTAAAGTGACCCACTTAGCTTGCTATTCAGCTAGTAACTACATTATGTACACAGTAAAGTTGATAACATTCCTCTTTCACCCTCTTTAGCTACACATAATAAACTTACACACACAGTTTTTGCAAATTTACGATTGAGATTGTATGTTAGTTCATTTTATTCACTTTTACTAACTACGATTCCTCATAGAAAAGCAGTCCATTGTACTATTAAATTCAATCACATCAAAAGCACAGCACATAGATCTCTGACAATGTCAATCCATTGCAAACAACACAAGATCCTTCAGTTGCCATCTTTTTGAAGGTTCGTCGACATTCCAGAAGACCACCTCATCCCCGGGTTGGGTTGAGTTAGAGAAAGATATTTTAACTCACATCTCCATTGAGCTCTCTTAGCTTTTTCATTACAAAATACTTCAATGTTTAAATTACTATTTTCATTTTTTTTATCAACATATAATTTGAGAAATTCAAATTTAATCTAATATATAAAATTGCATGCCCTCAGTGGCAGTTTTTTTGGACTATTATATACAACTAATTTGATTGAGACCTTTCCTAACAGAAACTTAGAAATAAAAAATGTGAATTTGAATTCATCTTGACCCAATGGTCATTCCAAATTACGAAACTCATCAAAAATAAACATTCAAAGTAAATTTACTTTATCATCATTTGTTCTGTATTACAGACTTGAGGCGAAATAAATGGTAATATTTTTTATGAATGTCTGATGATCTTTTGCAAAGGCTAAGTTAAAAAGTTCAGTCATGGTGTGTACGTTTAATTATTGTGACTGTTGATATTTTCAATTGCATGTATCCTTCCTCCAAAAGAATAATAAAAAAATAACCTGTTGCAATCTTCTCTATTATGAATTATTCTCTATTGTTCAATTAAATTAGTTTTGTTAATTCCAATTTCTTTACATCAAATTCGATATTATTTATTTTGTATATTTTCAGTAGAAATTTGATTGCTTCTTGTTTTTTAAATTGTGAATTGATTTTAATTAATAATAATAAATTTTTGTTTCACAAATATATTAAAATAATATAAATCAAAAAATTAAATACCTCCACAAGTAAAATAAACTCAGAATATATTGTTCAAATAGAATATTACAAGGTATGATATGTAGACTTGTTAATTTATCATTAACACTGAGAGCATTCCAACTATTTAAAATAAAATTTAAAAGTTAAAATTGACAACACAAGAAAAGTTTTCACTATAATTTTAGAGTATTGCACAAAAATTGTGATGAAAACTGTGTTATCAAATCAAATTAAGTAGATTCCCTTGAAAGAAATCACTCAAACATTTTTTTAATTTCTTGAAATATTAATTTTATTTATGAAATTTATTTGCCAGATTTTATTTTATACAAAACCTAAATGCTTTTATGTTTGAAATAAAAAAAAACTTACTAAACTGTTTTATTTTGCAATAAATTGAATTAAATATCATAGTTTTGCAATAAATTGAATTAAATATCATAGTTTTGTAATAAAATGAATTAAATATCATAGTTTTGTAATAAATTGAATTAAATATCATAGTTTCGTAATAAATTGAATTAAATATCATAGTTTTGTAATAAATTGAATTAAATATCATAGTTTTGTAATAAATTGAATTAAATATCATAGTTTTGTAATAAATTGAATTAAATATCATAGTTTTGTAATAAATTGAATTAAATATCATAGTTTTGTAATAAATTGAATTAAATATCATAGTTTTGTAATAAATTGAATTAAATATCATAGTTTTGTAATAAATTGAATTAAATATCATAGTTTTGTAATAAATTGAATTAAATATCATAGTTTTGTAATAAATTGAATTAAATATCATAGTTTTGTAATAAATTGAATTAAATATCATAGTTTTGTAATAAATTGAATTAAATATCATAGTTTTGCAATAAATTGAATTAAATATCATAGTTTTGTAATAAATTGAATTAAATATCATAGTTTTGTAATTACAAAGGTTTCTTTTTAGATTATTCCCCTAACATCATTGCTGCATTGTGATCCAGAAATCTGACTTTTCAAATCTTTTAAGTAGATTAAGTGTTTTTTTTTAAATATATACTACGTTTTTTATTTGTACTTGGAAAAGTATCAGGCATTTGTCATTAGACACTGCATCTAACAATAAGATCTAACTAATGACTTGTAATTTGAATACTACAACACATTACTGATTAATTAAGCATGTACCAACATCATATCTCAATTTACCTTGATTGTTCATGCTTTATTATTACGAAAAGTAAACTTCACGATAGATCTCTTGAAGAACCCTTTACAAAATGGTCTCATAAAAGTGCCCTCCTAAGCTTCTTGCTGATCAAATCAATCGCAAATCCTTCCTAACTATTGTAATTTCAAATTGTTAATATACAATCAATCGCATCGTACAAAAACGCCCCAAATCGCAAGCACGAAGCAAACGTACAAAAAATCGATATTTGTTCCAATAAACATCGCGGTGAATGATCCCTGTAATTCCAATTGGAACAACTACAATGTTTATCGTTATAGAATATTGTTAATGTAATTCGGTAAGTTATTTTCATATTTAAATATTTACAATATAAATTATAATACAAAGCCGGTAAAAACTCACCCATTTTGTTAAGAAGATCGCGGTAGCTTCTTTCTTTCCTTGCAAACTTACGGACTGCACAAAAGATCACCTTCGCACCATCACAAAATACTTATCGAAGAGTCACAATTATATTGAGGATCCTAATTTGTTTAGTTTTGTTTAGGTTTAATTAGTTTTATTTAATCAAAAGAACCGCGTACTATAGCACAACACGACGGCCGATCTCTCGCTTTGCACCGCTAACATTTTCTGTCAAAATTAACAGCTGCGTTCCGAAACCGGACCAAAAGCTAGCATAATTTTATTTTTCGTCCAGAAATTTATGTGGTAAACATGGAAATGAAATTTACTTGACACATTGGCAAAAAACAAACTCAAAGAAGCTATCGCCATATGAAGAAAAAAATCCTCAATTATAATTTCATTTCGTTTAAATCAACGGAAATGAGTGAGTAAAACTGCTAGTGGATGTCAGTAGTGATGTAAATTTACAATTTCGAGGAAAGTGAATGGTACATGTCATGAAGTAAACGATCATAACTAGAAACATAAATTCATTAGTTCTTCAACAAAGTCTCTGCAACTAAAACCTTATATAAAGTATTTGCAAATTGTTTGACAACTTTTACTTTATTTCGAATTCAACATTATGTATAACTAAAAATTGTCTCTTTAGAGTTAAAGATTTTGTTTATGGACGGGGATTTCCCCGAATGCCCTCAGCAGTTTAGTACGAATACTTACCTAACCTAACCATTACCATGTACAGTGGGTTCGTTATTTTTATACAAAAACGACATACTTATCTACAAATTCAATTTTAATATAACAAAGCTTTGGGATTCGATATAAGTATACTTACCTATTTGGTTCTCGTCTGGTTATTGGTCTATTCCCGTTAATTGAGTAAACGAAAATGTAGAACAACTTATCTAAGTTAATCCGCGAACCTAATGAGTGTATTTGAGAATGGTAGAAGAGATTGATTAACATAATAAATTATATCCACATTTGGCATTCTTAGATGATACGGATTATAAAACATCGACGCCAAATGCTGAACATATTGGACCAAAACTTTAATTCAATTGGCCAGAACGGAGATCTTCAAGGTATCATCATCAAAAGGGAATGAAAAATTTGTGTGAACTATTTATCTTAGCCCATTGCCCATAACACAAACACCACCAACAAGCCTCGACTCAAACTCGATACCTCACGTGCCACAGCACTATAAGATATACAGCACAATATTGTAACTGGTAAAAACGTTGTAACTGGGAAAATTGTCTCTTTAATATTTTTGTATAATTATTTTTCAAATAAGGAAGTGTCCGCACCGCACCCTGTATGTCAGCCGCTAGAGAACTGAAACTGGGAGTAAATAATGAGAAATAAAACAATAGCATATCGAACAGCTTCATAAAATAAGTGCTTTATTGGTTAAAATTAGTAAAATACACATTTTTAAGTTGTAACGTGTTTGTTAGGTAATTAAATAATATTAGCTAACACAAAAAGCTTGCCCGCTGACCTATTTACACGTTGACAAATGTCAACAAAAAAAAAACAAAATGTTAGATAACACCTTTGATTTATAGATTAATGTAAAACAACTTATTTGTATAGAGATGCTAGCTCCTATGCAGATATCGCGAATAAGAAAAAACCTATTAAATTTAATGGAATCGAAAACGATAATGTCTATTTCTATCTCGCTCACACGATTGTTGCGAGACAAGGAAAAACTCACTCCTCGAGAGGGGTAAGCAGAGGTGTTGAAACACCGCATTTAGCATGTATATGTTGAATCCCAGTGTGACAGGTAGCAAATCTATCGCCACTATCCGGGCACAATGTGGAACATGGCAGCTACAACTACGTACTCTCGATCGGTCGGGTCGGAACAATCGGTTAACCAGGGCATGTAACAAACTGAGCTACCACGTCCAACCACGTACCACGTGTGTTGCGAGATAAGGACAAACATATATCCGACTTACGGAACTATTCTCTGACATTTAACCCAAGGACAAGAACAGCAAGATTTTTCAATTTTTTTTATTTATTTCAATTATGTATAATTTTTAATATTAAGCAAACTCCTTTTTAATCGATTTTCTAAACCACAACAGAACAAGCCTACCCTTATATTGTCAAGTAATTGCAACCAGACCACCGACAACTCATATATTAGGTTATATAAAAAATTATTACATCAGAGAATAGCTCCCTGTAGTCAATTGATTTCTAATCTTTAACACTAAACACTGAATGAAACTGCGATACTTAATAGCCACTGTGAAAACAATACGCAGTCTTAGTGAAGTTTGTAGCAATAATCACACTAAACATATCTTTATATACTATTTTAGAACATCGGACTATTATAAACTAATTGATATCATGACAAAGATAGTCGTCTAATACCTAAGATTTTAAAATTCTATGCAATTTTAATGTGCAACAAAATAATATGACTGACTTGCACCAACAATATATTTTTTACATATGACTCGGATAAATACACCTGTTACAATATAGTCAACAGCCAAATTCCGCCATTTTGTTTTATAGCAGAACAAGATGGCGGACTCTCCGATCCGATAGCCTGAGGATGAGATCAATTAGCTTGTTTAAATATTTGTTTGTCTTAGTTTTAAACTTGGTCTTTAAAATAAATTAGTCAAGAAGTGAAGTCAGCGATTCATGATGAATTGGTGCAAGCCAATCTAGGTTAGGGTCGCATTAATAAATAAATAAAAACTCTTTACAGTACACGAAGTCTCGTATCGACTTTCTCAAATCGGATTTTCTTCTAAAACCAAAGCTGAGATTTATTTTGAATGCGGCCCCTTAATTTGTCAATTCACAGAAGGAAACATAAATCAGTCGCCATAATTTAAATAATTGCTTAATTTTTTACAAAAGATAAATAGATTATATACTAAAGGTATAAGGCTTGCGTTCGTCTACATTACGAATCGTTAATCATTTTTAAACGGGCCAGCAAACAACATGGACTGACAGTTGTCTGCGCAGTATTAAAATTTTGTGTCCTAAAATTACTACTGCGAAAACAAGGCCAAGCTCAAATTACTTGCTGTGAAGTGTATCATACTAATTATCACTTTTCAAACTATATTTATTCTTCTTATTTACACTGACGTCTGAATCTTGAAACGCCAATCAGAGAGCGTCATCGACATATTTAACTCCATTATTTAAATTTCTATTAAAATCTTAATGTTAGACGAATTAAAAAGCGCAGATTTAACGACTTGAAAACATAGTGATGTTATAATAGAGGACGCCAACTGTATATTCCTGTGTAAGTAGAAGAATATGGTCGGTAGGCAGAAAAAGAATACTGTTTTGGTCTTGCATCTCTCTGCTCTCTGCATTGATTGGCAGCTGCAAGAGTCAAGCCAATGAGAGATGCTAGACCAAAACAATCTTCTTTCTCTGTCTACCAACCACAAGCGGTCCCGGCTTGTTTACTTCCTCCACTATATTATCTCTATACTTGAAAACGACCCCAGAAGTGACGTCAGTACGTTAGACAGCTCTCTGAATGACGAAGAAGTATTTTGTCTAAAGAGTCACATATCTTTAGATTAAACCCAACTATATGCGTACTATATAATCTCTGTATAATTTGTAAACTGTTCATTTAATAGACTCTTTTCTTTAATTAGTCTTTATCTTATACACTTTGAACAATGACATTTATTTAATCGAAAGAAATAATTACAGAAATATCCATTTTTACAATGCGTACAAGCGGGTTCACGATAAATACAGCGGAATTTTTTATTAAAATATTATATTATATTTTACAACCGAAGCAAAATTTGGTAAAGTCTATAATTTAACTATTTATACAGTGATATTAAAAAAATTATATTATAGTGTCGTTAAGATGAGGGCGATTTCTTTAATTAATGTTTTATGTATCACTGGAGTAATAGAAAGATGCATGTGAAGTTATTATCGTTTACATTTGTAAAACTTTAAAATGTTACTAGCGACATCTACCGATCAAAACGAAAAAAAATCGACAAGTTTCTGTCAATATTCTAAATAGATCATCCCATCTCGCTTGCTGCGTGTACCAACGTACAAATATCCTTTGCTAACTACCCAGGTATTAATAAAATCATACAAATATGTATAACTGGTAGTGACGCATGTCGACTTATAAATTAATCTACATGAAAATTTATTGCACAATTCATATTTAAGCTACCAGTTGAATTTAGAATTCAAAATTTTAAAACTACACTTAATAACGTAAAAACTACAGCTCCGGCCCGTCAAAGTTTAAATTCCAAAACATTTATCAGTCACACTCCTATATATAATTAATCCAAAATAATGCTAATTCTAAAGGCAGTTCACTCAAACATCTGACATTTGTTGAGACGTCAATCTGACAACATCCCCGGGACAGCCGTCAGTTTGACGCTGCCGAGCGTCAGCATGTTTTCGAGCAGAATTAGCACAAATGTCTTTACATTAATTACTAAATAATTTAAGCGCTACTTACTATTATTAAATTGAACTATGATTTCTTTATAATTCACGAATTGATTGGACAATAGAAGTGCGAGAGTTTTCAGTTTATGAGACGAGTACTACGACCGTTTACGTTAGGACTTGAACCAAAATCCCTTGTCCCCAGTGGGACATGGGACAAATAAGAACAATCTGTCAAACCTATCAAATGACAAAACGTCAGGCGGACATAAATTTCGATACCGAGGTAAAATATAACCTCTCGACTAGACCACGGAGGCGTTGAAAGAAAGAATTACTTTTTCAAATATAATCCACAACAGGGGATCGGACTCCTATATACGATATTTCTATAATACTTATATTAATTAAAATCGATCTGTGAAAGATAAAATAAAATCGTTAAGTGTTAGCCCTCTCTGTGGCAATACCCACGTGTGACGTCATACGTGTGTAGCGTCATAGACTTTGCATAGATAAACCCGTTTTAGAAAGAGGCAGAGATGTGGATCATTTAAAAAATCATCGTCATATAAAATAGCTTCTTCGCCGATTTTTTTTTTCACAGATCGATTTGTTAAAACGTATATTTTAATTATTTAAAGTACTATCGTAATCTCGTATAGTCTATTCCCTTAATGGTTTAGCAGAAAAGCTTGGAAAAGACAAAAACAGGCAGACCCACATGCCTTTCAAGCGACATATATGTATTTATATATTTTGCCTTGTAACCACAAAATTCATAATTTAAACTACATTTTTTTTATTGCTTTTAAGTTTCATCTGAATGAATTTCTCGATAGTGAATAGAGCAAGTATTATATTATAGCATAAGTAATATGATTCCCAAAATTTAGATAAAATTCGTACAACCTGTACTAACTTAGACATGAATCAGTATCTTTTTCATTGTTTTTAAAAGTCTATCAAAAGGCTTTCTTGAAGACGTAATGAATGTAGAACTCTATTTAACATTAAATAGCCTTCTCACTCTTTTAAATTCATTTATATACATTAATAAATTATAGAAAAAGACATTAAAAATATTAGCAGATCTACCAGAGAAAGCGCGCGACCCGAAAATTATATCTCGACGCTAAACTTTTGGATTAACTTTTTTAGAAAGAAATACATTAATTATCTTTTTAACTAGTTTTTTTTTAAATTCGGAGTGACTGTTGCATAAATTTTGCATTAACGACTCTCGAGCACGATTTGATCGACGCAGCTATTGACACAATTCTACAGAAAAACTTTTTTTTTACAGTGAAAAATATTAAATAAAGGTACATAATTAAGATTAGTAGATTTCATGAGTGAACACAAAATTAGGGACATATTATGACTATGAGTGGTAGTGGTGTGTTGTGTGTGTGTGTGTGTTCGTTCAATCGTCGTCGGTGTCGGGATCGCTGGAGAAGTCAGCGGCGGGCGGACTGAGCCGCGGCGGGTACGGCCCGCGGGACTCGTCGCTGCACAAACACAAACACATTACTTTTTATAATAATTTGTCGGTCTAACGTATTGTTACAATGTAATTTAACATTTGATGTCGGTGTGTGTGTGTGTATACGTACGCTCGTGCCCGGTAGTGTGCGAGCCAGGCGTGCAGCAGCTGGCGCAGCAGCGGGTGGCGGCGGTGCAGCGTGTGCCGCGCCAGCAGGCCGCCGGCGCCGGGCAGCGTGTGCCGGGTGTGTGTGTGTGTGTATACGTACGCTCGTGCCCGGTAGTGTGCGAGCCAGGCGTGCAGCAGCTGGCGCAGCAGCGGGTGGCGGCGGTGCAGCGTGTGCCGCGCCAGCAGGCCGCCGGCGCCGGGCAGCGTGTGCCGGGTGTGTGTGTGTGTGTATACGTACGCTCGTGCCCGGTAGTGTGCGAGCCAGGCGTGCAGCAGCTGGCGCAGCAGCGGGTGGCGGCGGTGCAGCGTGTGCCGCGCCAGCAGGCCGCCGGCGCCGGGCAGCGTGTGCCGGGTGTGTGTGTGTGTGTATACGTACGCTCGTGCCCGGTAGTGTGCGAGCCAGGCGTGCAGCAGCTGGCGCAGCAGCGGGTGGCGGCGGTGCAGCGTGTGCCGCGCCAGCAGGCCGCCGGCGCCGGGCAGCGTGTGCCGGGTGTGTGTGTGTGTGTATACGTACGCTCGTGCCCGGTAGTGTGCGAGCCAGGCGTGCAGCAGCTGGCGCAGCAGCGGGTGGCGGCGGTGCAGCGTGTGCCGCGCCAGCAGGCCGCCGGCGCCGGGCAGCGTGTGCCGGGTGTGTGTGTGTGTGTATACGTACGCTCGTGCCCGGTAGTGTGCGAGCCAGGCGTGCAGCAGCTGGCGCAGCAGCGGGTGGCGGCGGTGCAGCGTGTGCCGCGCCAGCAGGCCGCCGGCGCCGGGCAGCGTGTGCCGGGTGTGTGTGTGTGTGTATACGTACGCTCGTGCCCGGTAGTGTGCGAGCCAGGCGTGCAGCAGCTGGCGCAGCAGCGGGTGGCGGCGGTGCAGCGTGTGCCGCGCCAGCAGGCCGCCGGCGCCGGGCAGCGTGTGCCGGGTGTGTGTGTGTGTGTATACGTACGCTCGTGCCCGGTAGTGTGCGAGCCAGGCGTGCAGCAGCTGGCGCAGCAGCGGGTGGCGGCGGTGCAGCGTGTGCCGCGCCAGCAGGCCGCCGGCGCCGGGCAGCGTGTGCCGGGTGTGTGTGTGTGTGTATACGTACGCTCGTGCCCGGTAGTGTGCGAGCCAGGCGTGCAGCAGCTGGCGCAGCAGCGGGTGGCGGCGGTGCAGCGTGTGCCGCGCCAGCAGGCCGCCGGCGCCGGGCAGCGTGTGCCGGGTGTGTGTGTGTGTGTATACGTACGCTCGTGCCCGGTAGTGTGCGAGCCAGGCGTGCAGCAGCTGGCGCAGCAGCGGGTGGCGGCGGTGCAGCGTGTGCCGCGCCAGCAGGCCGCCGGCGCCGGGCAGCGTGTGCCGGGTGTGTGTGTGTGTGTATACGTACGCTCGTGCCCGGTAGTGTGCGAGCCAGGCGTGCAGCAGCTGGCGCAGCAGCGGGTGGCAGCGGTGCAGCGTGTGCCGCGCCAGCAGGCCGCCGGCGCCGGGCAGCGTGTGCCGGGTGTGTGTGTGTGTGTATACGTACGCTCGTGCCCGGTAGTGTGCGAGCCAGGCGTGCAGCAGCTGGCGCAGCAGCGGGTGGCGGCGGTGCAGCGTGTGCCGCGCCAGCAGGCCGCCGGCGCCGGGCAGCGTGTGCCGGGTGTGTGTGTGTGTGTATACGTACGCTCGTGCCCGGTAGTGTGCGAGCCAGGCGTGCAGCAGCTGGCGCAGCAGCGGGTGGCGGCGGTGCAGCGTGTGCCGCGCCAGCAGGCCGCCGGCGCCGGGCAGCGTGTGCCGGGTGTGTGTGTGTGTGTATACGTACGCTCGTGCCCGGTAGTGTGCGAGCCAGGCGTGCAGCAGCTGGCGCAGCAGCGGGTGGCGGCGGTGCAGCGTGTGCCGCGCCAGCAGGCCGCCGGCGCCGGGCAGCGTGTGCCGGGTGTGTGTGTGTGTGTATACGTACGCTCGTGCCCGGTAGTGTGCGAGCCAGGCGTGCAGCAGCTGGCGCAGCAGCGGGTGGCGGCGGTGCAGCGTGTGCCGCGCCAGCAGGCCGCCGGCGCCGGGCAGCGTGTGCCGGGTGTGTGTGTGTGTGTATACGTACGCTCGTGCCCGGTAGTGTGCGAGCCAGGCGTGCAGCAGCTGGCGCAGCAGCGGGTGGCGGCGGTGCAGCGTGTGCCGCGCCAGCAGGCCGCCGGCGCCGGGCAGCGTGTGCCGGGTGTGTGTGTGTGTGTATACGTACGCTCGTGCCCGGTAGTGTGCGAGCCAGGCGTGCAGCAGCTGGCGCAGCAGCGGGTGGCGGCGGTGCAGCGTGTGCCGCGCCAGCAGGCCGCCGGCGCCGGGCAGCGTGTGCCGGGTGTGTGTGTGTGTGTATACGTACGCTCGTGCCCGGTAGTGTGCGAGCCAGGCGTGCAGCAGCTGGCGCAGCAGCGGGTGGCGGCGGTGCAGCGTGTGCCGCGCCAGCAGGCCGCCGGCGCCGGGCAGCGTGTGCCGGGTGTGTGTGTGTGTGTATACGTACGCTCGTGCCCGGTAGTGTGCGAGCCAGGCGTGCAGCAGCTGGCGCAGCAGCGGGTGGCGGCGGTGCAGCGTGTGCCGCGCCAGCAGGCCGCCGGCGCCGGGCAGCGTGTGCCGGGTGTGTGTGTGTGTGTATACGTACGCTCGTGCCCGGTAGTGTGCGAGCCAGGCGTGCAGCAGCTGGCGCAGCAGCGGGTGGCGGCGGTGCAGCGTGTGCCGCGCCAGCAGGCCGCCGGCGCCGGGCAGCGTGTGCCGGGTGTGTGTGTGTGTGTATACGTACGCTCGTGCCCGGTAGTGTGCGAGCCAGGCGTGCAGCAGCTGGCGCAGCAGCGGGTGGCGGCGGTGCAGCGTGTGCCGCGCCAGCAGGCCGCCGGCGCCGGGCAGCGTGTGCCGGGTGTGTGTGTGTGTGTATACGTACGCTCGTGCCCGGTAGTGTGCGAGCCAGGCGTGCAGCAGCTGGCGCAGCAGCGGGTGGCGGCGGTGCAGCGTGTGCCGCGCCAGCAGGCCGCCGGCGCCGGGCAGCGTGTGCCGGGTGTGTGTGTGTGTGTATACGTACGCTCGTGCCCGGTAGTGTGCGAGCCAGGCGTGCAGCAGCTGGCGCAGCAGCGGGTGGCGGCGGTGCAGCGTGTGCCGCGCCAGCAGGCCGCCGGCGCCGGGCAGCGTGTGCCGGGTGTGTGTGTGTGTGTATACGTACGCTCGTGCCCGGTAGTGTGCGAGCCAGGCGTGCAGCAGCTGGCGCAGCAGCGGGTGGCGGCGGTGCAGCGTGTGCCGCGCCAGCAGGCCGCCGGCGCCGGGCAGCGTGTGCCGGGTGTGTGTGTGTGTGTATACGTACGCTCGTGCCCGGTAGTGTGCGAGCCAGGCGTGCAGCAGCTGGCGCAGCAGCGGGTGGCGGCGGTGCAGCGTGTGCCGCGCCAGCAGGCCGCCGGCGCCGGGCAGCGTGTGCCGGGTGTGTGTGTGTGTGTATACGTACGCTCGTGCCCGGTAGTGTGCGAGCCAGGCGTGCAGCAGCTGGCGCAGCAGCGGGTGGCGGCGGTGCAGCGTGTGCCGCGCCAGCAGGCCGCCGGCGCCGGGCAGCGTGTGCCGGGTGTGTGTGTGTGTGTATACGTACGCTCGTGCCCGGTAGTGTGCGAGCCAGGCGTGCAGCAGCTGGCGCAGCAGCGGGTGGCGGCGGTGCAGCGTGTGCCGCGCCAGCAGGCCGCCGGCGCCGGGCAGCGTGTGCCGGGTGTGTGTGTGTGTGTATACGTACGCTCGTGCCCGGTAGTGTGCGAGCCAGGCGTGCAGCAGCTGGCGCAGCAGCGGGTGGCGGCGGTGCAGCGTGTGCCGCGCCAGCAGGCCGCCGGCGCCGGGCAGCGTGTGCCGGGTGTGTGTGTGTGTGTATACGTACGCTCGTGCCCGGTAGTGTGCGAGCCAGGCGTGCAGCAGCTGGCGCAGCAGCGGGTGGCGGCGGTGCAGCGTGTGCCGCGCCAGCAGGCCGCCGGCGCCGGGCAGCGTGTGCCGGGTGTGTGTGTGTGTGTATACGTACGCTCGTGCCCGGTAGTGTGCGAGCCAGGCGTGCAGCAGCTGGCGCAGCAGCGGGTGGCGGCGGTGCAGCGTGTGCCGCGCCAGCAGGCCGCCGGCGCCGGGCAGCGTGTGCCGGGTGTGTGTGTGTGTGTATACGTACGCTCGTGCCCGGTAGTGTGCGAGCCAGGCGTGCAGCAGCTGGCGCAGCAGCGGGTGGCGGCGGTGCAGCGTGTGCCGCGCCAGCAGGCCGCCGGCGCCGGGCAGCGTGTGCCGGGTGTGTGTGTGTGTGTATACGTACGCTCGTGCCCGGTAGTGTGCGAGCCAGGCGTGCAGCAGCTGGCGCAGCAGCGGGTGGCGGCGGTGCAGCGTGTGCCGCGCCAGCAGGCCGCCGGCGCCGGGCAGCGTGTGCCGGGTGTGTGTGTGTGTGTATACGTACGCTCGTGCCCGGTAGTGTGCGAGCCAGGCGTGCAGCAGCTGGCGCAGCAGCGGGTGGCGGCGGTGCAGCGTGTGCCGCGCCAGCAGGCCGCCGGCGCCGGGCAGCGTGTGCCGGGTGTGTGTGTGTGTGTATACGTACGCTCGTGCCCGGTAGTGTGCGAGCCAGGCGTGCAGCAGCTGGCGCAGCAGCGGGTGGCGGCGGTGCAGCGTGTGCCGCGCCAGCAGGCCGCCGGCGCCGGGCAGCGTGTGCCGGGTGTGTGTGTGTGTGTATACGTACGCTCGTGCCCGGTAGTGTGCGAGCCAGGCGTGCAGCAGCTGGCGCAGCAGCGGGTGGCGGCGGTGCAGCGTGTGCCGCGCCAGCAGGCCGCCGGCGCCGGGCAGCGTGTGCCGGGTGTGTGTGTGTGTGTATACGTACGCTCGTGCCCGGTAGTGTGCGAGCCAGGCGTGCAGCAGCTGGCGCAGCAGCGGGTGGCGGCGGTGCAGCGTGTGCCGCGCCAGCAGGCCGCCGGCGCCGGGCAGCGTGTGCCGGGTGTGTGTGTGTGTGTATACGTACGCTCGTGCCCGGTAGTGTGCGAGCCAGGCGTGCAGCAGCTGGCGCAGCAGCGGGTGGCGGCGGTGCAGCGTGTGCCGCGCCAGCAGGCCACCGGCGCCGGGCAGCGTGTGCCGGGTGTGTGT
Source organism: Choreutis nemorana (assembly GCA_949316135.1). NCBI lineage: Eukaryota > Metazoa > Arthropoda > Insecta > Lepidoptera > Choreutidae > Choreutis > Choreutis nemorana. Next base: position 713,043 of record OX438619.1, on the reverse strand, counting down.
GTGTGTGTATACGTACGCTCGTGCCCGGTAGTGTGCGAGCCAGGCGTGCAGCAGCTGGCGCAGCAGCGGGTGGCGGCGGTGCAGCGTGTGCCGCGCCAGCAGGCCGCCGGCGCCGGGCAGCGTGTGCCGGGTGTGTGTGTGTGTGTATACGTACGCTCGTGCCCGGTAGTGTGCGAGCCAGGCGTGCAGCAGCTGGCGCAGCAGCGGGTGGCGGCGGTGCAGCGTGTGCCGCGCCAGCAGGCCGCCGGCGCCGGGCAGCGTGTGCCGGGTGTGTGTGTGTGTGTATACGTACGCTCGTGCCCGGTAGTGTGCGAGCCAGGCGTGCAGCAGCTGGCGCAGCAGCGGGTGGCGGCGGTGCAGCGTGTGCCGCGCCAGCAGGCCGCCGGCGCCGGGCAGCGTGTGCCGGGTGTGTGTGTGTGTGTATACGTACGCTCGTGCCCGGTAGTGTGCGAGCCAGGCGTGCAGCAGCTGGCGCAGCAGCGGGTGGCGGCGGTGCAGCGTGTGCCGCGCCAGCAGGCCGCCGGCGCCGGGCAGCGTGTGCCGGGTGTGTGTGTGTGTGTATACGTACGCTCGTGCCCGGTAGTGTGCGAGCCAGGCGTGCAGCAGCTGGCGCAGCAGCGGGTGGCGGCGGTGCAGCGTGTGCCGCGCCAGCAGGCCGCCGGCGCCGGGCAGCGTGTGCCGGGTGTGTGTGTGTGTGTATACGTACGCTCGTGCCCGGTAGTGTGCGAGCCAGGCGTGCAGCAGCTGGCGCAGCAGCGGGTGGCGGCGGTGCAGCGTGTGCCGCGCCAGCAGGCCGCCGGCGCCGGGCAGCGTGTGCCGGGTGTGTGTGTGTGTGTATACGTACGCTCGTGCCCGGTAGTGTGCGAGCCAGGCGTGCAGCAGCTGGCGCAGCAGCGGGTGGCGGCGGTGCAGCGTGTGCCGCGCCAGCAGGCCGCCGGCGCCGGGCAGCGTGTGCCGGGTGTGTGTGTGTGTGTATACGTACGCTCGTGCCCGGTAGTGTGCGAGCCAGGCGTGCAGCAGCTGGCGCAGCAGCGGGTGGCGGCGGTGCAGCGTGTGCCGCGCCAGCAGGCCGCCGGCGCCGGGCAGCGTGTGCCGGGTGTGTGTGTGTGTGTATACGTACGCTCGTGCCCGGTAGTGTGCGAGCCAGGCGTGCAGCAGCTGGCGCAGCAGCGGGTGGCGGCGGTGCAGCGTGTGCCGCGCCAGCAGGCCGCCGGCGCCGGGCAGCGTGTGCCGGGTGTGTGTGTGTGTGTATACGTACGCTCGTGCCCGGTAGTGTGCGAGCCAGGCGTGCAGCAGCTGGCGCAGCAGCGGGTGGCGGCGGTGCAGCGTGTGCCGCGCCAGCAGGCCGCCGGCGCCGGGCAGCGTGTGCCGGGTGTGTGTGTGTGTGTATACGTACGCTCGTGCCCGGTAGTGTGCGAGCCAGGCGTGCAGCAGCTGGCGCAGCAGCGGGTGGCGGCGGTGCAGCGTGTGCCGCGCCAGCAGGCCGCCGGCGCCGGGCAGCGTGTGCCGGGTGTGTGTGTGTGTGTATACGTACGCTCGTGCCCGGTAGTGTGCGAGCCAGGCGTGCAGCAGCTGGCGCAGCAGCGGGTGGCGGCGGTGCAGCGTGTGCCGCGCCAGCAGGCCGCCGGCGCCGGGCAGCGTGTGCCGGGTGTGTGTGTGTGTGTATACGTACGCTCGTGCCCGGTAGTGTGCGAGCCAGGCGTGCAGCAGCTGGCGCAGCAGCGGGTGGCGGCGGTGCAGCGTGTGCCGCGCCAGCAGGCCGCCGGCGCCGGGCAGCGTGTGCCGGGTGTGTGTGTGTGTGTATACGTACGCTCGTGCCCGGTAGTGTGCGAGCCAGGCGTGCAGCAGCTGGCGCAGCAGCGGGTGGCGGCGGTGCAGCGTGTGCCGCGCCAGCAGGCCGCCGGCGCCGGGCAGCGTGTGCCGGGTGTGTGTGTGTGTGTATACGTACGCTCGTGCCCGGTAGTGTGCGAGCCAGGCGTGCAGCAGCTGGCGCAGCAGCGGGTGGCGGCGGTGCAGCGTGTGCCGCGCCAGCAGGCCGCCGGCGCCGGGCAGCGTGTGCCGGGTGTGTGTGTGTGTGTATACGTACGCTCGTGCCCGGTAGTGTGCGAGCCAGGCGTGCAGCAGCTGGCGCAGCAGCGGGTGGCGGCGGTGCAGCGTGTGCCGCGCCAGCAGGCCGCCGGCGCCGGGCAGCGCCTGCGTGTAGCGCCGCACCACGCCCTCCGCGTCGCTCAGCTGCAAACGTATTCGTACGTGTATACAACTCACTATCACTCGCGCAAAACACTACCGCATCAAATAACAAATCGATACAATCGATCGCATCCGACGGAAATAAGATACGTCAATAGCCATCTCTACACTGACAGCTTCAAGCGATCCGAAGCGGAGATTATAGAACAGAAAAAGAACGAATCGCACTACCCTGAGCGATCGCACCAATAAATAACGTATGATGCGTTTACACCTAAATCTAAATCGACATCGTCAAGAATGGTACCAACCTCCTGTCTATTTCTAACGTGAAGCAATTCGCTACGTTTAAGTTCGATGGATTGAAGAGCCAGTGTAACTACCGGCACGGGAGGTATAACATTAGACATACACATACATACATGGGCAAACATCAAGGGCACCGTCTTGTCAATAGGCGACGGTATCACTTTGCATCAGGTGAGCCATCTGTTTATTTGCCCGTCATGTATAACGATTCGTAAGCTTCAAATTTACCTGCGTAAGTCACAATGCTACAATACGTCCAATTTAATAGATCGTTTTTGACAGGTGTCAGTCTAAACTTCATTATGAGGTGTAATGTTTAAAATAATTGATTAGATTTATTTTAGAAAGAACATCCCTACCTATTGTTTAAAAAGAAAAATAGGAAACAATTAGTAGATCTACGTGCGAGATAGCCTGCGTTGGTACCACCCAGTACGTTGAGTTTCGGTTTGAAGGATTTAAGAGTCAGCGTAACTATCGGCACGAGAGGTGTAACATCTTTACATTTACACGGGCAACGCTTAGGGGGTACTCTCAAGTTGTATAGATAAATAAGAATTTAAGAAAAAGATAACAATAGAAAAATACTACACAATAATGTATCTTAAAATATACAAAGAACCCTTTGAACTTCGATACTAAGTCACAAACTATATTATTTTAAAACAGCTGCTTCATCTGTCGTCATCTAAAAACGGATAGTCACCACTTTCTATATGAATGCTTCAACAACATAATATTATATATAAACGGATAGTCACCACTTTCTATATGAATACTTCAACAACATAATATTATATATAAACAGATAGTCACCACTTTCTATATGAATACTTCAACAACATAATATTATATATAAACGGATAGTCACCACTTTCTATATGAATACTTCAACAACATAATATTATATATAAACGGATAGTCACCACTTTCTATATGAATACTTCAACAACATAATATTATATATAAACGGATAGTCACCACTTTCTATATGAATACTTCAACAACATAATATTATATATAAACGGATAGTCACCACTTTCTATATGAATACTTCAACAACATAATATTATATATAAACGGATAGTCACCACTTTCTATATGAATACTTCAACAACATAATATTATATATAAAAAACGACGTTTTCTCTAATCAAGCAAACATCCAATGTATAAAATTTTAGTCCAGAAATTGCTTATACGTAAATGGCCAATGCTTTGTTAAATTTGTCTATGTGCTGTGATACTACGTAACATTGTGACATCAAAAAGCTAAATTGAACTCTATCGCCTAGTCATTAAGTTACCTCGTCGCAAGTTAGGAAGTGCACCGGCAGTAGTTTCCCGTCGCAGTCCGTCAGAGGGACGTAAGTGCATTCCTCCTCGTCGCTGTCCTCCTCTTCTTGATCGCTGCAATGTTGCCATATACACATTATAATAAAAAATAAAAACTACATCACGACACACACATTGACCCCCTGCAGTAAGATCAAAAATATTGTGTCGCAGGTAGTAAGCAACGATATGGCATAAACTACATAGATAAGAATGCTGTATCTAAGACCGGTAAGCGAAACGAAACGACTTACAAATAACAAAGTTCCGTCCTCACCGGGATTCGAACCCGGAACCTCCAGTGAAACAGTCGGCAAACTAAAAGGGAAATTTTGGATTTTAAGAATTCTTTATTGAGGCGAATCAGCGAAACGAGTCATGTTCCTAGTTTACTGCACGCAATCCGGCGTTTGTATGTACAATGTATGTATAAATGTTCGCCCGACGATAACTCGAGTATCGTCGAACGGATCGTCGTCGAAATTTCGATGGCCGCTACCGTAGGCAAAAAAAAAATTAAAGTTTTAATTTGAGCCAAATCAGTCCAGGGGTTCCTAAGATATAGGGGGGTGCAAGTTCATAGTTCCGAGCGAACAACTAGAAGGTTTTGACAGTTATCAATATAGGGGCGTGGTGTGTAAATAAGTGTTAACTCACCGGCATATGTAGTTGCTCTGCCGTGAGTAAGGCTCGATGGGCACGAGCGCGGAGAAGTGGCCGCGCGTGTAGCCCAGGCACAGCGGCGACTTGGAACAGAACTCCGGCTCCCACAACACGGGCAGGTATATACCTAAGTTATATACATAAACATCAACTCACGCAGTAATTAATCCCTCGAGAGGCGGAGGTGTTACACACCGCATTGTTGTCGAGTCGCAGTGTTACAGGTTGCGAATCTGTCTCCACTATCCGGGCACAATGAAAAACATGGCAGCTACAGCAACCCAAGACTCGAACCCTGGATCTGTCGGTTCGGTTCTTTCGATACGTTATATGCGTACACATTGATTTAAAAACTACCTGCAGGTTGTTAACGTCAAGACATTCAATCAAATGTTTCGTTAAAGCATAGTGATTGTTCAAGAGTTATACCTCTAGTAATAAATAGTTTGAAACCAAGAACTCATTTTGAAACGTTCTAATGTGACTATAATTTAAACTTAAAATTCATCTTTCAATTTTACTGTATATATTAAAAACATCTGGTTAGATTTTTGTGATTGATTGTGTGTATTTACAATATATTACAATATCCTCAGATCAAAAATATAAGCTTGCCTACTGTAAATTTTAATTTTGTCCTTCAACTTGTAATCTTTCTTCAAACATGAATTTTTATTGTAACCAAATGTTTGAAAGAGGTTCAGAGGCAAAGTATACGAGTCTGTCTTAATTTAAAACAATGTAACCTAAATTTTTGGCACATATTTTTAAATTATTATTGCCGTAAGCTAATGGATGCGTGTCCGTGAGCGACGTGTACGTGCTACGTTACCTTGGAACCGTGCGTATCCGAGCGGCTCCCCGCGGAACGAATGCACGACGTTGACTCCGTACACTATGATGGGCCGACGCATCACGTGCGCCAGCACGAACACGTGGATCTATGCACACCAATCACTATTATTCAGGCAGTCAATAAACAATTGTAGTTCCAACGAAAGTGATTGTAGTTACAAAGACAAAATAACCTTATCATGATCAATATACTTAACACATCAACAGAGTCCCTTGGGATTTTTTTAAATTAAATCATAATCATTTATCAGATTTTTATTGAAATAGTTGATTTAACAAATTTGGATGTACAAATATTGTTATTTATATTATTATTATTATTCCAAAAATATCGTTTAGATATGTCACAATATAATTTTTAGATACCTACGTCAAAAAAAATAATCAAAATATCAAATTAAGAGTAATATTAAATATTATATTAGTGTATTTTGTAATTAAATGAGTTTTGAAATATTTTTATTTTCTTTGTTGACATATTTAATGTTTAGCTTTTACTTTCGCCCGAAACACAGGTTATCCTAGTTCGGGCATAGTTTATTTATAATATCTTTATTAAAAGTGTTTTGTTCATGTTTTGAGTTATTAGAATGGCGGCCGCAGTGAGGCGGGACCACTCGGCGCGGCGCTGTGTGTGTGTGTGTGTGCAGTGTATGTACCTGGTGCAGCGCAGTGCCAGGGCGCGTGGCGGCCGCAGTGAGGCGGGACCACTCGGCGCGGCGCTGTGTGTGTGTGTGTGTGCAGTGTATGTACCTGGTGCAGCGCAGTGCCAGGGCGCGTGGCGGCCGCAGTGAGGCGGGACCACTCGGCGCGGCGCTGTGTGTGTGTGTGTGTGTGCAGTGTATGTACCTGGTGCAGCGCAGTGCCAGGGCGCGTGGCGGCCGCAGTGAGGCGGGACCACTCGGCGCGGCGCTGTGTGTGTGTGTGTGTGCAGTGTATGTACCTGGTGCAGCGCAGTGCCAGGGCGCGTGGCGGCCGCAGTGAGGCGGGACCACTCGGCGCGGCGCTGTGTGTGTGTGTGTGTGCAGTGTATGTACCTGGTGCAGCGCAGTGCCAGGGCGCGTGGCGGCCGCAGTGAGGCGGGACCACTCGGCGCGGCGCTGTGTGTGTGTGTGTGTGCAGTGTATGTACCTGGTGCAGCGCAGTGCCAGGGCGCGTGGCGGCCGCAGTGAGGCGGGACCACTCGGCGCGGCGCTGTGTGTGTGTGTGTGTGCAGTGTATGTACCTGGTGCAGCGCAGTGCCAGGGCGCGTGGCGGCCGCAGTGAGGCGGGACCACTCGGCGCGGCGCTGTGTGTGTGTGTGTGTGTGCAGTGTATGTACCTGGTGCAGCGCAGTGCCAGGGCGCGTGGCGGCCGCAGTGAGGCGGGACCACTCGGCGCGGCGCTGTCCGTCCTCAGCGCTGTACTGCAGCAGCGCCGCCTGCCACTCCTCCCACGCCGCCCAGCGCGGGTACAGACTACAACACGTTACTCCTTAAGTCTGACTTGAACTTCTTAGTAACCTACCATAACTTACTTTAGACTTGTTTCATTCAAAGATACGAACAGTTATAAAACACATTTAGACGCTTTGTTAATAATTTCCTAAAAAGCCAGTGTTTAAACATGATTTAAGTGGTAAAGTGATAGTATACGTGTGTGTGTGTATGTATGTGTGTAGGTCACCTGCGCTGTGCGTGCACGAGCGTGTCGGCGAGCGCGGCGCGCAGCAGGTTGTTGCGGTCGAACACGCCGTACGCCGCCTGGCACACGGCGTCCGGCAAGCAGTCGCCGGCCGAGCGGTTCCACAGCGCGTGCAGCCGCGACCCTGGCGCACAAACACCGCCATTGCAACACACTCAGACGAATCCTCGCTTTCCACGGAAAAATCCTTCATTTACACACACTAACTTACGAAATCCCTCTTCTCTTTAAAAAATGACGATGACATATACAATTTTACTGCTATAAATTCATTCAATTTGTTTCTACTTCATCACAACTCACATCTAAAATGGTCACGGATCGTTCGTTTTCAAAGGAGCTTCTTCCCATGAAAGCCCAAACAGTGGAACGAACTCCCCGCTATAGTTTTCCCTTGTCACTTCGGCATGGGGTGATTCAAAACAGGTGTTTATAGGTTTTAACAGGGTGCGTCATGCCCCTGGTATTGCAAACGTCCAATGGCTACGGTAACTATTTACCACCAGGCGGGCCGTAAACTTTGCCACCTTATTGGTAAAAAGGTAGATACGTGTGACTCACCCCTGTGCAGCGTGAGGTCATGGCTCCAATTAATGAGATGGGGATCTCCTTCCAGCGTGTCCTGCGCGTCTCGGTCCAGTAGCTCGGAGAACAAGAGCTCCTGTGCGCCCAGCGGTAACTCTTCCACCTCTACACATACACACACATTATTAAACCTCTGTATTGTATTCACACACATACACAAACTGTTGCTGTACCAATAAATTGTGTTACTAGGTATATTTTTCCTGAAACTGAATATTGTTTTATGTTAATTAAGACATGTTTCACCTGCGGGTATACAGAAGGTCGCAAACTCGGAGATGTAGTTAGCCGGGAAGGATCCCTTGCTGCGACGCATGCAGCTCGCGATGTGGCGGCGTATCGCCACGCCTAGCTCCGGCGCTGGCAAACAAACACATCTCTCCATAAAAATTGCCTCTAGATACACTTTATACATCACCCGAAAAATACTTTTTGCCATAAAAGCCGGACCTAAACGCGTCAATTATACGAATATTCTTTAGACAAAAATCACTTAAAACTTAAAAAAATATGTCCTGGTTAATGAAAATGGAAAGCAAGGAACGGATAACCAAAATTTTTTATCGTCACATCGTAGTTTATTGTTTGAAAATAAGGGTAAGTAAGTAGTACTTACAGACGTAGGATGGCGATCTCTTGAGTCCCGTTCCCCCGCCAGATATCCGCGACAGCAACATCGATAAAATGTCCTGCCGTTGAAACCTGTCAAATAAACGGTATAGTATTAAAATTGCAGTTTTAATATTAGAGGTTAGCAAACACAAACTTTCACGTGACCTTCCCCGCATTGGTCTTATACAACGCAGTGCCAGCTCGTGGGGCGCCAGCTGTACTGACTGTAGCACGCACTCACAGTACGTACCTGATGGCGAGGTGCACGAGCGTGTGGCCGGCGTCGAAGGCGGAGGGCCGCGCCAGCAGTGCCAGCTCGTGGGGCGCCAGCTGTACTGACTGTAGCACGCACTCACAGTACGTACCTGATGGCGAGGTGCACGAGCGTGTGGCCGGCGTCGAAGGCGGAGGGCCGCGCCAGCAGTGCCAGCTCGTGGGGCGCCAGCTGTACTGACTGTAGCACGCACTCACAGTACGTACCTGATGGCGAGGTGCACGAGCGTGTGGCCGGCGTCGAAGGCGGAGGGCCGCGCCAGCAGTGCCAGCTCGTGGGGCGCCAGCTGTACTGACTGTAGCACGCACTCACAGTACGTACCTGATGGCGAGGTGCACGAGCGTGTGGCCGGCGTCGAAGGCGGAGGGCCGCGCCAGCAGTGCCAGCTCGTGGGGCGCCAGCTGTACTGACTGTAGCACGCACTCACAGTACGTACCTGATGGCGAGGTGCACGAGCGTGTGGCCGGCGTCGAAGGCGGAGGGCCGCGCCAGCAGTGCCAGCTCGTGGGGCGCCAGCTGTACTGACTGTAGCACGCACTCACAGTACGTACCTGATGGCGAGGTGCACGAGCGTGTGGCCGGCGTCGAAGGCGGAGGGCCGCGCCAGCAGTGCCAGCTCGTGGGGCGCCAGCTGTACTGACTGTAGCACGCACTCACAGTACGTACCTGATGGCGAGGTGCACGAGCGTGTGGCCGGCGTCGAAGGCGGAGGGCCGCGCCAGCAGTGCCAGCTCGTGGGGCGCCAGCTGTACTGACTGTAGCACGCACTCACAGTACGTACCTGATGGCGAGGTGCACGAGCGTGTGGCCGGCGTCGAAGGCGGAGGGCCGCGCCAGCAGTGCCAGCTCGTGGGGCGCCAGCTGTACTGACTGTAGCACGCACTCACAGTACGTACCTGATGGCGAGGTGCACGAGCGTGTGGCCGGCGTCGAAGGCGGAGGGCCGCGCCAGCAGTGCCAGCTCGTGGGGCGCCAGCTGTACTGACTGTAGCACGCACTCACAGTACGTACCTGATGGCGAGGTGCACGAGCGTGTGGCCGGCGTCGAAGGCGGAGGGCCGCGCCAGCAGTGCCAGCTCGTGGGGCGCCAGCTGTACTGACTGTAGCACGCACTCACAGTACGTACCTGATGGCGAGGTGCACGAGCGTGTGGCCGGCGTCGAAGGCGGAGGGCCGCGCCAGCAGTGCCAGCTCGTGGGGCGCCAGCTGTACTGACTGTAGCACGCACTCACAGTACGTACCTGATGGCGAGGTGCACGAGCGTGTGGCCGGCGTCGAAGGCGGAGGGCCGCGCCAGCAGTGCCAGCTCGTGGGGCGCCAGCTGTACTGACTGTAGCACGCACTCACAGTACGTACCTGATGGCGAGGTGCACGAGCGTGTGGCCGGCGTCGAAGGCGGAGGGCCGCGCCAGCAGTGCCAGCTCGTGGGGCGCCAGCTGTACTGACTGTAGCACGCACTCACAGTACGTACCTGATGGCGAGGTGCACGAGCGTGTGGCCGGCGTCGAAGGCGGAGGGCCGCGCCAGCAGTGCCAGCTCGTGGGGCGCCAGGGCTCTCGCGGCGGACCCCCCGGCGCGCAGGTAGCGCCGCACCGCGCCGCGCCGCCCCTCCACCACGCCTGCGACACACAGCCAGCCGGCTCAACGAGCGACAGTCGGAAAAGACCTTCCTTAGAAGCCTAAGAGTCTAGCTTAGGCTTACATGGAAGCGAGGTTGATACCGTCCATCGCAATAAAGTGCCACTTCGATCAACGAGTACCGTCTGGCGTTTTATAGCAAGTTATAACATATTCCCACCAATCACTTATATTCCAGTCATCGGTTACATTACACATAAACTCATTCCGTATTCTCTCGAGAGGGGATGGAAGATGGGTTACACCACCGCATTTGGTAGGTATTTAAATTTGCGATTTATTCTAAACAAATATTTTGACATGTAATGTAAGAAATTGTGCTTTGTTAAAAAACTGTTTTGAGCCGCCATTTTTCCAAGATGGCAGCGGGAGCGGCGCAAATACGAGATGCCAATGTTCAAATTGGGAAAAAGAACCTCAAAAATTAATAATGGTGCCTTTTGGACCACCAAATAAACGGGGAATAATTTTAAAAAATAACCAATGGCGGGAGATTCAACAAACGTTCCTACACTAATTGAATATTAAACTTTGATATTGAGGTTATTAGTAGATCTACAACTACAATGATTGTCCAACGTTAACGTATTCGTGACGAGACAAACGCCATCTCCCGTGAAAGGAGATTGAACAATCATCAATAGCCTTTTCCAACATTCAACACAATAAAGAAACACTATTAATCTTCAATTTTAACCGACCTAAGTGCGGGTTTAGGTCATGCAGTGCTATAAAATAATTGCCGAGTAGTTACTTGAAATATATCCAACTATGTTGGGACAATTTTTATAACGCTTAAACTCACAATGAAATCCTATTCAGTTTTTTATTAAAATTTAACCCTGAACCATAAGCAAAAAACTTATTTTAATGTATATAACCTTGGCATAATTTCCAGTTTTCGTAAATTTTTTCAACCCTGACTCAGTTGTTTGACGAAAATTTAAACCGTACGTATTTTAAAATTTTATTCCAGTAATATTATTCAAATTCAAAATACTTTATTAGCAAATATGTGTTAATTAGATGATCGGATGAAAAATATAATATCAACAATATTTCGTCTGTAAGGCATCCAAATTTTAAAGTGGTTAAGTGTGATTCGGACTCACACGTGGAAGGTTCCGTACCATATCGTACGTAAATCATTTTAATTTTTTAATACTTTAGTAAATTCTATAAAAACAAGCAAAAATTTTCGAATAACAGATCCTTAAAATTATATAATTTATTTATATTTTTAATATTTGTTGTTACAACGGGAACAAAAAAAAAATGTGTAAAACTTTAAGAGTCTAGCTTTTATGGTTCATGACATACAGCCCGCAGATTGACGGACGTACAGCAGAGGCTTAGTAACAGGCTCCCGTTTTCACCCTTTGACTATGAAACTCTTAAACGTGATCACTCATTTATCACATTTCTTCTCAAAGTGTTCTTAATCTATTTCAGCGATTAATTATTTCAAGTTTTGTTCACATATGGATGATCTAAGCAAGAGAATAAATAAAATTTAAATATAGGGTATCTTTTTGGGGGAAAATAATATAATTAATAATGAAATGGGCTTGTAGTGAGGATCTCAATAGTATATTAACTATAAATGTATTAGATTTAAGTATCATAGTGTTTTAGGTTCATTATCTGTTAAACTGTGATATTGTTTTAATAAAAATAAAATAAAAAGTATCATTTTTAAAATCTGCAAGAACTCGTGATTTTGTAATTATATATAAATTGTAAATATTTTATTCCACATTGCTACATATATTTTGTAGCCCCATCTCGCTTCATTGTAAATTATTTTTTAAATATAGTGTTTGCTCGTTATTGGCTGTATGACGAGACGCTCTTTGCCGCTTGTGGTTTTAGAAGCGTTTACGTCAATCTACAGCGTCCGGCGGAGGCAACAAAAGCCGGCTGCGCAGGAGTGTTGGTCATTTTCGGCGTCGTAACTACTACGGCGACTAACACTTATTTAAGTTATATTTTTGTTTAAATGTGGCAGCATTAAATAAAGTGTGGAAACCCACCTAGACTTTCCTTTTTAGTAACAACATGTATGTGTTTTTGCGAGTGTATTATTTGTGAATCGTGTCGTTTGAAATCTGTTCTGGTTTTGGTCTCTCTTGACAATCTATATTGACATACTTTTTTTTAATTAAGTATTGGCTACGTAATTAATTATTATTATTTCAGACACAATAAAATGGTTTATGAATAAATTGATTTGTAAATTGAACATTAATTGTTTGTGTGTATTAGTGACGATTTTTATCAAACAAATTTAAATACACACTATGTGTACTGTGTGTGTCTCTACGTGTATGTGTGTGTGTGTGTGTGTCTTTACTGACCTAAGCACGCCTGCAGCCACAGCCAGTCGTGGTTGTTTCGTCTACGTGACTTGCTATCCACATCCGCAGCAACACTCTCTATCCGCTCTGGACAAACACATCATATTGTTAGAGATTGAAGACGAAGCTGAGGTACACCGGTGACGTCACCAGCCCTACCACCGCCGGTCGTGCATAAATACGATCGCAAAGGGCCTCCAGGGATGGACTTTGCTTCGAGACATCATGCGGAACGGACGTGCTGCCTGCTCAATATAAACCTACTTTTTTTGTTCTCTATTGATTGTCTTTGTATTGATCATTACCTAATAAAATTAGCATCGTTTGCATTATTTTTTGTATTAAACCACTTCTGATTCCTAACAATATATACTACAAACATTTCAACTTTAAAACAAGTTAATACCAAGCGTTAGTATTATAAACAGGGAAGCCTATTTATTTATTTTATTCTTTTAACAAAAAATAATTATATTTTAAGTTTTCAAAACACCCGCCGCTTTGTCCCACCACTGCAATGATATTGCTCGTGGTCGGGGCCCCCTCCCGGGCCTCCCTTACCGCTATGTCACCCTGATGCGCCACTGAGTATTCTCATCGTCTTATACATAATACCATATGATAGCTTAATACCAGCGACATTAAACATTGTTAACGAATCAATGTGTTTGTTGTAATGCATTTGGTTATTATTATTATTTAATATTACGTACCTGTGTGAGTGTTGTCAGGTATATCGTTAGTGGTGGCTCCACACATGGCGCACTTCTGAGATTTCGGCCAGTTCTCGTATGTGCATGTCTATAGCAAAAACAACAAATAATTTAAAAAATGTTAACAAAGAATTATTAGTATTATATGAAACTAAAAATATGACTTAAACTGACCTAAGGCTAATCTAAGATTTTTTAAGAGCACACACACACACACTAAATAGCTTCCTGACTCACATTTCAGTTTCGCTTAATATTATTTATTATTTCATAGCATTTGCGTGATTTTATAATTATAAATAAAATTAATGTATGTGTTAAATAATGTTATAAACGATCCATGTGCCAAATTTCATCCAAATATCTTCAGCCGTTTCTGCGTGATTGAGTAACAAACTCCTAAACATCAAAAAGTTTGTATGATTGTCTTTTTTCTATCTTTTTTTAGGATGCTATTTATCTCTTTTTTTCTCCTTATCAAGACTCATTTAAAGTAATTGTGTGGAGGTTGTAGTATATGGTCAATTTAGTGTGTGTGTGTGTATACTTACAGGACAGGACCACTTGGCGGTTTCGGAGGCGGAGGCCGAGCCCGGGGGTGACGACATGCGCAGTGGACGCACGCGCTCCGCTTCTGTGGGTAATACACACACATACACATTACATATTCATGGACCGTTTCCATTGCAATCTCCGCTTTGCTTGGAGGGAAGTTTGAAACCGGTTTCTTACTATCTCCTATTTCTTCTGATTAAGTTCGTTGCGGGTCCAAAGAGAGCCGTTAGGGTGTCCGGGCACAGCCTGTTCGTCATTGCACAGCTGCATTATTCGTTGATTATTCGATCAAAGGACGCTACTGTTGATCCTGGTGAACAGGAGATGCAGTGGTGGGACAGAGTGGAGGGTGTGCCCCGATTACATATTCATACATACCTTACTATATACTCATAACACTACTACTACTTATATTTTTCTCATTTGACGATTATAAAAAACTTTGTTAAATAATACAATTTTAAACATAAATTGAATAGAAAGAAAAATGATTAATTTTTTTTTTAATAAATTAAATACAATGTTTGAATTGTCTACCTCATTTTAGTACCTAAATTCGTTGTTTGTCACAAAAATAAACTACTTTTGTGCGAAAATATTAATAAATTGACAAGAAGTTTTTATTTTGCATATTTAACTTTCTTCCACAAATTAGTACTGTACATGACATGAATTCTGTTCAAATAACAAGTAACTCATTTAAAAAGTTATGTTTTGACTCACCCGCTACGTCAGGTGGAGGCAGAGCGCTGGCTCCATCTTGCAGCTTGAATATATCCTCATTCAGGCAAGGCTTCGGTGAACGGCACATTGTACACTGGAAACCAGTCATTAAAAAAGGTTTTACTTGATAGTTAAACCCGCCGGACAGTGGACGCTCTGCGTGTCCAATATAATAATGATTTCAGGATGCTATTGCGGCTGCCTCGATTCTGTAGCGCTTCAGGGATGTTTGCGGAGGCGCACACCGACGGCTTTGACGCCATTAGAAGAAAACAAGTTGCCTCCCTGCGCCAGCGTGTTTGGGGCAGTAGCAATAGCATCCTGCAGATTATATCAAATCGTCTTGACTGCCCGTTGCAACATAATTGGATTAAAAAATTGAATCTAGGTTATGAGATTTTTTTTTATAGATAATTTTGAATTTTAGTTTTAATCTTTATTTGATTTTATGTAATTTTTATATTTTTTATTAATCTCTATTGTCTTATAAATGTGTAACTGTTGTGTAATTAATTAAATATGTTATAAATTGAATTGATTTGAATTAAAATGTGTAGAATTAAGTTTAATGTATATGGATGACATGACTGTCGGGTCTGACTTAGATTTTCAACATGCATTTATTCATTATTTTTTTTTTAAGTAAATATATGAATCGTATTTTTTTGTCCTATAATACCCATTTAATGAACAAAGCAAAGTAAAACTTTAGTCTATCTGTCCATCTGACACTGCAAAGTTTCTCTGTATTTAATTAACCAATTAAATTGATGTCCCATTCGGCTGTCTCAAAATAAAACAATATATGTTATTTTAAAAATTTGCTTGACAATTAGTTAGTAACTAAAATTTTTGGAACCGGTGGTTGAGTCATTTTAAGAAAAAAATTAATTCATTCCACAATTGTAAGTACTTTTTCTTAATTTAATAGAATAAAGTTATTTTGATTTTGATTATATAATATTGCTTACCTTTCTGGACAAGGGGAAGTTTTCATACGTGCAAATGTCACAGGTCCATTTGTCGGAGTCAGATGGTGGCACTGAACTTGCTGTCATCTAATAAAACATTAATAAATCACTGAGTGACTAGAACTCAAACACAAACTAAATAGTGTGTTCGTGTACATGCAGATAGCATGGAGCTTAAATCATTATAAGTAGTCAGGATTACGGCTTCCAATCCCTGTATCCCAGGATCACACACAATTTTTCTGATCCTGCGAGTGTTGGATTATGAATGCAGGATCCATTTTCACCAAATACACCATACTCCACCATAAAAAGAATGAATCATGAATATAAGGTTATATAGTTAAAAATGTAACATCAAATATAGAAAGTATTTTTCTACTGCTGGCTATTTTAATTCTTAAAAGGCAGCAGTTTAGCATATGTCTTTAGACATGTAATTTTAAAATGGATACTGACGAATACTACAATATTGAAATTATTATATGCATTAATTTAAAAATCTAAAAACCCACATTTTATATATCCTAAAAATGAGAAAATAACCCTATGGGACTGAAACAGAAAACTGAGTGGCCCCCTCAGTGTGTTTTTAGATTTTTTAAATCTATTAATTAATTTATTATTTTTTTATTTGTTGTTTGTCTGTTTGCCAAATTTTATCAAAATCGGTCTAGCCGTTTTTATAGTTGTAAATTGCATTGTCATCGGGTTTGAAGCTACCCTTTCAGCCTGCTAGCTTATCGGAAGTGCCTCAAAATTGAATTGCAAAAATCCAACCGGAACAACAAACAAACAAGAAAGTGAATGTATAAAACGTGGGAAAAAAATAAATTTTGAAAAACAAAACACTTATAAAAATGCTTCTATTTTTTGTACATGAGATAATATAATAACTAATACCTAGTCAGGTCATAAATTCTGTCACATGTTTAATATAAAATAATTGAAACAAGTTTGTTCATTATGTAACCATTTATATACCAAAATGAACTTAACAAAGCATAGATTCTTATGACACTAAACTTTATTCAAAATGACCTCCGTGATTTTGAATACAGGCCTTCAATCTGCGCGGCCAGTCGTCTATCGCAGCACAAACGAGGTCCATGTCAATATCGGTGGCTGCCTTAATCAAGGATGTCTTGAGTGACTCCAAATTGGGATGAGGCTTTGAGCACGCCTTTTCCTCCAAGTGTTGCCATATCTTGTAATCTAACGGATTCAAATCTGGACTGGAGGAGGGCCAGTCTTCGTGCCGGATGAAGTCGATTTCACGCGCCGCCAGCCAGTCTTGTGTCCTCTTCGCTCTATGAGCTGGCTCCAAATCTTGTTGGAATACCCAGTGCCTGTTATTGAATATGGTATGAGAAACAGGTGCCAAAAGGTTCGTCAAGACTGTATTTTGATACACAACTGCATTCGTTTTTACACCTTTCTCACAAAAATGTACCTCTGTTAATCCCCAATAAGAAACTCCCAACCATACCATGAGCTAGGATGGAAAATGAAGTCGTTGGACACGCGGAATATGGTTGCTCGCTTCTTCACTACTGTGTGCGTACACCTTATCATTTTGTTTGTTGTAGCTCTCTTCTACAGTAAAATTTTTTTCATCTGAAAAAATAATTACCCGATATTTTTTTCCCGCGTACCGCTTCAACAAAGCATGGCATCTCTTCAGTCTCAGGTCTTTATTAGACGAGCATTCAAATGATGTCCTGTTTTTCTTCAATATGCCCAAAGCCCTAAGTCTTCATTTAACACCCCTTTCACCGTGGTTCTGCTTAATCCCATCTAAAGGGCCAAGAGTTTCTGCTTACGTTTGGGATTTCTTTGAATTTGCGCCTTCACAGCTTTTATCACTGCTGGAGTCCTAACAGACCGAGAGCGACCACTTCTTGACCTGTCATCTACACTAGAGTCTTCATTGTATCGTTTGATGGTACGATAAACAAATCTTTTGGTTATATTAACATTTTTCAGTCATTTCATGTCAAAAATTTGAATTGGCGCGTAACCGCAACGATGCAACGCAATAACTGCAACATGGTCTTCTGTAAGTGTCCACTCCATATTTAAAAATGAGTAAAATTCTAAAAAGAATACTTTTTTTTTTCATGGACAATTCTAAATTCGAATTCAATAAACTTTTTTGTGGCCAGCATTCTAAAAGAAAAGTTTTTACTGTGTGACAATACTTATGACCTGACTGTATATATTAACTCTATAAAATGCATTTTGATTTATCTCTGAATATCTTGAAATAAAACCTGAACTGGGTGATTATAATTTTTCTTGTTTTACTTTTTATAAATTCCTATGCAGAATTCCTCAAATACCAGATTGAAAGGCTGCCGGATTGGAAGCCCTAGTCATGATATACAATGACCAAAAATATTTTGTCGCCACAGGCAAAAGTACACCTTGTTTCAATAAATTTAGCTCTCATATTCCAAGACACTTTCTATATACATGACATGCAGATGGAACTACATGCTTGAGTTTGCAGTGGTGGTACTGTACTTTTCAAATCAAATAATAATATGCTTTGCATAGCATGGTTCAAAAGTATGAAGTGTAGATTTAAGAGTAATGACACACATAACAAAACAAATCAGTAATAAGACAATTATCGAAATGAATTATAAAAACTACAATAACATATCTCTCGGCTTGCCCTAATCTAAAACTCTAGGCACGCCACTGTTAATATGCTATATTACTATATTTTGATGACAAAAAATATTAGTAAGGATTTTTCTTCATTTTAATTCAACTTAAAATTTTGCATGCTTGTTACAAGTGAAATATGTAGAACTACCTATAAAAATTTACATTCCTATTTTGTGCAAATAAATTATTCTTATTCATATAAGATGCTTTAGTGTATTTAATTTGGAATAAAGGAAAGTCAGTTTTAAAATTATTAAATAAAGTTGAAAATTACTTGTTTAGGATAAATATGCTATGCTATAAAACCTGGTTGTGAGCGCAGGCTTCAATCTCACATAAATATAAACTTAATTTACTTGCTTACCTAAGAATGTCAATATATTTTGACATTTCTTAATGTCTACATTCTATTATAAAATTTTAACAATCACAGTTTTACTGCACAACTCCAATTTCTGATATCTAGTAGGAATGTGGAAATAATAGCAGTAAGCATACCTGTCCCAGATGTGTCTGCGAGGTGTGTGTGGAGGCATCTTGCTGCAAGTGGTCAGCTCCCTCGGCCACGGAGGAGTTGTTCCCGCCATCAGCCTGGCCGTCCTCACTCATTGTACCTCAACTCATGGACGCTGTAGTCCGCACTATCACGCACACATACTCAGCAACCTATTGTCCAATCTGTTTATACAACTGCCACTCACTGCACAAGCACTTCACTCAAAACATGCCTTAGATTCACCTGAAAACACTCATAACTTTGAAATCTACGAGGAATTTCGTAGCTTCAACGCCAAGTTAGCATGGACAGAGCTATTTTGCGACGGAACTCCTTTCACGTTTCCCAAATAAACTATTTGACATATTTGAATCCATAATATTTATAGATCACGAGAAGCTTGTCGATACGAAACTTGGCATCGCCCGTGAAAGAGTTTTGGCGTCGTTACACAACATAAAACTGCATCATGTTAAGGTCATGAACGACTATGTTCTCTCACTAGCGACTGCAATTCGTTTTACTTAGCGAAACAAAGATATTATAACCGTACAAGCTCTCTGCAAACAAAACACTGGATTCATAAAACAACGTACCTTCAGAATAGAGAAGACTGTAAAAACTAAGAATATTGCAATAATGTTTACGGTATTTTGACAAATAAATTTATGTCAGCTAAAATGAGAACAAATATGAAATAAACGAGATGGCTCGCTGCTGACAGTAAGTCAGTGATTCAATTTTGCTTATAAACTGTCAGTCAACCATCAAAAAGTAAAGTTACGTCAACTAGGAATAGTCTCTACGTATTGGTACAAAAACGTAAAGTCATAGGATCCTCCAATCTTGTTACATCAAATTTCATCAAAACCAATTTAACCCAATCAGAAATATTTAGTGCTTGTTTTTTTCTAGACAAAGACAAAAGCACTCTTAGTTACTTACAGGTATCTTTTCTGAAATATACCTTTTTAAATAGAGCGTTTGTAATCTTGTATCGAATAATCTCGACATAAGTCTAATTTATTAGTGTAAAAATTGTAATACAAAAATGATGTGGCCTGAAAACGTTAATACTAGGTTTAAGAACAAATAGAGTACATTCTAAATTTTATAGAAATTTATATACAAAAAACTAAGGTAATTTTTGAACGACACGGTAAGGGTGGCAACTTACTAAGATTATTTGTTAATCAGAGAAAATGAAACTTTAAACATTTATTTTATGCTTTTTATCAAATTTTACAGGTATATATAGTTCACTACCGGATTTATATCAGATTTCATTTTAAACCTTAATTGGTAGATTAGGACAGTGATTAGCTGTTCAACATTCTTTCACCTTGAACTCTAACTAACTAGACAACAGGGTATGTGTATTTTTGAAAGATTCCTAGTAATTATATTTACCTATTTGTAAATTACAGAATCTAGAGTTTTATATATATATCCTTTTATATAATTCTTTAAAAAAACAACTATCTACATAAATAAATAAAATTTTAATATCTGTGTATAATGTCGAAATAACAGCTTTTCACTCAATGCATGTAAAAGTTTAGACGCTGCTTATGACTAAAATGTAATTTTAATGTTTTCGTCGTTCTTTCTTTTTGTCTGTTGTTCAGTTATCTCCGAAATGGGTAAACTGATTTTAATGGAACTCTCTCTGAAGGATATCAGATATTTCATAGCATATTTAAGGCTTCTTTGATTTTTTTTAAAGAATAAGGGGTCGGTACCCAAAAACGAATCCTCTTAAACTTTATTAAAAACCATTCCAAATGTTAAATGTGAAAAATGTGTATATAAGTTAATAATGACGGGTATTAAGTTTTAGGTTTTCAAATTTTAAGGTAGCAAAACGAGGGTTAAAATTTTCTTTAGTAAATAACTAGGCACATAGTTTTTGAAAGATCTTGAAATCTAAATTTTATAAATTCGTTGTTTTGAAATTTAACATTTTTGGGGGTTAAATGGAGAATGAAATTTTGTTTACTAATATAAAAATTATAGTTTTTTAGGGTCCTAAAATTGGAAATTTGTACTTGTAATGACTACCTTTTTGCTAATATGCTACAGTTTTTTTATTTTCAGGTTTTAAGGGGACAAAAGTGAGAGCGTCATAAGATAAAACGCGTGCGCGTCTGGAAACAGCTGGTACAGTACAAACTAGCTGTCTGTTTCTGTGGCCGGCAGCGTAACAACTGGCTGCTACACAATTGGGTCGGGATGCAAATCTCTGCAGGGGTGGAACTTTGTGTTATTTAAATAAAACCTTAACCTATCTAAGAACATAATCAAAACGTTGAGTTTAAACATTTCTAGCATTTAATTTGCGTAAATTTCAAATGTCAAAACTAAGATAAATGTAGTCTAATCTAGTAGCAATAGAGCAATGGCTCATGTATGAAGGAACAAAATTTGTAAATTATAGCTTAAAGTTTCTTATTTTCTGTTTTTAATTTTTATTTATTACATGTTAAATTAAGTGACTTAATTAAAAATAAAATCTCATATTCGCACAAGTACAATTTTGGACCCGGCTTGTACTCCAAAATTAAAACTATGAATCGTCATTTTCCGGGAATAATTAAAATACCCGAATAAAATTGAACAAGTACGGTTTTGAGGATTCTTTAAGTCATACATGGCAACACTAGTTTTCGTTCTTCAGATTTTTGTGCGCCGGCATCGCACGTGAACGTGTCGCGAAAATCTCGATAAATTAGTGAAATCACCATGTCAGACGAATATTTCTATGGTAAGTTTAAATTCTGGATTTGTGATGAATTTAAAACTTAAATTATTTCCTGATTACATGTTGTACTCGCGGTTAAAATACTATAAATCTTGGCGTCAAGTCTGACACCCGGCTATTTCGCCATTTTATTTCACCACATTTATCAATTTTTATACCTTTTCCAATTGTGTCGTTAGTGAAAAGTCTTGATATTTGACCTTAAATTTGCGATTTAATTGGTTTTCTTCTATTAATAATTTTGCTTAGTAATTGCCGCCATTTTCGTGTAACTATAAAACATACTGATAGAATTGGGAATATCTTCAAATTGTGAAATGGCTCTTCTAATTAGTAACAACGTGGGTGTGTTGATCTTAATGTTGGATTATTCTATTGATTTTGTAAGTACTCATAACATTTATTGCAATTTTTATCCATTGTTGGTGCAAGGGCGCGGAATTCAAACGTGTAGCGTCCAAGCGTCTTGCCATGACAGTTCGCATTTCTCGGAATTATTAAGAATTGGAAGTTGTTAGAGGTGTAATCACTAAGTTTATTTATAATGTTTTAGAACATAATAATTCGTGGGAGAGATGTGAGTTTGAGGTTATGTTTGTGGTATAGAGATATGAAGGATGACCGTGAGGTTTGTTGGTTGCAGGTGTCACGCTATCGTCGTCACATCAGTCGGAGACATGGGACCCCGAGGCGAAGGCGGAATACCCTCGCTCCAACAAGTTGCTGATCCGCCAGGCGCTGCTCGGGCCTGACGCCAAGGCCGACGAACTCAATGTAGTGCAAGTATGTACCGCTTTACATGCAAATTGTGACTCATTCCGAAACTATTGTTCATTTGGTATCTTCAATCACTTCTAGTATTATTTACAATTATTACTAAGCTGGGTTAAGGTGCTTTTTCAATTTAAGTGATAGTTTTAGATGAGCTTTACAAATTATTAAACTTTAGAATTAACCATACATAAAGTTGCATGTTAAATTGTTATTAGTAACCAACGTTATTTTAAGCATATTATGTTAAAGATTCCCTTGCAATTTCAGGTAGAGACAATGTCCCTGCAGGATTCTGTGAAGATCCCTGTAGCAGTACTGAAAGTAGGAGAGAACAGACATGCCCGACTCGACATTGAGTTCCCAGATGCTCCAGTCACATTCACACTAGTCCAGGTTCATATTCAAGATTTATTTGTACAGTTTTTTTAGAAGTACCCATCTACCTAGGTAGCTTTATTTGACTTGTTATATAGTTTTAAGTGTTATACAGATCTATATCACTTGATTATATTTCAAAATAAAACAAGAACTTATACTCTTGCCATTAAATATTAAATCTGTCTTAATCTAGATCATTGTTTAGGAGATAATTTTGTATATTGGCAGTTGGTTATAACTTTGTCTGCAAAGAACTCACATTTTTGAAATTTTATGACAAAATATAATTTAAGACCACCTTGAAAGATCATTCAAAACATTTGTAAAATAATTTATGGAATTGGAATTTCAAAGATCTACATACAAACAAACTTGGCTTTATAATGGTGTGGAAAAAGTTAGTTAAGAATAGACCATGGTGAAGCACTGTTATAGGTATCTAATGATGATAAAACTAAACCATTACCTAGTGTAATTTGATGGGTGTGTATTGTCGTTTTGATAGTACACTGCTCACTTGTGATTCTTTCGAGGCATTTGTCTGATTAAAAACAAAATATTACTTACACTAAGTAATTATAAGTAAAGAATTAACATAGACACATGTTGCAGGGTTCAGGGCCAGTACATTTGATTGGTCAGCACTTACTCGGTGCTCTGGTGGAGGAGTTTGAGGACATGGAGGAGATGGAGGAGGAGATGCTGGATGAAGAGGAGGGGGATGACTCTCAGTTCAAGGTATAGCCTCATATAAACATTAAGTATACATTCTACATAGGGGTCTCAGTCAAGTTTATTTGGCCCAAGCTGTTAAGTTTAAGCACTCTAGTCTAAGAAGTCTAGTTCTAGTCTAAGAGTTAGTGTTGGGAGTCTCTAGTCGATTAGTAGACTGTCTGATGACTTGACATTGCAGTCAAGATTTTAAGCTTTAGAGAAAAATAAAGTACTGATTTTAATTACAATGTCAGCTTAGTTCCTGCCTACTACTATCTCACAAAACACTTTCTCTGTTTTGCTGTGGTGATGAAGAGTATTTGTATATGAAACAATGTATCTATAAATTGTTGTTGAAGCAGATTGGTAAATTTACAGGAAGATGAGAATAAAAGGAAACCATCTGGTGGCAAACGCAAGACGAATGAGGTACTGAAAACCTTCAACTAATAAATAGAATGCTCCATAGTGTCAGAGGGAAAAGGACAGGAGGCCCTGGTTTCCATGATACTTGTGTTACAGATGATATACACACTGTTAATGTGGCATTACTGACATTCAATACATTTTTACTGCTTCATTTAAAATATCAGCTGTAACATTATCCAAATTTATTCTATATCCATGTATTTTATAAATTGAAAGCATTCTATGACTGAAATTTGGGCCCATAAAACCTGGTACCAAAAATGTGCCATTCAAAATTGATTTGTTGAAATTAATGTGATACATTGGCTGTTGGTTTTCTGTACTCATTCTGTGTCCCTTTACCTTCTGATTGCTTTGATGTTGTAGTAGATCTCCGTCTATATAATACCTTCGCGCGATTGTTTGCTTGCTGCAGTTAAAGAAAAATATCAAATATACATAACTCGCTGCATGTCTCTCAGGTTTTGATACATACTAATTTGTAGATTTAGAATTGGAGCCACAAATTGGCCAACAGTATAGACAAAACCTGCTTTACTGTGTGTGTCACTACTTGGCAACATCAATATCGGTAACTGAGACTGTAGGTAGACCAATGCACATATAATATAGAGTTTGAAACAAAAGGGATTTATAACCTGAATGATATTTTCCAGGATGAAGACGACGAGGAAGGCGAGCCTAAGGGCAAGAAGGCGAAAATGTCAAACAACGCCAAAGGCAAAGCCCAATCGCCCAAGAAGAACGCAAAGAAGTGAAGCGACCGCCTGCAACGCCCTCCACCGCGCCTGCACTATCACATGTTTAGGTACATCGGTACCTGAATAGGACAAGCTGCGTGCGAGGAACTTGGACTTGGTGGGGGGGCGTGTCTCCTAGTTGTAACTGCATAGTGTGGTAATTCATCCTAGGTTATTAGCGTTGTATCGAGTGAGTGCGGATGTATGAATGGAACTGCCGGCCCTTTGGAGGCCTCAGTGTGACAAGCCACAGATTTATTTTTTCTATTACTAAATTTTTTCATTCCTTACTGTGGTATAGCATTATTGATGTCGAATTATTGTTAAGTCCTAAATCCATACAAATGTATTTTTAAGTTAAGACGTAAGCGTAAGCATTATCGGTGTACTATTGAGACATTGATCTTTTGTATTGTAGCCGCCGGTCGACTTATTATTGAATTTCGCTAATTTCTCATTTTCAAAATGAAAACTGATAATCTTTTATAGTTTGTACATATAAAAACATAAGAACGGTAACAATAAATAAAACCATTTCTAAACTTATTAATGATTTTGATTTCTTAATAGGTACCCTATTTATAACTAAATGAATATATCAATGGTATTGCCTCTCGAGCATTGCTCGTAAAATTCTGTTCCTCTCCTTTTGGACATCAATTGAATCCTCCATAACTTTGACTAGTTTATTGAATTTTCTATCACCATCCTGCCTGTCCTGCACATCCTTGACAACTCTTTTGATCTCCGACAGTGTAATAGATCCAGATTTATTCAGCACCGTATAAGGTTCTGTTGATTCACCAAATATTTTTTGGAGATGTGCAAAGTATGGCCACTTGTTGCAAGACCCTGTCTCCCGCTTCCTTTCCACCAGTCTCATGTATGTCTGCTTCAGGTTCCTAAACTTTTTATCACACTCTTCTGGGCTTAATTGTAGTTTGGAACCAATGATCCTCCAAAGAGGCCTCTTCTTTACCAATGGGTCTTTGAACTTGTCCAAGTTTTCAATATAGAAATTAAGCAGTTGTTCAATATAATCATCCTCTTGTGACCGGTAGACAGGCCGGAGTACACCAGTGTCATCTCTTAAGTAACACACGGGACTGTTGAATATTGTGTCCATGTCTCGGTAATACCTCCATTGAGTCTTGCCTCTACCTGACTCCAATGACATCTTTAGTTTCAGATAGGTCTGTTTTAAATTTCTAAACTTTCTATCACAGTTCTGTGGGCTCTCACCAACTACGGCTGATATTTCTTTCCAAAGTTCTTTCTTCAAGAATTTAGGATTTTTAAACTTGTAAGCTTGCTGGGAATAAGCATCAATAAGACTTTTAATCTTGTCTCTGTTCCAGCGAGGTAGTTGTGGGTTGAAGTTGAGGAATATTCTCTCTAAATACTGATGGTATGGCCATTTTACTTGTTTCCCTCTTTCCTTGCTTTTCTGTAAGTTGGTAAAATAGGTTCTCTTTAAGTTTTTGAACTTATGATAGCAGTTGTATTGGGTCATGCCAACTTGTAATGCAATGTCCTTCCAAATATCCTTCTGCAAGCAATCAGGATCCCTGAATCTGTGTATGTTGGCGATGTATAAACTGAGCAGTTTCCTAACCTTTCCGTCATCCCAGAGCTCCAGCAGTGACGCCGGCAAAGACTTGCAGTCAACAAACACTTCATCACACAGATTGAAGTGGACCCACTTGATGTCTTTGCCCATCTTCTTCTTGCTCAACAGCCTTAGGTAAGTTCGTTTGAGATTTTTATATTTCTTACTGCATTCCTCGGGAGTAGTGCCTACATACGACGCTATTTCATTGCACAGAGCTTTGTCTTTGGTGATGTTCTGGATTCTGTTTTCTAAGCACAGTCTCAGTAGGAGTTTTACCTTATTTCTATCCCAAAAGTTATCATCCGGCCGGCTTCTCGTAGTGACGGGTTCACAGTTTTCTACCACTTCCTCTTGTATCGCGACTGGAGGTGTGTTTATTTGAATATATCTATCACTAGAATCAACGACGAACTTTGCTTCCTGCACCACTGGAAAAAATGTATATAAGGTTTACTTAATTTCAAGTTTTAATTATATACTGAAAATAAGTCTGATATAAAATAAAATAGGTACCTGTTGGGTTTTGAATAGTGATGTTATTGCTACTGAATATAACATTGCTTTGGTCTTCACGTAACACAAACCAATATCCTTGATTTTGTGGCAACTGCTGTGGATTTACTTCCATGGTTTATATGAGAAGTAAATTAGTTTGATATCGTTTATTTCATTATCTTAAAAAAAATTCTTCTAAGTTCTCAAGTACTTTCCAAAAGTTTTAAATTTGAAAATCAGATACCGAGATACAAAAGCGCTTTCAAGCAATTTACTATCACTTTATCAAACAAAATGGCGATACGCCATTTTGATTGATGATTGATTGATTTATTTAAACAAAAACAAAAATTGTTTGGGGATATCTTTGTTCCTAAAAATGTAAACATGCATCATATTCGGCAAAAACCTGTTTCAATTATTCATTTCTTATTTCTTGTCTTGATCTATATTAAACTAGTTTCGTTTTACTTATCTATTTCTTAGGTAGTCTGTGCTTACCACTCACAGCGCACTAAGTGTTAAAATGCTATTAGTGTTTTTAACCAGTAAATATCTAAAATACAAGTGTGGAGAAAGTGAAATAAGACTATTTGGCTGCGGTTTCCGTCATCTCCCAAGTAAGTCCTTAGAGCCTACAGTAACCGTACTAACATGTTACCGTAGGCAGATTCATCATTTTCATTGTTCATCTTATCATCTTTATTTCATTTATCATCTTCAAGAATGAAGAAATTATAATTACTGATGATTAGACAGTATGGTACTAAAAACAATGCCGTTAAAAAAATACATTAAAAAAAGCGCGCTAAGCTTCACGGCTTTATCTGAAATGTCATAATTTTGATTTGACATGCACCTATTGTAGCCAACATGACTGATTTCGGTAGGTTAGGTAGGTACTTTTGACCAAAATCGAACATTGTTACTCTGCAAGGGAAGTGGCCAAAAATATATTATGTGTAGTATTATATAATACGTAACGTCATCACAAAGATTTAGACATAACTAAAAGTTGGAAATATTGTTCAGTACCTTTAAACGGGAAAATAAAATTTAAATTAAAACAAACTGATAATTGTGAAGCAAGCGGTAAAGACGATGGTAACACTAGTTCTAATATAGTATGGGTAGTGCAAAAAATAAATACTGATTCTTTGTTTAACTTTATATATTCTCAGTTATTTTTTTTATGTTATTTTTAAATGGGAAATGACTTCTTAGTGAAAGGATCAACATAACAATATTCTAGCAATCGGGGACTTTATTAAGATATGATTTGATTTTTAGACGAATGTTAGGAATAGAAAAATCTTAGAACAAAATTGTATTTGTTTGATTCACATTTTTTCGGTGTTTATAAGACGAAATATTATTACGGATAATACTGACGGGACGAAGGCCAGGTATGACGAATTTTTAAAATTTTACGAGACTCAACTTGACGGATGGAATTTCAAAACTGTTGTTGGCAACACTGTGCACGACGCCATTGCAATTTCTAATAGTTGCCTATTCAATGATATTGGTTATTTCTAGTTTTTATTTAATTTTTGTGCTAAAAGTAACTTCAGTTTAGCGTGAATGACGTTTTATATATATTATGGTTTTAATTTTTACTAAATTTGTTTGGGATATATTGTAAAAGTAAGTAATAAAACAAATAAGCATCATTAGGTTATGCAGTTGTGTTAACGTTTTGCTGCTTTTAGCAGCATTTAAGAAAAATGTTCATGAAACAGATTCAATGAAAACCTTGTAGTTCTTAAAATATCATATTTTTTACCACTTTAATCTTTAATAAGTCACAAAACCGATAATTATCGAGTAGTTGTTTATCAGAGTGGCGGGAAACGTACGTTATCAAACTTGTTTTGGTAGTTTGTTTTGATTGAGATTTCAAGTTACATATTTTTAAGATTTACATTGTATTTGTGAAAATAATTGATTTGTCGAGTGTTAAAGTATGTTCTCAAGTAGGTATTTAAATACTAACAAACCGTACGGTTTCACTTGAATAAGCTGCAAATTTCATCTCCTATTGTAAATGTAAGCTACATAAATGGTTTTGACCTTTGGGGTCCACTTCTTGATGACACAATATCTGTTGAACATAAACACTTTCTTATTTTTGTTAGTTTTGAACCAAAAGTTTATGGTTAGTACAAGTTGTTGTAAATCCCCAGATGTCAGGCGGTAGGCTGGTGGTCCTGGACCGCTCGGGTCGCGCCGTGAAGGTGTTCTCGCTAGGTACCGGGCTGGCAACTCTGGGCAGCGAGCGCTCGTGCGACATCCGCGTCATGCTGCCCACCATCAGCCCGCATCATGCCAGCGTTGTGGTTCATGCTAACCAGGTTACTGTTTGTGCTAAATAATAAGTTTTGCTCAAAGGAACTTACATCCCATTTTTGTGAATATTTGCATGTTTATTATCAATCTTACAACATTCTTTTAAGTTATTTGAACTTAATTAAGCACACAGACAGATTATCACGATAAACACTTTAAAAGCTTATTCCATAAAATGTCTGGTTCCTGAGAGTTAAAACAACAAAATCCATGAAGACGAAGTAGCAGGCTAAAGCTTGTAGTTACTTTAGTTAAATATCAATTAAATAATTTTCTGTCATCAGACGGTTATCCGTAACGTATCTGATGGGGAGACCCTGGTAAACGGTCAACCGGTGAGTGTGGCTGGTCTGCAGCACGGGGACATCATCAGCCTCGGTGGAAGGTCACTGCGCTGGGAATATGATGACCCAAGTATCAAGAGACATGCTACTGCTGAACCTGGTGAGTTTTCATTATTAATATCTTCAAGAATGTGTGTGTGTGTAATTAGGTGAATATATAATTACGTATCCATACAATATAATTACTAGTACTAATTAACTAGCAATTCACCATAGATTTGCTTGGGGGTGAAGAATTGCAATTTTTGCTTGATGTAATTTCCTAAAATAGATACCCATTCTAACTTTCATTAAAAACTATGGACACAACAAGCTAGATATCGGAATAGATTCTTTATCACATTCCAAGAAAAAAGTACAAAAAGGTCTTTGGATTTAGGTTCTTGTTTAATTAATAATTACATATAATAAGAAAACTTTACTAAGGCAAATACATATTTGTGATATGGCTTTTATAGATTAATTTATTTTCAAAGTTTTAAAATGATTGGTAGCAATTCAACCAAAAGAAACACCTTTTAAATTGACCAAATTCTCGTAAATCTACCATCATTTAAAAATGCTTATCTTATCTTGGCATGTGAGAAAATAAAGCAAGAAACGTATGTCAGTTGCTTCTTTGAATAAAATACATATGTTGCAATCATTTTAAAAACTGAAGTGTTGCGGAAACTGAATTGATACAAATTTGCATACTGTGTTAAGATGTATAACAAGACGCCGCGATGAATGAAAGATTGATAACAAGACGCCGCGATGAATGAAAGATAGATGCTTTTATCAATAGATTGTATTTAAAACTTTGTTGTTTGTTACAAGTGGTTTAAAATAGCTATTTTTCATACATAACATGCTAATTGATGTTGACAAGTGTGATTCCACCCTCAAATCCATTTAAAAATCTTCGACTTTTGGCTTAAAGCGCTTAGCCTACGAAAGAAATGCTTGGCCTACGAGTTGTTTGCCGGCTTCATGTAGTTACTGCAGATGTCACTGTTTTCTATGTACTTGTATGAAGGCGAAGTGTCGCTAGCTTCGGCAGTTATTTTATAGAAATACATTACCTTACCTTCAAACGTTATGTAGGTAGTAGTTACAATGTTAAGGCAATAGCTAGGCATAGTGTCATGTGTTGTATGTCGTGGCAGCGCTGGCCGTGCAGGCGCGACCTCGTGCCCGGGCAGTCGCCGCGCGCGCGTCCGACGCGGCGCCCGCGCGGCGGGAGCGCACGCTGCAGTACGCGCTGGAGCTGCGACATCGCGCCTCCGCACCGGGTACAGTACACCACACACTAACTACACAAACACGGCGGGAGCGCACGCTGCAGTACGCGCTGGAGCTGCGACATCGCGCCTCCGCACCGGGTACAGTACACCACACACTAACTACACAAACACGGCGGGAGCGCACGCTGCAGTACGCGCTGGAGCTGCGACATCGCGCCTCCGCACCGGGTACAGTACACCACACACTAACTACACAAACACGGCGGGAGCGCACGCTGCAGTACGCGCTGGAGCTGCGACATCGCGCCTCCGCACCGGGTACAGTACACCACACACTAACTACACAAACACGGCGGGAGCGCACGCTGCAGTACGCGCTGGAGCTGCGACATCGCGCCTCCGCACCGGGTACAGTACACCACACACTAACTACACAAACACGGCGGGAGCGCACGCTGCAGTACGCGCTGGAGCTGCGACATCGCGCCTCCGCACCGGGTACAGTACACCACACACTAACTACACAAACACGGCGGGAGCGCACGCTGCAGTACGCGCTGGAGCTGCGACATCGCGCCTCCGCACCGGATACAGTACACCACACACTAACTACACAAACACGGCGGGAGCGCACGCTGCAGTACGCGCTGGAGCTGCGACATCGCGCCTCCGCACCGGGTACAGTACACCACACACTAACTACACAAACACGGCGGGAGCGCACGCTGCAGTACGCGCTGGAGCTGCGACATCGCGCCTCCGCACCGGGTACAGTACACCACACACTAACTACACAAACACGGCGGGAGCGCACGCTGCAGTACGCGCTGGAGCTGCGACATCGCGCCTCCGCACCGGGTACAGTACACCACACACTAACTACACAAACACGGCGGGAGCGCACGCTGCAGTACGCGCTGGAGCTGCGACATCGCGCCTCCGCACCGGGTACAGTACACCACACACTAACTACACAAACACGGCGGGAGCGCACGCTGCTGTACGCGCTGGAGCTGCGACATCGCGCCTCCGCACCGGGTACAGTACACCACACACTAACTACACAAACACGGCGGGAGCGCACGCTGCAGTACGCGCTGGAGCTGCGACATCGCGCCTCCGCACCGGGTACAGTACACCACACACTAACTACACAAACACGGCGGGAGCGCACGCTGCAGTACGCGCTGGAGCTGCGACATCGCGCCTCCGCACCGGGTACAGTACACCACACACTAACTACACAAACACGGCGGGAGCGCACGCTGCAGTACGCGCTGGAGCTGCGACATCGCGCCTCCGCACCGGGTACAGTACACCACACACTAACTACACAAACACGGCGGGAGCGCACGCTGCAGTACGCGCTGGAGCTGCGACATCGCGCCTCCGCACCGGGTACAGTACACCACACACTAACTACACAAACACGGCGGGAGCGCACGCTGCAGTACGCGCTGGAGCTGCGACATCGCGCCTCCGCACCGGGTACAGTACACCACACACTAACTACACAAACACGGCGGGAGCGCACGCTGCTGTACGCGCTGGAGCTGCGACATCGCGCCTCCGCACCGGGTACAGTACACCACACACTAACTACACAAACACGGCGGGAGCGCACGCTGCAGTACGCGCTGGAGCTGCGACATCGCGCCTCCGCACCGGGTACAGTACACCACACACTAACTACACAAACACGGCGGGAGCGCACGCTGCAGTACGCGCTGGAGCTGCGACATCGCGCCTCCGCACCGGGTACAGTACACCACACACTAACTACACAAACACGGCGGGAGCGCACGCTGCAGTACGCGCTGGAGCTGCGACATCGCGCCTCCGCACCGGGTACAGTACACCACACACTAACTACACAAACACGGCGGGAGCGCACGCTGCAGTACGCGCTGGAGCTGCGACATCGCGCCTCCGCACCGGGTACAGTACACCACACACTAACTACACAAACACGGCGGGAGCGCACGCTGCAGTACGCGCTGGAGCTGCGACATCGCGCCTCCGCACCGGGTACAGTACACCACACACTAACTACACAAACACGGCGGGAGCGCACGCTGCAGTACGCGCTGGAGCTGCGACATCGCGCCTCCGCACCGGGTACAGTACACCACACACTAACTACACAAACACGGCGGGAGCGCACGCTGCAGTACGCGCTGGAGCTGCGACATCGCGCCTCCGCACCGGGTACAGTACACCACACACTAACTACACAAACACGGCGGGAGCGCACGCTGCAGTACGCGCTGGAGCTGCGACATCGCGCCTCCGCACCGGGTACAGTACACCACACACTAACTACACAAACACGGCGGGAGCGCACGCTGCAGTACGCGCTGGAGCTGCGACATCGCGCCTCCGCACCGGGTACAGTACACCACACACTAACTACACAAACACGGCGGGAGCGCACGCTGCAGTACGCGCTGGAGCTGCGACATCGCGCCTCCGCACCGGGTACAGTACACCACACACTAACTACACAAACACGGCGGGAGCGCACGCTGCAGTACGCGCTGGAGCTGCGACATCGCGCCTCCGCACCGGGTACAGTACACCACACACTAACTACACAAACACGGCGGGAGCGCACGCTGCAGTACGCGCTGGAGCTGCGACATCGCGCCTCCGCACCGGGTACAGTACACCACACACTAACTACACAAACACGGCGGGAGCGCACGCTGCAGTACGCGCTGGAGCTGCGACATCGCGCCTCCGCACCGGGTACAGTACACCACACACTAACTACACAAACACGGCGGGAGCGCACGCTGCAGTACGCGCTGGAGCTGCGACATCGCGCCTCCGCACCGGGTACAGTACACCACACACTAACTACACAAACACGGCGGGAGCGCACGCTGCAGTACGCGCTGGAGCTGCGACATCGCGCCTCCGCACCGGGTACAGTACACCACACACTAACTACACAAACACGGCGGGAGCGCACGCTGCAGTACGCGCTGGAGCTGCGACATCGCGCCTCCGCACCGGGTACAGTACACCACACACTAACTACACAAACACGGCGGGAGCGCACGCTGCAGTACGCGCTGGAGCTGCGACATCGCGCCTCCGCACCGGGTACAGTACACCACACACTAACTACACAAACACGGCGGGAGCGCACGCTGCAGTACGCGCTGGAGCTGCGACATCGCGCCTCCGCACCGGGTACAGTACACCACACACTAACTACACAAACACGGCGGGAGCGCACGCTGCAGTACGCGCTGGAGCTGCGACATCGCGCCTCCGCACCGGGTACAGTACACCACACACTAACTACACAAACACGGCGGGAGCGCACGCTGCAGTACGCGCTGGAGCTGCGACATCGCGCCTCCGCACCGGGTACAGTACACCACACACTAACTACACAAACACGGCGGGAGCGCACGCTGCAGTACGCGCTGGAGCTGCGACATCGCGCCTCCGCACCGGGTACAGTACACCACACACTAACTACACAAACACGGCGGGAGCGCACGCTGCAGTACGCGCTGGAGCTGCGACATCGCGCCTCCGCACCGGGTACAGTACACCACACACTAACTACACAAACACGGCGGGAGCGCACGCTGCAGTACGCGCTGGAGCTGCGACATCGCGCCTCCGCACCGGGTACAGTACACCACACACTAACTACACAAACACGGCGGGAGCGCACGCTGCAGTACGCGCTGGAGCTGCGACATCGCGCCTCCGCACCGGGTACAGTACACCACACACTAACTACACAAACACGGCGGGAGCGCACGCTGCAGTACGCGCTGGAGCTGCGACATCGCGCCTCCGCACCGGGTACAGTACACCACACACTAACTACACAAACACGGCGGGAGCGCACGCTGCAGTACGCGCTGGAGCTGCGACATCGCGCCTCCGCACCGGGTACAGTACACCACACACTAACTACACAAACACGGCGGGAGCGCACGCTGCAGTACGCGCTGGAGCTGCGACATCGCGCCTCCGCACCGGGTACAGTACACCACACACTAACTACACAAACACGGCGGGAGCGCACGCTGCAGTACGCGCTGGAGCTGCGACATCGCGCCTCCGCACCGGGTACAGTGCACCACACACTAACTACACAAACACACTCACACTTTTTAGTCTTGATATCTCTATTTCCCAAAGAAATAATACAATAAAAGGTTTTCTTGTGTTCTGATATTCCAAGGAACATTTGGCAAAATATGGCAGATGTAGATATATTTATTTCAAAGTTTAGACTATTCAAACGTTACTTTGTGTTGGTAACAATTTCTTTTTTAAATATTTGACAAATGTCATCCGCCCCTCAAAATTATGTTAAATTGTAGTCACACGAGTGTTTGGACTACATTACAGCCATATTTTATGGAAATAGCTACATGTATGTCGTTTATTTTTTACTGTGATCTGATTCTTAGTTTATGTTTGTGACAGCTGGAGGCAAGCAAGTAGCGATAGTACAACCACAGAGAAGAGATACAAACACAGTTAATGGAAATGGTAAGTTTGCGTCCTTTATTTTTGAAGCTTACAATTGATTTAATAGATTCAGTATGTAGACACACACACACAAACACACGCAGTAATCAATGTTACACTGTTTAGATGCCAACCCCCGTCTGGTAGTGAAGCCGCACCGCCCGTACGCGCTGTCAAATAAACGTCAACGTCAATCCAAACCTGACAGCGAACAAAACATCGAACCCGACAAGGGCAAGCGGAAGTCAACCTTAAACCTCACGACGAAAGCCTCGGAATGGATTGAATCCAGGAAGTCTACGCCGAGGAAGAATTTGAAAGAGTCCATAGGGAGGGTTGTTAAGGTGATTAAATAATTAGTATAAATATAGATTAGTAATAAACTTTTTATATAATTAAATATAATTGTAAAACTGAGTCTTGGAGACTTGTACCTATATCCCTAGTCCAAGATTCAAAGTCAAAAAGGTTTATTTCAAGTAGGCTGTACAAAACGAGCAATTTTGAATAGTAAATTTAATATAAGAAAAAATAATATCGTTTAATGGTCGTCAAAATTACATTCATAATGTAATAATCCATTTAAATAAAACATGTTAATTGAAACAAGTTATAATATTATAGATTTTGTTTTATTTGTATTTATTATATTTTCTTTATTCTCTTTAACTGATATCGTTTTACAAATTTTATTTATTTGAAGAGAGGTACTCCTCTGAGGATGGCGGTGCTGAGGAAAGCAATTACTCCAGATATGAGAAAGGTTGGAGGAGGAGATGGAAGGAAGGTGCAGAGCGCTGCCAAGATGAGGGTCGGCAAGATAGAAGAACCTGTCACCATTGGTTAGTAGACCAACATACCACCATTTTATTTATATATACGGACAAACAAGCAAACGGTTTATCTGGTGGAAAGTCATCCGCCGCCTTTTGATCTAGCTTAACCAGATGACTAGAGAGTTTATAAATTATTAAAATAGTAATATGTTCTAAATTATAATAATGACCACATCACGACACACACATTGAGTCCGCCCCGCACTAGGATATAATCTTGTATCGTAGTCACTAAGCAACTACATAGACAAGAATACTACATTCAAGACCGGAAAGCGAAACAATGCGTCTTAAAAAGATTGATAGATTAGCTTTGTTTCGCTTACCGGTCTTGGATGTTGTATTCTTGGCTATGTAGTTTATGCCATATCGTTGCTTAGTTTCTGTGACACAAATTCTTACGATGCTTACTGCAGGGCTGAGTCAATGTGTGTGTCGTGATGTGGTTTATTTATTTATTTTATCATTGAAGTCCTTAATTGTTTTGTAGAAGAAATTTGTGTTTTTTGCGTGTTGTCTACATTTAGTCATTTCGAGACGAAGAAAAAGTATAAGATTGGCCATGTGTAATAAATTGTTATATTTCAGACCACACAAAGCAAGCCGCAATAATGTTAATGGCTGGACACACACCAAAACCAAGAACCTTTTCTCCAAAGGCCTTTCCCAGCGTGAAGAAAACCAACATTGTCATGAAAGCTACTCCCGTCAGAACGCCAAGAGCTGGAAGGAAGTCATCGACAACGAGAAACCAAGAGAACAGAACCAGTGGTAGCATCAGACGGACAAGCGGACAAACCTCTGGACTGTCTGTGAGTCTTGTTGAATTGAGTTTTAGTAAGGAAAAAGTTAGAATTATATACTTTTTTTTTGCCTTTAAAGTTATGTGTCATAAATTTCAGTAGTAAATTGTAGTTTTGAGTGAATCACTCAGGAAGTTTTTTTTATTTTACTTTTTTGTTAATTTTGTTTTGTAACATTTTATTTTAATTTGCTTTCGTAGGTATTAGATATAACCGAGTCTACATTACGTGCTAGTTCATCCAAAAGGAGCGATGTTTCGAACTCTTCTCAGAAATCTCCTTTATTGCCGAGCCCGAAGAAATCAGCTATGAAAGACCCGAATACTAAGAGAAACAGCAGGAAAACGGAATCTATTAAGTTTGACTTGAGCAATCTGGAGAGTTTCCATGAAGACGTGGTGACTTTATCTGACAGTAACAGGACATACGTTAGTTCTGATGAGGATGTGTCCTTACACTTTGATACTTCAGGGTCATCATCTCCAAGGAACAAATCCCGTAGCGGCAGAATGCTTGAGTCTCTAGGCACCACGCTGGTGGAATCAGTATCTTCAGTGAATTCAACTAGAAACACACCAGTTCCAAATTCACCAAGCTCAAGAGGAAGCTTGATAGTTCAAAAGGCTTTGGAGAACTCTAGATATTCTACAAGGACTACTAAATCAGTTTCGGATAGCTCTAATACTACAGTCGCGTCTGCGTATGAAACGAAAACCTTAAGCCCGCGTTCTACTCAGAAACTGGAAACATACTCTATAGTGGATTTGGTAGATTCTAGTGGGTCTAGACAGTCGGTGTCGGTGTACAACTCGCTCGGATCGACTCGGTCCAGTTCGTTCGCATTCGGTTCGCCTGCAAACGCCGCGCGTAAGACTAGATCCACTATGGAACCTAACCTGCTTGGTTCTAGTACTCCGTACGTCGCTAAAACCGCCTCGCGAACCAGTTTGGACACCACCAGCCGTCGGAAGAGTTCCCCGATCAAACCGTCAGATTCGCTCAATTCACTTGCCAGTAATAGTTCGAGAAGGTCCAAGTCTCTAAGCAATCCCGTGACACCCGAATCTAAGCACGTTTCAGTGAACAGCACGAGAATATCACGCTCTACCAAAAGTAAATCGAGATTAAATGACAGCGACTTGATGGTGATGTCCCAACTTGGCGAGGGAGATGAAAATGATGAGACATCTCCTCGGTCTTCTAGACGCAGCAGCAAGCAGCATACCAGTCCAATACTACAGACCAGTAGACAGAGTAGACGAAGTAATACCACCCAAGTAACAGTAGAAAACGTGGAAGACGGTATGACAACTCCTGAGAACCGCCACAGTCCTCAGGAGATCGGGACTCCGAAATTGAACATACAGAAACTATTGGACTCGAGCCTTAACTCCGTGAGCAAGAGGACCAGGGTATCAGTAAATCTGAAGCGTAAGACCATCGCCGGTAGACCAGGACAAGAGAACAAAAAGCCACGCGGGTCGAGGTCGAAATCCCTTAATTACACCAACAGGAAGACTCTATTAAATCTTCAAGATTCCCATGACGAAGCAGCTGTACTAGACGAAGATAATGTAACTCCGAAAAGTGCTGTCAAACTGCAGCAAGAGGCCGTCAAAAACAAGCACTCCACAGCAAAGAAACCGCAATCGAAGCGGTCGATAATTGACAACTTGAATGACTCTGACATAGTGAAGCAGTTGTTTAGCAGCCCGGTAAAGAGGAAGCTGTCACAGAGTATGACTGAGTTCTCGAGACGCCATTTATCGGACGATGAGAACGAACTAATTCCAATTAAAAGGCCCACGAGGAATACTATAGCGTTGACCGGGAGGACACCGGACAAGTCGCTGTTATTAGACCGAACCGAAGCGTACAGTCCGGAACAGTTCGTGAGTCCACTTAGCACACCTGGCAACAGCCCCAATCTGAGTGCCGTCAAGTTATTATACCGTAAGAACACGCCAAATAATAACCTTGGAAATGTTAAAGGAGTGAAATCTGTAGCAAGAACTCCGCGTGCTAGAAAGTCAGTTAAGAACGATTTGACTAACGTTACTGGTGTTAAAAAAGTGTTTGCACGCTCTCCTAGGAATCGTTTGAGCGATGTCAGAGTAAAAGATGTATTCGCCGCATCGCCGAATAACGATTTGCGCCGTGTGTCAGGAGTGAAACAGCTATTCCAACAACGCGCGAGAAAGTCGCCCAAAAATGATTTAACAGACGTCAGGGGTGTGAAACAGTTGTTTCAAAAGAAAAGTCCTAAAAACGACCTTAGGAACGTATCAGGGGTTAAGAGGGCGATGCGAAAATCGCTAAACAATGATCTGTCAGATGTGCGCGGAGTGAAGGCCATGTTTGGTCGGGAGAAGCAACGCGAAAGTCCCAACGTCAGTGGCGTTGAGGAGTTATTCAATGATTCCAACGTGTCCCGAGCCGATAGTCTATTCGATCAGTTGCTCGGCAAGCCAGCCCACAAGGCTATATACTCGAAATCCGTGCTGAAGTCCCCGAAAAAAAACAAAAACGCTCGTGCCGCCAAATCGTTGGTTATGACTGAATTAACCGCCAACAATGTAGAGGAGTGGTTAGAACAAGAACTAAGGAAGCGTGTGAATAGAGACGACACTGTGAAACCAAAGGCCCATGACGTATCGAAGGGAAATGTGACAAAGGAATTGCAGAAGCTGATGACAGATACAGTGGAAGGGCAGGCCCCGCTCCTGGTTTCTAGGAACAGAAACTCCACTATGATGAAGAGCTTGAAATCTGACAGCCACCTGGGCAAGTCTGCGGCAGAGACATACAGTGCTCACAAGTTGCCGATCAAAAAGCGATCTCTACTCACAGATAAGAGTAAAAATAGTGAAGCATCTTTCAATAAGAATCGGAAATCGATGGGTAAATCGATAGATTCGAGTAATAAAGTGGAGTTGTCGGTGAACAGGAGTAAGGTGACGTTGCCGTTGAAGAAGCGTTTGTTCCTGCATTCGACTCCCGTGAAGGGGCGCGTGAACGTGACGGCGGCGGCGGGCGAGCTCGGACGGGTCTCTCCCATCGCTAATGATAATACACACGAACTAGACACTATGACACGGTGAGATCGCTTTTTTTTTGCAAAGCTTTATTAATTTTCTGTTCCTTTTTGTCATTTATTTTACACCAGAACAAAAAATTTGAGCATCCGTCTTCATAATTAGGTGTTATAATAATGTAGTTATTTATATTGATTTTAGGTCCACGCAACACGTTTCGCCGAAGGCAAAGGGTAGGCGCGGAACCAAAGTAACTGTAAAGAAATCTACAGCAAATGAAGAAAAATCTAGTCCAAAGAAAACTAGAACAACAAGACAAGCTGCGGTTACCGCGGCGAAACCAAACGCTCGTAAATCTATTAAAGCAAATACAGAAGTCACCAACACCAAGAAGCGGGTATCGTCTCTAGTGATTAACAAAAAACAACCTGTACTAAGCCCTAAACCAAACACACCTAAAGCTACGAGGAGTAAAAGAAACGCCCAAGAAGTCGAAAAGAAACCGACTCGCGGTAAAAAACCGCAGAATGCGACAGAAAAGAGCTCAGACAGAGAACAGAAAGAAAACCCGAAGAAAGGGTCTCGTGGTGACAGATCCGATGCTGCCAAAGTTGGAAGTCCAAAGGCGAAACCAACGCGACAAAAGAAAGTCGTAGAAAAGGCTAAAACGCCCACTCCAAAGAAGACTCGATCGCATAAAGCTATTCCGATTGAATCTCAACCGAGCCCAAAGAAATCGAGGCGTCAGAAAGTCCCGGAAGAGAAACCGAAAACACCAAAGAGTCGCGCCAAAGTGCAGAGAGCTACAGTAGTGGTCGCCAAGCCGTCGCCTAAGCTCAAACCTATTTCGAAGACTGGCAAAAATAAAACTGCCGCAGTTAAAGTTACACCAAAGAAAACACGTAAGACTGCTAGTGAAGTAAAACAATCTCCGGTGGAAGACAACAAAAGGACGCAAAAGAGCAAAGATAAGATTCTAGATAAAGTGCCCGGGAAACGTGGACGGAAGCCGCAGGATGTTGATAATGATACAAAGGAGGATGCAGTTTCCAAACCTAAACGAGGCCGTAAAGTTACAGAGTCGAAAGCAGAAAGTGTTGATAACACTGCTAAGCCTAAACGCGGTCGCGGCGCAAAGGAATCCGTCAGCGCTAAGCCACGAGCGCCAGCGAGCCCGAAACAGAAGAAAACTCGAGGGAAAGTCGAAAAGGTAGATAGCACACAATCGGAACCAACTAGACGTGGCCGAAAAACCACTGACGTCACCGTACCGGCGGTGAAGGGACGCAAGAGAGAAATAGTAGACGATAGTAAGAAATTAAGGAAAACAAAAAGCGAAGAGACTGTCGAGAAACGTCCTCGCGGCAGAAAAGCAGTCAGTAATATGGAAGCGGAAACTAAAACTGCAAAAGTCAATAGCAGAGGTGCGACTAAGTTGGATAAGACAAGTGAAAGTAAAGCGACCAAAGCTGCGACTAAAAAAGCGGCGACCAAACAAGCGACCAAAGCAGACGTAGAGGTGAAAACGACGAGAGGCAAAAAGGTAATCATTAATAAATAAAGTCTGTAGAAAATAAACGTTGCTTAATAACAACGTTGCTATCATGCTAGTTACTGATGCAGAATAATTAATTGTAATTAGATTTTAGCCAAGTTTGTTTTAAAAATTAGTGATAGTCAATTCTTATTATTTTAGTGAGAGACAAACATAACAATCCTAGAGGAAATTAAATACGAAATTAAATTGAACTAAATAATGTTATAATTCCTTGTCTTAAATAAATCAATGACCAACATAAATAAGATATAATGTCAGTTATAATTTACAAATTTATAACAGCAGGCTGCTCCCGTAGAAGAAGTTCAAAAGACACGTAAGAGAAAAACCGCCACATCGCCAGCTAAAGGTAGTAAAATTTTTCATTGTACTGTATCTTTATTAAATGACAAATGAATCAAAAGACATACATATATAAATGGTCTCCATTTTTATTTCTAATTCTTAGTATAAGTTATATTAGAGACATCTCGTTGAATCGTTTAAGCTGTTTTGAATACTAATCTAAACAAATCGGGGAAAAAATTGTGTTACTAATAATTAAAACATTGAAAAGCGCAATTCCTTCACAATATGTACGCAGTACAGAGTTATTTAAAATTAATAAGGAAAAAATATAATTTGACTAAGAAATCATTTGCATTAGATACATCAAGGCGGGAGCCTGCAGCGAAAAAGACTCGATCAGCCGCCGCTGCCGACAGTGAGTATATTATTTACAACCTCTTTATTTAAAACAAAAACATTAAAACTATATACCTATATTGTAGATAAAACCTGTAATTTAAGATTACACATGTTTATTTTTAATATCTGTGCTAGTGCAATCTTACTGGGTATGCCTGAATAAATAAATAAAAAATACATAGCAGAAAGTTGCGTTGGACAGACTCCGCGGAGAGATTTTGACACGCTTTTATTAGGTCGACCTGTATGTAACTAACTATGTAATGGTATCTAAGGTAACTTTTCTATGAATACCTTAATTTTATCAACATTTTATGCAAATAAAAATTCAATTCTATAATTTAACCATCTTCCAAGGGTCGTAGCGTAACAAAAATTGGCAGATGTATGTAGTTCTGATGACAATACAATAATATGGTACTGTCGTACTGATGTGATGATGGAGCCGGAACATTCGAACCGGAACTTCATGATAGAAAATCGTATCGTAGCTGTTTTGGATTTCTTAGAAAAGTCTTGTAACGAACTTTGACCACGATATTACGATATATTTCAGGTCTGACGATGAAGCCGGAAGATAGACACTGGCATTCCAAGCGTGTTTTTCTAGTGTTTTTAAACTATACATATATTTTATTATTCATTTACACAAATTAAAAGACAATACTCAAAGTCACACTGGACACGAAACTAATATTTGATAATGTATTCATCAAATTCAACCCCCAAGCGGAAAATAAGAGATGAAATTTTAAATGGAGACGCTCAAATGAGATGAGGAATTTCGTGATAATATTTAATATATCAAATTAATGTTTTTTTTGACAGAAATACCGACTGCCACTCGTTCCAGAAGGAGATAACAATACTAGCATGTAAAATAAATGATTCTCTACCAGTACAAATATAATATATTAAGGTAAGAATTTGAATATCTTATATTTTATAGATCTTTTTAAAATTTATCAAGAGGTTGCTGCTTGTACAGAAAATGTAAGATAATTGTTGACAAATAATGTGATTTCGACCTATACTTACCGTAGTAGTCTAAATGGTTTTAGGGTGCAATACTCAAAGGGTGAAAACGGACCGTGTTACGGGGCCTCCACTGTCTGTCCGTTCGTTTGTCACCGGGTTGTATCTCATGAACCATAATAGTTACTCTTGAAATTTTCAGAGATTGTTTATTTCTGTTGTCGCTATAATAACTAATGTTTAAAGATAATGAAAAAATAACATCTCTTCATCAAGTGTTTAACACCTCTGCCTACCCCTCTCGAAGGAAATGTGCATTTGACATTTTTTGCTTATTCTTTTTTCTTTTAAAAAAGTATTGAAAAATAACATTGTTTAACTTTTTACGATGGTACGGAACCCTTCATGTATGAGTCCGACTCAGACTTGGCTGCATTTTTTAAATGTAACTTGAATGTAAACTTTTTAACAACAAACATGACTTGGTGGTTAAAACATTTACTAAATTAATAGTTAATTTAAAGGGAAATTGTGTAAAATGATTTTAAATTACATCTTTTTTACATCGTTACAGGTGCAGACAACTTGTGACAATAATATAAGATATTTTATTATAAGGCATTAGATTATACGTTATATGTAAGTCTTTGAATGATGTTGCAAAACATGTTTAACTATCTGTCCTGTGACGTATCGAGCTGTCAAATTGTGATATTAAACTTGTTTTAGTTTGGATTTTCTATCGACTTTTAAATGTCGTGTAAGTGCGATGTCTTTGTATTAATATGATTTTGGCTGACAATTTTATTCTAATTTGTATCACTTTTACAGCTGTTTGACAGCTTCAATGGTGAAACCTATAAATTAAAACCATAACTCTTAAATATGTGTGGATTTACTTCGTATCTTTATATTAAGAATCATTTCTGCTGAGGCGTCATCTTATCTTATATAAATCAGCTATTTTTACTGCCTTTAACATTATTTTACTCATACTTTTCATTATAAAACTCAACTGCAATAGGCATTATAAACATTTTTGGAACATATTTTGCAACATGAACATTTTATTTAAACCTTTATTCTTTATTTAAACTGGACTTCTAGAGTCGCTAGATAATGTTGATGCTATAAAGTCACATAATTGCAGTTTTGTTTTCACTGAAGCGTATAAAGGTGGGTACTCTTGGGTAAATAAAGGTGGGTACTTAGAGATGTAGCATATATCCGATACTGTATTAAATGAGTACGTAGATAAATCATAACTCTCCTTATTGTTTCCGTAGTCGGGTAATGATGATAAATGAGCCGTTCGGAGTACTTGCATCGCCCCGTCCGTTAGAGGTTTTAGCGCGAGCGCTGATGATCTCGTAGTACGTTCGCAGCTCGATACGCGATGACCATGGACATGTCGTATACGCACATTCATTGTTTGATACAGTATCGGATACATGACGTCATACAAGTCCATGTACCAACTAAATGTGCGATGGTTTGTCAAACATAGTCATTTTTATGCATCATTTTTATTGTAGACATTGTTTCCGTGCCCAGTTTTTTAATTAATTTAATTGATAATCTTGCATTTAATATTGAATCCTAATTAACTAATATAAGGTTGGTTTTAAAACCCTACCATGTGCACCTTCAGAAGCTCAAATGTTATTGTATTAGTTTTATATCTGTATATTACTCAATTCGATTATGTACTGTTTTTTTTTACATAGGTACTTGAATTATATATTAGAATCTTTTAGAAACTCCACATTGGTTAACTGATTTGTGGTTTTCTTTTTCTCTCGCGCTTTTACTTAATTATGTATCATTACTTTTAATTATTATATCATCTATTGATTTATATTGT
The DNA here is from genome assembly GCA_949316135.1 of Choreutis nemorana. NCBI lineage: Eukaryota > Metazoa > Arthropoda > Insecta > Lepidoptera > Choreutidae > Choreutis > Choreutis nemorana. The sequence continues at coordinate 668,322 of OX438619.1, read as the reverse complement.
CTGTTAAGAATTTTCATTGTATTTGGATTTGTCGGTAGTTAAACAGAAACTTATTTTTGCTATCTTACGAAAATAGTGCAACTTTGAATTGGTTTATTTTTAATCTAACGTTTTCCTTGTATTGATATATTTTTAATGAATAAACCGGATAAAGTGGTTTACAGAAGTGCTCTATAATATCGCGCACACACCGGGAAATGTTTTACAGAGAGCCGCTGCACATTACACAGCGGCTATGTATTTATACATAGTGGCTTTCGCGGTTTATTACTACCTCCAATTACTTCTGATTAAGTTCTTTGCGGGTCCCGTGACAGCCGGTAGTGTGTCCGGGCACAGCCTGTGCGTCATTGCACAGCTGCAATATTCGTTGATTCGATTCGATCAAAGGACGCCGCTGTTGGTCCTGGTGAACAGGAGTTGCAGTGCTGGGACAGAGTGGCGGGCATCTGTGAACCGCTATTCTCGCTGTGTGTTTGATATCTTAAGATATCGCCATATGTCATGGCGTACGTCAGTGAACTCCTTAAGGCACTTGTTGATTTTGACATTTAATATAACACGAGATAAATTCATCACTTCATAAAAATTGACTTCAAATTGTTGATGAATTTCTATTTAGATCTTGTCCACAGCACATTTATTTTTTGTTCCTCTCTATGTAGACTTATTTTCATTCGAGCGCTGTCAGTAAAACTTATTCATGTAACGATTTTATTTTCTCTTTTATTCTCAAATGTTACTATCTTCGACTAGTTTTGTAACTTATTTTAATTTTAAGCACAAATTAGGTGCCGTGAAGTATAAGTAGGTTCTGTGATATATTAAACAATATAAAACATTGTAGAACTGAAGCATCGCTTCATAAAAGCAAAATCTTTTGCATTAGATTAAAATACAGACGAGTGCTTCGAAATTTTGAAAAAAATATTTACATGCTTTTGGATTGAACTAATAAAGACATGGTACATGTTTTGTGACAAAAATTGTATTATTGTATTTCAATGATTTTCTTGATTGTAGCACAACTTTGTAATGTACAACTCGAATGTGAAAATACATACAAGTAATGTAACAAAATTAAGTAATGGAACAAGTTTTATATTGCGCTTTTATTTAGATATTAATTTAATTTTAAATAGTTACATTTTAAAGAATTTTGTGTTTCCATTAATATTATGTCAATAAATAAAAGGTAAATTTATATTAATGATTTTTATTTATTTGTTAAATGAAATATGAGAAAATGAAGTTGACTGATGTTGTCTTATCTTCTATTTTATATCTGATTACACTTTTTTTTTAAATAATACATTTAAAAAAATATAAAAAGGATTTTTACACAAAACAAATATGATTAAAATCTTTCATTTACATACATGCTTATAGGTTTTTTCGAAATTAATATTTTTTAAATACATAATTTCCAGTTCATTGAAACAGTCTTTGGTTCTAGCACTCTATCTTGTGTTTCTGATTGCGTGTTCGATAGACATTTAGTTCATACACACAAGCTTAGTATATCTAATTTATTCCGAGATTTTATACATTTTTCACATATTGTTTTTAATAATAACTTGTTATGGAAGGGAGGTGTCACTATCAATACCGTATTGTGATATTATAATACATTGAAATAGTACGCCGATACCGTCAATACCATCAACATTAACTAAAATAATATTGTATATGCGTAACATCTGCAATATTGTTATGTACTATTTCACAATAAATTAGTTTGACTTTGATTAACGTGTAGCAGCTGCCAATGTCTGCTCCGATACGCAGCAATACAAACGCTTAAGTATAATACAGGGGTGTGTTAACCGTACGGCTAAAGGCCATGGCCCAGGGCGGCCGGCTGAGAGGGTCGGACTTTTTGCAGTTTTTTTATACGTCAATAAATATGTTATATACGTATAAATAGCCTGAAAGACAGAGCCTCCGTACTAACTGGACACGTGCTGACTTATAGAGATGAATGAAGCCGTACCATGCACCACGGTACTAGGAGCAGTTGGCGGTGAGTTTGAGCGGGTTGTTGGTGCGGAACACGTTGGTGAGCGTGGTGGCCAGCGCGTGGAACAGCGGCGGCGGCACCGGCGGCAGCACCAGCGCCAGCGTGGCCAGCTCCGCGCCCCCCCCGCCGGCACCCTCCAGCACGAAGCCCTTCACGCACTTCAGCACCAGCTCCGCGCGACGCACGCACCAACCCACCGTCATCTCCTAAACAGACAATACGTTATTTAACTAATATTATAAAGCTAAAAATGATAAACTAATTAACGGCCTCAGTGAGTTTGACATAAAAAACCATAATAAAGAAGTATAAAATGTTTTTTTTAAATTACACAGTCATATCAAAGACAATTACATCACAGTTCAATTAATAAGCAGATATTTCGATTCAAATACGATATTGAGAAAGTGGTCTTTCGAACCCATGCGTGCGTAAAGTGGCGAATCCAGGATTGTCCGTTAGGTTTTGACAAAAAAGGGCTACCAGTCCAAAGAACTTAGATGCATTTGGGGACGGCCTGAGCTCGCTAGCCCCCCTGCATCCGCTGGTATATATACGTACCTCAGTGAGCTGGTCCCGCAGCAGCAGCGGCAGCGCCAGCGCGGTGACGTCGCCGGCGCATGCGGCGCGCACGACGCCGCGCAGCCCCAGCAGCGCCGCCTGAGCTCGCTAGCCCCCCTGCATCCGCTGGTATATATACGTACCTCAGTGAGCTGGTCCCGCAGCAGCAGCGGCAGCGCCAGCGCGGTGACGTCGCCGGCGCATGCGGCGCGCACGACGCCGCGCAGCCCCAGCAGCGCCGCCTGAGCTCGCTAGCCCCCCTGCATCCGCTGGTATATATACGTACCTCAGTGAGCTGGTCCCGCAGCAGCAGCGGCAGCGCCAGCGCGGTGACGTCGCCGGCGCATGCGGCGCGCACGACGCCGCGCAGCCCCAGCAGCGCCGCCTGAGCTCGCTAGCCCCCCTGCATCCGCTGGTATATATACGTACCTCAGTGAGCTGGTCCCGCAGCAGCAGCGGCAGCGCCAGCGCGGTGACGTCGCCGGCGCATGCGGCGCGCACGACGCCGCGCAGCCCCAGCAGCGCCGCCTGAGCTCGCTAGCCCCCCTGCATCCGCTGGTATATATACGTACCTCAGTGAGCTGGTCCCGCAGCAGCAGCGGCAGCGCCAGCGCGGTGACGTCGCCGGCGCATGCGGCGCGCACGACGCCGCGCAGCCCCAGCAGCGCCGCCTGAGCTCGCTAGCCCCCCTGCATCCGCTGGTATATATACGTACCTCAGTGAGCTGGTCCCGCAGCAGCAGCGGCAGCGCCAGCGCGGTGACGTCGCCGGCGCATGCGGCGCGCACGACGCCGCGCAGCCCCAGCAGCGCCGCCTGAGCTCGCTAGCCCCCCTGCATCCGCTGGTATATATACGTACCTCAGTGAGCTGGTCCCGCAGCAGCAGCGGCAGCGCCAGCGCGGTGACGTCGCCGGCGCATGCGGCGCGCACGACGCCGCGCAGCCCCAGCTTCGCCGCCTGAGCTCGCTAGCCCCCCTGCATCCGCTGGTATATATACGTACCTCAGTGAGCTGGTCCCGCAGCAGCAGCGGCAGCGCCAGCGCGGTGACGTCGCCGGCGCATGCGGCGCGCACGACGCCGCGCAGCCCCAGCAGCGCCGCCTGAGCTCGCTAGCCCCCCTGCATCCGCTGGTATATATACGTACCTCAGTGAGCTGGTCCCGCAGCAGCAGCGGCAGCGCCAGCGCGGTGACGTCGCCGGCGCATGCGGCGCGCACGACGCCGCGCAGCCCCAGCAGCGCCGCCTGAGCTCGCTAGCCCCCCTGCATCCGCTGGTATATATACGTACCTCAGTGAGCTGGTCCCGCAGCAGCAGCGGCAGCGCCAGCGCGGTGACGTCGCCGGCGCATGCGGCGCGCACGACGCCGCGCAGCCCCAGCAGCGCCGCCTGAGCTCGCTAGCCCCCCTGCATCCGCTGGTATATATACGTACCTCAGTGAGCTGGTCCCGCAGCAGCAGCGGCAGCGCCAGCGCGGTGACGTCGCCGGCGCATGCGGCGCGCACGACGCCGCGCAGCCCCAGCTTCGCCGCCTGAGCTCGCTAGCCCCCCTGCATCCGCTGGTATATATACGTACCTCAGTGAGCTGGTCCCGCAGCAGCAGCGGCAGCGCCAGCGCGGTGACGTCGCCGGCGCATGCGGCGCGCACGACGCCGCGCAGCCCCAGCAGCGCCGCCGCGCGCGACGTCAGCTCGTCTGCACACACACATACATCTATGCACTGCACATTCACTACGTGTCCATATGCAATTAAATAGTTAAGCTCGAATACCTAAATACTTCGCTCAAGTTGAAATTTAAACATGATGATAATGATAGACGCTGGGATAATCGGCGCTCTTCTAAATTTTATAGTTAAGTTGTTAGGGAAATCTTATCTCGTTACTAAATTAAGTATTATACCTTCATAAAATTTTATTGTCTACATAACAACTTGATACACAACGCAACAATGTAATCAGCTGGAAAACGTCCACCGCTGGACAAAACATGCTGGGCAAAACACCCTACAAACGCTTCATGACTAAAACATGTAGTACGTAAGGATGCGGTTTATATACTAAGCACCAACCGTACTAGCGTGCAATTTGAAATTTTGCCTATGATTGTACACACTAGCGGTTGATATATTTTTTGGCGGGTGTTCGATCAACTAAATTCAACCGCAAATTTTTGATAGCAGCAATATCACAATGGACTGTAAGATGTATCAGCGTCTAAATATAAAACATGTGGATATACCAAATTACATAATCTGTAGTTTCTTGCCTATATCTTCCCGGATATAAATATTACGAAACGGTGGTCGAGTCATTTACAAAAAAAAAAAAACACAATTATATAGTGTTTTAAACTTACGCAATAAAGTTTTGACTTTGTTATACCAATTGAGATACTTTTAATTATCTGTCATAACATAATTCCTTCGTAGTGTCTGTATGGTACTAATTACTTGTGACGTCACAATTTTTCTAGTCTAACTATCTGTCTGTCTAACTATTAATCAGTTTTGATTTAAAATCGCATTTGCGTTTGCAAAAAACCAGTTTTTCTTACACTTTTTAATAAAAACCTTCTATAATTTATTGATATCTTAAAATTATTTGTGACTGGTGTCTGGTGACTGGTGTCATGGTTACAATAAAGACAAGGTATATAAAACTTACTGGACTTAAGTGAGTTGTCATCGACGACCAGATGGAAGATGACGTGTACGTCAGCGAGGTTGCTGTGTTTGGTGACATACACGTCGCCGGTGTGCAGCGGCCGCCGCGAGCGAGGCCGGGGCGCGGCGCTAGTGCCGGTGGCGTGGCATTGCGAGCGCAAACGCTTCTGGTTGCGCTCCTCTGCCTGCGAGCGACAAAACCGGTCGAATGCCATTCAAGTAATACTACGTACTAGAACGTCATCTCGAAAAAAAAGTGCGCGCCAAAACTCACACGAGCCACAGACTACTCAAAACGGCTGAACAGAGAGAAAGGGTTTAAGTTAGGTACGGAATACAAACGCCTGCGATATCTCATTACTATACATGAAGGGTATAATAGCTTAAGACTAAAAAGCGTTTAGTTTCCTTGTAAAAGTGTCAATGTTCATACGCACAGATTTGACTATGATTCTATCTCTTTCTCCCGTGATTTCGGTTTCGCTGCTACGATTTCGCGGCGGAGGTGTGCAAACGCCTGTAGTTTGTCTTTGTTATTGTAGAGAAGTATCTCGTCTGGTGGGATGCATAGCATTTATTTAGCGTGCCAGCTCCCTGAGTCAAATTTCATTTTCCGTGAGATTTAACGCAAAAAAAAGTATTGAAATGACGTTACACTGACTTATTTCGAGCGCGAGTCTAAAGAGGCTGCTGATATATATATTAACTGGCAGCTCATAAACTGACCGGCTCTTTGACTTTGTCCAGGATGTTCCTGAGCTGAGTTTCCAGGTCCGGGAAGTGATGTTCAGTGGAGGCGGAGGCGGCGGAGCAATGCGGGGCTGGAGGCGGCGGCTCCGACAGCAGCACCAGCCCTGACAGCTCCGACGAGTACAGCGACAGCGGCGTCTGGATTGACACCGATGGACTGGGGCGAAACGTGTATGTCAGTACTGAAGTTTTTATTATGGCAAAGTGGATTGTTCACCCGATGGAAAGTGATTCTACGGATTGGATAAAATTTGGAACGTAGACCGTTTTAAGCTTCAAAAAACAATTGACATTACTAACTTATCAATCATAAAATTATTTGATATTTATTATTTCCATTTTAAATCCACATTTATATTTCAATCTATAAATTATTTATTTATTAATTTTGATGAACTTTTTAATTAATTTCAAATAAGGCTGCCGGGCTTTAAAAAAATGTGCTAACCTATAATTTACACACACATCTTTTTTTTTGTTGTTGTATGTTATGCTACCTTTCTAACCTAGTTGGATAGCCTTATACAGAATATACGTACTAGTTGGACCGGCACAGGTCCTGCATGTCCATGGCGATGATGCGTAGGTTGTGTGTGTGCTTGAGCTGGCTGCCGAGGTGGATGGTGAAGCTCTCCTCCAGCCGGGCCGGGGGAGGCGGCGGCTGCAGCTCCGGCCCCGGGCCCAGCGGGGAGCTTATGTTGAACCGCGCCAGCGGGGAGTTGCTGCACACAGCCACAAAATAATGTTTGTATAAAATCAAATACCTTAATACCGATTACTTAAAAAACTACTTTGAATCGTCAAATGAATTTAAGTTTTTCTTAAGAATGTGGTTTTCGGAAAAATTGTTTATGAAGATACCGGTAAGAAACCGTGGTATTTTAATTCAAATCCAAATGCATTGTTTGCTCGCATTATCTAGACAATAATTAAAATAAAGCATGGACATTGCTAGGGCGTCTCAAAAATCATTAAAAAAAACATAATAACTGAACAAATCAAATTAAATAACACAACATCTTAAAATTTAATAATTTCTATGGTCAGTGTAAAAGGGAACAGTTGTATGTAACAAATCCTTTTCTCGAAGCAGGTCAGGCCATTTCTGACTGCCTATAACTTCGTTAATAACTAAACAGAAGGTCCCTTAAGTACGGACTGAATAAATTATCCGACTTAAAATATTACGAAATATTACGCGAAAATATTACGCGGACCTCACAACTTTTTACGGTAGAAGAACTGATCCTTCTATAAGTTATGCTTTTGATGGCATTATAATGATTGATAAGCACACCTGGGCGTGTCGAGCCTGCAGGTGGTCTGGTAGCGCTCCAGCGTGTCCATGAGCCAGGCGCGGTGCTGAGCGCGCTGCGTCTGCTTCAGCGCGTCCAGCTGCGACGCCCAGCGCGCCGCCGTCAGCCCCGCCTCCGAGAACTGCTCGCCCGCCAGCGCGTTGATGTCCTGCTCAGTGCTGGAGGTACCCAGCGACCGGACCTTCTGCTCCATTTCCTCGGACTGCCTGCGATATAGTAAACGGTATCTAACAATCTTGCTACATGGCTGAGTCAATGTATGTGTCGTGATGTGGTTATTATTATTACCTTGACTATCACAAAATTTCTCATATATCATTTCATTGTCACTGAAAAACAAACGGCGAATTGTGTTTTCGGCGAATTGTTCTCGACGAATTGTTTTCGACAAATTTTCCGCAGACGGAAGCTTTAATATCAAAATCTAAATGTTTTTTAATAAACTTAAAGTTAAGCTTAAAATAATGTAAGCTAGATAATTTGGTAAATTCACTTTGTCCAGTTAAATTATAATTAATAATATAAGTTACCTTTGAGTGAGTTTCCTCATGTCCTCATCCCGACTGTTGAGAGTCTCCATGACTGTGACGGCATATGAGTTCTCAACTTGCAGGATAGTCTCGAGTGCTGGAGAGTGTACCAACTTGTGGTATGCCGCTGCAAACACCTGCAACAATTATTCAGATAAAATTAGGTTGAGTTTTAACTATTTGAATTTAACTTGGGAAATTTTATTAAAATAAAGTGGAGCCAAATTATTATGGAATGGTATCCAAAAGATGGCAAATGATGTTGAAAACTAGAAATGCCCTGGGAGGACGAAAACTGAGAAAAGTTGCCCAATACCAGAAACAATGGAAGCTACTGAAGGAGGCTCTTGTAACTGGCACACTGAGTTGAGATAGCATCAACCACTCTAACCACTATACCAATATTCACTTTAGTCTTAATTCTCTCACCCAGTCTCAGGGGCTATATTATTATTATTACAACAATAGAGGGTCTGTCAAAAATACATCTCACTAGGGATTTAAAAGGGTAGAAATTTTTTTGATTGCCAACTGTAACTCATTCAGCAAGCCAAGGTCTATAAACTGACCTCCTCATCAGAGTTCCCTTTCTGGTCTGCAAACTCTACAACATTTTCCTTGAACTGTTTCTCCCATTCCTTCACCACTGCATCCACATCCAGCTGCCCACTTTTCAGCTGTTCCAACAGTCTCTCATCTCTCTCATTATGGAAACTGTGAGTCTCCACTTCAACAAACTTTTGCAGGCTTTCATTTAGTTCTAAAACAGGAAAACAAATAATAGATCTTTTTATTTAAATTTATGTATTCATTATTGGGCATTTAAAGTAAACTATTATATATTAAATAATTCATTCACCCTTTTTAAAAAATGACTTTTTTTATAGTTTTGGGAAGGGAGGAGGCGCCTTAACACCGCTTTAGGGGAGGGGGTGGGCTTAAATTCGCTTGGGCTTAAACTTTGAGTTTTAATTAAGTAAGGCCTAAAAGTCAAGTAGGGGTATAATATAGAGAAAAATAACGCCTACCATCCTCAAGGTAGACAGGTATATGGAACATGCTGATAACTCTCTGAACGAGTTCTCTTGTTGATCCTGCATGAGGGATTTCCACTGGAACTTCAAGCTTAAACACAAGCTCATCGTTGGTGCACGTGGGGTATGAAAATTTGAATGTTTTGACAACACTTTGCTCAGTTTCAGCGGTCATTCTCACGGTTTAAACAACTTTTGTTAACTCCTACACATCACAACAAAAACAACATTGACATTGACGTAACTTCTGACGTCTTACTTTGACATCTGTAATGGTGCCAGATTGCTGCGATAAAATTCCATTTTTCATTCGTTACTATTATTCGGTAGGCGAGAAAAAATTTGAAGGGAAAGGATTTGTATTTCTTACGAAATAAACCATGCCAAGCTAATTCTTACCACTAGATATCGGCGCAGGAATCTTTATCTATTAGTTTCACCTTAGTTCTGAAAATAAACCAAGCATTAAATACAATATTTTACAAACAAATTTTATTACTGCAAGTTATTGTACTGACCCTGATTTCTTTGTAGTGCATTTATGGATAGTTTTGTCAAAAACCTTATGTTTGAGTTGATCTAGATTTCTGGATACTACAAACATAAAATAACTTGAAACAAATATAATTATCAAATGACGATTTCTAAAATTATTTGTCATTTATGTTCGTATGATATTCTTATCTATGTAGTATATCATATGTATGTATATGTGTATGTAAATATGTAGTATTTATCATTGCTTAGTTTCTGTGACACAAGTTCTTACGATACTTACTGCAGAGATAAGTCAATGTTTTGACGTAGTTGAAGTTTTTAAAAATGTTTTTTTACCATCTACACTCTGTAATTAATACATTTAAGAAACAAGGCTTAAAATCGAGCCAAAAAGTGATTGTAATTTTAAATCACTACGAAATCTCTAAAATTGAAAATAATGGCAGCTCGAAAATTTGACGTTTCTAATTTATTTTGAATATGGCAATATTGCTCATCTACTAGTTTGTTAAAAGATCACTATTGCCAACTTCAAATCTTAAAAGGATGATAAATATATACCACCCAAAACAAAATAAGGCCACAAGGTATTTTGTCTGTACCATGAAAATAATAAAACCAATATACTTTTTGTCTCCATGACGAAAACTAATGTTGTTTTTACCGTGTAGACCAATAAACTTATTCCAATAATAATGATTAAAAAGTTTATTTGCTTTTGAAAGAAAAAATCACATTCAAGGTTAAAAATAAAACAATGTAAAGTTACTGAAAACAAAAGAAAATACTCCCTCCTCGTTTCGCTACGCACTCCTGAAGCCTGGAGTGCATGCTCTCAATCAAATGCCTGACATTTTCCATTGAAATCTCTTCCCAGGCCCTTTTAACAGCGTTGATGAGTTGCTGTTGGTTGTGGATTTCCTGATCACCGTCTCTAACTCTTCGTTTCAACTGATCCCACATGTGCTCTATTGGATTTAAGTCCGGACTGTTCGCCGGCCACGGCAAGACTTGAATTTGAGACGCTTCCTGTACAAACCGAATCGCTTGAGCCGTGTGTGCGCGAGCATTGTCTTGCATCAAGATGAATCCAGGACCCGCTCGCTGGGCAAATGGGATCACATGTGGTCTGACAACTTCCTCAATATACCGCTGAGCAGTAACAGTACCTTCATTTAAAATAGCGAGCTCAGTTTGGCCGTGTAAGCTTATCCCGCCCCAAATCATTACATTTGGACCACCAAAACGATCGACTTCATGGATGGAGGCTTCTGAAAAACTCTCGTCGTGTCTCCTCCATACTCTAATACGCCGATCGTCGTTAAAACAATTAACTTTGCATTCATCTGTGAAGAACACCATGCCCCATTGGTTTATGTCCCAGTCCAAATGTTGACGGGTAAATCTTGAAACGATTTGCACGATGATTTCTGGATAATGGAACACGGACAACTCGCTTTCTTGATGCCTGCTGGTCTTCATGCAATCGATTACGAATAGTTTGGCCACTGACACGAGTACCCGTTGTGAGCCGTAAACGATTTAGCAGCTTGCGGGCCGTCGTTGTGAGATATCGGCGCGCAATTAATCGAATGTAACGATCCTCTTGAGCTGTTGTAATGCGAACTCTGTCCGAACCAGGTCTTTTCTAACACTGCCGGTCTCTTGGAAACGATTCCATAGACTTTGAATAGCTCTTCGAGAAAATCCCAATTGCAAACCCACAGATCGCTGCGAATGACCTTCTTCAATCATTGTAACGGCTCTGGTTGCTGTCAGCGAGTCCATATGACGCCTGCGTGCTTGTGGCATATAGCAAAACATGTTTCTGACTCGAGATATCAATGAACTCTGATAATTTCTAATAAACCAAGAAGCTAAGGAAAGCAAAACGACAAAGAAAATGGAATCAAAATTTTCAAAAATGATTTTAAATCAAATTTTATTTAAAATTGTTGCCAGCATATTACAATATTAAAAAGTTTAGGTATCAAAGAGTTTGTGTACTCAATATTTTACTACTTTCAATATGTAAATGTTTAATATTCTACACCAAAATGAAAAAATACCTCGTGGCCCTTATTTTGTTTTGAGTAGTATAGGTGGATGAGAATGATAAACACAAAAACATCTCCGAGGGCGACCATGTTCATTCATCATTTTTCATGGGAATCATGTTTTTGGAAAGCCAATCTTCCAATCCAGTCAAAAGAAAAAAAAACTACGTTTACAATACATATTGTTACATTTATAGAAAAATAGGAAAAAAAACCTATTTTTTCTATAAATGTAACTAGTATAACTAGAAAAAATATTTTTTATTGATAGATTGCAATGGAAATGTATTAATTGAAACTATTTGAAAAATGAAACATTGGAGGTTTCTTGCTGGATGCTTTCCCGTAGAAATAGCATTCCGAACCGGTGGTGGTATAAAAATTGAAAGTACTTATTTAAGTCTATTGGAAGAAAAATATTTTGAGTCTTAGTTTATATTTCGCTAATACATTATAACTTGTTCTTATGTACATACACATAAGTATCCTATGCATTGGTTGAATATAATCAATATTTCTCGATGGAAGACACTGCGACACCTGCTGCAGTTCTTGACCTTTATTGGCTTTGATCCAAATCATCTAACCTCATATTGAAAGTCATTGAAAACTGCGGAAAGGTACTTCAACTGTTTCATGCAATTTATTTGTTTTTATATTGTCTGCGTAATTGCTACTAACCCCCCTTTAGCTACGCTATTGTCGTTTAGAACTATTGAACATGTGGGGCTATACAACCTTTAGTTATATGGAAGCTTGCAGCACCGGGGTTACAACGCGCGCGTAACTTTCCTCACCTAACTTCTTAGGGCTGTGGCAACTTATATGATAAAACATAGTAAATAATAATAATATATATTTGATTATAATAATTATTAATAATGATGATGATTTGATAAGTAATTAATGATAAAACCTCAAATACAATAAATAATCCAAAATAATCATGATCTTGGGACAATTCTTTTCCATTTAATTCAAATTGCTTGATCCAAAGTTATAATCTTGTTTATGGACAGGTACATGCTAAACAATTAAAATACATAACGTGTAGATAACCTATAGAAAACATACCTAAACATATAAAAACATCCATGACCATCCATCCATGATGAGTGAATACTTGAATAGGTAATTTTCTCTTAATCAATCACCAAAATACCTGCCTGCGATCTCACGTATCACAGCCGGCGGATGAGACCGCTGCACCATGGAGGCCGTTAAAAATTCGAAAGACCAGTGTACTTACCATGAGTTTTACCTTCGATTGTCGCTTGCGACTACAGTAACAAATTTGTATGAATCTTTGTAAAGTGCCCCTAACGGATAGTTGAGGAATGAAGATTGCTCATACAAAATCACTGTAGTAATCTATGTTATATGACGTGTAGACAAACTATGCGAACTCTGGCACACACACACACACACTGCAGTTAAAATAGCACCTCCTTTCCTAGACAGTCGAACTGTTCCAATTTAGCTTTTTATTACAATGGGTGTGTGTTATAAATATATACCACATACCCAAACGACCTCGTTTGCGTAGTGGTGTAAACAGCTACGCTGAAGGTTTCGGGTTCGAATCCCGGCGGGGGTAGAGCTTTGTGTTATTTGTAAGACGCATTGTTTCGCTTACCGGTCTTAGATGTTGTATTTTTATCTATGTAGTTTGATGAGATAAAAGAGTAAATCTCAGTTTAGGGCTGAGTAAGACGTGTGTCGTGATGTGTTTATTAATATATTTTTAGAGGTCGTGAAGGTATTTTTTAATATATTGAAGGGCTCTGTCGCCAAGGGACTATAAATACCGCTTTGAGGTTTTTTTCTATGGAGGCAGTTAGTTTCTATGGAGGCAGTTAGTTTCTATAGAGGCAGTTAGTTTTCTTTTTTAAATCATATTATTTTAAAAGTAGTATTTGTTGACTTCTCACCTCTTTTATCAAATTAAGTTGAGTATTTGGTTCCTTCCACTAGACATGTACTTAGGCAAATACATACTTTCAAAGAGATTAGTAGGTATGTATGTGTTACGCATTAATTTGTCTTATAACCAAGCGATGCAGGATCTTGTTATTGTTAAATATTTCTGTTCTGTTATGATTAATTGCAACAGTTAAAGTAATGATTGGGTTTACTGAAGGTTCTGATATTGTATGTGTGATTAAGACAAGAGTTTATAAAAATGTCGCCTAATTTAGGCACATCTCACTTAATTCAGACTTGAATAAACTTTATTAGATCTCGAAACATGAATACATAGTATTCTTTATATAATTTAAGAGGTTTGTTATAAAAATACATAAAAATAGAAATAGTACAGGGGCAGCACTACAAGTCAGTTTTATAGTAGAACTATATTTTCATTATAAATAAAAAAATGGAAACAATAAGTTATTAAATACAGAAATTATAAATAAATAATGATCCGCCATTTTGTTTCGGTGTTGCTTTCTGTTGCGGACCGGGCCGGGCGGACTGCTGCTAGCCTCGTTGGTGTTGCTTACGCGGCTTCACCACCTTCCTCCTCCTCTCCGCTGGCGGTGAGCATGGTGATCAGCTTGGTGGTGTCGATGAAGCCCTTGTCGTCGATGTCCATCTGGTCGTACGCCTCGTCGACCTCTTCGGCGGAGAACTTGTCTCCCCAGGTCATGAGTGCGTGCCTCAGCCTCTCGGAGTCAATCCTGCCCTCGTCGTCGAAGGTCTTGAAGGCGGCGATGACGACGTCGTCCTCGTCAGAGCCACCGGACATGCGGCCGGCGAACAGGGTCAGCAGCTGGGTGAAGTTGATGGGGCCAGGGGCCTCGTTCACCATCTCGTCGAGCTCCTTCTCCGAAGCCAGCCTGCCGAGCGAGTCGAAGGTCGCGCGGAGGTCGTTCTTGCCGATGATACCGTCCTTGTCGTGGTCCATTAGCTGGAAGGCCTGTAGGAAAGAGAACGATGCGTTGATTATTACGTCTTTTAATTGTTCTTACATTTGTTTTGATGTCGTTATCACGTCATATGCGAGACACGTAAATGTATGTCCAGTATAATTGAACAATAAGCGCACGTCTGATGTTTACATAACAGCAGGAGAGGCACGCGACAAACAAAACAGAGGATTTTTAAGAAATCCACGTATGTGATTCACCTTGTTTCTCTACTTTTACTAACCCAGTTCCTCTCAGAGGTACAAACATAAATTTCAAAACATTTATTTTGCAAAAATCTTGTTTTTAATAAACATCAGTAGTATTTTATTTTAATTTAAGGCTTTGGTAGAAGCTTCCAAAACTCACCTCCTTGAATTCGGCGACCTGCTTCTGGGTAAACATGGAGAAGACATTGGATCCGGTGCGCTTGGCCTTGCGGCTTCCACGTGAGGACTGTCTCTCTGATCCACCACCAGAGGCTGGCGCGGACGGAGCTGGTGCCGCCGCAGCTTCTTCAGCTGGTGCGTCTTCCTTCGCCTTGGCCTTCTTCTTTATCTTCTTTTCTTTATCCGCCTGGAAACGAATATCAGTCATTATTTTGTGCAGCTTTAATCATTTCGAGTTGATTTGTTTAGCTTTGGAATGATTTCATTTGAGTTTTATAGATATTTTAAAGTTACCGTTTTTCATTTTCCATTTGTAAGAAGTTTGACTTGTTTAGAAAGAAATAATTTTTTATTTCTTGGTTTTAATTTCTAAAATCTTGTTTTTTGCCCCGGATATGTTAGTTCCATTCATGTGAACGTGTCCCGGTTTATTTCTGTTTTCGGTTTCCATTGGCTCGTGGAGCTGGTCTTTGTCTATATTTAGATTACAATCCGGAGGATCGCGCTTGCTATTCCGTCACAGAATTACGTAAAATGGCAGAAATAGATCGCCTTCGGATCTGATTTCTTTACAAACTGCGACGATACCGGTTAATTTATTATTTATTTTCTTCTCGTATTTGGAAGTCGATTTTGAAAAAAAATCACGTTTAAGTTTTAGAGTTTAAGTAAAGAATTGAATTTAGGCATATAGACTCTAGGAGAGCGTATTATGAATTAGTCATTATTGTTTTTAAGTTTTATTTCAGATTTGAATATTTCACTTGATACGATTGGTTTGGATAAATTTTCAAATTGTTGTATTATTATATTTGTTTATTTTTGACATATTAGTCGGATTACAAGAGTTGATATTGAAGTCCAAATCTTTTGTAGCAGACGTAGACTTCCCAAAAAACTTTGAAACCCGAATGTTCTGTATTATCTTCTATTTCTCTTCAATCGTCATCGTTGGTGTCGTTATTTTGTTTATCTATTGTTAGATCGTGTTCACTTTCATTTGTTTCACCATCAGCACATTCCACTTCACTAGCACGAGTTTTGTCACTGGTACTCACCATTGTGATGTGTGTTGGACTATCGACGAAGGAGAGACTGTACCACTCGGCAGTCCCACCCTGACTCCGAGGTTTCGCTCCGGCTTCGACATCCAGGAGTTGGTTCCCCCTCTCCCGATCGGTAGCTGCTCCCTGGTTGGCTGCTGGCAGGGTGCGCGTACGATGCCATATTTAGTTCGACAAATCCGATAGTCTTTCAATCGGAATCAGAATTCTCCGGTCAGCGCGAGCGTTTGGCCGCCGGCTCTCCCGATGGTTGTTTATTTATAAAAAACCAGCCCACCTCGATACAATCTGTTTTAGTTTCTAGGAACCGATGGATTTATAACTCTGTTCTTTTTTGTTTAATCTATTTTAATTCTAGGTGCTTCATTTATCCCACGTTCAATATTTAGTTACTAAGCTAGGTGATGACATAGTTAGGTATAATTTAATTAAATAGTTTTGTAAGCGTTTATTGTTGGAATTGGATTAAAATATGCTCATGAAGTTATTGTAAGTGTTTTTAAAATAATTCGAATTAATTCAAATGTTTCGATGCAGAAATTTGAAATCAATGAAAACTGAATGATGCACAGGAAACCCTCTAGAAAAATCTTTTTTTTTCTAAAATCTGGATTTTGAGGGTTCTTTTACTAAGCCTCCCCTGTCCGTCGGTCTGTCACGTAAATTTATAAATGAAAAATATAGTGAATGCGTATTTCTATTACCGATATAATAACAAATATATAATATACAAAAAACCATTTTTTCTTGTTTTCAATGAATACCTCAACCGAAACCCTTTACTTCTGGGTCCGACTCACACTTCACTGGACTCACTATTTTAATTCAAATTTCCAATACTTAAAATACATATCTTGTTGTTCGATTTATAGAATTTCTATCTAATATTTTAAAAAGAGTCATATGTACATCCCAGTACCTACGAGTATCATAAATCTTTTATCAAAATATTCGTAAGATATTTTAGTGAAACATTATTTATAGTATTAAAGAATATTTAAAATGGCGGCAATTTCAATAATAATAACCTATTTCAATATTAAATCATCTCATTAGATACACATTTAATTTAATAAATAAAATTGCATGCCCTCAGTGGCAGGTTCATTGGAACTATTAGTTAATTAGGTAACTATCTTATGTACCAACAAAAACCTTCAAAATAAAGAATTTGAATTTGAAGAAGCATGAGATTACAACAACATGAGAAAATGTGGACAAGCCATCAAGCATACTAGATGATTTTTATATTGTTGATCTTCCATGTAGCTCATATTTTTTGCCAAAGGAAAAGGAATACTAACTGAGCAATCCTAACAAAGATATATATAACTTCAAAGTCACGGTTTTATGCTATACTTATAGATTGTACATATCAATAATCTAATTTATGAAACGAATAACTGTGGAATTGTTCCAAAATAACGTCAAGATCAATCAAAGTAAGTATTTATTAATTTATAGATCAATAGAACTTTCCATGAAAGCATGGAACAGTGGATCATTGCCATCTGGCACTGACAACAGTTGTTGATAACAAAAATAAAATATTTTCATATATATTGATACAAATAGAACAACAACAAAAGGGTTGATTGGTGTAATTATAGAATTGATACCTTACAAGCCTAACTCCACCCTCCCACCTAAATCCCACTAGGTAATTTCAAAAAGACACACACAAAATGAATGAATGTGCAGACCATCTGGGTTGGTGCCCTCCTTTCTATTGCTTCCGTGAAGCAGTTCGTTATGTTTCGTTTCGAAGGATTGGAGAGCCAGTGTAATTACCGGCACGAGAGGTTTAACATGTTTAGCTACATGGACAGCGCTTTGGCGGTGCTCTTGGCGTTACAGACATCGTGTCAATAGGCGGTGGTATCACTTTCCATTGGATAAATATGTCGGCTTGTTTGCCCCTGACGTTATATAAAACAAATCTCGCCACTATTTTGGACGATTTATTCCCTTCTAATACCAAAATCTAATACCCCCTGGAATCCGTTTGTATTTATTTGATGTTGTCATATGGACAACCTAATCTCATCTAACCTCATAACTCACCCACAGTAAGCTAAGTAGGTATGTATTATATAGAATTAAAGATTTGGACGAAGAAAATGACCCAGTACAGTGTAATATAAGCACCACAAAAACTAATTTCCTCCGGGAGAAACTAATATTTTGCTAAATTAATTTAGTTATTATTGAAATAATTATTACTTCTTTGCTTGGAGCAGTAAGCTTTAGCAAGGTTTGGGTTTTAATTAAGTTGGCTTTCTCGTTCTGTAATAATGAAAAACAAGGAACCTACATACTCCAGAATCGCGAAAATAGTTCGGTGAGGTTAAATGATTGAAGTAATATGTACTGCGTACGTACTAGAATAGCCATCTCGAACAAAACGTATTCGCTAAAACTTACACGAGCTACAGACTACTCAAAACAGCTGAACAGAGAGAACAGGGTTTAGATTAGGTACAGAATACAAACGTCTGCAATATCTCATTACTATACATGAAGGGCATAATAGCTTAGGACTATTAAGCGTCTAGCTTTGTTTAGTGTCCAAAACATACTAGTAAATGATAGTCACTCATCCTTAGCGGTGCAAAAAGTCAGTTTGCAAGGTCGCCTCTATGCATATATTTCTCAATATTTCTCCGTTTCCGTTGCTGTATCCGCATTGCTGGAAGAGAAGTCTGAAACCGCTTTTATTCTAATTCCAATTTTTTCTGATTAAATTCGTTGCGAGTCCCAAGACAGCCGGTAGGGTGTCCGGGCACAGTCTGTGCTTTATTGTACAGCTGCATTATTAATTGATTAATTATCGATCAAAGGACGCCACTGTTGATCCTGGTGAATAGGAGATGCAGTGGTGGGACAAAGAGGCGGGTGTGCCACGAAATATCTCAATGGGTTAAACTTGCTTTTAAAATTTACGGAGCTACGCATCTCTAAATCATCGCCTCCCACATTTTTGATATTCATCGTAAAGTAGCAGATGTAGTACAGATAGTAATTAATTACGTGGTGTGATGACACACCAATGACCACATTAATGTAAGATTTAGACAATTTCCAGGATTTATGAATGAAATAAACAGGATCATGACCAATACTCAGGTATGTTTGGTTTTTCTTAAACGACGAGTGCCTTAGCAGCTTTACCGTCCGCCACACTATCCAGCCTGCAAGTATGTTTGGTAAACAAGTTCCTACGTAGCTTGCAAAAATTCTAGTTCTCCTATCATAAGAATTTGCATATAGATTTGTGTTTCTCTTACTGACTAGACTTAGAATAGATAGTATATATATTAAGTACGAGTATATAAGAGTAAGTCTGAAATCGGTTTCTTACTACCTCCTATTTCTTCTGATTATGTTCGTTGCTGGTCCCGCGACAGCCGGTAGCGTGTCCGGGCACAGCCTGTGCGTCATTGTACAGCTTCATTATTCGTTGATGATTCGATCAAAGGACGCCACTGTTGGTCCTGGTGAACAGGTGTTGCAGTGGTGGGACAGAGTGGATTTCATATGAGTTTTTGTTCTAATATTCCATCTGGTTTCTGTCTGTTTTGGAATCGATTTCTAGGTAAATCGATTTCCTGCCGTTTGTGAGAAAGTTTTTAAATTATATTTAAGTATTTTCACAGAATCAGTAGTAGTGTTCGTATTGTATTGTTAGGACAACGATCTAAATAGCAAGCTATAGTTGGATGCTGTTATTCTGTGAGGTGAGAATTTATTTAACTGCGTTCTTTAAAGGTTTAGATTAATATACAGTAATCTGCAGTGGCGGTACTGTCATACAAGCCCAAAAGCCCGGCTTGCCCTATCGAACCAAGGTAAGTTCGCGCTCTCGTTCATTCATTACTTTTCAAATCAAATAACAACATGCTTTGCATATCATGGTTCGAAATTCACGCTAATTCCAACGCGTAAGTATGAAGTGTAAATTTAAGAGTAATGAGGCAATAAGACATTTATCGAAATGAATTATAAAACTACAATAACGTATCTCTCGGTTTGACCTATTCTAAAACTGTAGGCACGCCACTGGTAATCTGCTAGAACCTGAGCAAGATGTCTCGCAAAATTCGGTTTTAATAAAATTTTAGGGTTTGTCTTTGACAATAATTTACGATTTTCGATAACCAGCGAAGATTACCAACGGATGGATAGTTTTGTTTACCCAAAGATACATAAATAAAACCAAATACATAAATAAACCAAAAACATAGTTTATGTTAATAGGAGTTGGTCCCATCAACTCCTGTTCACCAGGAGCAACTGTGGCGTCCTTTGTAACGTATAATGCATCACAATGAAGCACAATGAAGTACGTGGACATACTATAGACGGTAGTGGAAGTTCCAGCGAACTTATTCAAAAAAAAAAAAAAAGAAACAAATGATATTCACGCTGTTGACTTCCACAAAAACTGAAGTTTTGTCAGGGTTTATGTTAAGAATTTTGAAGTGAATGGTGTGACTAATATCGGAATACCGACCCCCACACCTCCTGAAAGGTATCGAACCCAATTCCCCGCGGTTTCCCGGCTGGTGTGGATTACAATAACCTAATTTCAGACGCGCGTGAGTCACAGCAGCGACCGAAATAAATACGACATCCTAACAGAGTACATTGTAGAGGAATTTTTAGCTATTATTAACCCTATTTTTATGAAGCTAAGGTCTTGATCAAATACAGATTCGACAGCTGTTATAAGATATATTTGTATTTTACAATTGGAAAATAATGTATTTATAACATCTAAGAAGTTTAAATCAATTTAGGTCAGAAATTCTGATTGTCGTATGTTGACTTAATATATGGACTTAAAAATATATATTTAGCTCAGCTAAATGTAATTTAAGACATATCTAGATAATGTGTATGAAGTTCTAATGAGATCTATAGGGCCTCTTTGAATTCATATCATGCAAGACACTTCTGACACAGAACTACCACATTTATTTATTTTATAAATGATTTTTCTTTGGGAAACCATCAGTTTTATATTTGAATTTAGATAAACAAATAATTGTACAATTACCAATGAAGTTTCCACTGATTGATATTCACAATCGAAGCAGAAAAATTAAATCACAAATTGAATAATAACAAAAAATTAACGTAACATGGTTAAAACTAAGCAATATAATTAAATGGACATATGATGAATAATTAATAAAATACATGGAAAAACTAATAAGACACAAAGCTGGAAATTGAGAATTATTCGAAAAATATTTCGTCAAAGATCTTTTAAATTAATTAAAGTTATTTTTGGCCGAAGTAAATGCAATGAAGCATCTAGATAATGTGTATCAGGTTCTAATGAGAACTCGATTGCCTCTTTAGAAGTTGTGTCATGCAAGACAAGTGTTCTTTGGAAGCTTCACATACATACATAAACTCACGCCGTAATCCCTCGAGAGGTTGGCAGAGGAGTTAAACACCGCATTTCGCAAGTTTAAGTTAAGTCCCAGTGTGACAGGTTTCGAATCTGTCGCCACTATCCGGGCACAATGAGGAACATGGCAGCTACAACGTACGGCAATCCGAAACTCGAACCATCGACTTGTCGGGTCGGGTCGGTCGGTTAACCAAGGCACGTAACAAACTGAGCTAAAACGTCCGCTTCACATGACAAGTGCAATATCAGTCCTTATGCTGTACAATTTAAGATCTACAAAGACCAAACAGGTTAGGTTGATAGATGGCCCTGTGTACCCACTTAATTATATCAGTTGTTTACTCGGAACCTTGGTACAGTTTTTCACAAATAAACATCAACATTATAGTTATAACGAATAAAAATGCTGTTACTGGGGACGTTTTAACAACTGGTGGCTCTTGTCTTGACTTGTTTTTATGACTGGCGGGGGTAGATCTTAGTGTTTTTAACAAGACGCATGTTTCGCTTACCGGTCTTGGATACAGTATTCTTGTCTATGTAGTATATACCATATCGTTGCTTAGTTCCTGTGACACAAGTTCTTACGATACTTACTGCAGGGCTGAGTCAATGTGTGTGTCGTGATGTGGTCATTTTTGTTAATTGATGATGATCTCTGTGATAATCTCTCAACAAGTTGTATTGTTATGTTTATAACTTAATTAAGTATTCGAGTAAATACATGAGGTGGTATTTGGTAGATAATTTATTTATGGTATACATATATACACGTAATGATATATACGCTAGTTGGAGTGTCAGAGACTTCATAGAAATCTGTAATTACGTTTATGTCAATAAAGAAATTTATTTCGGTGTAAGTAAAAGTAAATATTTGATGCAAATCATTTTTGGTCCATTTCTCGTTGCCATTTTCTCTATTATAATTTCAAATCCACCATATCGAATTTTTTTCGCGAAAAAAAATTTAAAAAGCGATTTATGACCAGTACTCCCTTATATTTTTTCTGTATTTTTTTTTTAAATGAATATCTTAAAATTTACATATTTTTTTTTTACAGTTTGTAGTATATTACAAAAAAAAAAGTTAAACCAATCTTCCTTATCGCAGTTTTTTTTAATGTTTCCAGCTCCGTTATAGCAGCCATTGTAGAATATATTATATTACGATCTCATTTAGTATTCATTTCGCGGAGCATGTTTGAAGTTATTCCATTACATATATAATTTATAATCAAATTTGTTTGAAAAAGATTAATGCAGCATCATATTGTTTCCTGTTACAAAAACCCACCATGTGTGAGTCGGGTTCCGTATCACTTTGTAAGATTAAACATGATATGCTTTTTAGATCATTTCATAAAAGATATAAGAGCAAAACAAAAATCTAGAAAAATCACATTTCTAGTATGGGAGCCACCGCTAATTATTAGAAATTAAAATTATGTTTTTAGTATGAGTTGTTGTAGCGGCAACAGAAACAGACATTCTCGGAAAATTTCAAGTGTCTAGCTGCTATGGTTCTTGAGATACAGCCCGCTGACAGACGGACGGACAGCGAAGTCTTAGTAATAGGATCCCGTTTTTTACCCTTGGGGTGTGGAACCCTAAAATGTGCTATTAAATCCATGTTGCTATTCATTAAATAGTCATTAAGTTACCAAGTCAATTTTTGCTAATGCATTTTTACGACCTCGTTGGCGCAGTAGTGTAAACAGCCGACTGCTAAGGAGGTTCTGTGTTCGATTCCCGGCGGGGGAGAAACTTTTTGTTTTTACAAGATGCGTGTTTCGCTTATCACTCTTGGATGTTGTATTCTTATCTATGTAGTTTATACCATGTCGTTGCTTAGTCTTACTGAAGGGTTGAGTAAAGTGCGTGTCGTGATGTGGTAATTTTTTCTGCTTGTAGCAATATATGTAAGAGTATATAAAATACAAAGCTTTATGGCTTTTAATTGTAATTTGGTATAGAAAATTATTGTTCTTTGAATATTGAAAAAAGCAACTACGGAGGATTCTTGCCGGATTCCTCCCGTGGTAATTTCCCATTTCGGAAAAAAATTATGATTAGAAAGGGCTTATTTTAAGTGGTAATGAAAGAATAATTATCTTGTACAATAATGGAAATAGTTAATAGATCGGCGACGGAATTTCCGTCAAGTGTGGCGGAAACTCTAGTCGCCGGCGACCCTTAGGAGATTGAAGTCTCCCATGCGTCGCCACTTGGTCACATCAAATCGGGTTTTCAAGCTTACCTAGCCAGATTATAAGCATTAGAAATAAACAATCTTAACAAATGGTAAGCAACCATGTGACAGAATTTTATGTATCCGAGTAATATAAGAAATAGTAAATTGAATGACATTTTTTAAATTATAAGGTATAATCTCAAAAAAACAATTTTGAATACAACAGTTTTATTTATAGCATATAAATATGTATAATATATATGTGCAAATTATTATAAAGTCGGTATTACGTCAAGTAAATATTTAATGCAATTCATTTTTGGTCCATTTCTCTTGGACAATATCTCCACTATTATTTCAAACGCACCATATCTAAATTTTTTTGCAAAAAAATGGAAAAAACGATTCATGTCCAGCATTCCTTTGAATTTCTTCTGAAAATGTATTTTTTTATGAATATCTTAAAATACAAAGAATTTTTACAGTATTTTACAGAAACGATTCTTACTTTTGGGTAATCGCAGTTTTTTTTAATGTTGCCAGCTCCAATTGCAGCCATCATAGAATATGTTATTTGATGATCGCATTTTGTATTCATTTCGCGGAGCATGTTTGAAGATTTTCCATTAGATATATAATTTATAATCACGTTTGTCTAAAAATAGGATGAAGTGCAATTTTGTTGCTATTTATTAAATAGTCATTAAGTTGCCAAGTCAATTATTGCAAATGCATGTTTGACGACCTTGTTGGCGACCTGTAAACAGTCGACTGCTACGCTGGAGGTTCTGGGTTCGAATAGGGTGGGTGCGGAACTTTGTGTTATTTGCGAGATGCATTTTGGTCTTGGATATTGCATTCTTTTCAATGCAGTCAAAACCATATCGTTGCTTAGAGCTTGCGATACAAGATTATCTCAGTGCAGGGCTGAGTTAATGTGTGTGTCGTGATTATTTTTCTGCTAAGAACATAAAACGTTTTATTAAAATTATAATGATGTTGTTTCAGTTCTAAAATGTATTATCATTAACGATGGCAAACTTAAATGGTTGTCTTTTTATATGCTAGTTATATTTTATATGTTAGTTATATAGTTATGAGTTTTGGTTTAGTAATACATAAACGTGCGAGTATTAAAACGCTAAGCCAATGAGGCTTTGAATTGTGTGTTGGAAATTATTGTATTTTGAATACTGAAAAAAGCAACTAAGGAGGTTTCTTGCCGGATTCTTCCTGTAGTTTTAGCATTTCAAACCGGTGTGTTAATAAAAAAAACCGGTCAACTGTGAGTAAACCTTGTAAGATTAAAATTTACAATTTTTAGAAAAATTCTTACAGGAATCCAGAGTAAACCAAAAATGTCGAAAAATCACAATTGATTGATTGATTGCTTATTTTAAGTCTATTCGAGTAAAAAAGAATTTGACTTTAACCATTTGATTTTTAAAATCAAGGAAATCCTTGAACCCGCACCTAAACCTAAATACGCTTCAATGTCTACTTTATATTGATTATACCAAAACCAAATTTAATTTAAACTCACTCGATAATTCTTCGTACTGGCAACAATTTCTGTTTCGAAGTAAAGAACTCGAGTCCCGTTGCGTTCGACGATTGTCATATTTTTATATATAAAAGCTGAGCTTGAAACAGGTTTCATGCAGAACGACACATTAGCAGGCCTCACCTCATATGGACCCTGCACATATTTCATTAATTTTATACAACATCATGGGCAAACTATCAAACGGTCTACCTGATGGAAACTGATACCGTCGCCTATTGACACGACGGTGCCCTTGATGTACAAAACGCCACGAGCACCAATGCGTTGCCCATGTGAGGTAAAGATGTTACACCTCTCGTGCCGGTAATCACACTAGCCCTCCAGTCCTTCGAACCGAACCTCAGAGGTTATTCATATAAAAACTGGCGACGTTTTGAAAAAACGCCAGCGTTGCGTAAGAGGCTCCAGCCCGTGGCTAAATTTTCGGATGAGGATTGGCTTTTTTTGGTCTCCATTTTAATAAAAACGTCATCCTACCGTACGACACCCAGGCCCGTGACAAATTTAAGTCGCTATTTGAGAGGCCCTCAAACCAATCGCGTCGGGGCCTCTTTATGCTCGACGCTTGTGCCACTTTGTCGCCATGTCACCACCTAGTTACGCACTGAATGCGGCTCATGTTCTTTTAAATTTAGAAAATCAATGACTTTCGCAATATACAAAAAGCAGATGTATTACCATTTCCGACGAAACTATCGCTGTAACAGGCGTATTAATTTTCACGAAAACAAGTAAAAACATAAGACGCGTTAACATTTTGAAAGTTAAAAATCAGTGTTAGTACAAATCAAGTTGCAGCCAAAATAAATTGTTTTGCTCAAATATTCACTATGAAGTCAGATGTATATCAAAACTAAATTGCTTTAAAATAAATAGCAATCACAATTATTAAAAATAACTCAGGCAGTAACGTATCAAAATACCATTAAATATTTATAGTTTTTCAACTGCATTTGACTATTAATCTGAAATAGTTTTCGATGCTTCTCCTTTCCAAAATGATGATGATTCTGATATTGAATTTTTCTGAAATTTCATTTGTCTATAGAAATTTAAAGGAAAGGAAGGAAAGATAGGTTTGCCTACGAAACTTTTTCTGAAGGTACCAGTTACCTATTGTTACGGAACCCTGTAACCTGATCAATTAACAAACACTCTGGGGACAAATTTGGACCGAGTGATTCTTGGATTAAAGACCACTTCTTTATAGCAAGTTATATGAGTTTTTTGCTTGGAAAACTTGTCAACAATCAGGTGAAAATTACGCGAGAAAGGTTTAAATTTTGAATAATAACCACATTACGACACACACATTGACTCAGCCCAGCAATAAGATTGTAAAATATATTATATAAACTACAAAGATTAGCTACATAGAGAAGAAAGGCGAAACAATGCGACTGTATGTACATACACAGCACAAAGTTCCGACTCCACCGGGATTCAAACACGGACCTCATGCGTAGCAGCCAGCTATTAAGACTTGAAATGTTTTTTTGTTTGCATTTACACATGATTACGAGCACATTTGTACTAAAAATGCTCGAAATGTGTCAAAAGTCGGTCGGTGGGCGGGGAGCATTATGGGTGTAATTTTAAATAAAAAGGTTGTTTTCCCGCGCCTATTTCTCAGCTAACGTACTATAAAACTGTGGATTCATGAAAATTAACGCATACCTTGAAAACAAGGCAAGAACAATTATAAATGTCTAATAACATTAAGGTTAAATATAGATTAACATGCTCAGGATGCGTTTCTACTCCATTACCCAGTATCAAGTCAGTAGATTACTCTAATTTTGTATTAATGTTTTATTTTACATTTCATTTGATGATGAATTGAGAAAAATAAATTGCAAGAGTTACCTAATAAGCTTCAGTCACACACAGCGCACGCAGGCGCACACACACACACACACACACACAGGCAGGCACACAGGCGGTCTTGGATGTTGTATTCTTATCTATGTAGTTTATACCATATCGTTGCTTAGTTCCTCGAACACAAGTTCTTACGATACTTACTGTCAATGTGTGTGTCGTGATGTGGTTATTATTATTATTACAGTGACTGGGTCTTGTTCAATAAAACTTACAAGTCTACAAATTAGTAGAAAAGTTACAAATTTATGAACTTTTTCTACAAGTGCAAGTACAAGTTTAATGAAGCTGATAAATTGTAAGAAATCTGCAAGTGAAAATCTGACAAATATGTAACTTGCAAATGCTGTTGAATATAAATAAAAAATTTAAAAAATGCTTGTATATTCCGATGACAAATCGTATTTACAAATTCGTAGTAGTACATACATCAATTTACATATCTTTAAAACCCACATACATAAACAATACAATACATACATAAACTCACGCCGTAATCTCTCCAGAGGGTTTGGCAGAGGTGCTTGCTGTACATCACTTTTCGCATGTTTATGTTGAGTCCCAGTGTGACAGGTTGCGAATCTGTCGCCACTATCCGAGCACATTGAGAAAACATGGCTGCTACAACTTACGGCAACCCGAGACTCGAACCTTCGACCTGTCAGATCGGGTCGGTTATCCAAGAACCGTAACGCAACGTAACAAACCGAGCTACCTCGTCCCCTCGTAATCCGTAGTAGCCATTTGACATATAATTGTGAGCCTGTAAAATTATTCTACAAATATTTAGAATTGTTAACTGGTAACTACAATCCTGTGTTTAACAAAGCGGTTTTTCCTATAAATTTATAAAAAACGCCTGAAAAATGTTTATTGAACAGAAAAACCTGGAATTTTGCTTCAATTCTACGAATTTGTAAGTTTTCCCGCCATGGTTAACTTTTTAATTGTAATTTTTATTAAACGGATATTTGTTGAGTTAGTCAGAGTTAAAGTTTTATTGAATGGTAGGTTAATAAGGCGCGTGTGTTCATTTACAAAACAAAGTAGGACCCAAGTTAAGAGTCAAGTTATTTCTGCAATGATAAATGTTAACAACCAACCGGACCGCTCAAGAAACGGCCAAGCGAGAGTAGCCTAGTGACGTCACGTAAGCATCTCTCTCGCACACTCTACCTTTCTCTTTCTTCCAAGTTGTACTTGAGTACCAGCCTGTCCAACTTAACTTTCACTTCACTCAGTCCACGATACGATTCCGGCAAGCGATGTTTCCAACGAGAAGTCAAAATAAATGATTTAAGACGAATATGTGATGTAAAAAGTTAAAATGTGCAACGAATATAGTCAGTTCATGCCAAAGTTCTTTATAGTTGGTTTGGTTTTGTTAATTAGCGGTAAGTTTAAGACGTTAAGACTTTTCTTGCGTAAGTTATTGAATCGTCATGATTATTGGTCAGTTTTGCTTATAAATAATAAAAAAAAACGCCCTGTGATTAAATTAATGATACATAATCTATTAATGCTCTACGTTAAATGTTTAGTTATTTTACAAATGAATAATTAACTGTATTCTTGTGGGCCCCCAGTTTCAACAACAATTTTCAATGGCCCCATTAAACAGCTAATTAAAACGTGATCGTTGCTTTTCTGCATAAGTGATATTTCCATTCTTAATATAATCTGTTTAAGCATCGATTATTATTCTTGTGTTCTTTTTTAGGGTTCCGTACCCAAAAAGGTAAAAAAGGCTATATCTCATGAACCATATTAGTTACACTTTAGACATTTTCAGAGAATGTCTATTTCTGTTGCCACTATAACAACAATTTTTTATTAAGAATTTAAAATAGGCGAGAAAAGTTATTTTTCAAGATTTGTTTTTGCTTGTTCTCGTTTATTTTACGCTATTATCTAAAAAGTACATATTGTTTAACCCTGAAATTACAATGGACCCATAAAAAAAAAATGATCAAGAGATTAGTCCCCTTGGGGTCCTCAGACCACAGTTTCAAAAACATTATACTTTAAAACTTGATAAATAATGAACATACTTTATTGAAATCATAAATCAATCAGTTACAGGGGTAAAATTAACCCCCTTTGAGGACCTCTTTGGCACAGTGGTGTAAACAGCTGACTGCTACGCTAGAGGTTCCGGGTTCGAATCCCGGCGGGGGCGGGATTTTGTGTTATTTTTCAAGACGCATTCTTTCGCTTACTGGTCTTGAATGTAGTATACTAATTTATGTAGTATATACCATATCGTTACTTAGTTCCTGTGACACAAGTTCTTACGATACTTACTGCAGGGTTGAGTCAATGTGTGTGTCGTGATGTGGTTATTATTGTTATTATTTAAGCTTATCACAGAAAGTCTCTATTTTACAACTAAGGTAGTATTGCTCGAAATTTCGTTAAACATTTTAACTAAACGTCTGCATTTTAAATTAAGGTTATAAAGTTAGGTCAAGCATACTCAACCTCGAGCCTTAGGAGACTTTGAGATCAAGTGTACTCCACATGAAACTAGATGAGACTAGACAGCGAAGTAATGTAAAGCTCCGCTGAGAGGTTATGTGTTATAGTTAAACGAATTGCTGTTGAGGACTTGGTAGCTCAGTTTGTAAGGCGCCTTGGTTAACCGACCGACCCGACCCGGTCGAGAGTTCGAGTCACGGGTTGCCGTAAGTTTTAGCTGCCATGTTCCTCACTGTGCCCGGATGGTGTGGCCACAGATTGGATCCTGTCACACTGGGACTCAACATAAATATGCGGAATGCGATGTGTAGCACCTCTGCCTACCCCCCAATGGATTACGGCGTGAGTTTATGTTATTTTGGTATGCAATTGCTTTTTGTATACAATTAAAGTGTCCTTGAAAATATTTAGATATTTGTAAATGTAATTATTAAGGTACATAGAACTTTGAACGTTGACTAACTCATACTTGACCAAATGCGTTTGTGTTACCAGGTTGTCCTAAATCTGTGATGTTACGTAATAATAATAGCTGATCCGGCGAAGTGTGAACCGCCTTTAGTTATAAGCCGAATACAGGAGCGCCACCTACCGGGTTCAATTGAGTTTCCAAACCATCTAGGGTCCTATTGAAATACACTCAAAATTTCATCCAAATCGGTCCAGCCGAATAGGAGGAGGTGAAGACACACGTGCAGTAGAATTATTACTAATATTAAAAAGGAAAGTTTGTGGATGAATGGATGTTTGTTAATTTTTTACGCAAAAACTACTGAATGGACTTTAATGAAACTTTACAATAACATAGCTTATACATCAGAATAACACTTAGGCTATAATTCATAAAGATATTGTTTGAATTGTTCAAAATATAACGAGAAAAGTCAAGTGATTAAAACTCCCATTAGAACCATTTTCGAATACTGAGCGGATGAAGTCGCGGGTGTTAGAATTGAAGAATTATTAATAGCAGCAAGTTAAATAAAGTTATTCTGGTAGTATTAGTAGTACTGAATTAATCTAAAATTTGACGGAAGAATTTATTGATGTTTAAGCTAAAAGTTTAGTTTTTTAATACACTACAACATTACATATACCAGTGGATAGATGTATAAGAATCTATCGCGAGCAAGGTAGTGTATACCATATCGTTGCTTAGTTCCTGTGACACAAGATCTTACGATACTTACTGCAGGGCTGAGTCAATGTGTGTGTCGTGATGTGGTTATTATTATTATATAATCGGAATACAAGACTCAGGCTGAAGTTGCATCCTTTTGTGGTAGATATTCCGACCATCCGGACTAAACGCCTTGATAGCTCCTTCATAATGCGTACTGCAAGGGTGTGGAATTCTTTGCCTGCCGATGTGTTCCCTGACCAATATAACTTGGGCCTCTTTAAGGCAAGAGTGAATAGTTTCTCCTAGGCAGGCATGATCCACCTTAGACCTCATCGCCGCTTAACATCAGGTGGGCTTGGGGTCAAATGCCTGCCTGGTCATGAATAAAAAAATATATATATATATTTCATCATAGTATTACTAACATAATTGTAAACGCAGGCGAAATATATTCAATTAGCTCTTTAATTGATTAGTTCATTAGTTGACAAGTACTTAGGTAATTGCATTTATGTACAGGATACGATTGGCTGAGCTAATTAAATTGCATTTTTATTAATTATCATTATTGACTCTATTTTATTAATAAGATGTCTTAATGGGATAATATAGGATCACTCACAATATTTGGTTATCACACATACAATAAAATATGGTTTTAAGTATGTACGTGAATAGGAAATCTATTTCTATCACTACACAGTATAAAGTCGCTTCCCGCTGTCTGTCCCTATGTATACTTAGATCTTTAAAACTACGCAACGGATTTTGATAAAGTTTTTTAAAAGAGTCATTCAAGAGGTAGGTTTTTGTATTTAATACATGCATAATATCTGTGCGAAGCCGGGTCGGATCGCTAGTGTAGTAGGAAACAAAGATTTTTTTAAATTATCTTTTGTTTGGAACATAAACTCACTCCGTAATTCATCCTTCAAGAGAGGTAGGCAGAGGTGTTAAACACCGCATTTTGCATGTTTACGTTGAGTCCCAGTGTGGCAGGTTGCGAATCTATCGCGACTATCCGGGCACAATGAGGTACATGGCAGCTACAAAGTTATTTTGTTTCTAGGATTTGTCTATATATCGAATAGTAGAATAATATTAAAATCACGAAGAAAATCTATGCGCGCAAAGCCGCGGGACAACAACTACTTATTTATAAAGAAACGCAATAAGTATTCTTCAACGTTTTAAAATTAAAAAGAAATGGACAGTTGAATTCAGAACTTACTTTTTTTGAAGTCGGTAAAAATATTGTTAAGTTAGATTTGGGTTAGTTAGTTTAAAAGTACATTGTACATCGTAAATTGATTAAATGTAAATTTTATATTTGAGCTGGTTAAAGTTTCTCCCCAAAGTAGTATTCCACTTGTGTATTGCAGACAAAGCTTTGGTAACAATGTTCTACTTGTTTCACAGGCTGTTCAGAGAGCCTCGTCTTAAGGGCTTACATCTCCCAACATGGTCTCCACGGAGAAATCGAGTTCACGCAGAAGAACGAAAGCGTCATCAACATCAGGACTAACCTGAAGCCGACCCTGCAGTACCCTGACCAGGTGTGGAGGTGGACAATCCACGAGTACCCAGTCGACTACCGAGACCTCTCCGAGAACAGATGCTCAGATAACAGCCTGGGGCAAGAAGTAATAGACCTGACTGAAGAACTTGGTTACCTCATCATTCCAGGGAAAGATCACGCCGAATTTGAAAGCGTGAACTCTTTAACTGGACTAAAAGGAATATGGGGTAAGAGTATAGTGTTTGAGACAGCAGAAAGAGATAAAATCATCTGTGCTTCAATACTGTCCACTGACATACAGCAAGAGAAATACGCCGTGGCTAAATTCTCTTCCCCAGTAGCTGGAACTCTCAACTTTAGATGGGTATCTTCAAAGGAATTTGACGAGAGCGACTCCTACATCATTGCAGACCTTTATCACACCAAAGCAGTAGCAGATAAAGTGGACTTCACCAAGCACAAATGGAAGTTGTTTGTGACGGACATTTTCGACTCCGATAGAGGAAACCATGAGGGTAATTGCAACGTGCTTCAGTTGGTTTTCGACCCTGAGAACAGTGGCGATGGTTTGAGTGTCGGCGACCTGGACAGCAGATTGGGGCTCATAAAAGTGGCGACTGACGCCAACAGGAAGAAGGCAAAAATGTTGTTTAAAGATGATGTTATCAATATCCTGAGGAGTGACATGGAGGTGACCAAGAGAAGCCTGTACGTTGTTATATACGACGACAGACATGCTGACTCTTTCTTGGCTTGCGCTAAACTAAGACCGATGCACCCTAAAAGTACCAAGTAAGTGGTACCTTTATGATTTCTTTTGATTTAAGTACCAAAAAGTTACACAAGTTCCTCGCTTTCTACGAGGGTATTGTTATGATAGAAACTTATCAAATAATTCCACAATATTTATTTATATCTAAATACAAATAAATGTAATAAAATAAATTATAAAAGTTAATTTAGGCATGGAACTGTGCGGTGGAGAAAGCGTGCCTGTGGCTAAAGGTGGTGTGGAAATAGATGTAGAAATACAGCAGAAGTTATATTTTTCTTCTAGTTTCTACAAATGACTATATTTTAGCACATAAAAATGATAACAACATTACGACACACACATTGATTCAGCCCTACATTAGGATATAATCTTGTATCGCAGGCACTAAGCAACGACATACATAGATAAGAATACAAAATCCAAAAACCGGTAAGCGAAACAATGCGTCTTGCAACTAACACAATGTTCCGCCTCCGCCGGGATTCGAACACGGAACCTCTAGCGTAGCAGTCGGCTGTTTACACCACTGCGCTGCCGAGGTCGTCAACACATTCTTTAACTGTTTTGATGAACTTAATTTAATGCAGGATATATCTGACTTCACGTCAAAATATAATTTCAACCATATAATGAGTATATCACAAGCAATGGTTAATTATTTATCAAGTATGTATTTATTTAAAAATAATAAAACAGGCACCCTATTACATTATTATTTATACTTATTAAAAACACATAATTCTAAATTCATTTAAAATAAAACAAAAAAGAAAAATACAATTGGACTATAAATTAAGAAGTATGTCTTCATCAGGGCGTTGATTAACATGGACGGCATACGCGGCAAGGTGGAGTTTACGCAGCGGTCTCCCTTCGACCCGACCTGGGCCAACTTCCAGCTAGGGGCTTCTGACCTGGATTACGAATCTAACCTGCGTTTCGTCAGTTCCATGCTACAGTACCAAGTGAGAGAACTGCCCCATAAGCTGTTAGACGCAAAGCACGTGACGGACATCTGTAACACAACTGGGGGAGTCTTCAACCCTGTCAATATTGATCTGGCTGCAGTTCCACCACCAGGTAAGGCTGTAAGGTTTATCGTAAGACGTTAGAGATATGTTGTACAGGTGAGAGTTGATTCAATGACGATATGCAAGTTCAAATGACTATTGAATACAGCTTTAAGTCAAAATATAAGAAACATTAATAACAATTTGCAAATTATATATCCGTGTCTGTTAAAAGGGACAACAGCACTTCATTAATCGATTAAAAATCATTCCCATTGTCCCTTTCTGTTGATTTCACCATGATGATAACGGGAAGTTAAGATTTCACTTCCCGCTGTCCCCCTTTATATCTGTATTTTATTACTTTGGTGCTCTAGGAATTTAACAATACATACTTTTTTTAAATGTGTTCGTGTACTGCGTAGCTTGTAATATGAATCATTCACGAATAGTCAATTTTGACGTTTATTTTGTAAATACGATCATGAAAATAATTAATTGTAAGTGAACGAGTTGTTGTTTGTAAATGTTTTCCGAGTTATGTCAATATATCGCAGCGGATTGTCGTTGGGTAGCTGTAATCTTGGTACTTAGCCAATACGACTGTTTACGTTCAACCATAACCACGTCACTCCAACAAGAATGCTTCGTACTATTTCTGATGCCACATAACTGTGTTAAATAAACTTTGGTTTGGTTTTGCAAAAATATGAGAGAACTGGGAACGTTTTTCGCGCTGTTATATGTTTTTGGGGCACGCCACTCTGTCCCACCACTGCAACTCCTGTTCACCAGGATCAACAGTGGCGTCCTTTGATCGAAAAATGCAGCTGTGCAATGACGCACAGGCTGTGTGCTGTTATCGGGATAGCCAGACGAAATACTTTTAGATTTTAATTCGTTCAGAAAGACAAGTCTTAGAGAAGCTGTATAGTAGAAAAAATAATAACTGATACATTGTCATGCAAGTGGATCCGAAGGCAGGGGAGGCTAAGGGGCTCCACCCCCCCAAAAGCATATGAATTCTTCGGACATGTAGCCCTTATTTAGTTAAAACCTAATGTAAATTATAGTCCCAAGGGTTACTAAAACTAAGTCGGTAGTTTTGCCTCTGCGTAGAAGTTTTATCCCTCATGAACCTAACAGACAAAATATCCTATTTGATAACCAAGGTGGTAAACTATATGCAAAATTTCATCCAAAATTCTTCAGCCGTTTTTATATTATTAAGTAACGAACATCCCAAATTTCACATTTATAATATTTGTAAAATGACATTCGCTTTATAATATAAATTCAATACCTATAACATTGAAATGTCATAAATATTTATGTTTTTACTAACAAAATGTATTCAATAATATTATTTGTACCAGGTCTGGGCACCCAGGACCAGTACGCAGTAGGAGATCTCCTCGGCAAGTACAAGGACCGGACAGAGTACCTGAACCATAAATACCTGCTGCCTGGCCTGGCCAACGAGCTTAGCGGGGCATACTGGGATGCCTTCCTGCCGCTGTACGGGATCCACAGCATCGTGCACCGCTCACTGGTGCTTGAAAGGTATTTCTACATCTGCAATAAAATCTTACAAAAATACATCTGTAAGTTAGTCTGGCTAAAACAGTAAGTCCGTTTCACTTTGTTCCCTCGAATACAGAGGTTTCAAAGTAAAAAAAATATCACGTGATACGAATTTCGCGGAGTCAACTAGTTAATAATAATAACCACAATACAACATACATTGATTTATATATGGATGACATGAATCTGAAATAAATGAATAATAATAATTGATTTAGCTAGAACTGCTCCTAAGCTTTCTCAATGGATTCTTTCCCGTGGATAAGAGTTCTGAAATTTGTGAAAGGAGTGACAAATTTTGGTTGTAATAATGAGGTATATTGGCGGAGTTAACATGTTACATAGCAGACTCGTATAAGGACCGTGATATTAGGAACAAATCATTTATTTACTTCTACTATATATATAACACATCTTCACATCTCTATAACGACCTCTTAAAGTCAAATAGATATATTTATAAGAAAACTTATCTATAAGAAAGCTTAAACCCGATATCCGTAATAGCTTAAAATGTATATGTACATTAAGAAACATGCTTGTCAGTAATATAGATTATGTAGTGTACACAAGTAAGTGGAATGTAATTTACTCATTAATTATGTTTGTATTGAAACCCTATTGATAAAACTGTTTTGTTTTGTGTAACAAATAAATAAATAAAATAAATTTATTTCATATGAAACGAAAACAATCTATATTCTTACCATCTAACCAATACTATAAGGTAATATATATATACACAGTCAGGTCATAAGTATTGTCACACAGTAAAAACTTTTCTTTTAGAATACTGGCCACAAAAAAGTGTATTGAATTCGAATTTAGAATTGTTCATGAAAATAAAAATGTATACTTTTTAGAATTTTACTCATTTTTAAATATGTAGTGGACGCTTAAAGAAGACCGTGTTGCAGTTATTGCGTTGCATCGTTGCGGTTACGCGCTAATTCAAATTTTTGTCATACTGAAAAATTTGGATAGAACCAAAAGATTCGTTTATCGTACCATCAAACGATAGATTGTGACTCCAGCAGTGATAAAAGCTGTGAAGGCGCGAATTCAAAGAAATCCCAAACGTAAGCAGAAACTGTTGGCCCTTCAGATGGGGTCAAGCAGAACCACGGTGAAAAGGGTGTTAAATGAAGACTTAGAGCTTCGGGCATATCGAAGAAAAACAGGACATCGTTTGAATGCTCGTATAATGGATCTGAGACTGAAGAGATGCCGTGCTTTGTTGAAGCGTTACGCGGGAAAAAAATCTCGGGAAAATCTTTTATCGGATGAAAAAAATATTACCGTAGAAGAGAGCTACAACAAACAAAATGATAAGGTGTACGCACACAGTAGTGAAGAAGCGAGCAACCGTATTCCGCGTGTCCAACGAGGTCATTTTTCATCCTCGCTCATGGTATGGTTGGGAGTTTCTTATTGGGGCTAAACAGAGGTACATTTTTGTGAGAAAGGTGTAAAAACGAATGCAGTTGTGTATCAAAATACAGTCCTGGTGAACCTTGTGGAACCTGTTTCTCATACCATGTTCAATAACAGGCACTGGGTATTCCAACAAGATTCGGCGCCAGCTCATAGAGCGAAGAGCACACAAGACTGGCTGGCGGCGCGTGAAATCGACTTCATTCGGCACGAAGACTGGCCCTCCTCCAGTCCAGATTTGAATCCGTTAGATTGCAAGATATGGCAACACTTGGAGGAAAAGGCGTGCTCAAAGCCTCATCCCAATTTGGAGTCACTCAAGACATCCTTGATTAAGGCAGCCGCCGATATTGACATGGACCTCGTTCGTGCTGCGATAGACGACTGGCCGCGCAGATTAAAGGCCTGTATTCAAAATCACGGAGGTCATTTTGAACAAACTGTAGTGTCATAAGAATCTATGTTTTGTTAAGTTCATTTTGGTATATAAATGGTGACATCATGAATAAACTTGTTTAAATTATTTTAAATTAAACATGTGACAGAATTTATGACCTGATTAGGAAAATATACATTGTCCACTTTATATATATATTTAAATAATTGTTTTGTATAAGTAATTAAAGATGTTTACAGCATTTGTACCTATGTCATCTGTTAATACATATTATTGTTACAACAATTGAAGTTTTAAATAAATTTTGCCAATAACACCTTTGTTGTAATGGATATCTTTATTTCGATGACGAAATTTTCTTTGTGATTTCCATCAGGCGTTCATCGAAGCCAGCTATTTGCGGCACCATTCTTCTGTACGACCATGACACGGAGTACCAAACGCAGATGTTCTCAGCTGTGGTGGTGTTCAGGTACCCCATCGTCGGCAGGGTCATCTTCAGGCAGCCCCTGGACAAACCCTGGGAGGACACCACTGTTATTATTGAAAGCATGGTAATTTTTCAAAAAAATTGAATACAAAATGTTTTATCCATGTAGATATGTTTAAACTGGCTTTTGTTGCAGAGAAAAATCCGTTTTCCACGATCGCTTTAAGGCATGTTAAACAATTTGCAATAAACTCCTAGAGTCAATCAAAACTTACAGAATATTTATTACTTTGAATATCTTTGTGGTGCAGTGGTGTAAACAGCTGACTGTTACACTAAAAGTTCTGGGTTCAGTCCCAACGGGGACGGAACGCAGGACGCAGGACGTATTGTTTCGCTTACCAGTCTTGGATGCTGTATTCTTATCTAAGTAGTTTATAGCATATCGTTACTTTATTCCTGTGTGGTCCCTATGTGAAGTTCTTTCGAAACTTACTCCAGGTCTGAGTCAATGTGTGTGTTGTGATGTCTTTACTATATAATGTTAGAATCCAAATCTAAGACCGAGTAAGCGGCACAGGATGGTTAGATCGGAATTATTTGGAGAAGTTGGAGACCAGCTGTGGACGTCTTCACTCAAGACAATGAGGTATTTGGATGTCCGCTAATTAATGTAAATTTTACATAGGTGCATGCTGATGGTGCGAGCGTGAACAATACATTCGAGCATCGTTGGGCCATCCACGAGCATCCACCAGGGGGTGATTACTATAACTGGACAGCACGTTGCTTAAGTGCAGGGGCTGTGTATGAACCATATGGTATTGATGTGGACACAAGGCACCCCGACCTGTACTGCAGGCAAGGACTTGAAGGTCTTTGCAGGATCGGCGACTTCACCACTAGGTACGTTACTACCCAAAAAGTGCAGTGCAGGGAAGTGTTATTAGGGTATTGGTGGAATAGGTTTAGGGAGATGCAGGACGAGGTAATAAGTTCGGGAAGGCGACACCAAATTCCTTTTGAGAGCGGCTTAAAGTAAGAATCAAACATGCGACCTGCGTGGTAAGCATTTTCTCTTGGTTATGTCTCTGGCACAACAGGATCTTATGGTTTGGATACCACCTTCCTTTTTATTTCTGTGAAGCGGTTCGCTATGTTTCGGTTCGAAGGATTGGAGAACTAGTGAAATTACCAGCACGAGACGTAAAAGTTCTTCACCTTTTATTTTTAAATGCTCAGCTCATTGTTGGTGCTCTTAGGGTTCTAAAGACATTATGGGCATTGTCGTGTCAATAGGCATCAATTTGGTCGATGAAAGAAGGTATATAAATTGAACCTAAAAACGTCTTTATTGTGAAAGGAAAAACCATTTTTGCAGGCACGGTATGCTGTCTGTAGCTGGTAGAAAGGTGGACAGTCAGCGTCTGACACGGAGACTGTTCACGGATCCAGTGGTGGCGCTCGCCGGAAAGCACTCCATCATGAGGAAGAGCCTCGTCATCTACGACGACCATGGACCCGTCGCCAGGGGGGAAAGAATGGCATGTTCTATGTATGTACCCACACTTGTCATGAATATGATAGAGGTTGCTGAAATTGTCACTCAATATCAAAAAAAAAACAACCATGTGTCATCAATAATGAAATTGGTTTGGTTAGAATCAGTTTAGTTCAATCTTTTTTATCGAAACGCTTAGAAATGTCGGACATAGTATATGAATCATCATCAAGTAGCGGAAGTTGGAAAAAAAAAATTGGTAGAATTTTCATGAAACATGACTAATTGACATAGGCTACGGGAATTGCTATCATATTGGTATGCATAAAATAGTATAGTGTACAGTAGAACGCCTGTTTTATACAGGGTTATCATATCATAGTCATATATCTATTGTTTGAATATCAAAAGTTGTGCATCTCTTTTACAATTTCTACCTCATTCAATAAAAAACCAGGCCTAACAAAGGATATTTTTTTCAGAGTGAACGGTCTTCACCGCCGCAAAGCAGTGGTTCGTGATTGGTTCGGCAATGGAGAGCCAGTCCGCATCGCAGGCAGGGTCGAGCTCACGCAGCAGTCGGAGTATGACGTCACCAACGTACAGATCAACTTAGACGGCTTCAACGATGTCAGGAGTTATAAGATACATGAGGTCAGACATTTTGAGGCTCCCTGGTGACTAGTCGACAGTGCCTATAGGTTCCCAGCCTTCTAAATTGAGAATTTGAAGTTGATGGTCTTAATTTGTACTCAAAAAAATGTTTCCTTCCTTACAAGTCGCAACGTTCTCAAGTTAAATTCTCAATTCAAAAATAGGTTGATAAACTGGGTGCTTCGCATGATGCGAACTGACGATGTAGAAAAAAGATTTTCGCCAAATCAAACCATTGAGTAAATGATAAAATAATCACCTTAGCTCGAACTGACGTATAAAAAAAACGTCCTTGTGTTAAAAAACGGCTTCGGTTTGAAACGGCGAAAGTGTCTTATTTCCTGCTATTTACACGGAATTAACAGATACATTAATTAAGGCAAAAAGATCCTTTGTTCAAAACGAATGGGAAGGAAGCATTGTATTACCTTATTTTAGCAAATAAATCTGAAATAATAATAATAACCACATCACGACACACACATTGACTCAGCCCTGCAGTAAGTATCGTAAGAACTTGTGTCACAGGAACTAAGCAACGATATTGTATATACTATATAGATAAGAATACAACATCCAAGACCGGTAAGCGAAACAATGCGTCTAAATATATCAATATCTTTGTTGTATTAATATTCTTACACACTAGTATTCCCTGTTTCTAGGTGTCGGTGCAGCGTGACCTGGAGTTTCCCTGTGAGAAGACAACCCTCTACGACACATACAACCCCTTCCATGTCGACAGCACGCTCAGCCCTCCGCCCACTAAAGGTTCATTTTAAGTTTACATATCCAATTATTTGAAAGCCTTGTGAGGGTCTCCCGATAGCACAACGTTTCTTGTTGCTTTTATACTGGCCATAAAACTTCAAACTGTGTAAATTTCACTCCGCTTATTCTGATACATGAGACGGACGGACAGCGGATCCTATAATGTCCCATTTCACCCCCCTCCTCTTGTGGGGATAGTGTCACTTTGGGTAGGGGTACCTATAACAAGATCGAAGAATCTTGTGTCGCAGGTGCTAAGCAGCGATATGGTATAAACTACATAGTAACACGTAACGTGCGTAACTACCTGCAAATAACACGAAGTTCCGTCCCTGGATCCTCTTGCGTAGCAGCCAGCTGAGCCATGAAGGCCGCCAAAGTTTGTAAGCACTCTATCAAGAGTCACGTGGGAATAAAAGTGCAAGGCTACGGTGACTGCTTACCAACAGACAGGCCATCAACTTGTTTGCCACTTTAGTGGTAAAATAATCTTTATTCTTCCAGGCACAGCAGATCAATATGAATTAGGCGATCTTTCTGATAAGTACGGTCTACTGGACGACTTGAAGTCCATCTCCACGACGTACAACGAGACCCAGCTGTCTCTGTACGGACCTTACAGTATCCTTGGTCGGTCACTGGTCTTGCATCGAAAGGTACGCTTCTGGGAACTTTGTTATCATCATTGGTAACGCTTAATTTTTAATATGTATCCTTTCCTTCATTTTGTTTCGTTCATACTAAAATCATTTTTTTAACTGCCTATTTCCCTTTACCATAACATGTTCAAATTCTTTTATTTCTTCTTTCTTCATGCTTTACCATCTTCATGGGTGATCGATAATAGCTTTTGTCTTAATTTTTTCGTTTGAGTAGGTTTATTTTTTCTTCTTTTCTGAATCAATTTTATAATTATTTCTCAATATTCTCTCTTCTTCCAGAGCAAGGACCGCCGCGTGGCTTGTTCTACAATAGAACGTGGGTACAGTCCGTCTGAAGCTCGTGAACTCCGCGCTGTAGCATCGTTCCATCACCCTGGCGGGTTCGCGTTTGGTTACGTCCGAATGACGCAGCTCATACACAACGACGGCAGTGCTAGTGACACTGTAGTAGAAGTCAGCCTCAAGCATCCTGGAGTCAGGGATAGGAATTTGGTACGAATTTAACCAATTTATTAGTATCAAATGGCAACACTAAGTGAAAGTTTCAACTGTCTATCTGTTACGCCATGAAATGAAGCCCCATGACTGACGGACGGACGAATTATGGGAGCCTATAGGCAAGGAACCCAAAGGCATGGTCTTATATATATATTTGAACAACCCGACTGGTTAAATAAAATGAAAAATTGAATGGTATTATTAATTTAATGTATCATTATGTAGGGTTTATATTATCTTTGAATAAATGTATTTGACAAGTTTGATAATATTGAGGGTAAGAACGGGTTCTCTTCTGGATATCTCCATTTTATTAATACGACCAGACTACAACGATGACCATGTTTTTTCAGACGCACAATCACAACTGGGCGATATTCGTGAACCCAGTAGGCGTGGACGCAGCAGTTCAGGTGGTGGACACGCGCTGTGTTGCTGGTGGTTACCGCTGGAATCCATACTTCACTCAGCTTGCTGACCCGCTCAATGTTAGTACAGAGCAATAAATTATATTACGAATTCTATAAATAAATAATTGAATAAATTAGTTTAGACAAGTATTCTCATCGGCCCAACATGTTTTTCCAGAATATGGCGAGCAAATTTTCAAAAAAATTACATGATTCTCCATAACATTCTTTGCTGATTACTATTTTTGTTGTTAGGGCCTATGGCGCAGCGTTATAACAGCTGACTGCTACGCTACGCTGAGGTTCCGGGTTCGAATCCCGGCTGGGATGGAACTATGTGTTATTTACCGGTCTTCCATGTAGTATTTTTATTTCTGTTGTAAATACCATATCGTTGCTTAGTCAGCCGGCGACACAAGATTCTTTAAGTTTAGTGCAGGGCTTAGTTAATTAGTGTGTCGGGTAGGAGATATTTTTATTTATTATTCACTCGTTTTTTTTTGCATTGTAACCTTTATGAACAGACCAATATCCCAGTTTAGTTCAATTAACGAATAAATCTTAAATCAAACATCGAGTAAAGTGCGTATTTCCTTTACAGCATGACTTGTACAGCCAGGAGTGTGGTGCTGACAATCCTTTGAGGTGTGAAGTTGGAGACCTCAGTGCTAGACTCGGACCTATCAGTAAGATCCCCACAAATTTATTACTAGTTGAATACGAGTATGCGAGCTCCTTCAATAGTATCACGCGATATTGTGATTCAGTATCACCTGATCTCGCCTTACTATTTGAACGTGTGTTATAATGTCACGATAATAGGATGGCGATACGGTATTGATAATGAGATTAATTCAATGATTCGAACCCAATGATTATGATGAGTTCGTGATGGCACACGAGAAACTGGCGAGGTTTTTTTTTGTCCATGAGAACAGGTGGACCGTCTGCTTGTTTATCGATGTTGTTCATTAAAAGCTGGAGTTCCTCATAAAGTTCGTGTGAGTTCAAAAATTTTTGAGGCCCCTTCAGTCGCGAGGCCATCGGAGGTCACCTAGCACCGCAATTGTATTTATCTTGGATTTTGCTACTAGTAGAGTAATTTTTATATTTAAAAAGTACATCTGCCAACTCCGTTAAGTTGTTTTTTCTTCAGAATCTTTTTTTCTCTCTCTTATTTTATATGATTGGTTATTATCTAACAAGACGATGCAATTATAAGACAAGTCGGTGTGTTTGCTAACCAATTAATGCTTCTGTCATAGTTGTATGTCATACTAACGTTATTTGACTGTAT
Source organism: Choreutis nemorana (assembly GCA_949316135.1). Lineage (NCBI taxonomy): Eukaryota > Metazoa > Arthropoda > Insecta > Lepidoptera > Choreutidae > Choreutis > Choreutis nemorana. The sequence goes on along the minus strand of OX438619.1, from coordinate 624,925 downwards.
TTTAACTTTTACAATACTAGAGCAGTGGTAGTGGAGTGAGAACGTGGTAGCTCAGTTTGTTACGTGTCTTGGTTTACCGACTGACCCGACCCGACAGGTCGAGGGTTCAAGTCTCGGTATGCCGTAAGTTGAAGGTGCCATGTTCCTCATCGTGCCCGGATAGTGGCGACAGATTCGCGACCTGTCACACTGCTTGACTCGAATCCTCGACCTGTCGGGTTGGATCGGTCGATTAAACAAGTCACGTAACAATCGAAATTGTGTAGTTTATGTATAAAATCCCTGTCAATAAAATTTCTAATAAAACGACAAGTATTCCTGCAGTGACGAGGTGTAGAATGATTTTAGTGCATTTGCAGGTGTAGGCGGTGAGCGTCAAGTGTTCATGGACAGTAACTTCCCTCTGGAAGGTACAGTGTCAGCCGTGGGCCGGTCGCTGGTAGTGTTCGGACCCGAAGGCAGTGGAGCCAGGATGGCCTGCGCCAACATCGAGCCGGATCACGACATCATCAAATACGTCAACATTATGAAACCCCCTAGATTTGTGCTGTGAGTGACTTACAACTATACCGTGGGTGTCAATTTTGCTGTCAATACATTTTTAAGAAGCACAAAAATTTCACTTTCTTGTCCGTCCGTCTGTGTATCGATATCAAGGGTATTTAAACCTTTAGGGAGCTTCCCTTTAATTTAGAATTATAAATTTTGGCAGGAAGCGATGTCTTAAAGCACGAGTAAAGAGCAAATGTTATAGTCTTAAAATGAACTCCACAGATTTAAAAAAAGTTGGATTCTTACACAACGTGTTTCTATGGTCAAAATCTCAAGCTTAACGTTTTTTGTAGTTTAATCTGTCATCCCTCACCAAAAGTTGGCTTTAATACGTTCAGTACGTGTTGTTCGCAGCGGGCAGTTCCTGTCGGAGGTGCGCGGCGTGCTGTCGGCGCCGGCGTGGTGGCTGGGCGCGGAGGCGCGGCGCACGCGGTCGCTGCACGGCGGCGCGTGCGTGCAGCTGCTGCTGCACTTCAGCGGGCCCCATGCCGCGCGCCTCGAGCAGGACTTCACCAGGTACGCACCACATGTCCACCACTATGTATTACGTGTGTTACTATTTTACATAACATAAACTCACGCCGTAACTAATACCTCGAGAGGGATAGGCAGAGGTGTTAAACACCACATATTTTGTTTGGTCACCACTATCCGGGCACAGTAAGGAAAATGGCAGACCCGAGACTCGAACCCTCCATCTGTCGGTTCGGGTCGGTCGGTTGCCAAGGCACGGAACAAACTGAGCTGCCACGACCTCAACTACCATTACTATTTTATACTTCTATAAATGTTGTTACCATTTTATTAATAAAATATTTACCAATGAATATTATAGCCTTGTTAGTTCAAATCTAAATCACTGAGAAGATTGTATGACGTATAGTACCTATACATTTATTTATTTAAATCAAATACACTGTCATAACAGTTACATACCAATTCGATAGTGCAGTGAACAATAATTGATACAATTAAATTAAACAATAGATAATAAAATCACATTATACAAAATTACAAATAACACACTCAACTTAAGTCTAATTGTTCCACCACAATTTTAAAACACAAAATAAATAAAAATCTAATAATTATAATAGCTAAATATAAATGTAGCCACTTTCGTGAATTCGCTCAAAGAACAATGATGTATGTCAATTTCATCATCCACCCTGTTAAGATGCTGCAGCGCTCGTGTGAGTGAGGCTCTCGACAGTCAGTTAGTTCTACTTTCAGGAGTAGCAAAAGTTTCCTCCGAACCCGTAAATCGGTATTGGGTATCCTCCACTTTATCAGTGCTAAAATTGTCGGGTTGGTTTCCTCGCAACGACCTCAACACCACGATCAACATCAATATTTACGTGCGAGCTCGCTGCGTGCTCCCTGTGTCAACGCAGCGTGTTAGCGCTTTCGTTCGCGCGCTCCTCGCCAGTGAGATAAGCCACTTAGAATTTTGTGAAAATCGACTCACCTACTTACCAATCATTAATCTAAGCTCACCTACTTATTGTAATAGGCTAGCAAGTAACTGCAACTTGTATTCTAAACGGCTAGTACGAAACGAAAGGCGCGAGAGAGAAACGGGCTCGAGATAGAAGCTATCTCTTTCTTTATGACAGGAATAGAAGTATCTTGTCTCGTGGGTAATGTAGCTAAATAAATGGTTTCTCGTAAAATGTGATGTCATGGTTTGTTATCAGATTGCTGGCGCTGGGTAGGCTGGACTCCCCAAGTGTTTACATCCCGGGGTACGTGAACAGCAAGAGGAAGAAGACAGTCTCCTACCGCCAGTGCGGCGTCACCGACCCCAACGATAGGAAGAGTTAGTAAACCTATCATGACTGTTGACTATCACCTTCATCTTTAAAAAACGAATTTGCTGTGGTCTGTCATTTTTCTTCATGTGACTTTATGCCTTATTGTCTATTGGCTTTATTGAAATTGTTATAGTTCTTTATTTGTAAAGCCCTTTTTGTCGTCAAGGAGTTCTAATTATAATTTTCTTCTTGTTATTTCTGTTTCAGAGAATACGTATTTCTTCTCATCAAGTTTTTCTCGAAGGATCTCTGCTGAAACTTACCTCATTGCGTTTCTCGCTTTATATTATATTGTTTTAAGATAGATTTAGTTACAGATACATGTGTAAATATTAGTATAGGTAAATAAATAGAATTGAAAATGGATTATTTTATTTTATTGCAGTTTTAGCATCTTATGTCAGGTAGTCAACTGTACAACTTTCGCGTTTCATGTTTTAAACTGAGGTTTCTGATTTATTACCATCCGACGGTTAGCTTATTTGGCATTATGTGACGACCTCGGTGGCGCAGTGGTGTAAACGGCAGACTGCTACGCTAGAGGTTCCGGGTTCGAATCCCAGCGGGGGCAGGATTGCTTAGCAAGGGTATGGTATAAATTACGTAGATAAGAATACTACATCCAAGACCGGTAAGCGAAACAATGCGACTTACAAATAACGCAAAGTTCCGCCCCGCCGGGATACAAGATTATCTTAGTGCAGGACTAGTCGATGTGTGTCGTCATGTGATTATTATTATTATTATTGAAAACAACAAAGAATATGGATCTGCTTATAACCCCATTACACGGGTAATTTTTTGAGTAATCATTGCCCAATCAATTTGGAGCGATTAGTGGAGAAACTCCACTAGTACCAATGCCTATTGGTTATATGTTGGTATGTTTGCTATATTGCCTTTTGCTTCATGTTGCAATATGTGTCGTGAGATCAAAATTGCACGAATTCGATAAATTTTAGTTGCCAATGTAAATGCACCTTAAATTACAACAATTTATTTTGTGACTTTCAGATTTTTTTATTTAATGTACTTTTATGTTGAGATTTTTATGGATTGTTTAATTAAATAGTTTTTTTTTTTTTAACAATAACAATAATTAATAATTTTACCAACATTTGATGAAAATAAAAATTAAAATAAATATTAAAGTATTTTTTTAAATAAATAAAAAATAAACGCAAACGATATGGTTAACAGGTGCCATTATATTCGAGTGAGTAAGCCCTTCGTTCTTAGTGGTTCGTGGATGTAAGGACTGCAACGTTAAATCGATAAGTTTCTTGTTGCGAGCGCGCATAAGCAGACGTACTATGAACCCAGTTATTTAATATACCTACTAAATAACTCAGTTATGAGGTATAAAGGATATAAGTATTTATATATTTATATTGATTTCACGATTTGAGATTTGAGAAGTTTGTTACGTGCCTTGGTTAACCAACCGATCCGACACGACAGGTCGAGGGTTCGAGTCTCGGGTTGCCGTACATTGTAGCTGCCATGTTCCTCATTGTGGGCGGATAGTGGCGACAGTTTCGCAACCTGTCACACTGGGGTTCAATATAAACATGCAAAATGCTGTGTTTATATGCAAAATGCTGTGTTTATATGCAAAATGCTGTGTTTATATGCAAAATGCTGTGTTTATATGCAAAATTCTGTGTTTATATGCAAAATGATGTGTTTATATGCGAAATGCTGCGTTTAACACCTCTGCCAACACCTCTCGACGGATTACGGCGTGAGTTTATGTTTATGTTGTATGTATGTGATTTCATTATGATTCTTTACTTCTACACATGCAACGCATTGGCGGTGCTCTAGATATCAAAGGCATTGTCGTGTCTATAGGCGGCGGTATCACTTTCCATTAGGTAAACCGTATGCTTGTTTGCCCATGATATTATACAAAATATGTAACTCAAGATATATGGTTTATTTTTAAAATAAAATAAAGTCATTTTACCTCGCGGATTTCCTATCAGACCGAATGATCGGACGAAGGGGAAACTGGGAGTAAAATCCCGAGAAACTGGTTCCGTATGATATAATATCTGTAACATTCAGTCCATACGTGCAAATGGGAAACTACGATCAGTCATCCGTTGGACATATTTCGATGGTAAATCTCTGTTGCCATGTTTGAACATCGGAAGGTATTCATGACACCTCACGAAGACAGATTGACTACATTTGTTGTTGTAGTTAAAATTAGAAAATAACAATCAACAAAATAAATAATAAACAACAGCGTAAATAATTCGACGGACACAACGGATCGAACTAATTTATTATAATAATATAAATAATAACCACATCACGACACACACATTGACTCAACCCTGCAGTAAGTATCGAAAGAACTTGTGTCACAGGAACTAAGCAACGATATGGTATAAACTACATAGATAAGAATACAACATCCAAGACCGGTAAGCGAAACAATGCGTCTTGCAAATAATAAAAAGTCCTGCCCCCGACGGGATTCGAACCCGAAACCTCAGACGTAGCAGTCGGCTGTTTACACCACTGCGCCCCGAGGTCGACAACAAAAATTAAAACATCTATTTATTTTATTAAAAAGATCACCAACATATTGTACACTTATTTATGCAATTCGAGAACAATCTATAATATAAAATGAATCGTTAAATGTGTTGGTAAGCGCATAACTCAACGCCTTGACCAATTTGGCCAATTCTTTTTTTAAAATAGTAAAAGTTCAAGGATGGTTTTTAAAAATCGAATAATTGCCGGAAAAACTATAAAAACAGCCCTTTTCTCTTTCCCATCCAAAAGGTTTTGTTTTCTATATGACAGGACGAAGTCTGTCGGCTCCGCTAGTAATAGTATAAAACGAGTCAAATGTCACTACAATAAAGGTGAAGACAGCGTGCAAGAAAAAAAAAACATTTAAAACGTCAATAATCGAGTAAAAATTTAGGCTTAAACTTAATGTCCAAACATATCAATACTTAATATATAAACATAATATAATATAAATTACTGTAAAACAATAACAAAAACAGCAACATCGAAAAATAGTGTGCAATATTATAGTTTTTTTTTTTTTTGGGAGCCGAAAAGGGTGTGCCACCACGTATCAGAATTTAATTCTGATAAAGACGTTCCGCTGCAGCAGATGCAGCAGGACAGGACGTATGGCCTTGAATTTGCTCGGTTACAAAAAAACAAATCAGTCATCAGTCCAGCCTTGGGTTTCCTAACCTGATACAGAAAAAGACTCCTCACTCTGGCGTTACTGGTTTTGTTGTCTCCCCCAGAGGCTCACGTGAGAAACACCTTTTTAAAAACTAGGCGGTAAGGAGCGTTCTCACATACAGCCGAGATAGAAACTAATTAAATAAATAACGACTTTTTTTTTTCACAAACAGAGTCGGAATTAATTTGTAAACATAGGTAACATTATTCAGGTGTACAATGTTTAATGCAAATATAAAACGTCATAACCCTCCCTTTTGCTTCGCCGTTGTCGGGTAAAAATTGATTAGTAACATACTTACATACATGTATCCAGTAAATTATAAAAATGAAAAATCATCACTACATAGTATAAAACAAAGTCGCTTCCCGCTGTCTGTCCCTATGTATGCTTAGATCTTTAAAACTACGCAACAGATTTTGATGCGGTTTTTTATAGAATGATTAAGAGGAAGTTTTATATGTATTTAATATCTGCATAATATCCGTGCGAAGCTGAGGCGGGTCGCTAGTAAGTATTTTTTTTTTTCAAATAGATTTTCATTCCACGACCATTCATTTAGTTTTTTTTTTCATTTTTTTTTTTACCACGTTTTTATTTGTAAAACAGCATTTGTAGCTGAACTGTCTCCGTGAGATGGAATAACTAAAAATATGCTTGACAACAGCGCCGCCTATCGGAGGGCGTCCCGGGAATCAATACAGGCATCCTAGGTCCTATTAATAGAACCTAGGTATCCCGGGATCGCCCGAGCCCTGTCATGGCAACGAATTCGAACAAAGGACTGCAAAATTTTCTTTGTTTGCAGATGCACGCTGAATACTATCGTATATAATTAAAAGGGCCTTATGTTGTTTTTAATTAAACTATAAATTTGAATTAAACCTTATTCATATCATGTCCCAAGCTAATATAAATGTTTTTAAAGACGTTTTATAATCTTTCCCGTTCTAACCATCAAAAGGGTTCATTCAAGTTGTTAAATTTAAGGGCTCCGTTAAGGGCCTTCGATGTCCGTCCATCTGTTAGCAGGCTATAACTTATGAACTAAAACAGTTGAAATTTTCAGTGTATTTCTGTAGCCTCTATAACAACGAATTTCAAAAACGTAAACTTATAAAGGCTGCCATTTAAGAAGTATGTTGTTTTTCCACTTTCAGCTAGATCTATTCTTTTATGAATGTATTTAAAAAAGTAAATTTTGTATCGTCTTTTCTATGGTTCGGAACCCTTCATGCCCGAGACTGACTCAAACTTGTTCTTCTGAACGACAGGTGTTTTAGTTTAATGTTTTTTTTATCATCTATTCTATTTCATTTATCCTCTTTATCATCAATTCTATTATCTTCTTGTTCTTCGGACCCGAGTCTTTGGGAAAGACAAAGAAATAAACTACATATTACGTACAAAGTTTTTATTGATTTTATTTATAATTACAAAACAAACGGCACAATCAAGCATACGAAAATATAACGTATAATTAACACATAGGCCAATAACAGGTAAGACTAAACAAGTTTTAAGTCCATCTGCTACCTTCTTGGCCTAGGTAGGTTTACAAGAACAAACAGATTATTAAAGAATTAGACAGAAAAAAGCAAAATAATGTATCTAGTACCATTTTGATATGACTATTTAAGTTGTGTATTTTTTTCGTACTTCGAAACACGATTTTTCTCGAAGTATGCCAAGTCGGTTAGGGGACTAACGGTTGCTATGGTGTTGCTAAGAATTTTTTAAAATCTTATTTATGAGAAAGTCCTTTTTTTTGTATATAAAAATGTAAAACTTTTAAGGAATACATATTTATACAAGTTTATTATACATTTGATACATGTTTACGCGTAATAATTTAATTTTAAACAAACAATGAAATGATTAGTGTATTTTTCAAAATGGCGACCCCGGGTAACGTAGCGCGCAAGCCCAACATCCACCGGGAAAATCAATACCCTCGGAAACTACGTCTCATTTTTAATAATTCCATTTTGCGGTACCCTAAAAATGGCTTTTAGAATGAATCTGTTTTTGTTTTTTGTGTTCTTTTGTTCTGTGAAAGCGAATTTGGAGGGGCCTTTCTTGTTCTTCGGTCCCAAGTCTTTGGGAAAGTATAAGAGGCCTGCTTTGAAGAACTTGGGACAGGATGATCTGACCACTATTTACGGAGATCAGGCGGCTATAGTGGTCTTTAATAACCAGGATGCTGTACCCCTGTCCAGTGGATACTTCCCCAGGCTGCGGAAGATGTTGGAAGGTCAGAGTACGCTGGTCCTGCCCCAAGATTTCCTGGATGTCCATCCCGATTACATAAGCAATGAGACCCAGGTGAGTACAGACTTGAATTCGAGATGCCTTTATTTTTTTACGTATGTTACAGTTGCTAGGGTGTATTCTCTTTGTCCCCGCGTAACGGGACGGGATTATTAAAATAAATAAAAAATGATTCCCGTTGTCCCCACACTATGTCCGCAGATTTAAAACAATATAAATAAAAATCCTTTGCGTCCCGAATTTTATTAGATTTTAAATTAAAATTGTATTCTGGGCCCTCGGTAAATTAAAAAGTAACTGTCTTACAAAAGTAACTGTCTTAAATACTTCATTGATTTAATTATCCATTATTAAAAAAGATAATAACGTTAAAGCGTTTTTTTTAACTAAACGATAGTCCGTTTGCAATCTAATTACTATTAGAAACCTAATAAAAAAGGGCCCACATTCAAAAATTGTTTCTATCGTATTTGCCCATAGCTATTGCTTTATCACTATCGCGAATTCATTTAGTATAAACGGTAGAAATTATTCGTCTACAGAAACTTTTAAAATATACAATTTAATAAATGTTATCTAAAAATTTGCATACGATGACTTAAAAGAAATAAGTTTTTTGCCTACACTTCGCACCATATTTCTGATAATTAGCACAAGTTAGCAAATAATACAAGTGTAGACTTCACTTCGAAGCACTACAGTATCTTTATTTCGTTACGCAGTAAAGAAGTTTAGTTTATGCAAAATTTACGCTTAATTTACTGAAGTAGAGACTCACAGTTTAAAGGTAAATAGATATTTCACAAATATCAATGTAATTAATTAAAACATTGAGTTATGATAAATTTTATACGATTGAAAAGGTAGGGTTATGATCTAACTAAGGGAATTCATTGTGACACTGGCACTGGGGTATTCAACAAGTTGACAAACAAACAGCGGGTAGATCTATAATTTATTTATCACGAGTACATCGAATTCTTTATTAGCGAAAATAAAACTTACAATGTAAAATATTTAAATAAAATGACAAATTGCGATATCTGATGAATCAGAAGTGCAGTAAATACAGGAGTGAACTTTATTGTCGGGGGAAGGGAGGGGGGGCGCATAACAAGGTCATGGAGGGAGGATGTAGGGAGTGGGTCCCCTTCCAGACCGAGTTCCTCCTAGGGCCCCTGGATGGAAATTAAAGGGGGAGTGGGAGGTTCTGCGTTATTCCGGCTACTGGTTTATTTTTAACCAACTTCATTAGGTACTGTGTTAAATACAAAATTCAAATATTTTTATTTCATGCTACCTATGGGCCCTTATTTTTTTAGTTTCATGAAATACCTAAAACTATTGTTAGTAAAATAAAAATAATATATATATATATGTATTGGTGAAAGCTATCGTTACAATTAATTGAATATTGTTATTTGAAACATAACTAAAACAAAGGATAATTAACATAATAATAATAACAAAATAATAAGAATGACATTGACATATGTCAAAATTAAAGGGCAGTGGTGTAAACAGCCGACTGCTACGCTATAGGCGGGGGCAAGACTTTGTTGTATTTGCAAGACACATTGTCTCGCTTAACGGTCTTGGATGTTGTATTCTTATCAATGTAGTTTATACCATATCATTGGTTAGTGCCTGCGATACAAGATTATATCTCAGTACAGGGCGTAGTCAATGTATGTGTTGTGATGTGGTTATTACTATTAAAATTGTCATGTTATCTGAGCAAAATAGGAATATATCGTTTCGAAAATTTAGATTTTTTGAGAAAATTAAACTATTGTACAAAAGTATTGCATTATATAAGTAATTAACCAATACTATATTTTTAAATCGAATATGGAAATTTAAATACGCTAGCAGACATTCAGCTTGAAGAAGTAATCATTACTGCAGTGGGCACACATTCCATAAAGTTGTGCCCATTGTATTAAAAAATTAGCAAATTAAAATTAAATAGTGTAATAATATTTATTGCAATAACAATATTAACTGTACTGTAACTAGGTAAAAGTCGTAGGAAATTGATTTTATTTAAAATTTCCTTTCAAATTACACACAATTTTTTTAATAGTAATCGTTATTTGTGGTATGGGGGACCATACATAGATACTCAGAATTAAATTAAATTTTCTGAGTCAAAATATAAATGGTTACAAAATCGTTTTTTTTTGGGAATTTTGGTTAATTTTGACCGTGATTTTTAATTAGTAATTTAAATAATTTTATCTTTCCCTCCATAATTCCTATAAATTTTGTAAAAGATTGATTGTTCGTTTCTTTTTTCTCTTTTACAAAATTACGTCATTCAACTCTTTGTCAATTAATTAATATCATGAAGGTCACGGAGGTCTTCATCAGCGTAGGTTCCTTGTACTATACTTGACTTTTTGTAGGATTGATAATAGGGACGTTTTATCTTTCTTTTTTTGGCAGATTTTTATAGGATGCCAACGTTTCACTATTGCAGTAAAATTTTAATTTATCACCAGCAAAAAATCGTACCAGGCGAGGAGTCTAGAATATTAAAAGCACGAACATTTCCCGGGCAGAGCTAATAAAATCAAAATGGAGTACGGATGCTGACTAAATCAATATTGCAATGAAGGTTGAAGGTAGAATGGGTGGGGAGTATAAAAGTAAATAGGTTCCAGCTAGCCCATGGAGCTGAAGCCCGGGAACCCACCCACACCTCGTCCCTTTGACAGTCAATAACTGCGCATTTAGCAATCTATAGGTACATGCATGTATGTATTTAGTTAGATAGTCTAGTAACTACGCAACATCATGTAAAACTTGAATCCATTTTAGATAGGGACAGTACCTTTAGAAATGGACACAAAGGGAATTTAAACTTAACAATGGGACCTTTTAAAACCATTTCTTTCCAAATTCAAATTTCTTTAATAATAATAATAACCGCATCACGACATTGACTCAGCCCTGCACTAAGTATCGTAAGAACTTGTATCGCAGGTGCTAAGCAACGATATGGTTTATATATTAAATAAATAAGAATACAATTTCTTTATTTCATGAACATAAAATTAGACAATGCAGCTATGGCAATGATTAGTGAGGCGTGTTCTACCATACTGGCAAATGAAATTACAAATGTCTTATGAAATAGGCAAAATTTAGGTCACAAATATTCATTTAGAATTGGTTAAATTATAACTTATCATTTAAACAAAATTGATTTCCGCATGCATTCCAGGTCAGATTCAATTATGCACATAAAAAAACAAAAAAATAAACAAAATAAAATATTTGATAATTAGAAATGTCAAATTTAAAATATGTCCATTAAATATAATTCTTTTTAACAGTCGTTGCATTGTCAAAAGTAAAGTTTTACAACTACCCTAGTTTTTTTTATCATCAAAAAATTAATTTGTCGAGTAACGAGCTTTGTCAGTCAGGAACTCATGAAGTCGAGTTTTAAGAAGGTTTATTTATTATTTCATTTAATGGATCCTCAACAGGAGATACAATATTTAATTTACGACAGTATTTCTATTATATACAAGATAACTGCTCTCTCAATTACAGAGGAACACGACATTATCATAGTGACATTGCTCAAATTATTACACGATAAAACTAAATACATTAAATTTAAATAATTAATAATGTTCGCATTATTTAACAAGTCTTCCGGGATCGAATTATATATCCTTGTTGTCATGAATAAGACACTTTTGTGGACTGTGGTCATTTTCAAGTAATTTGTCGGATAATGTAACAATTACGTTTACACATTAAATTATTTTATAACTAAAGCGGTTCTTACGAATTTGAATATACCCTTGAACGCTTTTGAATGGTTTAAAAGCATACTACAAGCGCTTTAAACCTGAATGACTTGGTGAACGTGTAGAAATTCTTTGTCTATTGATTGTCTAAATTAATAGATCTATAACTAAAACAAAACCGTTCCTAACTGGTCTGTGTACGTAAAGCTTAAACCACTGAACCGAATGGGTAGGAGTTCGTATGACGTAGCCATTGGCTCGGCGGACCAAAAAGGCCGACATAAAAGCAATTCTAAAAAGTTTTCAAAGTCAAAGTCAAAATGTTTTTATTTGAATAGACTTAAAATAGGCATTTTCAAATCGTACTTTTTTTTTACAACCGGTTCGGAATGCTATTTCTACGGGGAAGAATCCGGCAAGAAACCTCCGTAGTTGCTTTTTTTAATTATCAAATACAAACATTTTCTATTACAACTTACAATTTGTGAAACGTAATAATTCTAGCTATCTAATGATTGAATATAAAACAATGTGCTATATCCAAAAATAAAAAAATAAAAAATTGTTTGAATACGTTGACATTTCGTGACAATTACAAAATGGCCGCTATTTGTTTAGATTTTTTTACATTTTCACTACAAAGTCAGATGAGTAAACAGAAAAATAACAACGTTTTTAACAAAATATTTTAATTTGTCGTTACTATGAAACACTGACAGTTCAGATCACTGTAGTATGTGGCCATTTTAACCATTTGAAGTTCTTATGTATCATTTATGTAGATGGATACAAATATCGAATGTATTTCTCAAAATTCAAAGATTGATAGTTCAGCTGGTCACTGTTTAAAATATGTATTAATAAACGATAAACTAATAAACTCTGCTTAATACGCTTCGATTACTCATTCCATCGCTGGTGGCTCTTTTACCGGGGCACATCCACCACTCTGTCTCCACTGCAACTCCTGTTCACCAGGATCAACAGTGGCGTCCTTTGATCGAATAATCAACTAATAATGCAGCTGTGCAATGACGCTGGTGGTTCTGTCTATGCTGACCATCGACTTTTAGTGGTCATATGAAGAACAAATTACATTGATTGTCTTAGTGGCTTGAGCTATGGTTAAGAGAACGATAAGAAACCTAGAGATAAAGCAATGTTTAAATAGATTGGTAACATTGAAGTCTTCAGAGGGAACTGTGTTTATAATTTAGACGACCTCTGTGTCGCAGTGGTAAACAGCCGACTGCTACGCTGGAGGTTGTCAGGGTTCGAATTAGATGCGGAACTTTGTGTTATATGCAAGACGCATTGTTTCGCTTACCGGTCTTGGATGTAGAATTCTTATCTATGTAATTTATACCATATCGTTGCTTAGTTCCTGCGACAAAAATTCTTACGAAACTTACTGCAGGGCTCAGCTAATCTATGTAAGTAAGAACTTTATTAATAGAATAACACAGTATCTCACATCATAGTGTCTTAACAAGAAATATGTATTAACCTAAACGATTACATTAAGATGATTAATGTGTGTTCGTTCGTTCGTGATGTTACCGTTCGAAACATGTGGCAATTAATCGGATGGGACTTCCTAAAAACCTGGCGGCTTTTTTAGGTCTTAGTCAGATTTTTTGAAGACCCTTCTGGTTAGAAATAGGATCCATTTTGCAATCATGGCAGCCTATAGCTTTGGTGCTGTTTATAAATCGTTTCGTCTTTCTAACTTTCTGAAATGAAATTTGCTAGAAATATGGTATATGACAGATATAAACTCACGCCGTAGTCTCCCAAAAGGGGTTGGCAGAGGTGCTTGCTACACACCGCTTTGCATGTTTATGTTGAGTCCGAGTGTGGTTGCGAATCTGTCGCCATTATCATTAGATATAATTGAGAAACATGGCAGCTACATCGTACGGCAACCCGAGACTCGAACTCTCGACCTAAAGGGCCGGGTAGGTCGGTTATCCAAGGCACGTAACAAACTGAGCCTTAGATCACATCTCTGTGGACGTCTTAACGTTCACAGAATTTTCGCTTTATAAAAGCATGCAAAGTTTTGGTCAAATACATGTTGGTCATGTGTAGCGAAGTTCCTGACTCTAGAATTAACATGCCAAAATATAAATGAGACGTAGTTTCATGACAAGCGAGGTGAAATCGATATTGCAATGCGTAGGTTGGGTCGGGGGGAATATAATTTCCCCCGCAACTAAGAATTTCCTGGAATCAAGGTAGTCTGCCCGGGCCCTAGTACATACACCAATACAACACTCAGACAGGCACCTCTGATGTCTGTGTGCAGGTACATAGATGACCTATTTCCATTAAATTATATACAACTAAAGTCGTGTGCACATTGAAAACAAATTTTCACTGTTACTTTATTATTAACATTTTCTTTATGTTCATTGGCTATTGCACTGTGATGGTAAAATGTTAGAAAGATAGCTCACAATCTTCTCTTGTCCTTCTACCTTGGGTTGGGCTCGTGGGTAGACTGATCCAATTCGCTTTATCAGTTCCTCCATAAAAAGAAACACATAACTCATTACGTAGTAGACAATATGTCATTCGAATACATTTCATCGACAAATAGGAGTTTTACATCCCTTCATTCGATAACCTCCTTCGTTAGGTACGTAAAAAAGCGGTATAATTAGAAAAGAAACAAATTAAGAATTAGACAAATCAAATTAGGAATAGACTTATTTGGAAAACGACGAGTTACAAAGATGACAATATAGGATCTTGACAATTCTGGAAAAGGACGAATAAAGAAGCGGCCGAAAACAACCTGAGCTAAGACAGTCTACACAACAATCGTATCTAAGTGTCTCAAAAATTATGCAAAACGAAGGCAGCCGTAGATTAGATTTTTAAACCTTAGATACAGACGGAGAGCTGGCCCCAAAAATGAACTGATACAACAAGTCACGATTTTTTATAATTTGTTTCCTATCTAAGCAACTAGAAAATTACCAGAAGGCAAAGCTTTATAAATTCTATATACTTGGTGCGTCAGTGTGTACAATATATGCAGGAAAATAATTCAATATTGCAACATAAAGGGCAGTGGTGGGCGTGAGGGGGACATTTTGCCCCCAGTTGCCCAGCAACTATTGACTATACTGTAGTTAGGTTCGCCATGTTTCTCTGTCGCCTACTGTCTGTTCTCGGAACATGTTTTTCAAAATAATTTTTAAAATATCGTCCATTGATCTTTTGGTAATCACTCTCTGTGACTGTCTGTTTGATTGATCATTGATAGGCTCGTCTTCGATATTCTATTTAGAGGGCATGAAAATTAAGGTGTTTTGTTTAAATTTTGATGCAAACTTCGAGAGTACTTCGTTTTAAATGACCTTGACCTTTAGACCTCAACACTTTTAGCGGATCCCGAAAAAAACAAACAAACGTTTTGTTCAAACAGATTGTTAGTCGCATTAGTCGTGTGACGTCACTCGCTCGATCGACGCTTGAATCAAAACCATTTTTGGAAGTGAAACTTTAAAGTCCCGTAACTTTTTCATTTTTAGAGTTATTTAAATAATTCTCTTACAGTTTTGTTTCATTTTATAATTGTTTATAATTATTGGGAAAAAATATAGTGAACTTCTCCATTGAATGTAGGAAACGCAAGAGTTGTCACGCGCGTTACCTACCCTCCAACCCTTTAAGAGCTCTAGCTTTTTCACTATCACCCTTTGATCCTGAACCTGTGACCCTATGATGTCATAACTAAGTCGCTAGTTGAGGCTTTGGGAAAAAATGATTAATTCCTGTCATTTTAAAAGTATCTTCTTCCTCTTTATAAAATTCACGTGTCATTGTGTTTTATTTCATTCACCTTACAAAATTCACAGCTTTTAAAAATGCGATTTTTCGTATCTACTAGAACATTACGTTATATTATTTGAAGTTAAGAAAGAAACGATAGAACAAAGGCAAAGAAAAATTACATTACAACAAAAGAAAAGGACAAAGTAGAAATTTATGATATAATGCGGGTATTACACGTTAGTCTCCGAAACCGACTAGCAGAATTATTTTACAATTTGTTAATGTGTATGCTTAGTGGCTGCTTCATAGATGAGGAGGGGATTTGAATTCAACAGGTAGCGATGTTGTCGAGAAGAAAATCTGTTGCACAAAGCTCAGGGGGGTTGCTCTTTATTATGAAATGGATTCAAATGTGCATTCAGTTTGATTTAACATTTGGGCGTCGTGTCCTGAGAAGCGGAGGTATTTTTTCATTCGAGTTGCACCGATTTTTATGTCGAAAGGACAAAAGTTTGGCCATAACCTCACCTGCCGGTAACGATGTGGCCAAAGTAACATAATTTGGAATGCTTTTATCCCCGACTCGAAAGTAGCTCTTTTTCCTTCCTGAAGCCTACTCCTTATTTTAGTTTGAAATTAAACGTTGAGTTCCAGTAGTAGACTCAAAGGGTGGGGGTGTTTCCGCACCCCCACCGAACCGAGCTGGATTCGCGGGGAGTAAATATCATATTACATAACTCCCTGTGGGGAATGGGAGAATTGGGGGTAAAACGGAGGCGTAAAGGGCACCCTCCTGCCTGTTGCATGCGCAGTTAGTTAAATCAATGCAGGTATATTTTCTGACCTAGGCCATCTGGGCTGCGAGCTTTTGAGAGCCTTGAAATGCCCGGGACAAAGAAACGAACTATTATGGCTTTATCGTACTTTTCTGACAAAATAATTTCTGTCAAAAATCCTCAAAAGCAAAACGCATCTTTGTTTGAATAGTATAATAGTGACATTAGATAGAAAGGTATCACTTTCCATCCCGCGTCATCGATGGTAACGGCTTATTTGCAGATTACTTTGTAATATCCTAGTAATGAACTCATATGCTCGGATGCATTACGACTACGTCATTTACTTTACTATTACCCCTTTTCATAATATTAAGGTTTTTATTTCATTACCTTAAAGTTCTTTAATTTATTGATTATATCCAAATAATAAGTAATTTTTGATTAAGTCCTTTGCTCTTTATTTGTTTATAAATTCAAACTTGATTTTAATGTTATTTATTAGAAATTTTGGAGAGCTATCAACTACATAGTTTTAACAAAGAAAGCTTTAGGGTGCTATCCATGCCTACAAACTTTTTTTCGATGATAGATCACTGTTTTACAAATTTCAATCTTGTCAGTTGGAGATAAGAGCGATCCAAGCTCTAGTGGTGGTTACGACCTTTGTATCGTTGCATAACCTGTTGCAAAGCCCAACAGATTTTAGCTGTGCCTAGGATGTTATCGCAAACAAATCAATATTGCAGGAGAATCAACAGTGGATGGTAGGGCTTGGAGAGGGGGTAGGGGGGTTGAAGGGTATAAATTCAGGATGCATCAACGCATCTTTGTCAGTCGAACAACATCGCTCTTGGAACTAGCAGAGAGTTCCGGCAGTAGGGGGAGGGACTCTCTGCTAGGGAACACTACCCTCAGACTGCTTCTATCTCGTTTGAGGATGTGAAATTTTTCACGGCTACTTAATAAAATTTAGTGTTCCGATTTTCAAGATTCGGCTGACCACCCCGGTTAGTTTAAATTTTGCAACATTTTTTGGTTTTTAAAATTTATTTTTCTTTGTCTTTAATCAGTGGTCAAATATTAAAATTCGCATTTATTAAATACTTTTCATTGTAATTTTTTTGTTTCATCTGTTTCCCTGGATGTTTCAGGTTTTGACATTGCAAGGCCCGTGGTCGGAGCGTGACGCTCAGATGACGGGGACCTTTGCGCGCCTCCAGGACATTTACGGCACGGGCAGGGTCCTGGGGATCCTTGGTAAGTAGCTGCTTCACTTGACTTCTATCATTCATTTCATTTATTCATCATCATTTATTTCTATTTTTGCCGTGAAGTAGTTCGCTGTGTTTCGGTTCGAAGGATCGGAATGCCAGTTTCATTACTGGCACGAGAGTTAAAACATTATGATCAATTTCCATCAGTTAATCCGGCTTGTCTGCTCATTTTGTTCAAAAGATTTGAAGTTTTCGTTTCTCAAGAATTTTCTCTGACTCCTTTGTTTGTTCTTGCAGGAAACTCGGTGACCCGCCGTGACCCGGAGTTCGATGGTGATTGGAGTAGGTCGCGTCGCGCTGCGGCTGATGTGACCAGCAGCGCCGCACCAGATGCCGAGAAATCATCACGAGCTCTCCCTAAGTACTCTCTCTACAATGCCACCGGTAAGTATATAACCATGAAAGTCTGATTTGTGAATTGAAATGTTGCGATTGAAATTTTGAAATGAATTATTTTGTGAGTCAAAAATATCAGTTTTGTATATCATAATTAATGAGCGAGAGAATCTATTTAGCGAGAATATCAAAATTTTGAAAAAACCATAAATTTTTATGTGGCTTGTCCAGGTCCTCCCGGCAAGAGCGCTTTGCTGTTCTCTAAGGGTTGGCCGAAGTTGCTTTGGGCTGACGGAAGCACCACCACCCTCGATACCCCGGTTGGTGATCCCACCGTCAGGGCCACGCGACTCTACACCATTCTCGTCGTCAGATTCGCAGACAACGATAACAACAGGGATAAGGTTAGATTTGCCAAGTACTTGCTTCGTCACGAGTTAAAAATAATATTTTTTACTGATCTACTTAATCTATTAACACGCCCACTTAAAATATTGAATATTGCACTTCAACTATTTGCATTTCTCGAGTTAGCTTGGAATGTTCATATGTCTTATTAGATTGTCTATAAGTTCAACAAGGCTATCCATGAGATCACTTAGTATATTTTTATAAGTCTCTATTTTTATAACTCAGTAATATAAAATTTGATTTTCCGCAGATAACAGTGGAGTTTAGCTTCAAGCAGGCAGGTGGATGGTGGACGGCGGCAGGCGCGGAGGTGGTGCGTGGTCGCGAGGCGGAGGGGGTGTCGCTTCGAGCACCGGCTGATGCGCCCTCCGCCGTGCTTGGCCGTGCCTACCGATGCTCCGAGCCGCTCGTGTACACCAGCCTCGACGACGATGTACAACTCATCTTCCCGGACATACTGGTCTGTAGCTACCATTATCTTAAACATGAATATTAATTTAATTACATTATTTAAGGATGTTCTAATAATAACTCATTCCAAATTTTGATTTTTCAGATGCAACCATTTATGGATAGCACTGAGAAATTCGCAGACGCGTTTGATTGCTTCGGCTACACTACGGTGCCCATTTGGTAATAATTTGTATTTTAATGGTTCAAACAAACCACGGTTGTAAATTTTGAAGTCCTTACAATTGGAATATAATTTTTAAATAATTTTCAGGTCCGGTCTTATGGTGTCCTTCATCATGCTGGCAGCTCTTTCCTTCTCTATAATAATGATCATGGACATCAAGACCATGGACCGGTTCGAGAGCACCCGCTCCAAGCAATTGACGATCACTGTCACAGAATAATGCCGTCCACTTGTTGCTCATGAATCTTTGGTGCAGATTATCTTTATTTTCGGTAAGAATCTCCTTTGAAACTTGTGACTCTTTTCTCGTCGCTAAATTTCATATTAATTTATGGCCCGGCCTGTATCTAATTTTATTCAAAAGATTTCACCATTAAGTTTTTCACCATAATTTGCCGATACGCCCTAGCTAGATCGAACTTGAAATCGAGTGTTTTTTTTTTAAATTTGCTTGCATTAACTAACATACATCTTTTGTTTCAGATATTATACACTACTCTACTCAAAATCAAACCATATCAACATCAATTTTGGTTTATTTTACATTTTTTTTATTTTTTTTCCACAATTACAATATCATATTACTTTTAACAAATTGACCAAGATTTCGTATGTTTCATTTTATTTAGGTTTTAAACATAATTTATTTTATTTATACATATTTTTAATATTTTTCTATTTATCTTCCGTTTATATTATATAGCTATAATATTAGGATTGTTTTCTTTGGCAAGTTTAATATCAAATTGATTTGCAGCTAATTCTTCCCGATGACTTTGTTGTAAATCAATCGGGCATTTTTCTTGTTACTGAAAACATGATAGTTGTGTGTGTATGTATGCATGGCCGTATGAATGGTTAAATGGCTGTTGATTGGTGATATTAGCATAAGTATATCTATTTACAATATATAATATCTATTTATATATATATATCTATATATTTATATATATATATGTATTTATATTATTATTATTATTTATACTTATCTATTTATATTTATATATATTTCATTTCATTTATTCATTAACAATTTATAATGTATATATATATATATATATATCTTCATTTCATCCGTAGGTATCATGTCATTAGGCGTAGCATATATAATCCCATCATTCATTAGGTTAGAAAACTGGCTTGTGATGATAGGAATAGATAGTTAAATTCTTCTAGATATAAACTTCCTTTCGTACTTTACATTGTTTTACAATCTCTCGTTAAGCTGAACTTTGTCAATTTAGTTACTGTCATTGTTAAAGTCGTTTGTGTTTGTTATATATTTATTTATATAGTTTTTGAGGTCATTTAAGACTGTCGGAGTTATTCAGTCGTAGCTCCTAACACCTGAGTGAAAGAATCTAACAAAATTCAGGTCCAGTTTGTTACATGAAGCTACTGTCACCTAAAGCGTCACCAAGTTGAAACGTTCCGATATTGGAGATGGTCGGAACGTTTCCTTTCATCTGGACTCGGATGTTGTTATTTTTTTTTTGTTCAAAGTGACAGAATTCGTGTCAGCTGTCACTCTGACGTCTGCCTGAGCAACGGCCGCTGTCAGAAATGACGATGTTTTTCCAGAGTAGATTTTTACAAAAACATGGTTTAAGCTCGGAATGTTTTTGCAAAAATCTACTTTCTTAAAATCTCTTAGTTCCTTAATATAATTTGATCTATTGTATATTGAATTGTAAATAGCTATGACAATATAGTTCGATGTTTGATTAGATTTAAGGAAATGTAATCCAAGATGTATCAAATTAAATTTCAACCAAAATTATTTATTTATTTGTTTTATTGTTAATATTATGTCCCATCTCATTTGATTTCGACACTCAGATAGCAATATGCTTCGCTACTGAGAAACTTTATAAGCTTTTTGATTCTTTCATTAAAGTTAATTTTTATACATCATGGGCAGACGGTTAACCTTATGGAAAGTGACACCGCAGCCTATTGACACGACGATGTCCTTGATGTCAGGAACGCCAAGAGCACCTCCAATACGTTGCTATCTAGAGATGGAATACCATACTAGATATAATTGGAAATATACATCTGAACTGAGTACATTTTTGTCCTCTAACCAAAAAATCTCTTTGCTGCAAAGAAATTCCTTAAGTACAACGATTCAGACAACGTAATAAACGTTATATATATAATGCAGAAATAACAATTCGTAAATGACAGCACATTGCGCTTTAAATGGTTAATAAATTAATTTTACTGAATACACTGGTAAAAGTTAAATTAAAAAGTTCCTCTTTAATAGTATTTTGTATTTTTGACTTTGACGTTTGAAATTGACTAAATAGGCATTCGTTATGAAATATTTTAGTGCACAATTAGTATTATTGGTGGAAGAAAGTCAAATTTCGAAGTAAGAAACAGAGTGTCTAGCATTTTTACCTTCAGTTGCCGCTTGCGACTGCAGTTAAAAATTTGTATGAATCTTTGTAAAGCGCCTCTAATAGATTTATGAGGAAATAATACTGCCTAGATACAAATCACTGCAGTAATCTATGTAACATGACATGTAGAAAAGCTATACGAACTCATGGTAGACACACAGGAATAAAATAAAACATATTTAAATACTAGCTTTTGCTGCGAGGAAAGTAAAAAATTATTTTCTTACTACCTCCTATTTCTTCTGATTAAGTTCGTTGCGGGTGCCGAGACAGTCACCAATATTACTGGTGTTAGCTTTAGGTTAGTATTTAATTTATCCCCTGTTAGTTAGTGGCTTGCCGTGGCGTTTTGACGTTCAGGCGTCTCCTGACCGTAGACCCCTTTAGTTTTTGGCCTCTGGGCCGTTTCCATTGCTGTCTCCGCTTTGCTGGGAGGGAAGTCCGAGACAGTTTTCTTACTACCTCCTATTTCTTCTGATTAAGTTTGTTGCCGGTCCCAAGACAGCCGGTAGGGTGTCCGGGCACAGCCTGTGCGTCATTGCAAAGCTGCATTATTCGTTGATTATTCGAATCAAAGTACGCCACTGTTGTTCCTGGTGAACAGGAGATGCTGTGGTAATAAAGTGTCTCAAAACTAGAATTTAATTACTTAATGCGCCACACCAGAGGATGTTACAATTATTTTCATATCTGGAAATGCAGTGTCGCAGTAATAACTAGTGATGTATCACTCCATTAAGGCGGCAGAGCGTAGTGTTGCGCTGATTGATGATTTCAATCCATCAATTAACATTGTAGTTTTTGACAACGCCTAAAATTTCAAGTTACCTTTTAACTAAAATTTTGTTTTTTCTATAATATTTATGATTCAGTTTTATTAACATTAAAAACGAACATCCTCAATGAATCTGATGTTTTATTAGAATAATAGTTACAATAGTAAACTGGGATTACCTTGATTAGCCGTGAAGGTGCAGTGTTAGGCCTTAGTGTTAAGAGAAAGCGAAATTAACAAAATCCTACTGCGATAATATAATAAAATAGCTTTTGCCTGCGACTTCATCCGCGTTGAAATCGAAAATGGTTCTACTGGGATTTTTAGTTATTATTCGAACCCGGAACCTCAAGCGAAACAATGCCTCTTGCAAATAACACAAAGTCCCGCCCCCACCGGGATTCGAACCCGGAACCTCAAGCGTAGCAGTCGGCTGTTTACACCACTGCGCCACCGAGGTCGTCATTATTCAATATTAAATTGTTGGAATAATATTTTCTCATAATTATTTTTGTGTTGTATCTGTTTTGTGATAATAAATACATTAAATAAGTGTTTATGTAAACCGCTCGGTCGTGCACCGTGCCCGATGCCTTTGAAAAGATTGTAAAACTCTCGTCGAATCAGTTAATTGATGTAATCAATGACATGGTTTCATTATTTTATAAAAGTTATGTTGAGATGGTAAAAGTGGGACACTGACGCCCTTCTTTCTCGTTCAGAAAATAAACGAAAGCCAAGGAGAAGAATCTCAATTTTTTTAGACAGGTCCGCGAGAATACCGGGCACGAGATCAGTGGCGTAGCACCCGGGGCGGATTCCTTTTTTGTTAAGCAACCCTCTCCCCAGAATAACATTTAATCGGTCATTGTTGAGATATGCTTGGTCGCGAGTTACCACTTTTGGAAAATGATTTCATGACTGCGCGAGCCACGTGTCCGTTGTCACTCCCCTGATGCCTGGTACAAGGGCGGACCGCCCCCCCTTACGACCGCTATAACATCTTTAACTTTAACATAGGCAACGCCTGGCAGTGCTCTAGGCGTTCTAGATATTTTTTTTTCAAGACCAGGCAGGCATTTGACCCCAAACCCGCCTGATGTTAAGCGGCGATGAGGTCTAAGGTGGATCATGCCTGCCTAGGAGAAACCTATTCACTCTTGCCTTAAAGAGGCATCAAGAGCATCTTCGTGTTTAAGGCGGTATCATTTACTTTCAGTTGAACCGTCCGCTTGTGCTGTTGTATAAGAGTCGAAAAAGGTTTAAACAAAAAGGTTTCTCGTTGCTAATAATTTTAGCTCACACACTCAGTCATTTTACCAACGGTCAATGTTGAATAGAATAACTATGAACATAACTAAAGCTCGGTCAATTTTTTTATCGAGCAGATGTTATGAACTTGCTCGTTCAACACCACATAACCTGTGTTGTCCTATTTATTACCTAGATCTTGTGAAAACGAAGGGAAACTTCCGTGCCTTTAAAAAGTTTTGTCACCAATATTACTGGTGTAAGATTTAGGTTAGTATTTAATTTATCTCCTGTTAGTTACTGGCATTCCGTGGTGTTTAGACGGTCAGGCGTCTCCTGAATGTCTCCCCTTTAGATTTTTGGGCCTCTGAGCCATTTCAATTGCTGTCTCCGCTTTGCTGGGAGGGAAGTCTGAATCCGCTTCCTTACTAGATCCTATTTCTTCTGATTAAGTTCGTTGCGAGTACCAAGACTGCCGGGTGTCCGGGCACAGCCTGTGCGTCATTGCACAGCTGCATTATTCGTTGATTATTCGATCAAAGGACGCCACTGTTGATCCTGATAAACAGGAGTTGCAGTGGTGGGACAGAGTGGCGGGTGTGCCCCGAATCACATAACATAAACTCACGCCGTAATCCCTCGAGAGTGTGTTACACACCGCATTTCGCATGTCTATGTTAAGTCCCAGTATGCCAGGTTGCGAAACTGTCGCCACTATCCGGGCACAATGAGGAACATGGCGACTACAATGTACGGCAACCCGAGACTCGAACTCTCGACCTGTCGGGTCGGATCGGTCGGTTAATAAGGCACGTAACAAACTGAGCTACCACGTCCAAGATTGTTCAAGTTTTCGCAATAATTTTACCCCAGTTACTCGTATTAAGCACTTTGAAAGTGACTTTTTATTTAAGTGCAGAGAACACGTTGCAGGTACCACTTCCTTAATAAAGAGATTTTGACATGTTGACACAAAAGCTTGCCTTAAGTTTTGTTCTGTAATAGGCTGCAATAGCTTTATCAAGTGTCACATAGAGTTTAAGGTGATCTCGTCTAAAAAGATTGTTAACATTTCATTAACAACTTCATGGGCAAACAAGGGAACGGTTCACCTTATGGAAACTGATCCTTTTAATACAACGATGCCCTTCATGTGAAACACCAAGACCAACGTCAAGCGTTGTCCATGTAGAGATAAATATGTTATAACTCTCGTGTCGGTAATTACACTGGCTCTACAATCCTTCGAACCGAAACACAGCGAACTGCTTCACGGCAGCCATAAAAAGGGTGGTACCCACCACGACGATCTCGCACGATAGATCTACCACCTTAATGTAAACTTTAAGGGATCTAGTTCCTACAACACAACTTTTGTACCGTCTTTATTACAAAAAAAAAAAGGCAAAAAAAATAATCAAACAAAAAAATATCTTCTTTCTGACACTCACGACGACTAACCAAAATTAAACTCAAAATCAAAATTACTTTTTTCCATAAACTTAAAAGAAAGTACTTAGAATCATCCAATGAATTAAACATTTTCTTAAAAATGACTCGACCACCGGTTCGGAAAATTTATTTCGGGGAAGATACCGGCAAGAAACCCCAGATTCTGTAATTTGTTATATGAACATGTTTTATACTTAGCTTTTAATACATCTTACAGTCTAGGGTGAGAGACTGCGATAAAGCATGTCATGTCACAATATATGAATTAAAATGAAATTATTTATAAATTACGTCTTGCAGTGACAAAACAAATATGTACCATACTAGCCCGTAACATACATGCTACTCACATAGAACAAGTAATATGAGCATCTTGCAAGATCATAAACAAAGACATAATGAGCAGTTGCCAACACTTAGGTATTAAAAAAAATGAAAATGTATGGCATATAGTATTTAAACGAAATTTCCATAATCACTACATATTATATTATATTTAACAAAGTCGCGTCCCGCTGTCTATCCCTATGCATGCTCTAAAACTACGTAAAAGTGATGGGTTTTTATAATAGATAGAGTGATTCAAGAGAAAGGTTTAGAAAAATACATCCATAATATCCGTGCGAAGCCGGGGCGGGTCGCTAATTAATACTTAAAATGTTTATCTAGTTATATTCTACAACATATTCTAAAAGATCTATGGGGAATAAATCGGCGAGAGTCCTCCATTTTGCTGTTTTTTAATAGAAATGTTGAAAGTTTCACATGTGTGTGTTTCGGGTTATCAAAGTTGCGGATCTTGACATACGCATAATTAAAAATAATGGTAGAACATGAGCAATAGATTACTGCATACAATCAGATGGTAGATAATTTACAATTTCTACTTCATTGTAAAGGTTCATTCAGTATAGACGCTTATTGTCAGCCGGCTGCGGTGCCGAAGCTGTGCTTCAACACGTTAGGTCAAGTTATAATAATAATAATCAATTTGCAAAACAATTAAAATGTTTCTTAATAGTTACAATTTACTATTACTGGAAACATTATATTAGTGTTTTATTCACAAATAAATGAGTTAATTTAATTAATACATAGCACTGCCTGCATTTCCACGCTGTATAGCGATGCTCAACCTTTCAGCGAAATGCAGACCAGCGTTACGGTCACGACTCTCTTTTTTTAATTTAACATTTAAAATTT
The DNA here is from genome assembly GCA_949316135.1 of Choreutis nemorana. Classification (NCBI taxonomy): domain Eukaryota; kingdom Metazoa; phylum Arthropoda; class Insecta; order Lepidoptera; family Choreutidae; genus Choreutis; species Choreutis nemorana. The sequence goes on along the minus strand of OX438619.1, from coordinate 598,980 downwards.
GGAATTATTCAGTGAATAATATGTATTAACCAGCGGCTTCCACACTAGGTTGTGCCAGAGAGTAGATATACACTTAGCGATCATTGAAGCTTTAATTCAGAAAATGAAGACAAAAAAACAAACAAAATACATGCATGTTTATTGAGTTATAATGAATTTATCTACAAAATAAACGAAGGTCCAGCGTAATTTCAACGACGTGCGAAAACTGTTTTCACTGGGATCTTATTACAATGGTTTTACGTGTTTCTTATTAGAAAACTATCAAAACTTGAACTCCGAAAATTTGCAGTAGAATGCCGTGGGGGCATAGTCGTCCTGCTAATTGACGATCGGTTTTTTCATTTCAAAAACACGTGGACATTTTGTATGGAAAAAAATTAAAGTTCGTTTATTAGGGCGACTAAGGCACTGCTCCGGCACAGCAGACGCTCGACATCAAACATGTTACATACATCTTTTGATCCTTTACGATTGGAAACCAGCCCCCTTAGACAATAGTATTATTCTTTGGTACACCATTTTATTAGGTGGTAGTTAAAAAATAACTTTTTGACGATTTAAAAGTACTTTAAAAAAGATTGATTCCGAAAGCGTTAAGCGTAATGTCATTTTAATACATTTTTATTTTCAAATCAAATCAAATGGTGTATTCGCCGAAAGTAAGGTTTTTTACAGATCTTGACAGTTATTAATTTTTCACTATGTTTTGCTAGATTACTCTGTTGGCGTTAACGATTGCGGAAGAAAGGCATTCTCTAGCAGTCTAAGGGCATGAACAACATCTCGCCTTATGCCTCGCTGTCAAACCGAGGTCAAACAATACCGAATGGTACCAATAATATAATTGAGTGATTTCATTTAATACAAATACCGAAAGGCTCGAGCTGATTCGGACCAGTCACGAGTATGGGTGTGCAACGATCCTAAAACTAGATACATACATCTTTAAAGTAACACACACACACAATAACATTCAATGGTATCTCGATCAACACCTATAATTGACGTCACAAACAATCAACTAATATATCAAAATAAAAAAACATAAAATCACTTCTTGAGGGAAAGTGGATGCACCCACGTGTCGTGTATAGGAAAGTAGTTCTTAAAATAATACCATAAAGTTCAATATAGCCGTTTATGGGCATTTGAGATGTTTGCAGTGTTAAGGTATAAGTGTTGGCGAATTTTTTATTTTAATTATAAATACGATGAAGTTAGCTTCGAGTTGGTCCCTTAAGAAGGGTACTCACTTAGAGGTGTAGCATGTAATGTATCTGATACTGTATCAATAAATAAATAACTGTGAACACTTCCATGGAGAGGCTCATTGTGCTCGCGCAAAAACCGCTAACCGGCGTGTCTCTGCCCAGGCTCGCGCCTACTTACAGTATCAGTGGAGGACGCGGTAGCTCAGTTTGTTACGTGCCTTGGTTAACCGACCGATCTACAGGTTTAGTGTTCGAGTCTCGAGTTGCCGCACATTGTAGCTGCCACGTTACTCATTGTGCCCGGATAGTGGCGACAGATTCGCGAGCTGTCACACTGGGACTCAAAATAGACATGCGAAATGCAGTGTGTAAAACCTCTGCCGACCCCTCTGGAGAGATTACGGCATGAGTTTATGTATGTATTGTATTGTTTATGTATGTGGGTTTTAAAGATATGTATATTGATGTATGTACTACTACGAATTTGGAGATACGATTTGTCATCGGAATCTTTAGGCGTTTTCTAATATTTTTTTTAAGTTTTATTAAACACCATTTGCAAGTTACATATTTGTCTGATATTCACTTGTCAATTTCTTTAAATTTTGACAACATAAAAAAATGCTGTTTACAGTGTTGTGTGTATGTACAGTACCAGATAGTATTACGTATTCTCACTAACTGTGTACCCTGCTTAAGATGTGAAGCTAAGGCTTGCAACACCATTGATACATAGAATATAATGTTATATTTATTTACATTTATAACACATGGATATAAAAATATTGGTCTAAACAATAAAATTTTGTTTCACATGTTGTAATATGCATTTAAGCAAAGTCAAGTATTTACATGTGTTGCTAACGTCTTAAAGGCTAGATTATTTTATTAATTTCAGGAGTGCGAAAGCTAAGCTAAAACCAAGAATAAAGGTTTATTGATATACGAGTAATTAATTTCACAAATAAAATATTAATAGTAGCTTAGAGGTTTTTAATAATTAATTTATCACGAAATTCAGATTAGCGTTGTAAATTTTTGCTGTCCACTTTAACATCATTCATCTCACAAAGATTCAATTCGTTACCCATTGTTTTTGAATATCCGGTATGCGGCCCGGATATTTACCAAATATCCGTTTCATCTCTATCATGTATATTCTTTTAGGTAAGTTTTTTCAGAACTCTGAGAAGAAACTATAAGGAGATATTTTGCCAAGCAACGTCTTCTTCCCCGTACATAGCATTCGGAACAAGTAGCGCATAAAAAATGACGATCATTTTAAGTATATTTAAATAAAACCTTTAATATTTGAATTTCTTTGTTCGTCATAGGACATGTTGATGTGGTCCACGCTGCCCGCTGAGCGTATGAGTTCAGAGCACACCATAGGAAAGCCTTGGCATTCCCATTACTATGATACTTTCACTTATTACCGATAGCAGATGCGTTGCGATGTGAATATTTTAATTTCCATCGACCAAACGCCGAGACTGTGCGGCACACTTCCTCTCATACACCATCTGTTCTTTTGAATAAGTAATTCTATAAAAACGAAATTTCTAAATATTCGTGATATTATTTTTTAATAGCTGCCATTGACACGGTTTTTTCTGTTGTTTCCATTTAAGAATTTGATTTGTTTTCGAATTTAACTTGGTATATTGCGTTTGGCCCTTTGAGAAGTTATTGGATTTAAATAATCACAATATCTACTGTCAAAACACCAAAGCATGCCATTCCAAATATGTTTCGGTCTGACGTAGTAAACCCCACTAACTTAAAGGGGATTAACTTAGTCCTTACCTACATCTTACACCAGTAAATAATAAAAAAATGCCGTTTATTTCATACAGTAACATTTTAAGTACTATGTTAGTGATATATTATTGTAGATTTGTTAGTTAATATTATTGTATTTATTTAGTAATTCATTGATTGATTGAAATTCCATGCGTCTCTATCTTCCGCTACTATCGTCCAGTGAGAGCCGGCTACTTTCTTAATGTCATCTTCCAACCGTGCCATGGGTCTACCTGTATTCCGTTACCACTAATCTTGGTTCTTTGATTTGACCCCAGTAAAATTGGTGTCAATTCTTTTAAAAAGCACGGAAGTTTCCCTTAATTTTTACAAGATCAAGGTAATAAATAGGACTACAAGCATAGATTTGAATCGAATTCAACATGATTGACCGTTCGTCATCCCAGAGACTACACTCCCACAACCACAAGATATGATGGGCAGTTTGTATGAATTCTTGATCCGACGTTGAACATTCGCAAAGGGGTGACGGCGCCAAGTTAAATGAATAAAGTTTGCCCTTAAAGTTACCATGCCAAGTTAGAAATTTTGCGACGCAATGATCGACACCTAAGCACGTTTTATTTAGCCGTTCGCGAACTATGGGAAAAATTGAAATAAATGCCTTCATTTTTATAGAAGTATCTCATCTAGTTTGTCAGTTGTCGATTAGTTTTTTGTGAATGTTTTCATTACTATCAAATAAGTACTGATTTTAGGACTATCTTTTGATTTAAGAAAATCTGAACTCATACCATTCCGGGAGTTGTAATACATTGCCGCACGCCGTTGTATTTCTAAATCTACCGGTAAAAAGCCCGCAAGAATCGGAAGGGCTTCAGTGCTGACGGTTCTATACGCTTTACAAAGAAAAATTAAAGCTAATCCTCTGACTCTGAAGCAGTTTACGTCGCGCAGCGCCAATTGTGGCTCATATAGGTACATAAACTCACGCCTTAATCCCTTGAGAGGCGTTGGCAGAGGTGCTTGCTACACGCTTTGCATGTTTATGTTGAGTCCCAGTGTGACAGGTTGCGGTCTGTCCACTATCCGGGCACATTGAGAAACATGGTAGCTACAACTTACGGCAACCCGACACTCGAAGCCGACCTGTCGGGTCGGGTCGGTCGTATCCAAGGCACTTAGCAAACTGAGCTACCACGTCCTCAAATACGTCATGTGTATATCTGGTTAAAAAATCCCTATTTATTTGCCTTGAGGTGATAACAATTAAACGAAAATAGCTTAGTTATTTATTATTTTCACCAACTGACGATGACTCAGCAATTCTTGTGATAGATAGATGGCAGCCGAAAACTATTGAATTCCGCCGAAGGTGCAGCCACAGACTAAATTTATAGATTTTCCTTACGCTGTTAACACACATCATGAAGTTTATAAAAGTTTTGCTCCTGTCAGGAATAGTGTCAAATAGTGAAGAGTTTCTACTATGCTCAAAAAATTATATTGTTTTGATTTATGAAAAAAATACTAACTAAAAATATATATTATAATAATAATAAATTTATTCGCAGAAACATTTGTTACAAAGGTCTTAAATAAATTATTGAATACAGTCCAAAATGTTTCGCCAAGGAGTATCAGCGTGCAAATGTCTTTGTTACCTAAAGTATGAGTCTTTACTTAATATTAATTTAACTTATTACAAATGATTAAACAATGTCATAATTATTTGGGAATCTGAAAATTAGTTACATCTATGTCATTATAATATATATATATACACTGGTGTTATAACTATCCTACTATTATCCTACTTGGCATATAATACCCATATATAATTGTAGTTAATAATGATAACCAAATCACGACACACACATTAACTCAGCCCCACAGATTCTTGTGTCACAGTTGCTAAGCAGTAATATGGTATAAACTACATAGATAATAATACAACATCCAAGACCGGTAAGCGAAACAATGCGCCTTGCAAATGACACTAAGTTCCGCCCCAGCCGTGTTTCGATCCCGGAACCTCTAGCGTAGCAGTCGGCTGTTTACGCCACTGCGCCTCAGAAGTTGCCTCGTAATTTGGTTACTACTATTTTATCCTAATTACAAATGTCGGCTAAAAAGCTTAATCAAGTTTTTGTAAAAAAAAACTAATTTAAATTAGCAGGCAAGTAGAATTTAAATTGATTTTTATACTGTGGCATTCATCTGCTACTTGAGAGGGCACTTTCATCTATAATTGTCTAGTAATTTGTTTCCGTTGATCTTGACACTGATATTTTAAATAGCGATGTGTTTGGCCATTGTGACCCTGTTGTAGAGAAAAACACTTTCTTGTTTGGTTTAGTAGATATAACTTTTATTATCTATCTATGAGGAGGACGTGGTAGCTCAGTTTGTTACGTGCCTTGGTTAACTTACTGACCCGACCTGACAGGTCTCGGGTTGCCGTAAGTTGTAGCTGCCATGTACCTCATTGTGTCCGGATAGTGGCGATAGATTCGCAACCTGTCACACTGGGACTCAACATAAACTTGCGGAATGCGATGTGTAACACCTCTACCTACCCCTTTCGAGGGATACTGACCTCCTCCTGACTGAGGGAGGGTTGACGACCTCGGTGGCGCAGTGGTGTAAACAGCCGACTGCTACGCTAGAGGTTCCGGGTTCGAATCCCGGCGGGGGCGGGACTTTGTGTTATTTGCAAGACGCATTGTCTCGCTTACCGGTCTTGGATGTTGTATTCTTATTTATTTAGTATATACCATATCGTTGCTTAGCACCTGCGATACAAGTTCTTACGATACTTAGAGCAGGGCTGAGTCAATGTGTGTGTCGTGATGTGGTTATTTATTTATTTATTTATTATTAATTACGGCGTGAGTTTATGTTTATGTGTGGAAGTTTTGTGAGTACAGATGGTCACATAGCAAGTGCAATACTAATCCTTATGCTGTACGACTTAAGGACAGTACCAAGTAGAAACAGGTTAGGTCGTACCATGGCTAATTGGCCATGTTAACCGACGACCCAGGAGGTACCTTCGAAAAAAAAAGGTTAATCCAATTTGGACCTCTAAAAGTCGAGAGTGAATTTTCAAAGTCAAAGTCAAAATATTTTATACTACCTATAGACTTAAAACAAGTGCTTTTGAATCGTTATAATTTTTTATATCACCACTGGTTCGAAACGCTATTTCTACGGGGAAGAATCCATAGTTGTTTTTACAAATAATTAGGCACAATTAATTAATTTCTATTACAATAAATAAAATACAGTTTTCTAATCATAAACCTATCTTGATACAATATTTTATTGTAGTTATTTTCTTACAGTATTGCCTGATGAGAAAAATGGATCATAGACAAAGCTATAAACAAGTGAGCTGAGACAGGTATACTACTAACAGATATAGTTAGAAATATTCCGACTTCGTAATTCCTCGGTTTTCACGAAGATTCCCGAACGCTATCATCCTATATATCAATAAACGTTTTTATATGTATTTCTTTAACGGCATTTGTTTTATGTACAATACTGCCTAATCATCAGTAATTATTATTTCTTCATTCTTGAAGATGATGATGAGATGAAGATGATAAGATGAATAATGAAAATGATTGATATGCCTATAGTAACATGCTAGTACGGTTACCGTAGGCTCTAAGGAGTTACTTGGGAGATGACGAAAAGAGCAGCCAAATCACTTTTTCCACACTTGTACAGCACTACAGATATTTACTGGATAAAACTAGCATTTTACACATTAAATTCTGCTGATATATAAGAAAAGACCCTAAAATAAGTTTTTTTTACTGACACTTCCCGTTCCCGCCGAGTAACTCCATCAATAAATGTGTTTATTGAATGATTTCTTATGACAAATTATTGCATACTTTATGGAAAACAAATTTAGCCGACAAAATTCGATGTTACACTTTTACATTGTACAAGCTCGAGGCGCGTGTTTCCGGCTTCGAGTGTCATTGAGTCCGATGTTCATCCAAATCGTCGTTTAAAAATCTTAAATTTAAAAAACACGATAACCCAAATAAGTTCCTTTCCCTCGGCAAGTGGTATGTGCAACGTAATATGTAATTTCGTAATATATAGAGCAAGGCTCGCAGCTGTAATGTTTTTGCTTTACAAACCTGAATTTCTTTAGAGAAGTTTGCGTTACATAAGCATTATGAGCTTTCAAGTCACTTAGGGAGATCCAATTACCCCTACAGACATTGAGATATATATGTAAAGATGCCAAATTGCGAAATGACTTTTTGTACCACTAAGGATGAGTGGATGTTAGCATCTTTCACTAGTATGTTTTGTACACTCAACGAAGCTAGACGCTTAATAGCCCTAAGCTATTTATACCCTTCATGTATAGTCATGAGATATTGCAGAAGTTTGTATTCTGTACCTAACCTAAACCCTGTTCTCTCAGTTCAGCTGTTTTGAGTAGTCTGTGGCTCGTGTGAGTTTTGGCGCGCACTTTTTGTTCGAGATGGCTGTTCTAGTACGTAGTACATATTACTTTAATGTAATAAAATACGTTTTTTAAATATATATTAAAAAAAGCACAAGAAATAAGTTTTCACTTGTTTTATTTGCTTATTTAATATCATGAATTTTAATTCATATTCATAAATACGTAAGTTTTGAAATGGAAATTATAATAGACAAATGTGGAGTAAATTATTTCAAATATTCACTTTTTAGGGTTCTTCATCCAAGGAGTGCCAGTATTACTAAACCTCCGCCGTTCCGTCTGATATATCCCATCCGTAATTGTCTACCTACTTAAAATGGACAGGGTGTGGATTTATAATGCCACTATAATCAAATAAGAGGTATACATAGAGCTCTGATAAACATTCTGAAGTTGACTTGGAACAGTTTTATTACATTAAGAAACATAAGCCCACGTCGTAATCCCTCGAGAGGGGTTGGCAGAGGTGTTAAACATCGCATTTCGCATGTTTATGTTGAGTCCCAGTGTGACAGGTTGCGGATTTGACGCCACTATCCGGGCACAATGAGGAACATGGCAGCTACAACTAACAACGTTTAGTTTAATGCATAGATTAATGATAGGTAGTCGTTTTGCTGCGGAGACGACTCATTAATTAATCTATCGGTTTATGTATGGAACTTACTTTGAGAGGTTCGAATATCGGTCGGTCTGTCATGCCTACTCATGTGGCCCGCCATGTCTAATGACACAAGTGAAAGGACAGAATGAGACAATTAATTATGTTAATTAATCTTAATCGATCGTTTACTGACATGATAGTGAAAGGAGATAAATGTCAGTGGTTCAGAACTGTGGCTCGAATCTTTCTGCATTTGAGTTGCTGTATGTTATTTTTCGGGCCACATCCGCCAGGCCGTCCCACCGTTGCTGTTTATCAGTGTGTGTACAATGAGTTCGTATAGTTTTCCTACACGTCAGGTAACATACATTACTACTGTGATTTTGTATGAACAATCTTAATTCCCCATCAATCCGTTAGAGGCGCTTTACAAAGATTCATACAAATCTGTAACTGCAGTCGGCAATCGAAGGTAACACTGGTAGGCACATACAACATAGATTACTACAGTATTTTGTATGAAAAATCTTAATTCCCCATCAATCCGTTAGAGGCGCTTTACAAAGATTCATACAAATCTGTAACTTCAGTCGCAAGCGGCAATCGAAAGCACACATGATCAACCATGGTTACTTTTGAAACAAATTTAGTTACTGTGCAATGTAGCACGCCTGTGCTTAATTTTTTATTTAGATACCCGGATTGTCCGCGAGACTCGCCACTAATATAATGAGGAAATAAATAAGAAACATAGGAAGGTGTATATTCTAAATCTACCCAGCCAAAACAGTGGCAGCAATTGAAACGGCTTTTAGGGCCATACATAATTGCGACTACAGCCAGGATAAGCCTGATTATGAGGTCACTGCATTAACTTAATAATGTCTTTATTTTAGTCTAAACAGATAAAACTTCATTTATAAAATTAAAAAATAAATATATATAATGCAATGTAATGTTTGTAATGAATGTAATGTAATGTGTGTGTGTGTTTTCATGTGTGACAAATTAAATTTTTACTTATTTGTTAGTTAGTAACTCCAAAAATGTTATTTGATAAGGCTACCCAATTATCTAAAGTTGGATTAACAAAACTTAGAACCTACCGTTGAACCAGGATAATTATTTATCTGTTTTGTATGATAGTTGGTTAAGGAAAAATGTTAGGGAATCTCTTATTCGGACATGATCCCCTATATCTTGGTAACCCATACACCTCACCTTTGGGATGATTCAGCCAAGTATCAGCTAGCAGCTTTAGACTCTGTTGAAAAGCGAGCCCGAAGAATCATCGGGATTGACGATGATATTGCTAACTTTCATGACCTCAGCCACCGCCGTGAAGTTGCGTGTCTATTGGTTTTATAGGATACATTTCGGAGAGTGTGCGCAGGAATTGCACAATTTAATTCCACCGGCTCCCTTTTATAATCGGAAAACAAGACGTAGGATAAAGTTGCATCCTTTTGTGGTAGATATTCCGACCATCCGGACTAAACGCTTCGATTGCTCCTTCATAATGCGTACCCTGACCAATATAACTTGGGCCTCTTTAAGGCAAGAGTGAATAGGTTTCTCCTAGGCAGGCATGACCTTAGACCTCATCACCGCCTAATGCCTGTCTGGTCATGAATAAAAAAATAAAAAAACACCGATTTGGCTCATATACGAACTGAAAACTCAATTTTACTTCATTATTCTGCCCACCAAATTTCTCAATGATCCGGTCAAAGGTACCCGAGTTATCATCGGACAAACATTAATACTTACATACAAACGCCGGATTGCTCCAGTAGACTCTGAATACGTCTCTCACTTCGCTCGCTCATTCAATTATTATTACATTAGCTTAAGCAATACCTAAAACTTTAAACAAACGGTTGACAAACCAAATGCTCCTTGCATTAACAAGTTGCAATACTTGAGGTTTTGTCATTTAATATGTAACATTGTATCATAACTGGTCTCAATAAGCGGTTACCGTTTTCGTAAATAAACATTAAAATGTAATTTAATGATTGCCGAATATCATCTCAGTTTGGTAATAAATATCATCTCATTACTGCTTTCTAACTGGTTCTTCGAACGTTGTTTTTTATCCCACTACGGTGAAGCCAAAAAAAGTGTAATAACCATATCTGCTTAATCCTAGCAAACACGTAATCACAGTAGGCTTAAAGTAAGTGCGACCACGGCTCTACCTTGACCATTTTTGTACCTATGAATTCCTGGATATCTATCTGAATTATTTTCTTGTTTCCCCTTTTTAATGATGTAGTCTGGTTATAGTTACGGTTATAGTATGTGTAAACTTATTTTTTTTTGTAAAAAGGAGATAATCACTCGTAAATGTTACTAAATTACATAGCAAAAATACAAAGCTTTTTATTTAAGTTGCTTAGCACTTATGAGACGAGATTGTCTAATCTTAGTGCAGGGCTGAGTCAATGTGTGTGTCGTGATGTTGTTATTATTATTTCAACTGCGAATAACCAACGTCACCACGTTGACAATGTTGTTTCAAACGACCTGCCCCGGCATCGCACGGATATTATGCATGTGTTATATCCATATAAACCTTTCTCATGAATCACTCTATCTTGAAAAAAAACCGCATCAATATCCGTTGTGTAGTTTTAAAGATCTAAGCATACATAGGCATAGACGGCCAGAAGCGACTTTGTTTTATACTATGTAGCGATTTTAAAATAAAATGTAGCATCTATCAACCCAAAGTTCGTTCAAAATTTTAGTGAAAGAATTTAAAATCGGATTAGCGGTTTCGAAAATATAATTTTTATATAATATCGCCTACATACAAACATACAAAATAACACCGTACTGTGAAAACCTTGTATAAACAGTTTTTCTTTATCATAGGAGACTGATGAAATACTTCAATCTTTTTACACATCATTTGTCCCTCGTGATCCGAACTACGAGTTTCTGTAGACCATTGACCTGTCTTACAAAGTTTATATTGAAATACCTGTTAGAGGTAAGCAAATTTAGCATTTATCGATTACATCGAAATCGAGTAATTCGAACCTTCGACCTGTCGGGTCGGGTCGGTCGGTTAACCAAGGCACGTAACAAACTGAGCTACCACGCAAACGTAGGTCAGTACACATGGTCTTTGTGGTCACATTCTACATATCAAATAAAAATCGACGATTCAACGACCTCGGTGGCGCAGTGATGTAAACATCCAACTGCTACGCTAGAGGTTCTGATTTCGAGTCCCGGCGGTGGCGGAACTTTGTGTTATTTACAAGACGCATTGTTTCGCTTACCGGTATTGGATGTAGTATCCATGTAGTTTATACCATATCGTTGCTTAGTGCCTGTTACACAAGTTCTTAAGACTTTTACTGCGGGGCAATGTGTGTGTCGTGATGTGGTTAATTTAAAAAAAAATACCTTCGTAAGTTACAGTAGTTCCGCGTTTTTATTAAATGCTACATTATTACGTCTATTACTTCAAACGATATAACATAACAAGATAATGCTTAATTATAGGCTAAGTGTAAGTGAATTAGAAACGATAGTGCATCTGGAGTCAGCGGAGAAAGTGTTTTGAAGGTCAGATCGTGATGCTTCGGCATTTCCGAACGTGATCGACTCTCCATGTTGTCAGGTTTTTTTAGGGTTCCGTTCCCAATTTACCATAACATAAACTCATGCCGTAATCCCTCGAAGGGGTTGGTAGAAGTGTCTCACACCTTTTTATGTTGAGTCCCAGTGTTACAGGTTGCGAATCTGTCTCCACAATCCGGGCACAATGACAGCTAAAATTTACGTAAACTGCTCTCTCGAAAGGGTGAAACATGACCCTATTACTAAGGCTGTTTTTTTCGTTCTGTTTTGTTCGTCCATCCGTTTGTCGGAGGCTGTAGTCATTAACCATAATAGCTTTTTCTCTCTTCTCTCTAGAATTCTGAGAGAATGTTTATTTATATAAACCCTATAACGACAAATACTAAAACCTTAAAGAATTGAAGAATTTAAGTGAATATGAGTTTCCATACAAAAAACGTGTTTTTTTTTAATGTTTCTTGTTTTGTGAAATTATATAAAAATATCATGTTTTTTAATCTTGCATGTTGGTATGGAACTCTTCATTTGCCAGTCCGGCTCTCACTTGACTAGTTTTTTTTATAACTTATATAACTAAGCGGAGTTTGCTTCCTGTCGATTAATGTTGTAAGTTACAGAGGCATATTAAAAGTTTTGGCGCCCACAAAAAAAGTATTGACGTACAAAAAACAACCAGTTCCTTGAAATTGGTATCTGCGACGTGGTACAAAATACCAGTTCCTTAAAAATTGGTATCTGTGGCTTGATACAAAACTACCAGTTCCTTAAAATTGGTATCTGCAGCTTGGTACAAAAAAACCAGTTCCTTAAAATTGGTATCTGCTGCTTGGTACAAAAATACCAGTTAAAATTGGTTTCTGCGGCTTGGTAAAAAAATACCAGTTCTTTGAATTTGTATCAGTGACTCGGTACAAAAATACCAGTTCCTTAAAATTGGTTTCTGCGGCTTGGTAAAAAAATACCATTTCCTTAAAATTGGTATCTTCGGCTTGGTACAAAAATACCAGTTCCTTGAACCTTGTATTGGTGACTTAAAAAGCTTAGAATTGATTTAATGACAGCTAAGAAATATTGAAAAGGCTTTTTTATGAATTGAACGACAATTAATCAATCTTGTACAAATTTTTCTTTATTAATCATGTAGGAGGATGCACAATGCATTGGCTATTTCTTCAATCTGAGATCAATTCTTACCAAAATTAAAACTAGGGTTGCCAGAAACTGAATATTCCTGTAGAATTCTAGGGGGCGGGGGGATAACGAACGTACTGAATATTTAAATATTTTTTTTTTCACAATTTTTGTTTACTTTTTTTTTTTCAATCCCCAGTGGCTTTTTAATCTTTTGTTTGAAAAAAAATCCACAATGTGGATACTTACAGTTTAAACAATGCTATAAGGTATTACACTTTTCAAATATATAATGTGTTACATGTGTGTGTGTGTGTGTGTATTATAATATACACATAAACTATATATAGTTACAGCATTTATACCTATATCATCTGGTATATTTAAGTTTTTAATTATTAAATGACACTGTGGTTGGTTATGGCTTAAAGAGAATTAAATATCTTACTAGATCTAAAACAAACTTATTGAATATATCTCTCATGACGGTTATGATAATATAGTTTCTATATTTATCATTAACTATTTTGAATTGCACTATTAGATTGTCATAAATTTCCTCAATTTTAATTTCTTTTAGCTTTGTTAAACTGTTTTGTTGTAGTTATTATATAGCTTACTAACATAAATAAAGTTGTAACTCATGTACTTTATGTACTTTTATACTCATGTATAAAATGTACTAACCCATTTTCAATAATACTTAAACTATATTCTTATAGCTATTGTTATGCTATGCTATTAGTATGCCATATAAATAAATAAATAAATTAACTATATTTATAATTTGACTATAAAAATTTGTCTATATAGTTAATATGTTAGTAGTTTTTCAAGTCAAGAACGATTACTGGACACGGGACGAGACGAAAAATTCCGGGACAAACTCGAATATCCCGTCCATCCGGCAAGCGTAGCTGGTACCGACATAAAACTACCACATAACGAAATAACCGTAGCATAACTTCACGAAGAAATAAAATTTAAACCAACCATTTTTATCATGGGGTTTAACCTTCGACTGCCGCTTGCGACTGCAGTTACAAATTTGTATGAATCTTTGTAAATTAAGAATGCTCATTCAAAATCACTGCAGTAATCTATGTTACCTGTGTGTCTAATGAGTTCACGTAGATTTTCAACACGTAAGGTAACGTACTGTAGTGATTTTGTATGAGCAATCTTAATTCTTCATCAATCCGTTAGAGGCGCTTTACAAAGATTCATACAAATTTGTAACTGCAGTCGCAAGCGACAATCGATGGTAAAACTCGTGGTAGACACAGTGACGTGCAGGAAAACTATACGAACTCACGGTAGACACAGTACCATTAGATCGGCTTTTAATATTCCTTGACTTTTCTATAACTTGATTCAGATCCATTTTGTAATTATATTACGGAACAATAGATACCTAAAATAAAACGTTGTATCAGATTACAAAACATTACGGTTTTAACTGTTAAATTATGTTTAGAACAATGGGATTGTATGTATTATTCAATATAAATAATGTAGGTAAATAAGTTAGATAAAATTCATTGGTTTATTTAGGGAATAAGATAAAAAATTGGTTATGACACACATACATAAGCTCACGCCGTAATCCCTCGAGAGGGGTTGGCAGAGGTGTTAAACATCGCATTTCGCATGTTTATGTTGAGTACTAGTGTGACAGGTTGCGAATCTGTCGCCACTATCCGGGCGCAATGAGAAACATGGCAGCTACAACTTACGGCAACCCGAGACTCGAACCCTCGACCTGTCAGGTTGGATCGGTCGGTTAACCAAGCACGTAACAAACTGAGCTACCGCGTCAAATTGGTTTTGACAATAATACCAACCAAATTACAACACACACATTGACTCGGGTCTGCAACTAGACATACACTATCTTGTATCGCAGGTACCAAACAACGATATGATACAACGGTACAACATTTATAAGTATATAACATTCAAGATCGGTAAGCGAAACAATGCGTCTTGCAAATAACACAACCTTTCGCAAACTTTTCCCCGCCAGGATTCGAACCCAAACCTCTTACTTAGCAGTCGGCTGTTAACACAAAGTCACAATTGTGTTTTTATTTTTTTACCTAACTGCGGCCCTATGGCCTTTGCAGCGTAACCGGACTATGTAGAATATTGGTATAATATTAGATAAAAACCTGTGGGTTCCTTACCACTATGTAAGAGTAAACATTTTTATGCTTGTTAGATAATTTCATAAAAGAAACAAGAGCAAACTAAAAATGTCGAAAAAATCACGTTTGTTGTTGAGTTGAGTCAGCTTATTTTTTTAATGTTTCTAGTATCTGTTGTTGTAGCGGCAACAGAAATAGACATTCTCGGAAAATTTCAAGTGTCTAGCTGCTATGGTTCATGAGATACAGCCCGCTGACAGACGGACGGACAGCGAAGTCTTAATAATAGGGTCCCGTTTTTACCCTTTGGATACGGAATCCTAAAAACAATTTAAAAATAAAATTATTAATTTGAAACTGCACTCTACGTTACGAAGGACGCCACTGTTGATCCTGGCTGACAAGGTTTGCTGTGGTGGGACAGAGTGGCGGGTGTGCTCCGAAAACATAACTAAAGCTGGACTTCTTTAATAAAGTCTGGTCATTATTATCTCCAATACGACATTAATACTTTGTAGGTACCTACGTGTAGACTACATAATGAGCTATATATAAAAGAATAGGTTGAAATAAAGATAAAGTGAACAAGCAGCATTATGCAACTCAAATTGCAGAGTAAAAACATGATATAGTATGGAAAACAAATCTCATGTGTTATTAATAGAGGTATGTATGAAATAAATTACATACAACAGAATAAAGCCATTTTTAACAGCTTTCCCACTATAACTCACTCGCAACGATTAAAATTATATTAAAACTTTATTAACTATGATTATATTATAATATCTTTCACAGCTTCGCCTTAACATGTAATGTTATGTAATATTTAATTATATACTAACACATAAAGAAAACCTCTAACCTCTAATAATAATAATAATGTAATATTTTTGGATATTTTCAAGTTATACTTGAAAATATTTCTCGCTAACAGAAATTATTTAACTACTATTTAGAAAAAACATTTAGAACGGAAACCTGCTGTGTTTTGTTTGGAAAAAAAACAAATTAAGTGCTAAAGTTATTGTGAAAATTAAATGTAGATTAAATGGGCTACTCAGTTGACTCTTTTTAAATAGGTATTAAATAAAGAGTTATTATTAGGTAAAAACATGGCAATTTTTTTTTTGAGTCCTATAAAACAGAAAAACTTAACTTTTATAGTTGGCCTGTATGTTAGATGTACTACTTTGTTGAGTTAAATGCTGATATGAGGCAAATAGCCTATTCATTTGGGCAGAGTGGGCCGTGAAGGGTTCCATACCCAAAGGGTAAAAAACGGGACCCTATTACTAAGCCTCATCCGTCCGTCTGTCAGCGGGTTGTATCTCATAAACCATAATAACTAGACTAAATCTGTTGCAGCTTGACAGCAAATACTAAAAATATAAAGAAATTACAAATGAAAGTGGATTCCGATACAATAATAGTGATTTGATAGGAAATGTTTGCTTACTTGTATCTTATATGAATTTAATTATTTAATCTACTGAGATGGTAGGGAATCCATCAAATGCAAATACCACTCACACCTAACCCGTTTTTATTAATAATGATTATGTATTTTCAGTTCAGGTTTAGTGCTTTGAGATTTTTCGTCTCGGGTTTGAATCCAGATGGAGCACACATATGTTTAATGAGCACTTCTGGATGTTTTTTTTTTGTATTAGAAATGTTAAATTTCGTAAAATTATTTCGATTAAGATTTTGTTCTGATTCGAGTTAGTTTTGGTAGTGATTCATTAAAACTTATAACCGACACAATTAAAATTCTATGTAATTAATTAATTCCGAACGAAATACATAAGTTATTTACTTGTGAAGTGAGAACAAAGAAGAAACGGATGTACATAATATACAAGCATACTCGCACATAAGGTTAATATAGGAAGTAGAAACGAAAATGCTAAGAAACATTTACACACAATTATTTATACTTATTAACTGCGATATATAAAATAATTATCTAATAAAAATATATTTTAATGTTTTAAAATAACATATAGAGGTAGACTTCAAATATAAAATAACATATAGAGGTAGACTTCAAATATAAAATAACATATAGAGGTAGACTTCAAATATAAATAACATATAGAGGTAGACTTAAATATAACATATAGAGGTAGACTTCAAATATAAAATAACATATAGAGGTAGACTTCAAATCGTTTGTGTAATTATTGTGTTTGTGGTGTGTAGCAAGCACCTCTGCGAACCCCTCTGGAGGGACTATGGCGTGAGTATGTATGATTAATTTTTCTGTCATTCAGTCAATTTTCGAGTCTGACAGGTTTGGGATCTTGAATGGAACTTGTCTATTTATTAAATACTAGCAGTCCGCACAGGCTTCGCACGGGTGGACACATATATACACTCGGCGTCAAAAATATCGCCCCTCGCTGAAATTCAGCATCAAGCTCATCTAACTTTTATAATAAGAACTCTGGCTAATAGATCATGGTGTCAAATTAAAGCTTGTTTAATATCCCTTCAATTAACATGTTTTTTTTTTAATTAAACGTCATAATTTCCTTGTCGAAGAAGTTGTAAGAAAATGTACCAAACCACTCGTTTCAAGGGTCGCGACTTGAGCTCAGTTCCAGAGCTATAAAATGCCTGGACAGGGTAAAATGTCAGTCATTCGCTATACAAACTTTGAAGACTAAACACCTCAGGAGCTCAAGCAAGAAATCAACCCTCAAACATGGAGACCACCGCGGCTGAATCTGCTCAAGTTGTTGTTTTACTGCAAGCAGGAGTTCGACAGTGTGATGTCGCTCGACAATTGAATTTGAGCCGCCATGCTGTCCGACGAGTGTTCCAGCGGTTCCAGGAGACTGGAGCCTTCGTTAGAAGACGTGGAGCTGGTCGGGGACGCTGCACATCTGAGCGGGATGACCGCTTCACTGTGACGTCGTCCCTGCGCAGTCGCTTCTCTAGCGCTGTCGAGGTGCAACAACGTCTTCGAGAAGCTCGCAGGACTTCAGTTAGCGTCTCTACGATTAGAAGGAGACTGCGGGAGAAAGAAATTAGGGCTCACAGGGCTGCTACTGGCCCTAAGTTGACTGCAGCACATCGTAGAGACCGCTTACAATTTGCCCGAGATCACGTCGATTGGACGTTTGAGCAATGGAGGCAGGTTCTCTTCACCGACGAGACAAGAGTCTGTCTTTATTGCAACGACAGGCGTGCAAGGGTGTATAGGAGGTCGGGCGAACGATTCGCTCAGGCCTGCATTGAAGAAACAGTGGGTTACGGAGGTGGCTCGTGCATGTTCTGGGGAGGCATCTCTATAGATGGCAAGACCGACCTTGTCTGCGTTTCATCGACCAGAGGGACTCGCGGCCAGGGGTCTCTGACTGCTGGTCGCTACATTAATGAAATACTGGAGCAGCATGTGGTCCCATATGTGGGTTTTGTCGGCTCTGGCTTCAAATTAATGCATGACAACGCGCGATCCCACACAGCTTTAATTGTGCGAGAATATCTGGAGGAGGTTGGGATCCCTATTTTTTCGTGGCCAGCCAGAAGTCCTGACTTAGACCCCATAGAGCATCTTTGGGACGAGGTAAAAAGACAAGTTCGGTCACGAGATGTCGCCCCTACCACCCTGCAGGAACTTGAAGATGCCGTCATCGAGGAATGGGACAGAATTCCGCAGGAATCGGTTGTAAAGTTGGTGCGATTGATGAAAGACCGTTTAGAGGCGGTAATAAGGGCAAGGGGGGGGAACACTAGGTTTTAAATTAGTTTTGTTTTATTTTGTAATTTTTGTATTTTTTTTTGTTATTGTTTTGTATGATGAAATAAATGTTTTTTTTTACTGTTTACAATGTCTTTTCAATATTTTTTGACAAATGAGGAAATCTTTATTTTTTTCTTTATAACCATAAAAACCATTAAATTACCTTTCAAATGATACCTTTAAGTCAATACTTGACCCAAGATTAAAGTGAAATAAAGTTAGTTGAAAACATTTTTTGCAAAGGGGCGATATTTTTGACGCCGAGTGTATATAAACATAGGCGTTCTTGTGACGTTCTATCGTTTTTTATGAAGAAAAATGAAAAATAAAAATCAAATGACGCATGTCAATGGTTTACATCGAGAGGTGGTAAAACATATATTTATTTTTCGAATTTTGCTAAAATATTCTTGATTTCTGTAATCCCATACTGACAACACAGTTGGAGTTCCGCTTTCATCGGAAAGATATTAAAAAAATAAATTGCAACTCTTGATGAAAAGACTGATGACATGCGTCATTTGATTTTCGTTTTTTCGTCTTTCTTCATAAACAAATGACACATCCTTTCCAGGTTCACTGGAGAGTTTTTACGGTTATTTTAATGGTTTGTCATTTTATAGAGTACTTAAGCTCCGTCATTTTCTACCTGATAGTAAAACTATATACATTTCTGATTGCTATAAGAATAAGAATCATGTATTTATCGAAGAAAGCAACTGTGATGATCTCGAAAGATATAACTTTTAAATATTAAAAGAATTCTGCCAGGTCATCCGTAGCGCTAATGTTGCCATTATCAACCATAAGTGAAGCTAATTGGCGTTTTGATTTCTGGCAACTCATGACGTTTTCGAATTTAGAATTTTATACATCTGAGGCATTAAGTTAAGTCTCTTTTCCGTTTGCATACTTTCCCGTTTCTTACATAGCGTAGCATAGTTTATTACGCGACTGTGGTGTAGCTATAAGGAGGGTTATGCGTTTGACCTGTATGTTCCGATACTGTACTTTGGTAACTTTGTAAAAGCATTTTTTACTACCACCTGTAATAGGGTTTTTGATATAAATGCAGTAAAAAAGATTAAAATAAATATGCAGATCGGACCTCGATGGACAATTGGACATATGAATAATAAAACAAAGAAGTTCAAAAGTCTCTATAAACAAAAAACATGTGAGATTTTGTTGCGTCTTTGGTAAAATTTTATTGAATGCAGAAACGAGGTTATCAAGTACTGGTATGAAGAACCATATGACTTATTCAAAAATTTTTGGAAAGTATACTTAGTTTCTTGAAAGAGAAGATTTTGAGCCTGATAGAGTTCTAGAAATTTCTCGAGGCAAGCCATGACGGGTTAGTAGTTAAACAAATCGTGGTGAAGTCATTTAAGCAGCGGAAGCTCTGCCGACAAACACCTGTTTTAGGTCGACATTATGCGTGATAGCACAATTTAAAATAAATAAGAAATCCCGGTTCTCACTGCTGCCATCATAGAATTTAGCACATCATGGTATCCTTTTTAGTCTCTGGCATGACGAACGATCAATCATGTTAAATTTGATTCAAGTCTCCAAGAATATAACCTTTACCTAGATCTGGTGAAAACGAAGGGAAACTTCCGTGCCTTTAAAAGTTTTGTCACCAATATTACTGGTGTAAGATTTAGGTTAGTATTTAATTTATCTCCTGTTAGTTAGTGGCTTGCCGTGGTGTTTAGACGGTCAGGCGTCTCCTGAATGTCTCCCCTTTAGATTTTTGGGCCTCTGAGCCATTTCAATTGCTGTCTCCGCTTTGCTGGGAGGGAAGTCTGAAACCGCTTCCTTACTACATCCTATTTCTTCTGATTAAGTTCGTTGCTGGTCCCAAGACAGCCGGTAAGGTTTAGGGGACAGAGTAGCGAGTTTGCCCCGAAGCATGGTATCCTAAACAAAGAATTTTCAAAAAAAAATAATTAAGTATTATATTTTTTACTTTTTGTTGTTTTCTAAATCGAAACTGCCAATTTTTTCAAAATGAAATTGGTGTTGATAGATAAAAAATTAAATTTTTTGAAAAGTTTAAAATTCATATCTTTATTTTACCCACAGGAAGCAAGAAAAAATATTAAAATTAAAAAAGGAACTCGAAGCAGTAAGATCGAAGGTACTTTTATGCAGTGGCTTGCCTAGAGGTTTAGTACAGGGCAAGCCGAGAGACATACTTCATACTTCCGTTGTGGACTTGCTAGCGTGGACTAGCTTAGCAAAACACTCAGAAGTTTGTGAACATGTCAGCAAAACCACAATTTCTGTGGCTTTAAAAAGTCGTTTGATTTGTTAATTAATGAATAAGAGCGCGAACTTATTTTAGTTTGACAGGGCAAGCCGGGCTTTTGGGCTTCTATGACAGTACCGCCACTGCTTTTATGTCCTTCAGGAACCTGTCCTTTTGTTAGGGAAGACACGTAAGATTTTTGTGTTGCAAGTCTGACATAAAATGTTAAATTATTAATAATAAATAAAATAAATAAATGATAAAATATCAGCTCTGCAACATGGTTTAAATAGTACTCTACATGGAGACGAATTAACTTATACCTGTATTAAATTAACCCTTCAAAAAACGTACTAGTCAGCCTTGGAACCTGAAACAACGATTTTCAGATTGTTTTTCGTTGCATAATCCCGTCCGTGAGCTTTCACACTGCCTCCGAGCGAGTCTCGGCTCCGTCGACACTTCTCGTTTGCTCTGCGCATGCGCGTGACGTGTGCCCTCGCTGTCAGTCTGCGGCGCGCGAAAAAATAAATACGCGAGAAACCTTTCCGTACGTGCGTTTAGTGCTGTGCCGGGGTTAGTGTTGTGATTATTTACGGATTTTTTTTTGTTTTGGTAAGGGTTTGTTTTTTATTGACGAACTAAGATATTTTGACACGAATGAACAATTTACTCATCAATAAGTTTGATAATTTTTTTACGTTAAAAATATATTTTTTAACTGGAATACAATAAGCTCAAAGAGGAAGGAATAAATTTTAGTTACACATTAATAAACTTCATTGAAAAGCTTACATTTTATCGGACTATTGTATAACGAAGCATAAAATGTTCGTACATGAACGCTATAACAAGTTAAAGTCTATCAAACTCATAGTATTTATTGTTTAACAAGTCACATCGTAGCTAATAATAATAACCACATTACGACAGATACGGACACACGAAATTACGGAACTAAGCAACGATATGGTATAAACTACATATATACGAGTATAACATCCAAGACTGGCAAGCTAAACGATGCGTTTTGCGAAAAACACAAAGTTCGATTTGAAATAGGAACGTAGCAGTCGGCTGTTTACACCACTGCGCCACCGAGGTCGTCAAATTGTAATTGCTAAGGAATTAAGTCCTAATAATAACTTTTACTCAACATCTTGTCTAATTCTAATGAGAGGAAGGATCATCCACATAGTAATTATATATATGCCACCTTTTTCGTCGTAATTCTGATGAAAGGGTGTAGGTTGTTGTTGTTATCTAACTAAATGGTTGATGATTTTGCTAACGTGTATTGCCTTTGTCAACGGAAGGAAATTAAAAAAAAAGAAAAAAATTCCTGTCAAGTGTGATTCGGACCCGTACAAGATGGGTTACGTACTGTCCTTTAAGATTAAACAAAGTGTACTTTTAAGATAATTTCGGAAAAGATACAAGAACAAGAAAAAATCTCCAAAAACTCACGTTTCCCCCTTTAATTTCTTAATGTTTTTAGTATTTATTATTATAGTGGCAACAGAAATAGAGATTCTCTGAAAATTTCATGAGTTCTTATGAACTATTATGGTTCATGAGATACAGCAACAGCATACAGCTGACTGACGGACGGACGGACAGTGGAGGCTTAGTAATAGGGTCTCGTTTTTTCCTTTTGGGTAAAACTTCCTAAAAAATTACTTAAAACTACACGACATATCGCACTTTGATAAAGTATTAATTTGGTTTTGTGTTAAATTCTGAGCGCTACGTTTTAAAAATATGCCTTATATGTCAAAGAAGTATATATACGTAACACTAAAGTCCTATTGAATAGTGCCTTACGTATTAAGTCAAATATTTTAAATGCTTACGTAACTAGAAGCAGGTCATTGTTTCTTTGTATTGTAAGTGACAGATTATGAGAAATTACTGGCAGTTAAGATTTATTACTCTTTACGAGAAAAATTGTTTTAAAACCGGCCCGGTACTGTCACTTAGACATCTGTCAAAGGTTTTTTTTTATGACGTTGTCTTCATCATGGCAATGGCTTTAAGTATTTTGCCTGTGTCAAGTAATATTCCTAACTAGTTTTTATGAGCAATGAAATAATTAATAGATTAATAATGATAGATGGAATGTTAAATCTACAGTAACATGCTAGTACGGTTACTGTAGGCTCTAATAGGTTACTTGGGGGACGACGAAAAGAGCAGCCAAATCCTCGTATTTCACTTTCTCCACGCTTGTACAGCTATAGAGAGGTTCACTGGTTAAAACACTAGCATTTCACACATGAAATCCTGCTGATATACAAAAAGGGAAAATAAAATAAGAAATCTTCAACTGACACTTCCCGTTCCCGCCAATTTTCATTTTCTACCATTAAAAATACATAGAATGTATAAATCGGAACAATGTAGGGTGGACCGGAGTCTAAACTAGGGTAGCCTTTCATGCCTCCAGGTCTCCTCCCGCGGAGCATATAGATTCAGACACAATTAAATAAAAAAATCATGGTAAGAATTCTGACATTCAATGATTGATCAAGGAAAAATATCAATCGGGACTTAAAGGTGTAGTGAAAAATTATGCAACGATGTGTTTTTTCGGCTAAGTTCGTTTTTCAAAAAGTTTATTATTGACAACCTGTGTGGCGCAGTGGTGTAAATAGCCGAATAGCGGCCTTTGTTCGCAAGACGCATTGTTTCGCTTACTTGATGGATGTAGTATTCTTATCTTTATAGTGTATACCATATCGTTGCTTAGTGTCTGCGATACAAGATTCTTCAAGATTACTGCAGGGCTGAGTCAATTTGTGTGTCGTGATGTGGTTTATTATTCTTATTTTTTTACTAAGTTATCTGAAGATGTCTTATTTTTTTACTAAGTTATCGGACAGTAGCGTCCGGGAATCTTCGTGAAAACCGAGAAAAAACGAAGTCGCAATGTTTCAAATTATAATGCCTTCTTATCTTGTTTTGAACAAAAGAAATATACAGTCAGAATGTCTTAATTTTCATCATCAGAGGTACCCGTTTTTCACCCTTTGGGTAAGAAACCCAAAAAGAATTGACAAAACTTTTAAATGGATTTTTTTTAGATTTCCATATCCAATTTACAACTAACGTACAATAAACTTTAATACCTGCAACAATGAATATTAGTTTCTATCATAGCATGTCTCTTGATTGTTAAACTTTGAAATGTCTATGAAAACAAGGCTGTAAAATTGCGAAACAATGTATATTAATGCTTGTTAAATTGATTAATAGGTGAATTTTACGGTTTCTATAGAAACTCTAGGTTACACGTTTACTATTGTAGTAAAGTCACTACCGCTTGCCCGCAGTTTTGCTCATGGTAACGTTGTATCTATTGACGAAATAAAACATAAATGATATTCTAATTCGTGTATTGTGACATGAGCTTTATCGCATTCTCTCACAATGAGGATCTGACAGATTGGCAACTTGGCTTGTGTCAGACTGTAAGATGTATTGGTGGTTATAAGTAGAAAAACATGTTCACATACCAAATTACAGAATCTGGGGTTTCTTGCCGGCATCTTCCCCATCATTGCCTCAAAAAATTTCGAACCGGGGTGGAGGTCGAGTAATTTTAACAAAAAAAAAAAATATACGAATGAAGTTATTTTGATTTTGATTTATATTGACTAGGAAATACGTATAAAATCTCAGTTTTAGATTCATATTTAAAAAAAGTAAATCCATTACCCTTCTCTTGTATCAGTCGGATAAAAATAACGGTAACAGGTAGATCTACGTGTGAGATTGTCTGCGTTGGTATCACCCTTCTTAGAATTTACAACGCGAAGTAGTTCGCTTAGAGAGCCAGTGTAATTACCGGCACGAGAGGTAAACACCTTACCTTAACATACGCAACGCATAGGCGGTGCTCTTGGCGTTCCACGACATCATCGTGTCAATAGGAATTTAAGCGTTAACGCAAACAGAAAATAAAAATATATATAAATTACGTCGATCTAATGTCAGTTCAATGTTTTTTTTCTGTCGGTTTGCGGAATAATGGCATTTGTCTAAAGGGCCAGAAGTTTTGTCAATAAGCAAATCCTAAGTTGGATGTTTGTTATTCAATCAATAAAAAACGGATGAAGGTATTTTGATGGAATTTGGAACACGGATAGTTTATCCCCTTGTTTAACACATAGGATACTGATCCTCCCCAAAAAACGTTGAGGCATGAAAAAAAGGAATCTACGCAAACCAAGTCGCGGGCGAATGCTATATTAGTTTTAATAACCTCTAAAGCAATAGAGATAAAGTAAACCAGCAAAGCTGTCCTTAGTCAATGCTACTGAAACAACCGTAATAAGAATTATTATAATAAATAAGCCACATCATTACACACATTGACTCAGCCCTGCAGTAAGTATCGTAAGAACTTGCGTCACAGAAACTAATCAACGGTATGGTATAAACTACATAAATAAGAATACTACATCCAAGACCTGTAAGCGAAACAATTTGACTCGCAATTAACACAAAGTTCCGCCTCCGTTGGGATTCAAACCCGGAAGCTCTAGCGTAGCAGTCGGCTGTTTACACCACTGCGCCACAGAGGTCGTAAGAAGCCGTAATTCTGTTACTGTAATGTTCTGATGAAAGTTGTATAAATATAGAGTTGTCGACATTTTTTGTCGCAGAGGCAACTCGCGAAACCAGTCAGTTTTCCCCGTGACCAGGGGTCGACAACAGTTTAATTGTACACACATGTGTTTTTGTTAAAAAAAAATCATTTATATTTATACGATGGATATTTTTTAAAATTTATTCCTGAATAGTATTTTCGGATTGATAGCGCTATTGCATTATAATAATGAATATGCAATTGATTTTCTCATGATGGTGGAGATTTTTATACGAATAATACGTTTTATGAGTAGGTATAAAGACAAGCTTATTTTTTCTAATTCGGCAGTTGTATCATCCCTTAAATAATTACCTTTAAGGAATCCTGGTGTCAAATATCTTTCACAGGACAGCTAGGCTAGTTAATCTTTAATCTATTAATTATAGCTTCAATAAATAAAGCAAAAATTAACTTTATTCTATTGGCATTTGTATCTTAACTCAAAATTGGTTATTTAATTCAATAATGAGTTAAAAAACAATTAATTCAAACAGAACGGATCATATGATCGGAATGACACATTATTTGGGTCCCTACCAAAGGTTGGTTGTCCCTGGCCGTGTATTTCTGCGCGAAACCTTGACCCAGCTGTACAGGAGTCGGTAGAAAGTCATCAATCAGGTCCACCAGCATTTCCCGAGACACACGGACATACAAGATCAAGTGACTAAATACAGCCAACGCATCTAAGGAGAAGTGAAACATAGGTTCAGAGCCCCAGTTTTTCTTTTCTACATGGAAAAGGAAATAGAAATCTAGTTTAGTTATCGTAAATACGAGATTTTTAATTGTTTTATTATTCAAAAAGTGTGTAAATTAAAGAAAGCAGCAAAAATTAAACGTAAATTTTTCGCGTTTAATATCAACCTATTCTTACTATTTTAAAGCAATAATTGCATGAAGTTACCTCGTGGACCCCGTAAAGTTCGAACCACGTGACGTCACTCAAATCGGTCCAGCCGTCTTTGAGTTTTAGCGAAACCAACGAACGGCTATTTATTTTTATTTGATAACATTTATCACACATAAACAGAAACTCACGCCGTAATTAATCCCCCGGGGGGAGTTACACACCGCATTTCGCATGTTTATGTTGAGCCACATGTTTATGGTGAACATTTATCACCCAGTAGGATAATAGGTATGGTTAGCATAGCATGAAAGCGTTCTGCTCTGTGTGTCTACCATATTTTCGTATAGTTTTCCTACACGTCAGACAACGTAGATTACTACAGTAATGAGCAATCTTAGCTCCTCATCAATACGTTAGAGGCGCTTTAGAAAGATTCATACAAATGTAAAACTGCAGTCGCGAGCGGCAATTGAAGGTGAAACTCATGGTAGGCACATAGCTTATCGACTTCTGTATATTGTGCCAATTGAACAACACTAACCAGGCCTCATCTGACAATCATGTTCGTTTCCATTCTACTGCAAATTTTCTGTAATTCTATCAATAGGTAATATCATTGTTATGTCGATATATCTTCCAATTATCTCTTGAAAACGAGGGTAAATATACCTTTTCTAGGCAAACTTAGGGTGTCTAGCAAAAGTATATTCTAAAAGAAATGACATCCGTACTAATATTATTAACGAAAATGTTTGTACGCATGAATGGGTGTTTGTTACTCTTTCAGGCAAAAATCACTGAAGGGATTTTTATGAAACTTTACAATAATATAGCTTATACAACAGAATAACACAAAGGTTATAATTTATGAAGATATTGTGTGAATTGTCCGAATTAAAACGAAAAATATAAAGTAATAAAAAATCCAATAAAAAACATATTCGACTTCTACGCGAAAGAAGTAATCTTCATAAAAGCTAGTCGGTTCATAAAGATAGCCAGCAAAAGGGCCTTGATTCAACTGGTACCCTCAGCCCTCACTTAAGCTTAAGGCAGCCTTTAACCCAAGCTTCTTTCTCATTTCTCTCAAGTCACATACAACCTCCAGTCAACAAACAAGTTAAACACATGTATTGCACTAAAATCCACTCCATAAATAATAATAATAATAATAATAACCACATCACGACACACTCATTGTCTCAGCCCTACAGTAAGTATCGTAAGAACTTGTGTCACAGGAACTAAGCAACGATATGGTATACTACATAGATAAGAATACAACATCCAAGACCGGTAAGCGAAACAATGCGTCTGAAAGATTCTTATCAACATCTTTTACACGACAGCAAGAGGTTTCTTGTAAAGAACAGTGTCGCAAAACCTGCCTACTGTGAAACGCCCCTTCAATCGGCCCCCTTTTATAATCGGAATACAAGACGTAGGTTGAAGTTGCATCCTTTTGTGGTAGATATTCCGACCATCCGGACTAAACGCTTCGATAGCTCCTTCATAATGCGTACTGCAAGGGTGTGGAATTCTTTGCCTGCCGATGTGTTCCCTGATAAATATAACTTGGGCCTCTTTAAGGCAAGAGTGAATAGGTTAGGCAGGCATGATCCACCATCGCCGCTTAACATCAGGCGGGTTTGGGGTCATGAATTTAAAAAAAAACAACGATAACACTGCTGTTTATTCTTTCTTTGTATCCATAGCACAAATATCAAAAACCCATTGACTCCTTTGGCTCGTTGCTAGGTTACATAACAACATGTATTAAAGATAGCCAAGTATCCCTTAACTTTCACCTTAATACAGAGTAGATAAAACATTGAGTATGAGTTGCACCTTCAGGCCGCTAGCTGCTGGAATTAATCTTTACCATGTTACATATAAATGAGCGATCTGCATCGCTAGTACATATCACTGTAGTAATCTATTGTATCTTACGTGTAGATATTCCGTACTCATGGCTGACAGGTGTGCACTTGTATGCCACTTGTATAAAACAGTTAGTAGGTCGCGCGTACTAGAATAAACAGACCTAGAATAATTTTTATATAGTCATTCGATGATCAACAATTCTACAGACGATCTGCCCCGTTACTCGCATGTGAAGGTTATTGATTTGTATCTTATGATACTTTAATTAGCCCTGTTAAGAAGGAATAAAGTTGAAAATGCCTTGTTTAGGTAAATAGGTAATGAGAGCGAAGAAGGCGTGATAATCGGTCGTAAATAATTGTGATAACGGAACATCTGCAATAACTGAATAGTTTAACTTAAAATGGCTTTATTAAATATGCTACATACATACGAATAGGTTTCTGGCAACACTAAAATAAAAATTTTGAAAAGTTGTCGTTAAAGATTAATTATTAATCTATGGTTTTATTGTTTCTTCTAGTCATGGTAAATTCGTAAGCATGAAATGAATGAAGAAAATTTAATCGATGGTTCATTTTTTATGTTAAAGTTTCTTCTTAGATATTAATAATTCACATTAAAATATTGCAAATATTTTTGTACAAAACAATTGTCAAATAGAATCAGTGAAACCACGAATTAAAAAAAATCATAGTAGCTAGAAATATTTGTAATGTCGCATCTTATTATGTTCACACTCGTAACTTTTGATATCTTCATAGTTAATTTAATCGCGGCACACCCACCACTCTGTCTCCACTGCAACTCCTGTTCACCAGGATCAGCAGTGGCGTCCTTTGATCGAATAATCAACGAATAATCAAGCTGTGCAATGACGCACAGGCTGTGCCCGGACTCACTGCCGCGGGCTGTCGCGGGACACGCAACGAACCTTATCTGAAGAAATTAGAGGTAGAAAGAAACCGCTTTCAGATTTACCTCACGGATATCGGAGACAGAAATTGAAATGGCCCAGAGACCAAAAAAAACTAAAGGGGAGACAGTCAGGAGACGCCTGACCGTCAAAACATCACGGAATGCCACTAACTAACAGGGAATAAAAAACAATATTACACATACATAGTATGGCTTATTTATAATATATAAATATACATATTGTGCCCAGATAGTTTCGACAGATTCGCAACCTGTCACACTGGGACTCAAGATAAACATGCGAAATGCGGTGTTTAACACCTCTGCCTACCCCTCTCGACGGATTAATTACGGCGTGAGCTTATGTATGTGTGAATATATATTGGCACACATAGCTATTGGATAATTAAATTAAATCCAAGCTTAATGCAACTGTCAAAGCAATACAGTACGTCGCTATGCGGTATTCAGTTTGGTGTCAACGGACTTACGGTCGAAATGACTCATTTCCATTGTCGTCGAGGTGATGACTGATAGGGGAGGGGGAGGGGGGGATGGGTTGAATAATAATAGAAACAGTTATCGCATCTATTGTATTCAATAGGTTGAGGATCGCAAGCCACAAGCCATTCGACTGACGTAAAAAGTTTTTATAAGAACTTTTTTTCAAGTATGTTTCCCATTGATATAAAAATTAAGCATAAATTTGCACTTCTTTTTTTAGAATTTTACAGCAGAAAACAATATAAATTAAACAAAAATAAATAAATTATTTCATAGGCGAAATTTAAATGTATGTAGGTATTGTTTTAATAAATATAAATTTTTAATTAGTTGGTTTGGATTTTGGATCATGTTTTTATGTGACTTATTTATAAATGTTTATGTGGTAAATAAAGGTATATAAATAAATAATGATTAGGTAATAGTAGAATAGGTTTTTGTAAAGCCACAATTTTTTAATTTACTTTTAGCCTAAAACAGTTATATTTTATAGAATCAGTTTATATTGAAAAAAGCAACTACGGAGGTTTCTTGCCGGATTCTTCCCCGTAGACAGGCATTCCTAACCGGTGTTAGTTTAAAAAGAATTTTGACGATTTAAAAGAACTTTTACAAATGGACTTCAACATTTGAATAAAAATTATTTCATTTTGAATTCTGATTGGCTATAGTGTATAATTACAGTTTGGTCACACCTGCCTTATACGATCTGATTATTGCTTTGTTTTTGTCAAAAACGTACATCGAAATAACGACTTTAATATAAAACTTTAATAAAAGTTAAGAAAAAACATCATTAAATGAGATAGAATCACGAATCACGAAATACGAATCACTTTCTTGTTTTTGGTTGAAACGAACGAACTCACTTCATTGGATATAAAATAATTGCAAAAAAGCAAAAAAAAAGTAAAAACATGTCATTGCTCTGAAATTATATAATTTACAAGTAAAATTAACATTTTGTTCTGAGGTACGTGAAAGAAAAACGATTTTTTAATTGATTTATGTAAAGAAAGAGTATAGATACTCTTTCATTTATGCAAAGAAATTGGATCTTTAATCCATAGACTGCGGTACATTTCACGGGGCGTCAAGATTGTCAAGTGAAGTATTTTTGACGGGGTTACTTGGCGGGAACGGGAAGTGTCAGTTAGAATTTTCTTATTTTATTGTCTTTTCTTATATATCAGCAGAATTTAATGTGTCAAATGCTAGTGTTTTAACCAGTAAATATCTGTAGTGTTGTACAAGTGTGGAGAAAGTGAAATACGACGATTTGGCTGTGCTTTTCGTCATCTCCCAAGTAACTCCTTAGAGCCTACAGTAACCGTACTAGCATGTACTGTAGGCAGATTCATCATTTTCATTGTTCATCTTATCATCCTCATCTCATTTATAATCTTCAAGAATGAAGAAATAATATTTACTGATGATTAGGCAGTATGGTACTAAAACCAATGCCGTTAAAGCAATATAAAAAAATATTTTTGACGTCTTAAGTTCTACCTATTTAATTTAGGTTTTGTTGAGTTAATATAATTAAATATATAATTGATTTGATAAATAACATAAAATATTATTTCTTTATTTGCAGGTTTGTTGTAGTTACATTTTAATATTGTAGTTTTAGTTAAGGTATCCATTGCAAATAATTTACTGTAATGAAATAAAATCATTGTTTGAAGCAGAGCAATTTGATGTGTTTGATAACCATATATAAGACCAGATAAAAGTAATTTCTTTTATATGGAAGGAATCCCTTAAAAGAAATGACTTATACTCGTATAAAAATCGTGTTTTTAAGCCAAGTGTAACATAAGAATTATGAGAATCAATTAAACGAATCGATAGCGGTAATAAGACTTAATTTATAGGAATATTATTTTACATGTAGTAAGTGAGACTTCAGACTACTTGCACACTACATAAGTCTTATTTTTTTGACATAAGTTACCGGATAATTTGAACTGTTCATTTACAATCGAGCGAAACAAACTAGTTACTTAAAAAATATTGTTTCAGAATGAAGATCTTCATCTAATTGTAGTCCGTTTAACGATGGGCTAGTACAGTGGTAGTAGTAATTGAACTCGATAGTAAACGTGAACATGAACGAGTGTCGAGAGCGAATTCGCCGCGAGCGAGAGAGGGAGAAGAACACTTATACATCGCCCCGCCTCGCTCTCCGCCGTGTGCTGCTGTTAGCTGAGGGTCGGCAGTTCAGGGAGGCAGCCGCCATCTTATCCAGGCTAGGCCCTGGTGTCCTACAAAGTGTCGCTTCAGAACTTCCCATCGATTTGCTGATCGAAGCACTGCCGCATTCTGCGCACTTGATTGAAACACTTTTAAACAGGTATGATTTTTCAAACTTACACTTTACATATATTATTATCTGACTTATTAACCGAAAAACTAATAACTAAGTCAGTCCTGTAATAAAATACAATAACTAATTCACTAAACTTAAATATGGCATAAACTACATAGATATGAATACAAAATCCAGGCCGGTAAGCGAAACACTGCGTCTTGCAAAAAACACAAAGTTCCAGCCCCTGAAAACCTCATATTCCGCTGATTGACAACCAGTCACACTGAGACTCAACATAAACATGCGAAATGCGGTGTTTGACACCTCTGCCAACCTCTGGAGGGATTACGGCGTGAGTTTATGTTTGTGTTATGTACGCCCTGCCGAGATTCGAACATGGAACAAGGTAGCAGTTAGCTGTGCCACCGAGGTCGTCAAATAATAATTTTAAAAAGACCTGTATGTAAAACAATAATACTTCACAAAGACACGCAACGCAGCCAATCTATCACTCGACAAATTACCGATCATTTTTACACTTGATTGAAAGCGTGCACGGGAAATAAGAGTTTTTAGTGTGTGTTTATCAAATTACAAGGAAGGAATTACGAGAACATTCGGTGCATATGTATGTTTTTGTTTGGTTACGTTCTGTATTTCCTGCGGGTAACGCTCGTCGTGGTCCGGTGCTCGCGCGGCGTGAGGTCACTCGCAACTCACGCTCCCTCGACCGTGTAATCTGTGAGCATTCGTAGTAATGCTCTTGAAACATTTTAACGACCTGTTAATAAAATAATGCATAAATAATACATAATGTTCATACATTATATAACTTTAATTGTTATCAATGATGGTTTACTTGGCAGCATCAATACAGATTTGTTCGAATCTTGATTTCATACGTCGGGTTGGGTTTTGTGGTATTTCATACGTCGGGTTGGGTTTTGTGGTATTTCATACGTCGGGTTGGGTTTTGTGGTATTTCATACGTCGGGTTGGGTTTTGTGGTATTTCATACGTCGGGTTGGGTTTTGTGGTATTTCATACGTCGGGTTGGGTTTTGTGGTATTTCATACGTCGGGTTGGGTTTTGTGGTATTTCATACGTCGGGTTGGGTTTTGTGGTATTTAAAAACTTTTTAAATAAAACCTTTCAGAAAAAATAATGGATTATTCTAATCGGTCTAGCCGTTCTCTGGTCACGAGATCTTAAACGAATCTCATATCTATATATATTCATTTAAATAGAGAAAGCTCATTTCAAAAACAATTTCTCATCATACGTAACGATATTTCGTTTTCATATGAATGATATGGATGATATTAATTAATTCAATTCAATTTATTTAATAACAATTCACATTGTGTCTGAAATTAACAACATTCTTATAATTTGATACACGTTAATATGTTCAACGTTTTTATTTTATAATATTATCTTAAATGTACAACAGGTTTTTAATTAAAATGTTGAAATAATAAAACGCAAACTTTTACTATGAATAAATCTGGTTTTGAATGTCAATATTCTGTTGCAATTTGAACCGTATCTTAGAGTGTTAAAGGTCAAAATACAACGAAGTTAGCGGGTTCGTTTCCCGGAAAGAACGAAAGTGACTTATCGACCGGTTCCGAGTGAATCCAGGTTTCAAACATTGTATACGAAATATACAGTAGATTAAATGTACGTATGTGTGTCTGTTTGTTAGCGAACGGTTTCTCACAAGATACTTTCTAGAATCATCTCCAAATTCCTTTTTTTTAAAAGACAAATTATGCACTTAATTCGTACTAATGATATTTTTTAATGCATATATTAATAAACATAATATTATAATTGACTTTGCGACTTTCTAAACGTTCAAAAATGTTTTCATTTTCGTTTTTCAAAGACTTCACCTGTGTTTTGAAGATTACTAGCTTTTCCCCGCAATTTCGTAGGCGTAGTATTCGAAAATGGTCCTAATAGGATTTTGAATTACTCGATTATATTTTAGACAATTCGAATAATATCTTTATAAATTACAGCCCATGTGTTATTTTGATGTATAAGCTATATAATTGTAAAGTTTCATTAAAATATATACTACTCAAAACAACATAAGGGCCACGAGGTATTTTTTCATTTTGGTGTAAATTATTAAACATTCACATATTGAAAGTAGTAAAATATTGAGTATACAAACTCTTTGATACCTAAACTTTTTAATACTGTAGTATTCATCTAATGCTGGCAACAATTTTAAATAAAATTTGATTTTAAATTATTTTTGAAAATTTTGATTCCATTTTCTTTGTCGTTTTGCTTTCCTTAGCTTCTGGGTTTATTAGAAATTATCAGAGTTCATTGATATCTCGAGTCAGAAACATCTTTTGCAATATGCCACAAGCACGCAGGCGTCATATGGACTCGCTGACAGCAACCAGAGCCGTTACAATGATTGAAGAAGGTAATTCGCAGCGATCTGTGGGTTTGCAATTGGGATTTTCTCGAATAGCTATTCAAAATCTATGGAATCGTTTCCAAGAGACCGGCAGTGTTAGAAAAGACCAGGTTCGGGCAGAGTTCGCATTACAACAGCTCAAGAGGATCGTTACATTCGATTAAGTGTGCGCCGAGATCGCACAACGACGGCCCGCAAGCTGCAAAATCGTTTACGGCTCGCAACGGGTACTCGTTTCAGTGACCAAACTATTCGTAATCAATTGCATGAAGACCAGCAGGCATCAAGAAGGCGAGTTGTCCGTGTTCCATTAACCAGAAATCATCGTGCAAATCGTTTAAGATGTACCCGTCAACATTTGGACTGGGACATAAACCAATGGGGCATGGTGCTCTTCACAGACGAATGCAAAGTTAATTTTTTTAACGACGATCGGCGTATAAGAGTATGAAGAAGACGCGGCGAGAGATTTTCAGAAGCCTGCATCCATGAAGTCGATCGTTTTGGTGGTCCAAATGTAATGATTTGGGGCGGGATAAGCTTACACGGCAAAACTGAGCTTGCTACTTTAAATGAGGGTACTGTTACTGCTCAGCGGTATATTGAGGAAGTTGTCAGACCACATGTGATCCCATTTGCCCAGCGAGCGGGTCCTGGATTCATCTTGATGCAAGACAATGCTCGTGCACTCACGGCTCAAGCGACTAGGTTTTTACTGGAAGCGTCTCAAATTCAAGTCTTGCCGTGGCCGGCGAACAGTCCGGACTTAAATCCAATAGAGCACATGTGGGATCAGTTGAAACGAAGAGTTAGAGACGGTGATCAGGAAATCCACAACCAACAGCAACTCATCAACGCTGTTAAAAGGGCCTGGGAAGAGATTCCAATGGAAAATGTCAGGCATTTGATTGAGAGCATGCACTCCAGGCTTCAGGCGTAGCGAAACGAGGAGCGCATACTCGTTACTAAAAGATGAGCATGGAGTATTTTCTTTTGTTTTCAGTAACTTTACATTGTTTTAATTTTAACCTTAAATGTGATTTTTTCTTTATTGTAATGTGAGTGTGTTAATGTGAGTTTTTTGATCTACACGGTAAAAACAACATTAGTTTTCGTTATGGAGACAAAAAATATAAATTGGTTTTATTATTTTCATGGTACAGACAAAATACCTACCTTATTTTGTTTTGAGTAGTATATATATGTAGTAGTTTTTGCGTGAAAGAGTAACAAGCATCCATAAATCCTCGAAATCTTTCGCGTTTTTAATATTACTAAGGATTTGATTAATTAAAATATACGTTTTTACAAATTGGTATATCAAAGAAAAATTTTAACCGGCTTAGAAGTTATATTTATATGACATTTTCAAATATCTGTAAATATCTGTCTCTTTCTAAAACGTTTTTCCCCATACAAAATCTGACACTACAGGCATCTGACGTGACAACATAGTATTGCCTTCTTTGTCTAACCCAAAAAATTGAACACAATCATTTTCGATAATCATTAATTTTAGTTTTCATATACCACAGATCGTACTACTAATACTACTTATATATTAAAAAGAGGAAAAATTTAATTGAACTGGATTGGCTCCAAAACTGGCTCGATTTGAAATGTTCATTCAATATTATTTTCCTACATAATCCCTGATGAACATTGGCTATAGAATGTTTTTCCGTAAATCTCTCGAGTAGGTTAGGCAGAGGTGTTAAACACCGCATTTCGCATGTTTACGTTGAGTCCCAGTGTGACAGGTTGCGAAACAGTCGCCACTATACGGGCACAATGAGGAACATGGCAACTTCTATGTACGGCAACCCGCGACTCGAACGCTCGACCTGTCGGGTCGGGTCGGTCGTTTAACCAAGGCACGTAACAAACTGAGCTACCAAGTCCTCTACATCCACCTCTAGAATATATTCAAAAAAGTTAATTACCTATATCTACGAACCAAAAAAAAACCAATTTAGTATGTACCGTATTGTCTTATATGAGACAAAACTTAGCCATGGTTTAACATCAAATGACATTTTATAATTATACAAAAAAAAACCCCGCAGTTATTTGAAGGAGGTGTTCTTGTTTGAAACTTATCGTTTTCCCTGTATAGCAGGCGACTTTCTCGCCGGCATGGCAGTTAGCATGCGAGGAGATAAGCAGAGATGTGTCCTGACCTTTGTAGAAATATGTATGAACGTACCGTGTACGTATGTGTTAATTGGATGGAAGACTAGAAGGTTGCCAGGGAAAACACTGATGATGATGATTGTTATTATTATTACCAGCAAAAACCCAATAACATTAATAATAAACACAATCGAATTAAAATACTACCACAAACACACAATAGAATCTGATACAACTTACCTGACTAGTACCTAAACATTTATTTATTTAAAACGTAAAACACCACAGTACACACACACACACACATGGTACACAGTAGTAGTAGTAGTATGTAAAACGTGAGTTCCTATAGCAAATAGTTTGCATAATTTTTCTACACGTCAGATAGAATAGATTACTACAACGATTTTGCACAGAGAATCCTAATTCCTCATCAACCCGTTAAAGGCGGTTAATAAATATTCATGCAAATTTGCAGCTGCAGTCGCAAGCAGCAGTGGAAGGTAAATCTCATGGTAGGCACACAGAACGTCAAAGCCTCGTATTTTTCTCGCTATCAACTGCAATGTTAATGATAAATGTACGTCACAGTTAGCAATTTAATACAAAGAATAGCGAAATGACCATTTATTTTTATGACCATTTCCTGATATGACCATTTTTTGTTATAACCATTTCCTGATATGATCACTCACTTACTTACTCACTTATAGGATGAGAGTGTTATCCTAAGAATGTTTTTGATAGTCAATCCCTTAGCAAGAAAATTAGGGGATGAAACATCGGATGTTGCTTACACAAAGCTTGAGGTCGTCCAGTAGTCGTATGTGGGCTAAGTAAATTTTTTTCGGGCTCACCCACCACTCTGTCCCACACTGCACTGCAACTCCTGTTCACCAGGATCAACAGTGGCGTCCTTTGATCGAATAATCAACTAATGCAGCTGAGCAATGACGCACAGTCTGTGCCCGGACACTCTACCGGCTGTCTTGGGACCCGCAACGAACTTAATCAGAAGAAATAGGAGGTAGTAAGAAAGCGATTTCAGACTTCCCTCCCAGCAAAGCGGAGACAGCAATGGAAACGGCTCAGAGGCCAAAAAGGGGATAAATTAAATACTAACCTAAATCTTACACCAGTAATATTGGTGAGAAAACTTTTTAAAGGCACGGAAGTATCCCTTCGTTTTCACAAGATCTAGGTAATAAATAGGAGCACACGCGGAGACCAAACGTAGGCTTAGTAAATTACCATTGCGTTATATTTAGTAAATACCTGAATCTATTTAGCCACTTTAACAATAATTACGTAACGCGGAGACAAAACCCAGTAATGGTTGTTATGCATGTCTGCTGGCGGCCAAGGAGACGTGGCGAATTGCTTCCTGGCTGGCATCCTGTTGTCTGAGCATAAAGAAGACCTATAGCTCAAATCAATAAGCATATTTTTGCATTCATTCGAGGTAGAAAAAAATTGCATCACTTTAACAATAAGAATAATTACGACCTCTGTGGCGCAGTGGTGTAAACAGCCGACTGCTACGCTACAGGTTCGGGGTTCGAATCTCGGCGGAATTTTGTGTTATTTGCAAGATGCATTGTTTCGCTTACCTCTCTTATCTATGTAGTTTATACCATATAGTTGATTAGATCCTGTGACGCAAGTTCTTACGATACTTAGTAGAAGGCTGAGTCAATGTGTGTGCCGTGATGTGGTTTATAATTTATTTACACGAAATATGACCATACAGGAGGTGTTAAATTTTATAAATAGATAGTTATACATATTTCACTTGTATCAAGCATGCTAAAATTTTATTTCAGAGCATTTGTATTAAAATGAAGAAAGATCCTTGTTAAAGTTTCTTGTCGTTAAAATATTCCTCAACGCTGTAATAAAAAAATTCACATAGTAGTCTATATACTACATTTATTTATATTGTGTCACATACACATTTTTATGGGATTCTTATGAGATTTTTATGAGTCGGCGGGAATGCTAAATCAAAATGGCGACCATTTTCTAAGTAGAGCCTTAGCCGCCATTTTGATTTTAAGGGGCTAATACTTTTTGGCTTATAACTTTGTTATTTTTTAAATTAAAACAAAAATACAAGTTTTGTTAACTGTGTTATTCTCGACGTTGTACTAATTATTCGTTTTGCAAAATCGGGAATCGTAATGTTTCAAAATATTTCCTTTATCAGTATTTTTTAGTGCCTTTACGTAAATACAAAGAAAATGCCTTTTTTTGCGTAATATTACATAGACTTACTCCGTAATCCCTTGAAAGAGGTTGGCAGAGGTGTAAAACACTGCATTTCGCATGTTTATGTTGAGTCCCAGTGTGAAAGGTTGCAAATCAGTCGCCACTATCCGGGTACAATGAGGAGCATGGCAGCTACAACTTACGTCCACCCGATACTCGAAGCCTCGACCTGCCGGATCGGATCGGTCGGTATACCAAGGCACGTAACAAACTTCGCCTTTGTTTTGATTGGAATTAAAACTATAATAATATCATATTAGAACCTATATTAAATGAACAGAGTGACGTAAAAATATATTTTGCAAGGCAATAATAAATAAGAAAACAAAAGGTGTTACTAATACAGTACTGTTGTCGACTAAAAAAAATAATTAAATAAATTTAATTCTTATTAAAATTACGCAAAACAATAACGGAGCTCATAACAAAACATAACGGCAAACAGCATCGATTTCGTTATCTCAATACGAGATGACAAAAACAATAACATTACAGATGAGATGTCGCGAAAGTTTTCATTAAAAATATAAAAGAACTTACAACATGTTTCTGGTAACATAAAAAATTTACGTTGCCGCATGTTCACGTTAGTGTGGTCAGCAGACCACGGGTTTTCACGACACCATGGTGCTAAACAACCATACAGCCTGGCTTACTATAACCTTTAAAAAACCATCCCATACCCAGGCAGTTCTTAAGACAGTCAGCTATTTAATCGTTTAAGAACATACCACAAGCGCCTATAACATGAAGGATATGGGGAATGGAATAGTGAGATGAAGCTATACAAAATACTTCGGTGAATATTTATTGACGTCATCGTAATAAAACTGACTGCGAGCTGACTATTAAATGCTCATGGTACGAAAAAAGCAATGTATTTCTGTCCTGTTATAAGTAACCATCCTGATGGTAAGCAGTCACCGTAGCCTATAATGTTTAATACCTGGGTAACTTTTTTTAATAATGCCTAGTCACAAGGGAAATATGCCTGGTTAAGGAAAGGTAGGTTAGGGAACGGACGTGAACTACGGAACCCTAATAATCTTGACGAGTAAGAAGTATAATTTAAAAAAACAAAACATGAGCGTTGTCGAATTACCTTGCGATTTCGATTTGTTAGATTATATTTACTTGTTTAACTATTACATAATCATTTTATTTGAGTTTCTTTATATCTATTTATTTGGTGCTCTACTGTTAGGTGTGATTGGTCAATTGGATTTTTTAGGGTTCCGTTTCGCGATATTTAAAAGTCCGTTATCGACAATATACGCATTTTCGAATCTTGTCGTGGCGGAACTTCGTTTATTTGCAAGACGCATTGTTTTGCTTACCGGTATGCAGTAATATTATCTACGTAGTAGATACTATATCGTTGCATAGCACCTGAGACACAAGTTCTTACGATACTTACTGCAGGGCTGAGTCAATGTGTGTCAAAGTTTATCGCATTCTCTCATCTCGGTTTTCGATGTTTTTAATGTTAGACTTTTTTTTTTCTTGCATGTTGTCTTCACCTTTTTTTGTAGTGATATTTCACTTGTTTTATACTATTATTGTTCTCCAATTGCATGAATAAGTGTACACAATGTTAGTGATCTTTTTAATGAAATAAAATAAACATAAATTCCGGAATCGGAGGTTTCTTGCCGGTATCTTCCCCAACTTAAATTATCCGAACCGGTCAACAAATATTTTAATCCGTTTGAAGATTTTAAACCCTTTTTTACCGTTAACGTTTTTAATTTTATTTTTGCTATTGATTTGATTATGATGTATGTTTTCAAATATTTTATTAAAGGTGCGGAACACTGCGTTTGAGTTCATAACTCTCGCAGTTCAGAGACACGTCCGTCTAGACTAGTTATCTAGTCTAGCATTATTTGTTTTGAAAGTGACTTCAAAACAAACATTCCAATGAATGAGATTAGTTTTTTAAAATATAAACACTTTTTTTTAAATCATTTTTTACTGTTTCTAACCGACATCAAGAAAAAGAGGAGGTATTCCATTTGATTTTTTTTTAGTTTTTTTTTTGCTACTGTCTACGTCAGTGCTTCTCAAACTTTTTTTGTAACAGATCCCTTTTGAAACTTAAATAAACTTACGGAACCCCAATTTGAACTTGCGCTTGATGGGTTCCGTACCATGTTATAAGATTTAACATTATGTATCTTTTACATAATTTCGTAAAACAAGCAAAAAAATTAACAAATTCATGTTTCTTGTATGGGTGCCCCCTTAAAATTTTAATTTCTTGATGTTTTTATTATTTATTAGTATAGCGGCAACAGAAATAGACATTCTCTGAAAATTTCATGAGTCTAGCTATTATGGTTCATGAGATACAGCAACAGCATACAGCTGACTGACTGACGGACGAACAGTGGAGGCATAGTAACAGTCTCCTTTCACTACGGAACCCTAATGAAATAGTACCTTACCTCGGTGGCGCAGTGGTGTAAACAGCCGACTGCTACGCTATAGGTTCCTTGTTCGAACCCCGGCGGGGGCGGGACTTTGTATTATTTGCAAGACGCATTGTTTCGCTTACCGGTCTTGGATGTTGTATTCTTATCTACGTAGTTTATACCATATCGTTGCTTA
Source organism: Choreutis nemorana (assembly GCA_949316135.1). Lineage (NCBI taxonomy): Eukaryota > Metazoa > Arthropoda > Insecta > Lepidoptera > Choreutidae > Choreutis > Choreutis nemorana. The sequence continues at coordinate 557,433 of OX438619.1, read as the reverse complement.
GTGCCTGCAACACAAGTTCTTACGATACTTTCTGTAGGGCTGAGTCAATGTGTTTGTTGTGATGTGGTTATTATTATTATTATTAATGAAGAACGAGTCGGGGTCTAATTTGAAATTATTCCAAGTTTCCTTATATAAATGTTTCCAACTTAATAATTATGGACGTTCGTATAATATGAATATTCCATAGATGATTTATATCTTATAGACTACAAGTACACAGATTAATCTGAGTCGGATGCTGCACGGATGTACCGACTCCGCTACGCTTTCTACGGCCAACCATGCATCGATAATTAATCAAATAGCACTCAACATTTCACTATAGTTTTACTTTTAATTGATTAGCCGTTTAGTCAGATCGTTACCTAGTACCTACACGCGGTGAGATGGTTTTTTGGATAAGGCACCATAAAATGTATGGTATATAAATTATTTTTTTTTACAGTAATTATATTAAATAATGCGTAGCTTAATTTATCAATAAATAAAATTAACAATGAAGACAATAATAATTTACAATTTATGATTAAATAATAGTTTTGATAGAAACATTAATAAAAATTTCTTCAATATCCTTGATTTACCGTTTTTTTTCTCTCTACCATAGCTTTTTTCTCTTGATCACGACCGATAGTCTGTGACCGATTTTTTGTAGGTGTAAAATGGAACGTACCGATTGTAATGACGTCCAACAAAAGGCGGTAAAAAATTAATCATTAAGACTAAGAAAAAATCGTTCCGATTATTTATCGGTCCAGCAGAAGTCGGACTTCGGCGGGTACCACACAAGGAAGTGAAGTATTTTCTGAATTCACCAGGCTTAATAGGACAAAAAATTAAAAAGTTATATTCAATATTTATTTGATGTAAATGTATAATATACTCGTAAATTTTTTTTTTTTTAATTTTTGGCTACATTTAAGTTATTATTAACATTACTTTTGTGCACGTCAAGGCTATATTTGACAAAACATGTAAAGACCAACTTAATATATAAAACTCAAATTGTACTCATGTTTCTGACTTAAATTATTCATTATTATTGAACAAAAAAACTTTAGAAGTGATAAAGAAGTTCAGCTGTTGAGTTTCTCCTTCGTTTTAACGTGGGCGGTACCCAATAGATGTATATACGCATGATCATAAATCGTGGTCGATAGAGGGCGCGCTTCTTGTATCTTCGGCCCGAAGCATGAGTTTGGGTGAAAGTGTCATTCAACCGGTCAGACCGGCTGTGCCCGTCGCAGCGTCTGGGAGAGTTGGATTCGAAGACTTCATTAATTTATTGCTATTGAGAAAGGCTTGAATCGGGTGTTGTGAGTACTCAAAAGGACTGTCATATGGTCTGGAACAGCTTTCTTACTGCCTCATATTTCTTCTGATTAAGTTCGTTGCGGGTCCAAAGACAGCCGGTAAGGTGTCCAGACACTGCCTTTGCGTCATTGCACAGCTGCATTATGCGTTGATTATTCGATCAAAGGACGCCACTGTTGATCCTGGTGAACAGGAGTTGCAGTGCTGGGACAGAGCGGCGCATTTGTCCCGAAAATAAATGCTTTGATAATTTCAAAAAAAAAGTCAAAACATAACATAACGCACTGCAAAAACCTATGCTCAATGCTTTATTGAGCAATATTTTGCAAAGCTGTTGAACAATTTTAGGTTAGTCGATACAAAATATAAACAACTATATTGAACCGTAAAAAAGGATAAAAATCGAATTAAAAAAAACACTACTTTAGGTTAGTAACTTTGAAGCAGCTAAACAACAAAAACTCTTAAAATTTCTATTTCCAAAGTTCTTAAACTAACCTGAAAAATTGTACGAAAATCGACGCCACGAATCGAATATGTTTTCCAACATGTTATATTCTCATCATTGTAGTTTACAGCATATCGTTGCTTATCACCTGCAACACAATATTCTTTAGTCTTAGTACGGGACTGAGTCTATGAGTGTTTCGTGATGTGGTTATTGATTAAATGTTTATCCATATTGGAAATCGAACACAAAAGACAATATTACTGTGAAACGGGACGTGCGTAGTAAAATTCTTAAACAATGATTCCTTACGTTAATAAATTCCGTTTTAATTCGAACAAAACCACAAACGATCAGATAAGATCAAACTATATGCAACCGCATTGAAATCTCAGGAAAAAAACCAAGGAACGCATTCAAGTGATTCCGTTCGGAGAACGGTAAACGAAAACAAACGAACAGACGTACCGACGGACAAAACAGTGAGTAAGTTGCGATTAACCATAGTTATTATGTGAAAGGTTATGTGGGAACTGAGTTGCACACCGGGCACAATGCTCGGGCCCGTTATTTAAACCGTTTTATTTTACTTAATGTCGCATTAGCCGCTTTTTTCGGATGTTGCCTGCATTGTCGTGGTTTGTCCCATCGATTATTTGATATATAGCAACATTTCACACATACTATTTCGGTAACCAACTGCTACGCTAGAGGTTACCGGTTTGAATCAAGTCGGGAGTGGAACTTTGTGTTATTTGCAAGACGCATTGTTTCGCTAGCCGGTATTGGATGTTGGTTTCTTATTTATGTAGTTTATATCATATTGTTGTTTAGACTTTGCGATACAAGATTATATCTTAGTGCAGGGCTGAGTCAATGTGTGTGTCGTGATGTGGTTTATTATTTTTATTTAGTCATTACGACCTTAAAAATGTTATCGATTTTAAACTACGAATAATAAATATGGGTTTAATTCACCTAGGATTTGCCGGTCTGAAGATGCTGTCTACTCGCAGTAACAGTTTCTATGATTTAAACCTCCAAAATTTTAATATCTTGTCTTGGATGTTGTATTCTTATTTATTTGGTACTAGCGGCCCGTCCCGGCTTCGCACGGGCATTAAACATTACATTTAGATTTGTTAATTTTAACACATTAATAATAATAATAATAATATAATACACATATTCACTCCTTTTTGCGTCGACCTCCTAAAAAAGAGTAAATTAACTCCCCTCCCGCCGTAGTGACGCCCTACAACGCATAAGTAGCCGAATGGAGTTTATTTTTTCAAAGTTTTAAACTCGTGATATCTTTTGAATGGAATGTCAGAATCGAATAATTCAAAAAGTAATATAAAGGCATTGAAGCAGTCTTAACTAATAAATCGTTTATTTTGATAAGGTACAAATAAAGAGCTTTTTGTAGCGGTGGTATTTTTATTTTATTTTATAAAAACGCTTATTGTGACATGACTATAACAGTTAGAGACATGCTGCCGCTGCCGTTTTTGTAGATAATGGTGTTCTAAAAAATGTGATAAATCATTTTGTTCTATCATCAATATTTTTCGCAGCGTACGCGATGTAAGGAAGTTTTTTGATATTTTTACACATCATCGTAATTTAAGTAAGGATCCCCATTTTTTTTGAAAATGAAATATGGCCTATGTCACTCAGGAAAAATGTAGCTTTCCAAAAGTGAAAGAATTAATCAAATCTGTTAAGTAGTTTCGGTGCCTATTAAATTCAAACAAACAAACAAAAAATCAAACCTTTCCTCTTTATAATATTAGTACAGGTATAGATATACCATATCGTTGCTCAGCACCTGCGATACAAGTTCTTACGATACTTAGTGCAGGGCTGAGTCAATGTGTGTGTCGTTATGTGGTTAGTAATATTTCTTACCCGCAAGTTCCCTGTTATCCTTACTATAAAAGCGAAAGTTTTTAAGGATGTATGGGTGTTTATTTCTCTTTCTAGCAAAATCTATTGATTGGTTTTGAATGAAACATTGCAATAATAAAAGTTATTTATCAGAATGACACACAAAGGCTAATATTTGTAAAGATATTATTTGAATTGTCTAAAAGATAACGAGAAATGTTAAAGTTATTAAAAAGGTTCTAATAGGAGAACCATTTTTGACTTCTACGCGATCGAAGTCGCAGGCAAAAGCTGGTAACTAGTCAATGGTAATGTTTGACAGCTTCTGTGGTGCAGTGGGCATAGAGGGCTCCCACGCAAGAAATTACTGGTTCCATTTTCCACGGGCAGTTTATTTTATTTGGATTTGGTTGTCAAATTCTTACACGTGTAATATTTTGTATACTGTAGGCGTAAGCCCAGTCCAAATAACAGATTATTTTAAAGCATTCATTTATCGCCTTTAATTCATATTTTGTTTACTTCTCAACATAAATGAAACCTCCTCTAAACAATCACCTAGTAACCATGCCGGTTTTTTTTAATGTATTTCTTTAACGGCATTGGTTTTGTACCATACTGCCTACTCATCAGTAATTATAATTTCTTCATTCTATGAAAATGATAATATGAACAATGAAAATGATGAATCTGCCTCGCTAACATGCTAATGCTTAGTTGTTAGGGAGGTGACAAAAAGTGCAGCCAAATCGTCGTATTTCACTTTCTCTACACTTGTACAGCACTACAGATATTTACTGGTTAAAACACTAGCATTTTACACATTAAATTGCTGATAAAGAAATGACAATAAAATAAGAAAATTCTAACTGATACTTCCCAAACCCGCCAAGTAACTCAACCGTGCCGGTCATCTCACCGTCATTTCAGCGGAAGTCACGATGTTTAAAAAAGTAAATAATAAATTGATTTACTAAGCCAATAATATGAATCAATATAACAAATGCACCTAACAATAGGTAAATGTCGTTGCTTGGAACCTGTGATACAAGATTTTATCTTAAGCATGTCAATGAGTGCTGTATTGTACTTCATGTCCAGTTTACTGACTGCTAATCCGATAGTTTTCAGAACAAAATATTAACGAGTCATTCTTTTCACAAGTTTGGTTAAAAATGTATGTGTGTGTGTGTATAGTGTTATCCTCAAATAACATATTTATGTACAAATTTAAAATAAAATAAAAATAAAAGCATTAAAACATATAAACTTAATAATTATAATAAAAATATTGTCAAATGAATTTAATTTATTCTTAAAAATTACCCGACCACCTGTTTGTAAAATTTACTTTACTGAGCTTATTTAGACTAATAGAGACCCAACTCAATTTGTATATTATTTTCAGACTGGTCTCCTTGGAGATAGCACCTCGTCCTGACGTGCAATGCGAGGCGATTGCTTGGAGGCTGGTGGGTCTGCTTGGAGGAGCCCAGGGAGGCTGTTTGAGGGCAAGGACCTCCCGCCTCGCAGCCGCCCTCACGCAGTTCTGCCCTGAAGCCAGGGATGCGGTGGAGACGAAGAGGCGGCAGCTAGACGCCGCTGTACAAGGTGAGGTATCAACAACGGACCTCCTTATTAAAGACCTAGAAAGATTTCTGACCGAATTTTTACGTAGTTAGGCATTCGAATTTTCGACGTTTTAAATATTTTAATTCAAGTCCATTAAAATCAAAAATACTTCGACCAAAAACAAAAAAAAAATAATACGAATTCTTGACTGTAATTTGTAAAATTCAATAGGATGGAATTAAAATTATAGTACTCGTATGGACACAAGATACGATTATTCTTACAGAACTAGAAAAGATTCAGTCTGGGCTTAACTTCATCAAAAAATTATCTTGTGCCAAATATTACGTGATGTATACCGACTCGACCATTTCTAATATCTAGGTGTCATTTCCCTTTCTATTTCACAAGCAATTATGAATTAAAATCATTTGTTCAAATTAACGCAATTAAAGTTCCATCTGCATTAATCAAATTTGAAGGTGTTGTGCTAATGACTGCCGACAGTCGTAATTCTGATGCGGATTTCCTGAAACTTTTAACTATCCCTGTGATTTTGAGTTTAGATTTGTTATGGTTTTTGGGAGTGTGGCTCACGATATTTATAATGTTATTATTTTAAAGAATATGACTTTATTTTGAGGGCGTGGTAGGTCAGTTTGTGTTATGTGACCCGACCCTACAGGACGAGGGTCGAGTCTCGGGTTGTCGTACATTGCAGTTAAATTGTTTCTTATTTTGCTCGGGTAGGAACTCAACATAAATGTGTTTTTAACACCTCTGCCTATTACTTTCGAGGAATTAATTACGGCGCGAGTTTATGTTGTTGTTGGTGTTATATCTGATGACTTTTTTATTTATTTTGGCATTCATTATCAGTGATTTAATTGTGACAACGTTATTTCAAAAATTTACTTCGGCGAAACACCTCGTAGTGCCCGAAAACCAAACGTAAAAACTATCAGTATGTGGTCAAACATGATCATGATACTTAAATATGAAATAATAATAAATCCTGTAGCAAAGAAATATTCATTCACTCAATAAAGCAGAGTTAACAATAGATAGTATAACGGAATCTTATAGTAGTATAGTTGTGTTGGATTTCCTATTAAGTGATAAGTAAGAGGTGAATATCCAAAATATCATTATTTCACGTTTTATGTTCAGTTTTTCGAAACCTATATTGGGCTCATCGAATTCTCCATGGACTCTATTTTTTCATATTCAACGTCATTGGCAAACAAGCAAACGGCTCACCTGACGGCAACTCATACCACGATCACGATGATGCCCTTCATGTCTGGCAAGAAGGCTTCGCCAATGTATTGCCCATATAGAGGTGAAGATGTTACCATTCCTGCCGGTAATTACACTGGCTCTCCGATACTTCGAACTAAAACACAGCGAACTGCTTCACGTTGTAAATAGAAAGGAGGGTGGTACCAACGCAGACGATCTCGCACGTAGATCTTGCACTTGTCAAATTCCACTCAGCCTTCTCAAGTCATGGTTAGTTTTGCAAGTCTTTGCTTCCCTTTGGTCATGGTAGCTGCTTCCCATCATGCAAAACGCAAATCCCATGATCCAATCATCATTCAAGGTTTTCCAAAGATTCTGGATAACATTTCCTCATGATTCAAAGGTCAAAGATGGAACTAAAAGATGTAAGAACATTATCTGAGGATCACATTTATGATTCATACAATTTAACAACGACGTTTCCTTTGATTATGGAAGTGGTAAACTGTAACGATTCCAAAAGGTTTTAATGTTTCCTCAATTATAATGTTTTTGTTTATTATAAACTCGCTAATTGCTTCGTCGAGTTATTAAGGTGATTGTTTAAATATATGATTTACGGATGTGTGAGTATCCATTGCGAATGAGTAAATCATCTTTTAAATGTACAAAATATTACTTTTTCAAAATGGCTGATGATAAAGATAAAGCATCAAAATAAACATAAACTCACGCCGTAATCCGAGAGGGGTTGGCAGAGGTGTTGATCACCGCATTTGTGTTGAGTCCCAGTGTGACAGGTTGCGAATTTGTCGCCACTATCAGGGCACAATGAATATCATGGCAGCTACAACTAACGGTAACCCGAGACTCGATCCCTCGACCTGTCGGGTCGGGTCGGTCGGTTAACCAAGGCACGTAACGTAACTGAGCTACCACGTCCAGCAAAACAAACCATCAATCAAAACATAGCATCAATATATTTGCTATTTCAATGAACAAACTTTAGAAAAAGCTACTGTCGAATTTGCAATTTATTATATATATTTAGTAAGTACTATTGTGTTGTAATTTAAGAAAAGATAGATTTATAAATTCTAGACTATTCCGAATCGAATTTTCGTCTTTTAAATATAAACTATTTGTTAAAAACACTTTGTTGTTCAAACTGCCACACCTTAAGCTTAACATAACAAATGCAATATCAACCCTTATGCTGTACAACTTAAGAACGGCACAAAGTCCAAACAGGCCTGGTTAACTCTTGGCCGTGTGTATATATTTTTAAAGACGCTGTCGTTGGCTTGTAGTTTACAAACGGTTGAACCGATTTTGATGTGGTTTTTAACCTATTATTTTTTCCGTTGTCCAGGTCTTGGTACGCACGGTCTGACGGCGGATGCGAGTGGCAGTCTTATCTCCCTGCATGTGGCTCTAAAGAATGAGCTACAGAGGCATGTGGACGTCTACAAGCAGGCGTTGCACAAACTCGAGGAATTGGTATGAACATCATATTAATCTCTAGAACTCTAAACTGGTTTCTATAAATTTCTGAACAAAGATCTCCCCGAAATAAATACCAAAAATTTAATTATAGACTATTAATACGGCCTCTGTGGTGCATTGGTGTAAACTGCAGTCGTGCTACGCTAGAGGTTCGGAGATCGAATCCCGGCGGTGGCGGTGTTTTTTGCAATACGCAAAAACATTGTAATTTTCTTATTTAATTTTCTCTTCTCGTATATCAGCAGAATTTAATGTATGAAATGTTAGTGTTTCAACCAGTGAATATCTTTAGTGCTGTACAGGGGTGGGGATATTGAAATACGACGATTTGGCTGCTCTTTTCGTCATCTCCCAAGCAACCTATTAGAGCCTACAGTAACCGTACTAGCATGTTACATGTGTAGGCATCCGATTCATTATTCCACCTATCATCATTCATCTTATCATTTCATTCTTCATTTAACTTGATAATAAATATTAGTTGACACAAGTCATTGCCATGATGATGGGAACCCATAAAAAAGTATAACAATTGAATATTCCCACAGTCACCAGTGACGGTAACCCAGGACCCTGCGGCGTCATCCCACCAGCGCCTGCTAGCTCTCTCACATGCTGACGTAGAGCGAAGACTCATAGACAACAAGGGCTTGTTGACCATCGTGGACAAGCCAGCGCTGCGGCAGCTGCCCGCGCTCGTAACGTCGCTGGCAACGCGAGTGGAGAGCGACAAAGCTGTGCTCGCTTGCGTTGGGCAGATCAAGCGGAGCGACCCTAGCATCGACCTCGCTGATACACGGTAAGCAACGCCAGCGTAGCGAGCTTAGATTTTAGATTAGATTAGATTTTTAGAAGCATTTTTGAAATATCACTTTTCTAATAATTTGAAAGAAGAGAAGAGAGTTGGCATGTGCATTTGAAATATTTAAATAAACACCTAAAATATTCAAATATGACTTTCCAAAGGATATTTGGAGAGAGTTTGGGTATTTTCTAGGCACGCGACTTCGGAAACATCAACTTCAACATCAGCTGAGATTGAGACAGAATGTCTAAATCCCCAAATGCATAGATTAATGTTTGGTAGTCGCGGCGCAGCGACAATCATTAATCTGTGGCCTAATGATTAAAACAGGTAGGAAAACGTAAATTCGATTTGAAAGCTCACTTCAGTTATTTGACCCTGTGGTGGTGACTTTTGCCCGCGACTTCGTCGGCGTAGAAGTCGAAAAGGGTTTTAATATTTTTAATTTCTTGACATTTAATCGTTATATTATAGACAAGTAATATGCATTTCTTTTTATTTATTTATTATAATTCGATAGCAGATATAAAAACAAATTACTCAATTATCTGATTGATTAACTAAGTAATAAAGCTTCAAAGTTGTCGGTTAGACAGAGAGATCCGATATGTACAATGACGTCAAAGTACACAGGCGCCATACAACTTCCATAGAAAAGGTTGTTTTGATGAGCGAGATAGATATATTTACTTTTAACGGTTATATCTCCCTGGTTTATCTTTCAATTTTTCACTGTAAATATAAAAATTCCACATGTTTTACGATAAATGATTAAATAATCTAATTGAATCCCATGCATATTCCCTATTCACACAATATCTTTATAAATAATAGCCTTTATGTTATTTCGACGTTTAAGCTATATTATTGTAAAGTTTCATAGAATTCCATTCAGTAGTTTTTGCGTGAAATAGTAACAAACATCCATACATCATTACTTCCTTACAAACTTTCGCGTTTATAATATTATAGTAAGGATTCGCTAAAAGGCTCACATTTTCTTCAGTAAATTCTTTCGTTGGATAAAAAAACATAGCTTCCTGTATACCTTCAACTTTTGTTATAGTGATTGTAAGAGAACGCGATAAATTAATTACCATTAATTAGTGTGAGCTTAAATGATCAATCTCGGGTATGTGTAGGAAGGCAGAAGCAATAATTATAACATTTCCTAACTCAACAACTGATATAATCTGAAGGAAAGAGGAAAGAGTGTCTTATCTCATGCACGCTCCACACGCTCGCTTCGCTTCACGGCGAAATACGCCGAGATCTATTGAGACACATGGCGGTTAAATCATAGCTGTTATTAGTCAACGTAGGTAATAGTGAATGCGTTTGGTCAGATGGAGCTATACTTTAAAGTTTATTAAAGATTTTGAACATTGCTTTTTATTTATTTTATTTTATTAAAAAGATATAGCATAGTGTACACTAAAACGAGTCAAATGTCACTACAAAAAGGTGAAGACGGTTTATTTTGAAAATAAGGATTGATTGTAGGATATTAGCTTAATATATAGTGCTTGACATTACGATAGCGTCTCCATAGTTGTTACCTGGCAATTCCTCAAGTAAATCTGACAGATTGTCGAAAAAAGTTGTTCCAACTTAAATAAGATACTGTTTTTGCTACCATTCGTTCAGTACAGAATACTTTGAAGTATATAAAACATTTCAAACACTCCTCAACTATAGTACAAGGTATACCTTGTCAAAATATTAGCGATCAAAATTAATTAAGTAGTGTGGCGCAGTGGTGTAGCCAGCTCAAAGCTTCGCTAGAGGTTCTGGGTTCGTATCCTGGTGGAGACGGAATTTTATGTTATTCGTATCTATTTAGACCATATCGTTGCAATGTTCCTGTGATACAAATTCCTAAATTCTCACTGCGGGGCTGAGTCAATGTGCGTGTCGTGATGTGTTGGTAAAAAAAATGTCTCGGCGAAATTGTAGAGCCAACAGCCACCTGTGTAATTACGTAACATACGCGTGTGTGCCCGTAATACGAACGTGTGCGTGCGTATATAATTCCTTATAAAAAGCCTCAAAACAATTACATTGCGTATGTATTTTATCAATGGGTGGAGACACGCGATGACATTTCGTTTGCACGAATGTGAACGATTGCAGGTTGTGATTACAAGCGATTTGTTTTTGTAGTTTCGCAAAAATTGTGAACGAAACCGCGTATGTTTTAAACAAATATCACGGTTTCAACAATGATTTTGTAAGCCTGTTTAAAAATTAATCCTTATCGAGAGTCATTTAACACAGCTAAACAAAATGAACAAAAGGAGTATGGTCAATGCCTTTACAAATTAAAAGCCTATATTAGTATTATATTTTTTATTATTTTCATATTGGTATTATACTTTTTTTTTGATTTATATTATAAAACCTAGGCGGACGTACCTTGACCAGACTGGGTAAAGGCCAGGTCAGAAGTGCCAGAAGTACCCGTAACTGTCTTGTGTATGAGGAGGTGTATGGATGTGGAGGAAGCGAGAGATGTATGTAAGGATCGTTGCGTATGGCGAACCATTGTCTCTGCCTACCCCTTTGGGACGAAGGCGTGAGAGTGTGTGTGTGTTTGTTAATATTATTATTATATTTCAGGTACTTAATGTCTGATATCGCGAAGCAAACGTAATCGACTTTTCCTTTGTATAATTAATACTTACAAATGTTTCCAAACTAACATCATATTTATCTATCTCTGTGGCGGAGTGGTGTAAACAGCCGACTGCTACGCTAGAGGTTGTGGGTTCGAATTCCGGGGGCGGAACTTTGTGTTATTTATAAACATTGTTTCGGTTAGTCTTGGATGTTGTGTTCTTATCTATGTAGTATATACCATATCGTTGCTTAGTATCTGCGATACAAGTTCTTACGATACTAACTGCAATGAGTCAGTGAGTGCGTCGTGATGTGGTTCATTTATTTACCAGCAACTTCTAGCGAGAAAGTTCGCTAAAAACTTATCAAAACCGAGTCCTTTTCTCTTTAACGGTACGATACTAAAAATTGCCTGGTTAATTTAAACATTTTAACGTCAAATTACGTATGTGCTATGATTTCATACATTTTATTTATTTTTATGTTATTTATTTATACCACTAAAAAATTTACGCGTTAAACAAATTGATGAACATTGTACAAACATAAAGTATGAATATATATTTTTTTGTTAACATAAACTCACATAAACATAAACTCACGCCGTTATCCCTCGAGAGGGGTTGGGGGGGGTGCTACACACCGCTTTTCGCATGTTTATGTTGAGTCCCAGTGTGACAGGTTGCGAATCTGTCGCCGCTACCTGGGCACATTGAGGAACATGGCAGCTACAAATTACGGTAACCCGAGACTCGAACCCTCGACCTGTTGGGTCGGGTCGTTCGGTTATCCACGGCCCTTAACAAAATGAGCTACCGCGACTTTTTTTGTTAACTCTTGAAAAAAAAGATAGAAGAAATCTTTACAATAAAATAAAATCATTAAATAAAAATAGTTAACATTATTATCAAATGTGAAAAGCAAAGATCAACATTCACACACCCGCCACTTTCTCCCACCACTGCAACTCCTGTTCACCAGGATCAACAGTGGCGTCCTTTGATCGAATACGCACAGTCTGTGCCCGGACACCCTACCGGCTGTCTTGGGACCCGCAACGAACTTAATCAGAAAAAAAAGGAGGTAGTAAGGAACCGATTTCAGACTTGCCTCCGATCAAAGCGGACACAGCAATTGAATTGTTAGCTACCTATCTTTAGTATCCTGTTACAATTTTTTTTTATTAAAGCCACAAATGTTTTCATGAGATATCATTAAAAATAACTCAACATAAACATGCGAAATAAGGTGTTTAACAACTCTGCCAACCCTCTTAAGGGATTACGGCGTGAGTTTATGTTTTATGTATTTTAAATAACGTATATTAAACAAGTTATTAGAAATAATTACTAAACGCCTGTACATTTAGAATTGAAACCGAGCTATTACTTTAAACGAAATCATTCCGAACCTACAATCATATCCCAAACGTGGTATTAAATAAAAACCGGTCAATCGTGAGTCGGACTCGCACATGATGGGTTCCGTTACGAAGCCAGAAAAAGCAAAAAAAAAAGAAAAAATCACGTCTCTCGTATGGGAGTCTTGGTTTAATTTGTTGTTATAGTGGCTACAGAATAAGACAGACTGTAAAAATTTCATGAAAAAATAAAAAAATATGCTAACAAATAATTTAGAACAGGAAAACACCTTTACAAACAAGTTATGCATTGCAACATATAACGTGAGAACACTCTCGTCCTGCGATAGACTGATAGAATTAGAAGAAGCAATAAAAGGACTAAAATATGATGTCATTGGCATATCTGAAGTCAGACGCCTAGGATACAATATAGAGAAATACGAGAAGTTTATACTGTGTCATGTAGGACATACACCAGGAAAATATGGTGTTGGCTTCTTAATTGATATATCTTTAAAATCAAACATAAAATAACGTAAAAATTTCAAGACTAGCTATTAACTATAGTTCCCGAGATACAGCCCGCTGACAGACAGACGGACAGCGGAGGCATATTAATAGGGTTCCGGGTCTTACCTTTTGGGTACGGAACCCTAAAAATGAACAGTTATTACAATGTTTAACGGTTGCTTGTAACAGTTATTGCTTGTATATAACGTTATTCAATAAGTTATGTCATAGGTTGACAATTTCGGGTGAAAGTTGACTTGGAATTGACGTTTGAGGAGTAGACGACAGGTTGGTTAGATAACATCTGTGAGAACGGATTATACAGGGTATTGAATTATGGTTTTAATTACATTTGACACGTCGTTAACTCGTTTACAGCTAGTTTTTTTTAACTGCTATAAAAATTTATCTCCTGTCAAATTTGATATTAAATCCGCAGCTGTCAAAAAAATGACTTACCGAAATGTCCTTTGACTTTTGACAGCTCGATGGTTTTTTATTTATTAATGCGCACAAATCAAAATAATTTGAATATCTGAGTGACAGAGAATATAATGTGACAGCTTAGATTGAATCTATTGAAATATAAGTAAAGTAAATTGTTTTAGAGAATAAATAAAATATTTAGTTACCTATATGATGCAGCAGTAGGCAAGGGCGTCTTCAGCCTTTTGGCCAAGGTGGCAGTTGACAAGCCAGGGGGGTTCAGTTGACATATGGAGTTTGAAAAGAGCATGAATTCTAGTTAAAGAATTTGTAATATTCGGTTAATCCAATGTTCAAGTGCCAGGTATACTGTACCTATTAAATCTTTAGAGGGGCAGCTGCCCCCTTGACTACGCCCATGGTGTAGCAAATATTCTATGTGTGAGTATTTCCAACTAATCAGTGTATGGTTTTTGGTAAGTGAGAGTGATCTACAGGCTACAGTAATTAAATACAGCAAAATGATATCCGCATACACTATTTAACTTCTTTTTACAATCATTTAACGCTATTGATAGGCCACGGTATAAATACTAGAATTAATAATAAATTACTTATCCCTACAGTTAGATTGTCAAAAACTAATAGGTCACTATTGGAAATTGTGTTCTTTTTGTAACAAAATACCAATAAATGTAACTGAAATATCAGACACGTAATTTTAAAAAACATGTGAAACAAGTTTTAATTAAGAAGGCTTTCTATAAAATTCAAAATATTTTAGAGTAATTATTTTAGTAGAGAAATATTTTTACTTACCTGCACAGGTTTATCCGCTGGTAGTATGAAAAGTTGAAGATTTAAAAGTACTTATTTTAAGTGTATTTGAATTAAAGAATATTTTGACTTTGACTTTGGCAATCTACCTAATCAAGCAATTCGATTGTTTTTTTTGTAACCAAAAACCACAGCCCTAAGAAATAAAAAGTTACAGGAAACAATAAGCTTGTCTTGTGCCAATAAAGGTTTATCATGATATGAAATAAAATAAGAATTATGGTAATCCAAAAAATAAAATAAAATAACTACTATCTTGGGTGAGTGTGTGTGTGTAGGAAGTTTGTATGTATGAGCGTGTGTGTATGATTAAGAAATTAAGATAAAGTATAAAATTAATTACCTAAGTAATTTAAGCGCGTCTTTTTACATTTATTATCATCTTAATTAGATACTTGAATGAATGGCACCTGTGGCCATCCAAAATATTCTCTTCCGTCAATAAATAAGCTTTTCCTAAAATAGAAAGGTTACAGAGGCTTTTCATCAGTTTCACCGCTTTCATGGCTTTCCATGTAACAGTCAATATAATGCGCAGTACATGTCAATGTGATGATAAATTATCGCCATACACCATTTTCTCTTTCTATGCCGACTGTCATTGTTTTCCAGCGGAATTACATTTTACTCTTATTGTGTGTTGCCACTTTTGCCTAAGATTTTATTGGTGTTTTGTCAAAGCTAAACATATTTTTGTTAAAATAGACTTAAAATAAGTATTTTTAAATCGTCGTCTTTTCTATAATTCCACCAGTAGTAACACGTCAAATAGTTGCGACATATCTCATTTGAGAAGGTTTTCCTCCCCTGTCATAACAAAGACAAAAAGAAAGAGATAGTTGCTATCTGATGCCCCTATCTCGCTCTCGCGTCTCTCTCTTCTTAGTATGCTGTGCTGTGCTGTGTAATGCCCACCCCTATCGACCTATATATTATTTGTTTAGTTAAAATGAACATTCATAGAATTAATCTCCGTAGAAATTTCTAGATTAATTCTGTGTCGCCAGTATCCGAGTACAATGAGGAACATGGCAGCTGCAACGTACTGCAACCTTAGACTCGAACCCTCGATCTGTCGCGTCGGGCCGGTCGGTTAACCAAGACACGTAACAAACTGAGCTGAATGACTGAACCAAGTCGTTCGTGTTCCATGATAAATATAAATTAGTTACAGTGTTTTGAATGATATGTTTGCATTTTTTTTCGTTTTAAAAGTTCAGCAAACTGATAAAAAAACTCTTAATAATCCAACTTTAACACACGCTGTGATTCACATAAAACTCATTCTAGGGATACCAATTAATGATAACTATAATCGAGAGAACTATCCGTTATAATAGTATTAAAAAAATTTTTTAAAGACTATATAATAACATCAATACCCTGCTTTTTGCTTCGTCGTAGTCGGGTAAATAACTGAAAAATTGGCTGCAGTTGTTGTTAACTGTACCGCAGCCAAAATCACAATATTATATAATTACAAAACCTTAATACACTTGTTAAAGTAAGTAATATTCTATACTCGTTCGAGAGTAGGATGCCTCCATAAATAGGTATGTTGGTTTAGGCAAAGCACACATGACGCTTACGTAAAAACCGGTATTGTAAACATATTTGCCTAAAAACTCCACTTTCACTGATTAAGATTTAAACTTTTCGTCTCATAAGTATGTCTCAGTTCAATATCATACAATTACGTTACAAGTACAACGTTACAACAACTAGTTATTCGTTTTAACATCGGAATTCTGAAAGTTTATAAGTGTCATTTTACGCAAAGCGTTAACGCTTACAGAAACATTAAATGTATTGAAATGACATTAACTTGACGAGGTAATGCTATGCTCCCTGGCAATTTATGTATGTTTCTGAGTCTACGGTGTGTGATGTCAGTCAGAAAAACGCCGTTGCGTTTTGTGGCTTTGTACTTTTGCAAATTGTTTTGAAAGAAACGTCAAAAACGACGGAATGAGACCTTTACGTCGAACACACAACGTCAGATATCCAATAGAGCTCGGTTACAAAGCGCTGTCGTGTGAATAAATATGGACATGAATGTGGATATCAATTTGTTTCATTTGAAAGATTTTTAACTCGCGTTTAAAGCGTTGGTTTGGTTGGTTGGTTGGTTGAGCGACCTTAAGTTGCACATTCACAAACATAGAATGAGTTTTTTTTTTCCATCGTGTTTATACGATGATAAAAATACCAAAATTAATTCAAAGCATAGTAAATGTAAAGAATCGTTATTATGACGCTATGCGCAGAACAAAGAGTTCGCAGTATCAATTTAATTTAATATCTTATTGAAGGCGAACATTCTCTCCCACACGTTTTTTTTATTATTTTCCTCCGTAACATCGGCAAAGGAAAGCTGTTGCATCATTTACTTACTAACGCTTTTGTTAACATACTTCTGCTTTAAGTGATCGTACTGGCTTTGCTCGCGTGGACAGGTGGTTTTTTTGTTTGTTTTCGTTAATGTAATAGGAGACGGTTCATCTGATGGAAAGATAAAGCTACGAAATTTGATTAGAATTGCTTATAACGTTTGTATGTATTAAATTAAAGACTAAAACACAATATTAAAATTTCATTAGGGTGTTCCGTCCATGTAGCAGGAATTTAAGGTAACGAAATATTACCGTCAAAATAACAATTTTTCAAAACTTTGAAGATCGGTAAAGCCCTCAAGATATAGCTTGATTTTACTTTTAAAGATATAATAATAATAACCACATCACGACACACACATTGACTCAGCCCTGCAGTAAGTATCGTAAGAACTTGTGTCGTAGGTGCTAAGCAACGATATGGTATATACTAAATAAATAAGAATACAACATCCAAGACCGGTAAGCGAAACAATGCGTCTTGCAAATAACACAAAGTCTCGCCCCCGCCAGGATTCGAACCCGGAACCTCTAGCGTAGCAGTCGGCTGTTTCCACAACTGCGCCACCGAGGTCGTATATTTTTGTTTTCAACAATCAATTTGGCAACTTTCAGGTGGTCTTGTGTACAGAAAAACCAAAAAAAATTTTGGGCCCCCCTATGATTCATATTAAGATGGTAGCAGACTTTGGTTATTAAAAATAGAAGTTATGGGATATTAAATTGTGAATTTGTGTTTTGACAATATAACAATGCAACGTGATCATGGCGGCAAAGAATAGCTATGTTAATGTCCCATTACTTATTTAGTTAGGCCTCACCAAAGTTAGGTATTAACAAGGTATGGGCACATAATGAACCTGGGCCAATTTCATCTACCAAATCGATTCGAGGCCCGCGGAAACTGTAATGGCCTCCACATGCGGCCTGCGGGCCTCGGTTTGATCAGCCCTGATTTAAATGATTACTATTTCTCCGATGAAACACCTGAACTCTTGTTAATTTGATTAAAACCTTTTTAATAAAAATCATAAAACATTGACTATCTGACATTTTCCCAATCCGTATATTTCCGGTTTTTTATTTTATCTCGGGTGACGAAATCTCTCACTATTGTTCTAATATCGATTCAAAGTGAAGTATGGGAACCGAGCGGTGTACATGTTTGAGATATTATTAATAATTTGTAAATTAACAAACTAAGTTACGTAATTCATTTGTTACAAGATGGTTATGCAAAATTACTGTTTGCGCATCAAATCGGTGTGAAAAATGTATGAAAGAACTTTCTGCTTAGTTAGTTATGAATGAGATGGCTTTTGTCAGTATTTAATTAAATATATAGAAATTTTTATTAACACTGAACCGGTTAAGGGGCTAGCTCAGTCACGAAAGTAATAGGGAATACGCATGAAATTTATTTTGAATATTCAATTAAATAATCGCAAAGTATATGTAATTAGTATATTTAAAGTGAAACAGAATAAGAATCGAACGATAAACCAGGGACATATAACCATAAAAAGTAAATATATCTTCTGCTCATAAGAACAACCTTTTCTATGGAAGTTGTACGGCGCCCGTGTACTTTGACGTCATTGTACATATTGGGTATCTCTGTCTAACCACTTTCAAGCGTAAATGAGTCAGATATTTGTGAAAATTAGATGGATTTGACTATGTATTTAGTATAAATTTAAAAAATTTATGCATATTCCCTATTGGTAAGCTTATTAGTGATATCCTCGAAAAAAAAAATTCGGTTGCCACGTAAAAAGAGGATTCCTCGTCTTATATAATATGTGTTATTATACATAGGAACAAAACAAAAAAAAAAACTTTTATTTTTACATATATAATATTTATAGTCTGCGTTTTTAGTCAGTAGATCATCGAATGATGATGGCGTGATGGAGCGTTTAAAATCTAAGTGTGTTTGTCTTAAATTGCTTTAAACATATCCATAGTAAAGATGGATTACATTTTACTTAAAAATTAGAAGAGAACCGATGTTGATTTTGTAAACATGGAACCATATATTACTTATTAAGCATGGATCTTTGTTTGTTTATTCATAACTGGATCGGTGCACACCCGCCACTCTGTCCCACCACTGCAACTCTTTTTCACCAGGATCAACAGTGGCGTTCTTTGATCGAATAATCAACGGGTAATTCAGCTGTGCAATGACACACAGGCTGTGCCCGGACACCCTAACGGCTGTCCTGGGACCCGCTATAGCTAGCTATTGCACCTTAACTTTCCTTAGACTTTTTCCGGTGCTTTTTAAAAGTCATTCTCCTGTTTTGAAAAGAAATATCCACCAATACACAAATACCGATCAAAGATAATATCGATCCACCCCGTTCTGAATTTTAAGTGAAGTAACTAATTTTACTTTGTTTTATATAAAAACTAGCTGATCCGGCGAATATCGTTCGCCTTAGATTGTATTTTCAAACTGTACAGTTAGTCGACAAACACACGCACAAAATAATTATATTTATTAAGATTTCGCACGTTTCCTTCCAGGCCTGTAGCTGGTGTGTTGATGAGCTACTCTCGAGGATGCGCAGCGGTGCTGAGTCAGATGACTGACGGTGAAGGCACCGGCCCCACCACCGCCCCGCGGTCACCGACCGACTCCGCCAGTGATGGTTACCACTCTGACAGCGATGACTCACAACAACATCCTGACAGGTCCGTATACTAACAACTTCTTTGACATAATCTCTAGTCTTCAATGTTTCAGCGTCTCTAATTAGCCAATGTAATAATAATAATTATAATAAACCACATCACAACACACACATTGACTCAGCCCTGCAGTAAGTATCGTAAGAACTTGTGTTGCGGGTGCTAATCAACGATATGGTATTAACTACATAGATAAGAATACTACATCCAAGACCGGTAAGCGAAACAATGCGTCTTGCAAATAACACCTTAACACACCGGTAAGCGAAACAATGCGTCTTGCAAATAACACATTAGAACCCAGAACCTCTAGCGCAACTACGCCACAGAGGTCGTCAATGTATAAATTCCGAGTGTCTTTGTAGCCTCTGTGTGTCGTTGCTATGTGTTTTTATTTAACATCAAAGTGTGTATATGCGCGAGTATCACTTCCCATAATCTACTCGTTTGATCGTATCGTCAGCTTGTTTACTCGTGTCGTATAAAAACGGGCCAAGTCTGAGTCGGACTCGGACATAATGGGTTCCGTTCCATCTCATAAGTTTAAATATTATGTACTTTTTTAAATATGTCGTAAAAGAAACAAGAATAATATTTTTTTTTCGAAAACTCACGTTTCTTTTCTTCTTCTGTTTTTAATTTCTTTTCGAGGTTGTTGTATTTATTGTAATATCGGCAACAGAAATAAACATTCTCTGACAATTCCAAGAGTTGTTACAGTTCATGAGATATAGCCCGCTGACAGACGGACGGACAGCGGAGGCTTAGTAATAGGGTTCCTTTTTCGGTTCTGCCCCTTATAATGATAATAATTCCAGGAGCAAGCTGGTGTCCCAATACGCGGCAGTCTGGGCACGTGCCGCTGATGAGACACTACCAGCGTTGGGGGCGTTGGAACAGCTGCGGCAGACACCGCATCTCAAATACAAGATCGTCTTCTCAATTGTCGTTGTAAGTTATTCCTGTACTGATGTTATCTTATCCTTCTTTCTTTTAATTTGAACGTCGAATCTACAGCTCTTAAACAACATTTTTTTATTTTATTGTTATAATATATTCTAAAGCCTCATATTAATTTCTTACTTAGTTATGTATAATAAATTTTCTAGTTAATAATATTATGCTAGATCTAACGTTTGTCATTGATTGATAGCTGTCGTTCCGCGCGGCGATAAGCCTGCGTGACCGTCGACTGAGCGAGCTGAAGGCATTGGTCGGTGCTGGCGATGGTGAGGGCTCTGATGCTGCAGTGTCCCGCCTGCTGGCTGCGGCCACCAGGGTCATGCATGACACCGCGCACTCATTCCCGCTCGGAGACGCCGAAAGGACTGTTGTTAATCAGGTACGTGTTATAAATAATCACACATCACATCACGACACAAACATTGTCTCAGCCCTGCAGTAAATATCGTAAGGACTTGTGTCACAGAAACTAAGCAACAATATGGTATATACTACGTAGATAAGAATACAACATCTAAGACCGGTAAGCGAAATAATGCGTCTTGCAAATAAAAGAAAGTCCCGCCCTCGCAGGATTCGAACCCGGAACCTCTAGCGTAGCAACGGCACAATGAACATGGCAGCTACAATTTACGGCTTCCCGAGACTCGAACCCTCGACCAAGGCTTGTAACAAACTGAGCTACCACATCCTCCCTGACAATATGGCAATGTGTGTGTCGTGATGTGGTTATCACGTAGTTGCTCCATGGCAGGTGGTGCAGACGCTGCGCGAGTACCCGTGCCTGTCGTCGTGCGGCGCGCTGCACGCGCTGGTGGCGGCGGCGTGTCGCGCGGCCTGGACGCTCAGCCTGCACTCACCACCGCTCAGGATCGACACCGACTTCACCCCTGGTTAGTTTTACTTTTTCCTAGCGACCCGCCCCGGCTTCGCACGGATATTACGCATGTATTACTTATATTCATATAAACCTTCCTCTTGAATCACTCCGTCGCGTACTTTTAAAGATCTACGTTACATACGTACGTTGTATAGTTTCAAAGGTGGTAGATCTACGTGCGAGATCGTCTGCGTTGGTACCACCCTCCGTTCTATTTACAACGTGAAGCAGTTCTCTATGTTTCGGTTCGAAGAGCTGCAACATCTTTGCTTCTACATGGGCAACGCATTGGCGGTGCTTTTGGCGTTGCTCTTGCAAGACATCAAGGGCACCGTCGCGTGAATAGGCGGTATCACTTTCCATGAGGTGAAACGTCTGCTTGTTTGCCCGTGATGTAAAAATAATCCAAGAATACATAGGGACAGACAGCGGGAAGCGATTTTTTTTTTTTACTATGTAGTGACACAGCGTTGCGGGCAAAAAAGCAATTAAATAATAATGACAAATTAACCGCAAATTTACACTTTCACTACAATATTAGTCAGATTTCATGGTTAGTGATAAGAGAAGCTGTGACCGAAGGTGAAGAAGCTTATACATCATGGGCAAACAAGCAGACGCCTCAACTGATAAAAAGTGATACCACCGCCTACTGACACGATGATGCCCCTGATGTTGTGGAACGCCAAGAACACTGCTTTTGCGTTGTCCATGTAGAAGTAAAGATATTACACCTCTCCTGCCGGTAATTACACTGCTTACTTACTTACTGCTTCACGTCGAAAATGAAAAAAGGGTGGTACCAACCCAGACGATCTCGCACGTAGATCTACCACCTGTCATCACTGACGCTGACTGTTGGGTCGGACTCTTTATTTTTGTATTTCAAAAGTTTCTGACAAAAATTCGGATTCTGAAGATTGGAAATTAAACCGAAATATGCCAATGTTCGTTGTTTTTTTGCGATCCCATTGGCTATAGGAATATTATAGGGGTAACTATGAGGTGCTGTTCAGTGCTGAATAATACATAGGCTGTTAGGTACACATAATGTATTACGACAACCGATTCATATACACTTGTATAGTAGGGAGGCTACTGCACATAAGTAGTACCTAAGGCAGGCTTGCCTTGTAAACAAAATAAATACTTTATATATATATATATAATATTGCAGGTCTCGCATTACATATTACACAATAAAAGCATTGCATGTGTGGCTTTATACTATACTAAAATTAAAGATACCTTTTTATGATGAATATGCGATATTGATGATAAAACTGAAAGGTGCCTACGTAATGTAATATTCTCTAATGGTAATATTCAATTTCCAGTGGTGATGAACCCTGAAAAGCACGTGCGGTTTTCATCGGGCGAGCCCCGCGACCGTCGCTCTGACCTCATCAAGTCCTTCGTGTGGCCAGCATTGATGGACGGTAACCGTTGCGTCTTCCGAGCGGTGGTATTAACTTAGATGCTAACTTAGCATGCTAATAGAAGCGACATCTTCAACCTCTACACGGGCAACGCATTGACGGTTCATCAAGACATCAAGGGCAAAAAAAAGACAGAGACGAGACACTTCTATCCCTGTCATAACAAAGAACAAAGAAAGAGAGGTTGTATGTCGTACTGTAGTGCATCGGGGCTCCGAAAATCTCAAACTTGTGCTTTAATGTTTATCAAGGACAGATATTCCATTTCACAAAGTCGGTGAATACTAAACATACACAATCATACTTATTGTGTAAGATTTTGTGAAATAGGTAAATATTTATTATTCGTCTCCGTCCTTTTAGAGGGCTTTAATGGTGCCCTGAAAGTTTTAACTGAGTTCTTGTTAAAGGGTTCGATTTATCAATGTAATTTTGGTCATTTTTGACATTAAAAACTTTTTGGTTTAAGTTTTTAAGTAGATGTAAAGATTTGTACGCACAAATAGCTTCATTGTATTGTTGAAGGTTGTAACTATGATAAGAAAATGCAAACGACACAATTGAATGTAGGTGAAAAAAAAATAAGTTGTGCTGCATCCACCTGGAAATAAACTTGGGACTTTGAGAGTGAAAAACGGTAGGTTGATCATTGCTTCGTGCCGTATATATTTATGTATGTATTGATTAATTAGTTATGAATAATACGACCTTAATGTATTTAATACAGATATATAATTCTTATTACTTATATACTGTCTCTAAGGTTATGATTTTTGATTAAAATATATATACAATCCGTTAGAATTTATTTATGTAAATTTAACTTATTGTTATAATTAACATTGTAAAAATAATTTTGTTATTTTGAAATAAAACTTTTCCGTTTCTATATTTTTTCATTTCATTTCATTTTAACTTTTGATCTTCGGTATCTGAGGTTAAGTATTTTTTTTATTCATATCTCAGCAGCTATGTTTTAATATGTAAAATGCTAGTGTTTTCACCAGTGAACATCTGTAGTGCTGTACAAGTTTGGAAAACGAAATACGACGATTCGGCTGCTCCTTTCGTCATCTCCCAAGTAAGCAATTAGAGCCTACAATAACCGTACTAGCATGTTACTGTAAGCTGATCGATTATTCCATCTAACATTCGTGCTTCTGTGTGATGACCTTTAGATTTAACTCTGTGTATAAAAACGGGGAAATCAGTGAACTTACATAGAAAAACATAGAACAATCAAATACATAACCTCCTTCTTTTTGAAGTCGGTTGCTAGAGGGTAACTTATCTCATTTAGAAAAACGCCGTCTATATCAGAAACTTGGAGTGACATCTATTGCAAAGATGGTAAAACTTCTTGTGCACACTGAAAGAACGCAAGCTTGACATTATTTTATAGTTTTTTCGGTATCGGTTCGTTTTTTAAATAAAAATATATAAATATCATAAAAATTAATAGTAAACAAAAAATATTAAATATTGCTTGCTTTGCTTCATTATGTAAAAAAGTTGGATTTGACGTAGACCACTGATGCCAGTATTGAGGAACCACCCCAAATTTGGGGGAATTTTTATGGTTTATAAAGACTCCCCAAATTTGGGGTGGTTTGGTCTGTGGATAATTATTTCAGGGTTGTACAATTTTCGAGGGAATTTTTGAGCTTTAGATTTTGAGAAAGTTGGAAAATTAAAATGAAGAAGTTAAGAAAAAATATGAAAAAGTTGGAATGGTTTCAAAATTATAGTTCATCATGATAAGAATATATATTAAGTATTTATATAATCAATAAATAAAGATAATAAATAAACGCGATCGAAAAACTTAAGAACAAAAATCTACGGAAGCCCTCAGGAGAGAGACAACAATATTCTACGCAAAACAATATAGCTGGGTGCCAATCATTGCATGGCTATATTTTTTCATTTGAATTACTATGTTCCTATCATTTAATTGATGATAATATATTTATTTAAGTAACTTTTTAATAATTATTTCAGGATATATGATTATTTTTTATTGTACCTCTACTTTTGTGTGATATTAACTACGCCCATTTTACGTGTATTTTGTAACATCAATAATTTTAAGTATGGGTTAACTAAATGGTAACTAAATATGGGCCCAGAGATAGCCTGAAATAAAAATATTTCTAGCTACCGGCATGAAAGGGTAAGAATCTTGTTGTATTTGTGTAACACATTGGCTTTGCTCTTGGCATTAAAATAAATCAAAAGGTTGTGTTAAGAGGCGATGGTATCACTTCCATCAGGTAAACCATTAGCTCGTTTCCCTATGTTGTTTCATAGAAACATATAGCAAAATCTGGGGGGAAACACTAGTTCATAAGAAAACATTATATGGGTTTTATTTTCCTAAAACTGAATTTTGGGGGAAGATTGGGGGAAAGTAAGATGTTTATCTGGCAGCATTGCGTTAGGCTGACATTGACATAAAACATTTCCAATGTTGTGCTTTGTGTACATGCTTTGTTGGATTTTTTCATGAAATTTAACCTTGAACCGTGTAAAACATCCGCATATGACTCATATCACTTCCCCAGAAATCCACGATTAGATTATACACATAATTTTCCTTAAAATTTGTTTATTAACGCAGCAGTTTCAAGTGTTCGAAGTTGAAGTAATTTTCTGAATTTTCAATGGAAAGATTTAGATTGCCACCCCAAGATGATTCGGATCGCCCGAGGGATGCTCAAGGAAGAATTATACTGCCTAAAGGAGTCCAAATAGCCGGCCCAACATACGTTACAAATCGTTACGTGACTGATAATACGCCGGCAAGAAGCACAAAAAACGTGGTCCCTGGCGAAGAAAGTAATAAATATAGTTGGTTAGGATCTAATGAAGGGGTCGCGCAGTTTGCTGTGAAAATGGCGTTAGTAGGCGGACACGAAGGCTTTGGCAAAGACCCTGTCTACATAATACGAGGTTGGAACAAAGACGATCTCTTACCTGGATTTTACAGTTTAAAAGACAAGAAAGGGTACGTAACCAACCATGGAAGTAATATAAAAACTTACGATTTCGATATACTGCTGGCCAAACCTCATGATATTAAGTGGGTTGCGGCTTCCAATGGAGATGTTCCGGAATGTGCTATCCCTGCAGGCAAGACTAACGATGGGGAGGTTCTATACATAGGTAGAGGTAGTCATCAGCTGTCCATCATTCCGGGGAAACTGCAGCAGAGTCAGAAGAAATGTTTCATTGGTGTTAAGGAAGAGGAACTTGGTGTTTCTGATTATGAAGTTTTGTGCTCTGTCTGAATTAAAAAGATACCATAAATAGGTATGGAGTGAGCTTTGATAGTATTTTGTTCCAATATTGTGATTAGTATTTACAATTTTTCCTAATAATGTAGTAATGGAACTGAGTTGTGAATGAAATAAAAACTCATGTTTCTAAATATCCTACAAATAAGAAAATAACCCTACGGGGCAGAAAGAGGGGCCAATCAAAACCTAGGGGCGTATATTATTTAAGGGATTATTAATGGGATATATTTACATGATGTGTATAGATTGTGGGTGTAACTTGCAAAGATACACCCCCACGTTTTTGAGTAGCTCCTTTTTCAGCCCCGTAGGGTTACTTTCTTATTTTTAGGACACTTAGAAACATGGGTTTTTAGATTTATTATTTTATTATTGTTTTCTGCTCCATACAAATTTTATTAAAATCGGTCCAGCCGTTTTATAGTTGTAAATTGCATTGTCATCAGGTTTGAAGCTACCCTGAAAATTTCAGCCTGCTAACTTATCGGGAAGTGCCTCAAAATTGAGTTGTAAAAAGAGGCCAACCGGAATGACAAACAAACAAGAAAGTGAGCGTATAAAAACGTGGGAAAATTAAAAACCTACACTTGCTTTTCACTTTTCGGTACCTAATGAAAGTAGATTAAATTAAATATATATGGATTGAGTTTAAAAACAGAATTTGTGTGTCAGTTGTGATATTAATATTAATATAATAATAATGTGTTAGGGTTTACTATTGTATACTACGTAAAATGTTTCTAAGAAAGAAAAATAATGTGTGAATGTTTGTTATTTATAAATTCTACAATAATTAACTTCAGTATATTAGAAACTGTTATTGTATTTTGCAAAAAAAAATCCTATTTTTATAACAATATACATAGTTTTACTTTTGATATAAAATACACTTAATTATGCATTTAAATATTATTGTTTGATGAATACACGTTAAGCATTGGGTACAAACCTCTGTGGCTTTTACAATGCCTTAATTATATGCCGTTATTATAATTAGTCCATAAAGTTGAATTAATGAAAATAAATAAAAAATATTTTTATTTTTATTGTCAATAAAATTAACTGCAAATACCTACTTGTTAATTTTTAAAGTTCACAGTTATGATAAAAAGCGCCCTCTATTTATCTTTGTGGTAACTAATACGTTTAACAAGTCCTATAGCGCTTACTTGGCGTTCTTTCTTTCAAATTATAGATGGAGCTTTTTAAGAATATTTGTAACCTTTTCACCGTATATACCTGCCGTACATGGGCCGTTCCATTCTAACACTGCGCCGCCATCGTCCAAGCCACACCAAGGGAGGCGTTCTCAGTTCTGCAGGGGACGTCCTATTAACCCTTTGCTGTTAGATTCCTCTTGCCCCTAAGTTCGCAAGCCGAGGCCGTGCCGGTAATTACCCTTGAGTGACTTATAGTTTGTATCCGTCCTTGCCTTCTTAAGGGCCTTCTGAATGGAAATCACATATGTCCCTCGATAGTCCTGCTCCCGACCGGGTCTGTACTAGGTCAGGCTCGATGGGGAGGCGGACAGGTATAGCGGTCGTACCTATGCTTTTCGTATTGTTGTGTTGTCTTAAAATACGATGCAGCCTGATCGATTTTATATGGAAAGATAGCCATGGTAAAGCTGCTAAGGCCTTCAGGCCGCAGCACTCTTCAATCTTTCTTCCCAATGGTCATCCTTTGTTTTTGTTTGTTATACATATTACCAGCCCAATTCAATTTTTATGCTCTATCTTCTGATCTACTAAAACTATAGTTATACAAATAGTACTTAATATACAAAGTCATTGGCAAACAAGCAAACGGGTCACCTGATGGAAGCTGATACCGATTGACACGACGCTGCCCTCAATGCGAGGTATGTAATAAATAAACAACTATTTCATTGTACCGAGTCCCATTTCTCAGTGTCAAACACAAGAATGACCTCACCGATGCAATTGACACCAAGAGGTTAGTCTGGGATGAGGTCTGGGACGTAAAAATAATCACTCAATTAGACGTTATCTCAAGGGAGTAAAGTTGAAAACCGAAAAGAAGTAAGTGCAATGACTTAAGACCTTAAGGTTCAGGTTTATTGAACCCAGCATAATTAGATCAAAATTTGTTGGAAACATGCTAACGCTACATAACGTTTTTTACACGACTACGTCAAAACCAAAATGGGGGGTTATTGAAAAACCTCTTGATAATATAATAATATAATATAATATAAATAATATATATAATATTCATTCGAATTTGGACTGGACCTGAGTACGTTCAATCATTATATTTCACGTGATAATGGATCGCGATAATATTGCCAGTGTGAAGCTCCTTATGGATTGAAGACTTAACAAGTACTTATACTTTACAAGCACCTAATAGCAAGTGAAACGATAAAATTACCAGCTAACAACATAAATACTTGTTTTTAATATACGCCTTGTTCATTCATTTGACTACCTAATGACCTACATAGTTAATAGCTAAATCTATTTGTAACAGTTGTGTTATTGTTTTTCGTGTCTTAGAGATATCGTAGACTTTTTATTTGCAGTCGGTTGAGAGCCCGCAAATTGCATATATACACAGTCAGGTCATAAGTATTGTCACACAGTAAAACTTTTCTTTTAGAATGCTGGCCACAAAAAAGTTTATTGTATTCGAATTTCGAATTGTTCATGAAAATAAAAAAGTATACTTTTTAGAATTTTACTCATTTTTAAATATGGAGTGGACGCTTCAAGAAGACCGTGTTGCAGTTATTGCGTTGCATCGTTGCGGTTACGCGTCAATTAAAATTTTTGACATACTGAAAAATTTGAACAATACCAAAAGATTCGTTTATTGTACCATCAAACGACACAATGAAGACTCTAGTGTAGATGACAGGTCAAGAAGTGGTCGCCCTCGGTCTGTTAGCAGCAGCAGTGATAAAAGCTGTGAAGGCGCGACTTCAAAGAAATCCCAAACGTAAGCAGAAACTGTTGGCCCTTCAGATGGGGTTAAGAACCACGGTAAAAGGGTGTTAAATGAAGACTTAGGGCTTCGGGCATATCGAAGAAAAACAGGACATCGTTTGAATGCTCGTCTAATGGACCTGAGACTGAAGAGATGCGGAAGAGATGATGAAGATTTGTTGAAGTGGTACGCGGGAAAAAAATATCGGGAAATTCTTTTTTCGGATGAAAAATTTATGAGAAAGGTGTAAAAACGAATGCAGTTGTGTATCAAAATACAGTCCTGACGAACCTTGTGGCACCTGTTTCTCATACCATGTTCAATAACAGGCACTGGGTATTCCAACAAGATTCGGCGCCAGCTCATAGAGCGAAGAGCACACAAGACTGGCTGGCGGCGCGTGAAATCGACTTCATCCGGCACGAAGACTGGCCCTCCTCCAGTCCAGATTTAAATCCGTTAGATTACAAGATATGACAACACTTGGAGGAAAAGGCATGCTCAAAGCCTCATCCCAATTTGGAGTCATTCAAGACATCCTTGATTAAGGCAGCCGCCGATATTGACATGGACCTCGTTCGTGCTGCGATAGACGACTGGCCGCGCAGATTGAAGGCCTGTATTCAAAATCACGGAGGTCATTTTAAATAAACTTTAGTGTCATAAGAATCTATGTTTTGTTAAGTTCATTTTGGTATATAAATGGTGACATAATGAATAAACTTGTTTAAATTATTTCATATTAAACATTTGACAGAATTTATGACCTGACTAGGTACATATCACTACCTACCAAATTGTATTTTAAAAATGCATAAGGGCTAAATTTCGTCTCAGAAAAAAAAGGATTTAAAAGTCAGACCAAAGTTTAGTACAAAAGCCTACCTACCTAAGACAATATATTGAACTTTTTTCTTTGTAACAGGCCCTAACGACCTCTTAATTGTATAGACTTAAATAAAACAAATAGAATCCCCAATGCATAATCATTGACGTCCAGTTTTTATAATATCGTCAGAAGAATTACTGAAATTAATTACATGCTAATAAGTTTAGGCAACAGCTTGGGGGCCTACTTGTTGCGATCATGAGAAAAATACTTCGAGATTTATGTTAAGATTGACAGGATGCAGATCTACATGCGAGATCTTCTGCGTTGTTACCACCCTCCTTCTATTTACAACGTGAAGTAGTTCGCTGTGTTTCGGTTCGAAGGATTAGAGAGCCAGTGTAATTAGCGGCACGAGAGGTATAATATCTACATGGGCAACGCATAGGCGGTGTTCTAGGCGTTCTAGAACACCAGTGTTCTAGACGGCACATCTGATAAAAGAGGCTATTGACAGGATGATACAGGCTTGATGTCTGCAAGGGCATCATCCTGTCAATAGCCACTTTTATCAGGTGTGCCGTCTGCTTGTCCGCACGTGATGTTATATAAAATGTATGTGCGCAATGGGACAAG
Organism: Choreutis nemorana; assembly: GCA_949316135.1. Classification (NCBI taxonomy): domain Eukaryota; kingdom Metazoa; phylum Arthropoda; class Insecta; order Lepidoptera; family Choreutidae; genus Choreutis; species Choreutis nemorana. Next base: position 526,813 of record OX438619.1, on the reverse strand, counting down.
GCATGTAAAGTGTATTAAGTGATGGTTTAATTTTTTCTACCTACCTACTACCCAGTGACGTAGCTTGCCTTACGGAAGTTGTTTAAAAATTTGTTTAGAATCCAAAAGGGCCATTGGAAAACCTTTTCAAAAATGTTGACCTTTTCTTGGATCTCACAAATATCAGAGGTTTCGCATTGATTTAAATTAATATGCCCTATCAAAGGCTAAGACTATCTTTTTAACCCGACTTCGGCGAAGCAAAATGGAGGGTAATGATTTTGACCGGTATATACGATGTATATGCTTGTACAAAACCTTACATTTCGAAATAATACAAGTCAGTAAGTTTGCCTAATACAGCAGGTGTAGGTGGCATTTGACCACGGCTCAATTGAATAATGAGAGGACGTGGTAGCTCAGGTTGTTACGTGCCGTGGATAACCGACCGACCCGACAGGTCGTGGGGTCGAGTCGCGGGTTACCGTAAGTTGTAGCTGCCATGTTTCTCAATGGGCCCGGATAGTGGCGACAGATTCGCAATCTGTCACACTGGGACTCAACATAAACATGCGAAAAGCGGTGTGTAGCACCATCTCGAAGGATAGCGGCGTAAGTTTATGTAAATTGAATAGTTTACTTAACAATTTCAAATGAGACTATTATTTTGTTACATACATTGTTTACAGCAGTCGGATTTTTTTCTTTTTTTACATACCTCGTAATCCTACCTAGTACCTAGTAATCTGTCTTTTAAAAAACTGAATAAATGATAAACTATGACGATAAAAATCATGAGTGGTTCCATCGATGTCCAAGGTACAGGAAACATTGAATATTTATGAAAAATGGTAATCGAATTGATTCCTAACTTATAAAAGGTGGGATGCTGCGATGAATAATTTAAGAGATTAATTTTTAATGTTATCTATTGAAAGATATCGTCCAGATTGGTTTTTTTACTGGATTTATTAAAAGGTAAACTTGTCTTAAAGTCCACATTTTTATACAGGAATTAGCTTCAAAATAGGTAAAGAATATGTCTTACTAAAACTAAATAGTTTATATTGAATATTTCTTTAATTTGTTGAAGATAAATGAAAAATGCAATGTCGTTTTTTTCGAGATTTGTTTACAAAAATTCCGACAGCAAAGTCGCTGCAAAATGGAATTCGAAGAGTTGATAACAAACAAAACAGATAAAAGCCTAGATTAGATATCCGTGCTCGTTGAAAGGCCCATCCATCATGATCCATCTATCAGCTCACTCGGCATAGCACGTCATACACTTTGTGTGCTACTTCTGCACCAGCAAATCCGATGTAACACGCATTATGGCTTGGATGCACTTTTCCAGGGGTAAGGGACATTTGGTACTTCGCTCTGCCCACGTATAATGTCTCTCCTGAGGCGGTTCTGCCCCCGGTTATAGCACCTGGTGGAACACCACCGTTGGAAGCAGGGATCCATCGCAAACTTTCCTGCTTGGCGCACAAAACTTCCAGGTTCTGAACCCCTATCTCCTTCCCGTCAAACATAACTGATGCAGTGCAGTGTCTTATAGAAAGCTTGCCAGGGATCAGGTCTCCATTGTGCCAAGCCCTGATGATCCACAAGGGGCTTCCATCCCAACCCTCATGACCACCTATAACCGCTCGCCCAGTCAACGAAGAAGCCGTGGTAGCCGTCGAGGGTATCCAGTCGAAATCTCCAGAAGTTTCTACAACTGATACTTGGTTTGATGTGTCTGGTGCTATGGTTTCTCCATGGTAGATGTAATTCGTGATGTATGTTGATGGTGGATTTTCTGCGGTGGTCGGCCCATATTGTGGAGTTACCATCGGTATGGGGACCATCATAGCCGGGTAGTATGGGTAATGCGGTTGTGCTCCGTGCTCTGGTGGTGGGTAATGTCCGTGAGGGGGTGGTGGGTAGTGTCCGTGAGGGGGTGGCGGGGGATGATGGCCCCACGGCCCGGGAGGGCCAGGTGGGCCAGGAGGAGGTGGCCCGTAGTGAGGCGGTCCGTAACTCATATTTACACCGAGTTCTTTTAACTTTTAAATTAAAAACTGTATGGCTTTGTTAAAATTTTGAAAGCAAAAGGCACTTGGTTATTGATTGTTGGTTGTAAACTGACGTTATCGTTCCTTTATTTCAGTTTATATGAAAAGCGAATCGTGATTCAGCCTGCAATCTAATCAGGTTACCGATACAACATATCAGCAGGATTCTAAGTATGCGTCATGGACTGAATGTTTTTATTTATGTCAACATGATAATATCAATTAAATATTTATTGTAAATTATTGTGAAAACTATGACAGCTTTAATTATTCGCTCTAATTAATATTGACTCGTTAAGGAGTTCATTCGTCAACTTTTATGCTTGATTTTATACTGGTTTTCTCTTAAAAGACGCCTCCTTTTATTATATAAGATACATAAAGCAACCATTTAATAATAATAACCAAGTCACGACAAACATTGACTCAGTCCTGCATTGAGATTACTAAGCAACGATATGGTATAAATAGTATAGATAAGAGTACCACATTCAACACCGCTAAGCGAAAAAATGCGTCTTGCAAATGACATAAAAGTTCCTCCCTCACCGGGATTCGAATCCAGGACCTTTTGCGTAGCAGTCAGCTGCTACTCCACTGCGCAACAAAAGTTATCAGTTCAATAAAACAATATAAGTATGTATCATAATATAAAACTCTAGTCAAGATCAGTTGGTCCGTTTTGATGATGGCTTTATTCAAAATGTTGAACTGACTTTAACAGACAGACGACAGAATAAAAAAACTGGTCAAGTGTGAGTCGGACTAACAAATGAAGGGTTCCGTACAATGGTACAGTACAGGATTAAATAAAATGCACTTTTTAGATATTTTCCTAAAAGGAACAAGTACAAGTGAATAATTTCGAAATAATCACTTGTCTTGCATGGGAGCTTGCCTTAATTTTTAATTTGTTCTCGTATTTAGTATTTTAGTATTTATTGTTATACTGGCAACGGTAATAGAAAATCTCTGAAAATTTCAAGAGTCTACCTATTATAGTTCAATTTCGTGCTCCATGTAGATACCCTCGCAACTGTATCACACCCCTGGCCCCGCCGCTTAGAAGGACGGTTCTTGGCTCAAACTCGCCTGTAGCTAGACTTTGTAAAATTGCCAATAGCCTCAGTGATGTTATCGACCTACACCATGATACTATGGGTAGGATTTTTATTAATGCTATAGAACGATTACTTGAATGTGATTAAATATATTGGGTTCTGACTTATTGTAACCTTTTTGTAATTTTAATAACTTAGTTAAGTTAATAAAAAAACTATTTAACCTTATTATATTATAGTGCATGTTGTGTTAGCCTGTAAGTGTTAAATGCTAATGTTAAAACTATATTGTATTGTGGTTTTAATCGTTGGTTAATCAAATAAATAAAATAAAATAGTTAATGAAATGCAGCCCGCTGAAAAATGGACGTACAGACGGACCACGGAAGCTTAGTAATAGGGTTAAATTTTTCTCCCTTTGGGTACAGACCCCTAAAACAGTTTTGTGTTACACTGCACCTAATGCTACCCGTGTATGCATTGAAAGTTTTAAGGCTCTCCGCCCACGAGCGACTTTTATGTAGCACCGATAATCGGGTCAGTTTTCGCGTAGTCTTATTGACTGATTTCGTTGCTGACTGATCGTTGAAGAAAGTTTTCGTTTGACTATTGCTTCTTCTTGGTTTAATTCTTCCCATTTGTCGGGAAAGGCAAAGAGCTTTAGCCCATACAGCACAAGTCTTCCGTGTTATATTTTTCTTCTTTCTTTATTGTTTCTACAGTAACACTAGTACGGTTACTGTAGGCTTTATTGAGTTACTTGGGATATGACGAAAAGAGCAGCCAAATTGTAGTATTTCACTTTCTCCACACTTGTACAGCACTACAGATGTTCACTGGTTAAAACATTAGCATTTTACACATTAAACTCTGCTGATACACAAGAAAAGACAATAAAATATAATATTTCAACCACAACTCCCCGTTCCCGACAAGTAAATTCGTTGGACTATTGCAATCAATATGTTCCATTTTCAATCTAAAAAATGAATCACCACTTGAACAGAGACTAATAATTTAAAAACACACAAAATCAAAAGTCAAAGTCATATTTTTTTTATTCGAATAAAATTAAATTAACAATGCACACAATGCTAGTTTCGTAGGTGTACTGCTCAACATGAAAATTGCAGAAACTTACAAATAGGTTTTTCTCGGAACCACAATAGGATTCGAGCTTGAAAATGAAATATCTGTTTAAGATAAGTTTCGTTTCTTCAATTGCTTCTGTTTTAAATCTCTGTTGAATGTGACAAAGCGTTCGTTTAAAAAAGGAATTTGTTTCTTACAATTTTCAAATTGTCATTTTACCTATAAATATGTAAAAATTGTAAGAAAGATTATCAAAATAAAAACTCATTCCGCAACATTACATTATTAACCTTCAATGCACTTATATTAAGATTCATGTGAATTAATTTAAATCATCACTTTCTTTTGTGCTTGTGTTATATGTAACTGTGTGTGTCCTTTGATGGAGAAAGGGTAGAGGAAATGTTATGGATATACCGCCGGTGTTACAAATAAACTCAACTTTTAAAATGAATAAATGATTATGACCAAGTTATAATACGTAAATCATTTTTTTTAACTCAATTCATGAATCATTTTATTTATTTTGGATCTTAAAAACGAATCAAACGTTCCTAAAAAGATAAAGAATAACTTACTGGCCTGTTCAGTTTGCATAATTTAAGTTTAGGTAAATAACCTCAATTGGATTTTAGGACGAATTAAAACCCTTCTTCCAAAAGGAGTGGCAGATCTTAAATTAACAATTCCAGTGGCATGTCAACATGCAGCCAATTACATTGATTACGAGGTTCTCAATTGAGCGAACGCGACGCACGAGGACGTATGTCGCGAGTGCCTGTGCTAATTCCTAGTTTGAATTTAAAAAAAAACAGATTTTTCCGCTCGGTTTTTAGTGACATTTCTGTTAACGAAAATGGATCTATTTTAAATGGTGAGATGGTTTTATCGGTTTTTTATTAGAGCAATTTAGTTACTAATTCTGGTTTGGATTGTTTGATTGTGCACTATGAACGGACTACATACAAAAAGTCATAATTACCAAATTTTTGTAAGCTACCTATTTTTTTTTAATTAAGTCATATTTTTAAACGTATATGTTTTATTTAACATATTGATTATATGTGTACAACTGAAGTTCATTGACTTGGATATTATTTATCATTAAACCTTGTTTGACTAGTGTTAGAATTAAATAGTTTTTTTTTTCTTGATAGGTCCTACGTTTTTAAGGGTTCAGCTAAGCCTTGGCCGTCCGTCTGTCTGTTAGTCAATTGGCTAAATCTCATATACCACAATAGCTTATCTTCAGAGAATATCTATTTCTGTTGCCGCTATAACAACAAACACTAAAAACAAAGAAATTCTAAATTAAAGGAGGCTCCTAAAACAGTTTTGATTTTTTTTATTGTCTTTTAAAAATATCTAAAGAGTACTACAGAATGTTTAATCTCATTAGATGGTATGGAACCTATTATATGCGAGTCTGACTCACACTTGACCGGATTTTATACTACTGCGACGTCAATCTAGCAAGGTCCGCTTGATGGTAAGCAGTCACCGTTGCCTATGGACGTTTGCAATACCTACCAGCCCCTTTAGACAAAAGCCATTATTCCGCAAGCGTTAACGCCAACAGAAAATAAAAATGTATTGAAATGAAATTTCTCCGCGCTCGAGTTACGTCATGGTTATTTCATTTCCATACATTTTTAATGTCTGTTGGCGTTAACGCTTGTGGAATTATGTCATTTGTCTAAGGGGATATCACGCAAGTGTCGCCAATAGTTACCTATACCCTCGTGATGCGTGATATTGATATATTTTTCACCTTCATTAAGAAATTAATACACTAATCTTATGTTATGTGCGTCTTTTATGAAATAATTTTAGAGCAATGTCACTATGAGAATGTTGTGTTCCTCTGTAATTGGGAGAACAATTAACTTGTATTGTAATGGAAATACTGTCGTAAGTTAAATATTGTATCTCCTGTTGAGGATTCTATTGAATAAATATAAAAAATATATAATATAAAACATAATTTAAAAATTGTAGCCTTAATACCAAACGCAATTATAGAGTTACGATAAATAAATTAAGAAACGCTTTGGGTGAGTTAATTGACTCATCGTCGCTCTGGCCTTCACTAAATACTTAAAGGTTATTACTACCTAGTATATAGAATATACTCTGTAACTAGGAAATTCACTTAAAGCAACTTTATTTTTACCTGACTACGGCGATGCATTAAGGAGGGTTATGATTTTGATGGGTATGTATGTACGTATGTGTGTTTGTGAGGACGTGGTAGCTCAGTTTTTTACGTACATACCTTGGTAAATCGACCGAATCACCCGATAGGACGAGGGTTCGAGTCTCGGGTGGCCGTGAGTTGTAGATACCTCATTGTGCCCGGATAGTGGCGATAGATTCGCAACCTGTCACACTGGGACTCAACATGAAAATACCTACCCCTCTAGAGGGATTAATTACAGCGTGACTTTTATTTATTCATTTATTAATGTGATCTTACAAGCTGACATATAAAAACATCCAAAGCGCTTACAAGATGTAATTAAATTAGACATATCTGCAAATATCTCACATGCTCGTCAAATTATACTATTTTAGATTTTTATGAAATAATGTAATTGGTGGCCGTGTTTAATATCAAATTAAAGATGCCCTGCATGAAGATAATCTTGTATCGCAGGAACTAAGCAACGATATGGTATAAACTACATAGATGAGAACACAACATCCAAGACCGGTAAGCATTATAATCATTGCAAATAACACAAAGTTTCGCCTCCGCCAGGATTCGAACCTCTAGCGTAGAAGTCGGCTGTTTACACCACTACGCTATCGAGTTCGTCAAACACACAATGATTTGAGTTTGATTACAATGATAAATTGTTCCTTTCTTGTGAGTCAGATGGAATGTTAAACAATTAAAAAATTTACGATTTACCTTATTTTAAATCGTGACTTGTTTGATTTCTGGTTCAGATTTCAGCGAAACGGAAAATGTATTTACAGAAAAAATATACTGTAAAAACAAGCACGAGTAATATCTCAAGCCTAGTTTAGTTATTCAGTAAAAATGATATGAATTATATCAAAATAAAAACAGCCAACACACACAACGCTCAAATAACACCAAACACTGAACACACACAAACAAAATAAATATTGTTTTAAAAATCTCATTAGAATTACTACTAGTTTGCAAGTTATAATAAAAACAGCCAACACACACAACGCTCCAACAACACGAAACATTAAACACACACAAACAATAACAGTAACAAAATATTGTTTAAAAAATCTTAGTAACTTGAACACTGGTTTATTTATGGACGTCTGCAGCAAGTACATTACACAAACATATAAAAATCACATATTATAAACAGAAACTGATGTACATGCCTGTAACAGACGAACACGACATTTACAAAGGTTACACACACATATACTAAAATAAAAACAGGTCACAAAGAAAAATAACATTGGTTTACATTAAAACATAACACAAAAGAATTTAAAAAAAAATATAGGAATTGAAATCTAAAGATCCTGAACCTAATGAGAACTATTTTTGGCGACTAATAAAAAAAAAATATTAAGTTTTTGTTTTGTTTTTTAAGTGGTTTGCAAGTTATCGTAGCTACATGTTAAAAAAGTTTATGCGCAACATGTTACTTGTATCAGAACGGTTCTTATTAAAACATGTTTATTCAAATTACGGTCCCTCTAAAACTCGTAAAACCATTTTGGAGGGAAGATAAAAATTTTCAGCGAATGAACTTACATTATCTCCGACTTCGGACCGGGGAAGGCCATAAAATTTAAATTTTCCGAAACCATCTAACGTTTTGAAAGTTCCACTCAAATAATGCGAAAAGTTCACGGAATTCATTGCACTTGATATCTTTGAATTATTTCACAGTTACGAGGATTTGGGTTTTAATATTTAAGAAAGGAAAATAATCGATGTTAAAGACAAAGAAAGCGTAATCAAAATGAATAAAACTGACGATCAATATCAAACAGTTACAAAGAAAACAAAAGACAATAAAGATAGGGCTGAAGAAATCATCAGAAGAGTCGAGCCACCTAAGAGTTTCTTGTACAGACATGAGCAGAAGGTAGAAAAAGTTGTGACCTCATACCTCCCGATGGATGGAAACAGAAGATTTAGAAACTTGTTCAGATTAAGCTCTTACGAGTACCCGTTATTCGATTGGCGAAGACTTTCTAGAAGAGAAAGCACCGGTGACAGATATTACACATGCACAAGCAATAATAGGTTGTATATACAGAAAACCGTCACGACATCTGAGAGCAAACTGCAGACCAAATACAGATCTCTATCAACAACCGAAGAACTCAACGAAATGTACTCTGACGAACATTTCTACGAGGATCTATGTTACAATGATGTAAAAACAGAAGGCAATGAGAAAAACAAGAGACTTTTCCTGACGAATTTTCGACCGAAAACTTTGAAATTGCACGATCTGATACAGTCCTTCAAGTTTCCTTTTTTCAAAAAGCATGAAGAAGAAGGTAAAGTTAGATCTGTAGATGGAGAAAAGGCGATGGACTATAAAGAGGTAGCTGACATTGAAAAAGACGTAATCTATGAAAACAGTGAAAGCAATGGTGCTATGTACAATTCTGTTGAAGATAAGACAGGCGACAAAAGAAGCAAAGAGAAGGTTAGTAACATGAATACAATCATAAATTAAATGCTATGCTTTTCTATGCGATATTTGACTACATCCGATTTTTTTTAACTAGTATTAAAATATGAGTTATGAGTATACGATCTATGAAATAAAATCTAGCATTGTTTGAGTGATTTTCGAAAATACGTGAGTTTGAACTTTTGGATTAGACAAAGAGGCAATACGACGAATACTCCTGGTGTGCCATATATTTTGTATGGGGAAATAGAAAGAGATACAGACATTACTACCAGATTTTAAATTTTGTTTTAAGTTAACCTGTAGCTTCATCTGATGAATACTGGAGTATCAGATGTGTTCTATTTTACATTACCCCTAGTAAAAACCTATGACTTCGTTTAGGACAAAGCCAATTTGTATATATACTAAATCAAAATGTATAATAATTCAAATGGCTTTTTTCCGTTCCCTCTTAATTTTATAAACGTGGTCTAGGGTAAAAATGGCTATTTTTTTTTTCTACAACGTGATCGGCAAATAAGCAGACGGTTAACCTGATGGAAAGTGGCAACATCGCCTAACGACATGCCTTTGATGCCATGAACTCCAAGAGAATCGATGTAATGCCCATGTAGGGGTTAAAGACTCTATTTTCAATGTTGCTATTTCTGTCGCAGTCAAGTATTCAGGTGGAAGAATACCTGGTACCAATACAAGTGGAGAGAGACTACTGCGACGTGGAACCAAGAAGGGAAGACACCTTCGTCTCCTACATCATCAGCCTTTTCGAGAAACGATTCGGCATCAGACGGGGTAAGTTGGTCTTTATAATTTTGGAACAATCTGGACTGATGCACGCTGACTGTTTGTGGTAAGATAAATAATATATGCCTACAAATTGCCTCTTTGCAAATTAAACCTAAATTAACCAAAAAAATTCATTACATTTGGGAGGAGTGTTTTAATATGTACTGAAACGTTAGTATGTCGTAGTAAATTTTCAAACTTCGTTTACAGTAGACAATCTTTTAATTTATGATGAGTCCCAGTGTGACAGGTTGCGAATCTGTCGCCACTATCCGGGCACAATGAGGAACATAGCAGCTACAATGTATGGCAACCCGAGACTCAAATCCTCGGTCGGGTCGGTCGGTTAACCAAGGCACGTAACAAACTGAGCTCCACGTCCTCTACATTGCCCTTTTGATGATAATAAATGTAGACCTCTATATCTTGACTACAGGGGTTTGCTACCCTCACAGGGCTTCTAGCTTGCTTACCACCTTGCTTCAGCCACAACAAAGCAACTTCATAAGCACGCCAAATCACTTATTTCTAGCAGAATCATTGATTGGACCAGTGAAAGTCTTGCACTTGACGGATTCAAAGTCACCTATATTAATTGTAGTAATATGTAGTCTTAATTATATATAGTAACAATGCATAGATTAAGGATTCGTCTCCGCTTGTCACTATCGATCATTAATCTATATAGTGATGTTTTGTTATATAATATATCAAAATACGTCGATAATATCACGGTCAAACTCTGACAACACTCCCTAATTTTAGTTGCCATCCGTTTCGCACGGAACCCTAAAAATCTTCGCTGAAATTTGAAGTGTGAAAGTGACATTGCGAACGCGTGTCGTAACGATATTCCATGTCACGAAGGCGGTTCGGCTATAGTTATGTTTTGTCGTGTACTTGCACATCGTTCTAGTGTGTGTGACCTGTTTATTGAGCGAAATCGAGGCAACGCACACTGATACAACGTGCATGTACAAGCCTCGTCAAACTAACATAATCTCAATCGAACTTTCTTCGTGATATGGAATAACCATACCATTCGACATAATTTCCGTCACAGATTTGCCGGGGACGCTATCACACCGTCGCGTAACAGCTATTCTTGAATATTACGTAATAATAATAATAAATAAGCCAGTGCTATGGGCACACTCCACGTGCAGATGATTTTTATTAGGTTTTTAAATATATTAATTAAATTTTATATATTTAATAAACAATTTATTTACTTTTATAATAATAACCACATCAAGACACACTCATTGACTCAGCCCTGTACTAAGATATAATCTTATATCGCAGGCACTAAGCAACGATATGGTATATACTACATAGATAAGAATACAACATCCATGTGACCGGAAAACGAAACAATGCGTCTTGCTAACAACACAAAGTCCCGCCCCCGACGGAGTCGAACCCGGAATCTCTAGCGTAGTAGTCGGCTGTTTACACCGCTGCGCCACAGTGGTCGTAAAATCTAAAGAGCTAGGTTAACGTCTAGATTGAGGATTTGTAGTTGAGTGAGTACGTTACTTGTATTTTTGAAGGCTCGAACCTCGCAAGTACAATTTGACAACTCAATTTTTCTTTTTGGCGACCGGGTCTGAGAATTGAAAACTTTTTTTTTGTCATGTTGGATCAGTCAGCATCATATTTGTGTGAATTAGCGGATCCAGGAGGTGCTAGGAGGCTCAAGCCCAGTTTAGCTTTTACTTAATTTTAGTTTTTTATTCGTGAAACGTTTGTCTCTTAAATAAAGTTAAAAAAATCCTGAAGTTAGCGAGGTAAAGTCCCCAAGACAGCGTTTCTGAAAAAAGGTCGTGACAACCGCCCCGGAATTACCTTTCTGGATGGTAGGCAGAAGGTAATTTTGGAGGGCCCATACCTTTCTGGATCAAACAATGTCTGTATGACTTTACGTTAGATTTTATTTTGATTGAACGAACAAGCGTAGAACATTCTGATCGATGTAATATGTGAGTTTTGTTAGCAAATTTTGCAATTACACTTCGGTGTGAGATGCAGCGTCAATCTCCGTCCTCATATGTCACAGGAATGAAATTAGCAAATCGAATCACTTTCGAGCGTGGTCCTCGTGTTGCAATACATTCCAATAAATGCCCATTACGTATATGTACAGTACAACCGTTCCGTTATACATTATATTTCTTCCTTAGAAAGCGCTTTACACACGAAAAAACAAAGATAGGAGAAAGTGAGTTTAATAATAATAATAATAATCTTCATTTCATTTCTTAGGTCTAAATTTACAATATATTTAAGAAAATCCGGCCCCAATCAATGTTTCATAAATAAATCAAAATATAAATATAGTATCAGAAGTATTCCTTCTGTAAAGTAAAAGTCTAGACAATTGGCGCGCAACTTGTTCGGCAATGTTGCTAACAACGCGCGACATTGCCAACATGACGCACGCTTTGTAAGACAACAGTTTAAGAGCCACACGTTTCAAAACATTAATGTAGCTCATTATGATGCGCAACAACAGTTGAATAGTGGATAGGAGGCTTAAAAATATAATCAAGCAATATGATGCGCAACAACAGTTGAATAGTGGATAGGAGGCTTAAAAATATAATCAAGCAATTTTTTGTTGAATATATGAAATATAAAAAATATTTAATAATGAAAAACCAGTCATTGAAATATTAAAACGAAGTCGACGTGGAGGATGTGGTAGCCCATTTTGTTAATTACCTTGGTAAACAGACCGAGGCGACCCGACAAGTCGAGGGTTTGAGTCTCGAGTTGCCGTAAGTTGTAGCTGCCATGTTCCTCATTGTGCCCGGATAGTGGCGATAGATTCGCAACCTGTCACACTGGGACTCAACATAAACATGCGTAACTCTCTATGTACCTCTCCCAACCCCTCTCGAGGGATTACGGCGTGAGTTTATGTTTCTGTTATGTAAAAGAATTAAAAACACGACTATCGAATCTTGTTCCATTTAGTATCTCCGAAGATTTTGTAGGGCCGACAATCGGGCCTTAATTCTTTGTAACATCGACGCATATACAAATTCTTCATACATACATACATTCTTTATAGCATTTTAAATGAGTGAGATTAATCTGCTTCTATTTTTTATTTAACCACATCACGACACACGCATTAACTCAGCCCTGTAGTAAGTATCGTAAGAACTTGTGTCGCAGGAACTAAGCAACGATATTGTATATACTATATAGATAAGAATACAACATCCAAGACCGGTCAGCGAAACAATGCATCTTACAAATAACACAAAGTTCCGCCCCCGCCGGGATTCGAACCCGGAACCTCTAGCGTAGCAGTCGGCAAATTCTATTTATTTGATTTTATTACTTTTTAAAGTTTTTGTATAACAAAACAGGGCAAACGGGTAGGCGGCTCACCTTATGGTAAGCGATACCGATGCCCATGGACACCTGCAGGCAAAAGATGTCAGCAGATGCATTGCCGACCTTTTTAGCAGGGACAAGCCCTTTTGTAACTTTTTTTAAGTTGACGTTACGAAGTTTTTTATTTTTTTATTTTGATTTAAAAAAGTAAATCACGCAAACGAAATCGCGGGAAAACGCTAGTTACTATATTAGAGACAATATTTCTTTTTCAAAGACCTGTTTTTCTCAGAAAACATGGCACTAAATATGTCAGCCATTATACAAGCAGGGGATTACTTGGGTGAGGGAAAATGTATTATTATCAAAGAAAAAAAAAAGTCTAAATTGTAAAAAATAGGAACATCTCATGTAGAAGTTAATTAAGTTGGGACATTTATTTAATTTTAAATTCCAGCTTTTATTCGACTTGTTAATAATATATTAATATTGTTTTGTGATTTTTTTCAAATATATAAGGTCTTGGATGTAGTATTCTTATCTATGTAGTATATACCATATCGTTGCTTAGTTCCTGCGACACAAGTTCTTACGATACTTACTGCAGGGCTGAGACAATGAGTGTGTCGTGATGTTGTTAATATTATTATTATTATTTGATATGTACAATTATTTTTTAACTTGTATATATGTATCGGGTAGTTCCCCCACCACGACCCACACATCGACTCAACCCTGTACAAAGATATAATCTTATATCGCAGGCACTAAGCAACGATATGGTATAAACTACATAGATAATAATACAACATCCAAGACCGGTAAGCGAAACAATGCGTCTTGCAAATAACACAAAGTCCCGCCACCGCCGGGTTTCGAACCCAGGATCTGTTGCGTAGCAGCCAGCTGTTACACTACTGGTTCAAAATAAATAAATAATTAAGTGCCAGTATTTTCATCGACTTCCACTTTCTCATAGTGTTGTGCTTTTTTTTTCGTTCATACGACAACAGATGTGGGACACATGCGCTAGTGATGTAGTTGTATCGATATTTTATTTCGAGATATTATAGGCAGATAGAATTAAAATATTCGATCCTTTTAAATACATGTATGGGTTTATAGAACGAATAAACACATCTTCTAAATTTTGTTCACAAACACGAAAACAACAGTTCAAGATCTGGGAAAAATTAGTTTCCTAATGAATTTAATATTTATTTCTTTATTTGGAGATAAAAAAGTGGACAGATTGCAAATAATAATACAAAAAAAATAATAGAAAACATATCACAAACATAAATCTGACAACCATGAACATATCTCACTAGAATACAATAAACAAATACTCAAAACAACGCTACATACAAAGAAGAAAAGAACAAACATGATAACAAGGACATATTAAACACAAAAAAAAAACAAAAAAAAATATATTAGAACAAAAACCGTTACTGTCACTCTTCCCATCCCAATGCAAAAAAAAAGGTATATGAAAAAAAAATTAAAACCATAAAAAATATTTAAATTAAGATAAAAACTGATAAAATTAAATTAAATTAAACAAACCGTTATGACACCCTAGACAGTTGACTATGAAATGGAGGTATCTATTTCAAAAAAGTCGATCTTTCAAATCTAGAACGATTTCCCTTTTCAATTTGAATGTATATCTTTCTGGAGGTTAAATTAAATATTTTTACAAGAAAAAAAAGTTTTATCGACATAACAAAATATGTTTAACAGCACTTACGTATCTGACGTGTTATTACTTAACTGAAAATTTTAATTCAGTGGCTACATTACAGTGTGTGTGTGTGTGTGTCTATGACAAAACGTTGTACATAATTTTTATTTATCAGTGATGTGTTTTTGCAAAGTTTGAAAGCTATGAATCAGCAAATACATCCATGTGACGTGATTTTAATAAATCAAAATTAATTACTTCTAATTTAAACATTTTCATTTCGAGTCACATAAATTCTCTGTAATTAATTATATTGTTACAATGACGAAGGATCTTGTTTAATATTTTAAAAAATAACCTATCCACTTTGATGAGTTCCTCTAAAATTTGTACAGATATGGCAACATTATTAAAAAGTGAAACGAAGCAACTTGTAAACTGAGCTTTAGCAACGAGCGGATGACGCTGTTTATGTTGCAAGCTACGATCTACAGTTTCTTAGTGATGTGGTTTATGATTATTTATTGTAATGCTTGCATTTTGTAAGGATGTGGCATTACTCATTAAACTATATTAATAAATTATTGTGTGTATTATCTATTAAATTAAGAGTGTAAAAAATATTCATGTGATCTTTTGAAAAACTTGAAAAAAGTCTCTTAAAAGTAAAATAACTATTACAAAAGGAAAAAATCAAATAAAAACCAGAAAAAAAACTAGAGACTATCATGATGTAGTAGTCTCAGATATTTACTAAAAATGTGTTGGTGGTTAAGAGTGAGCGTGCCATTAGTGTTCAACCTGTGCGTCCGTCTGTCTGATGGTATTTGCGATGTTTTCTGCAGAGCCCTGCACTGCTTCACTGATGTTGTGGCCGGTAATGATAAATTTCGATATTAAATTTAAGCAATATGTTAAACAAATTTTAATTAAGAAGGCTTACTATAAAATTACCCCAAATTATGTAGAGTATAAAGATATATGGAAGTAATTTAATTAGCTGCGCAGGTTTATCTTATCGACAGTTGGAGTGTAGCTAGAATTATTATGTTGAAAAATTTTAATTTGTAGTAGAAAATATTGTATTTGAATATTGAAAGAGCAACTACGGAGGTTTCTTGTCGGATTCTTCCCCGTAGAAATAGCATTCCGAACCGGTTGTAAAAAAATACGATTTGAAAGTGCTTATTTTAAGTCGAATGAAACATTTTGACTTTGACTTTGACTTATGTGCTTTAAAAAATATAAAAATTAAATAATCACATAGAATGAAACAAAGTCGCTTCCCGCTGTCTGTCCCTATGTATGCTTAGATCTTTAAAACTACGCAACGGATTCTGATGCGGTTTTTAATAGATAGAGTGATTCAAGAGGTAGGTTTAAATGTTTTAATACATGCATAATATCCGTGCGAAGCCGGGGCGGGTCGCTATTTATTTGACAGATTTTTGGTTGGTACATATTCATACATACATACATAAATAAATGCCACTAATTAATCTATGTAATTAGTTATAAAGGTCCCTAAAAAACCTGCTGCAAGGGGACGTAGGTACAAATATTGTCAAAAAGATTTACAAATGAAAATGGAATTTATATACAGGCCATTCCATCCTTATGTAGTAAATGAGGTTCTAAATAAGTTGCTTAATAGCTATACATATGCCTGTTAGCTTATATTGAAAAACTATTGTAAATTTTTGACAAAAACAACTACGGAGGTTTCTTGCCGGCTTCTTCCCCGTGGATGGCATTCCGAACCGGTGGTAGATTAAAAAAAATGACGATTTTGATGGCAAATTTTAAGTCTATTTAAATTAAACATTTTAAAATAGAATTTATTTTATTTACATGTTTCAGATAGTCTTTTTTTTTTGGTTTTAATGCCAATTCTAGGTGATGCAGATACTCACCAATCGTTATTTACGTTTATGATTACATTCGTCCTCAGTTTATGGTTCAATTTTTAAAAGCAATAACTTTTCCCAATAGAAACGAACGAGTCCAACCAATCGGACGCATTAGATTCTGAAAACCATAAAGAATCGACTCCGGAGCCCGTTCAAAAATGGGACGCCGAAAGGAAGGCGCGAAAAACCAACATGGCGGATCGACCGCTTCCTGTGCCAGTCGAAAATGAACCTTACTACATGGAAATAGACAGGAACGAAGCTGAAAACCTTTTAAAAGGACAACCGGATGGCACGTTTGTACTGAGGCCTTCCAGTCAGGTAACTTATTAATTTGAAACTCTTATTGCTGAGGCATAAAGACCAATTTTGGTTGAACGTTTAGAAGAATTTGAGGCAATAAGCTTTGATTCGGAATCCTGTAGATATTTTCTGTTGGAAATTGGCGTCGTTTTGGATTATTAGCGTCTTTAGAATGTACGGAAATTAATCAAGATTATTTGATATTATTATTGGTGATTCGTTCGGTTATATCCTTTATAACGTGATCATTCAGGATATTAAGGTATTGGAAGGTTGTGAGTCGGCAACACACATGCGATGTTACTAATGTTACCATTATACTATACATAGACTAGTAACTGTTTACCATAAGGCGGGCCGTACGCTTGCTAGCTGCCATAGTTGTGAAAACGTTTGTTGATTTGCAAGACTATATTAACCTTTAAATTACTTTTTTAAGGTGAAGATTATTTTAAACGAAAGAATGCCCAAATTCATATTCCTCGTAGGCTCTCATACTAAAATTTTGTTATATACATTCCCCTTGTTAAGTAATACAGTTGTAAAATAAAAACAATAAATTTTATATCCGTACAATAAAACAGGCGTTCAACAACAATAAAAACAAACCTTGCAACTTTCCCTTTAAAAACACTTTCCGAAGAGAAACCTTTACTTCAAACTTTTGGTACAGCCCTGTAACAAGAAACGAAGAAACTTTTCAAACTATCGAACAGACACCCGTCCCTGTCACTCGTAACGAGCTTACTCCAGAGAGAAGAGCGCGGAAATCAAATCTTAGTTGCCGATCTGATTATATCAGGCAGGGTTGCGTAATGAATGTTTCTGGTTGTTTTAATGAAATTGTTGGCTTTCTTTCGGTAACGCCGCCTTGATTGTTAAGAAGGATCTTCGGAGATTTCGCTAATCGGTTTATTTCCGTTCCTGTCAATTATATAGCTCGTTAGTGCTGTCTTAACTGGCAGTTGGTATCAGCTTAGAGCTTGATGGAATTAATGGGTTTACGTTACGATATCTACCCACACCTCGTGATGGAAGATTTGCGGTTTCTAACGTCTACGTTTGCCCACCTTAAATAGGATTACGTATTTGAATCTACCTTAAATAGGATTATGTAGCGTCGATAAAATGTCCTTATAATGAATAAATACTATATTTTAATTGTCCTTTTACTTGAGTAACTAAGAAAACTTGGTTTAAGTTCTTGTTCGCCAAAGCGATAAAGATTAAAGAAAGAAGGCTAAATTTTCTAAAGGTGCACGAAGCCACCTGCTAGACTTTTTACTCAGTAAGAATACTCAATTTTTTTCACTGATCCCTAATTCAAAACTTTCCGTTAAAAAGTTATGTATTGGAAAAACATTATAAATCACAATTGAGAAAGTTGTATACTTTGATTTTTTTTATTACAAACGTTGAATTTTCCAATTGTAAGTCAGACTTAAAATGTTGATCTTCAATGTTAATAGAATTCAGTAACTTTATACTTATTGAATTGAATTAATTTAATTGTTACTCCTATAAAATATGAACCAACTATATTAACAATAATTTAAAAAAGTAAATTTCAGCTCTTTCTATATCAAAGTCAACTGACGAGATTGAATTTTAAGTCAACTGAAATGAATGACACTAGTTTTAAATTCGATCTCCCGTGAAGGTAGTAAAAGTTATTTACAACGTTTTTCCTAGCGGGTGTCGATTTCGTATCTCTGTCGTTGCAGCTTCCCGTACAATGCTACTTTCCATAAGGCAGGGGTGCATCGAGAAATTTATGTATAGAGATGACATTGGGACTTGCATCGAAATATGTATATGACGATTACGACTTGATCTTGTAAATAGGGAATATGTATAAAATTTTATTTGAGGATTCAATCAATTTATCTTCAAGTATGTGGAAATAGAATAGGCATTACACTGATTAGTTAAGCTTGAAGTACCTGTTTGTACTTATGGAGAAATAAAGAGATATTATTATTATTATATACAGTGAAAACTGACTTAGAATTGTTTGATAAACAACGAAGATAAAACCATTAAAAGTTTATATGTCTATCACGCTCATCAGAGCAACCTTTTCTATGGAAGTTGTATGCCGCCTGTGTACTTTGACGTCATTGTATATATCTTTCTAGACTTTGAAGCTTTATAACTTAAAAGACAGAAATTTGAGAAAATCTACCGGATTTGTGTATTTATGTGGAATAGAAATATAATTAAAAAAAAAGTTAATCATGTTCCCTATTGGCCTAACCTAATCTAATAGACACGGCAATATACAAAAGGATATTTTAATTTTTCCACACAAGCCCATCCAAAACTTGTATGTCAAATATTATATTTAATTGACAAAATCGTGGATTGTCAATTACGTATGCAAACAAGCATACGTCCTGCATAATGGTAAGCATTCACCGTGGCATTCTATGAACGTTTGCAATACCAGGGGTATCACGCACGCCTGCAAGTACTTTTTAACACCAAGTTTGAAGAAGCCCGTTTGTAGGAATTAAGAAAAACCATGGCGGGAAGGATGGTTGATTGAAAGCGAACGGTTCGCGACCAATTCTGCTCTAAGATGTCACGAGATTTTCTTGACGATGTTGATCACGCCATGGTGTGTGAATGTCTTCCTGTAAAAGCATATCTTTTGTACCGCCGTTTAGCTTACTTACTATTCTTTTTTGCAACTGCAAAAAAAAATGTATTTTCAGTCCAACCACGCGTACACAATAAGCGTGTCGTGCGCGGGAGCTGTCCACAACGTTGGCGTCCGGCGCCGCCAAGATGGCCGCCTTGCGCTCGGGTTCGCTCGCCGAACCGAACGAAGCTTCCCGAACGTGACGTCACTGCTCCGTCACCACAAACGGAGGCGGTTGCTGCTTGTGGCCTCTGGTGGCGTCCTTGGAGCTACCACGCTGAACGAAAGTCCCCAATACTACCAAACGCCGAGTGGATTGCCTGTACCATAGATAGACTTTCAAAATAAAGATTTTAAGACAAAAAAAACTGTCTGGAAACTAGACAACTTAATTAACATTCTACATTAATTTTAATTACTCCCGAAAACACTTCTATAAATTAGAGGTTTTGTTAAATTTGTGCGCCTGAAAATTTTATGAAAGCAATAATTTATCAACTATGTTTGCGTTACGAAGTTACCAGGAGATTTAACAAACTTAATAAATTATGTGAAAATTTTTAAATGTACATCTGACTAAAGTGGCATTATTAAAGTAATTCTTCTTGAATTCGAGTTTTATTAATGGCTTCATTAAGGATAATTTTGTTTAATTAATTCGGGAGCAATGGAATGCAGAATCCATTTAGAATCAGAATTTTAATTACGATTTTAAGACAACGCTAAAGTCCTTTGACACTTGCTCGGTAACTGAATTATTAAAACAAAGTCTTGTTGCCTTGTTAAATATATTATTAAATTATAAATGACTTATTTGACAATAAGATTGGATTTGTATGTTCATCTAGGTAGGTTTTATATTTACGTTTAATTATGATAGTGACGTTTTCACAACAAGTTAACAGTTCGAATTATTGTGAGCTTATAGAAATTTCTCGAACTTTTGTTTAAGTTTTAATTTTCATATATAGTGAGTATAGACGGCAACAGATAAAGCTGCACACAACAAGTTTTACATCAACCCTTATGCTGTACAACTTAAGAATAGTACAAAGTCCAAACAGGATAGCTTGATCCATGGCCGTGAGTGTTTGTCAGAAAAACTATTTGAACTTTAATTCAACTTTGGCGCCCGCAACGCATTTAAGGTTGCTTAAGTTGAAATGGTCACCATTGATAGAATAATGATAATAATATCGCGTAGTGGAATCATTTATACAAATTGCCTCACACATACATATATGTTATTTATTAAATACATTTTGTGATTAAATTTGACCCTGAATGGTCAAATAAAACAGTGTGTCTTCAATGAGTTTTACCTTCGATTGCCGCTTGCGACTGCAGTTACAAATTTGCATGAATCTTTGTAAAGCGCCTTTAACGGATTGACAAGGAATTAAGAATGCTCATTCTAAATCACTGTAGTATCTATGTTACCTGACGTGTAGAAAAATTATACGAACTCATGGTAGGCACACAGGGCGCGTAAACCTCAATAGAGTATACTTCCTAAAACATTTTGACTGGTTTCATAGTAGGTTTTATTGTTTAGTAATTCTTCTTATAATCGCCCGAAAAACTTTTCGCGCCGTAACAAAATGGCCGCCACCCACACTTAGATGTATCCCTCAAACTTCTCACAAATGTTTAGTGTTTACAGGTGGTAGATCTACGTGCTTCTGGGTTGGTACTACTCTCCTTTCTATTTACGACGTATAGCATTTCGCTGTGGTCGTTTCGGAGGATCGGAGAGCCAGTGTAATTACTGGCATCTTCACCTGTGCATGGCGTTGCTCTTGGCGTTTTTAGACACCAATCTCATCGTCCCGGCATTAGGTGGCAGTATCACTTTCCATCAGGTAAGCCGTCTTTGCCCATGATGTTGTAAAAAACAAATAAAACCAACACATTTCAAAAGGTATCCACATGAGTAGAACATGAGTAACCTAGAAAGAAATATATTACCGAGTCGGTTTTGGCAAGCACTTTTTAAAAGACCAGTAAAACATAATATTCTGGTATTTAAATATATAAAATATAATATTGAGAACAGCTTTTTATTTCATTTATTTTAATAAATCCTCAAGTATACAGACACCTTAAGTTTTATGGGAAGCTAATTTCTGTAATGGGGGCATTCATAACCGCTAAATGCTGAGTCACAGACGATAAAACCTTTAACCAGAAGTGATAATGCTTGAGTAATAAAAACTGGCAAGTGGGACTCAGTCTCTAAGAGTTCACTAGAATTAATGTTTACTTTCTTCAGTCTAAAATATCTTTTCCAGACACAAACTCACGCGGTAATCCCTCGAGAGGGGTTGGCAGAGATGTTAAACACCGCATTTCGCATGTTTGTGTTGAGTACTAGTGTGACAGGTAGCGAATCTATCACCACTATCCGGAACATGGCAGCTACAACTTACGGCAAACCGAGAAGCGAACCCTCGACCTGTCGGGTCAGATCGTTCGGTTAACCAAGGCACGTAACAAACTGAGCTACCACGCCCCTTTGTATAAATATAAAATAAATCAATGGCATCCCTAAAGTTATTCAGAAGTGAAAAACCAGTAAGACATAAAGTATGGGGTTAATATTTATTGTTCGATGTGACGTCGGGATGTAATCGAGTCACTTTTCATGTGGTTACTGGCAGGACAAACATATAGGTTTACGGATGCTTACATATATTTAATAACGCAGAAGCGACAGTAGGATGTAGGGATGCCAGAAACGAGCTATTAATTTCCGGTACAATTCTAGTTGGGGTTGGGGTAGAAACGTACTGAATACTCAAATAGATTTCTCATACGCCATTCTTTTTTCAACCCCTAATGGATGTATGGCGAAAAATTTGAATAAAAAATTTGACAATAATTTGACTATCCCGGACAAATAAGCCTGTAAATTTTGATTAACCTGTATGAGTTATAGTTATATGTATTTCAAATATTGCCCGCCACTCTGTCCCACCACTGCAACTCGTGTTTATCAGAATCAACAGTGACGTCCTCTGATCGAATAATCCAGTTGTGCAATGACGCACAGGCTGTGCCCGGACACTTTACCTTGGGACCCGCAACGAAGTAAATCAGAAGAAGCTGGATTATTAGTTGTTTATTCGATCAAAGGACGCCACTGTTGATGCTGGTGAACAGGATTTGCAGCTGGGACAGAGTGGCGGGTGTGCCCAGAAAATAATAAAATCAAACGCGTACATTTACTAACGAAACAAGTAAAGGACAGTAAGTACGTATTAAACCTTTCGAATATACTTTCATGCAAGCTTATCAGACGAGGTAACGGTTCCGGTTTAAAGGGTACCCCGTATAACTCCTACAATTTAACGACCAAACCGGGGTCTGAACCAGGAAGCTTCACAAAAATGATATAGAAACATTCTAAAAATATGCCAAGAGCTTAAAATTTTAGATAATACGGCGATCTCAATGAAGAATCCGTACCCAAAGCCTTCTAAGGTGCATTGGTGTATTTACATCTCTTTTTAGGGCCACAGCTTTTTTGTTCCACCAGCTATGTAATTCACCTGTGATCAATAATAATAACCACATCGCGACACACACATTGACTTAGCCCTGCACTAAGATACTCTTATAGTCTTGGCACTGAGCAACGTGGTTTATAAAACATAGATAAGAATACAACATCCAAGACCGGTAAGCGAAACAATGCGTCTTGCAAATAACATAAAGTCCCGTCCCCGCCGGGATTCGAACTAGGAACCTCTAGCGTAGCAGTCGGCTGTTTATACCACTGCGCCGCCGAGGTCGTCATCAATACAGCTAACCGAGAAGTATTTGCTTAGTTGACGAGCCGTTAGTTTGTCAGGTGTGTACATGTACATTGTTCAATTAAGTGAGTAAGGATACGCTCAATTAAGTGACCTTTCAAATAAAAAAACTACAATATAATAGCTTCATTCGTTCGAGAGTTAAGATGCCACAAACCGACACACAAACAGACACGTCAAACTAATAACACCCTCTTTTTGCGTCGTCGGGAGTTAAAAATCGAAACAATATCAGATTGTCAGTCTGTACAATGTTTGCTCTTTAAAATCTAGTAAGCCAGTAGACCAATTTCCAATAAGCATTGATTCTGGTCCCAAAACGGAAGGTACAATAGTCCCCAAACCAATCTGATCGATCAGCACCCTTCTGTCTTTGTTACAAGGTCGAATTCTCTCCCAGCACAACATTAGAGGGCTGCGAAAGGATATAAAAGGTTTGTCTTATTGGGCACGCTTTCAATTGTATATGCCAGATTCAAATGTTAGTACATAAATTCTTTGTAAACCCGAAAAGGGAATATTTGTTGGAAATTGGGCTAGTTTCGTGCGACGCCATTTTGAATTCGGTAGCTATTGTTTTTGTTTGGGAAACCGGTGCAGTTTTGAAATGCAGTAAATCTTTGTTTCCGTTTGGAGATTGTGAAATGTAGTTTTTTATAATTTATGTTTTTGTTGTTAGGTTTTCTTATTGGTTTATTTATTTTACTCAAAGTAAGTTTCCTCCGACTTGAAATAAAATATAAAATATGAAATTTGAGTGAAACATTCAAACACTATTTACTTACTATATTTACTGTTGGCATGTCAAAATGAATAAACACAATTTTTGTATTGCTTTTTCACTAATAAACAAGAATACAAATATTTTTTGTTCAAATTATGAAATTCATCCTCATAAAATATGCGGCCAGTCGCGAATGATTTGACGAATGAAACAACCCCATCTCATTCTTGATTTGTCTTCAAATATGACACCCAAACTTTATTTTAATAGAAGCAATCTCTCATCTGCAAATTTTTACTATCTAAGAGGGGGAAATGATCGTGTATGTTTGTTTGTGTGGAAGAAATTATTTCATTATTGTTTTTATAACAGAGCCGTCGTAACGTACATAGATTTTTATATTTGCTATTTTAATTGAAGAATACATCTATTTCCTTGTGTTGAATATTAATTGTTGATTTTTAATTTCGTATCTGAATAGAATATAATATTTATTTGCATAAAATATCGTAAATCTAGAAAAAAACTGGTAAAGAATAGTATTTAAAAGTAATCTAGCATTTTATTTCAAAGTCTTTTCTTTTGATTGATTTTCAAATATATTGAAATGCACAGACTTCCTAGGTGGGAGCAATTCGACGAGAGTCATTACTCTTTTATGGATGCTGATGGAAGTGAGTTTTTGTGTTAAGATAAGGATAGCTTTGGAAAAAGTTACAATAGCTAATGATGTAAGAATTGATATTCATCGCAGTAATGGCGGATCGCATTACCGGGCGAGTCATACCGAGAGCTAATCTTCGTCGAGTCAATATCGGATTTCTTTTCCAAATTATGATTATTTTTGCTTAATTAAGAAACATTTCACATCTGTAATTGTAATTACAGATTGTATTGTGATATTAATCGGATTCAGATATTGAAAAGGAGACGCTCTTTGAAAATCAAAACAAGGGAAATCAAGGTGACAATGTTTGCATGCGCTGCTCTTGCCGTTTTCAGATATCAAGGCCATAGTCGTGTCAATAGACAGCGGTATCACTTTCCATCGGGTAACCGGTCTGGTTTTTGACCTGGCTCCCATCCGAAAGGGGCACCTGACTCTAGGGTGCCGCAAGCATGTCCCAAAACGACTTACATGGAAATACCTGGAAAGGTCACCTGTTTTTTTGGATGCGCCTATCATTTATTTACCACCACGAATGCATAACATTTGGGGCACACCGAAATTCTGTCGTCTTTCGTGGAAATATATAAAATTATTTAAAAAAATATTATAAAGGTTTCACATAGGTAGAATAAGAGTAACTAGAGATGAAATTTTAACTATGGTATGCTATTAAAGTTGCTTTTCAGGGTACCGTACACAAAGGTTAAAAAACGGGACCCTATTCCTAAGACTTCGCCGTCCGTCAGTCTGTCAGGGTCAGTCAGGGCTGTATCTCATGAACCATAGCAGATGGACACTTGAAATTTTCCGAGAATGTCTATTTTTGTTGCCGCTACAACAACTAATACTAAAAACTCAAAAAAATAAATAAAGGTGGCTACGATACAAGAAACGTGATTTTTTCGACATTTTTCGTTTGCTCTTGTTTCTTTTATGAAATATCTAAAAAGCATATAATATATATTTTTTTTTTATTTTTATTCAAAACCAGCCAGGCATTTGATCCCAAACCCGCCTGATGTTAAGCGGCGATGAGGTCTAAGGTGGATCATGCCTGCCTGGGAGAAACCTATTCACTCTTGTCTTAAAGAGGCCCAAGTTATATTGGTCAGGGAACACATCGGCAGGCAAAGAATTCACACACCAATAATAATGTGTGTAAATAATGGTTTAATGTTTAATCTTACAAGGTCGTACGGAATCCACCATGACGAATCACACTTGAACGGTTATTTGTCGTTTAATGTAAGCTTAGTATGTCTTCAGCCTTAAACAAAATTGCAAGCTCACGCTACAGAAATCTCGTTGGTATAAATAAGAAGATCCAAAGTTATAGCTTTTCTTCTCGGATATCTATTTTAAATTATACCCTAGATCGAGAAAACGTTTTCGTAAATAGGTACATATATAGTGTTCCCATACATTTTTATGTGATCTGTTTAACTTTTCGATTTGAATCTGAGATAACTTTTAAGATTTTGTGTTTCAAAATAAGCAAGCACTTAACCAACAATGGTAATGGTAAGAATGTTGCCGCAATATGAGCACGCTTGACTAGATTTTTGATCTTTATTTTCGACTAGTACCCTCAATAATATATTAACGTTTTATTCTATAACTATGTGTGACGTCTGCGTTGGTACCAGTGGCGTGCCTAGAGTTTTAGTACAGGGCAAGCCGAGAAATATACTTCATACTTCCGTTGTAGACTTGCTAGCGTGGACGAGCTCAGCAAAACACTCAGAAGTTTGCGAACATGTCAGCAAAACCACAATTTCGGTGGCTTTAAAAAGTCGTTTGATTTGTTAATGAATGAATAAGAGCGCGAACTTATTTTAGTTTGATAAGGCAAACCGGGCTTTTGGGCTTCCATGACAGGTACCAGCACTGGTTGGTACCACCCTCCTTTCTATTTACAACGTGACGTCGCTGTTTCGGTTCGAAGGATTGGAGAGCCAGTGTAATTATCGGCTGGACTGGTAACATCTTTACCTCTACATGGGCAACGCATTTGCGGTGCTCTTGGCTTGCCAGACATCAAGGGCATCGTCGTTTCAATAGGCGGCGGTATCACTATCCATTAGAAGAGGTTCTGCTTGATTACATTTTATCCGACTTCGGCGAAGCGTAAACGAGGTATGTATGTATGTATAATTGTTATTCTGTTCCCACACAACTTCTTGTGCTTGTCATAAATTGACAAATAATGCACGTTTCATAGTTTTTAGAGCGCAGTTTTCAGTAGCCGGGTTTTAGTTTGAAACTTATTTTTTCTTGCATGATGGATACAAAAAAATGGCTTTAAACTCAATAAGTTCAGTTAAGAAGGAGTAAAAATTTTGAAATCACAGATGACATCCATTTTGTTTATTGCAGATCCAGAGTGGAGTCACAGGTGGCCACCGGGCACCTATAGTGGTGCCGTTACCGGCACCCTTTCTTTACGATGAATCATAAATCACGTCGGTTTACACAAAAATATCGCGTTTGTCATTTTTATGGGCGACAGTTTTACTCACGCAGCTGTATTGAATCGGGGAGAGAAAACAACTGTAGTAGAATGGATTGGTTTTCTGGTTTAGTAAAACAACTTGCTAAATGGTCAGCGTTTTCGTATAATGTTAACTATTCGTAAATCTATGCTAATAAATATGGAGGTAAGCTTCGAATGGTTGTGCTTAAAACGAATTATCCGATTTATACCTATATATATCCGATATGTATCTCGGTGGCGCAGTGGTGTTATCAGCCGACTGCTACGCTAAGTGTTTCGGGTATGTCCTTTGCAGTACGCATTGTATCGCTGACGGTTTTGGATGTAGTATTCTTATCTATGTAGTTTATAATATAGCGTTGCTTAGTGCCTGCGATGCAAAACTATATCTTAGTGCAGGGCTGAGTGCTTAGTGCAGTGCGTGTGGTTATTATTATTAAATAATTAACTATAAACATTATAAGTGGAAATAAATCTAGCTGATTGAGTAACAAAAAAATTAATTAATATAGCAATAAAGCTGTGAGTTTTCCTTAATTCAAATCGCATGCAAATACTAAACTACTCGTATCTAGGTACTAAAACGTTTTTCGTTCTAACAGATTAAAAACGGTAGAAAAAACTCAATTCGCTCGTGACTACGTACAGGTTCAAGTTAAATTGTTTTTTTTTTCTTCATTGTAAGGAGTTTAAGTGGCTCCCGGTCTCAGAAGACGGATTGGCCGGAGATCGCCTGCATCCTTTTTTCACTTTGTAAAGTTTAAATTTAATTTTTAACGAGTTTCAAGTTTGAGCGTGACTTTGTAGTTCAGAGTACAAGATCTACTGAATGCGTTGTTATGGTCTCAACACACGTCCCTGCGGCGGCAATCTGGCAGTATTGCCAACTTTACGGATTCCCTGTCAAGTCTAACGCATTAGGGTAAGAGGAAACGGGCGAAAATTATGTTTTATCGTCTTTTTAACGGAACCGTGAGATTTTTATCCAAACAAATTTATTTATTTTAACAAATTTTGATCTTTTTGTTATCAAAAATGGATTGTTTGCTTGTTTGTCGTTCCGGTTGGATTTTTACAACTCAATTTTGAGGCATTTCCCGATAAGTTAGTAGGCTGAAATTTTCAGGGTAGCTTTAAACCCGATGACTATGCAATTTACAACTATAAAAACGGCTGGACCGGTTTTGATAAAATTTGTATGGAGTGACTTTTGAAGCAGTTCCCGATAAGTTGGCAACCTGAAATTATCGGCAAACAGACAAACAACAATGATAAAAATAATAAAATAATGAATAGATTTAAGAATCTAAAAATCCACGTTTTTAAATGTCCTAAAAATAAGAAAATAACCCTACGGGGCTGAAAGAGGTGCCACTCAAAACGTGGGGGCGTATTTTTGCAAGTTACACCCACGATCTATACACGTCATGTAAATATATCCCATTAATAATGCCTTAAATAATATACGCCCCCACTTTTGAGTTGTTTTTAGGACATTTAAAAACGTGGGTTTTATATTTTTTAATCTATTATTCATTTATTATATAATTTATTTTACTTTATTTTTTTTTATTACACCATGGGCAAAGAAGCAGACAGTTTGGCTGATGGAAAGTGATACTGCCTATTGAGACGGCGGGGCCCGAAATTTTGATTTAGTTTTTTTTTAAAGGTGACTTAATTGAGCATGTTCTTAGCTATGTTTGATCGATATCGGTTACCCCTTTCAAAAGTTATGGGGGGTGAAATTGGGGATGAACAATCTAATGTATGCAAATACGTCCAAACGGGGGTTTTTAAATTTGAAATATTTCGTCGCGGACCTCGCCTCACATTTTTTTTTCTTGCGTCTGTTCCTAAGCTGACTTTTTTGGTTGGAAATTCAAAATATTATCATTCAAATCGGTTTTTATACTACATCATGGACAAACAAGCAAACGGTTCTGATGTAAAGCGATAGCGCCACCTAATCACAGGACGATGTCCTTGATGTTTGAAATGCCAAGAGCACCGCCTATGCCTTGCCCATGTAAAGGTATAGATGTTATACCTCTCGTGCCGGTAATAAAACTGGCTCTCCAATCCTTCGAACCGAAACACCTCGAACTGCTTCACGTTGTAATTAGAAAGGAGGTTGGTACCAACCCAGACGATCTCGCACGAAGATCTACCGGCTGTGAAATAATATAAATGTGTAATAGTGTAATAGTAACAGTGTGTGTGTGTAGTAACATAACCCGACTGCAAAAACCGTAGTCTAAAAAGTATGAAACAAGAAAATGTTTTCAACTGAAATTGTGAAGAAAACTATTCAATTTTGCCACGGTCATATCCCACCAGAGATACATATATATATATATTCCGTGGTAATTCGTAGATATAATAAAAAATCTTCACCTTTTTTATTATAAAAAACTATCTATCTCTTTAATCTCTTTAATCGTGGAAAAAAAAAAAATGTATTGAACATACCACCATAACAAAAAAAAAAAAACTCAACCTTTTGTGTCTTCAAACATTAGTGTTTTGTCGACGGTTCGTCTAATAGAGAATGATACCGCCACCTATTGAAATCAAAATGCTTGATGTACAACGCGAACCTCCTTAGTTTTGTTTATATACCTGCCTGAACCAGGTCTCGAACCTGGAACCTCACGTGTCACAGCCGATAGCTAAGACCGTCGCCCAGTAGGCCTTAAAATAAATGAAGCGGAATCTGTTCAAGCAGTTATAAATAGTGTTAGATTAAGTAAATATACCGATTTTAATTATGAAGGTTAAATGAGTGTCACGGCCCGAGACTAAACAAGACAATGATAAACATCTTATTGATGGATCTATAGATCACATGAAAACATAGTGATCGATCTATATTGCTTTTTAAATTACTATTCTAACTGATATGTTGATGTGCGAATTTCAATAAATAAATAAATATGACACTGTAATTTCACAGGTCTTAGATCGAAGTTTACTACTTTCCTTTCTATTTACAACGTGAAACAGTTCGCTGTGTTTCTGTTCGAAGGATTGGAGAGTCAGTGTAATTACCGGCAGGAGAGGTATAACATCTTTACCTCTCCACGGGCAACGCATAGGCGTGCTCTTGGCCTTTCAAACATCAAGGGCATCGAGTCAATAGGTGGCGGTATCGCTTTCCAGAAGGTGAACGGTCTGCTTGTTTGCCAATGATATGGTATTAAAACCGATTTGAATCATTTTTTACTTTGTTCGTACACAGGGGAGGATAAAAAGGTGAAAATTGAAATTCCCAAAAGGGACGGTCACGTTTTACAATGAAAGCGAACTTTTTCAGGCGAGTTATGAAAGTTAATTTAGAAATTTTACATTAGCCACCTATTATTAAAAAATAGTACCGATTATTAAAAAAAACATGCGTTTTCATTGCCAATTAAAAACTGGGAGCCTGTTTGAACGAATTATTCCATTCTAACCAAAATTTTGTACCATTTGGTACTCGTTTTTTTAATTTATTTGGTATGCAAACATAATATAAAAACAGCATACATAATATGATTACCAACCATACCAACCAACTTTACTTAAGACTAATTTCAAATTCAAATTCAAAACGTTTTTTATTTAAATAGACTTAAAATTAGTGCTTTAAATCGTAATTTTTTATCTACCACCGGTTCGGAATGCCATCTACGGGTAAGAAGCCGGCAAGAAACCTCCGTAGTTGCTTTTTTTTAAAAATTACAATAGTTTTTTGATTACAATTTTGAACATTTAAGTTTCTAATTGTATCCCACTTACTTGTATACACTACATAATCTTAATAATGGAATTACGTGCGAATTTATTTATTTACGTAAGCGAAAAGTATTTATTTTAAAGTTTTTTACACTCCGTATTTATATATATATACTAATTTTATGAAATATGTCCAAATCATTATCCGTCTTCGAGAATTCATTATTAGTGATGGGGTTGTAATAAGACGTATTTGTATACACGTTTGTATTTTATGTTGGTATATCTTGTTTCTATTACTGTTTAATTAGGTACAGTCAGTAAAAAAATCTAACCGATAATTCCGCTGCGTTTGTTCAGTCTCAGCATCAATTCCCAAATTAACGATCCATCTCTCTTCATCAGGTGTCTCCTACGGAGATGTATCATTGGTGACGTAGGACTTGTGGTCCATGGAGATGGCAATACTATTTAATAAATAATATAATAAAAATCAGTAAATCAATGTTGTTTATAAGCTTTATTTATCTGAGGTCCCACCAAAAAAGTCAGGTTATTTGCCCGCATTCGATTATTCATCCCCACCTTCATCCCCCATAACTTTTTGAATAGGGAAACCGACATCGATCAAACATAGCTAAAAATACACTCGATTAAGTCACCTTTCAAATAAAACAACTAAATAAAAATCGCATCATTCGTTTGAGGGTTATGATGCCACAGACAGACACGACAAACCTCACTTTTTACGTCGGTGGTGAAAAAGTCCAATACACAGATGGACGGCGGAAAAACCTAAGTGAAAATAGCTTAGATCGTAAATTTAAAATTATTTATTTACATTTCAGTGAGATTATTATTTGACGACCTCGGTGGCGCAGTGGTGTAAACGGCCGACTGCTACGCTAGAGGTTCCGGGTTCGAATCCCGGAGGGGGCTTTGAGTTATTTGCAAGACGCATTGTTTCGCTTACCGGTCTTGGATGTTGTATTTTTATTTATTTAGTATACTCGTATACCATATCGTTGCTTAGCACCTGCGATACAAGTTCTTACGATACTTAGTGCAGGGCTGAGTCAATGTGTGTGTCGTGATGTGGTTTTTTTAAATTATGAATTATAGTAATGCCCCGGACACAGATTAATGATTGGTCTCCGGTGAGCGCACTGCAAATAGCAATCACTAATCTATGACCCCGAACTTACACGATATGTGGGACCGAGCCCTAACCGCGTTTGACGAATTTGCGAAAGTCTAGTATAATTTGCAAAACATATAAATACATTCAAATTGAATTGAATTTGAGGTCGAAAATAATATCGAAAAGGGATGAATCGACCAAATTTGAAAACCGCCTAGCTCCAAAGTTGCGTAGGTCAGGGTAACGTAAGTCATAATTTTTTTTCGAATAATATGTCTATTTTGACGACAATTGAGGTCTTGGGTTCGAGGTTCCGGGTTACGCTAGAGGTTCCGGGTTCGAATCCCGGAGGGAGCGGAACTTTGTGTTATTTGCAAGAAGCATTGTTTCGCTTACCGGTCATGGATGTAGTATTCTTATCTATGTAGTTTATACCATATCATTGCTAAGCACTTAGGACACAAGTTCTTAAGATACTTACAGGGCTGAGTCAATGTGTGTGTCGTGATGTGATTTATGATTTATTAATTTATTATAATTTAATTGTGTGACGAACACGAATATATGCATTATTTACTTGCACTAACACTAAAGTATCTATTTAGTTATATATTTACGTATATATACGTTAATAACCAAGTACAAGCCTGCCTTAGTTTAGGATTAAAACAATTTGTGTGAATTGTTCCTAGATTTTAATTGCCCAAATAGCCTACCTTTGAATCTTATAAAGCTAAACCACGTCTGTAATTGACCCTTTGGAATTTAATGACGTTTCATAGCTAATGTTATTTTTTTTTACATAAGGGACCCTGCGAGTTTTTGCTTCGAAACGAAACCCGAAAAATGGCGTTGAACTGATGAATAATGGAACTCATTAAACAAAGTTCTGGTACAGTTATTTCTGATGGCACTTTGAGTCCTTTTTTACATGGGTACTACCCAAATCAGTAGCAAACAAAGTTTAAATTTAAAACGCGGTCACCCATGCTTGGATACGAGAATCGTTATTACAGCCCAAAGGGCAAAAAACGGGCCGGTTTTTCTTTATCCGCCGTCAATCCATCCGTTAGTCTGTATCGTCTTTCAGCGGACTATATCTCATGAACCATTATAGCTAGACTCTTGAAATTTTCAGAGAATTTCGATTACTGTTGCCGCTATAACAACATATACAAAAAAAAAGAAATTATGAACTAAATGTGATACCATATAAGGAATGTGATTTTTTTAAAGGCTTGTTCTTGTCTCTTTTACGATATTATTTAAACGAACATATATAATGCTTATTTATTGGAATGTCATCCATCATGATAGAGTCCGACTCAGACTTGACATGTTTTTTTTTCCTTTATTTTTATGTGAAAGATGATGATGATGAATGAAATAATAATTATAATATTTATGCTGATATATTATTTATTTACGAACGGCTTTTTTAATTTTTTTATTTAAAACTAGGCAAGCCTTCCCGCCTGACGCTAAGCGGTGATGGAGTCTGTGGTGCAACATGCCCAGGAGAAGCCAATTCACTCTTGCCTTAAAGAGCCTCATATCAGGGAACACAGCAGAAGAATCTAAATCTGTAAAATCAGAATAATTATACTAGTGGCCCGTTCCGGCTTCGCACGGGTAATATAGTTTAGAAATCTTTGACAACTGCCTAAAGGCGTAAATTTCTTAAATTTGCCACAACTCTATGTTAATAGTGCCTTTTTTTTTGTAAATGTTTTTACGGCTCTGGATACGAGTTCTTTTGAGCCTTATCGTTAAAATTCATTCTTGAAGATGAAGATGATAAGATAAACAAATGATATGATGATGAATCTGCCTGCAGTAACATGTTAGTACGGTTACTGTAGGCTCTAAGGAGTTGCTTGGGAGATGACGATAAGCGCAGCCAAATCGTCGTATTTCACTATATCCACATTTCAAAATACATCCAGCACTACAGATATTTACTGGTTAAAACACTAGCATTTCACACATTAAATTCTGCTGATATATATGAAAATACAATAAAATAAGAAAATTCTAACTGACACTTCCCGTTCCCGCCAAGCAACTTTTATAGTGCCCGACAGTTTAGTGCTACCCAATTATCTTGATATAGCAGTGATCCTGAACCTGCGGCCCGCGGGCAGCTAGTGGCCCACTGGGCTATTGAGATTTTTCCACCAAGAGTTACAAATTTAATTTAAACAAATATATGTAAAAACAATTTAATTTAAAAACAATAACAGTGAAACTAAAATAGAAAATAAGAATTCTTTAATTTACTTTTCATTCGACTACGGTGAGGCCAAATGGAAAGGTAATGTTTTTGGTAGTCTATGTGTGTATGTATGTTCCACCGTAGCTACTAAACTGTAGGTCCGATTTTAATTAATGAGGTCTCAATAGATTCGAAATAATGGCCCGGGTGATATAGGTTACATACATTTTATCAAAATTTTATACTACGGAAGTCAAACCTCAGATTCTGACCTCGAAACCGTACCCATGTAGAGGTAAAGACGTTATACCTGTTGTGCCGGTAACTACACGGTATTAAGTACAGTAAAAAAACTCAAAGTAAATCGTTTACTGTAGATAATGCCGAGTGTTTGTCAGAATAGGATTTGACTCTTCCATCTTTATCGTCATCTCTTCTTCTCTTTTCTACTTTTCGGAAATCAAAATTGTCAAAAACACCAAGGTAATAATAATAACCACATCACGATACACACATTGATTTAGCCCTGCAGTAAGTATCGTAAGCAGGAGCTAAGCAACGATATTGTATATACTACATAAATAAGAATACAACATCCAAGACCGGTAAGCGAAATAATGGGTCTTTACACCACTGCGCCACCGAGGTCGCAATAATAACCAGGCAGAATCGTGTATTCTTCTTCCAAAAACGTATTAAACGGTATAACGAATCATATTAAACAAATAATATACAAGAAAACATGCCTGAAGTTGCAGACCCTAAAAATAGCGTATTATCCGTGAAATCGTATTAAAAGTGATCGTGTTAAACGGGTTTACATGTACCTATAATAATATTGTTGATTCAAAATAACCGTTTCTAATAACAAATAACAGATTTTTTCCAAAATGCAATTGTTTAATAAATACGGTATTTGTTTATGACCCAAAATAAAAATTGTACATTTGTTTTTTTTTTTTTGTAATTCGTTATACATTATCCTTAGTTGCCATGCAATGTTTAAATTATTGTAGCTATGCGGTCATATCCCCGCCGCTTTATGTCTGCCTGTTGTAAAACGAAATTCATCTATCGATATAGGCTTCCCAAGAATAGTTTGAATGTGTTGTGAACGTGATGATTTTGATGAAATATGACTATAAGGATTAAATGACACATTCATTTTATTATTTATTTGGAGATAAAACAGGACAGATTACAAATAATTAAAAAAAAAAACAAATATAAATCTGACAACCGTGAACATATCTCACTAAAACACAAACATACAAACATAAACCATATATACAAACACTCAAAAAAAAAGTTAAAAAAACACACTAGAAAAACACGCTTCCGGCTTCATCATCAGACCTTGAAACATAATATCGTGGTCAAAGTTCAATACAAGACTTTTCTAAGAAATCCAAAACAGCTATGATACGATTTTCCATCATGAAATTCCAGTTCATATCTTCCGGTACCATCATCAGATCAGTTCGACAGTACCATATTATTGTATTGTCATCAGAACCACATACAGCTACCAATTTTCATTACGCTACGACCCTTGGAAGATGGTTGAATTAGTTACCTTAGATTCCATTACATAGTTAGTTATATACAGGTCGACCTAATAAAAGCGTTTTTAAAACAAAATATTGATATCTTTCTTTCTTTCTTCATTTTGAGATAAAACAGTGGATAGATTACTAGTGATTAAAAAAAACAAACAATTTTTTATTTTTGTGACTGACCATATTACATATTTTTTGCTTGGGCGATGCTAAGGTGGGCCAACAAGTAGCACTATATACTAAACTATAGTATATAATATACTCTTTATATATCAGTCTGGGTGGGTATTAATTAGGTAATCATATGATACCACTCGACCAATTAGACACATTCTCAGACGCTAATAAATCATTTATAATTATGCCCATTCACATTTACTTGTAATTATTTAGCACTAGTAAAATGCCGTGTCTTTACTTATTTAAAATTTATGAGAAGAAATTACTACCATTGACATCAAGGTGACTTTACAGGTGGTAGGTCTACGTGCAAGATCGTCTGCGTCGGTACCACCCTCCTTTCTATTTACAACGTGAAGCATTTCGCTGTGTTTCGGTTCGAAGGATAAGACGGTCAGTGTAATTACCGACACGAAAGCTATAACATGTTTACCTCTACATGGGCAATGGAAAGGTGTTCTTGGCGTTCTAGTCATCAAGGTCACCGTCGCGTCAATAGGCGGCGGTATCACTTTCCATCAGGTGAATCGTCTGCTTGTTTGCCCGTGGTGTTGTGTGAAATTAAAAATAAATACATCATATTGATCACCAGGTAAAGGCAGATTCATCTGCTTTAAGTAATTTCTTTCAGGGTTCACTGGTTTAGTCTTAAAAAAACATTAATTAATTTGGACATACATAAAATTCGATATATTATATATTAAGTTTATTTACTGTATGAAATAAACTAAATGGAAGTAGACAATATAGATTTTATTTAAATGTAAATGCATTTTAAATATGTTGAATTTGTCTCGATCGAAAGCCATGACAGTTGGGTGAATCTCAAATATGATATTTAATGGTTACCGCTCATCGGTGACCGTAGCACTATGACATGGTGGCGATTCTATTATTTATCGGTAACTCATCTTTTATATGGCTACATTATAATTTACAAAAAGCAGAAAAGAAGTCGCAATCAATTGTTAATGGGTCTCTGACTGTGATTTCTCAATGCAATTTTATTGTTTAATTTAAAACAAACAAGCTGACGATTTTTTTTTAAATCATGGTAAACTAGCTTAAGTTTCACCTGATGGAAAGTGATACCTATTGGCACGACGATGCCCTTGATGTCTGGAATGCCAAGAGCACCGCAAAATGCGATGATAATTCAGAGGTAAAAATGTAATTACTCTCGAGCCGAAATTCTCGAAATTGAAAAAAAAGAAGGGTGATTCCAACCCAGACAGCCTCGCACGTTGAGATCCTCAGGACCGGTTTTAATTCAAAGTCAAAAAGTCAAAGTCAAAAATTAATATTAATTAAATGCTGTCTAGAAAAAAGGATACATCAGAATTCAATAGATCCCCGATAAACCGACAAATTTCTTGCAAGGCAAAGTCGGATCACCGAATTTGTCGGATTGCCTAAACCGTGACTCGAATTAACAACAACCAACTCATCAGAAAAGTGTATCGTAGTTTTGTTAGCTTCGATTAGCTTCACAGTGGCAATCCGTCGTCAGTGTGTGCAATGCCTTATTAAAATTATCGGTATAATGTAGTTAAGCGCCGACTGCGATACCAGAGGTCGGAACAGGGTATCGATGGCAGAGGTGCTCAACCATAAAAATAACGTACCTTTATTTTATGTATGAAAAAAGAGAAGAAATGTTTTAGATTAAATCTAAGAACAATACAAAAGTAAAACAATTGAAATTCTAAGAGATGTAGTTCTGCTGTTGGATGCCTATACAAATAAATAAAAAATATAAGACACGAAATGTCAACGTTTGATTAGTTAAAAATTATCTTCTTTATATACTAAACAAACACCGCTTTGAAAGGAAACAATAAGATGGAATTTTACACCTACATGTATTTGAACGATTATTTTAGGATTCCTGTAATAAAACCAAAATTGTTATGACTCACCTAAAACAAGTTTTGGTTTTAATATTTTTTGAAAGACAAAACATGATAAAAACCAGTGGCGGTACTGTCATACAAGCCCAAAAGCCCGGCTTGCCCTATCGAACCAAGGTAAGTTGGCTCTCTCGTTCATTCATTACTTCTCAAATCAAATAACAATATGCTTTGCATAGCATGGTTCAAAATTCGCCTAATTCGAACGCGTAAGTATGAAGTGTAGATTTAAGAGTAATGAGGCAATATCGAAATGAATTATAAAAACTACAATAACGTATCTCTCGGCTTGCCCTATTCTAAAACTCAAGGCACGCCACTGATAACAACAAATTAACGAATTGATTTAGAAAGTTCAACTTTGTTATGTCTACATTAAATTAATCTTCAAAACGAAGACTAAATCAACATTAATTATACAATTCAAACACAAAGTTCAATTAATGAGATCTTTAATTTTTACTAAACCAATTGGTAAAAACCTAAACATAGCTAGAAGAATGATTTCAATAAACAAGTTATTGCGGGGTTTAAAAGTTGAAAATTCATCCCCCAAGAGATGAACGTAAAAATGTTAGATTTATGGAGTCTTCTTAAAATATGTAGATTATATAGTATATTTAATTTGTCTATAATTTACTGAATAACATATATTTATTTAATATTTAAAATAAGTTAAAAAACTGTTCACGATAGAATTTATGTATTAACTTAATAGATTATACCTAATTATGATTATGGATTTTTTGAATTTTCAATTCAATTCTGCATTTTTGTTTTAATATTTGGTAAGTGTATTGAACATAATATTTCGACAGATTGAAATATTTTTTTTTTAATTTTAACACTTCTTGTATAAAATTTCTTGCAAGATTAATTTGGTGTCAATCAAAAACCAAAAGCATAAAATTGTCTTTACTGCTAATTTAAGATGCCAAATAAAAATGTAAAAACTAAATCATTCATTTTATATAAAAATAACAAATTTCAGACAACAAAAGTCCGTAAAATAAACAAATCAACGAGACAGACAAACAACGGCAACAAGTAAGTTTCTAAAAATAAGACAGTCCACAAAATTGGCATTCCATCACGAGCAAAAACAAACACTATTAGTCCAAAGGTTGTCCACCCCTGCATTGTTGTTATGAAGAAACTAGAGTTACACAGTCTCAGTACTGTTATATCTGAACTTTATGACTAACTTGTTTTTATTGTGACATTATATTTGAATATTTATCAGTAAGTTTATTTTTAAATATTTTATTATTAGGTTCCATAGAACAATTTATGTGAGTAAGGTTTTATTACTCATTTAAACATGTCTTTCTGAAATGATCTTTAGTAAAATTTTAATGAAAACCAGCAGACGGTTCGCCTGATGGAAAGTGATACCGCCTATTGACACGACGATGCCCTTGATGTCTGGAAAGCTAAAAGCACCTGCGGTGCCTATGTAGAGGTAAAGATGTTATACCTCTCGTGCGAAATTACGCCGGCTCATCATTAATTCGAACCGAAACACAGCGAACTGCTTCACGTTGTAAATAGAAAGGAGGGTGGTACCAACGCAGACGATCTCGCACGTAGATCTACCAGCTGTCTTTTTTGTAATTTGGCACCTGATGTTTTTATTTTAAATAAGTGAATGAATCAAGTCAGTGATTAAAAAATATATGATCGCGATTTCTAACCTTCGATCGTATTTTTTTACTACACCATGGGCAAATAAACAAATTGTTTACCTGAAGGAAAGTTATACGGTCGACTATTGACACGACGATGCCCTAGATCTCTGAAACTTTAAGAGCACCTATGCGTTGCATGTAGAGGTAAAGATGTTACCAGTCCAGCCGGTAATTACATTACCTCTCGTGCCAGTATCAACACTGGCTCTCCAATTCTTCGAACCCAAACACAGCGAACTGCTATTTTATTGTAATATTGAAACATTTTGATTTCATCAACGGCTTACCTAATTAAAAAATTTCAATGCTATTTTAAATAACTGGACTTCTTTATAGCAAGTACAATAGTGTAGCGTTAGTACTCGTGTATAAAAAGATTGATTATTTTTTTCTTCATAAAGATAAAGTCTAAGTAACAGACACATCCGGTACTAATTTTGTTAATGTTAGTTTATATTTGAGGTTGCCACGCCCCCGCCGATAAAGCGAATGAAAAACAACGCAGTTTTTGTGGCGTTGAACTTATATACCTGAAATAAAGTACAGGTGTTTATGAACAATGATTAATTTTTAAATAACAATAAGTATATTTCACAAAAAAAAAAAACATGAATTCGAAAACACACGAATAAAATTAAAACGAATTTGGATTAGATTGAACTAAAAAAATAAATTTCACACATTATTATTATATTTTTAAAAGAGTCAAAAATATTTGAAAATCAAGTCTTTTTAAATTTATTAAATTTAAATTTCTGTCAAGAACGAGCATGGAAAAATTGCATTTAAAAAATAAGGTTTGCAGGAATTTATAGATTTTATATTGTGAACCCAACTCTTTCATAAATTTGTATAGGTTCATTATTTATTTATTACTGGTAGTCCGCATTTACTTGAGATCTAAGCATTTCAATTGCAGTGAATTTTAAAATTATATAAGAAGACATCATTAAAATTTTCGAATTCCAACTAATATTTGTCGAGTACTTTACTCGACAAATCTTGGAGTAAGAATAAGAATAATGATAATTATATTTAATAAATAACGAATTATGACTTTACAGGATGTGTTACTTGTATCAAGTATGCAAAATTTCAAGTCATAGCATTATTAGTATAAACAGCCCCTCAGACAATTTCCGCAGCGTTAACTTTGACAGAAAACAAAAATGTATGGAATTTACATTTCCTCGCGCTCTAGTTACGTAATTCTAATATCAAACTTCAAAAAAGCTCGCTTCAAAAGAAAAGTTCGCATTCAAAGAAGCTTCCTTCCGCAAACGCTCGGGCTTTGGAATGAACTCCTTGGCATGGTTTTCCCGAGTGACTGCAGCATGGGGTTCTTTACAATGGGTGTTAAAAGGTTCTTGTAGGGTCAGCAACGCAGGCTACGGTGACTGCTTACCATCAGGCGGGGAATACTCTGCCTGTCAAAAAATGCCAAGAAGTGGACTGCACATAATGATTTACAATTTTTTTCCTCAGTGGACGAGCAAAGCACATCAACATTGGATGCCGAGGCGGGTATTTCGGAAACTGACCCTCCTGCTACCAACGGCAATGCACCAAGGACTACAATATCAACGATACAAAACACAACACAAAATGCTAATCCAGTACA
This sequence comes from Choreutis nemorana, assembly GCA_949316135.1. Taxonomy (NCBI): domain Eukaryota; kingdom Metazoa; phylum Arthropoda; class Insecta; order Lepidoptera; family Choreutidae; genus Choreutis; species Choreutis nemorana. Next base: position 485,551 of record OX438619.1, on the reverse strand, counting down.
AACGGCGCCGATGTCGCCACACACAACTAAAATCTTGCAGCGCTTGGAAACAGTTCCAGATATAAAACGCGATACCTCTGGTATCACAACCCAATACATCGCTACTGGAATTGGTAAGTCATGGAAATACAAGCAAACTGTTCATTAGATGAAAATATACAGTCACCTAGACACGATGATGCTCCTGATCTGAAACGCCAAGAGCACCGTACCTTGTGCCTTGTGTCTTTCCCATGCTTACCGCACCAATCACGAACGCTCTATAGAAATGTTGGCGATCGGTGAGCTTTCGATACCGCAAAAACCGACCATATAGCTCCAACAAATCAGAAAACGGCCCTAGTTTTTTTTCTTATGGCAATCAATTTTAGCCAAGCGGAAGGTTTGGCTCTGCAGTGAGAGCCAAGCGAAGGGAACGATTTCATGATTGAATGATTTATATATATGTTTTGGCCAATTTTTTATCGTTAGGTACTTAAAGAAGTAGGTGATAAAAACGTCTTTAAGCAAAACTCCCTTATGCGGTAGATAGTGGATAATAATAAAATATTTTTAGCAAAAATCCATGGAAAATATTTTATTTTTTCTCTCAGCAACTAGTCAGATAAAATCACCATTAATTAAACTTTCATTTGACCCGTGCATATCAATTTTATCTTGTTTACTTACTACTCAATGAAGATAACTCGATTCAAAGTTACGCAACGAACGCATCGCTTGTACTTCTATATAAAATTGCAACTTAGTTAAATGTTAAAAAATGATGAAAAAACAGATTTAAAAAATTTCAATAAGAAAAATAAAGTTTTTGAAATTTAAAAGAAAATAAAAGTTTGAACTCTTTAAATTGATTCGTAATAAAATGTAATTAATTAATTTTATAAAAACGTAATAAATTCCTCAGAGGAAAATGTATATTTTTCTTATTATTATTAGTTTATGTCATCGTTACAAATTTGTCTGTTCCTAAGAAATTATATTATTTGACCAACGTTAACTAGTGTTTTCCATCAAAATTGAAATACCTCGACCTCGGTGGCGCAGTTGTGTAAGCAGCTGACTGTTATACTAGGCGGGGGCGGGACTTTGTGTAATTTGCAAGACGCATTGTTTCGCTTACCGGTCTTGGATGTTGTATTCTTATCTATGTAGTATATACCTTATCGCTGCTTAGTTCCTGTGACACAAGTTCTTACGATACTTACTGTAGGGCTGAGTCAATGTGTGTGTATTATTATTATTACCTTATTGTTTCTAATATTTTAAAGCCAAAAAAAATACAAGCAAAAATTTTGAAATCAGACTTAAAAAATTAACGTACCATGGTTTAAAAATGACATATTTACAGTTACATAATTTTAATTCATTAACAAATCTTAAATGTATTTCTTACAATGATTGATTATTCATATCCATCATTTTTCAAATGCTGCAACTTAATTGCAGGTGACTTACTTCAGCCAACTTAAGTAGGATTTACGGGCATGACTAATTATTTAGGGTCCCGTACCTAAAGGGTGCTAACGGGACCCTGTTATTAAGCCATCGTTGCCCGTCATACCGTCCATCCGTCTGTCAGCAGGCTGTATGACATGGACCATAATAACCTTGACGAAAATTTCAAAAAAGTACAAAATTATTGTTTAACCTTGTACGAGGGAACGGAACCAAGAGGCCAATTCACTCTTGGCAATTTTTTACATACTACGTTTTATATCTTTTATAATATATGCCAGGTGGAAGTCATGATATTTTTAAAAAGTTAATGCTAATCAATCTGAATAGTATAACAAATGAATTTAACAGTAATTTGTGACAGAGTGGGTGAAGGAGCGCGTTTGCTTATTAAAGCCTATTTATAGTGGACTTACAGAAGTCCAAGTTACAGTATTTTTAATACAAGATCATGGGCAAAGAAGCAAATGGTACACCTGATGGAATGCAATGGAGGACGTGATAGCTCAGTTTGTTACGTGCCTTTGTTAACCGGCCGAGTCGAGTTCGAGTTTCGGGTTGCCGTATGTTGTAGCTGCCATGTTCCTCACTGTGCCCAGATAGCGGCAATAGATTCGCTATCTGTTACACTGGGACCCAACATAAACACCCTAAATGCTTTATTTAAAACCTCTGCCTACCCCTCAGGGTTTAATCACGGCGAGAGTTTATGTTTATGTTGTTGTTATGCTTATGATGGAGTGTGATACCGCCGCCTATTGACACGACGATATCAGGATGTCGTAATAACGCCAAGAGCACCGTCTATGCATTGCCCATGTACCTAGAGATGAAGATGTTATAGCTCTCTTGCTTGTAATTACACTGGCTCTCCAATCCTTCCAACCGAAACACAGCGAACTGGTTCACGGCAAATACACAAAAGAACCACCCGCAACCTGTAGGTTGTCTAAAGGATTTGTATAGAATAATTGTTTTTTTTTCAGTTAACCTGGGTGCCTTTGCATCAGGAGTATGCATCGCCTGGTCATCGTCTGCGTTACCGCTGCTAACGTCAATTGAAGTAAGAATTATTTTATTTTATTTCTACATCATCAGCAGACCGTTCATGGCCATATCGGCAATATCGCCACCTATTGACACGAAGATGCCCTTTTGTCTTAAAACGTCAAGAGGTCTGGGTAGGGGATAAAATGTTATGCCTTTCATACTGGTTATGTCCTTTCGAAACATGAGACTGCTTTGCCGCAGAAAAGAGGGTGGTAACATCCCAGACGAACTCGCTCGCAGAACTACAACTTTTCCATCATAAGTTATGTTCCACGTTCAGTCTTAAGAATTTCATATTGAAGTTGAGAGCGCTGACTTAAAACCTCACTGAAACGTTTTGGTCAAAGAAAACAGTACCCTGACATACTCACCTTCAGGCTTGACAAAATTTTTTGGCCTAAGATCAAGCTAGAAAAAAGTGAAAAGATGTACATAGTCAAAAATGTTTTTTTTCAAATTTCCGTGAGGTCATGTGAGCTACAGGCAAAATGCCAGAATGCAATGCTGGTGCAATAAGCGAGGTTGCTATGTTCGATCAGTCCACTTTTTAGCAAGTCTCAGTTCAGATCTCCATCCATTTATCGGGAGTCTAGATTCAGTACGAATTTAGAATTTCTCAACGCAAATTCTCAATTACTCACAGTAAGAATCAGCCCCCCTTAGATAATTGACATTACAATGACGTCATTGCAATACATTTTTATTTTCTATTGGCGTTAACGCTGACGGAACATGGTATTTGTCTAAGGAGGCAGCCGTTTTAACCCCTTTCCCTGGTTTGTTGTTAAAAATGTTTTTAATCCACAGATTTTTTAAACATCTCTATACACCGTACTTGTGTATATACTAAGTGTCTCTCTATAAACATTACCTATCTAATAGCAAATTTTTAAACTTATTATCGTGTCGCATCAGTAGAAATCATACAATTTGTGAAGAAATTTGTGTCTGACATTTATTTATGTCGCAATACTTGTAGTACAAACTTAGTTCAGACCGTAGTAATAAATTAGATAATACAAATGAGAAACCTTCATACCTTTTATGTTGTTAAGTGTGAACGAAGTCTTCAAGCCACAAGGACTAACTTAGTTAGACTTGTCTTGTTTTCATTTACAGTCTGCATGTTGTGAGCACTGATAGTGGTAATGTCGGGTTTATCGTAGAGTTTACTACAGTCTGTTGGTTCTCTGATGATTTGTATAGGATTATCTTTCTATTTATTACAAGGTTGAAAAAGAAGAAACGAGAAATAATCAAAGTCCATTTTGTTTTGAAATGTTTCTTGTAAGAGAAATGTTTAAAGAATTTATTTAAAACACTGCGACTTGGACAATAAAATGTCAAAATTACCAGCGCAGTGCAGGCTCATTTAAACAGTTTCACTCGAAATGCAGGTGTTATTTATTATAAAAGGCTTAACCATTTGACGGTAACTACCGGTTTTCAGCCAAATCTCTATTCTACTCGGAGAATTTCATTTAAAAATCTCACCCCTAGAAAGAGACGGTGCTATGGAGGTGTTGTTTCTGTCCTTGTTTAGATTTTGTTAGAGGTAGATTGTTACAAAGGGAGATGAAATATGGGACTGGGTTAGTACGATATTGCAAATATAAATTGCCAGCGATTTTTCTACAGGCTGGTGAAATATAAATTGTTCATTGTTGGGGCGCTAATGTATCCATTCGTTAGACAATACAAGGCCAAAAATACTTTGTTCTTTCTTATAATAGTTGTTTTAAATGAATTTATTTTTTATGGTATGATTATTTGGTAGGGTATTAAATTATTTGGTATAGTATAGAATGTGTGTTTTTTTTTTTGCTTTAACCCTGTGGAGAATCGTTTTTATAGTGATTAATTTTGGAGTTTCAACTTGAAATCAACAATCGTTGTTTCTCTTCATAGTAATATGTTCAAGATAAAAATCCCTTTGTATGAGAACGATTTGTTTTGGAACGATTTTGCTGTGCCTTAATAATAACTTTAAATACTCATAGCGTACTCGCAATGTGAGTTTTTAGAAGATGGACGCATTTAATGTATGTGCTTCTCATTTTTATAAGGATGCTAAAAAAAATTATTAATCACGTTGTAATCCCTCTAGAGGGTTAGGCAGAGGTGTTATGTTGAGTCACAGTGTGACAGGTTGTGAATCAGGTGCAACTGTCCGGGCACAATGAGGAACATGGTGGCTAAAACGTACAGCAACCCGAAACTCGAACGCTCAACCTGTTGGGTCGATTCACGAGTCGGTCGGTTAACTAAGGCACGTAACAAACTGAGCTATCACGTCCCCACACATTTTAATTTAATGTTTCATGTTTAATTTCTAATATGATGATTGTGTGTAATTTAGCGTAGTTAATGAATTTAGCGTCTTTGGTACTGTTTAAGTAATATTTAATAAATATAAATAGATATATGCTTTTGTTACAGCCGCCAGCTACCGATCAAGTTATTGGCTACAATGCTACGCGACCAAAACTTGTGGTAAGTATTTTTGTGATTAATTATAATAATAATAATAACCACACATAATAATAAACACACATCGACTCAGCCCAGCACTAAGATTTTGTATCGCAGGCGCTGAGCAACGATATGGTACGAGTATAATATAAACTACAAAGATAAGAATACAACATCCAAGACCGGTAAGCAAAACAATGCGTCGTGCAAATAACACAAAGTTCCGTCCCGCCAGGATTTGAACCCAGAAACTCTAGCGTAGCAGACGGCCGTTTACACCTCTGCACCACCGAGGTCGTCAAATTATTGAAAACACCCTCTTTAAACGTTGTTTTTACGTGGTTGACTTTTACATATTTTGATATTGTACCTGGATTGTTTTAATATCAAACTAGGCTTGAAGTCTATACTCAGTGGCTCAACTATAGGGTGGCATGACCGTGTGGGTCGCCAGTTCTTTAATGAAGGGCCCCATACAATTTATTTGTCATGGGCCCTGGAAGGTCTAGTCATGATACTGCCTATACTAATAAAAAATAAGTGCCTTACAACGTGTCAATTAGAGGCACATCTAAATTAAATTGAATATAAAATGGTATTTTTATTAATTTAATTGTGTCATTCTTTACTGCACTATCGAATTAGTATGTAACTGTCATGATAGTGTAATTGTTTAAAATAAATTACTAACAAGTATGTAAGACGTTAATTGTCTCTCGTCTGCGGTGCCGAAGCGGTGCGTCCCATCCTGCCTCGGGCGATCGCTTTTTTCATACAAAACGAGAGCTATTTTCCTTTAGAAGATACGGATAAAATTTCTTGGAGGTGGTGACAGCTAGAGCATAGCTCAGATAGGCGAACAGTATCTCTGCTGTAGACGCGCTCTCGAGTATTCCACCATACTTCGCTGAGCGCTCCAGTCTATGATTATTGAGCTGTAAGCCAGCTGCACACAAAATACAACCCTTTTTATTTATATAAGACTAGGCTTTTGACTCCAATCCCGCCTGATGTAAAGCGGCAATGAAGCCTGAAGGTGGCGGTTGGAGCTGCGACTGCGACAAGAGACCCGACGAGAGATCGAGACGGGAAAAGAGCAGACCGCGATAGGTATCTTGGTCTCTTCATGTACTGTGGGTCGTGACGAAGCCCGTGACATGGTGTAACAAGCCTACCCAGGAGAAGGAGGTTAAGAATTCCTCTCCTTTGCAGTACGCATTATTTTTTAGCTTCCAAGCGTTAACCAAACTCAAACATGAACAACTACAAACATTTTGGCAAGGTCTTTCTATTTCTGCCGTTCGCTGTGCTTCGGTTCGAAGGATTAGAGAGCCTAGAGTATAATTACTGGCACGGGAGGTATAACATGTTTACCTCTACTTGGGCAACGCTTAGGGGGTGCTCTTGGTGATTCACAACATCAGGGGCATCGTTGTGTCAATAGGCGGTATCACGGTGAAACGTTTGCTTGTCCATGAAGGTGTGTAAAAAGTTGAAGAACTACAAAAATGCATATATTTTGGCGGTAAACTGCCTATTGCTGTGACAGTTGACATTTGAGAGAGGTCAAACCCCAAGATGTTTTTGGTCATTGCCTTATAATAAAACGGATCAAGTCGATTGTGTGTGTGTGAACCCTTACCGACATTTTAGATCTACAGTCGTAGACTCAAGAGATGAAAGAGAATTTCTAAGATCTTTTCTTGTTTCATTTGTTCTTAAGTCTCGATTCAAAGAACAATAGAACAAAAACTCCAAGTCCAAACTTAGTTGAACGTAAATATGATCAAATAAAATAAAGGTGTGCGTACCATCATTATAATTTTATTCTTTTTGTAAAAATTAATTAAATTGATTCAAAGAAATATAGTTTAACTCATTTCAAAGAAACTTAATTTTCTAATAATGAATAGATTTTTATGCTACGTTTCAGAAAAATTAATTAATAAAGTACATTTTTTTCTGTGATGAGAATAACGATCACATAACTCAAAAACAATGTCTCAGCCCTGCAGTAGGACACACACACACACACAGTTCTACTTACGAGTACTCTTAAAAAATCTAGCAAAACTGATAGTGTTTTGTACGTATTTATTTATAACCATATCACAGTTTAACACGTAATAAACCTAAGAAACTATGATACTTAAAAGTAATACATTTGTGATTAGAATTACAATTGACTATAATAACATATAGTTTAGATCCTATCATCAATCACCTCACAATATCTCTTACACTCGACATATATATTCGTCCATCGCCATGCAAACACACCAGAGGTCCAGAGGTGACATTCTCCGCGACATAGTCCGTGACGAAGGCACCGCCATCGACTCATATCTACAATTCCTGCGACTGATTTTGAAATTTTACATAAAACCTATTTAGTTTAAGGCTTAAATTTTAATGCATTAATAATTTATGTGACAGAAAAAATTTAATTAAATATGTTACTTAGCACTAAAAACCTTTAATCTAGGTTAAAATTATGGTCCTGAAGTCACACAGAAGTAAATTTTCAAAAATGACATCGGGACCCATTAAAAAAAACATGACCGCTGACTCAGTTTAAGTGGGACCAGCTTACCAAAGAGCTTAAAAAGTTACTAACTACACACACTCACATAATAGAGTGGGTACATAAGTAAAGCTATTGTATGTACTTCAGTTTTGACAGCTCCTCTCGACGACGTCTGCGCTAGGGATGTCAATTATGACTTAAGCAAAAATCATGCAACAAAATAAATACTGCAGTGTCGATAAAGCTCAAATTTCAATGTTTATGCTTGATATTTGTTACTGAAATAACTTTTAGATGATTTCTTTGTCATTGAAATTCATGGTAATTAATTTTTATGCAGTTATATTATAAAGGATATTAAAAAGTTAAAAAATTTAAAAATGATAAAACTATTTAAAGTCAACCTAAAAAACATTTTTAAAACTCGTCGCATTAAATCGTCGCGAATCAATTGTTTGCGGTGAGTGTCAATCGCGCACGCGTTCTTCCCAATCCTTCCAAACTTTCGAGTCCGTGAATGACTCGTGTGATGTGTGCGTTGACAAAACGCGCATTGTATGAAGCTTTACTTCTGTACTGTTTCTGTTTCGTGATACGCTGTTGATACAGTTTTTTTTCTGTGTTTTATATTAATTTATTTTACATTTTGCATATGTTTCATTAGCTTACAGAGTCAGAAGCTTCTTGGGCGGCTTCTCTGCTGTGCCTTGGAGCGCTATGGGGGGCGGTGCCAGCAGGACTCATCTCTGAATACTTTGGACGAAAGAAAACCTTACTGTACCTGGCACTCCCTCTCTTGGTCTCGTGGCTGTTGGTGGCTTCAAGGTTAGTTGGAGATTGGTCATGAGAACTGTTAGTTGGTTTTGCTACTATGACAGCGTTGTCGTGACAACATTGATCTTTATATAAATTGCTGTCAAGTTAAGGAGACTATGTCCACTTTGGGGAACACTCAACTAACGTAAATAACTTCAATCTCAATTATGTTGTTAAAAACAATTACAAATGTTTCACAGGTAAATAACTCAGTCCGTTCTAGATTTAGATTTAATATGTTATTTATTGACACTTTTTTGAAGTAGAGACAGAAAAAATCCAGTCCCTCGTTGATGACACTGATCTTTCTGACTTATCATTATTTCAGTCGGAAAATCTCTGCTAAACAAAGACCTCCCACAAATTATCGAAATCAGAACAAACCTGTGCTAGTTGCATTTAATGATTAGGACAGTAGCATTTTTGTTAAAGTTATCGTAAATATTCAATTATCAATCAATTGATACCACGTCATAAATCGTGCATTTTTATAAGCTAAAAGAGTTATGTTTTTAAACTCAACCTCATTGGCAAACATTGGCATGATGAAGCCCTTGATGTCCAACACCAAGACCACCAATGAGTTGTCCAAGAAGAGTGCTGAGCATGGAGGAAGCTTTGACTTTTAAATTTTCTAAGTTTTTTGTTGCAGCCCCAACGTGTACGGGCTGTACGTGGGTAGGTTTGTAAGCGGGGTTGCAGTGGGTGCATTTAGCGTTGCCATACCCCCATACGTGGCTGACATAGCTGAAGACCAGATTCTCCCGACCCTAGCCAACTTCTTCCACGTCCATTTCGCTTGCGGCATCCTGTTTGGGTACATCATAGGTATGAATAACTTTATAGCTTTAGAATAAAGGATAAAGTCGATTATTAATAATTTATATTCGTAGTTTTTGTCCTATTTCCTCGCTAAAGATCTTGTATAATTATATGTGTGTAAACCCAAAACATTTTACTCTATATGAATTTAATGGCGAACGTTTTTTTCAGGTATGGTCCAAAGTACATCCTGGCTATCGGTTCTATGTGCAAGTATACCTGTTGCTTTCTTCATCGCATTCATATTCTTGCCTGAATCTCCAACGTACCTGATCTCCCAAGGCAAGTCCAATGAAGCGAAAGCCGCCTTGCGCTACTTCAGAGGAATCGACAATAACATTGATGCAGAAATCAAGGATCTAAAAGAACATATCAGAAATTCTGCAAGGAACAGGGTGACCTTTAAGATGTTGTTCACATCACGGGCTACAACAAAGTCTCTGATCGTGTCTTTCGGTCTCATGGTCTTTCAACAGCTATCGGGAATATACCCAGTGTTGTTTTATGCCGAGAAGATTTTCAAGACCTTTAACATTTCATTGAACCCACCAGGGGCCGCTATTATTCTGGGCTTCTGCTTGGTATCTTCTACGTACTTCTCGACTATGCTGTTGAAGGAAATGAGGAGACGTGTTCTCCTGTTGATTTCGTTTACGGCTATGGCGATAAGTTTGGGCACTTTGGCTATATACTACCACCTTAAAGCGTCAAAGTTGGAGACTTCAAGTACTTGGGTGCCACTTTTCACGTTATGCCTGTTTGTCAGCGTGTATGCCTCTGGTGTTGGCCCGATACCTTGGCTGATGATCAGGGAAATTTTCCCTCCGAATGTGGTGCGTAGAGCCACGGCTATCACGGCTGGTTTCCACTGGTTTTTAGCCTTTGGTGTGACAAAATTGTATCAGAATCTGGTGGACATGGTAAAGCCGGGATGGACATTATGGCATTTTGCCGTGTCTTGTGTGATCGGCACGATTTTCGTTTACTTCTTCGTCCCTGAAACTAAAGGGAAGACCCTAGAAGAAATCCAGAACGAGTTCGATGGGATACACAAAGGGAAGAAACACAGGCATGTCATAGAAGTTGAGAGTGTATCTGAGAGTTGAAAATGAAAGTGGATATAAGCGTAGCAAAGCCCTTAAACTTAAACTGTTTTTAGTGTATCGATGGCCTTACATCGAACACCTTATTGATTTGTTCCGAGTCCTTTTTCAAAATGATGTAGTAAACGGTATATTCGTTTTAAGTCTTATAGTAAATAGTAATGTCAAATTTACAATTGAAAGAAGGGCAGAAAAAACATCTAGTTTGCGGTTTTCTCACTTATCTATTTATTTAGTTGTAAGTATATTAAGAAATAATTTAATTAGATTCAGTCATCAAGTCCTCAGCTGGATATAGGCTTCCCCAATTGTTTCCAAACGACCGGAACAATCCTGGTACTTCAAACTCAGGATTCAGTGGCAGTTCGAATAGTAATTAAAAATAAACCAATAATCAATTTGTCATTTGATCATTTGGTCAATAGGTTCCACTCTATGCATATTTATTTGAGTGTTTTATTTTAATGTAAGTAGTAACATTTTAGGCGCGAGTTATATAGAAGAGATGTTCACCAGATGTTGTGGCGTAGACAGATATTCAAATATAAAGCAAACCTTAGTTACAAAGAACTGGGTTTGTTTTTGGTAGAGATGAGTGATGCGACACCTGGACTCGGTGATGTGGGGTCGCGGCCGACGCGTTGATTGATGTCGTTTCTTCTCTGCTAAAAATTACCTAGTACTTTGTCAGTAAGGTATAATTTATGTTTATTTACTAGCCGTCCGCACCAACCTACTTCTGTATAACTCGCGCCTAATGTTGCATTCAAAGTCAAAGTTATGGTCTCAAATACGAAGCAGGATTTTTTTGCCAACCCACTCGCAATAAATTTTATATACATTTCATTTGTTAAACAGATGGGTGAATTCTACTTCGTATCTGTTACTATCAAGGATTCCCTGATCAGGTTTTTAAGCATTTTGAATTGTGTGATGTAATATTTTTTTGGAATGCTCGTTGGAAAGGAACCTCCGTAGGTTTTTTTACAAAATTGAATATAGTAATAGTTTGACTATTCAAAAGAGATAAGGGCGCTAATCTCTAGCGCCGTCACGGGAACGTCAACGAGAATAAAAATGACGGCGCTGAAGTAGCGGCACATTACATTGCGTATATTGACTACAAGACGCTTGTATTGTTACAACACGCGGAGGACGTGGAAGCACAGTTTGTTACGTGCCTTGCTTTGCAACCGATCCGCCCCTACAGGTCGAGGATTCGAATCTCGTATTACCGTAAGTTATAGCTGCCATGTTCCTCAATATGACCGGATAGTGGCGACAGATTCGCAACCTGTCACAATGGGACTCAACATAAACACCCGAAATGCGAAAACACCTCTCCCAACACTTATTGAGGAATTACGGCGTGAGTTTATGCATGTATGTTTATGTTTGTCTACTGCACGCCCGTCACCGGAACGACGTCATCTTGGCCACCGATATTTTGAGTAGCGCTAGAAATCGTCTCAAAATTTTGAAAGAACGATGTAAAGGCAATACCAAACACATACAAATCATTGTATTGTCCAGCATTTAGTTTTTTTAGTTTTCAAGGTCACCTGTATTCCTACTAACTGAACCACCGAGATCGTCACGATCGCCTTCATGTCGTTTTGATCTCAGTGAAAAAATAATCTCATTCTCGTTGACGTTACCGTGACGGCGCTGAGGACAAACGCCCTTAGGGCAATGAAACAGATTGAATGAATATCATTTTGGTCTTTTAAATAAGTGTGATCACATTTAAATGCAAGGCAGAGTGTTTTTTTAATTTTAAGGATAAAAATCAAAATTATACTATTTTATTTATTTAATTTTTTTTTGCAAACTGAATATGAGATGAATAACTTTAGTGTAATTTATGAATTCTTACTTAAGTTAAACAGTGGCAAATACTTCTATATTGTGCATGTTTCAAAATAATTCGTCTAGGCGTAGTAACATTTAAATTTTGATGTATTTCATAGACTGAAGAGTGAACCTAATTTTGAAAAGTCTCGTTAATTAATAATAAATCTGTCACTAGCAAAAAATTAATGTTAAGTAATTATTTTAACAATTAATATAAAGTTAGTGATATGGGATTAAATAGACATCTATATAATAATTATTTTAAGCCTAAACATGGTTATAGATGTGAATGTTTTGTAAGAGAATTATATTTTTATATCAACATGGTGTTTTTTAGTAATTCGCACTATTGAGGTGTACGGCAGTGACCCTGCCAAGTGAAGCAAAAAAGCGGCACGACCGTACTGTTATAGGCAACCCTAGTTAAGCAAAGTGCTGACGACGTTATGCTGTCTAAGTTCCCACTATGTTAGGAAGAATTTCTTGGTCACCCAGGTGTCCTACCTACCACCCAATCCTCCTACTTCCAATCCATAGTGACGTTTCTATATTCTTGTATGTTTCTATATCTGTTTGTTCTAAGTCTAAGTTAAAATCCAATAAACGGTTATTTCTTATGTAGTACCTTAGTAATTTTTAAAAAAAGACCTCTGAATCAGATGTGATAACAGTACCATCCTTTCCTCGAAGCAGTTCAGCCCATTTTCGAAACCCTATAACTTCGTTGTGGATAGAAATATAATCCTAAATTTTCAGTAACCAAAATTTTCAATTTTCGTTCAATTTGAACCAGTAGTTTAAGAATTATAACTAGACAAGGTTTCTTAATTTCGTCACTCACTCACTGACTGACCGATCATCAAAACTCTAAGGCATTTCTAGCAGACGTAGAAGATTAAAATTTAGAATTTAATCAGTATTTAGTGTATAAAATATTTTGCAATTTCGGTCCAGTTTTTTAGATGCACCAACTGTATAAATAACTTTGTAATCCCATAAAAATATATAGGATTACAAAGATACATTTGCGGTTGAATGAACCAGGTACACTGGTTTACGTATCGTTAGGAATCAGAAGTGGTTTAATAAAAAAAATATGCAAATGTTGCAAATTTGATTAGGTAATTATCAATTCAAAGATAATCAAAAGAGAACAAAGAAAGAAGGTAGGCGCAGGTATATAGTATGCACGATGTCTCGAAGCAAAGTGTGGTGATGTGTATGGTGGGCCTTAGCGACCGTATGCACGACCGACGGTGGTAGGGAGACGTTACCGGTGTACATCAGCTTCGACTTTAATCTCCAACAGTATAATATAGTGGAATAATAAGTGTATATAGGTACCTAGGTATAATACTGTTCAGAGGTATCTTGTAAAATGGTCAACGGTAGAATGATTATCTACAAAAATAAATGGGATGCCATCAATTGTACATGTAAAGAAAAGTCTCGCGTCTCAGTTCTTCTACCGCAAAAAGTTGTGAGATCCATAGAATATCAGGTCGGTTAATTTATTCGGTCCCTACTTAAGGGACCTTCTGTCTGAATTTATTAAGTAATTAGCTAACCTAACAATATCATACAGCGACCACATCAATATGAAAATCTTTTGTTTTAAATAAACAGAATGACTCGGCCAGTGGAAGTTATGTTTTTGACGGCAACTACTTAGCGTGTAGGCGGGGGTGAAACTTTGTGTTATTTTGAAGACGCGTTGTTTCGCTTACCTGTATTGGATGTAGTATTTTATGTATGGAGTTTATATCGTTGCTTAGTGACTGCGATATAAGATTATATCTTAGTGCAGGGCTAAGTCATTGTGTGTGTCTTGATGTGGTTATCATTATTTGCCGATTGTATGTAGGTAAGAATGTAAAATAGTGAAACACCGCATTTCGAATGCTATGTTGAGTCCCAGTGTGAATCTGTCGCCACTGTTCGGGCACAGTGAGGAACATGGAAGCTACAATTTACGGCAACCAAAGACTCGAACCGTCGACCTATCGGGTCGTACGATTAACCAAGGCACGTAACAAACTGAGCTAGCGCGTCCTCAAAACAAATAGCAAATTTGAATCAAAAACAATATTAAGTCTTCATGCACTCCTTTAAATAAACCGCACGTTTTTATTTCATAGAACACCGCATCACTTAGAGATGTCACATTTATTAGAGAACCCTATATGTAACTTTAGCCAAGCGAGAGTCGGACGTGATCATCATAGAAACATCCAATTAGAGCCGTTTAGTGATAGCACACACCGGATGTGAAGGACGTGGCTTATTTTATATTTACTCAGGAGGTTTCTTGCCGGATTCTCGACCCGTAGAAATAGCATTCCGAACCGGTGGTAGTAAGAGATGACGATTTGAAAATGCTTAATTTTAGTTAAGTTAAAAAGAATGTTAATAATTGTAGTTAAAATTAAGTAAAATGAATGTTTATAATTATAGCTAAAATTGAGTAAAATGATTTTTATTTGTATACGGATGACTTATATCAGAAATAAATGATTAATAAATTAATTTAAGTCTATTCGAATATAAACATTTTTACTTCGACTTTGCTTTCATACGGTTTTTATTCGGTTTTTTCAATTTCTTAATTTTCATCAATTGAAAACACCAAATCTTTAACAGGTAGCTTTAATTCTTTTTTTTTTTTGTAGAGACATAACATTTATAATTTTTTGACACAAGATAAAGATATAAATAGTGTTTGGATATAAAATTTTATTACGTTCGGATACAAATTAAATCCCAACATTTAATAAATGCCACGTAATTTTGTAATGCATTAGACCAAATTGGTAGTTTTTTTTTCTTTATCCGGCGCCCGGGCCGATGAAAAACCGGACACATATGAAAATTGTGAAAAGTATCAAGGTATTAAATAAGGGTGCTAAGGGAATTCATTACTATCCCTCCGCTGTCCGTCTGTCTGTCAGCTTGCTGTTTCTCATGAACCATAACAGCTAGACTCTTCAAATTTCAGAGAATGTATACTTCTGTTGCCGCTACAACAAATAATAATAAAAACATTATGAAAATAAAAATATAAGGAATATTTCTTGCTTGAATTTAATTATTTTAAGATTTTTTTAGAACTACATAATGTTCGCATAAGATTGAACACTAGCATCCGTTCAGACAGGTGTGTGCATTACCTTATGCCTGTATACCCAAAACCTACCTACACTGAAGTCTCCGCAAAAATTGATGCCATCTCTTTCTTTCAATATAATGTTAGACAAGGACGAAACACCTATTTGGTTTGTTAACTCTCTGTATTCGTGTAGCGTTCGCAAAAATCTTTCAAAGGCTATTTTATGGTAAATAAAAAAAAGGTAAAGCACGAAATAACCTTTTTTTTTTGTCTGAGAATTGGAGATAAAATTTTATTTCTAAGGTACATTTAGTATACTTAAATAAGTTACAGAAGACAGCTTTTGTATAACACTCTGAACATAAACATTCATAGCATAGCTTCACTTTTTCTATAATGTGCTACAAATAAAATTACAATAATAACAATCACATTGTAACACATAAACACATTGACTCAGCACTGCACTAAGATTGGATTTTCTTTTATCATAGGTACATGTAGGTACTAAGCAACGATACGGTACACGAGAATATTACATTGACTTTAGCCCGCGACTTCGCCTGCATATATATAATTTTTTTTATCCCTCATTAATTTTAAAATTTTCTGGATCAAGGTATACTGTATTAATGAAGGTGATAAACTGTCAGTGTGCCAACATAAAAAAAGAACACATGTTAGCACAGTTTGTTACGTGCCTTGGTTAACCGGCTGACCCGACAGGTCGAGGGTTTGAGTCTCGGGTTGCCGATCATTGTACCTGCCATGTTCCTCATTCTGCCCGGACAGTGCCAATATATTCGCGACCTGTCACACTGGGACTCAACATAATCATGCGAAATGCGCTGTGTAACATCTCTGCCTACCCCTCTCGAGGGATTAATTACGGCGTGAGTTTATGTATGTGTAAAACTACGAAAAATATTTACAACATTATCATAATCTTTTTTCGAAACTGGTAAATAATTATTTCCATATCAACAAGCTTGTACGGCATCATCGGCGAACGAGTCTAACACTATTTGACAGGGTTTAAAGTTTGCATTACTCATGCAGTTACAGATACAATTTCTTGAATCTCTCATTACAATAGCAAGATAATATCACTTGCTTTTGATAATGTTGTTAGTTAAGGATTTGGAGACACAATAATTACCGGCACGAGCGGTATAACATCTTCACCTCTACATGGGCAACGCATTGTCGGTGCTCTTGGCGTTCTAGACATCAAGGACGCTATTGTGTCAATAGGCGGCGGTATCACTTTCCATCAAAGGAACCGTCTGAATAATTAATTTTTATATATGTAAAGAAAATGAGTATAGTTTTAATATCATTAATAATAATAATCCACATCACGACAAACACATTGACTCAACCCCGCAGTAAGTATCGTAAGAACTTAAGTCGCAGGTGCCAAGCAACGACATTGTATAAACTACATAGATAAGAATAGAACATCCAAGACCGGTTAGCGAAACAATGCGTCTTGCAAATAACATAAAGTTCCACCCCCGCCGGGATTCAAACCCAGAACCTCTAGCGAAGCAGTCGGTTGTTTACGCCACTGCGCCACAAAGGTCGTCTTTAATTAATTATGTTAAATGTATCCACCGACCAGCTCTTGACAACATTTGGACATTTACAGATACAAAAGTGAGTCGATTTAAATTTTGTAACACCTCTAAACCGCGGAAAGGAATTTAAATTAAAAAATCCTTTATGTGCTACAAAAACCCTATCAAACTAGAATTTGGGGGGAAATCAAAACAAGATGGCAACCTTATTTAGTTGTTTTTAAATGTAATTTTGTCTACATCTAGGGGTTAAATGTGGGAGTTTTGGATGTCAATATAATTAGCGTTGACCCTTGACAGCTTCATTGGTCGGTCAAAGGTCTAAGGGTGGTGGGTTGAATGAAAAATATTACATGGACGTTATCAAACGATTATTTGCTTGTAAAAAAACGCTCAGCTTCGAAGGTAAATCATATCAGTTACACTTAACAAGTCATTCTCTTTAGAGTGTTTATCACAAATAAAAAATACCATGGGTAAAGAAGCAGATGGCTCACCTTATGGAAAGTGATACTGCCTATTGATACGACCGTGCTCTTGGTGTCTAGAACGCCAAGCACCGCCAATGCATTGCCCATGTAGAGGTAAAGATGTTAGCACCGCCGTCGTGTCAATAGGTGGCGGTATCAATTTCCATCTGGTGAACCGTCTACTTGTTCCCCCGTGATGTGATATAACAACATTGGATCCGACGCCGTATGTTTTCTCTCTAACGAAAAACGAAATTCTGAAGATGTTATCAACGTTCATGTAAATTCAAGTTCTAGAATTTCAATGCAATTAATCAGTCTTTGAAAAACAATAATATTTATATTATTTTCGTAAACCGAAGCTGAGAGCGAAAATCGAGTTTATTCGATAAATTGTTTGTACAGATTCAATAAGTATTGAATTACGTTATTTTAATTCAGCTTTCTTAATAATGTTTTATTTTTAACAGTATTATTAAAGTTCAAGAGTTGTAACAAAAAGTTGATTTTTTTTCAATTAATAAAATAATAACTTCAAACATCCCAAATGGATTAATACTTATACTACTTGATAAGTTTTAAATACTTATCAATTTAAAAAAAAGTTTTTTTAAATTTACGCTAAATAGGATAAAGTAAGGCAGTATAGGTATAAAAATGGTCTAAATTTTTTATTTAATACTTTTTTCCACAGAGGGCTCTAGCAGTATCTACTAATGCCCCTTAAACATATATAATGACTTAAACAATATGATATATATTTATGTTGGAGAAACCTCGTTTCCGATGACATCGTCATGAGTGGTGGTGGGTTTAGTAGGCATCATCAGGGTAAGATGCGAGCACAAAACCCAATGATCACCGTTTCTTTATTTCTTTATTTAAGAAGTTCACAATCAGAAATGAAAAGAAGGAAAACTAAGACCGAGCAGCGAGTTCAGGGTACCAATCCTACTATAGCCAACTCTCTGATCCAACTCGATCAGTGGTTCTGACTTGAATGAAGTTTTTTTTTGGACCCTAACTGCGGCCCTATTGGCCTTCGCAGCGTAACCGGAAAAACCGCGCGGCGAGGGCATCAACGCAAGGAGGCGAATTACGGGAAATACGTTGGGTCTACAAGCCTTAAGGCTGGGAGGCCTCAAAACTTGTAGCACAAAAGGTGCTACATCCCTCAACAGGTGCAAAGTGCAGATCTAGACTACAGGCTCATCCTAATGGCACCCATAGTGGGCTCGGACCTCGCTTAGGTGGCGCTGTTTTGTACGAGTGAATCTATTCTGACTACTGAGAGACGCTTGGTGTGGATGGGCCGGCCCTTCCACGCCAAGTCGTCCTAACCGACTGGTGACACCGGCTAGTCTCATCGGATGTGACAACAGCCTGTAGGGTTGTCCGCTGAGAAAGGCTCAGACGTTCCAACCGGACTTGGAACTGATTTTAGTTGAGGCTTCGAACTTAGTGTTCTCTGCCTATACACTTAGGTGTAGAGACGGGGACCGCAGCAACTCTAAGGGGTGTCTCGGAAGGAGACCGAACCTCGGCCTAGGTTGCCGCGGGCGATGCCCGATTTGGACTGAAGCGACCCGGCGCGTTCGTGTAATGTCTGTAGGCTGAAGGCCCTAAAAGCCTAGGCGGACGTCCTCTTCTCCTCCGACGTCGAGGACGATGAACGCAATGTGTTGTAGTCTGTGGGTTGGCAAGAGTTATAGAATCGTCCGCGTCGTCTAATACGTTACGTGGGCGTCTATACTTCGGATCCGGATCCGGGATGTAGTTCGCGGCTTCGACCACGAGCGGGTTTGGATGTTTCGCGGCGCGTTCGAAATACTTTTTCGAGGCGGTTTTTAGGTAGTTCGGTATGGATGGTAACCGAAGGTCCTTGTGTGCCGCACAAGATCTCTCCCCATCGCTTAAGTAAAGATGGCGCCCCGACTTCTCTCGAGGCACGTGCTCTCCTCTGATTGGTCATTAAATGATGTAAAATAAAATGTAAAAAAGTGTTGTAGTAAAACAGATCATATTGTAAGTCGCGCATGAAAACAACAATCAACTCCATTCATAGCTCCCTCCGACATATATATTTGTAATGAGCTCGCTAAGAACTCTCTTTTGATACGAAATACGTGATTATTTCCTCATAGAATCTGAGGTTCGACTCCCGTCATATAAAATTTTGAGAAAATGTATATCACCAATGTCACTCGGGTCATTATTAAGAATTTATTGAGATCTCATTAATTAAAAACTCAAAACAGTACCTAGTTTAGGCGCTACGGTGAAACATACGTACACACATCGACTGCCAAAATCACCTTTCCTTTTGGCTTCGTCGTTATCGGGAGAAAATAAATTGGTAATAATAGAAACCACATCACGACACACACATTGACTGAGCCCTGCAGTAAGTATCGTAAGAACTTGTGTCACAGGAACTAAGCTACGATATGGTATAAACTACATTGATAAGAAAACAACATCCAAGACCGGTAAGCGAAACATGCGTCTTGCAAATAACACATAGTTCCGCCCCCGCCGGGATTTGAACCCGGAACCTCTAGCGTAGCAGTCGTTTGTTTCACTGCTCCACCGAGGTGGTAAATTTTGTTTTTTTTTTTTTTCCTTTTATTTGAACCCTAACTGCGGCCCTATTGGCCTTCGCAGCGTAACCGAACTAACCGCGCGGCGAGTGCTTCCCCGCAAGGGAGCGAGGCGCAGCGTAGCTGCGCGTCGCCTCCTTGCGTTGATGCCCTCAAAGCCGGGCATTACGTTGGGTCTACAAGCCTTAAGGCTAGGAGGCCTCAAAACTTGTAGCCCCAACGGGGGGTAAATTTTGTCTCGAATGTTACATACTTAAATACGGAAAGAACTGTGAAAAAGGTTGCCAACTTAAAAAAACCTAAATTTTGGGGTAGTTTCAAAGCTTTAGGGTAATTTTTATTCCAAACATTTTTCGCTCAAAAAACTTCGTAAAGTTGTTGAATAATACCGCAGTAGTGAATATCCAAAACCATTTGCAGGGTTAATTAAATACTCTTTCCTTATGCCACCTGTTTTTAAATTACTTTGTACTAGCTGAAGCTCACGGTTTCGTTTCAATCAAATAAATCATTTAGTTGGTTCAGTTATTTATATCACACGAAACAGATTAAAATAAAAAAAATGTTTAAAACAAAACCGCGATCTAAAAAGTATGAAACAAGAAAAAGTTCTCATCTGAAATTGTAAATGTATTCAATTTAGTCGTGGTGGTACACATGCCACCTACAGTATTAGGCAAACTTACTCACTTGTATTAATTTGTTATGTTAGTTTAGGTTTGGTATAGGCATCATACAGGTAGATATTTGTAAGCTATGGCTTTTATACTGTAATTAAAAAACTTTTTGAGTGGCTTGTTTGAGATGACTTAGTTAGATTAAATATTAAACAGTAAAATAATTAAATAGTTTACTTGGCTTTGTTTACACTCACTTTCTTGTTGATGACAATGCAATTTACAACTATAAAAACGGCTGGACCGATTTTGATAAAATTTGTGGCATAAAAATAATAATAAATAGATTTAAAAAATCTAATAACGCACGTTTTTAAATGCCCTAAAAATAAGAAAATAACCCTACGGGGCTGAACGAGGGGCCACTCAAAACGTTTTGAGTTTAAAAAAATGGGTTTTTTAATTTTTTTAATCTATTATTTTTTTTTATAACCAACACAAAATAATTAGGAATACGAATAAAAATATTTTGTATTATCAGTGTTACTGCGGAGGTTTCTCGCCGGATTCTTTCCCGTAGAAGCGTTTCGAACCGGTGGTAGTATAAGAACATGAAGATTTAAAAGTACTTATTTTAAGTCTACTTTAATAAAAATATTTTGACTTTGACTTTGAAACATTAATTTTTTTTTGTTAGATTTTTATAAAATGTTAGCTTCTATCTTAAATCTTTAATTTAGCGACATACAAAACGTAAAAAGTATTTCATATTAGTAGGTTTGAGGAAAGTTAGTCCGTTTTTCCTCAATTCGGCCTTTTTGTTCTCAGTAATGTTTCTGTTGCGTTTCAAGTCTTTCTTCCTTTTGAAATATTAAGTAGGAAACATAATTGGCCGCCGCAAAGTACGTGGAAGTGTTCAAACTTCATGTTTTAATACAAAAGACAATGGTTCTCTACTCCTTAGATTATGTAACGTGTTGTGTGTTTATAAAAAAAAAAATCAGATAAAAATCCATATGTAACGTATGTAGAAAAAAGTAATTAATAACATAATAAATAATCAAATTAAACAATATCTATAATAATACAAATACAATTGATTAGTCACTATAATTTTATTAATCTGGACCAATGATTCTGGATTGTGCAATCAACTATCATAATTAGATATGTTGAGTCCGAGTGTGACAGGTTGCAAATCTGTCGCCACTATACGGGCACAACGAGTAACATGGCAGCCCGACACTGGACCCCTCGATCTGTCGTAGGCACGTAACGAACTGATGTACCACGTCCTCCAAACAAACATTTATTTTATATAGCAGATAAAAATACAAGTAATTTCTACATTCAGACACAGTCCCTCATTACTGAGGATGAGGGATTTAGTAACCAAAGTGTGACGCAGACATGCGAGCGTTTTGGAGAGGCGTGTGCAGGCAACAAACGACTACATAACTTTACAGTAACTAAATGTAGGTTGTTCAAACGATGCTTAGTTAATTCTTACACTCGTATTTATAGACAAGCAAATACATATTAATCAGTAATTTACAGGTGGTAGATCTAAGTGCGCGATCGCCTGGGTCGGTAGCACTCTCTTTTCTATTTCTGCTTTGCGTTCGCTGTGTATCGTTTAGAAGGATTGGAGGGCCAGTGTAATTACCGGCACGAGAGGTAAAATATATTTACCTCTACATGAGCAAGCATTGGCGGTGTTCTTGGCGTTCTAGTCAAGGGCACCGTCGTGTCTATAGGCAATATCACTTTCGATCAGGTGAACCGTCTGCTTTTTTGCCCATCATGTTGTATAAATTAAGTAATGTAAAAAAAGAGTGTCGTGACCGTAACGCTGGTCTGCCTTTCGGTCAAAGGTTGAGCATCGCTATACAGCGTGGAAATGCATTCAGTGCTATGGGCATACTCCATTGTATCCATGATTTTTATTCTATAGGTACTCAATTTCTATCTTGTAAATAAATTCACTGCATTCAGATTTTTTAAAACCATTTATAGTAAATGGGAAATATATTACTTCAAATTAGAATTCTTAACAACAAAATTAATTTAGTTTTTTCGTCTAATGTTATATTACTTGTAAAACAATAGTAAGTACCAAAAAATATATATGTATTAAACAACAATATCAATTTACAATTATTAAAGAGGTAACACATGACGAAGAAAAACAATATCGTTGCAATGACTACTTGCTGAGTTGCTATGAGTCCTGCACTAGGCAAAGCCTGTCTCGCAGGTACACATGTTCATAGTTTAACTTTTATTTGAATTAACGCGATCTGTCATCTATTTTAATCATCATATTATAATTTTTAACATTTATTATATATATTTTTAAATTTATTAGTACCTATACTGTTTTTTGAGAAATAAATAAAGAAAATGTAATAGAAACCCTCGAGATTTCAAGTTTGGTTCTCCGGTGGAAAACTTTAATCCTGAAATTAACTTCACTGGTGTTAAATGGTGGAGTCGGGAAATTTCTTTTCTACTTCAGCTGTGTCTTGAATATCAAGTGGCCAAGCCAAAACTTCCCTTTTACTTATGACTAGCTTTTACCCGCGACTTTGTCCGCGTAGAAGTCGAAAATGGTCTTTAATTTATTCATTTATCGTAACATTTTGGACACAATACCTTTATAAAATACTACCGACCCGTCCCGGGTTCGCACGAATGCACGAACTTTGTGTTATTTGCAAGACGCATTGTTTCTGTTTATACTATATCGTTGCTTGGTAAATGCGACATAACATTAAATTAATAAATAAGTCGTGCAATGCCAAGAGCACTGCCAATGCGTTGCCGATGAAGAGGCAAATATGAATAATTATTCATATTATAGTAGACCCCAAAAATCAAACTCGTGCACAGTAATTATTCAACGTTCAAAATGTATTAAACCTCCAACATTCCAGTCTATTGTAATTCTAAACTTATGCAAAACTAATTGTCCTCCAAAAAAACCTCCCTCTCCCGTTTTTTTCCCTCATTTTCTTCCTCACTTTTTTTTTACCGTCACGCTCCGCCAAGCTTACAGCATCATAACCGGACATTTAGTTTCAATATCCGATTGAATAAATTAATGTATATAACGGCGTACGGGGTAGAGAGCCGTTATCAGGTGCTCTTCGTTCATGTTGGCGAATCAAAATAAAACTATTGTCGTTTAGCAATAGGAACGTTTAATTAATTTGAACAATTTGGAATTTAAAATGAACAAGGATTGTAAAGATATCAACGGATTTAAAAGAAATGTGGTGATCCCGAGTCGTTGGCTGACTACGTCCGCACTCGACCGTGTCTCAGACTAGAATGCCCAAGCAAGAATACTAAATGGCCGGCTACTACAGGAATGCTGACTGGCTGGCCATTGCACGAATATTGACTGGCTGGCAATTGCCATAATATTGACTGGCTGGCTATTGACCAGTCAACTGGATTGTCAATCCAACGAATCGATTCCACCTCAAACTGACTAGTTTGACGTTTCGATTTAATTCTTAAAATCATAATAGATGGCGCTTATAAAAATCACAATAAAATAGGTGTCGCGTCGCAGTGATGATACGACATATAGAAAATACTCGATTTAATCACAACCTTGCAATAGTATATTTGTTAATGATAAAGGAAAGCTTAAGATGCAATGTCATCTAATGTTAAGTTTATATAAAATATCATGTACAAACAAACAAAAAGGCAATTCACCTTATGGAAAGTAGTACCACCGCCTATTGACACGACGATGCCCTTGATGTCTGGAACTCCAAGTACACCGCCAATGCATTGCCCAAGTAGAGGTAAAGATGTTTTATCTCTCATGCCGGTAATTACACTGGTTCTCTAAACCTTCGAACCGAAACACAGCGATCTGCTTCACACGTAGATTTGCACTTGTAAAACATACACATGATCTTGATTGTATTATATATTGATTCTTGTTTCCATATTTATTAAGAATAATTTTAACGTAGACTGCTTAGTGCTTTCGTTTCAAAAGGTGTTAAAAGTCAATTATTATTATGATTAATTCGAAAAATGGCTTTCGTACCCCGATTGTGGCTATTACTCTGAAAATTGGCAGGTAGGTAGTTTATAACAAATAACAGATTCATATTTAATTAATCGTCTTTAATTAATCTTTCATTTAATTTTCAACATAATTGACACCTCCAAACGGTCAGCTAGTAACCGTGCCCATCACTCATCTGTCAGCGGAAGTCAGGAGGTTAACATATATTTTAATGGAATTGATTAACTAATTCTATGAATCAATCTGAACATTATAACTAATTCTATGAATCAATCTGAACATTATAACTAATTCTATGAATCAATCTGAACATTATAACTAATTCTATGAATCAATCTGAACATTATAACTAATTCTATGAATCAATCTAAACATTATAACTAATTCTATGAATCAATCTAAACATTATAACTAATTCTATGAATCAATCTGAACATTATAACTAATTCTATGAATCAATCTGAACATTATAACTAATTCTATGAATCAATCTGAACATTATAACTAATTCTATGAATCAATCTGAACATTATAACTAATTCTATGAATCAATCTAAACATTATAACTAATTCTATGAATCAATCTAAACATTATAACTAATTCTATGAATCAATCTGAACATTATAACTAATTCTATGAATCAATCTGAACATTATAACTAATTCTATGAATCAATCTGAACATTATAACTAATTCTATGAATCAATCTGAACATTATAACTAATTCTATGAATCAATCTGAACATTATAACTAATTCTATGAATCAATCTGAACATTATAACTAATTCTATGAATCAATCTGAACATTATAACTAATTCTATGAATCAATCTGAACATTATAACTAATTCTATGAATCAATCTGAACATTATAACTAATTCTATGAATTAATCTGAACATTATAACTAATTCTATGAATTAATCTGAACATTATAACTAATTCTATGAATCAATCTGAACATTATAACTAATTCTATGAATCAATCTGAACATTATAACTAATTCTATGAATCAATCTGAACATTATAACTAATTCTATGAATCAATCTGAACATTATAACTAATTCTATGAATCAATCTGAACATTATAACTAATTCTATGAATCAATCTGAACATTATAACTAATTCTATGAATCAATCTGAACATTATAACTAATTCTATGAATCAATCTGAACATTATAACTAATTCTATGAATCAATCTGAACATTATAACTAATTCTATGAATCAATCTGAACATTATAACTAATTCTATGAATCAATCTGAACATTATAACTAATTCTATGAATCAATCTGAACATTATAACTAATTCTATGAATCAATCTGAACATTATAACTAATTCTATGAATCAATCTGAACATTATAACTAATTCTATGAATCAATCTGAACATTATAACTAATTCTATGAATTAATCTGAACATTATAACTAATTCTATGAATCAATCTGAACATTATAACTAATTCTATGAATCAATCTGAACATTATAACTAATTCTATGAATCAATCTGAACATTATAACTAATTCTATGAATCAATCTGAACATTATAACTAATTCTATGAATCAATCTAAACATTATAACTAATTCTATGAATCAATCTAAACATTATAACTAATTCTATGAATCAATCTGAACATTATAACTAATTCTATGAATCAATCTGAACATTATAACTAATTCTATGAATCAATCTGAACATTATAACTAATTCTATGAATCAATCTGAACATTATAACTAATTCTATGAATCAATCTGAACATTATAACTAATTCTATGAATCAATCTGAACATTATAACTAATTCTATGAATTAATCTGAACATTATAACTAATTCTATGAATTAATCTGAACATTATAACTAATTCTATGAATCAATCTGAACATTATAACTAATTCTATGAATCAATCTGAACATTATAACTAATTCTATGAATCAATCTAAACATTATAACTAATTCTATGAATTAATCTGAACATTACAAATATTCTATGAATCAATCTGAAAATTATAAAAATACACTTAGCAATAAGTAGTAGACATATAGAAAGAATCATGTGTTCACAAACGGTTCACACGTACTCAAACTTTATAAAAGGGGCCTCAAACTTTGTAACCCCCAAGCCCCCTTCCTAAAGGGGCCTAAGCACGTAGCAAGCACATACATTTTGCAACCACCTCGACGCGACCCTAAGAACAAACTCAAACCGAACAAAATTCTCTTAAACAGTAAAATTAAACAAGAAAAACGAAATGGCTAATTAGATTTAAATCAGGGATTTACTCAACTCAAACTTAACCTTTTAAACCTTTCAGATCTAAAGCTTTGTGTACACTCGACAAACACGTGATACGCCATGTGATACACCTTTACTCCTATTAACTTTAGTTAAGTACATGAACTAACTTCTACACAAATAGAACTATGAAGAACGAAACGGTATGCTCTGGAAATAACGTAGGTAAAAAAAGTGTTTTTTTGAGCTATAAAATAAGAAGAGTAATTAATTTTATCTATGATTTAAACCTACAAATAACTGCATCATTCAACTCCAATATGGTTTCGAACTTTCATTTTGGAATATTCCTTCAAATCAAATGCTGAAAATTTTAAATGTTCCTTCAATAATATCCTAGATCAACAGTAGCAGCCTTTGTAACGTATAATGCAGCAGTGTAATGAAGCACAGGCTACGTGCAGACATACTACCTCTTCTCTTGGGACGCGAGGCGAAATTAACTTGAAGAAACCGAATGAAGTAAGAAAATATATCCTAAACAAACCATTTATTGTTTTTACATAAAAGCAATTCCAATTCCATGTCCTTTTAAATGTGTTTTTGATCGAGTGAGCGAAGCAAGTTCTCAGACTCTATTGAAGTAATCCGGCGTTTGTCTGTAAGTATGTAAGTATAAATGTTTATCCGACAGTAACTCGAGTATCGTTCATCGGATCGTCGTGAAAATTACTAAGCGGAATAATGAGGTAAAAACAATTTTTGAGTTCGAATATGAGCTAGGACGGTCAAGGGGTTACTGAACTATAGAGAAATATAGGGGGGTCACGAATTACCAGTTCAGAGCAAACCAATAGTTTAATCTAAGTGGAAGCTACTGTATTTGTAAGACTTCTAGGAATATTTCAAGGA
The DNA here is from genome assembly GCA_949316135.1 of Choreutis nemorana. NCBI lineage: Eukaryota > Metazoa > Arthropoda > Insecta > Lepidoptera > Choreutidae > Choreutis > Choreutis nemorana. The sequence continues at coordinate 457,868 of OX438619.1, read as the reverse complement.
ATCACTTCACAATGAGATCGAGTCTTAGAAGTTTACGGACCGCATCTTAAGAACTTGCGAACTGTTCCGAACTTACTAAGTATACCAGGTCCCGGCCGGCTCAGCTAATTGGGGCCTCGATTTGGGTCCAAGTAGACATTAGGGGCCACGTCTTTTAAATAATATTTACATATAATTAGATTACATTGTACATGTCACAGTGAGATTGTGAATATCGTCAGATCTTTATAAATCTTTCAAACTGCCGTAAAATTATGGGCTGTGGAACGTTTACAATTAAAACCACTAATTCTCAAAAATAATTTACTTATGTGCTTAAGTCAAATTGTGAGCTGTATGTGTTTTGTGGTTCATAATCTCCCCGATATGACCTTAAGTTTTTGAGGCCCCTATGTATCCGGGTATCCGGGGTCGCTTATACCTTTATCCTGAATGCGGCCCTGACAGTATCTGTATGAATGTTTAGTTATGTAGCATTTATATGTATACAGATGCGATTGCAGTCGACTGTTCTGCTTGCAAATACAAATCCTATAAGATTTTCTTCATTACGTCTTACACACACATAAACACACAAACTCATGCCGTAATTAATTTCATTTTACATGTCTATGTTGATTTGGGAAACAATTGTGACAGGATGCGAATCTGTTGCTACTATCCGGGCACAATCAGAAAAATGGAAGCTATAACTTACGGCAACCCGAGACTTGAACACTCGAACTGTGTTGCCGGTTGGGTCGGTCAACCAAGGCACGTAACAAACTGAGCTACCACGTTCACGTTTTATATGATACAATAGTTGCTAACTATTCTCATTCGTTGTAATATTAAGGTGAGAGATTTAAGTACATAAGAACTTTATTCGAGAAGCGAGTGAAGTTCTCAGACAGCTGACTGCAACATTAGAGTTTCTGCCATCGAATCCCAGCGGGGGCGGAACTTTGTGTTATTTGCAAGACGCATTGTTTCGTTTACCGGTCTTGGATGTAGTATTCTTATCTATGTTGTTAACCATATAGTTGCTGGGTTCCTGTGATACCTGTTCGTACGATACTTATTACAGGGTTGTATTCCAGTAGCTGAGTCAATGTGTGTCGCAGTGTCTTACTTTTTATTTCGTATAGCTCGTAGCTCGTAGTAATTCTACACTGGCTACGGTACTACGCCGGACTTCGTATCGAGTACTGGAGCGATTTTATTATTTTCGTAGGTCACTGAAAATAGTTTTTAATTATTTATTTATAGGTATCCAAAAATAGATAACAACCGTTACATTATAAAGAAAAATAAACATTAAAAAATGCAGCTGTTTATCCTTATAGTTAGGACACGACATTTTCATTAACAACAAATCACATTACAAAAAAAACCAAATGACAACAAAGTAGGAACACGAAAACTGTTTTTTTGAAAGAATACTTACATTTAATTAATTATGATTAGGACAGTAGTTTAAAAAGAATCATTCATTTCGAAATCTAAAACATCATCATTTAAAAAAAAATTGAATTTGTAGTTAATCATATCAATGTCTTTTCACCTTTACAAATGATATCGTTTTAGCGGATCATAAGCGACTCCGCTATGATGATGTCTGGGGATGGACCGCCGGCGTAATGTACGTCTCGGTTACCCCCAGCGGGGACGCAACGGTAGCGAGGTGGTGGTAGGTAGTGAAATGACTAGCAAATAAACTCCGTTAATTAATTCCTTCTTATAGTTTAACACTATAGGTTTATATACAATTAATCTATCAGCTGATAGTCACGCGTGTTACGTGCTGACCAAGAACTGCAGCGCCAGCACGGACGCTAACACTTCTCTATCAACTGATAGATTGGTATGTGGAGGTCTTCTAATCAATTTAAGATTATTTTTTTGATAACTTTTGAGAAAAAAAAAAACTACACATCACATAACATAAACTCACGCCGTAGTCCCCCCAGAGGGGTTGGCAGAGGTGCTTGCTACACACGACTTTTCGCATGTTCATGTCGAGTCCCAGTGTGACAGGTTGCGAATCTGTCGCCACTATCCGGTTACATTGAGAAACATGGCAGCTACAACTTACGGCAACCCGAGATTCGAACCCTTGACCTATCGGATCGGGTCGGTCGGTTATCCAAGGCACGTAACAAACAGATTAAAAAATCTACCTTTACGTAAATAAAATTAGATTCCCACACGCTCAAAGTCTCGGGCGAGAGCTAGTTAAAATTAAATAAGAAAATCTATCTCGTCTTGCAAAAAAATTCAAAGCCTGGAAAAGGTAAAGGTCTCCTAATGGCCTCTTACAAATAAACGACCATCTCAAGACCTCAACAAGCCTTGATTTAGAGTTCAAACGATGCTTTGAAGAATTGAGTACTCAAGTGATTTATGACCTTTTATTAATGCGTTGTAATTCTAAACACAATTCGCCTTTGAAACGTTAAAATCTAGTATCACGGTACAGTAGCAGTAGTACAGTTAGTTACATATTAACCAAAACACTAATCAAATTATCTTTTCTAATACTATATTATATTAGAAATTAAAGTTATTATTATGTGCCGTTGGTTTAGTTATAGTAAATAAAAAGAAAAAAAAATGCAACAGTTTGTAAGGATGTGTGAATGTTTCGCTGTTCGCACTTTCACGCAAAAAGTAATGTATGGATTTTAATGAAACTTTACAATTATATAGCTTATACATCAGAATAACACATGGGCTGTAATTTATAAAGATTTTGTTTGAATTGTCTAAAATGTAATGATAATAAGTAGAAAATCGTAATAGAACCGTTTTCGACTTCTACGCGTACGAAGTCGCGGGCAATAGCTTGTATTTAGTAAAGCATTTTTTTTTTGGCTGGCAATAATGGGGCCAATGAAGCATGCTTGTCATGTACTTGAAGAAGCCCTGAAATGTGGGGCAGAAAACAACATAAAAAGAACGTGGGAAGAATCAGACTTCACCTGATGGAAAGTGTTAACTCGATGCCTATTGATACGACGATGCCCTTTATGTCTGGAACGCCAAGAGCACCGTCAATGCCCATGTAGAGGTAAACATGTTTTACCTATCGTGCCGGTAATTACACTTTCTCTTCAATCCTTCGAACCGAAACACAGCGCACTGTTTCACGTTGTAAATAGAAAGAAGGGTGGTACCAACCCAGAGGATGTCGCAACGTAGATCTACCACCTGTAATATATTCGTGCTACCCGTACTGAAGCAAACTAATAAGGTTTTATTACCTTCAAAAACTTTCTTCTCCGCAAAGGAACAAGATAAGGAGCTGTCAAGGAGAACTCCTCATAAAGTCGAAAGCACTGCATAATATTTCCATGTGAAATAGCTGATAACATTTACATGTTCCGGGTTCCCTTGGCATTTTTCCGACTAGACGTTCCGTCTTTGTCTTGCGGAGCTCGTTAGGGGTGGAGTGGGTGAGACAAAAGATCCAAATTGCAAGCCAGGTTGGAGTAAGTGGGACAATGAATCATGAGAATGATACAAGCATCTGAGAAGTGCTTGAATTACTCACGGGAGTCAGTTGCGTTGAGCCATTCAAAAATTATCATTCATCATAGTATATTTTATGTTAAGAACGAAAATAATTTAGCTGCTAATCTTGAGCGTTTTTATAGAACATCATGTGCAAACAAGCAGGCGTTTTATTAACACTATGAGCCCCTAAATGTCTGGAACGCCAACAGCACTGCTAATGCGTTGCCCATGTAGAGGTAAAGATGTTACCGTGCTGGTAATTACACCGGCTCTCCAATCCCTCGAGCTGAAACACAGTGAACTGCTCTATGGCAAAAATAGAAAGGAGGGTGGTACCAACCCAGAAAATCTCGCACGTAGATCTACCATACTATCTGTGAAGTGACGACATGGCCTAAGGTGGAATACCTAAACTATAAAATGCATAATTATGGCAACTTGAAGATGCATTAGTAATCAGGGAACACCATGTCAGAGAGTTCATTTCACAGCCAGCGTTCGCGAAGGAGTTTTGAATATAAAAGTTAATAACCATAGCAGTTGAAGTTGTGAAGATGAATACCCTGACAATGACGATGGTAAAATGTTTCTGATCCTTCATTTATTTTATTACAAACCTCAAAATAAAAAATCAACATAGGCTCAAATAAAACTTTAAATTTGTACTTGTACACACCCCATTGAAGCGTTTAATCAACATCATAAATTATATCATCAGGGTTAAACACAAAACGCGTGCGTTTGTATGTGTGTGACCGTATAAGAATGTGAAATTGATTTTCAATATTTTAAGAGGAGAGATCCCCAAAATACTATGAATCGGCTCGACCAAATAAGCAACCGTGTACACTCACAGCTGCAAATCGCAGACGAATAACAAACGACGCAACCGTGAGCGTAGGATGGATGAGCCATGTGCCACATGGCTGTCAACAGTGTACCCACACTCCAACTTAATGTACCTTAACTTACCTGCTAAAACAGAAAAGTGTCAAGTCTCTAAATGATTACCTTTCTGGAGTGAAGTGAGGTTTGGCGAAGCTTGTAATTCATATTGGAGAAACTCATGAAAGATATTAGAGTAGAATGTAGGTTCTTTGAGAATTTTTTAGGCAAAGAAGCAGACGTTTTTGATAGAAAGTGTTACGCATTTTTTACTCTGAAAAATGTATTTTGGTATCCACCCGAGATTGGATGGAGTTGGGCCGATACTCAAAGACATTTTACAACGTAAAAATGCACCTCCATGTGGGACCACCTAACCGTATTGGCCATACTACTCAATAAAAACCAACGTTCTGTCTTCGTCGTATTACTGTCAATAATAATAATAATGTGTCAGACAGAACCATCAATAGTACAACTTCAACGCATAAAATCGTGCCTTTCCTCAATTCTGATTCAGATTTCTGTAAAATTCTTTTAGAATATTTATATTTTAAAATACCGTGTCTAAACATTCGTAGGTTGTTGGCGAGTGATATTTTTTTCATTGGGCCTGACGACACTGTCTGCGGACAAAACGTTTTCAAGCCTGGAAACCCAGCACAAGTTTTCTCCACTCAAGTGGGCTCCAGGCGTTTCTTAGATATTGTGTTCAGATTTTAAAGAAATACCTTTAGATTCTGTCCTTTGTGAACTGTTTGCAAAGCTTCTATTAACGTGCATGGATACTGCAGTCTGCGGAATATTACGTTCTATAGCCCTTTATATTATGTACTAGTGTCAGATAAATTTATTGTTTGAAAAATTACGAAAAATATACACATCATAAAGGTTTCTTTAATTAAATAGGTAACATTATTCAGGTGTAGTAATTAAGTATTACTTGGTGCACTATGTTTCGCTTTTTATAGCATAAACATGTACAAAATAAAATAAAAAAAAAGTGAAGTGAAGATCATGTCTGCTATTTAGATAAACTGGTGTTAAAATGCCAAAGTAACTTGTTTTCTACCTCTATTATGTATAGTTGTTTCCATTTAACGATAGAATACTGTAATTTTCATATTTAAAATCCGTGGCGCGTTCTACCAAAAACGACTTAATGCTTTATAGCTGAGGTTTATTTTATGTTTTTTTGACTATACCTCTGAGCCAAGTCGCCTGGTGAACGTATCTTCTATATACCCCTGCCTGATATTCACGTTATTCATCACCTACAAGCCCTGCTAGTCTATTCACAATACCTCTAAAAGATTTCGGAAATGGGGAAGTTTCGATCGTCAAGTATTCGATTCGAATGTCACCTACTGGTATTTATCTACTCGATTAGAATTCGACTGGAAAGTACCTAAATAAAAACGAATCTTTCTATCAAATATTCCCATAAAAATCAGCTTTACAGATAAAATACGTGTTCTTAACAATTGCAATTCATAATATATATGTTAAAACAGCTTTTCACACTATTTCAATTATCGATTCTTTTCAATTATCTAAATTTTGCTATGCGAACTGTCAAAGTTCCGAAAACAAATGTCAGAAACAAATGACGAACGGCGTACAGGGAAGTTGGAGAAGTTGTCAAATCAAAGTTTTGACGACCTCGGTGGCGCATTGGTGTAAACAGCCGACTGCTACGCTAGAGTTTCCTGGTTCGAATCCCGGCGGGAGCGGGACTTTGTGTTATTTGCAAGACGCATTGTCTCGCTTACCAGTCTTGGATGTTGTATTCTTATTTATTTAGTATATACCATGTCGTTGCTTAGCATACAAGTTCTTACGATACTTACTGCAGGGCTGAGTCAATTTGAGTGTCGTGATGTGGTTATTATTATTATTATTAAAGTGGATTTCGCTTTCCGAGACGACTCTGCATAGATTTGCTGCCCAACCTGTTTACATATAAACATCATTCTTATATTAAACGACAATAAAATGAAATTCTAGGAGCGATATAGTTTTATATTTAATAAATCGTTTATTTGTCTGATTTTTCGTTATGCAAATGTCGTATATTATAATATAATTAGTAACAGAAAAATCTATCAAAAAGGCATACAAATATAAAAAGTTCAATGAAGGTAACAATACTAAAATTTACGATAGAACAATGTTAAAAGAAGAAAAAAACTGAAGTCAATACTACGTGTATATATCATTTGAAATGTCCAACAAAAATTAATTTAAATAATTTTACATTGTCCATTGTCCAGTGAAATGTCTACCAATAATAGTTACAATTTATTTTAAAATTCAAAATATTCTGGAATGCCATGAAATGTATCTTGTACTAACCAACCATTTATTACATACATAATGAGTTTATTGTGTTTAATTTTCAATAAAGACCGGCGCTCACAGCCGACACAGATTTAGGAATTCAGTAACTTTAGAATATATTTTACAATGACCAAACGTATGACATAGCAATCGGCGAAATTGAACCTTGTTTCAGTTAAGTAAGCGCTCACATTCTTAAAAAATACAAAGTTCCATATTGACATGCAATGGCGTATCGTACCATGCAGCTACGTGGTAGCATGTTTTAGCATGACACGATATGCTAGAGCATGCCAAGAGATGCGCTTAAGTACGCTTAAGTTGGGCGACGCATTGGCGGTTCTCTTGGCGTTCCAGACATCAAAGGCATCATCGTGTCAATAGGCAGCGGTATTACTTTCCATCAGGTGAACCGTGCCTATGGTGGTAATTTTTTTTTGGTTATAAACACTCTAAAGAGAAAGCATAGTTAAGTGTAGATGATATGATTCGAAGCTTAGCGATTTTTTTACAAGCAAATAAACGTATAATAACTTCCATGTAATATTTTTCATTCAACCCATCACCCTTTGACCAAAGGTCCACCTTTGATCGACGAACGAAGCTATCAAAGGTCAACGCTAATTATATTGACATCCAAAACATTTAGCCCTTACAGTATATATCTATGGTGTTAAAAATAAAGATAGACTAAAGTTTTGAGATTATTAAAATAAAATACTATGCTATGCTATGCTATGACAGCGGTGAGCGCCAGGCTTAAGTAAAACGGCTGTAGGTATCGTAATAGGTGTATATAGGCAGAGTTGAGAAGTAAGTAGATGATGTCGAGGAACTCGTTTACACAACTCCCCAACTCAAAGGTGAATGTCAAAAGAGTCTGAACAACTTTTCTAATTTCTTCCTAACTTAGTTTCTGGTCTGGGATAAAGTTATTATACATTCAGCGAATAATAAACCGAGTCGTTGGTAGGTAATTAAATTTTAAGGTCGCAACTACACATGATAGAATATAGAATCCTTTAACTACTCGCGAAGTGGATCGAAGTTGAAGTGGGTCAAAGTTCGAAGTGCGTGACCAAACTAGTCGTGCGAATTCGCAAGGATCTAAGTCGAGTTCCTCTGCATCGCGTTCTTTTAGAAGCCGGAAGCCAACAAAAAGTTAAAGTTGCCCAAAGGAAAGCGAAGCGAAGTGAAATGAAGCCACTCTACACTATTCCTCTTTGGTTAACTTCGGTCAACTTCACGAAGTGTAGCGAAGGCTTTACAGATAGCTGCATTAAAACATAATTGTCGTGATTATAGTTCAATATTTTTGTACTTAAAACTGATTTCAGCTTTGTGTGTTACTGTCAAAAAATGTGTTAAAGTCTTGACTGACGCATGGACGGACAAAAAATTGATCATTCCGGTATAGGTTTCCAGAACCCTTAAGAAGAACACAAGATACCTTCTTTTTGATTAGATCTATGTTAAGTTTTCTTGGCTCAGAGATACTTATATATTTAGTGTGATACTTATATATTTGATTTTTTTTCTTCGAAAGTATATACTCGTAAATAAACCACAATACGACAGGATAGCTGTAAGTATTGTAAGAAATTACGTTACAGGAACTAAGCAACGATATGGTATAAACTACATAGATAATACTACAACAAAGAACGGTAAGCGAAACAGAGGGTCTTGCAAGTAAAACAAAGTTCCGCCCCCGTCGAGATTCGAACCCAGAACCTCAAGCGAAGCATTTAGCTATTTATGCCACTGCGCCACATATACATACATCTTTATCGGTATATTTATAGTTGTATCCATCGCGAAAGTCTTCAGCTAAGTTTGGGACTCGGTTTTTATGAATGAATTTGAATATTACTTTATTATCTCGACGAAACCCTTACTAATATTATAAATACGAAAGTCTGTAAGGATGCGTGGATGTATGGATGTCTGATATCCTTTCACGCAAAAACTCCTGAATGGATTTTAATGAAACTTTTCAATAATATAGGTTTTACAACAGAATAATACATGGGCTATAATTTATAGGAATATCGTGTGAGTGGTACAAGATATGACGATTAATGACAAGTAATTAAAAATCTAATACTACTACTACTAGTACTATTTTCGACTACTGCGCGGACGAAGTCGCGGGCAAAAGCTAATAAGTTTAATTTGATTTGTTAAGTAAATTGTCGAGATAAAGGAATAAAGCTTTGATCCTTTGGGCGCTGGTCCAAAAGATATTTGGCGCCATATTTGCCATTTGTCGAGGTCAACCCAGAAAACTTCCAACACCAGTATCCTTTACTGATCAATAAGAAAAGTGACTGTGATTCTTTGGGCATAAATGAGGATATTTATTTAAGCTGAATGTTTCAGGAGTTTGACGACCTCGGTGGCGCAGTGGTGTAAACAGCCGACTGCTACGCTAGAGGTTCCGGGTTCGAATCCCGGCGGGCGCGGGACTTTGTGTTATTTGCAAGACGCATTGTTTCGCTTACCGGTCTTGGATGTTGTATTCTCATCTATTTAGTATATACCATAGCGTTGCTTAGTTCCTGTGACACAAGTTCTTACGATACTTACTACAGGGCTGAGTCAATGTGTGTGTCGTGATGTGGTTATTATTATTATTCTCTTTATTATTATTATTATTTTAGTTAAAAGTTCCGTTGTTTTGCCTGTATGATTCTTTTTATTCTGTTTTCTGTTTCGTGTGAAATAAATAAAACAAGAAAAGATAATAACATAACATATAGACATCTGTTATTTAATAATAAATAATAATAAACTACATCACATCGTTAGTTTGGTTCAATTGATATTTTGTACGCTCCTGTTACTTTTGTAATTTAATTTGACATTTTATTTTCTGATCTTTAAGTCTATGGATATTTTATTTATAATTTTTATTAATTGTTTCATTAAATAAAATTATTTTAATATTCAGAATAATTGATAATGTTTTGTAAGATAAAATTTTGCACGCCACTATCTGGCAAAATATTTGTGGTGCATTTAACTTTTACTAATATCTTAATTTTACCAACACATATAATATATACTCTATGTGTGATGTGGTTATTATTATTATGTTTAAAAGAGACATGCAAACTAGTAGAAACTGTAACTCGTTCGGTATAATCGACCAACTCCACGCTATAATAAAGAAATGAACATGACAGAAATGCTATATTTTTGGCAGATATCGTCGCATTGGTGGCGCCAACAAGGCTGGTGTCCTCCAACCCTCAAGGATTGAGCCTGGTCCTACAAGACAAGGCCAACTAAAAGACGGGAATATTCCTTCATCTCAAGGCCGTCAATGAGACGAACGGCAATAAACTTTGGATTGGGCAATGAGCCAAATATAATACTTGACAACTTTGAATATAAAATTTCTTGATATAACCTAATATGAATATTTTTATTAATTTAGGTATTTAATATAGTTGAGTGCCACATGAAAACTCAAATCTGATAGATTCCTTAAAATAACTGACTTATTAACTGTTATAAAGCTTCAAAGTCGTTGGTTAGACAGAGAGATCCAATATGTACAATGACGTCAAACTACACGAGCGCCATACAACTTCCACAGAAAAGGTTGTTCTGATGAGCGTGATAGATATATTTACTTTAAATGGTTATATATCCGTGGCTTATAAAGTTATCTTGATTTTAATTTTTTTATTTTATTCCACCCCTGCCGGGATTCGAAGCTGCTCGTAGCAGCCGGCAACGAACGTAGAAGCCATCAGTTGACACCACAGCGCCACAAAGGCCGTCCTAACCTATTGCAAAATTCTTTGTAATATCATTAATTAGAATGATATTTGTTCAAAGCTATTAACAAAATTTAATTAGTATTTAACTAATCCCTCCAAAGGCTATTAGGTTTCCGTTTCAAATCTGTTTGCTTTACCGAACCAAATTAAAGTTAAAATCGAAAATAAACATTTTGCCAAAGATTAAAAGGATCCACGTCCATTAACCTAAAGATGCTTTACTTTAGCTTGATATGTATTTTAAAATGTTTCTACTTAGTTATACGTGGCCTGGTCAACCGACCGATCCGACCCGACAGGTCGAGGGTTCCAGTCTCGGGTTGCCGTAAGTTGTAGCTGCCATGTTCCCGTGCCGTGTTGTGCTGCCCGGATAGTGGCGACAAATTCGCAACCTGTCACACTGGGACTCAACATAAACATGCGAAATATGGTGTTTTACACCTGTGCCAACCCCTCTTGAGGGATGCATGGCGTTTAAAATGGTATTTTTACAGTCTGATGTCCGTCCAGTTGACTTAAAAATAAATTAATACATTTGGTACTCAGTAACAAATCCGTAAAGCTGCCCGACCGCTGTCACATACGAACAAACTATAAAAACAATAATAACCACATTACGACACACACATTGACTCAGCCCTACACTAAGATATGGTATCCATATACTATTTGAATAAGAATACAACATCCAAGACCATTACAGTTACAGTACATTGTTCGACACTTCAGATTCGCAATCTGTCACACTGGGACTCAAGCAAGGTCCGTATGGGAAACATTGCGTCTTGCAAATAACACAAAGTTCCGTTTACGCCTGGATTCGGAACCTCTGGCGTAGCAGTCGACTGTTTACACCACTTCGCCACCGAGATCTTCAAATAAATCTGTCCCTTTCACCCTGTCCACACCTTTAATTCATTTTCCATGGAAATATTTAACGAGGTAACTGAAGTACGTGATAACTTTCACCGTGAATGATGATAACGTAATGCATGTTCAAAATCAATATTGATAGCGGATTGAGAGATTAAAATGGACTGAGAGATCAAAATCTCCCCATTTGCAATGATAGAATTTGCACAGTGATTTATTGGGTAATTTTTCACAACTCTTGTGCGAAATTCATTATGACGTGTTGTTAAATAGCTTTGATATCAATTAGTTTTTGAATTGTTTTAAAATAAATGACTTAATTAATATTAAACAATTAAAAATATTGTTTGATTGTTTTGTACTTAATGATGAATAATTCATAAAAAGTAAAATAATCTAATACTTGGATGAAGATGAATATTGTTTTCAATTTTATTGACAATAATTATTATAGTATATAAAGATTTTTTATTAAATCAATACATAAATATCAAAATAATATTAGGACGTGAAGCAAAAATATTCAAACTTTTACAATATGACATTTGAAACAGTTATTGTTTATATGAATAAAGGAGTGTTGAAAACAATTTTCTGTGCATAAAATTAATTAAGAAACAATTACACCTACAAATTTTTATACATCTTGGGCAAATAAGCAGACGGAAAGTGATACCGTCGTCTATTTACACTGGTAGAAAGTGATACTATCGTCTGCTTACTCTGATAGAAAGTGATACCGTCGTCTATTTACACTGATAGAAAGTGATACCGTCTTCTATTTACAATGATAGAAAGTGATACTGTCGTCTATTTTCACTGATAGAAAGTGATACTGTCGTCTATTTACACTGATAGAAAGTGATACTGTCGTCTATTTACACTGATAGAAAGTGATACTGTCGTCTATTTACACTGATAGAAAGTGATACTGTCGTCTATTTACACTGGTAGAAAGTGATACTGTCGTCTATTTAAACTGGTAGAAAGTGATACTGTCGTCTGCTTACTCTGATAGAAAGTGATACCGTCGTCTATTTACACTGATAGAAAGTGATACCGTCTTCTATTTACAATGATAGAAAGTGATACTGTCGTCTATTTTCACTGATAGAAAGTGATACTGTCGTCTATTTACACGGCGATTACACCCTTACAACCTTGATGTCTATGTACCTACCATGAGTTTTACCTTCGATTGTCACTTGCGACTACAGTTACAAATTTGTATGAATCTTTGTAAGGCGCTGTAGTATCTGTTTTACCTGACGCGTAGAAAAACTATGCGTACTCATGATAGACACACTGGAACGTCAAGAGCATCACCAATGTGATGAAATAAAGATGTTACCGTTAATATTACTGGCTCTCCAATCCTTCGAACTGAAACACAGCGAACTGCTTCACGTTGTAAATAAAAAGGAGGTAATGACCCAGACGATCTCCATAAACCATGCACTGACAATAGACAAGCAAGACACACGCATGACACATGGCCTGGGTGAAATTTGCAATAACATGACTTTGTTTATGTTTTCTGATCACTAATCACTTTCCATTAGGTGTCAGACTGCTGGTTTCCCTGCTACTCTAATTCTGTTTAAATGGAAAACAAAAATAGAATACCATTAGGGTTCATCATTTGTGACGCAGGCCATGATTACCGGAGGTGACACGCGATGTTTTCACTTTTATGAATGAATATACAACACTCCGCTACCCATTAAATTAGACTTATGTCTCTGCAATAAGGACTAATTTAAACATATTGTTAAAGGTACACTGTACATTTAAATGACACACCTAACGGCTCGACACGAACTATTGTTTTCTATTATTACAAGTTGAAACATAAATAATTGTCATTAAAATGCCGGTTTCGGAACATTCAAAGGCGATAGACGGAAAGGTAAAAATACGGTCATTTGGAAATCAATATTTATCAACTTCATAGGTAAACAAGCGGGTGTTTGTCCTAATGGAAAGTGATACAGGCTATTGATACGATGCAACAGAGGCGTTGCTGATGGTGAGGTTCAAGACACGTTTCGTTTTAAGTTGCTACCAGCAATGGATCTCCAGTCCTTCGAACTGAAACACAGTGAGCTTCAACAGTGGGTGGCATCAACTAACAAAGCTGATCTCCCACGTAGATCTCCCAGATGTAATTCAAAGTTCAAGAAACGAGCTCTCAAAGAATTTATCCGCTATGTATGCGCCCATTGATTGATGCTCATGGCCGGTCACGATTTAACTAATGTCAAATAATTTTTAAGCTGATTTTATCCTATTGCTCATGTGGTTGTAGTTTAACAGCCTCGGTGGCGTAGTGGTGTAGACACGCTACGCTAGAGGTTCCGGGTTAGAATCCCGGCGGTGGCGAAACTTTGTGCTATTTGCAAGACGCATTGTTTAGCTTACCGGTCTTGGATGTAGTATTCTTATCTGTATAGTTTATACCATATCGTGGCTTAGCACCTGTGACACAAGATTCTTTAATCGTAATGTAGGTTAAGTCAATGTGTATGTAGTGATGAGGTTCTTTATTTATTTATCTCACTTAATATCAGTAGCGTGCCTAGAGTTTTAGAATAGGGCAAGCCGAGAGATAAGTTATTTAGTTTTTATAATTCATTTCGATAAATGTCTTATTGCCTCATTACTCTTAAATCTACACTTCATACTTACGCGTTCGAATTAATGCGAATTTTGAACCATGCTATGCAAAGCATATTGTTATTTGATTTTAAAAGTAATGAATGAACGAGAGCGCCAACTTACCTTGGTTCGATAGGGCAAGCCGGGCTTTTGGGCTTGTATGACAGTACCGCCACTGGGTAATAGGATGTTTTTTTAATCCTCGGCCGCGACCTTTTATCGCTTTGCGAAGTGAAAACAGTATCTTTTTAACGCAGTTTTCTGATTTGTCGGTGCGGTATCGGTATAGGTGTTCTTAGTATAAAAGATACCTAAGAGTTAAAGGCTAAGCGCCTATATTTCTTTGGAGCGTTCATAATTTGTGCGGTACGGAAACTATACCGCATTTAACTGTAACGCTTAGCAGAAACATATTCAAGGTAATTTTAATACAAAAAATTCGGAAACAACGAAATTTATTATTAATCAATTATTAAACAAATCATAAGATATATTATTTGTTTTTTTTTTTTGGTTGAATGTGACACAAAAGGTAAATATTTTTTCAACAAATTTATTCCTTGCAGTGTAAATATAAAAAGCGACAACAATTATAAAAATGCAGTCGCAGAACCATCAATTTGGCATGCAGTTCCTATGGGGAATGTAAGAAGCCACTTTACTTGTTTATGTCGACATTAAAACCCGTTCAAATATAAATACTTGGGACGAGGCGTTATTATGCCGTGTTTCGTGCAAATAGCTCATTTAAGGGGCAATACAAATTGTATTATATCATGCAAGATGTTCAGAACTCGAGTGATTAAGTCATGCAATTGTTATAATAATAAGCATAATACGACACACACATTGACTCAGTCTTGCACTAAGATAATCTTGTGGCGCAGGAACTAAGTAACGATTTGGTATATCATATGTATGGTATATCTAGTACATTATACAAAGTCCCGCCCCCGCGGGGTTCGTGCCCGGAACCTCTAGCGTAGCAGTCGTCTGTTTACACCACAGCGTCACCGAGGTCGAGGTGAGGTAATGCTTAAAGTAAATAAATAATCTCATTATGTATTACACGTTAGGTGGATATAACCTAAGACGAGGCAGTGACATCAAACAAATGTTCAGATAATATAATGTTCATCTTATATCAAAAGCAATGACAAGCACTGTTTGACATTAAAATTTCAGTTTAGTTGGTTCAAGGTACATACAAAATTGTATAAAACAACTCTAGCGTAGCAGTCATCTGTTTACACCACAGCGTCACCGAGGTCGTTAAATCTAATTACATTCGGCTAAGTATTTATTTTCATTTTATATTACATCATGGGCAAGCAGACGGTTCACCTGATGGAAAGTTATACCGCCTATTGATTTCTAGAACGCCAAGAGCACCGCCAGTACCAATGAGAATGCGAAGTCTCTTATTTCCTTTCGATGCATTGTTTAGCTCACCTGTCTTGGATGTAGCATTCTTATCTATGTAGTTTATACCGTTTTGTTGTTTAAATATATCTTAGTACATACAGGGCTGAGGCAATGTGTGTGTCTTGTTGGGGTAAAAAAATGAAAGAAAATACTACATTACCTCGTATCTATTTTATAATAGCTTTTGGACGCGTGTCGAATTCGTATTTCTTTAGATTATTCTAATATAATATTCTAAATTTATTTGAAATCATCGAAATTTTAAAATTTTGATGAAATAATTTATAAAATTAAATAATTATTTTATTCGCTTTTGTATTTGATACGTGAACATTTTCACTTAAATTTAATTCTTTTTTAAAGTTTTATAAATATCGTTTCTAAGTTCAGAAAGCTGAATGTTTTTAAAAGGGTTGATTTAAGTTAGTCCATTTGTAATTCAGAGGGCGCTGTATCCAAGGCTGGATTAGGTGAAAGCTAACTCTCAAGCCTAGATGCCTTGCTCAATTAAATCAGAAACTAAGACAACATTTTCTAATTAATTTAATCTGAGTCGCATCACTTAAGACTCTTCTTGTTTAATTTTATCTCTTTTCATTTGATTTTTTATTTGATACAATCTTATTCTATGCTCTTATATATATATATATGTGGTGTAGCGAACAAAGTAAAAAGTGTATATATACAAATACAGGTATGTATGTAGTATACCAAACAGAGTTAAAAAAAAAGAATAATTAGTTATGCCGTTTTTGAGTTTAAGTGGGTCTGACGATTCTATATAAATGTTGTGATATTGTTATTATTTTCCACAAATTTTCATTTTTTTTTTTAATTTCTGCATTAATATTAATAATAATATTTGATACTTAACACCTACATGCATAAACTCACGCCGTTGTCCCTTGAAACAGGTTGGCAGAGGTGCTTGCTACACACCGCATTTCGCATGTTTATGTGAAGTCCCATTATGACAGGTAGCGAATCTGTCGCCACTATCCGGGCACATTGAGAAACATGGCAACTACAACTTACGGCAACCCGAAACTCGAACCCTCGAACTGTCGGGTCGGGTCGGTCGGTTAACCAAGGCACGTAACAAACTGAGCTACCACGTCCTCAAAATTAAAATCAAAATGAAAATAATATTTGACTGTTTGTTTTATTGAATAGACTTCGAAACTACTGGATTGATTAGAAAAACCTTTACCATTAGAATTCTACATTATCCCTGATTAACATAGGCGATAAAATATTTTCAAAAAAGTTAAATACCTATCTATCTGTGCGAAGCCGGGGCGGGCCGCTAGTGCTTACTAATATTATAAACGCGAAAATTTGTAAGGTTGTGAAGAATGGATGTTTGTTACTGTTTCACGCTAAAACTACTCTAGCGTAGCAGCCGGCTGTTTAAACCACTGCGCCACAGGGGTCGTAAAAAAAGAGGTGTTATTTTTTTTTTGTAAAAAAGCTTCGCCTTAAAGGTGCTCTTAAATTGTGCGGTTTTCTTAGCTTCTGAACGAAGCTGCGCCCTTAAAGTACTACCGAGAACTTGTCTCGATTTAATTACACACGAACGGAACAGTAAGCATTGTCTTACGTTAGTATATTTTTAAATTTACTTCAACAATGATAACCGAATCAGGTACATAGGTCCGGAGTAACTCTACATACACATGAAAATGTCGTCTACATAACGAAATTATTAGCTTTGACAGGAGAAAGTTTTTATTACTATTTATTTATTAGTACTAAGCATCCATCGTGATACAAAATAATTTTATCATACAACTAGCGTGTACAAAATAATGAACTGAAAATTACAATCAAATAAATTATTTTCAATATAAGCACTAATGTAGGACAAATCTTTATCATATTGAAAAGTCTTAATACAAAATAATACATAATCGAATTGATTTATAAATGTTGCTATAAAATTTGTAAAACTACGGAAAACTACTGATAATCGGAATACAAGGCGTTGTTGAAGTTGCATCCTTTTGTGGTAGATATTCCGACCATCCGGACTAAACGCTTCTTCGATAGCTCCTTCATAATGCGTACTGCAAGGGTGTGGAATTCTTTGCCTGCCGATGTGTTCCCTGACCAATATAACTTGGGACTCTTTAAGACAAGAGTGAATAGGTAGGCATGATCCACCTTAAACCTCATCGCCGCTTAGCATCAGGCGGGTTCGGGATCAAATGCCTGCTGGTCTTGAATAAAAATAAAAAAACTGAATTGTTCAAAATGTTGATGACTTTTATAACAAATCCCTGTTCAGGTTTTCATTTTATTGTTACCAAAAGCTGTGCTAAAAGGGCCGCTTTGGCAGAATTGTCATCATCATTAGCTCGTTACTGCTGGATGGAGGCTTCTCCCAAGGCACACCACTCAGGTGTTCACCGGAGGTGTCTCATATAACGAAGTTAACAAGCCCAAACTCGACCATCTTGGCAATCCAGTGTTAATCTTTTGCCTTCATCAGATCCTTGTTATCATTTTTAATGCTCAAGATAACGATGGAAGAACCCAAAATCGATCGTCTAAGTATTTCTAGGAGAGAGTTCCATGGCAATCATTATTTTTATCATCAAACTTACATTTACACAAAAAAATTAATAGTTAAAAACTAATGGCATAGTTTTTTTTTTTCATTTCTTTCTTTAAAAATCTACTGACTTATTATTGGTTTCATATTCTTTATATAATCACACCGTCATCTTATAAATTATAAAATAAAATAAATTATAAGATTAATTAATTTTAATATTTCTATGCATTTACGATAGATGTTTTGTCACATTTTGATCACATCTGTACGACAACTGTATAATTACGAAAAATCTGACAAATGAGATACATAAATAAAATTTGTTTTAAACTCATGTAAAATATTGTGAACACTGTATGCTCGACTACTGGATTTTTTGAAACTTTTAAATCTTTTTTCTCTTTTTCCTTAAAAAAACATTTAAAACAAAATAAACAATTCACATTGGTAAATTGAATCACGAAAGCCATCCTTGGACAAATAACATTTTCCTCAAGCGTTGACGCTGACAGAAAATAAAAATGTATGGAAATGACATTACCTCGCGCTCAAGTTACGTAATTGTAATGTCATTTCCATAGATTTATTTTCTGTTAACTAAAACGCTAAACCAGGAAGCAGTGTTTGTCTAAGGGGGCAGGGAATAAGAAACATTTTTTCTGTTGTAAATTTATATTGTTAAATACTCATTCCCATCTACCTGTGTTCAAGCTGGTTCAGCCACTTCTTTTACCGAAGAAGCCAAAAGGCGCATATGTATCTTTGGGTAATAATTACATATTTGAGCCGTTTGGTTTCGAGACTATGTGTTCTTGGGGTACGTATTTCAAATCGTTATACAAAATTTTATGAGTTAAATTAAAAAAAGAGAGTCGTGACCGTAACGCTGGTCTGCATTTCGCTCAAAGGTTGAGCATCGCTATACAGTTTGGAAATGCAGCCAGGGCTATGGGCATACTCCATTGTACATCTGAGTTTTTAATGTAGTATATATTCAATTTATATCTTGTAAATAAAAGAATTATCAACTTTAAAGTAGAAACTGTACTGTGTTTTTGTTGTATTGCGAAATAGAGCACTCTACAAGATTGCCTACAGAATGTATGTATGTAGATATATGACACCGAAAAAACTTCCAGCTTGTCTTAAGCAAACATAATTGAGGGTGTATGACGAAAATAAAATGCTTTCCGTATAAAATATAGGGAGAGAGTGAAAAATACATGCGGCAGTTTACCTGGTAAAAATTTTTACGCAGAATTCAAATTCTTTGGTATTTTCGTCGAATTGTTCTCGTGAAAAGATGGTGGAAGTGTTAAGCTAGTTTTAGCTAGCTAGCTAGACACAATTTTACAATAATTTCTGTTCACAATTTTTGTTTTGACTTTATCTCCAGTGTGGACGAATTATCATACATTGGTGATGTCCTTTTTTTTAAGTTCTACCATATTTTTGTGTTCTTATGACTTTTTTCCATCATGACCACTATCCAACATGAATATTTATAATACAGCTACATTACAAAACAGCAAAACACAAGTCTTGATGAAAACAATATTTAAAAATCATGATTATCAGTAACAATGACTCAGTTCATCGTCTGAGAGTGGTTAGCAAGTTTTAATTACTGCCCACGACATTATGAAGAAACTTGTTTAATTTAACGAGGCCGTTATAAAAAAAAAATTATCTGTTCAGTTGGCTGATTTAGGCTTAAACGAATTGTATTGTATTTGTATTTGTTTTTGTTGCCTTTACAGGGCGATATTAAAGCCTTCATAATAAATTTTAAAAAAAATCTGTTGAAAAGTATCCAATGATTTGTTTTTATAACGTTAAGGGCAAACAAAGAGACGGTTAACCTCATGGAAAGTGATCATCAATACCCTTGATGCCCTAAAACGCCAAGCACCATCAAATCCGTTGTCTATTAAAATTCTTACACAAGAAAGAAGAAACTGGAATTGCGGACTTTATTAAAATAATTCAAAAGGACAAAACGTTAAAAAAGATCCGCAGCTAATTAAACTTGTCCTCAATGAAATAATTCCTTGAGACCGCCAACTTTTGTGAGCTGGCGTTTAATAGAAATTAATTAATTATTACGTCAGGTTTCAAATGAAGACCGTTTGTAAATTAAAGATGGCGTCGGGTCTTGGATATTTCTAGTTATGCAGGAAAAAGCAACAGTTGGCGCGTTTTTTTTAACGTTTTCATTTTAAAATGTATAATTCTCTTCAAAGATCTTTTTTACTGTCTATTCTTACCCTTATATGTTACTTATCTTGATAATTAGATAAATAAAATTTAAATGCACCAGAAATCAAACTTGATTGCGTTTCTCTGTAAATAACAGTTTACGTATTTATTTACGTCAATACAAATACATTATTTTAAATAAGGAACTAAACTTTAGCATTATTTAACTGTAAATAACAAGAAAGAACATCACAAGCTTATATCTCCTGGTGTTTGTTTGTACAAAAACACAATAACATTTTTAATTAAAATAAATACATTCGGGTTTTATATTTTATCAATAATTGACGGATGCGTAGGTACTTGACGCAAGTCTACATTAAAGAAATAAAGACTTATTACGTTATATATATGTAAATGTAAATGCTTCGATGACGAGAGACTGGTAAAGAGATTTTCAACTTGATGTTTCACCTTGGTTAATAAGTTGGATACTTGTAATTTATTTATTTAAGTATTAATAAATAATAAATAACCACATCACGACACACACATTGACTCAGCCCTGCACTAAGTATCGTAAGAACTTGTATCGCAGGTGCTAAGCAAAGATATGGTATATACTACATAGATAAGAATACAACATCCAAGACCGGTAAGAGAAACAATGCGTCTTGCAAATAACACAAAGTCCCGCCCCCGCCGAGATTCGAACCCGGAACCTCTAGCGTAGCAGTCGGCTGTTTACACCACTGCGCCACCGAGGTTGAGGTGAGGTAATGCTTAAAGTAAATAAATAATCTCATTATGTATTGTGTATTACACGTTAGGTGGATATAACCTAAGGCGAGGCAGTGACATCGAACAAAGGTTCAGATAATATAATGTTCATCTTATATCAAAAGCAATGACAAGCACTGTTTGACATTTAAATTATATATTAGTATAAAACAACATCAAATTTACAACAAAATAACTTTTGTATGCAATATTAAAGTCAAAGTTTCGAATAGACTTAAAATAAGCATTTTCAAATTGTCATATTTTTTACTATTTATGCTATTTCTACGGGGAAGAATCCGGTAAGAAACCTCCGTAGTTGCTTTTTTCAATATTCAAAATACAATAGAACTTTCTATAATGGAAATTGATACTGTCTCCTATACCCGACTGTCTGGAACGCCAAGAGCACTACCAATGCGTTGCCTATGTAGAGGTGCCAGTAACTACACTGGCTCTCCAATCCTTCGAACCGAAACTCAGCGAACTGTTTCACGGCAGAAATAGAAAGGAGGGTGGTACCAACGCAGTCGATCTCGCACATAAATCTACCATCTGTCAACCCCGCAGCTTTGCTCGCTTTAAATTTGAGATAACGGAGATTAACTTTTACGATTTCCATACCAACTTTAAATAAAATATTGTCTTTGTTCTCCTACGTCTTAAAAAAACACCTGTGAGAAAAATCAACTTTCTATGTCTAATAGTCTATTTTCTTAATAATCACAGCATAGTTAAATATAAAGGTAAAACATCTTTGTAGATTACCTAAATACAATAAATAAATAATATTGACATCAGGCAAAGTCAAAATGTTTTTATTCGAATAGACTTAAAACAAGCACTTTCAAATCGTCATATTTTTTTTGCTACCACCGGTTCGGAATGGTATTTCTCGGGGAAGAATCCGGCAAGAAACCTCCATAGTTGGGCAAGAAACCTCCGTAGTTGGGCAAGAAACCTCCGTAGTTGGGCAAGAAACCTCCGTAGTTGTCAGTGATAGTAATACAAAAATAGTGTAGACAAATTCGGTTAGGGTGCGTACTGCAAGGGTGTGGGTGTGGAATTCTTTGCCTGCCGATGTGTTCCCTGACCGATATAACTTGGGCCTCTTTAAGGCAAGAGTGAATAGGTTTCTCCTAGGCAGGCATGATCCACCTTAGACCTCATCGCCGCTTAACATCAGGCGGGCTTGGGGTCAAATGCCTGGTCATGAAAAAAAAAAGGAAGTTAATTTCTAATGTAGGGAAACCTTTTTAAAAGGACGCTAGTGTGTTGGTATTTCTGAGAACTACTGCCGTGTGAATTGAATTATGTAGTTGGTTGTACCTGACCTTGTTTTGTTCGAGATAAGAGTCTGGTGTTTGCTATTGCATAGGAAAGAATAGAAAAATACACTCCATTTTATTACAAAGTCACTCACTGGGATGAATAACCTCTGCTTTCGTGTAGGCATAGCTTATTATTGGGTACGAGAAAATAGGTTTTAAAGGGTTGTTTAATTAGATTTATATCTTTATTAAAAAACTGTTTTATTTTCTCGTTTAAATTTATTGTGGATCGCAAGATGAAGAAGATGGTATATTTACGACGTCTGCATGTCTTTCTCTGCCACAAACAGCTCGCTGTGTTTCGGTTTGAAGAATTTTGGAGCCAGTGCTAGTACCGGGACGAGAGGTTTAAGATTTTTAGGCTCTGCATGGGCAACGAATTTGCGATATTATTGGCGTTGTTAGATATCAAGAGACTGCATGGCGTCGCAGAGCTTCTTGCACACTTTGGGTTGGCTTGTGACTCATCAATGTGATAGTGTGATAAACATGAGACATTGCGAACGATTTACAATCTCTTTAAATATAAGTACATTTTACAAATATTAGAAATGGAAAGTTTTGTATGGATGTTTGTTACACTTCTACGCAAAAGCTATGGAATGGATTTTAATGAAACTTTACAACAATATAGCTTGTACATCAGAATAAAACACAAGCTGTAATTTATATAGATATTGTGTGAAATATAACGATAAATTTCAAGTCATTAAAAATCCTATTAGAACCATTTTCAACCTGAACCCGGGCCAAATCGCGGGCAAAAGCTAGTGTTAGACAATTTTGTGTTCTTTCACTGTCGTTTTTGTGTCCCAGTGCGTTGGTAAGCCCACCGCAAGCACCCCTTTCAAGTCTGAAAGATATGAATTATTTATACCTTCCAATACTCATGCCTGACAATTGAATTAAATGGCCTCAGTCTTTGCAATGAAGGAAAGCTTTTTAGCCGGGGATTGATCAACTCCTACCCGGAGCTTTTAGTGGATACTTCAATCTAAGGTCAATATTTTTGTCAATTGAACCTCTTTCATACAAAGATGAATTTTATGATGATGTATTTTTCATATTGTATCAGAAGATCACGAAAACTAAATTTTCAATGTCAAAGTTAAATTGTAATTTTCTACGTTTACACATCGCCACGTCGCTTACTAGTTAATGAGAGTGTTTGTAAATGTTTGCCAATCATAAACAATAAAAAACTATTTGTGTTAATTGCAGAATCAGTGCGGTAACTAGATTCATGCAATTCCAGGGTTTCTGCATAAGCTCACAAATATCCTAATTGATTTTAGGTTTTTTGGCACAATACCACTGGTTTATTGAAAAAAAAATTGTTGTAAATTGTGGACATGGTAGCTCAGTTTGTTACGTGCCTTGGTTAACCTACCGGGCCGACCCGACAGGTCAAGGGTTCGAGTCTCGGATTGCCGTACGTTGTAGCTGCCATGTTCCTCATTGTGCCCAGACAGTGGCGACAGATTCGCAACCTGTCACACTGGGACTTCACATAAACATGCGAAATGCGGTGTTAACACCTCTGCCAACCTCTCGAGGGATTACGGCGTGAGTTTATGTTTTTTATGTATGTAAATTGTTGAAATAATAAACATCATGTTATGTTTTTAGACGAAACAATTGTTTCCTGTTCTCGCCACCTATGGCGCCTGCTGCGTCCTCTCTCTCTTGAGCTGGCTCTCTATCTTGCATTATAAAATGTATTAAATATTTTACCGGACAATAAACGCTGTCTAAAACATGTATTGTTTTGCTTCATAAATAAAAGGAAATACGAGCAGAGCGTAGCGAACCTGTCGCTGCCACATTTGGCAAGTGCCATAAATATTTGTTAAACAATCTTTCACAAAAACCCTAGGATCGGGACACACCCGTCACTCTGTCCAACCACTGCAACTCCTGTTCACCAGGATCAACAGTAGCGTACTTTGATTGAATAATCAACCAATAATGCAGCTGTGCCATGACGCACAGTCTGTGCCCGGACACCCTAACGGCTATCTTGGGACCCGCAACGAACTTAATCAGAAGAAATAGGAGGTAGTAAGAAAGCAGTTTCAGGCTTCCCTCCCAGCAAAGCGGAGACAGCAATGGAAACGGTCCAGAGGCCAAAAGCTAAAGGGATCTACGGTCAGGAGACGCCTGACCGTCAAAACCCTAGGATATTTGCGAACATTCTGCCCTTGCAAAGAACACACAATTGGATCGGAAATGGTTAGTTTTTGCAATACCGTTTAAAACCTTAAGTTACGTTTCTATATCTGGGTGCACGGCAGTGCCTCCGCCAAGTCGAGCAAAAAAACGGAACGGCCATACCATCCTTTTCTCGAAGCAGTTCAGGCTAATTTGAGGCATCTATAACTTGTGGATAAAACTAGATGCCCGAATTTCCCAATGGCCAAATCATTCTGTTTATTTAACCGACTTGGTTCTATATGGATCTCACACATTTTTACGGTAGAAGAACTGTGATTTGGTATACGAAACTGTAATTCGGACCAGCACTCGGGTTCCGTACCATCTTATAAGCTTAAACATTCGGTACTTTTTAGATAATTTCGTGAAAGAAACAAGAACAAGAGAACAAATGTCAAACAAATAATGTTTCTTGTATGGGGAAAATTTGAAGCTAAAAACAGCACGCTGACGGACGGACAGACAGACTCTAAGTAATAAATAGGATCTCGTTTTAACTAATTAGGTACGGAACACTAAAAACTGAGTAGACTGTTTCTTCTAGTAAACTTTCCTCATCTAAGAACAATTTTCAAGGGATTTAGTGGGAAATTTTAAATTCATAAATATTCAACACGATCCGCCCCGGCATCGCACGGATATTATGCATGTATTAAATGCATATAAACCTACCTCTTGAATCACACTATCTATTTAAAACCGCATCAAAAACCTTGCGTAGTTTTAAAGATCTAAGCGTACATAGGGACAGACAGCGACTTTGTTTTATGCTATGTAGTGATTCGCCAGGTATTAAAGGAACTTCAAAATTTCGTCTTGGATTTAAGTGAGTTATAAAGGCTTATGATTTTAATTAGTCTTAAGTTTTATTTTAAAAAATTGCCTTTATTAATGGTAAGGTAAGTTAATAATTTTTCCTCTTTTTTTTACCGATTCGTGACATTTTTTTGTAGGAAGGCACATTCAACTATTCATCTACAAAAATCGGCCACCGATTATCGGTGGCGAGTTGACTTAACTGTAACTATATAAAGACGTGTCTTGTTTGTATCGTAGTAGAACTCGTGAACTGATCAAAACCTATACTCAAGACGTATTCCCTCGAGAGGGGTTGGCAGAGATGTTAAAAATCGCATTTTGCGTGTTTATGTTGAGTCCAATTTGTCGCCGCTATCCGGGCACAGTGAGGAACATGGCAGCTACAATGTATGGCAACCCGATACTCGAACTCTCGAGCTGTCAGGTCGGGTCGGTCGGTTAACCAAGGCACGTAACAAACTGAGCTACCACTATCTCAACAAAACGCATAAATTGGATTGGTTCGGTATCATTTGTATGAACAGTTTTATCTGCATGGTCCGTGAGTGATGGCTGATGACAGTGATTGATGATGTGAGTGATGGCTGATGACAGTGATTGATGATGTGAGTGATGAGTGATGACAGTGATTGATGATGTGAGTGATGAATGATGACAGTGATTGATGGTGTGAGAGATGAGTGATGTAAGTGATTGATGAGTGATGTCAATTAAAGTCAAATATTTTTATAAAACGGTCTTATTATGGTAATTAAGTACAAATAAGCCGTCAAAAATTCATATCATCAGAGATTTTTCTTGAATTATGGGTGATGAGATTCATAGTTGAAGCAAAAGAAAATGAGAGTGACGTTGATGAAATTCAAGAGACGGTACTGTCATACAAGCCCAAAAGCCCGGCTTGCCCTATCGAACCAAGGTAAGTTGGCGCTCTCGTTCATTCATTAGTTTTCAAATCAAATAACAATATGCTTTGCATAGCATGGTTCAAAATTCGCGCTAATTCGAACGCGTAAGTATGAAGTGTAGATATAAGAGTAATGAGGCAATAGGACATTTATCGAAATGAATTATAAAACTACAATAACGTATCTCCCGGCTTGCCCTATTCTAAAACTAGGCACGCCACTGATGAAAGTGATAGGTGATGAGAATAAGGCAAATTGATTTATATTTCAGTGGACTTGAATGAATACTTTTAAATCGACAGTAATTTAAATAATGTATTTGATATGGGTGATGTGAGTGATGAGTGATGCGATTACTGAGTGATGAGAGTGATCAATGATGAAAGTGATGGGCGATTGTTGAGTGAACGGTGATGAGATTCATGGTTGATGAGTGATCAATCAATGGTTTTATTGAAATGGACTTCAAAATCAAACAAAATTCGAATGATAGATAATTTGACTTGAGTAGTTAAATAGTAATAAAATTGAAAGTGACGTTTTTTTGATGACATTTCGTTTCCAAGTTGATGAGTATGCGAAGATCATAAGACTACTCATGTTATTTATAGTAACAAAGGAGTCCAGAAGTAAGAATATGGCATTTTGGAAAAATTATTTATAAAAAAGCAATTGAATCGTGATATAGCAATGTCTGATTGACATGTCACAGTTAACGTCGCGTCATTCGATCACGCCACCTGCCGAGTCCCTGCATAGCGTCGGCTACGGTTGTAGCAGCCGTAGTAAGTTGTAGCCAGCCGTAGTACATTTGCAAAACATGTGACGCTTACTCACCTATCTCATATTTTCCTCACAGTGGGTAGTAAGAGATTGGAAATTTTTACTAACCCTACACAAAAACGAAGACAATGTCAAATTTAACTAAGTTTAGTTTAATTTTAGCTGTTTAATTTATTTTTATGTAGAACTTATTTGTTTATGAACCGATTTAGAGAAATAAAGTTTTCGTCGACATTTGATTTTGGAATTCAAGATAAATCATTATTATTTGTTTTAAAAAATGACTGTAATATTAATATCAATAATTTTTATCATGCAATGAGCTGCAAATTAAAGTAACATTTTAATGTCTTCGTGTCACAATGTTCGTCCCCACACTCCTCCGAAACGGCTTGACCGATTCTCGTGAAATTCTGTGAGCATATTGAGTAGGTCTGAGAATCGGCCAACATCTATTTTTCATACCCCTTAGTGATAAGGGTTGTCCACCCAAATTATTTATATGGCAAAACAACGTTTGCCGGGTCAGCTAGTTTATATAAAGCTCTTCTTTTGTTTTAGTTTAATTGAAAAATGTGTTTAGAATTTCCAACACAATCAAATAGTTAGCTAACTTTGCAGTTTGCAGGTCAAACTGGCCCTTGTCGACGGAACCATTGATTGCGCAATTGTAATTAACCAAGCAATCAAATATTAATGGCCATTTAGTTGATTGGAACTGTAAATAGTTGGCATAAGTTTTGAATGGCTAGGGAAGAAATAATGGTTGAGCAATTTACGATCACTGCATAATATTAACTAAAAATTTTCAAGTAAAATTCGTAGTGTGTCCTGTGAAAGCCTGTAGTATGTCGAGGCACGAAGCCTGTGCTTCAATTCACAGCTTATACACTGTTACAAAAAAAAAAATCTAAGTGGGTTTCCAGACTTTATTGTTGTTGCCACAGCTTTTAAACAATTTAACAAAAAATAGAATTTAAATAAATGTTAGTCATAATAAAATAAACTAGGTGCCAGCTAGTACACGAGAGGGGGTAGGTTTCCAAGGCGGACTGGTATTTGAAAAATTACGATTTATATAGAAACCTCCTTAAGGGGCTGTTTTTTTTTTCAAAAATAAAAAAACCAGAACAGTTATTTTCCATTAGAATTTGTAACACGTAGTAAAATTTATTTTTTTATTATTTGCGTTTTTTTTTTCGTAAGTTTCCGCCATTTTGTGTTATTTAAATTAAAAAATGTTATGTTTACTATGTTGAATTTGATTTTAAGTCTTGTTTAGGTACGGGCAAACACGTAGATGGTTCACCTTAAGGAAAGTGATACCGCCACCTATTAAAACGACAATGCCCTTGATGTCTGGATCGCCAAGAGCACGTGGACGTAAATATGTAACAGCTTTCGTGTCGATAATTACACTGGCTCTTCAATCTTTTAAACCGAAACACAGCGAACTGCTTCACGTTGTAAATAGAAAGGAGGGTGGTACCGACCCAGAAGATCTCGCATCTAGATCTACCTGTTAGTCGAATTCAAACTACAATGTACAACTGTTGCTTTAAATCAGTGTCATAATAAAATTGCATGAAATACAAAGAATGCAACTTTATTTAACTATTTTCAATACAAAAGTTTTGTTTCCGGTTAACAGGAGTTGCAGTGGTGGGACAGAGTGGCGGTTGTGCGCTGGCACCTACCGGCACGCTTGGTTTAGAGTCATTACTAAATGCCGCTTGCAACTATGTCACGCTAAAGTTGCTCATATAAAACAAACAATTCTCGTCCCTTTACCACTTTGTAGGAAAACTAGGTAATGTTATTTACCTTTGAATCTAAATTCAATTTCTTTTAATTAATTAATTTAATTATTGTAAGAGTAACCTGACAAAGATTCTGTCTGTTAGTAGATTTTTTTTCGTTTTAAAGATGATTGTAAATGTATATAAATAACGACGACCTCTGTGGCGTAGTGGTATAAACAGCCGACTGCTATGATTGAGGTTCTGGGTTCGAAAACCGGTAGGACGGAACTTTTTTGCAAGATGTATTGTATCTCTTACAAATCCAGGATGTTGAATTCTTAAATATATAGTTTATACCATACTGTTGGTTAGTTTCTGTTCTTACTCCGGGCACAATGAGGAACATGGCAGCTACAATGTACGGCAAACTGAGACTCGAATCCTCGACCTGTCGGTTCGGGTCGGTAGGTAAACCGAGGCACGTAACAAATTGAGCTACCATGTCCTCCACATCCTCATGTGAATGTTTGTGTGTGTGTGTCGTGATGTAGTTTATGTATTATTTATTAACTGGAATAAACGAATTTATCAATGGCCTCCTAAAGTGAAAGCTATACTCTCTCTCTCTCAAAAGTAATTAAAAAAGTCATTAACTGATGAATACCAAAAGTCAATGTATGCATATTTAAAGGGAAAACGTCTCGTATTTTCATCCAAATTAATAATAATCAAGAACACTTCATGCAAAACAAGGGTTTGTAATTTATGTCAACTTGTCCTACATAATGTACAGATGGTACCACTATCAACAAAATTACCCTTTTGACCGTACAAAAGAAAATCAACCAAAACACGAAAGATCGAGAATCGAAAATCCAATGAAGCAACAGTTGTGTATATTTTATGAAAATTTCGAAAACTGTACAGGATCTTAACGAGATGACTTCTAATCTATCTTAAGACTATCACCATAAGGTTGTATTTCGTAATTTAGCAAAGTACAATTACATCTATGAATTGGGGAGTCCATTTGTTATTCCAACATTTTGTTGGCTTTGAAGGATTCTCGAAAAAGTAAAGAGAAATAAATTTACTGAGCACCTAAGTTGTTGAGGAAATCATTATCTTGTTTCTTAAAAAGTATTTTTAAGAGAATTTTAATTTAAATGTTCGATGTATATTGGTTGAGAAGCTAACCAAGTAATTGTTGTATTGCTATTGCCTACGTTTTACTGTTCTGAGTTATTTTATTGTCTTTTAAGTCTTATGTATTTAATTACGATATTTTATTTTTATTTTATTAAAAAGATCACCAGCATAGTGTAAACTTATTCATGCAATTGGAGCACAATAATAGGATAAAAACAAGTCAAATGACACTACAAAAAGGTGAAGACAGCATGCGGGGAAAAAGATGAAACATTTAAAACGTCAATAATCGAGTAAAAATTTAGGCTAAAACTTAGTGTCCAAATATATTAAAATTTAGGCTAAAACTTAGTGTCCAAATATATTAAAATTTAGGCTAAAACTTAGTGTCCAAATATATCAATAATTAAGATATAAAAATTTAATAAAAAATGCTATAAATCAATTACAACAAACAACTCAACATAATAATTTCATAGATAAAACTAACAAATTACTGTGTCAGAGGCAAAAGCAAACAAACATAACACTACTTAAAATAGGCTTTAATACTGGGTATGTTGTCTGCAAAAATATCGAATTTCTCTGTCTTTTGGAGAGAATTATACTTCCTAGTTATTCTTGTTAAGGGTGCATTGTAACCCAAATTGGTCTGATAGCTATTTACTGAAAATAAATTGTCTTTGCTCTGGGTATCTTATAAATAAATAAATAACCACATCACGACACACACATTGACTCAGCCCTGCACTAAGTATCGTAAGAACTTGTATCGCAGGCGCTAAGCAACGATATGGTATATACTAAATAAATAAGAATACAACATCCAAGACCGGTAAGCGAAACAATGCGTCCTGCAAATAACACAAAGTCTCGCCCCGGCCGGGAATCGAACCCGGGACCTCTAGCGTAGCAGTCGGCTGTTTACACCACTGCGCCACCGAGGTCTTATAAAGTATTTATTTTGAAATATTTAGCATTTCCTATGTTCTTTTATTTACATAGCCAAGCTGTTTTTACTATTAGGGTTTCAGTTAATCTAGCTGTAGTAAATAAGATACATTTTGTCAACAAATTTGATTCATAACTATTTGTGGAAAAAAAAAATACCTTAATTTTTAAAATGTTTTTTCGTTTACTCTCAACTATGTAGATATACTTTGGTAAAGAAGATTCTTTAAATTTAATAAAAATTCAAAAACAATAAATAAAAAGAAAAGCAAAAGAAGAATAAATAAATTAAATGAAAAATGTTGGATCATGCAAATGTTTGTGTGATACTCGTAAATACAACTATTTAAATAATTTTAGACTTTCTAGAACGTTTATATCTTCTCAAAAATAAGTATTCTTATTTTGAACTGGATTGAATTGTCTTGAAATTATTATTTAATTATAACCATCATAAATTAGAATAGAAAATGATTGTATTTGAAAAAAGCAACTACCTACGGATATTTCTTGCCGGTAGAAATAGCGTTTCGAACCGGGGTGGAAGTAAAATATGACAATTTGAAAGTCTAAAACATTTTGACTTTGACTTTATTTCATGTACAGTGTATAATTTGGTTAAATATGCAATTTCAAAATAGATGTTATCGTATTATTGGAAGTCTAACTGAATCCGAACAACGGGAAGCAACCCACAGGATGCAATTAATTCATGGTACGAGCCGATATTAATTTAGTTATAAGTACTTACCGACTTCCCTTAGGTACGCTGATACTATTAGTTTTTCAGTGCTATGGGTTAGGCCTCAGAACAAACGTGTAAAGAGCCAGTGGTTGTTAACGTAAATACGATTTTGGGGATTTTTGACCACCCCCCATTTAAAGATACATTAGATTTCTTAGAATCCCCCTCCCCCCTTGCGTTAGATTTAATCTGGTTTTAAGAAATAATAAAATTATTAGCAAAAAAACTTTATGGTATGGTTTTAAAAACTATGAAATGAAGAAAACCGTATTAATTTCAGCATTCGAAATTAAACAAAAATTTTAATTACAAATTTGGACTTGCAAAATACAACGTTAGAGTAATAATAATAAAAACCACATCACGACACACACATTGACTCAGCCCTGCACTGAGATATAATCTTGTATCGCAGGCACTAAGCAACGATATGGTTTAAACTACATAGATAAGAATACAACATCCAAGACCGATAAGCTAAACAATGCGTCTACGAATGGGTTTTACATCCCTCACCCCACTTTAAGGATTTGTTGAGATTTATTTCTACCAGGTTAACGACCTATGATAGCGGGTACTTTTATTTAATGATTGTATTTCTTTATTCGCTATTTTCATAGCCATTTTTGTAACAATTTACACGATGCACTCAACTAATAATGCAGTTAAAACACACTCACAATATTGAAATAGAAACTAATTGAATTTTACTGTGATTTTGTATCAACAATATACTTTGTACCAACAAAATTAATTTAAATATATTTTTACGTATTAAACGTCTATATTATAATACTTTTATAGCTTTTTAACTATAAATGTATTTTTTTTGTTTCAGTCTTTTACCCTATTACGGTAAAAGTTCAAACATACGTAATAAAAAATCTAAGATTTCCTACAAATTTTCAAAACAAATATTATTACTACGGCGAAGCCAAATTAGGGGATATGATTTTGACCGGTATTTACTTAGTATATATATGTATGTATAATATAAGAACACGAGCGTAGTCAGTGTCGGTATGTAGTTAATTCATGATAACCCTTTTCAGTTTGCATGACAACATATTTGACGTAGATATCATGTGAATATGTTATGCCTTCGAAACAGAACTTCTGTCAGTTATACTCGCAGTTACATATATATATTACGGTTTCTGTGGCGCAGTGGTGTAAACAACCGACAGCTATGCTAAAGGTTCCGGGTTTGAATTTCGGCGGGGTTTATTTGCAAGACGCATTATTTGCTTACCGGGCCTGGATGTAGTATTCTTCTACATGTAGTTTATACCAATTCGTTGCTTAGCACCTGCAAAACAAGATTCTTTAATCTTACTGCAAGGCTGATTGTGTGTATCGTGATGTCGTTTATTTATGTTTGGCCCTACTAGGGAAATAGAATATGTACCACATAATTCTGAATTATTTGATTTGATAGATTCTCCTTGCACAGACGTCGTTCATAATATTTCTGGCTTTTATTCTAACCTTTCTTAACCGGTATTAAATTAAATAGGCAAACCCTTTGCTGCCGTGCAACAATAATATTGTGTATAATTACAATTTATGACTAATTAATTACTTACATTTATTACAAAAAATATTAAATTTAATTAATACCCTTAAAAAACCTAATAAAAATCATGTGTACAATGGAGTGTGCCCATAGCACTGGCTGTATTTTCACGCTGTATAGCGATGCTCAACCTTTGAGCGAAATGCAGACCAGCGTTACGGTCACGACACTCTTTTTATTTTTTATTATTTAAAATAGATTATGTTCTCTTCAAATCTAAAGTAAGCAGGTTTTTTGACGACCTCGGTGGCTGCTACGCTAGAGGTTCGGGGTTCGAATCCCGGCGTGGGCCGAACTTTGTGTTTCGTGTTGTGCGGTCTTGGATATTGTATTCTTAACTATGTAGTTTATATCATATCGTTGCTTAGTTCCTGCGATACAAGATTGTCTTAGTGCGAGGCTGAGTCAATGTGTGTGTCTAATTATGTTTTTTATTACATGATTAATTTATCTTTTAGTATTGTGCAATCAGGTGATTGTTTTTAAAAGTACATCTGAAAATTGCCGAAGGTGTTTATTCGTTTTTATCTTTACCCTTTTAAAAACAGTTAATAAAAGCATCGGACTGACGTTCATTCTGGTGATATTTAAAATGTTTCATCTAATAAAAAGGAAGTCTACGCGCCAACCCACGGTCACTGTATTAAAAAACTGGTTAAATGTGGGTCGGATTCGTAAATGGTGGGTTCCGTACTATCTTATTAGATTCAATTTGTTATACTTTTTAGATAATTCCTAATAAGAACACGCAAAAAATATCGAAAAAGATACCTTCCTTGTGTTGGAGCTTCTTTGAATATCTTATTTCTTTATGTTTTAAGTATTTGTTGTTATAGCGGCGAAAGAATACACGTAGACTTTCTCTGAAAATTTCAAAAGTTTTGTATTATGGTACATAAGATACAGCTCGCTGACAGACGGACGAACGACGGACAGGACATAGTAACAGGGTCCCGTTTTTCACCCTTTGGGTAAGTAACCCTAAAACGAGTTTCACCTTTATCCTCAAATTACTTTTTATTAAAAGTGAAGCTGATCATTCAGTAATTTGAAACATTTCTCAAATTGTTTAATATTCATTGCTTCTATTTCAAAATTAAATTGGGTCTCAAATTGTCAATCATCGATCTATATATACTACTCAAAACAAAATAAGGGCCACGAGGTATTTTTTCATTTTGGTGTAAATTATTAAACACTTACGTATTGAAAGTAGTAAAATATTGAGTATACAAACTCTTTGATACCTAAACTTTTTAATATTGTAGTATTCATCTAATGCTGGCAACAATTTTAAATAAAATTTGATTTAAAATTATTTTTGAAAATTTTGATTCCATTTTCTTTGTCGTTTTGCTTTCCTTAGCTTCTTGTTTTATTAGAAATTATCAGAGTTCATAGATATCTCTAGTCAGAAACATCTTTTGCAATATGCCACAAGCACGGCGGCGTCATATGGACTCGCTGACAGCAACCAGAGCCGTTACAATTATTGAAGAAGGTCATTCGCAGCGATCTGTGGATTTGCAATTGGGATTTTCTCGAAGAGCTATTCAAAATTATGGAATCGTTTCCAAGAGATCGGCAGTGTTAGAAGAAGACCTGGTTCGGGCAGAGTTCGCAGTTTACAACAGCTCAAGAGGATCGTTACATTCGATTAAGTGCGCACCGAGATCGCACAACGACGGCCCGCAAGCTGCAAAATCGTTTACGGCTCACAACGGGTACTCGTGTCAGTGACCAAACTATTCGTAATCGATTGCATGAAGCAGGCAGCCAGCAGGCATCAAGAAGGCGGGTTGTCCGTGTTTCATTAACCAGAAATCATCGTGCAAATCGTTTAAGATTTACCCGGCAACATTTGGACTGGGACATAAACCAATGGGGCATGGTGCTCTTCACAGACGAATGCAAAGTTTATTTTAAGAGAAGACGCGGCGAGAGATTTTCAGAAGCCTGCATCCATGAAGTCGATCGTTTTTGTGGTCCAAATGTAATGATTTGGGACGGGATAAGCTTACACGGCAAAACTGAGCTCGCTATTTTAAATGAGGGTACTGTTACTACTCAGCGGTATATTGAGGAAGTTGTCAGACCACATGTGATCCCATTTGCCCAGTGAGCGGGTCCTGGATTCATCTTGATGCAAGACAATGCTCGTGCACACACGGCTCAAGCGACTCGGTTTGCAATGGAAGCGTCTCAAATTCAAGTCTTGCCGTGGCCGGCGAACAGTCCGGACTTAGATCCAATAGAGCACATGTGGGATCAGTTGAAACGAAGAGTTAGAGACGGTGATCAGGAAATCCACAACCAACAGCAACTCATCAACGCTGTTAAAAGGGCCTGGGAAGAGATTCCAATGGAAAATGTCAGGCATTTGATTGAGAGCATGCACTCCAGGCTTCAGGAGTGCGAAGCGAAACGAGGAGGGCATACTCGTTACTAAAAGATGAGCATGGAGTATTTTCTTTTGTTTTCAGTAACTTTACATTGTTTTTATTTTTAACCTTAAATGTGTTTTTTCTTTGAAAAGCAAATAAACTTTTTAATCATTATTATTGGAAAAAGTTTATTGGTCTACACGGTAAAAACAACATTAGTTTTCGTTATGGAGACAAAAAGTATATTGGTTTTATTATTTTCATGGTACAGACAAAATACCTCGTGGCCCTTATTTTGTTTTGAGTAGTATATTATAGATAAACAATCAAGAGCATGAAATAAACTCACCAAATGGACACACAATATCACATTTAATGTGACTTTTTTGTATGTTTACATTTGTCATGATTGGTTGATTCTCCGTCGTGTATTGTATTTTAGTTTAATTTGCTTTAGTTTAATCACTTTGTCTCAGTCCAAAATGTATGCCAATTTTAATTGGAATTTTATATGAGATCTATTAAATAATAGATTGATAGTCTCAAAATAAAAAGAGTGAATTATAATAATAACCACATCACGACACACGCATTGACTCAGCCCTGCAGTAAGTATTGTAAGAACTTGTGTCACAGGAACTGAGCAACGATATGGTATAAACCACATAGGTAAGCGAAACAATGCGTCTTGCAAATAACACAAATTCCTGCCCCCGCCGGGTATCGAACCCGGAACCTCTAGCGTAACAGTCGGCTGTTTACACCACTGCGCCACCGAGGTCGACAAATTGTTTTTAACTTTAATAAACTTTAGGTAACTCGAGTGTAAATCATATTTAGTAACTGAACGAGCAAGCGAAGCGTGAAGTTCTCAGAGTCTACTGGAGCAATCCAGCGTTTGTCTGTATGTTTGTCCGACGATAACTCGAGTATCTTTTACCGGATTGTCGTGGTATTTGATAGGCAGCTTAAAGATTTTTTTAAAGTTTGTATAAGAGTCAAATTTGTCAAGTGGTTCCCGAGATGTTGAGGATCGTAAGTTTAGAGCGAATCACTTATCATCATAGTAATAATAATAACTACATTACTGCACACACATTGACTCAGCCCAGCACTAAGATTAAATAATCTTGTATCGCAGGCACTAAGGAACACTAGCCAACTAAGGGCTGATTTTAGGGGAGTGACTTCTAAAAGTGAATGATGTAGGAACCTTTGTTAATGAAACTTTACTTTTGAATAATAATAATAGTGGTAATACAAAAAAAAATGTTATAAAAAAAAAAAAACACCAGGGAGATACAACCATTCAAAATAAATATATAATATCTTTCTCGCTCATCAAAACAACCTTTTCTATTGAAGTTGTATTATTTGATACAAAGTGTTTATTTAATACAAAGGGTATGGATCTGTGACGTCATTGTACATATTGGATATCTATGTTTAGCCAACGACTTTGAAACTTTATAACTTAGTTGATAAGTCAGATATCTAAGAAAATGTAACGGGTTTGTGTATACGTGTGTTATTGACTTACAATAAATAACAAAAAAAAACATGCATATTTCCTACTGTTAAAGAGCTTAAAATTCAAACATTTGGGAAAAAATTTATTATATACCTAAGTAAATAAAATACTGTGTTTCTGGCTTAGATTAATCCTGGATAGCTTTTGGATTCTTGGATGTTTGCTATCTTTATAACTTAAAAGAAGAAAAAGAAAAATGACATGATGAAATGTGTCTTCTACCTAAAACAATACATTTCTATATAATATAAAGGGAAACTAGCTGATGATTCACCTAATAGAAAGTGATACCATAGCCGGATAAATACAGCAAACTGCTCCACGACTGAAATAAAAAGGAAGATGGTACCAACCCAGACTATCGCACACGTAGATCTACCTCCTGTAAACAATTTTTTATTAAGATATAATTTAATATATTATTGCTCGCCTTCTCGGTATCCCCTTGACCGATTTAGTACATATTTAAATTTCAAATTTATGTTTGTATCATTCTGCCTACCAAAGTTCACGACGATCCGATCAACGATACTCAAGTTATCGTCGGGCAGACATACATGCAAACGTCGGATAGTTCCAGTAGACTCTGAGAACTTCTACAAATAATATATATATTTGGTTGATGGAAATTCATATATATTTGCTTCCTGATAAGCAAATAACGCGATAGTTCATATAACAAAGATCGTTGAGTAGTCAAAATTTGATTTTAACCATAAATTTTAACAAACGACTTTGCTTGTGTTTCCTTTTGACCACAGGGTTTACCATAAACCAAGTATATGCCAAATTCCTCAAATGTGTCATACGCGTGTGACGTAACGTATATACTTCACTTATTAATATTAAATAAATTAATAACGTACTTGTCAGGGTAGCTTATTGCAATAGGCATTTGTCTGACTACGAAGCAGGGACTACGGAATTACTACGTAGTAACAGCGTAGTCCCGTAGTGCTCGTGTGTGGAGTACATACACTTCTGATGCGGTCAAATTATTTAAACCTCATATCCATTAGGCAACAATTGACAAACCACGTGGCGCTGAAAATGATCGTCAACGTTGCACGACAACACGTGTCTTTGCTGACATGACGCACCCAAAAATCACTGACATTTAAGGGCGCTCCCTTATTTATTATTGACATAAGAATAAGAATAATTTCCGGAACGATTCTAGTAGAAAATCTATTTTTGCCAAAATCGGTCTTATTAACGACATCTTGTCCAATCCGTCATCGTATGAGGCATGAGGCTCAATTTTTATTTAAGTTGGCTGAATTAGGCTTAAAAAAATATAAATTGTTTTTGTTTTGTATTCCTTTACAGGGCGATATTATCGGTTAGCGACAAAGCCTTTATTTAAAAAAAAACCGCGATAAATGACCACAGAAGAAGTACTTAATTTTATAAGTAGGTACATATTTGACTTGCAAGAAAAATTTCAAGTCAGACCATTAGATACATTACATTAAAATGATGTAAGATCCTTATTAAAGTTTATTAATGACTTGTTTATTTACTAGCAACATCACCAGTGCATAATTAATTATATTCTCATTCTAAATAATCATTAATTATGTATGTATTGAATGAAACGTGAAAAATATGTATGGATTGTCCAGAATATTAAATAGCATTTACAAATTATGGTCATCAGTTAATTTTTTTAGTCATTAAATTAATTTTTGTTATTTTT
Organism: Choreutis nemorana; assembly: GCA_949316135.1. Taxonomy (NCBI): domain Eukaryota; kingdom Metazoa; phylum Arthropoda; class Insecta; order Lepidoptera; family Choreutidae; genus Choreutis; species Choreutis nemorana. Next base: position 419,033 of record OX438619.1, on the reverse strand, counting down.
TCCTGTTAATTAGAAATAACATTTAAAAAATCACACATTTTGTGTATTCTATTAGTATTTAAAATAGTTTTAGCAGTATCTCATGTGCCAGTATTGAAGTACGTACAGTGTTGCAAAACATGCACCTCAGTCATGCAACATGACAGGTCATAAGTATTGTCACACAGTAAAAACTTTTCTTTTAGAATGCTGGCCACAAAAAAGTTTATTGAATTCGAATTTCGAATTGTTCATGAAAATAAAAATGTATACTTTTTAGAATTTTACTCATTTTTAAATATGGAGTGGACGCTTAAAGAAGACCGTGTTGCAGTTATTGCGTTGCATCGTTGCGGTTACGCGCCAATTCAAATTTTTGACGTACTGAAAATTTTTAATATCACCAAAAGATTCGTTTATCGTCCCATCAAACGATACAATGAAGACTAGTGTAGATGACAGCTCAAGAAGTGGTCGCCCTCGGTCTGTTAGGACTCCAGCTGTGATAAAAGCTGTGAAGGTGCGAATTCAAAGAAATCCCAAACATAAGCAGAAACTGTTGGCCCTTCAGATGGGGTTAAGCAGAACCACGGTGAAAAGGGTATTAAATGAAGACTTAGGGCTTCGGGCATATCGAAGAAAAACAGGACATCGTTTGAATGTTCATCTAATGGACCTGAGACTGAAGAGATGCCGCGCTTTGTTGAAGCGGTACGCTGGAAAAAAGTATCGGGAAATTCTTTTTTCGGATGAAAAAATTTTTACCGTAGAAGAGAGCTACAACAAACCAAATGATAAGGTGTACGCACACAGTAGTGAAGAAGCGAGCAACCGTACTCCGGGTGTCCAACGAGGTCATTTTCCATCCTCGCTCATGGTATGGTTGGGAGTTTCTTATTGGGGCTTTACAGAGGACATTTTTGTGAGAAAGGTGTAAAAGCGAATGCTGTTGTGTATCAAAATACAATCCTGACGAACCTTGTGGAACCTGTTTCTCGTACCATGTTCAATATATCAGGCACTGGGTATTCCAACAAGATTCGGCGTCAGCTCATAGAGCGAAGATCACACAAGACTGGCTGGCGGCGCGTGAAATCGACTCCATCCGTCACGAAGACTGGCCCTCCTCCAGTCCAGATTTGAATCCGGTAGATTACAAGATATGGCAACACTTGGAGGAAAAGGCGTGCTCAAAGCCTCATCCCAATTTAGAGACACTCAAGACAATCTTGATTAAGGCAGCCGCCGATATTGACATGGACCTCGTTCGTGCTGCGAGAGACGACTGGCCGCGCAGATTCTAGGCCTGTATTCTAAATCACGGAGATCATTTTGAATAAACTTTAGTGTCATAAAAATCTATGTTTTGTTAAGTTCATTTTGGTATATAAATGGTTACATAATGAATAAACTTGTTTCAATTATTTATATTACACATGTGACAGAATTTATGACCTGACTGCACTTACAGATGTTTCGTGTCCGCCAGTCCCAATGCATCTCGCCTGCTGCACCACGGCATCGCATCACCACACGGTTTCTTTAACAAATAAAAACTTGTATCCTCCACAACTCTTTCTTACACCACTTTCGAGGCTCAGGATTTAAACAGCATGATTGTAGTTTTACTATGAATCGAATTTGTAATGTACTCACACGTAGGTCCAGAAATGAGACAAAATGTTTTAAATCCACTAATTTAATCTAAGTAAATCGTACAAAGGAATGTGTCCTCTTCTGATTCAAATCCCAGTGTAACCGTCGCTGCGTCATTGATCACGCCACCTGCCGAGCCCTTCCCTGGCGAACGACGGTCAACTACGAACGTAGCAGCCGTAGTCTCTCGTAGCTGACCGTAGTACGCTCGCGGAGAGCGTGATGTCACCGCAAGCGGTGCGGCTTACTCACCTATCTCATATTTTCTTACAGTAGGTATATTTTTTTTTACAACCAGACAAGCAATTGACGCCAATCCCGCCCGATGTTAAGCGGCGATGAAGTATAAGGTGGAACATGCCTACCCAGGAGAAGCCTATACACTCTGACTTTAAGAAACCCCAGGTTTTATTATATGTTAAAGATAATTTTGGCAAAAAACTTTAATTCCAGATTCAGTATTAATAATCCGAAAAAAATAAATATGGTATGGTATGGTATAGTGAATTCATCGCCTCAATTTTATTCGGTGCCATCAAATTCGCATCTGTGGGCCTGAAAAAAGCTTCGACGGAATCGAATTAGGATCGTAATATGAACTTTGTTTTATAACACAATATTTTAATTAACTTACGTTTTGTTGAATAAACATGGAATGTTTTATAAAGTGTGATCCTTCTACGAAGATATTTTACAACGTTTTGGACAAAAATCGGGTTAATTAGGGTTCCGTTTTTACCCTTTGGGTATTGAAATTGAAATTGAAATCTTAAGTTTTAGGGTCATTAGGGTTCCGCTAAAACAGAATCGTCATACTTAAGATTTCAATTTAATTAAAATTCAATAAATTTAAAACAAGACATATTAACGTTTATCAAGTGACCTTTTTGTTTATTATTTTATTTTGCGTATTTATATTTAAAATGTGTATATTCATAACCACATCACGACACACACATTGACTTAGCCCTATACTAAGATAAAATCTTGTGTCACAAGAATTAAGCAACGATATGGTATAAACTACATAGATAAGAATACAACATCCAAGACCGGTAAGCGAAACAATGCGTCTTGCAAATATCACAAAATCCCGCCCCGCCGGGATTCGAATCCCGAACCATTAACGTGACTTGACTTGAGATCCTACAGTTTTTCGTTGAATGAATGTTGAAAAGAACTAAAGGATTCCTTGCCTTTTTGTCTTCCTTGGATTAAATGGGCTAATCGAACCGGTGGTGGTAAAAAAATATTCTCTTGAAACAGCACTTGACACAAGTCTACTTGAATAAAATGTTTCCACTTTCATTTTCATCGATTTAAAATAATTTTTATTTTCATGTTTTTAAAGGACATAAATGATTTTTTCAATTTTATTTTTGTTGATTTTTATTTAAGTGACAAGATCCATTGTGTACGATGTTATACTCATATTAGCTAGGATTAAGTACAGTTTTGACTTCGCAGCTCCAAGATTTATGTCTATTTAGCACGCGCAGTTACATGGTTGTATTTAATGTTGGGTAGGAAGTAAAAATTGTAATAAACCTGTGACCTCTTGGTTAATGAACCAGATGTTAAGGTTTCATTCAAAGGGTGCCTATTACTTAGTTGTTCGCCATCCGTCCGTCCGTCAGCGGGCTGTAAGTCACGAACAGAAAACTGTAATCAACTGCTTGTGAAGTCAATAATAATTGAAGTTACCGAAGATGAGTGAGTAACTTCACTTAACTTCGGGTAGCTTCGTTCTTCCTAAGGCAACTTTAAATTTTTTGTCGGTTTCCATCCGAGTAAAAGTACTCAAAGCGCAGGATAGCGATTGAATTACACGCCCGCGAAGTTGCTCGAGTAGTGTGGTTACTTACTTCTAACTTTGACTTACTTCAACTTCGCGAGTAGCTTAGTAGGGGTATAAAAGGTAGAATAGAAAAAAAAAACACAGTACGTATATCTATTGTCACCACAGTAAAAATAATAGAAACATATCATTTTAGTCATACCTACGTGGTTATATACGAGTATGTATACCTAGAGTTACCTGGAGACCAAACACTGAATCCATATTGGCTTCCGAGTATGCATAATGTAGTAAAGGTGTCTAATGAAAACATATTAATTTTAATCACTTGCATCGAATTTAATTCTAAGAGACATTCTGATGTATTAACCCAGAATAAAAATAATTGTAATCAATTAATAAAAACCTCTTCTAATAATAATGCCATAGTGCACAGACGTTCTTTAATTAATTTATTTTTAAACCCTCCTGACTCCCCGTAAACTTAAATATGTAGTGTTTAATTTTGTTTCCTTTAAGCTTTGACGTTTGGAACACTAGAGAAATGTTAGACAAGATACTCAGACCCTAGTACTGTATGACTATATATATTATGGCTAAGGCATTTTGTATAAAACTAATCGACCTACCTCAGCTTCGTTTGAGTAAATTCCATATGAATACTAGATATCAGAAAGAAAGCCCCTTTCCTTTTTAAGGCAAACACACAAAACTTTTTCCCAAGCATTACGGCCTCTGTTGCGTAAGAAGTCCCGGGTTCAAATCACGGCGGGGGCAGATCATTGTGTCATATATAAGATGATATAGCTAACTTTCATGACCTCAGCCACCGCCGCGGAGTTGCGTGTCTATCGGTATTTTATAGGATACATTTCGGAGAGTGTGCGCAGGAATTGCACAATTTAATTCCACCGGCCCCTTTTATAATCAGAATACTAGACGTAGGCTGAAGCTGCATCCTTTTGTGGTAGATATTCCGACCATCCGGACTAAACGCTTCGATAGTTCCTTTATTATGCGTACTGCAAGGGTGTGGAATTCTTTGACTGTCGATGTGTTCCCTGACCAATACTATAATAACTTGGGCCTCTTTAAGGCAAGAGTGAATAGGTTTCTCCTAGGCAGGCATGATCTACCTTAGACCTCATCGCCGCTTAGCATCAGGCGAGTTTGGGGTTAAATGCCTGCCTGGTCATGAATAAAAAAATAAAAAAACGTTTCACTCATTGTCTTATGATGTAATTTATTTTATAATAACATTGCTTAGTTCTTGCGATACAGCATTATATCTTAGTGCGGGGCTAAATCAATTTGTGTCTTGCTATATATTTTTATTACCTTTGCCCTTAAAATATACCATGAAGAGATTTTAGCAAAGAGTTTGTCTTTTACGTAAATTGTATTATTTACACATAAAATAATATACAACAAATATTCAATTCACTCCGGTGACAGACGTTCGAATAACTTCATTCCTTCAATCATAAATCAAATAAGCCGTCTTCTCACAGATCGTGACTGGATTTAGTTTCTTAGTTTGTTTTTTTTTTCTTGCGTAAGAAGCAACGGCCTTGGGTCATGGAGTTTCCATTTCAACAGCATTTCCAGGTTATTGCTTCTATTTTATAGAGTTCCGTATCCAAAGGGTGGAAATGGGACTTCATTACTAAGCTGGCCGTCTATCCGTCTATTAGTAGGCTAAATCTCATGAACCGTAATAGCTAGAGAATTTTCAGAGATAGTACAAATATTATTTTGCTGCCGCTACTCCAAAAACTATAATTTCGACATCATAAAAGTGGGTATCCATATAAGAAACGTGAGTTACGTTGACCTTTTTTGCTCGTTCTGGTTTCTTCTACGAAAGTTATTGAAAAGAAGATTTACTATTTTAAGACGGTACAGTCCATGAGTGTGTCCGACTCACACTTGGCCAGCTTTTCTTTTAATGTACAGCTTTTCTGATTCCTTTCCATTTTTATAAAGATTTCTTGATACTTTTCCGGTTAGTTTCGATATGTAATCGATAAATATTTTTAGTATTTAGTATCTGTAGAATTTTATTAAAACAAACGAAGCGAGCGAAGATATGTATGTACGTATGTATACATATTTATCCGACGATAACTCGGGGACTGTTAATCAGATCGTCGTGAAATTTGGTAGGCGGATAAATGTGGCTTAATAATAACTTTTAAAGTTTAAAAATTGAGTTATAAATAATAAGTTATAATAAACAACACCACGACACACGCATTGTCTCAGCCCTGCAGTATGTATCGTAAGAACTTGTATCACAGGAACTAAGCAACGATATGGTATATACTACATAGATAAGAATACAACATCCTATACCGGTAAGCGAAACGATGCGTCTTTCAAATAACACAAAGTTTCGCCCCCTCCGGGATTCGAACCCAGAACCTCTAGCATAGCTACTGCCTTATTAAAACCATGCGCCACAGAGGTCGTCAGAGATATAGGAGGTCGTGAGTTCACAGCTTTAACTATTTAATGAGTATAATAATCAACCTCATTGCTGAACTACCTATTCAGTGTTGACTGTACTACAAGTATTATGATGCGAGACGTTAGGCAACAGCTGTCGGTAATGGAACCGTGATTTTTTATTAATAGCTCCTCGACTATACCAAAACGAGTTATCAATCGCTTTCTTAAGAAACCATTACTCGTAACGCCACGCGTTCACACTCATCCGACACATTAGCTCAAGTTACAATGGACGCAGTATCTACAAAACCAAAAGTCCAACATAATTTGAACTACGCCCAAAAAGCATGTTCTGTTTTGTTGAGGTCTTGTTATAATGGATCGGCGTCTTACCTGCTGGGAATCATCACAATTTGAGCTCTGAACGGTTGGTCCGACTAAGTGTGAATGGGTCATTACATTCCATCCGGGAGAGCAAGTTATACTGGTTCTTTCAGACTTTGTATTGAACCAGTTTCAAATGTACCCTGTTGCTATAACCTAAGGGTCAAGATACAATGGTCTTCAAAGAAATATCGGGAAAACCATTATAATGTGGCACGTAACGAAATGGCGAAATGTTATAGCAGATTTAAAACTTGTTCACACTGTTGTGCCAAGGCAAAATAACAGGAACGAAGTACCTTACCAACATCAAAATTAAAATATTTTTAAAAGAACAAGCGAAGTGGGAGATGTTCTCAAGGTCTACTGGAGCAATCCAGTGTTTGTATGTACGTATGAATGTTTGTCCGACGATAACTCGAGTGTCGTTGATCGGATCGTCATGAAATTTGGTAAGCGAAATAATGAGGCAAAAAGATGTTTCAAATTCGAAAAATATTTAAATCGGTCAAGTTTGTTACCGAGAAATGGCGAGTCGCGAGTTCACGTTCATCATGGGCAGACAAGCAGATGATTAACCTGATGGAATGTGAAACCGCCACCTGTTGATACGATGATGTCTAGCAAGAGCAACGCCAAGAACACTACAAATGCGTTGCCCATGTAGAAGTAAATATATTATACCTCTCGTGCCGGTAATTGCACTGGCTTTCAACTCCTACCCACTTAAACACAGCGAACTGTTTCACGGATTTCTTTCAAAAAATAGTATAATAATAAATAAATGTGCTGTGTTGTGTAAGGCATGTGTTATATCAGTGGTAGTGTGTTACTACCTTTATGCTATGTATGCCGAGCGCAGTCCGAATTTATCGGTAATTTTGAGGTTAGGAAGGTATTTGCTTTGGCACTATACTTTTATGAGGGACCGTTTTATGGTGATTTTACGTTAATCCTTTGATGCATGGGTACTTCGTTTCCAACCGAACTATGGCGGAGTCAAAAGGAAGGTGGGTATACAATTTTCTAAAGATATAATGATAAATTGTAATAACCACATCACGACACACGACATTGACTCGGCCGTACAGTAAGATTTAAAATATTGCGTTGCAGGTGTTAAGAAACGATATAGTATAAACTACATGGATATGAATACTACATTCAAGACCGGAAAGCGTAAAAATGCGTTCCGACCCCGCCGGGATTCGAACCTGGAACCTCCTGCGCATACCGGTTTAACGTGTATATGCTTTACGTCTTTATAAGTTAGCCTCATTTAAAAGCTTCAGTTATTAAATCTAACACAAACTTTTAAACTGATGTATTGAGAAACCTCCGAAGTTGTGGTTATAAAGTATTTGATGTAATTTATAATTGTTGTTAATTTATTTCTGTAAATTATACATTACAATTATAGCTAGCGAAAAGCGAAACCATCTGTCGCAGGTATTTTAATACTTAAAAAAAAAAAAAAGTTAAAAGGTTTAATTAAAATTAACTTCGTTCTCTGTTTTTTTGTTTTTAATTGGTTTACTTTTTTTTTCATGGTGTTCTATATTCTAGTCAAGCACTTTCATTTGATACCTATATTGAGGGGGTTGCGAAACAACATGTAGTCCGCCATTTTGTAGCGGCGGCCATCTTGGATATACAATGATACTGAATATATTTTATTGTATTGTCATTAAAGGTGCGTGCCAAAAATCAGGTCGATTGGTACACATTCAATCAATAAATTTGACCCAAACAAACTGGTCGAGCTAAATAAAACCGTTTAATAAAAGGCCTCCATTAACGGTAAATGGACAAACTGTAGTTTTACTATAATAAACATTTGTTTGATAGTTATTCAAAAGTCAATCGGTCCTCCTTGAAGACGAAATCAATTGTTTCGTCGTATTTTGGTTTGAATTTTTTTTTCTTAAGAAACCTAGAATATTATTCCTTAATAATCAAATATTTGATAGATAATAAAATTCTGAATTCAGAAACCGGCTGAAAATCATGTAAGACATGACAAGATCTCAACATCGTGTTAAAATTCTACATTTAATAGAGAATAATTTTTCCGAACAATTTTTAAACGTCTTCGTTCAAGCTAACACAATTTATCCAATGCTATGCTCCGAGCGTAGCCAACAAGTGAGCTAAGTGAAAACAAAATAGAAACAGTGATAAAAGAAAGCTAGCTATGTCAAAATAAATTGTTTTGTCTCACAAATGCGACCCGAAGGCTTAGTCTAATGGGCGGCCACAGACTAACTAGATACGTCAGAAGTAAGTTTTGATTTTCACGTTCACCGAAGGAGATTGAACTATTTCTTAAAGTCTTTGTACCAGGTGATAGATCTACGTGCAAGATCATCTGCTCTTGGCGTTCTACAACATTTGGACATGGGCGTGCTAATAGGCGGCTAATATCACTTTCCATCTGATGATTTCATCATGGGATCGTTCATCCGTTTGCATTTTTTTTTTGAGTTTTAAATCTTTTTTTCACTAGTCTTTACCACCTTAACAAGAAACCTCCTTGTTTGTTATTTAAGTTATTAAATAAAAATTCTTAGATAAAATGAATAACAATTCGTTAGTCTCGCTTACACTCTTAAACGACTTGACCGATTTGAATGATTATTTTTCTTCTTTATTCACCGTGATACAGGAATGGTTTAAAAAATACGGAACAGTCGGGTGTTTTTATAAAAACTGCGTTATAATTAATGACATTACAATCTCTCTTGTCTTTCAAAACTGCACAAATCCATAAAATCACAAGAATTACACTGGGCACTGCACTGACACACATCACTTGCACTAATTATGGTTATAAATGGTTAATAACTACCTTTTGGAGGTGGTGTTGGCCGAATGGGGTGTGTCAGCACGTGCTTCAAGTTGCTTCTGGCCGAATGATCTCGAAAATGCTAAAACACAACATGAAACAAATAGATTTGGAAAGAAACATTATTATCAAAATAAACAAACAAAAACACTTACCAGGAAAAGTGTCGAATAATGGGCACGCGGTCTAGAACTAACCGAGACCAGGTAAATGCAGTAAACAACTACAAAGAATACAACAATAATAAGAATGTTATCCAATAAACCAACAAGAATCCTATTGGAACAGGAAAACTCAGCGACTTCAGACGGAAACTTACAATTAAAAAGGTGGTAGCAGGCTTAGGGTGGTCTGGAAACCACAAGTGGGTCACGCCCGTTCAAGATACGACGCCGAAAAGGACCAACACTCCCGCGCAGCCGGCTTTTGTTGCCTCCGTCAGACGCCATAGCTTGACGTAAACGCTTCAAAAACCTCCAGCGGCAAAGAGCGTCTCGTCATACAGCCAATAACGAGTACATACTATATTTAAAAATTAATTCACAATGAAGCGAGATGGGGCTACAAAATATATATGTAACAACATAGATATGTTATATCCATACATATCAATCTAAAACTGTGTCCCAAACATTGCAGCGTGTACAACAATGCCAAATGACATGAAAGGGACAACGCTATTAATACAGTGCCTATAATCTCCCGATATCTATGTACATGTTTTTATGTTTAATCGTGTGTTTTGTAATATTTCCTTATCTTTTATTATTATTTAATAATAACGTACTTATGTTCGTATTTTATATAAACTAGTCTATAATCTGAATAAATCATCACGTTATTATTATGCAGTGAATCTGGTAGCAGTATTTCTCCCCGAGCCGCGCAATGAGAAGAGTTAGTAGTAGCCAGTTTTGCCTAAGAGTGAACAAACTTCGCCAAGGACAAACTGAATTAGATGGTATTCGAGTCTTCTTTAAGCGCGCCTATAACAAATGTACGTCTTGTATAATATCATTCTACAATACGTACTGAAACGCACGCTTGTCACAATAATGACATACACACAACATAAACTCACGCCGTATTCCCTCGAGAGGGGTTGGCTGAGGTGCTTGATACACACCGCTTTTCGCATGTCTATGTTGAGTTCCAGTGGCAGTTTGACAGGTTGCGAATCTGTCGCCACTATCCGGGCACATTGAGCTACAACGTACGGCAACCCGAGACTCAAACCCTTGACCTATCGGGTCGGGTCGGTTATCCAAGGCACGTAACAAACTGAGCTACTACGTCCTCCACGTCACAATAATCAAGTTATTTAATCAAGAGGCAAAAGAAGTTGCTTTTCTTAGTTAATAGGTTTGCTACAATTGTCGTTGTCCTTATGCAGGGGATGGTGGATGGTGGATAGTAGAATAGGGCAAAATAAAGGCGGCTGTTCGAGTAACTTGGCGGGTACGGGAAATGGCGGTTAAAATTTCGGTATTTTCTTTATTATATATAGGCAGAATTTATTGTGTAAAATGCTAGTGTTTTACCAAGTGAATGCCTTTAATGCTGTACACGTATGAAATAAGAAGATTTTGTTGGTCTTTTGGTCATCTCCCAAGTAACTAAATAAAGCCTACAGTAACAGTACTAGCATATTACTGTAGGCAGATTCATTATTCACCTTATTGTCATTTCATCCAAAATTAAAACTTGTAGGATCATCATCATCATCCAAAATATTTATTTAAATATTTATTAATTAAATTTATTTATTATTTCATTTCACATGCGGATCTCCAAATTTAGTAAAAAGACAACTTTGCACCCCAACACGCACTGGAAAAAGAGCTGTCATAATCTCGTGGCAACGGAGTTAGTTATTGTTGGTTATAAAAATCATTTACTGGTCGGAAATATTGTTTTATTTTATTTTATTTAAAATCCTAAAAGAAGATTTTAATTAGCAGTAAATTATGCTATAAACTTGATAATAAATATGACACTAGCAAAATACAATGTTATTGCTATGATGATGACAAAGAAAGGCGGCTGTTAGTGGCCCTCTACATGAGTGCAGCCGTATGACGGAGAGCAGGCAGAGGTGGGGAGAATTAGTGCAGCGAGTCCTCACGGTATCATGGCAACCACGACCACTCTGCCAAGAGTATAACACAGAAGGTTTGCTACTACCATAAACTGCACAATAGATTTCCAATTTAGATTTAGTTTAATTAAAAATATGTTGACTCTTCTGTGTTAATTATTCTTTGGCATAACGCGGAATTTGCGTTGACAATTCAGCAAATCTGGTGGAAGGCAGATGTCTTGTTAAGCGCTTATAACCCAATTTGAAAATGGAGACGACTTAGGAATAACGTAGCTGGATCTTTTACTCTTATGGATTTTCGGTTTTGAGTAAAAAAGACGGATATAGGTTTCGCTGTTACTGTAAAATGCTATGATACTTGGTTCGACGGGTGCGGACCAATATTAGGGTGTTGTACTCGTATTTTGAATACTTTTTTAGTATAGGACATGTTCAGGTAGATACTTTAAAAGTACTTGAGAAAATAAGTTTAAGTTAAAAACTAAACTTAATTTTTAAAGTGCATCCATTTTAAATTCACTTAGCGATAGTTAATTATTCACTATTGTTTGTTCTTAGAGATAAACAACGTAAACAATATTAGTCAGAAAAAAGAGATTTATCCTTAAATAAGGATGTAAAATTTGTTACTTTGTATATAAGGGGAAATTTTTAGGGTTCCGTACTCAAAAAGTGAAAAACGGGACCCAATTACTAAGCCTTCTGCTCTCTAATCTACTAAGCTGTCAGTCTCTCAGTGGGTTGTATCTCATGAGTTACATAAGCTAGACTCTTCTGAGATTATCTATTTCTATTCCCACTATAGCAAAAACTACAAAAAAATTAAGAAACTAACATTAAAGCGGGCTCCCATACAAGAAACTAGATTATTACGAGTTTTTTTGCTTGTTCTTGTTTATTTTACGAAATGATCTAAACAGTAAACACATAATGTTTAATTTCGTACGATGGCTCGGAACCCTTTATGTGCGGGTCTGACTCACGCTTGACTAGGTATTTTATTGTACTGACGCTATATTTGACAAGACATTTTAAGTAAATTGTTTCAAAATAATGTAACATCTTAGGGTTCTGATGATATATTTAACTGGTTCCCTGCTATACAGAGGCAACCGCATTTGGGGAACCCTGGTAATCTTTGCATCGTTTTTGTAAAAATAAACGATCTTATTTTTAATCGCCACATTAAAAACTATTTCACTTTAAAAATAGACTTTAGAAGTGGACGAGGAACTCCTTGTCGACTTGTCGAGGATGGCTACCGAGGGGATTTTAGTGAGTCCAGTGAACCTCACATAACTACGTTGAACCCTCATGCAAGGTATCTTGGCAAATATTTCCGACTCGAAAAAAAATACTACATTCAGTTAAAAAAATATCTATAAAAGTCGCTGATAAACAGCAATGTTAGGTTTATTTGACCTCATTAAATTATACCGCATTGCTCTGAAACAAACTATTTTACTTAATCCTAAATATTTTCACTATCGGGATTCCAGCTAATGATACAACTGAATTAACTGGAATTGTAGTATCCCAATATAAAGGCAAATAGTACAGGTAATATCGGAGCATCTAAATAAAGTTTATTTTTGCCCAATATGGGATATCAGAATCGATTCTTGCTTTCATTCTGTTTGTACTCAGGAAAGGTTTAGATAGGGCATTTTAATTCAGTACAGTAAGGGTAGTTACGGTCTTTTTGTGGGCAGTTTAAGTCAGGGTATAGTTAGGGTAGTTACGGTCTTTTTGTGGGCAGTTTAAGTCAAGGTACAGTTAGGGTAGTTACGGTCTTTTTGTGGGCAGTTTAAGTCAAGGTACAGTTAGGGTAGTTACGGTCTTTTTGAGGGCAGTTTAAGTCAAGGTACAGTTAGGGTAGTTACGGTCTTCTTGTGGGCAGTTTAAGTCAAGGTACAGTTAGGGTAGTTACGGTCTTTTTGAGGGCAGTTTAAGTCAAGGTACAGTTAGGGTAGTTACGGTCTTTTTGAGGGCAGTTTAAGTCAAGGTACAGTTAGGGTAGTTACGGTCTTCTTGTGGGCAGTTTAAGTCAAGGTACAGTTAAGGTAGTAAAAGGTTCATTATCTAAAAGCCGACATTTGCTGGCATCTTTATTTAATGCCAACATTTTATTTCAAACGATAGTTTATCCATCTGACGAAGAGTTTTGGACTTTGTTTGTGTTAGTTACGTCAGGCTGTATGTAAATGCAGATTGTATCAGTGTGCGTAACCACAAGTTTACTCAATGAAGAGGTTATACACAAGAACTTTGTGCAAGTACAATAAAATACTACCATAGCCGAACCTTTTTCTTTGTAAGATTGTAAATATATTATTTACTGTTTTATAAGTAAAATGGAAGTAATATTTATTTTGAGGTCACGAGTAAAATGCATGTATTAAATCTTCTTGTGTCGCCGCTATAACAAGAAATACTAAAACATCTTTTAAAAAAAATTATTTTGTGAATTTTTTTTAATTTTAAGGCAACTTCCATACAGGTACGTGTTTTTTTTTGTTTGCATTTGTCTCTTATACGAAATTATCTACAAAGGACATAATCTTATACTATAGAACGGAACCCCTGTCCGAGTCCTGCTCACATTTGACCGGTTTTTTATCGATAAAAAGTATATGACTAACAATGTATGTTTGATTTATTGTATCACAAATTTGCCACTTCTGTAGGATAATAGTTTCCAAGTCCTGCATTGGAACTGAAATTCTTGTTGTAATATTGAGCTTCGAATTGAGCTCCAGTTTTTATTAAACTTTCTTTTCAACTCTTCCTTTGGCAACCACTCCAGATACACTTTAAGGTGCTTGCAGATCTTTTAAAGGAATCTTTGATATATTTTTAGCTTTTTACTCGCGAATTCGATCACCTCAAAATTGTTTTTAGAAATTAATTTAGTAAAACAAAGCCTCTGGTAATTTTGAAAACTTTTCAAAGTGTTGGTGAAAGATAAAAACGTCGATATTGTTTTGGATTTTGTGTTGGATACAGGGGGGCTTACTAATACTTTTTTAAACCGCCCTGGTTACCAGGTATTTCGTAATTCAGCCAGCTTTTGAATATAACATCATGACACACTTTTCCCTATTCCTTAGCCCTGCAGTAAGTACAGTACAGTCACAGGAACTAAGCAACGATATAGTATAAACTACAAAGATAAGAATACAACATCCATGACCGGTAAGCGAAACAATGCGCCCCCGCTGTGATTCGAACTCAGAACCTCTAGCGTACTGCGTACAGACGCCTTAACCGTGAATTACATGGTGAATGGAAAAGACCAAAGCCATATTCAAAAATCGGTAAATGGTTAGGTACATCGTTAAATTGCCTGACCACGAGCCTGGCTAGGAGTCTCATAGTACGATAATGCATTTCAATTTCAACCCGAATTTATGAGGTTACAATAAGCACCAAGGTATGTTTAAAAAAATCAAGAAATACGAATAGGGAATTTGAATGACTTTTTTCCGTTAGATTTTCTCAAATTTTTGACTTATTAACTGAGTTGGATTCAAAGTCGTCAATAAGACAGAGAAATCCAATATTTACAATGACGTCAAAGTACAAGGGCGATTTACAACGTTCGTAGAAAGGTTGTTTTGATGAGCGAGATAGATATATTTGTTTTAAAAGCGGTATTCACGGATATATACATCATAGAGACCTTCAAAAAAAAGGCCTATTCCTTTTAAAAAGGTTAGCAACGCACCTGCTGACATCTTTTGCCTCTTTTTAGTCCATGGGCGCTGGTATCACTCACCATCGATCATGCGAGCCATCTGCTTGTTTACCATCTTTTGAAAAAAAAACTACTCCCTGGTTTATTGCACGATTTTAATTCTGTTGTCACTGTAAATATACTATTTCCACATACTTTACGATAAATTTATTGAATTGTCAAATGGAATTCTATGCATATTCCCTATGTGGCTGGCAAGAACTGAAGCTTTTTTTATTTTTATTCAAGACCAGGCAGGCATTTGACCCCAAACCCGCCTGATGTAGATGCCAGCCTAGGAGAAACCTATTCACTCTTGCCTTAAAGAGACCCAAGTTATATTGGTCAGGGAACACATCGGCAGGCAAAGAATTCCACACCCTTGCAGTACGCATTATGAAGGAGCTATCGAAGCGTTTAGTCCGGATGGTCGGAATATCTACCACAAAAGGATGCAACTTAAGCCTACGTCTAGTATTCCGATTATAAAAGGGAAGCTTAACTAAATTCAGTGGAATCATGACAAATTTTTGGCAATCTGCTGGTTAAAGTCAATGTTTAACGATGGTTGTTCCCGTTTTTTGATTTGTGACCCCTTTCACTGGTAAGCATTCTAATGCTGCTAAGCCTGCTTTTATATTTCTCCATAATGGCGATTTCAAATAAAGGGTTTCATTGGAACGGCCGTTCTAAAAGTACTATCGAATTTATATTGAAAATCCACTGATCTTTACATTTAGATGAGAATCCATTTACCAAGTACCAATTGAATAATGTCAGTAACCATAGGCATATTTTTGTGGCGTTGCCATAAAAAACATGGCAATAACTTTGAGTATTTTGCCAGTGTCAAGTAATATTTTTAGTTTATCACTTGGCTAACACTGAAAATGTTTAGAACTGGCCGGTTAGAAACATTTCCAATGAAAACTTTTTTATGAATTTCAATTTTAGAACACCTTGGTAACCTAATGTAGTATATTGCATTCATTTGTTTTTGTGAATTGGCGGCAAATCTAAAACTCTTGTTATACTCTTGTGAAAATGAACCTAACGCAAGAAAATGCCATAGAAGAGGCCTCCAAGGAAGAATGGGCCCACTGCTTTTCTCAGTGGTTCCATCGAATGCGACGATGTGTAGAGAGGAACGGAGATCACTTCGAAAAACAATAAGTATTGGCAACTTTCTACATTAAGCCGTTTTTCATTTTCCAAACATTTCCACTGTTACCTAGGTATTGATTTTGATCAGGAATAAAATAATGAAGAAATTGAAAATTATTGATGAATTATCAAATCTGCCAACAGTAACATGCTAGTAAGGTCACTGTAGGCTCTTATAGGTTACTTGGGAGATGACGAAAAGCGCAACCAGGTCGTCGTATTTCACGTTCTACACTCTTGTACGGCACTTCTGATATTCACTGGTTAAAAACTAGTATTTTAAACACTCAATTCTACAAATTTACAAGAAAAGACAATAGAATAAGAAAATTTAGCCAAGCAACCTAGAGCCCCCATAGATGGTTGTTGTAAATTTGCTACAAAGTAAGCTTGTCACGTTTTAGGAGACTCCGTACATTCGTCGTAGGTAGGTAAGGGTTGTTGTAAATTTGTCACAAGTAATTCATCACATTTTTAATATAAAGTACCGACAGTAAGCAAATTTATTGTTCGTTAGCGCTCAAAATAAAATATCAAAAATCTTTTGACATAAATGTCAACTTCAGACGTCAACAGTTGGACATAGGGCTTCCCCAAATGTTTCCGACCGGAACAATCCAGCCCCCTTAGGAAAATACCCTTTTCCACAAGCGTTGACGCTGACGAAAATAAAATGTATGAAAATGACATTACAATTACGTAAATTGAGCGCGAGGAAATGTCATTTCCATACATTTTTATTTTCCGCGAGCGTTAACGTTGACAGAAAAAAAAACTGTGCAATTACGTAAGTTGAGCGCAACGAAATGAAATTTTCGAGCATTTTTATTTTCTGTTAGCGAAAACGCGTACGGAAAATGGTATTTTTCCTCGCATTCAGCGGCTCTTTGCAGCCTGCACAAGGTTGTCCGTCCACCGCGAGGTGAACACCGCGCCTTCAGGCCCGTTGTTGCCACTCCAGAACTTTTCTACCCCAACGGTCATAGTCATATGAACTATACCAGCTAAAATTATAAATATAAAGTAAGTGAAGGATAGTGTTCAACATAAATTTAAATGAAGTGTGTAAATTTTGGTAAGTTACAGTGTTTCGGAATTTATAACTACATTTTAACTTTTAGCTATTTTCGAATAAAATATGTGGGAAAAGAAGTATTTCAAACGATCAAAACGACTTTTTTACATAAGAAGATTTTTAACACAATGTATGAAAACCCTGTCCCATACTCTGTACGAATATCATTGAACAATTTATAAGGTACAGTAAATTTACAAGGTATAAGGTCGCGTATTGTTTTTATTAATTAAGTGTATTTGTAATTATTTTGAAAAAAACTACGGTGGTTTCTTGCCCGTAGAAGTAACGGTGGGGTAGTATAAAAGTACTAATTTTAAGTCCATTTAAATAAAAATACTTTGACTTTGATTAGGTATCTAAATAAAAATATTAGTATTCTAGCCTCTGTTCATTTACTGCTTTACGTTGTAATATTATGATATTCTATGAAACGCGTGTGTGGGTGTAGTGAATCCGCCCACGCACTAGCGCAGTCCTCACGTATTTGAATAATTGAATAAACGAATGAAAATAGAATGCGTCAATGCAAATATAAATGGATCACAGATAAGTTTTCAGAGGAAACTGGAACTTAATTACACGGTTGTATTGATTTTAAATAAATTATTCACATTAAAACAAAACACAGACTCAGCCCTGTACTAAAATATTACGATATGCAGACCCACACACATGCTGCACATCACGACACAAACATTGACTCAGCCCTGGATTAAAACGTTACAATATGCTGATCCACACACATGCTGCACATCACGACACACACACTGACTTAGTGCTGATCTAAATTATAATCTTTTGCATAAATTAGAAGGTCCCCTTTTGAAACTTTTTCAAAAGAAAAATAATGCACCGCAAAAGATATAATTCGAATAAAAAACATTCTGTTTAATGAATATTATGCTTCTCTTATCATATTATTTGATAAATTTTCCTCTTCCTTCCCTTGACATTAAAGATCTAAATGATAAAATATAAAGCGAATAGTAACAATGGTATCGTGATGTAATTAAAGATGCAGAGATAAATCCGTGTGATAATTTTATTATTGTAAAAGTACCACCAGCTAACTAATGCTACATATTTTCGGGGCACACCCGCCACTCTGTCTCATCACTGCAACTCCTGTTCACCATGTTCAACAATGGCGTCTTTGTGCAATGACGCACAAGCTGTGCCTGGATACCCTGAAATTAAAGTCATCCTGTGTTTTTTTTTTGTATTTTATTTGGTACCCATGTTTAGGATAGAAAGACATGTAGTCCGCCATTTTGAAGCGGCGGCCATCTTCGATATACAATGATACTGAATATATTGTAATGTATTGTCATTAGAACTGAAGGTGTGTCCCAAAAATCAGGTCGATCTGTCAACAGGAAGGTCTGGTCAATCTAAATAAAACATTTTATAATGGTTAAACTTTATTTATTTGTTGGACCTAGTATTTAAAACTATTCGTCCAATTCCGACTCACTTACGTGGTGGCTTCGAACTTGGGACTTCTATATCTCAGGATTTCCTTGATTGTTTTAGCTCATATTCGAATACTAACATTATTTAAGCCTCATTAAACCATCTAACAAATTTCACAACGATCTTAGCAACGACACTAGAGTTATCGTCGGACAAACTTTTATACATACCGACAAACAAACAAACACCGGATTGCTTACACTCTCAGAACGTCGCAATAATTTCGCAATGAGAGACTCATGTCCATACACTCGGCGTTTACACTTAGTGTAAGATCTAGAGTATCCTCGTCTGTTCCTGCCTTATGAATAGGCGGTGGAATCACTTTTTTGGCCCTGACGCTAAATAAAAAAATCTGGGACTACAACCTAACCCATCTTGTCGTCTTATTAAAAATTCGTAGTTAATACTTTAAACTGTTAAAGAATATGTTGAACAGTGGCCATTAAAATTCAATTAAATTCTGTGACAACGCTACGTGGATTGGAAGTTATAGCCATACATAACTGCATAAACGTAGTTCGTATTCACTACGTATGCATCACTTATATGACAATAGTGCTTTTCACAATACCGTTGGATGCATTTAGAGATTACTGCGTGGGCTGGTAAAGCTATGTATGCATAGTGAATTTATTATGCGGGCGTGTGTCCACTACGAGTAAGGATTACATGCAAGTCGAATACGGGCACAGCCTACGCATGATAGCACAGCTGCAATACACGTTACAAAGGACGCCACTGTTGATCCTGGTGAACTGTGTGTCTACCCTGAGTTCGTAAAGTTTTTTACACGACAGGTGTCATTGATTATCATAGTGATATTGTTTGAGAAATTTTTATTCCTCGTCCAATCCGCTAAAGGCGTTTTACAAAGATTCATATAAATTTGTGACTGCAGTCGCAAGCGGCAATCGAAGGTAAGACTTATATCCACACAGGGTTGCAAATGAGGACAGATACCTTTGCACAAGCTATCTTTATTATTCGTCTATAAGGTGGAGATATCATACTTTGTATCTTTAAAAATTAGTGCAATATAAATTTCGATTATTAAATGCAGCTATGAATAACTACGATATACATAAATATACTAAAAGGGGCGTGGTAGCTCAGTTTGTTACGTGCCTTGATTAACCGACCGACACGACCCAATAGGTCGAGAATTCGAGTCTCGGGTTGCCGTAAAATTTAGCTGCAATTTTCCTAATTGTGCCCGGGTAGTGGCGACAGATTCACAACCTGTCACACTGGGAATCTACATAAACATACGAAATGCGGTGTGTAACACCTCTGCCAACCTCTGTCGAGGGATTACGACGTCAGTTTATGTTATTATGAATAACTATACTTTTAAAGAAACCGCGTTCTTCCATTTTATTATCAACCAACTATCTATCTGCTAGGAAGGCTCCGAGCTTGCATGAAGTATCCATTCTAATAAGCAAGCAATCGGCCGGTCGGTTGCCAACTTTAAAGCTGAACTATTTAGACGGAGAAATTTGCGAGCTCACAATAAAGTACTAGTTTATTAGTACCGTGCTCGATTGGATAGGCGTTTTGCAAATTGTATGTATGTGGCTACTCTAAAACTTGAGAATAAACCAAAAGATAAATGGTTTATTTTTGAAAAATAAACTTTTTTTAAAGGTAAGCTAAAAAGGCCATACCGTCCATTCTTAAAAGCCATTTCTTTGAAGATTTTTAATTCTTTGTACCTAAATTTTCAATAGCCAAGGGAACATGGGATAAGAAGGTGTATTCGGAAATTATTTATTTAAAACTATTTAATTTATATAGTATAATGGGCAAACAAGCAGACGTTTCACCTCATGGAAAGTGATACCGCCGCCTATTAACACGACGGTGCCCGTGATGTCGCGAAACACCAAGAGCACCCTCTAAGCGTTGCCCATGTAGAGGTATATATGTTATACCTCTAGTGACAGTAATTACACTAGCCCTCCATTCTTTCGAACCGAAACAGCTATACCAAACCAGATGATCTCGCACGTAGATCCACCACCTGTGAAACTGCATAATGTATACTACAAATAAGTACACGAGAATATGTACCACAATCAATTATTTGTCTGACCGATTATCCTTGATGTCTGGAACGCAGAGAGCACCGACAATGCGCTGCTCGTGTAGAGCAAGTACTAGGCAAATATTTGATCCCAATACCGCCTGATACAATGCGAAGAAGTCTAAAGTGGAACATGCCTACCCAGGAGAAGCCTATTCACTCATGCCTTAAAGAACACATTGGCATCGGAATTTTCTACATTTCTACCCCAAAGATTGAATTCAGAAAAAAAATATTATATGAAATAATTTAAACATATAATATATCTGCATTTAACAATGTGCACTCAGCGTTACCGTACTAAGTTATCAATACATACTGTAGTTCAATTCTACACACGACACTGTTGTGTATGCAGTTATGTATTACATATATATTAATACTAACGTAGCTTTGGACATTTAAATGTCAAAATGAATTTATGTCGTTATATCCAATGTATGATTTTTATTAGGTTTCTTTTTTAATGTTATTTATTGAATAAGCAATTGCTTTTAAATCAAAATCAAATAAACATTAATTTGAAGAAAAACCCTAGAAATATCGTTTTTACTGATACGAGCAGTTTACGAGTATGTTTTAAGCAGACTAAGAAAAAGATTAAAGTGTATTAATTCTTTGTGATAATCATTTTAATAATAAGTATAAAAAGTTCAAATTGGTTTGTCTTAAGCTTTATATATTGTTTAATAAAATTTAACCCATGTTCACCTGGAAGTACATTCTACATATTGGTATGATTTTTTTTTTGTTTCAACGAAATCGGATGAGGCTTCACATTTCATTTTCTATTTCTATGCAGTATTATACAAAATAATCACAAAAAAACAAATATTTTTAAATTCAAATAGACTTAACATTATTTACAAACTGCCATACTTTCAAACTTACCAAATTAACCTGTTTAACATTTGTATGTGAAAACAAATACTTATTTCGAGACGCTCCCATTCAATCGCACATTATTTTCACCGAAAACATTAACTCTCAGCATTAGAATGTTTTTCGCCATTATTTCTTAAGAGATATTTGGAGTTCCCAAGTTAAGTCATAAATATTGAGCCCAAGTTTAATGTTTTGGAAGAAACGCCGCCCAAAATATATAAGTAAATGGATTTTTATTGTACTTAAATGCCAACTCAAAATTTACTCCTTCTGTAGCTGAGTGAGAAGTTATGACATGTGTAACCAAATTTCTTCTTCATTTAAACAATTAATATTAGCAATACTGATTTCATGTGTTTCTATTCTTTTTAAACAGTAGACTTATATAAAATAACATTGATTTTCAATAATAAAATGTTATTACTGTACTTTACGGTAGTGTGTGATGTGTGTGTGTTAGTACTGTTTCGCTCCGGACTGTAAACGGGCGAACCCCTGTCTCAGGAACCCCTCAACCGATTTGGTTCATATTTAAACTCACAAAATATTTTTGCCTCATTTTTGGGCTTATCAAATTTCATGACGATCCGAGCGACCATACTCGAGTTATCTTTATACAAATATTTATGCAAACATACATACAATCGCTCCGATCGATTGTTCAATTCTGTAATTAAATACGAGACGTTTTTAGGTTTGGGTTTAATCGAAATGCATTTTCAATTTTTTTCATGGGTACCGGAGTGCGATGTGTTTGCATGGCGATGGATGAATGTATATGTCGAGTGTAAGAGATATTGTGGGTGATAGATTATAGGACTTCAACTATATGTTATAAGATTCAATTTTTATTGTATTACTGTAATCGCAATTGTATTAGATTTAATTATCATAGTGTATTAGGTCTATTATCTATTAAACTGTTTTAATCAAATAAATTTGTAACTATTTTAACATTTCAACTATTAACTTTTTTAAATACTATTGTTGGCTTCGCTTTAATTTTCTTTATTGATGTAATATTGATTTTTCTATTTTGTTCTAATGAATATGTTTAAATTTAATATACCTGATTTCGATTGTAGCTTGTTTCTTATTATTATTTAATGCATATATCCTATTACACTGTTTCTGCAATCCTTCGAACCAAAACACAGCGAACTGCTTCACGGAAGAAATAGAAAGGAGGGTGGTACAAGCCGTCACCTGTCCTGTCTACGACTTCGGGCTGATGATGAAGAAGTAAAACTTTAAAAGATATACAAATTGGATATGACCAGATACTTATTTTTTGTTATCAGTTATTCAAAGTATCGAGGTTTCTATTTATAGACTAAGCCATTAATAATGCATAACTTACTTCCGCAACAATTCACGGGATGCCGCCATCTTAGTTTCACAACTATTGTTGACAAGTTTCAATGTGACTTAGGATTTGTCAGACATTATCAGACAAATTCAAGAACGAAACAACGTAATAGCTCGCCCTATTTTTGTGACTTGAATTAAAAAAATTAGATTGTAGGTTATGTAATTTGAAACATTTATTTTACAACAAAACTCTTCAGTTCAGTTCTTCAGTTCAGTCCACAATTAATAATTAAAAAAAAAAAAAAATTACAGTCAACAAAAAATAGTATGTCAAAATAACAATAATAATTAAGTAAATTAATGTCATTGTAGTGATATAAAAATATTAAATAAATTTGTAATCAAGAAATTTTAAGAAACCTACTGAGTAAAACACCCCTTTAATAAAAATTTACGTAACTTATTCCAAAAGACATTGACATTGTAATTCTTATGGGATTCACACACGTTTGTTATAATATATCGGTATTTTATAGAATACATTTTGGAGAGTGTGCGCAGGAATTGCACAATTTAATTCCACCGGCCCCCTTTTATAATCGGAATACAAGACGTAGGCTGAAGTTGCATCCTTTTGTGGTAGATATTCCGACCATCCGGACTAAACGCTTCGATAGCTCCTTCATAATGCGTACTCCAAGGCTGTGGGATTCTTTGCCTACCGATGTGTTCCTTGACCAATATAACTTGGGCCTCTTTAAGGCAAGAGTGAATAGGTTTCTTCTAGGCAGGCATGATCCACCTTAGACCTCATCGCTGCTTAACATCAGGTGGGTTTGGGGTCAAATGCCTGACTGGTCTTAATTAAAAAAATATATAAAGCGCTATCTTAAGACATCGCATACACTGCGGGAATAGCGGTTCACAGTTAGCCGTTGTGTTGATATGCAGCGGCCGTTTAAGAACGCATTTTCCGCTGAATTTTCCGCTTCTGAGTGAAGATATATCTTACGGTATATAATAGCGCAAGTCTGCAAACCTCTTTTAGTTAGCACATCTGAATATCGGTTAGTATCATTGGCAGACGCTCTACCCATATAGTAAACTATAAAATCTGTGTGTGTGATTGAATTTATTATCTACTTGTTCATAGAGGCGTTACTGGACCTATGACACACGACGTTTTGCGTCAGATGTGTTCATCAAATACAAAAGAATACCATGTGGTATTAGATATTGGTATTAAAATGGACTTTCAAAGGGAAATTTTGTTATAGATAATTAAGCATTGGCAGTTTTCGACGATTCAAAATGTTGAAACATTTTGATTTAATTAAACTTCATTACCAATTCAGTTAAGTTGATGTGATATATGTGAATATTTGATTGTAAACAATTGGTAGTTCGTTACAAGTGCAATCGGATACAACTAAGCGATTGCGCGCAAACCGATTAGTAATCTCATTTCGTGTAACGGAGTGCGTTTCCATGGCAACTTGTGCTTCTTGCAACAAGTTAAATAACAACAATTATTGTTATGTTTATATAAAACCCACAAATTTCATGGTATCATTTCTGCTAATATTAGTTTTAGTTTTCGCTGGTTGTTCATGTGGAACTATGATTTTATTGTACAGATCTTGATACAACCAAGTTTTTTGCAAATAAAACATTGTAATATATTTTAAACAAAATAGAAAAATAACGGAGGTTGGGCCTGAAAGGAGGATAGGAAGGATTCTAGTAATTAACGAACTATTTACGTACCAACAAGTTTGTACGAAACCCTCGATGCGTGAATCCGACTCGAAATTGACTGGTTTTATGTTAAAGTATAAAAACTAGCGCACATTGGAAACACTTTCCACAAATTTGCTAACATTAATCATTGATAGTGAATAGTCCTATGGAACATTTATTTCATGGAGGTATAGGAGATGCATATATTTAAACAAAATGGCGTCCGGTTTCTACCATGCGTTCGTATAGCTTTTTACACGTCAGGTAACATAGATTGCTACAGTGATTTTGTATCAGCAATCTTAAATCGTCATCAATCCGTTAGAGGCGATCAACAAAAATTTGACTACCTCTGTGGCGTAGAGGCGTAACAGCTGACTGCTACGCAATAGGCTTTGAGAGCATAAAATAATTTTTAAGAAATCAATTATTTTTATTTGAAACTAAACGTAAGGCATGCGTTAAAGAAAAAAAAATTCTGTGTAGTCGTTTTGTAATAATCGTTATTTCATATATAAGGCTCAAAACCGTAAGAGAAGTATTGGTTCGGGTGAAAGGCGTACAATATATTATCGCCATGCTGTCTTATATTGTTACTATGACAATATTTCTTCATATCAACTAATTAGACAATTTACCCACAAAGAAACGGCCTTGTTTGACAGATGATGGAAACTGTATTACATTTACCACTTTGCTCACTAGTAAAGCTTATTTGAAGATTGTGAAACAACAACGATGTTTTGAACAACAGATTAGTGAGAAGTAAACTATTCAGATGATTTTTTTTAACCCTACCTGCGGCCCTATTGGCCTTCGCAGCGTAACCGGACTAACCACGCGGCGAGTGCTTCGCTTCTTTGCGTTCATGCCCTCAAAACCGGGCATTACGTTGGGTCTACAAGCCTTAAGGCTGGGAGGCCTCAAAACTTGTAGTCCCAATGGGGTGAGACTATTCAGAAACTTATTGAGACATTGAATTACAAATCCTAACTACAGGTTATAAATATGACAAGATTTTTTTTTTAAATTAAATTACAAAACCAAATATGTTATTTACTTACAAATTAATCGAGAAAAGTGTGGCACACATACATTTTTTCAGACTTGTCAAGCGATATGAAAGGGACGCCACTATTCAAACAATATGAAAGAAGAAGAGGAAAAGTGTTCAACACTTCAGCTAAAATAAACAAACTGAAAATAATAATTCTCAAGTGGGAACTGGGAATTATTAAAGTCTTCACTCAGCTCTCGCTCATAGCATATAATAACCACATCACATATAATCTTGTGTTGCAGGTAGGTTGCGTAGCAACGATATATTATATACTACATAGATAAGAATACAATATCCAAGACCGGTAAATGCGTCTTGCAAATAACACAATGTTCCGCTCTAGCTGGAATTCGAACCCGGAACCTCTTACGTAGCAGTGGGATGATTACACCACTGCGCCTCTGAGGTCGTCATAGCTACCTCTTGGTTATGTTCAATATCATTTTTGCAACCATTAATTAATTTATTAATATGCGTGCAAATTAGAAGTATTTCACGCTACAAGATTTTACAAGACGCCTCTTTTTTAAAAGATTAGCTAATTTTGATTATTTTCATGTCTTAAAAGCCAAGCCTTATTGAATTTTCGAATCATAAAATATAAACATGATATTAAATTACGTGTCAACGTGGTTTCTTCCATAAATAATAATAATTTAATGAACACAATGTTTTCATACATTTCGTAGGACTTTTGCGACTTAGAATTAAATCAGACAAGAACAAGTAACCAACCCAACCCACTGATTCCAACTTTCTTAATCCAGCAAAAAGATTTACAACTTGGAAAATGGACATCTAAGTTTCTCTTCTGAGTTAGGGTAAACTATAATTGCATTACCTAATTCTTACCTCTCTAACTCAAATACATTACATCTGTAGGGTTGACTATGGTAGACTATGAGGTGCTGTATATTACCAGGCTGTCAGGTAAACATTATGTATTTGGCCAACTAGATAACCAGATAGGGAAGTTGCTGTACTTAAGTAGTACCTAACGCGGAATGCATTGTCAACTGAATAAGTCAACTAAGCAAGTCTCGCATTACATATTACTGTGTCTCAAAAGCACACGTAAAAGCAAGTGCTTTTAAAAATAGTAAGAAACATATTGAGGCGTTACCTAAGTAGGTAAATCTAATAATATATAAAATCGCTGAAAATAACTGTAATTTATAACAGCATCTCTTAAATACTTCTGAATAGTTCCCGGCAAAACTTGTTCTATTTGACGAAGGAAGAAAAAACTTTATATTTACCTACCTAACATTATTGAAAAATTTATTGTTTTACTATACAGCGGTATTTTATACAACATAATGGAAAGTGATACCACCGCCTATTGACACGACGATGCCCTTGATGTCTGGAACGCCAAGAGCACTGCCAATGCGTTTCCCATTTAGGTAAGATGTTATAGCTCTCGTGCCGGTAATTACACTGGTTTAATTTCCAATCCCTCAAACCGAAACACAGCGAACTGCTTCACATTGTAAATAGAAAGGAGGGTGGCACTAACCAAGACGATCTCGCACGAAGATCTACCACCTGTAATACATAGACATACACATTGACTTATCCCTGCAGTAAGATTGTAGAATCTTGCGTCGCAGGTGCTAAGCAACGATAATACTACATCTAAGACCGGTAAGCAAAACAATGCGTCTTGCGAACAATACTCTGACAAACGCTAGTCTATTTACGGCCTTAGATATCAAATGGTTTAAGTTGCGTTCACACTTGCCATATCGCCTTCATAATGGCGTTTCCGGTTCAATGAGTACTCGCCTAGATTCTATGTAGGTACGTCCATGCCTATTTAATATAGAATTTGAAATATGGAGCTATATATTTCTTGAGAAAGTTGTTCTTTAAAAGAACGTAATAAAATTGTCGAGGCATGTTCCCTATACCTAGTAAGATTACGAAAAACGCATATTACAGAACCCTAATTTTCCTGCGGCCATTTATAATATGGTTTTAAAATAGTTAATAGAATAGCCATATACAGGGTGATAACAAAAGTAGTGCGCAAGCTATGTTATGTTGTAGTGTTACAAAATTTATTTAAGAATTTGAGCTCTTTAAAAATTAAAAAAACGCTTTTGAATTATTTCAACTTTTTGATTTTTCAACAATTTGTGAACATCCTGTACTCATAACCCATAATACTTATCAATGAACAATGTACTAGGTACATGTCGCGTAATGGCACCCATTTAGGTTTTTGACGAAAGACGTGGTAGCTCAGTTACCATGCCTTGGATAACCGACTGACCCGACCCGACAGGTCTTACGTTCTAGTCTTGAGTACCGTAAGTACCGTACCGTAAGTTGTAACTGCCATGTCCCCCATTGTGCCCGGATAGTGGCGACACATTCGCAACCTGTCACACTGGGACTCAACGTAAACATGTGAAATGCGGTGTGTAACCCCTCTTGAGGGATGACAGCGCGAGTTTAAGTTATGTTTTAATTGACAAGGTATTTTTTTTCTAAATTCTATACCATTGTATAAAAGTTTGCGCATTACATTTATCAGTACCCTTGATAGCAAAAACTAGGCTAAATAATTGCTATAGCAATATTATCCCACCTATACCACTCAGTTTCTTATCTTGTATTGACAAATGCTTACATACGAACGATAATTTTTTTTATCTATGATAAATACAATAAAAAAAGTCCCGGGCACTTAAATATCAGAAACATAAACAGAGCGTGTTTACAAAAAACTATTGGTTTAACTTGGTTTTACCCGACGGCGGTGGCAAAAAGGGAGGGTCAAGTGTTCGACCTGTATGTCCATCCCTATGTTTGCCAACTAAACGGCTGTACCAGTTTTAATGGAAGGTTCTTAGTGGGTAGAATAAACAACATTGTTTTTTTAAAAAACTTTTTAATTTAATGTTTCGTCCGATTAATAAACGCGTATAAATTAAATAAAAAATGTTGCCCTAGTGGAATTATCTCCGTAGAATTAATAGCTTTCCTGTTGCGTGCAAAATGCCTGATAAAGAGATGTCGATAAATTAGACATCTATTATAATGAATGTTGTCTTATTCTTACTAATTTATCACTGTCGGAAACAATTTTGCTTTATTGGATATATAAATTTTCTGTAGGTTTTGTTATTTTCAATACCAAATTAATAATAGTAGTTTAAAAATAAGTAAAATCCGGTCAAGTGGGAGTCGGACTCGTATATGTATGGTTCCGTACCATCGAACAAGATTAAACGATACTTAGAAAATATTTTTTTTTATAATTTCGTAAAATAAATAGGCAAAATTTTCGAAAAATAGTAACAAATAAACATAGAACATCAAATAATAGTAACCACATCACGACACACATTGCCTCAGCCCTGAACGAACATATCATCTTGTACCGCAGGCACTTAGAAACGATATGGTGTATACTACATAGGTGAGAATACATCTAAGACCGGTAAGCGAAACAATGCGTTTTGCAAATAACTCAAGTTTCGACCCTGCCAGCATTCAAACCCGGAACCTCTAGCGTAGCAGTTGGCTATTCATACACTGCACCACCGAGGTCGTCTATTTAGACACATATAAACATTTAAATATGAGTTTTATAGCCAAAGGCAATTTTTAGTTTTCTGAATCTTTTTTTGCTTAAAGCAAGCAAAAATTTCAGAAACGGTTAAAGTGTCAGACTTTCTCTGAACATTGTAAAAGTCTCGCTATTATTAATAATAATATATATATATATATATATAAATAAGTCATATAGACAGAGGCTAAAAACTTAATAGTTATTCATTTTGTTAAATGACTGTAAAGATATCTTTTTTCTTTTAAATCGAATCTGTATTCACGAAGATGACCACTCAAATCCACAAACATCTCTCTTTATCATATAAATGTGGTAAAGGAAAACCTAATAAAAACTTATGTAGTCAACGCACATTTCACGAAAAAGGAAAAGTTTAACAAATCGAATAATCCCCTACCTGTAGTCCAGAAATAGCAAAGGCACCTGGCTAACCAGATCACGTATGCAGCCGAGGGTTCCCAAATTTCGTTATGGAACCCCAAATATTGAGGCAGTGCGCAGTGAAGGAAAATAAAATTCTAGCGGGATTTAATTCAAAGGACATTTTAATTTTTACTTAAATGATGTACGAAGATAAAATGTATTTGTAAAAAAAGCTAACAATTCTATCACCTATTAATTGCTTCCCATTTATTTATTTTACCGTAGGTATATAAAAATATAAACTTACTTTCCGCTGCTGCCTTTAAAAATATTTTCAGGTCAATTGTTATCATAAACATTTTCAGCTAAATTTCATCATTCATAATAAATTCTTCATTTATCATCTTATCTATTTAATTTTGAATTGTACAGTTCCTATTAATACTTTTTTAAACGTAAAACTTAATTCTAAATAATAATAAAGTGAATCGCATAAATTAACTGCATTCAAATATATAACTGCATAAGCATTTTCCTAGTCTGTGCGTTGGAGCGAATCAATCGGAGACAACCCACGCACTGAAAAACTCTCGCATTGCTATAAAACTTGCTTGTTATTTTTAATGATTTGAGTTCTAGTAGAAACTAAATTAAAATAATGAATAACCACATCACGGCACTCATTGAATCAGCCACAGTAAGGTTAAAGAATCCTGTACCGCAGGTGCTAAGCAACGATATGGTGTAAACTACATAAATAGGAATACTTCATCCAAGACCGGTAAGTGAAAAAATGCCTTACCACACAAGTTTTGCCCTTGCCGGGAATCGAACCCGGAATCTCTAGCGCAGCAGTCGGTTGTTTGCATCACCGCGCCACGGAGGCTGTCAAATTGAATTCATTTCAAATCATACTTAATTTTTTTGGTTGGAAAAAGCCTGCAATTTTAACTACGGCCGTTTTTACAAGACAAAAGTGCAATTAACAGAATTTAAAAATTAAATGTTATATTCTTATATGCATATATTTAAAAGTGGAAAATATATTTGAACAAAATGATATCGACAGCGAGATCCCTTGCCTCGTAAATAATCCCGAGAAAAAAATAATTAAATGACATTCCGGCCCAGTGGCCCGGATGATTGCCTTTAGTTGGAAAGCTTCTAACCGTCTCAGAACAATTTAAAAATTTCTACTAGTTTGAGGTTATATTACATTTTCATTTTGCTGAAGAAAAAAAAAGCGGGAATTTCGTTGAATGGCCGCATGAATCGCAGCGTATTTCAATGCGCATGTGCAAAGACTACAATTGATGAATAAGGCAGTTTAATTTGGCAGCTCGCGTGGCACGATCGTTCTCGTTGTCGTCGGAGCTCATTTTAATACGAGTCCGCGAAAGTTTTGTAAAAGAGAAAATGCTGTTTTGTTCGGATTTTGAAATTGTGGTCTGTGGTTCAAAAAGTGCTGTTCTGTAATTAAATTTTCGGTTTCAAGTGAAGTGTTTAAAAAGTTTTAAGGAGGTCGCATCGAAAAAGGTAAAAATATCAACTTTTTTTCTTTTTTTTTAGAACTTAAGAAAACATTTTACAAGGGTTAAAAAAAAACTGTTTGGTAAACAAAAAAATTATTAAAAACAATTAATATTAACAAAAAGTGTAATTTTTTATTTATTTTTTAAATACTAAAACTCAATAATAGGAACTACAAGGAATGGTATTTCAAAAGTTTGTCACATCCAAAACTAATAACAAGAATTCTCAGCAGAACTTGTTAAGACGGTAACCTTTGACAAGTTAAAAAACTGGTCAAGTGTGAGTCACACACATGCACGACGAGTTCCGTACAATTGTTTAAGATTAAACAATTATTTTTACATTACAAGAGGTTTAGTCAAAGAAATAGAGCAAAGAAATTTAGGCGAAAAAAAAAACGAAAAAATTACGTTTTTTAATGGAAGCCTTCTGTAATTTTAATCGATTTACGATTTTAGTATTTATATTGTAGCGGCAATAGAAATTAACATTCTCTGAAAATTACAAGAGTCTAGCTAGTATGCTCTATGAGAAACAGCCCGCTGACGTACGGGTGGACAGATCGCTTTTTTACCATAAAACATATTTGATGATAGATGCTTACCCCACCGCATTATTTATCAAGTTTTTTAATGAAAAATTATGTCTTTTTTGGTCGGTCAAAAATTATTACCGGAATCAATTAAATAAATTTAATTAGTACTTAAACAGATTTTCATTACGGGCTTTCAATTTCTTTTTCAAAAATATTAAGAATGTAATTATTTGAATAAACTCATAATTGTATATGTATGATAAAACAAAAAAATGATTATTTTAAAAAATCACTGTAGGGGACTGATCACAACAAAGAAATGTAAAATATTCGTTTTAACATTTACAATAATCTTATTATTCTTCAACTTTAAGTTCAATTATTTTTACAACAAGAACATAGTGACGGTATAAATTATCTTTGACAAATTATTAAAAAAATATTAAAAATTAAAGAGAAAATAAAAATTTACATTACATATCGATGCAATCTGATCTCATAAATTAAACAGCATTTGAGTGATAAATGACATGGGACTGATGTCCAGGGGCCTGAAATTTATACTTTAAAGATTTGATAAGAAAACATACACATTGCAGTCGTTTTGGGACAAATTGTATGAGAATTTTGACCACGACTTTTTCACAATACTAAAATAAAATAAATTATCGAAACCGGAACATTCTGTAGAGGTTATACATAAATAAATATACAGGTAAGAACTTTTTTTTTTAATTCCGTTAAAGATGCGTATTGTTTTCAAGTATAATTTACATATAATTAACGCAACCAATAAAGAGACTGAAAAGAAGTATTTAATTTGTCTTCAGAGTGGTGATTTTAGATTGGCACGCCTGAGGTTTTGGGTTCGAATCTCGGCGTGGACAGAATTTTGTGTTATTTGCAAGAGGCTTACTGGTCTTGGATGTTATATTCTTATATATGTTGTTGGTTGCTTCTTGCTGCGATATAAGATTATATCTTAGTGCAGGGCTGAGTCAATGTGTGTGTCGTGATGTCGTTTTTATTATTTTTAATAATGAAACGCCTAGGTGTATTTCATTTAATATTAATATTATTAGTTAATAGCATATTTATTAATAGTTTATTAAAACTGAATGAGCTATCGCATCGCAAAATAGCATATGCATAGTCGTTAATAACGAATAAAACTAAGCAATAACGTTATTTACTGTATTCAAATTCATTGGACAGCAATTTATCACATGTATTTACATTCGTCTGTAGATAGAGCGCTACACAAATTAAACTAAAAGCTAAAATCAATCGTCCTAAACCAAAATGGAACGCGATTCACGCGCCAACGAGCACGTTTAAATTTGGAACATTTTACTTTTTAAATTCCCATTGTGCAGGCACCGAACAATGATCATACAGCCAAGCTTGTAATTTTGTTGAGAAGGCTGAATTAGGGACTTGAAAAATTCCTTTTGTGAAGTTAAGACAATTAGCAATTAGTGCCATAAGAGATTGAGCGCTCGGTTGACTTGGTAAATTGTTTTTTTACGTTTACGTCTCGATATAATTAACCAGCAATCTAAAAAGGCAACTATTAGAATATAGAGTGATACTTTGTCTCGTTAGGGACTTTGTAACAGCAACTTGCTGGCCCTACGATCAAGGGCTTATTTTCCATTTAAATTGCTTGTCCATTAGATCAGTTGAGTTATTATGTTGTTGAACTTTAAACAAAAACCGTTGACTTGAATATTTTTGAGACAAATTAATATTCATTATTCATCTCATGACTATTTCGTTTAACATGTCACTTATATGAAAAATAGAAATAAGTAATAAGACTTGTTCCGTATAGGCTAATGCTCTTTGCCTTTTCTTAAGTGAAAAAAAAACTGTGCACAGTGTACAGACGTCCGCAGCATTGTCTGAATGTGAATTTTTCATTGCTTATCTACTAAAGACGATGCTGTATGAAACTAATCCTAATGGACAAAGAAACAATTATAATCATTAAATCACTTTTTGATAAAAATGGCGCATCCTTACCTAAATGATCTAGAAAAATGGCCGTAGTTCTGAAATTTTGGTACGAAAATCATGCTATCAAATGCCAGGGTCATAAAATTATAAGAAAAATCTTAATTACTGAAACTAACCACATTGTTCTCCAAAAAGTATTAATATAGTAAAAAAAAATGAAGAAACAGAAAGAAGTGAGGAGAACATTGGTAATGCTTTAATTGGTAAAATTTTAATTAAGAAGGCTTACTATAAAACTCAAAATTATGTAGAGGATAAAGATATATGGAAGTAATTGCACAGGTTTATCTTATTGACAGTTAGATTTATTATGTTGAATAATTGTAATTTGTAGTAGAAAATATTGTAATTGAATTTCGGGGCACACCCGCCACTCTGTCCCACCACTGCAACTCCTGTTTATCAGGATCAACAGTGGCGTCCTTTGATCGAATAATCAACGAATAATGCAGCTGTGCAATGATGCACAGGCTGTGCCCGGACACCCTACCGGCTGTCTTGGGACCCGCAACGAACTTAATCAGAAGAAATAGGAGGTAGTAAGAAAGCGGTTTCAGACTTCCCTCCCAGCAAAGCGGAGACAGCAATTGAAATGGCCCAGAGGCCCAAAAATCTAAAGGGGAGACAGTCAGGAGACGCCTGACCGTCTAAACACCACGGTATGCCACTAACTAATAGGGGATAAATTAGATACTAACCTAAATCTTACACCAGTAATATTGGTGACAAAACTTTTTAAAGGCACGGAAGTTTCCCTTCGTTTTCACAAGATCTAGGTAATAAATAGGACTACACGCAGATACTTGAATCGAATTCAACATGATTAACCGTTCGTCATGCCAGAGACTACACTCCCACAAGATATGATGGGCAGTTTGCACAAATTCTTGATCCGACGTTGAACATTCGCAAAAAGGTGACGGCACCAAGTTAAATGAATAAAGTTTGCCCTTAAAGTTACCATGCCCGGTTAGAAATTGGGCTACGCAATGATCGATATCAAGCCACGTTTTATTTAACCGTTCGCGCACTATAGGGAAAAATTTAAATAAATGCCGCCCCTTAGTCGAAGTATCCCATCTAGTTTGCCATTCGTCGATTAGTTTTTTATGAACGTTGTCGTTGCTATCAAATAATCTACTGATTTTAGCCCTATCCTTCGGTTTTAGAAAATCTGAACTCATACCATTCCGCGAGTTGTAATACATTGCCGCACGCCGTTGTATTTCCAAATCTACCGGTAAAACGCCCGCAAGAATCGGCAGGGCCTCAGTGCTGACGGTTCTATACGCTTTACAAAGAAAAATTAACGCTAATCTCTGACTCTGAAGCAATTTACGTCGCGCAGCGCCAATTGTGGCTCTATCCGCCCACACGGGGGCTCCGTAACAAATGCAACCCAAGAAAGTAGCAGTATAAATTATTCTTAATGACTTAAACGACAATCCCCAGGTCGAAGTTGATATTCTATTTAACGCATAAAAATTTCGTTTTGATTTTTCGCTAACTTGCTTAATGTGCTCAATAAAATGGAATTTCTTTTCAAGTATCAAACCGAGATAACAAACTGAGTCTTTCTTTTTAACTGTAACTGAATTAAATTTAAAGCGCGGTAGCCCTACTAAGTTTCCTTTTAACATTAAATACTGTGTTTTATGGGCTGCGAACTCAAGATGATTTCTCTTTCCCCAGTCGGCCACCAGACGTAGGCAGGACTCAGCTAACAACTCAACTCCTGTTCTTGTATGAGATTGAATAAGCAGGAGACCGTCGTCTGCATATCCCGTAAGCGAACAGTTAGCCGGTAACGGTATAGACAAAAAGTCATCAAATCCGATATTCCAGAGATACGGCCCTAGCACTGAACCCTGTGGGCAGCCCCGAGTCAAAGCCTTCGACACTGCATGATGACCAAGTTGAAGCTTAGTTGTTCCATTTATAAAGTAATTGTATATTAAGGAATATACATTGCTGTAACAACCTCTGTTTTTAAGTTTGAGCAATAAGATTGGCCACCATGCATTATCAAAAGCACCAGAGATATCTAGGAATACACCTATGACGTATTTAAACTCCGACGATTCTACCGATTTTCTCACCGAGATAGCCGCGTCGATTGTTGATCTGCCGATAGTAAAACCGAATTGACGTTCGTGAAAAGTTGGACCGCCCGGAAGAAGCCGAGGTACGATAAGACGCTCTAGAAGTTTACCCAGGGATGGTAGAAGGGTAATGGGTCTATACGATTTCGGATCATCAGGTGGCTTATCACCGCTTTTAGGTATGATTTTAATTAGCCCGCGGCGCCAAATTTGAGGAAAAACCCCTTCAGCAATGCAACGGTTATACACAATTAAAATAGAATCCCCAGCGGACTTTACGGCTTCCTGGATCATCTTATTCGATATTTTGTCTTCCCCAGAGGCCTTATTAACCGGTAACGCCCTAACAATTTTGACAAATTCATCTAAAGTTGGAAGATCGGACGAAGGAGATGTGGGTGGAACTGCAGCCATGAGCCTAACTTCTCGATGATAGTCGGTATCATTTTCAGTAGTGTCGTCCGGAATGAGAGCGTTAAGAAGGGCCTCCGCCGTCTCCTCAACACCAAGAGTGTGAGCATCATTTATTTTGATGTTTGAAATAAATGCTTGATCAGTTGCTCTGTTAGCTTTGAACTCATGATATATGGGTGACCATGGCCCCTCTTTGTCTAACCTATCAACTACTTTCCGAAGTAAATTAGTTTTTGATTTTTGGACTGCAGCACGGTAGTGAGACCTAGCAACTCTTAAAGCAATTAAAGCGCTATCATACCTATCTGACGAAGTATCTTGTCCTAGGGATTTTTTAGCTTTATTTAATTTACGACGCGCGCTTCTAAATTTCTTACGAATTCCTATCAGAGAATCATTCCACCAGTCACATCTTTTCACACTGGATATAGATGTTCGTCCCAGTGTTACATCAGCGCAGTAATTGAAAGTATCCGTCATAATTTCAGCGCTTTCTGTTGCCGATAGACGCGGGTGAGTGAAGTCTCCAGCATGTGACGCAAAAAATGAACTAAAAAAGCACCAGTCTGCACGTCTGGTTTTATAACGAAAGCTTTGTGAACGGGGCGCGATATCTTGTGTCAGCTTAGGGTTGTACTCGTACACGATCAAACGGTGATCACTACATGACGCATCAGGAAGGACACGCCAATTAGAGATTTTTACGTACGCACTTGAAAGTGTGACGTCAATGAAAGATTCGCCCATAGGGCTGCTGTAAGTAGGTGGTGAATCAGAGGTGTTATGAATTTCTAGGTGCATTTCTGCAATAAACTCTTCTACTGCGGCGCGACGATCCGCATCTGCTGATCTAATTTTACCAAACCAAAGGGGGGAAGACGCGTTGGCATCCGCGCCTATAACTACAGCCTGCCTAGGAAGTGCATATAATACGGACCGCAAGTGATGTAAGTGAGGGTCTACGCGATCAGAGAACTGAAAGTAACAGCTAACTACATATATACTAAAAGAAGGACACGAGACCTCCGCAACGGCACAGTGGGACGACGAGAGATTATTAAGAGCTGTGACAGTGAAGTTTGAACGTGACACGTATATTCCCGCGCGAGCTTTATTGTTTATTTGAACTATCTTATTACGAAGCCCAGCGCTCTGGTACTGTTCTTGAACGAGAACTATGTCCAAACTATACTCAATTACAAGCCTATCTAACTCAGACGTAGCTACTTTATCGTTATGAAGGTTTAATTGTCCTATTTTAAGCTTGGCCATAGTTAGTATTTATAATCAGTTGCTCTAATTTTGCCTTGTAGGTAGGACAATCCTGAGACCCGGTCTCATGATCGCAGGGTTTTTTATACTTTTTACACGACGCACATACTCGTTTAAAAGTTGGTTGATTTTTGTTGGTACAATTTTTTGTGTCGTGTGACTCGGCACAGTGAGCGCACGATGGTGTTTTTTCAGTACAATAATTGTAATTGAACATTGAAAAAAGCAACTACGGAGGTTTCTTGCCGGATTCTTCCCCGTAGAAATAGCATTCCGAACCGGTGGTTGTAAAAAAAAAATACGATTTGAAAGTGCTTATTTTAAGTCTAATCGAATAAAAAACATTTTGACTTTGACTTTGAATTTGATTAACCTGTTAACTTCAATGTTAGTTTTGCTATTAACCGGGCGAAAAGTATGTGTACTGTAACTGTTAGATTACATTTTTTTGACGTTTTACGTTAGTCTAGTCTAGACAGGTTCATAATCAAAGGGTAAATAGTGTAACGTAATGCACATGCTAACACAATTGTCAGTTAGCGATTCTAAAGAAGGCGATGAAAAGAGCAATTAATTACCTACTAAACTGAGGTATGCATATTTCATAGAAATCTATTTAAAGATTTCATTATTAATCGATAGATGGTTAATATACTCCAAGTAGCGGATATTTAAGTACAATTTTAAATTATTGAATGAATACGATTGCATTGTTAATGTTTTGATCACCAGCTTGCCTGCAAACTGGTTAGCGTAGAAGTCGCATTTCTTCATTTTCTCTGTCTTAACGTAACATGAGATAACCCTGAAAGACAGTAATAATACATGTTAATGAAAGACTCTTAAATATATCTTATAAAGTTTAGTTTAGAAAATTTAGTTTCATTATATATTACTGTGTGATTTATCCGCAACCTGTCACACTGGGACTCAACATAAACATGCGAAATGCGGTAGCACGTCTGCCAACCCCTCTAGAGGGATTAATTACGGCATGACTATATATATATGTTATGTCTGTGTAGTTTTGTTTTTTTTATTCAACAAAATCATGGACAAACAAGCAGACGGATCACCTGTCACTGTCAATTGGAAAAAGCTAAAAATGGATATTCATTTGCTTTGTGCCCAATCGCCCGTGTATGTAACGTGAGCTTTGACAACTAAATATATACGAGTATGTGTATCGCGGGCCGATATTGGCAGATTAGGGCAGGGTTATATTGGGCCTGATTGAGATTTGCCTGGGCACATTGCGATACGTTGCCATTTCTTGCTTTGACTGTCTTTTAACGGCTTTATCGTTCGTATCGATCTCTAAAGAATTGATTTGCCCAAGCATGGCCGGGCAGTCATGCTTGGGCAATTCAAATCTATTCTTTAGGGTTGTTACAAATAAAGTATTTGGCAGTACTGTGAGTAAAAACTAAACATCACACACGCACACAGTACAGGTGGTAGATCTACGTGCGAGATCGCCTGCGTTGGTACCACACTCCTTTCTATTTACAACGTGAAGCAGTTCGCTGTGTTTCGGTTCGAACGATTGGAGAGCCAGTGTTATTACCGGCGCGGGAGGTGTAACATTTTTACCTCTACATAGGCAACACGTAAGCGATGCTCTTAGACTTCTTCGATATAAATAATAATAATAATATCACTCTAAGATCCTTCTTAGGCTCGTGCATGGAGCAGTGGACCACAGTCCTTCGTCAACCAGGTAGTAGGGACGGCTCCTCCGATCCGCAAGACTTTATAAGGATTAAGCGAAGTATTTTCCAGGGTGATAGTCTAAGCCCATTATGGTTCTGCCTGGCTCTGAATCCTCTCAGTACTTTGCTGAAGGATTCAGGATTAGGCTGTCAGCTTCGGAGAGAGGGTGAGTTAATTTCTCATCTGCTGTAGATGGATGATATCAAACTGTTTGCACCAAATCTTCCTGATTTGAAGGTGTTACTAAAAACCACAAAAATCTTTAGTAATTCTATCAAAATGGAGTTTGGTGTAGATAAGTGTGCGATTATGCATGTACAACGGGGGAAAGTTGTTCAAATTCTACAAATTTACAACTTTCTACAAATTCTACAAATTTACAACTTTCTGAGTCAAAATCTTTCAAATTTCTATCCGAAGCAGACACCTATAAGTACCTTGGTATGTCACAGTCTTTGGATATTATGGACAGGGACATTAAGCAAGCGATCAAGGAGCGCTTCTTCTTTCGTCTGACAAAAGTACTGAAAAGTCTTTTGTCAGGTGGCAACAAGGTGCGTGCCTTCAACGCTTGGGTAATGCCCCTGCTCGCTTACTCCTTTGGCATACTAAGGTGGACTCAGACTGAGCTAGATGCCCTGGACAGAAAGGTCCGTTTTCAGCTCACTGCGCATCGCATGTTGCACCCGTGCTCAAGCGTAATGAGACTGTACATACCGCGAAAATGTGGAGGACGCGGCTTTTTAAATCCCAAGAACCTCCACAACCGCGAGGTGTGCAGTCTTAGGGAATATTTCCTTGGAAATGAGTGTGCGGTGCAGCGCGATGTGGTGGCAGATGACAAGGCCTTTACCCCGTTATCCTTGGCAAAAGAGAACTGGCAAATGCCAAAGGTCCTTAGCAGTGAGAACCGCAAGGACGTATGGAAGAGCAAGGAGTTACATGGGCGGTTCTACCGGGTCCTAACAGGGCCTGATGTTGATCTGCTTGCATCGGTGAACTGGCTACGCTTCGGGGACCTCTTTGGAGAAAGCGAGGGTTTTGTCTGTGCAATTGCTGACCAGGTCATGATGACGAACAATTATAGGAGGTATATCCTGAGGGATGGTACGATCGACATTTGTCGGGCATGCCGCCGTCCTGGAGAGTCACTCAGGCATATTATTTCCGGTTGTTCTCATCTGGCCAACGGTGAGTACTTACACAGACATAACTTAGTAGCTAGGATCATTCACCAGCAGCTTGCACTTCGATACGGACTTGTGGAGACCGAGGTACCGTACTATAAGTACGTACCAGTACGTTGCCAGTTCTCGAAAATGGTCTTGCAACGCTTTATTGGGATCGATCCGTCATCACGGACAGGACTATTGTAGCCAATAAACCTGATATCGTGCTGACAGATCGATCGCAGCGTCGTGCAATACTCGTCGACAAAACCATCCCGCATGACGAGAACCTCGTGAAAGCCGAGAAGGACAAGCTCAGCAAGTATCTTGACTTGGCCCACGAGGTGACCGCCATGTGGGATGTTGATTCGACGATCATTGTACCGATAGTTGTTTCAGCGAACGGTCTCATAGCGAAGAGTCTCGACCAACACCTGAAGAGACTCTCGCTAGATAGCTGGATCAAGGGTCAGATACAGAAGGCAGTACTCCTAGACACGGCGCGCATTGTCCGGAGGTTCCTCTCTCTGCAGCCCTAACCACCGGTAGTTTGAGCACTGCCCCGCTTCCGGTGGCACTCTAGCTTAGGTTTTTATAGTGTTTTATATTTTGTATCTGTGTTTTATTTTACTTTTATATAAATATTGTAAAAACCTAAACTATGTATTGAAATAAATAAAGAGAATAATAATCGTAATAATAATAAACGTAAAAATAATAAGTGATACAGGTTTTATTTCTAATTTAATTATTGTCTCAACAAAAATCTGTCCTTCTGGCGTACAATAAAGGGCGATCGTCGTGTCCATAGGCGGCGGTATTACTTTCTATCAGGTGAACCGTTCGCTTGTTTGCACATAAATTGTTGTATTAAAATGATTTCACTTCAATCGGCCCATTTCAGCGATCAGCCTACGACTTGCATAGCTTATTATATATAAATACAATTTGTTGGAAACCAGATTTAGGTAACTAACACAGTAACCGCTTTGATTTGATAATGCATCGAAAAATTTTAAATGCTCGGAGAAGACACCCTCTGGGAGATTTGAAATCCTAGAGTATGCACTTCATCTTATATACATACACACATAACACACACAAACACACACATAGACTCATAAACTCAAGCATACAAAATGCACATTTTTTTTCTTATGTACATACAGATAATCTTAATATATTATCTACTTACATAAGCTAAACTAAATCTAAGTGAATTTTTATGTTTATTTCTATTTCTTTATTTTTGTTCATCTTTAATTGTTCAAATATCATAATTATATTTAACACTCGGGATGAGCAGCGCCTCCTGGCACAAGTATTGTTATAGTACTTAAAAGGAGGCTCTGGCCGCTTGCTTTAATGTAATTGATATTTGAACGCTTTTTTTTCATTTGGATTGGAACATAACATACACATAGTCCCTCGAGAGGGGTCGGCAGAGGTTCTTGCCACACGCAACTTTTCGCACGTTTCTGTTGAGTCCCAGTGTCGCAACTATCCGGGCACATTGAGTAACATGGCAGCTATAACTTACTGCAACCCGGGACTCGAACCTTCGACCTATCGGGTCGGGCCGGTCGGTTATCCAAGGCACGTAACAAACTGAGCTACCACCTCCTCGTCGTCGGTTACAAATTTAATTTAATATTTGTTTCTTTATATTACTACTTAGCAAACATGCTTACAGCCCGGCTGATGGTGAATGGACGCTTGCATACTCAAAAATCTGTTAAACCTTGTAACGCCCATTTTGAAGGAAACTGTAGTCGCTTAG
This sequence comes from Choreutis nemorana, assembly GCA_949316135.1. NCBI lineage: Eukaryota > Metazoa > Arthropoda > Insecta > Lepidoptera > Choreutidae > Choreutis > Choreutis nemorana. The sequence goes on along the minus strand of OX438619.1, from coordinate 376,800 downwards.
GCAAAGCATGCCAGGGCGTTGTTTGTTTGAATTGAAATATCTAAAAATAACAATTACAAAATGCTTGTATGTCATGTCTAATTAATTACACATAAATATTCCAAACATGCTAATGTCGGTCGTTGTTACACCATTTTAGTTTAGTTTAAATGTCCCGACACCTTTAAAGGTTAACAATGCATTAAAATAAAATCTAGAATACAGTTGAAACAAGATATAACGAACGAATAATGGATGCTATATTCGACAGTGGTTCTAGGCGGTATTACTTAAAAATTTGGGACCTTGCCATTGAGTGTAATAACCGATGTTCTTATAACAGGTTTTGACTGTATTTATGCTGTTATAACGATTATTAATTCAATTAAATAAATTTGATCAAAAATACAGTTATTTAAAATTATTAATGTATAGTGTTCATGTTTTGCTTATCTCACACTAATTTTATTATCAATTAAGCTACTTTTATGTGGTGTCACTAATCGTATGCATGTTCTGGTAATTCAGTAGAGAAGGTTCCTGTTAGTCTTGTGATGCCGTGCCGGGTCTTAGGAGGCGACCGCATCGCGTGTGCTGCGTGTCACGTGACGGACGGAGTTGTGAAATTCGAGCAATTTGCCTCTCGCCCGTCATAGAAGAGACACGTAGAGCGGGTTGAAACCGACCGATGCGCATTCTTATTTGAAATTATAGCTTTAACAAAAAAGTGTAAGATTATCACTTAAGTAATTCAAGTGAGAATTAAATTTATTATATCCTCGAACCTACGACCTCACGTGCCAAAGATGGTATTAATCGCTACGTCTTGTAGCAAGCATTTTTATTTCAAAAGAGGGAAAACGGGCAGGCTCATCTAATGGTAAGTGATACCGACGCCCATGGACACCTGCAGGCAAAGGATGTCAGCAAATGCGGTGCTGACCTTTTAAAAAGGAGTAGGCCCTTTTTTTGAAGACCTCCATGTCGTATATATCCGGGAATACCGCTTTCACGTATGTGGTACTCTTGGAGTTCCAGATATAAAGGGCATCGACGTGTCAATAGGCGCCAGTATCTCTTTCCACTTGAACTGTCTGCTTATTTGCTCATGCCGACATATACAAGCCGAGGGATGGTTCCGAAAACATAATGATGTTAAAACACGAGAGTCTTCGCGTAACCCAAACAAAACTGCCATTCGGAGACGCCTTTCTGACAGCAGCCCATCAGCGTCCTTGATTCTATCAAGGTCATATTTCTTTTGCAATATATACTAACACCGTTTCATATTTCTCGGAAATCTGTGACATCGGCATGTTTCGTTTCTATTCGTTCGGATTTTTTGCTACAACCTTCGCTAAAATCGTTCGCTTCGCTGTATTTCGGTTCAAAGGATTGCCAAGCCAGTATAACTACCGGCACGAGAGGTATAACATCTCTGTCTTTGCATGGGCGACGCATAAGCGGTGCTATTAAAGTTCCAGACATCGAGGGTATCGTCGTATCAATAGGTAGCGGTATCACTTTTCCTGGAGAACCGTCTGCTTGTTCTCACGTGGTGTTCTAAAAAAAATCTGCCTCATATACAAAAAAAATAAGCTTGTATTTCTTTTTCTTTACAGAGGACCTCTATTTTCCCGTAGATAGCCTTAGTAAAAGTTTAAAATGAAGTTCAAAGTCAATCGCGATATGCAAGTAAAAGCTTTCAAATGAAGGAGTTTAAAAAAACTGTGACGAAGAATTTCGTAATATAATTCTTTCATTAAAGACTTTTTAATTTAATAGTTAAAAGTTTATCGGAATTATGATATACGGTGAATATTGTTGATAGAAAATTTAAGTAGCTTTATATACTACTCAAAACAAAATAAGGGCCACGAGGTATTTTGTCTGTACCATCAAAATAATAAAACCAACACATTTTTTTTTTCTCCATAACGAAAACGAATGTTGTTTTTACCGTGTAGACCAATAAACTTATTCCAATAATAATGATTAAAAAGTTTATTTGCTTTTGAAAGAAAAAATCACATTTAAGGTTAAAAATAAAAACAATGTTAAGTTACTGAAAACAAAAGAAAATACTCCATGCTCATCTTTTAGTAACGCGTGTGCCCTCCTCGTTTCGCTTCGCACTCCTGAAGCCTGGAGTGCATGCTCTCAATCAAATGCCTGACATTTTCCATTGGAATCTCTTCCCAGGCCCTTTTAACAGCGTTGATGAGTTGCTGTTGGTTGTGGATTTCCTGATCACCGTCTCTAACTCTTCGTTTCAACTGATCCCACATGTGCTCTATTGGATTTAAGTCCGGACTGTTCGCCGGCCACGGCAATACTTGAATTTGAGACGATTCCAGTACAAACCGAGTCGCTTGAGCCGTGTGTGCACGAGCATTGTCTTGCATCAAGATGAATCCAGGACCCGCTCGCTGGGCAAATGGTATCACATGTGGTCTGACAACTTCCGAGCGAGCGAGCTCAGTTTTGCCGTGTAAGCTTATCCCGTCCCAAATCATTACATTTGGACCACCAAAACGATCGACTTCATGGATGCAGGCTTCTGAAAATCTCTCGCCGCGTCTTCTCCATACTCTAATACGCCGATCGTCGTAAAAAATGTAACTTTGCATTCGTCTGTGAAGAGCACCATGCCCCATTGGTTTATGTCCCAGTCCAAATGTTGACGGGTAAATCTTAAACGATTTGCACGATGATTTCTGGTTAATGGAACACGGACAACTCGCCTTCTTGATGCCTGCTGGTCTTTATGCAATCGATTACGAATAGTTTGGTCACTGACACGAGTACCCGTTGTGAGCCGTAAACGATGTTGCAGAGTGCGGGCCGTCGTTGTGCGATCTCGGCGCGCACTTAATCGAATGTAACTCTTGGAAACGATTCCATAGATTTTGAATAGCTCTTCGAGAAAATCCCAATTGCAAACCCACAGATCGCTGCGAATGACCTTCTTCAATCATTGTAACGGTTCTGGTTGCTGTCAGCGAGTCCATATGGCGCCTGCGTGCTTGTGGCATATTGCAAAAGATGTTTCTGACTCGAGATATCAATGAACTCTGATAATTTCTAATAAACCAAGAAGCTAAGGAAAGCAAAACGACAAAGAAAATGGAATCAAAATTTTCAAAAATAATTTTAAATCAAATTTTATTTAAAATTGTTGCCAGCATTAGATGAATACTACAATATTAAAAAGTTTAGGTATCAAAGAGTTTGTATACTCAATATTTTACTACTTTCAATACGTAAGTGTTTAATAATTTACACCAAAATGAAAAAATACCTCGTGGCCCTTATTTTGTTTTGAGTAGTATATATTACTTGATCGTCCCAGTGATTTCTAATGACTTTTTTTAAAGCACATCTGTAGTTTCTGGTGTTTTTTTTTCGGAATAAAAACTATCTATAAATTAATCAAAGTCAAAATTCAGTCGAATCTATTTAACATTCACAGTGTGATAAAAAATTATGAAGAATTTTTTGCAACTTAAAATGGCCGATATAAAGTCTTAGAATATAAATGTAGTCTCACATGTTTTATACTATAATTTACAAGAGTCAATTAGCTAATACATTTCTTTAAAAGTTCAGTTGAATCAATTTAACACTAAAAGTAAAACTTCGTTAAAAATATATGGTAACAACATACAAAATTTTACAATTCCAATTTTAAAGAAGATAGGTATAGTACAGATGGTGAACCAGCACTCAAAAGGTCCGGGTTCGAATACCGCCGGGGGCGAAACTGTTATTTGCAAGATGCGTTGCTTCGCTCGCCTGTCTGCATGTACACAAAAGCATATAAACACAAACTCACGCTGCTGTCCCCATGCTGTTTATGTTGAGTCTAGTATGACAGGTTGCGAATCAGTCGCCGCTATCCAGATACATTCAACGATAGCTTCAACTTACGGCAACCCGAGACTCCAACCTTCAACCTGTCAGGTCAGGTTGGTCGGTTATCCAAAGCATGTAACAAACTGAGCCATGACATGCCCCTGTGAAGACGTGGTACTTCACAGGGGCATGTCATTTTATACATTTATTTATTGTATTCTTCTTGCAAGGTTGAGTAAAATTTACGACCTCTGTAGTTCATTGGCGTAAGCTACCGACTACTACGCTAGAGGTTCCGGGTTCGAATCCCGGCGGGGGCGGAACTTTGAGTTTTTTTTGCAAGACGCATTGTTTCGCTTACCGGTCTTGGATATATTTTTATCTATGTAGTCTATACCATATCGTTGCTTAGTGCCAGCGATACTAGTTAATATCTTAGTACAGGACTGACTCTGTGTGTGTGTCGTGATGTGGTTATTATTATTCTCTTTATCTTAGTTTTTTGCAATATTTATATAAAAGTAAAATAAAACACAGATACAAAATATAAACACTAAAAAAAACCTAACCTAGAGCGTCATCGGCAGCGGGGCAGTGCTCAAGCTACCGGTGGTTAGGGCTGCAGAGAGAGGAACCTCCTGACAATGTGCGCCGTGTCTAGGAGTACTGCTTTCTGTATCTGACCCTTGATTGAGTCTCTTCAGGTATTGGTCGAGACTCTTCGCTATGAGACCGTTCGCGGAAACAACTATCGGTACAATGATCGTCGAATCAACATCCCACATGGCGGTCACCATTATTATTATTATTATTACTATACCATATCGTTGCTTAGTTCCTGTGACAAGTTGTTACGATTCTTATCGCAGGTCTGAGTCATTGGGTATATCGTGATATGGTTTATGTGTAATTATATAAAGTATATATTTTCAATATGTAATTCAATAAAGGATTTTGTCTGACGTGAATTATTGCTCGCTTTTAAAAATGTTGTTGAAAACCAAAGACTTGAGCCAATAAACAAGTGTACATCATGCTATGTTTTTCCCTTTTTGGGGTTTTCTGTTAAAAATATACACAACTAGCTTTAGCCTGTAAATTTTTCCTTTTGGATCAAAGGAAGTGAACAATTTTTCGTACAAACTCATTGGCAAATAAGCAAACGGCTGATGGAAAGTGATACTATTTTTTGACACGACGATGCCCCTGATGTCTTGCAACGCCAAGAGCATGGCCCATGCAGAGGTAAAGATGTTATGCCTCTCATGCTAGAGTTTAAGATTTGATACCTCTCGTGCCAATAATTACACTGGCTCTCGAATCTTTCCATCAGGGAATATGCATGAATGTGAATGTGGAAATAGTAACAGTGACAGTGAAAACACAATTAAAATTATTCAATAAACCGGGGAAATACTCGTATGACCATTTAAACTAAATATATCTAACTCGCCCATCAAAATAACCTTTTCTGTGGAAGTTGTATGGCGCCTGTGTAGTTTGACGTCATTGTACATATTGGATCTCTCCGTCTAACCAATGAATTCGAAAATTTATAACTTAATTAAAAAGTCAGATATTCGAGAAATTCTAATGGATTTGTGGATATAAATGGTATCGAATGTCTTGCATATTCCCTCCCTTTTTATTCAAACCAATCTCATTCAGGATCTATTAGTTTATTGTTCGAAAAATTGCATAAATATTTTATCTACAGTGGAAATTATCATAAATTTTTGTCACAGTCGATCTCATATTAAGTGTCAAAGTCAAAATATTTTTATTCAAATAGACTTGAAATATGAGTAAGTACTTTTAAATCGTCATCTGTCCCTGTCTGTGTCTGTCTGTCTGTCGAAACGCTATTTCTACGGGGAAGAATCCGGCAAGAAACCTCCGCAGTTGCTTTTTTCAAAATAATTACAAAGAACAGTCACTTCTGAATAATCCTTGTCATGTATGATATCACGCAACCATCACATTGTAGAACAATAAGAGACACATAATGTACAAATTGTACATTATTATTGTTATTACTCGACTACGGCGAAGCAAAATTGAGGGTTATGATTTTGACCGGTATGTATGTATGAATGTTCATTTGTTCCCTGGTACCTTCTAAACTACTTATCATGAATTGACAAATGGGGTATCATTGGATGTGCTATGATCCGCCGCTGGATGGCTTTGTGACGTCACATTAAATTGCGTAGGGTGCTCTCTGTAGGACAGTCATGAACAATTTTTTTTTCTTTCGTTTAATGTAACTTTGTTTAGTATCAAATTAAAGGACTTAAAATGTAAATTTCAAAGACGTTATTAGCTTTTACTCTCGGCTTTGCTTGCATGCGACCGAATAGTTTTATTAATTTCTAAAATAATTCTTAAGAGTGGTTTGAACGTATGTACCCAAAATACATAAAAACCAATATTTTTTTCAAGACAGTTTCTGCTTACCAGATACCTTACTCAGATAAACCGTATGTGATGAGTATGGAGTATGTTGGATATAGCCTTGTCCTCCAGCTTACTATGTAGAGGATGCCTGCCGGCAGAAGACGGTCATGTAATGCAAAAGTGTGGCCATTCAACGGGCTCAAATCACCACCACCACTCTCAGAGAAGACTTCTAGGAATGTTTGAGTTGGCTGAATTATTAAACAAATCGAAGACACGAACAATGGCCCAATCAAGCGGCTTAGTGCGAAAGTAACTAACTATAGCCTTGTCCCCACCGAGTGATTCCACGGTCCGCGATCCAAGGTCGTGGAGCGTGGATCGTCGTATATGAAAACGATAACAAATGGACTGCAGCAAAAGGCGATGTCCATGGCTGCATGTCTACACCGAACGATCGTTTGCGACGGCCTATCGCGGCAGGATTGCATTAAGATGTCGGGGACACGACTAATAAGTAGAAATATAAACTCATCCCGTAATTAATCACTCGAGAGGGGTAGGCGGAGGTGTTAAACACCGCCTTTCGCATATTTATGTTGAGTCTCAGTGTGACAGGTTGCGAATCAGTCGCCACTATCCGGGCACAACGAGACACATGGCAGCTACAATGTACGGCAACCCGAGGCACGAACACGCGACCTGTCAACGCGGGTCGGTCAGTTAACCTTTATGCTAAGAAACTTGACACAGCGAGGTCAATCACGATTGTCCTTTCAAAGACAACTAACTATAAAAAATTTAACAAAGATTTAGGTGAAAATATAATGATGATGAATTTGAACTAGAAAAAAGATAAATCAATATTCAATAAACTGTAATAATAGCTTTAGATTGAAAGAAAATTATTATTTTAAGAATGAATTAATCTATAACAAAATGTATTATTACATTTGTCTCGTATTCCAATGTTGATTGTTTATTGTCCTTTGAAGGTTTCTATTTGTAATAAAATAAATACGAACCCTTTATAAGTTTATCGACTCTCGTTTCTAAATATGCCATTGAATGTGTTTTGATTCAATATACAAAAGTATTTTAATACATATCTAATATAACGAACGAAAAAAAAAGTAAATTATATTGATTCGTTGATTGAGGTGGCTTTTGATGCAATAGGCAGCGGAATCACTTTCCAAAAGGTGAGATGTCTGCTTGTTTGTATAAAATAAAAAGTAATAAATAGCAGAGGTTTCATACAGTAGTAACTATGCCACTTGTTTCGGGCAACTTTTTTTTAATTTACCAAAAGTTTTATCACGTTCTGACAGTACGTGCAGTACGAATGCTCTTCAAGCAGGTCAGGTGGATGTTTTTCCCTGTTTATTTCGAAAACAACAACAGGTCACAATCAATACAACGATAAAAAGAAACACATGCTTCCTTCACAAGTTCACAGCTCAATCAATAAAATATTTCACATACTTATTTTTAGTGGCTATAGAAAAGGTAATACTGTGAAATTTGGAATGTTCGCTGTTATGATTTACGAGATGCAACCCGCTGACAGACGCACGGATGGACAGCGGAGTTGAATTGTTCATTCTTTGGGTAAGGAACCCTAAAAAAGCATTGCAGACAAACCCAAAATAATACATTACTAGATAGGTAAAAACAACTGTAACTGAATAAATTTCAGTACATTCTTACAACTGAATATATGTTTGAATTTTTTATTTAAAACATTTATTTAGAAAGATTACTATTTTAAATAGAAATTAAATATATAGTAATAATAAAATTAAAAATGGAGTATGTCCATAGCACTGGCTGCTTTTCCACGCTGTATAGCGATGCTCAACCTTTGAGCGAAATGCAGACCAGCGTTATGGTCACGACTCTCTTTTTTTAAATATAACACATAAAAATTTATCATCTTTTGATTTTAGCACTCCAAGATGCCATAGACTCGAAACCAAACGGCTCAAATATGTAATTATTACCCAAAGATAAATATTTGCGCCTTTTGGCTTCTTCATTTTATTTATTATTGTCAACATCTGAATTTAGCTAAGTATTTAGTTTACGTTCAAGTAATAATTTTTCTGTCACCTCAGACATTTTATAATTAATCCCTCGAGAGGGGTACGCAGAGTTACACACCGCATTTTGCATGTTTATGTTGAGGCCCAGTGTGCGAATCTGTCGCCACGATCAGGGCACAGTGAGGAATACTGCAGCTCCAACTAACGGCCACCCGAGACTCGAACCCTCAGGCAGGGTATCGGGTCGGTTCGGTCGGTTAACCAAGGCACGTAACAAACTGAGCTACCACGTCCTCACATATTGTAGATTTTAAGTGTTTTGTTAACGTTCAGACCTGAGAAAGACAGTAAATAATTATAATACCTACCTAATGAACATTATTTGTTTTTAACGTGTTTTTATAAAATTAGACATATTACAGATATATTGTAAGATTAAGATATATTATAAAAAGAACAAGCCACAGTTTTCGAAAAAAATCACGTTTCTTGTTCAGCAACAGAAATAGACGTTCTCTGAAAATTTAAAATTTCTAGCTATAATGGTTAGTGAGATACACTGACACTGAGAGACACACAGACGGATAAACAGACGCACAGCGAAGACTTTTGTCCCGTTTTTCACCTTTCAGTTACGGACCCAAAAACAAAAAAAGTTAAAGTTAGTAAGGCAAGAGTGAATAGGTTTCTCCTAGGCAGGCATAATCCACCTTAGACCTCATCGCCGCTTAACATCAGGCGGGTTTGGGGTCAAATGCCTGCCTGGTCATGAATAAAAAAACCCTTAAACTAACTGCGCGCTAACTCGTCGCATTAGAAGTAATAATGACAAACATATAAATATAGGTTGGTAGGTATTCTGTACATGAAGTTTGCTTCTATTGTATTGCAAGGCAGGCATACCTAATCTTAGATTAACAGGCACAAATGCTAAAATGCTCCAGTTATCGATCGAATTCACCGTATCGATTTGAACTACAATTTACCCCTTACTCTTTGTTCTCGAAACGTATTGTATGATGATTATATTTATCATTAATAATGTATAAAGATTTGATACTTGCTATTTATTCCGATCTAATACCACTAGAATTCAATGACAAATTTTTTTTTTTTTTTTGCTTACGAATATTACTTTTTGAATTTCAAATACAAACGAATAGCATTTTTTTTATTTAGAACAGTCAGATCATCAAACCTAATCAAATTTATTAATTTATTTTGTAATATATGGTCGTCTGATTAGGCTACATTTTGATTTTTAATGAATAATATTTTAATAATAAAAATTGAATCAGAAATTAGGGAATATGCAAGAAGTTTAATTTGATTATTTTATCAATTTATCGTAAAGTACGTGGAAATAGTATATATACAGTGAAAACAGAATTAAAATTGAACAATAAACCAGAGAGATATAAAAATAAAAATTAATCTCGCTCATCAGAACAACCTTTTCTATGTATGGCGCGTGTCGCGTCATTGTGGTACATATTGTATCTTACTACCAACCAACGACTTCGAAGATTTGTAACTTAGTAAATAAGTGACATATTTGAGTAAATATAACGGATCTATATGTGTATGTATATATGTATGTGTATGATTAATTAATAAAAATAAAGTCACGCACATAAATTTTACGGTAAGTTTCTCTCGATCGTAACAATGACGTCTTTTGAACCGCAAAAGCTACTATAGTTTGGAAGTCTACATGCTTTGTACAATTAGAGTATAACAAGGGTATATCTAGCCACCAGTAAGCTGGACGTCGTCAGTTTATTAGATTTAACCCAATAAGTTTCACTCGTATCCTCGTGTTTCTGCCACATCACAACACACACATCGACTCAGCCCTGCACTCAGATATAATCTTGTGTCCCAGGCACAAAGCAACGATATAGTATAAACTACATAGATAAGAATACTACATCCAAGACCGGTAAGCGAAACAATGCGTCTTGCAAATTCAAGTTCTACATCAAAATTTATATCACAAAATAAGTATGTAAGTCGATTTAAAAACACAAGATACCTTTACGTAATACTTAAGCCGGATTCAAATAATATTTTTGTGATCTACAGATTCGTTTCAGACGATAAAGGCATTGATTTTTATACTGTCTGAAGTCGATCATTTCTTTGTAAAAAATGTTTACTCTGTAGTCATATATGCTCTGTAAGTTTTCTTAATACAACCTCACCGGGACTCGAACTCCGAACCTCTAGCGTAGCAGAAGTAGTCAGAATATCTATAACCATTGTTTATCCTAGTCAGTTTGGAACTGTGACAATTCTACTAAAACATAATTCGTATTTTCTGAAGCATGTACATGTAATGCGTTTGAAGTTAAAATACGTATTTTGTTCGAACATTCCACTCGGTACTGTGGTTTGCAAATTTTTCGGTCGCTTGCAACTCCACAAAAAGAACTTCATCCTTTACTTCGCTATTTTGATTCAAATCTTTTTACAGTTTTACGTTTAAAACGCAACAGCTTTCATGACGTCCAGTTTTTCCCTGTGACGTCAAAGGTGCTTCTTGAAAGGGAAAACATGACAACTTTTCTACTTTCAGAATTTTCTAGCAATGGAGTATTAATATTTAATATTTAAAAAATCATTTACAAGGACGGCTACTCATTTTAAAAATTGTTGTTAGCAGAACTCCATTTTGTGACACACGTTTTGCTCGCTCTTTCAATAATATAACAATGTCAGCTATATTTACGGATCTTGTGCATGAAATATTTAGTTTAGGAATTTACTCGTATGTTATATTTAGAAACGATTTCCGATTTCCAACAGCAATTTCAATTTAAATGCATCGCAAATGATATAAATCATGGTTGCCATGACATTTGCATTTGTCCTTGGTATTTGTGCATGCGAAATTTCATTTGATCATGTCACTGTCACTATGAATGGAAGCGAATTATTTGTATGGAGATACGTTATATTTGTATGGAAATATTTTAAACGATTGAATTTGGAAATTATTGGAGATAATTCGTCTGCGAAGGCTCACGCTTAATTTTTTTTTTTTTATCCTTAATAATTCTACAAAATTTTTCGTGATCAAAAGTAACTTGTGTTTAATCAAGGCGATAAACTATCCTTGTTCTAAATTCCACCCATATCGCTTCAGCTGTTTTCGCGTGAATGAGTAATGAACAAACAAACGTATAAACTTTTAGTGTTGAGTTTAGTAGTAACATACCCATCAATTCTACACCAATTAAATATCTGAATGATGAATTCTATCACAGTTTTATTACAGCCTCGGTACAGTGGTATAATCACCCTACTGCTGCACCAGAGCTTCCCGGTTCGTATCCCGGAGGAGGCGGACCTTTGTGTTATTTGCATGACGCATTGTTTCGCTTATCTTTCTTGGATGTAGTGTTCTTATTTATTCAATATCGTTGCTTCGCACATGCGATACAAGATTATTTAATCTTACTACAGGGCAGAGTCAATGTGTGTGTCGTGATGTTGGCATAATTATTATGACAAGCTTGCGACCTTAGAGGAATAATATACATTAGATATTATGCATTTATCTTAACCTATATAATATAAAATTTTGTCTTTTTGTTTGTAATAAAATTTAATTTTTATTCGGATTCACAGAACGATCAAAAAAAAATTTGATTCAACTCTCAATTTTGAAAACGTTTTGTCATTTAACGCTTTTGAAAATGCATGTTGCATGGTGTTCTTAGCGTTTCAGACTTCAAGGGCCGTGTCAATAGGCGGCGGTATCACTTTCCTTCAAGTGAACCGTCCGCTGGTTTGCCCGTGATGTTTATTTATTTATCGCGTGTACTAATTTGAGTGATTGTCGTCACAGTTTGTCACTTTTTCAAATATTGGGACGGTATAATTTATTTTAAGTATTTAAATAGTAATAATTAATCTTAAATCTTTAGCCTCCTTAAAAAAATACGATGTTAACAGTAATGTTGCATATAAACTAAAAATTAAAAACTATATCATAATAACTTTTGAGTTTCTTAATTAATACCATCTAACTTATTCGTTTACGTTCCGGTATAATTTTTTTTTAATAAAAACCTCAAGTGAAGATCCATTTAAATACTTTGGATCTTATCACGACACACACATTGACTCAGCCCTGCAGTTAGTATCGTAAGAACTTGTATCACAGGAACTAAGCAACGACATGGTATAGACTACATAGATAAGAAATACTACATCCAAAACCGATAAGCGAAACAATGCGTCTTGCAAATAACACAAAGTCCCGCCCCCGCCGGGATTCGAACCCGGAACCTACAGCGTAGCAGTCGGCCGAGGTCGTCGAAAACTTTGGATCTTGGACTGGAATATAAATAAAGAATTTTTATGTTGATATTGATCTCGTATTCAGGGAGTATTGTGGTCGCACGCAACTTCCCGGGACCGTAGTCCTAACCGAAAAAAGGGCTATAATTACAGTCCTAAAAAAAAAGCACCGATTTTTCCCTCGCAAATTAGCGCGGCCATTTATCATTTCAGTCGTAAACCTGTCACGATTGTAAATGAGTTTAAATACACTGTCACGATTCCAGCACAATTTTTTGGGGTTCCGTATCTAATTGATTGAAATGTGAAACTTCAATTTAAAAAAAGTTGTTGTTGGTCTAGAAATTTTAATAACATTGGAGTTTGAAAATTTAACTGTCATTTGAAATTTACTTTGATCTCGACCTGTTTTTTTAATCATTATCATCAGCCGTCCATCGGTGGACAGAGCTTCCTCGAACTATTTCCATTCAGAGCAATCCTGCTTGCTTGTGTCCAGCGGCTCCTTGCAGCCCGCACGAGGTCAGCTGCGTATATTTATAGGTAGGCGTAGGCATATATTTTTTGACCCAAAAATATATAACGATAATTACATTAAAAATAAAATACAAAACATTTAAGGAAATAGAACTAAGCTTTATCCTTAAAGTAGACACAACATTTCAAAATAAACAAGAAACGCGTAACTAAAATTACAATTTTTTTTTGGTGAAATTAACATAAAACAGTATTTCTAAAAATAATTAACCGTCGAAATAAAAAAATCGTCTGTCAAAGACAAAATAATCTGAATTTGTAGAAACACAATATCATTTTGACAAATGACATTCTTATAAATCCGACGTATTTGTACCAAAGGATTGTAATTTGAGGTTTTATGTATATATGTGTGAGTCGGGGATTGCTTAGAAATAACTTTTCATAGGATAGTTACAATTATTATTTGCAAACTATCTTCATGATAAATTAACAATTTCAAAAAAAAAACTCAAGTATAAATTACAAGCGACTCGCCTCGGCTTCGCACGGTTAAATTAAGTAATTTAACTTTTTGATAATATTCTATTACCTTTGTTTATCAGAGATAATGTAGAATTCTAACGGTGAAAGAATTTTTCAAGTAGGTTAAGTCGTTTCGATGCCTATTCAATTCAATCAAACAATCAAATAATTCTTCTTCATAATATTTTATTAAAACAACGACGGAACCCTTGATTTTCGACTCGGTTTTAGCCATTTTTACAGTCGTATGACGCTGAATGGACGAAGGTTTGATAACACGTTTGAATGAACTGTACGAGAACAAAGATTTTTAATTTAAATTTTCTATTTACTATAAAACAACCTGCTTTCACTCGGATATAAGAAATTTTTGTAGTTTTTGAGTAGCGCAGGATGTCTTAAACATATAACTGGCCCTAAGTTTGTTTGTTATCTATACTTTAGCTTTAAATTTAAGTAGTTATAAAATTTAAATGTCCCAACATGTAATGAAAAACTATTGTAAATTGTAAAAAGCAACTACGGAGGTTTCTTGCCGGCTCCTTCCCCGTGGATAGCATTCCGAACCGGTGGTAGATAAAAAATGACGATTTGAAAGCATTAATTTTAAGTCTATTTAAAAAATCAATTTAAATTTGAATACCTACATAAGATAGTAAGTAGAAGAAATAATCATGAGTGCAGTGCAAGTGTATTTGAAGCTAAATTATTTGACGAGTACGAATTGAAAAAGTGATTTAAAAAATGCCGGCATGGGGATGTAATGTATGAAGTAATAATTTTTTCAGTCATTTATAAAAGTTCAAATGAGATGTAAGTGACAGTCAATCATTAGTTACGTTCCGTGCTCATGTATTATCGTATATCACGAACATATTCAAATATATTACCATCTAAGTGAAAAGGGTTTACGTGAAAAGGACTGTCACATGATAAATGGTGGCATGATGTTCGTCTGATATAAAGTTTGGTCTAAAATTAAAATATAAAATGGAATAAATTGGTCAGTAGGCAATGTTTAGCTTATATTTTTAATTATACGACGTCATTAACAAACGGTTCCACTTACTAATGGAAAGTGACCACTGCTATTAGCACGAAGATGCCCTTGATGTCTTCGAAGGCAAGGAGAACCAGTACGTTGCCCATGTAGAGACATAAATGTTATGCCCCTCATTTCGGTAATACTGACCGTTGAAATGCAGGAGTTGCAATCATGGTCCATGAAATGGAGATTCAGAACATAAACTATTTTTCTGCTAGCTTTCATCAGCTGGGTGTTTGTTGCAACTCCAGTAGTTCATGTAGTAACTTTACTATATTTTAATTCAATAGGACTACTTGAGTAGGTACTTGTTTATTGTTATATTTCGTCTGTATAAAATGTTTTTATTGACATCTGTAGATATTATATACATTTTTTTTTGTAAATTTTATACTATAACTAAGATTGTAATGAAATTTTTTAATATGATATTGAAAAGAGCAACTACGGAGGCTTCTTGCCGGATTCTTTCCCGTAGACAGGCATTCCGAACCGGTGGTAGTTTAAAAAGAATTTTGACGATTTAAAAGTACTTATTTTAATTCCATTAAAAAAATGATTTGATTTTGAATAACGCTGGCTCTCCAACGAACTGCTGCACGTTGGAAATAGAAAGGAGGGTG
This sequence comes from Choreutis nemorana, assembly GCA_949316135.1. Classification (NCBI taxonomy): domain Eukaryota; kingdom Metazoa; phylum Arthropoda; class Insecta; order Lepidoptera; family Choreutidae; genus Choreutis; species Choreutis nemorana. The sequence continues at coordinate 361,546 of OX438619.1, read as the reverse complement.
GTACCAACCCAGACGACCACGCACATAGATCTACCACCTGTAAAATTAGCTAGATGCTTACTATAACATTCATAACCGGCCAATAATTGAACAGCATGAACATATCGTACTATGAGACTTTACTACCCGGGTTTGCCGTTTAACAATGGCGTCAATAACCATGCAAAAAATATTTTTTGTCTCTCTCTTGCATTCACCAAATGATTCATGTTTTAAAGCCTTCAAAAGTTTTTTAAAATCTTTATCTAAAGAGCTTAGTTACCATATAACTATGACTATACAGCTCCAATACACTACAATTCTAAAATCTATTTTAAACCTACATTCAAAAGCCTTCTGATTTAAGAACTGCCTGGGAATGAGATGGTCTTTTAAAAGGTAAGGGTTTAAAAGTAAGCCCCCTACAGTATTGTAATTATTTACCTGGATATCAAACTTAATAAAAATAAAATGAACCGCATCACGACACACACATTGACTCAGCCCTACAGTAAGTATCGTAAGAACTTGTATCGCAGGAACTAAGCAACGATATGGTATATAATATATAGATAAGAATACAACATCCAAGACCGGTGAGCGAAACAATGCGTCTTGCAAATAACACAAACTCCCACCTCCGCAAAGATTCGACCCGAGTACCTCTAGCTTCGCAGTCGGCTGTTTACGCCACTGTGCCACAGGGGTCGTCAAATGTATCAATGGTTAAAGAAAAACATAAAACAATAGGGAAATCGATGCTCTCGTAATTATAGTGGTTTGGTGAACGCCGAAATACTCGATATTGTTTGAATAAATTATAGGGTTGCGCCACAGATAGTGGGCCCTGTGTAATTGTTGTCTGAGAGCCCTTAGGTTAATGACTCTAGATGTTTATGGTTTGTTTTTGGAGGGAAAAGGTAGATAAATGGGTTGTACTTTCCTAATTTATTGTAAGAATAAAAATTCGCGCTTGATAACGCTGGTGTTGCAATCTCGTAAAAGCTACGTTGCAGCGTGTTATACTACTTTTTTGGGTTCCGTATCCGAAGGAAAAAAACGAGACCCTGCCTGTCTGTCAGTAGGCTGTACCTCATGAATAGCTCGACTCATGAAATTTTCAAAAAATGTAAATTTCTATTGCTGCTATAATAGCAAATAAAAACCAAACAGTAAACACATAGTGAAATAATAAATCAAAATTTTGCTAACCATATTTTGCTTGCTCTTGTATCTTTCAAAATTATTTAAAAGTATATAATGTTAAAGCTAATAATGTGTTACGGAACCCGTCATGTGCAAGTCCGATTCATGCTTGACCGGTTTTTTCTTAACAAGTAACAAATTTTTTCAAGTAAGATTTTTGGTCAGCACTGCTGACTACGAAGATAAAATTACTGATACACGCGTATTTAATACAAATTACATATTTAGCAGCTTCACTCATGAACACTTGAAGGTCCTCGCTCATCTTATGTCTCTAAAAACCCATTTTTCGACAAACACTATCCAAAAACTGGGTTATAGTCAAAAGTTACACGACATGAAAACGTAGCAATTTCACAAGTACCGTAAAGTATTGAAGCTCTGCCCTAGCCAGGAACCTGGTAGTAATAATGATTATAACTTATTTTTTTGGTAGCAAAGGCTTTTTCACGATACAGAATTACTGTACGTTAGAAATAATTAGATGTGTTTTTTATTGATACACTCGGCGTCAAAAATATCGCCCCTCGCTGAAATTCAGCATCAAGCTCATCTAACTTTTATAATAAGAACTCTGGCTAATAGATCATGGTGTCAAATTAAAGCTTGTTTAATATCCCTTCAATTAACATGTCTTTTTTTTTAAATTAAACGTCATAATTTCCATATCGAAGAAGTTGTAAGAAAATGTACCAAAACACTCGTTTCAAGGGTCGCGACTTGAGCTCAGTTCCAGAGCTATAAAATGCCTGGACAGGGTAAAATGTCAGTCATTCGCTATCCAGACTTTGAAGACTACACACCTCAGGAGCTCAAGCAAGAAATCAACCCTCAAACATGGAGACCACCGCGGCTGAATCTGCTCAAGTTGTTGCTTTACTGCAAGCAGGAGTTCGACAGTGTGATGTCGCTCGACAATTGACTTTGAGCCGCCATGCTGTCCGACGAGTGTTCCAGCGGTTCCAGGAGACTGGAGCCTTCGTTAGAAGACGTGGAGCTGGTCGGGGACGCTGCACATCTGAGCGGGATGACCGCTTCATTGTGACGTCGTCCCTGCGCAGTCGCTTCTCTAGCGCTGTCGAGGTGCAACAACGTCTTCGAGAAGCTTCAAGCAGGACTTCAGTTAGCATCTCTACGATTAGAAGGAGACTGCGGGAGAAAGAAATTAGGGCTCACAGGGCTGCTACTGGCCCTAAGTTGACTGCAGCACATCGTAGAGACCGCTTACAATTTGCCCGAGATCACATCGATTGGACGTTTGAGCAATGGAGGCAGGTTCTCTTCACTGACAAGACAAGAGTCTGCCTTTATTGCAACGACAGGCGTGCAAGGGTGTATAGGAGGTCGGGCGAACGATTCGCTCAGGCCTGCATTGAAGAAACAGTGGGTTACGGAGGTGGCTCGTGCATGTTCTGGGGAGGCATCTCTATAGATGGCAAGACCGGCCTTGTCTGCGTTTCATCGACCAGAGGGACTCGCGGCCAGGGGTCTCTGACTGCTGGTCGCTACATTAATGAAATACTGGAGTAGCATGTGGTCCCATATGTGGGTTTTGTCGGCTCTGGCTTCAAATTAATGCATGACAACGCGCGATCCCACATAGCTTTAATTTTGCGAGAATATCTGGAGGAGGTTGGGATCCCTATTTTGTCGTGGCCAGCCAGAAGTCCTGACTTAAACCCCATAGAGCATCTTTGGGACGAGGTAAAAAGACAAGTTCGGTCACGAGATGTCGCCCCTACCACCCTGCAGGAACTTGAAGATGCCGTCATCGAGGAATGGGACAGAATTCCGCAGGAATCGGTTGTAAAGTTGGTGCGATCGATGAAAGACCGTTCAGAGGCGGTAATAAGGGCAAGGGGGGGGAACACTAGGTTTTAAATTAGTTTTGTTTTATTTTGTATTTTTTTTTTTGTTATTGTTTTGTATGATTTTTTTTACTGTTTACAATGTCTTTTCAATATTTTTTGACAAATGAGGAAATCTTTATTTTTTTCTTTATAACCATAAAAACCATTAAATTATCTTTCAAATGATACCTTTAAGTCAATACTTGACCCAAGATTAAAGTGAAATAAAGTTGGTTGAAAACATTTTTTGCAAAGGGGCGATATTTTTGACGCCGAGTGTAGTTCAGTTAGCCAAGGTTTTTTGAAATAAAGTTTGAAATAAATAGTGTATTTTATTAAAAGTAGAAAACTTGAAGATCACCCGAACGAATAAATCACAACTACTTGAATGAATGAATGAAATGAAATGAATTATTTTTAACAAAAAAATAGCTGTACTTTGTCGACAGTAAATCCAACAATTCAATTTTAGCACACTCTAAATCATTCTACGCCGCTACCGGGTTCCACCTCCGACCACAGGGACATAGAGACATTAAATTCATGCTGCTCTGTTTAAAATCACTTGCATGTTATATTTGCATATGCAAGCATGTAAATTTGCATTGCTAATAGTTCTTGACGTATAGTTCCTTTGGGATAATTCATTTTTATAGTGCACCGTGCTAGCTGCTTTATGATTTCGTGAAAACTATTTGTCCACGTTTTGAGTTTACAACGCCGGCATTATTTAGTTTTGACTGTACCGTATGCAAGAAACATATTTATTTTATTGTTTCTGTCTTGTGTGGTGTTTTTATTTGTGTGTGTGTGTAGTGACAATGATTGTCTAGAAGTGCACTCACAAGGTTTGAACTAAAACGTCATTTGTATTTAAGTAATAATAATAACAATAACCACATCACGACACACACATTGACTCAGCCCTGCAATGAGTATTGTTAAAACTTGTGTCAAAGGCACTAAGCAACGATATGGTATAAACTACATAGATAAAGATACTACATCATAGACCGGTAACGAAACAATGCAACTTCCAATTTGCGCAGTTCCGCCTCCGCCGAGGTTCGAACCCTGAACCTCTAGCTCAGCTGTTGACACTACTGCGTCACAGAGATCGTCCAAGTATTTAGTATCTTAGTTTTATAGTAGGGTTCGACAGCAAACGATACCGCGATGTAGAAAGATAAAACTCCATCTATTGACAAAAAATAGAAAACAACAGTCGACACATACTTCTATTACGATTGAACAATGATAGTCATTTGAAGATATCGATACCATCTTTGGCGTCAAAGACATCAAGGGCCTCGTCCTGCCAATAGGCTGTGGTGTCACTTTCCATCAATTGAACGGTCAGCTTGTTTCCTTATGACGTTGTATATAAAAAATTGGTTGCATTGTTGTGGGCAAACCAACACTTTTATGAACCTTTTCAGTTTTTTTATTTATTTTTTCACAGAGTTTATAAATGCTTGCAACGGAAATGGCGTCTTTGATATGTTTCCTATACCAATCCCAACCATGTATGTTTTCATCATTACCTTACAGAATATTTTTTAATAAAAAATCTTATTTAGATTAGAATTGATTTAGATGCTTTACTTTGACAATATTTCACATCATAAACACTCAAATGCTTTGATCGAGAAGTACATACATTTCTTTGAATTATTGGAAATTTATTTCCGATCCGTTGCTTTGAAATCTGAATAAACAGAAAACAGAAAATGCATGAGTAATAAGACATACTTAATTATTTTAATTAGAACTTTCTTCATAAAGTTTTTAATACCATCGAATTTTTTTTTAAACTGTAACTAGGTGATCGTTCCTTTGGGATTATTCAACTATTTTTCTTTCATTCCTTGTATTAGAGCGAACGATTTTGAAAAATAATATTTCAAATCGGTCCAGCAGTCTAAGAGATTTAGCAAGATAAACGAACAGCTCTTTTACTCAGCACACACAGACACACAATGTAAAAGTAATAATAATAATAACCACATCACGACACACACAATGTCTCAGCCCTGCACTAAGATATAATTTTGTGTCGCAGGCACTAAGCAACGATATGGTATAAACTACATGGATAAAAATACAACATCCAAGACCGGTAAGCGAAACAATGCGTCTTAGTTAATTTTAAGAATATTCATTTTTGCTTACAATTTTGCTGTATAAATAAATGAATAATAAAGATTACAATACTTAGAATTAAATCCATAGGATTTTTTCCCTGGGTTTTAATGAAAATAACAATTATGTGTGAAATGACTTGAAAATATTACCAGTAAGAGTACTATTAATTGTCGATAATTTTCGATCGCATTGTTCTGTACATTAAATTCGTTGCATCCCCTATGTTTCATGCAATTAAATCAAATGTATTTAAATAATAGCTTAAGTACAATTAAAATCATTAATGATTAAAAATATTACATCTTGTAGTTTGCTTTATATAAAGGTATTCATAGTGGCTTGAAATTGTATGAAATAGAAAACTTAAATGTTCCAAATTGTAATAAAAAAACTATTGTAAATTTTTGAAAAAAGCAACTACGGAGGTTTCTTGCCGGCTTCTTACCCGTAGATGGCATTCCGAACCGGTGGTAGATAAAAAATTACGATTTAAAGCACTAATTTTAAGTCTATTTAAATAAAAAACGTTTTGAATTAGAATTAAATATAGCAGAATTTGCAAACAAATATAAGGTTCATCTGATGGAATGTGATACCGCCTAATGACACGATGATGCCCTTGATGTCTTAGAATGACGAGACCTTTTGCGTTGCCCATGTAGAGGTAAAGATGGTATACCTCTCGAATGAATTTTGTATTACAATTAATACAATCAGAATGATTCTTCTGTACCAAAGAATTTATCTTATTTGCAAAAAATTAATTGCGCTTATGTTAATTGGTGATGAACATTTATTTAGAAGTTAAATTTTACATTTTTATACAATTACAATGTTAACATAAACATGAAATCTCTCTGAAAAAGTGAAGTGTCGCGTTCCAAACTATTGTCGTACAAATCGGCTGTGCCATTCAAAATTCACTTTTCCAGATCAAGTTTAAAGATCTGTTTTCCTTTGAAACAGTTTTTTTACGAGCACTGGGAAGCCAGCTGCTACACAGGTTTTAGAGAGTTGAAAATTTGGCCTGTAAACGTCACCGGGATAAATGTAAGTTGAAGAGTTTGTTATTAAATTTTTGTTCTTAAAGATTTCTAGTTTACCCTGAAACCCTAACACTGAAAGGTGAATTTTGTAAATGATTCATAAAGTAATAGAAATAATAATAGCCACATGACAACACATTGACTCAGCCCTGCACTAAGACCTCATTTTATATCGCAGGCAATCAACGATATGTTATAAACTACATAGATGAGAACGCTACATCCAGGACCAAAAAGCGAAACAATGCTTTTAGCAAATTATCCCGTCAAGTTAAGTTCCCTTCTCGCTGGGCTCCGAACCCGGAACCTCTTGTGCAGCAGCCAGTTGTACCACTGCGCTAGCTTTTCTTTTGTTTAATTCAATATTTTGACTGTATTTTTCTTATGAAATGACTTTCGTTTGCCAATTGGCTGCACTTACCTGACTTATTTTGCCACAACATCTGCAGTATGTACCTAAATTATTGTGCATGAAATAAATGAATTTGAATTTAAAACAGATGACGTCAAAGTACATAAATGATAGGCGGATTCTGTGACTTAACTTTAATAATTATTATCAAAATAACTTTTTTCCGTTAACTTTAAAAGAAGTAATAAGAATCGTCACATGAATTTAAGTTTTTCTTAAAAATTACTTGACCACCTGATCCCAAAATTTATGTTTGGTAAGATTACGGCAAGAAACCCCAGATTCTGTAATATGTACGTCTTACATCCATGACAGTGTATGCAACTCAGTGAGTGACAATGATCTTTTGCTGCACTTCAATTTAGATAGGTCAAAGTTAGAATAAAACAAAAGTAGGATATAGGGCATTGCCAATCTTTGGCCTGGAGGGGCAGTTGACAAGCCTATTTCCTAGGGCGTATCTAGTGATATTTTTGGGGGGGATCCTGGCTCCTGTACCAAAATATACACTTTTATAAAGTTGATTGTAATGACAAAGAGATGTCAGTATTTTGGCATCCAACGTAGAATTCCTGGGATGTGGACTAGACCATATTAGGGTGGGCATGGCCTACTGCCCCCCCCCCCTCTCTTTACTTTTAGGTCATTATAATGTATCGTACAAGAAGATGTTGAAATCCAAGGCAAAGCTCCAAAACCCACTAGTTGTATCATTTTATAATCTCTATGGGGATAGCGGCCCCTTCTGCCCCCTAGTGACGACGCCCATGCACATAGATAGGTATGTGAATATATTAAAACACAATGTTTTATCCAGTTGAGTAGCAAGCGTGTAAGATATATCACTCCTTATCATGGGTTTGGAACCGACCCAAAATAACAACGAGGCAGATAAACAACTAGTGTATGTACATACTTTAGATGTCATGTATGTATAACATTTGGACTAGAAATGTCTTTTGTAAATCTCATTACACCAGAATGTACTTGGCAAACTTTACTCGACGTGAAGTACTCCGGTTTCTTAGGGGTTGAATTCCATTATATATTTTTTGTTTTTTTTCATGACATTTCATGTCAATAACATTGAGTATTTTGCTAGTGTCATGTAATATTTATTATCAAGTTTTGATGAGGGATAAAATAATGAAAAGTTGAATTACGATAGATGAAGTGATGAATCTGTCAACATTAACATGCTAGTACGGTCACTGTAGGCTCTAATAGGTTACTTGGATGACGAAAAAGACAGCCATATCGTCGTATGTCATTTTGTCCATATTTGAACACCACTACAGATATTCACTGGTTGAAGCCAATATTTATCAACACTTTGGGGGTTGAAAAATGGGTTTAAATGTAATAAAAACGGATGACATCGATACATGTCACAGTCGGACCCTTTGAAAACATGTATAATCAACGTCATCCGTTTTTGATAATTAAAAAAATAACGATTTTTGAAAATAGCGAGTGAAAAATCGAACATTTTCGCCACTTTGACCTTTAATTACTCAAAAACCGTCCAGCAAAAACGGATGACAATTTTTTGTGACATCTCCACCAACAAACTAGAATTTTCGTTAAAAGCGCTACCGGTTGCTACACGATTTTTTTTAACGATCTTTAAAAATCCGTTCGCGCAAATAATATGTACGTTTCAGAAGACAATCTTTGAAAACTTAAATTTTATTATTAAGTATGTATACTTGAATGCTACCGTCTTCCAGTCCGTTTCTAAGCAATTTTTTTCTCTCTTCTCACCCACGTCTTTTTTCTCGGAATCAGTCCACTTTGAGGTTATGAGATGATCCTTTACAAAAAAATATTCCAAATTGCCTCAGGAACTCGAATACCAAGTCATCCGGTTGCTTTTTCCGGCATTAACGCACCATTGCTTCAACTACAAGGCGGTCAGAATCTAAGAAAGATCGATGATATCAGTTGCCTCGATAAAGGGTGCTTGAAATCACTTCGCTTGTATTGCTGAGTGCGTCGGAGAGTTTGAAGTGTAACTTGAAACGTGTATAGTATAAGATGACTTATGGAGAATCAATCAAGTGGATACTCCCTTTAGATAAAAATGAAACGTTGTTCGTTGAAAAGCGTAAAACAAGAGAACGGAATGATCGATTTGGCTTATTTTTAGGCTACCGTTACAAAATGCCTGGGTGCGTACTATAACCTCTTATAGCCGGTCAAAAATTAAAATGCATCGCCATTTCTTACTATTAGTCTTTAATAATTATTCACCGAATAATTTTTACAGAGCGTTGCCTCACTTTTCAATTCACCATGTAATTTATGGTTTACGTGATTGTAGTATGCGTTTAAACCCCCACTGACTGACTTAATAACTGCCTGGGAATGGAATGGTTTTAAAAAGTAATTAAGAGCCATGTTTTTAATTTAAGACATAATTATATGATTTAAAAATTAAGAATTTTAATATTCTAATTGATTGACCGCAGCAAACGTAGTCTCACGTTATCGGGATGTTGTTCTAATTCGTTATAAAAGTGTTTCGTTTGAGAAATATATTTTTATAGGAAACAACTTAAATGACTAGTTTCGAAATATAATATTTTATTACATTTACTATATTAATAGGCTCATCTCCAAGACTAGGCCACTCCGAAACGACAAATGGTATTGGCGTTTCCTACAATGAAAGTCTTTCGGTCGGGTCATTCTGGCTTGCAGATACATTCATTGCGATCGTACTTTGTTTGACATATATTACACCGACACATTCATTTCGAAAGCAGTGTTATGGTTGATTTTATGTTCGATCGGTTTATCGGTCGGCACGAAGTTTCGTTGGAAGCGGTAATGAAGAATCTTGAATAACGTAAAATCATAAAATATATATGCATGAAATAATAATAATAACCACATCAAGACACACATTGACTCAGCCCTTCAGTAAGAACTTGTATCGCAGGCACTTAGCAACGACATGGTATATACTACATAGATAAGAATACAACATCCAAGACCGGTAAGCGAAACAATGCGTCTTCATCACAAAGTCACGTCTTCGCCGGAATTCGAAACCGGAACCGGAAACAGTTGGCTACACCACTGCGCTACCGAGGTCATCAAAATAAAATTTAAAATATGTATGTGCATAAAATAATAATATAGTATTTGTAAATGATTTTAAAATTCGATTTGCGGTTGCTCAGGCACCACCTGATGGAAACTGATACCGCCGCCTATTAACACGATGCCCTTCATGTCTTGCACCGCCTATGCGTAGCCGATAGAGGAAAAGTTAAACCTCTCGTGCCGGTAATTACACTGGCTCTCCAATCCTTGTACCGACGCAGACGATCTCGCACGTAGATCTCATACCTTTATAAGTTTTTTAATAGAATCGTCTCTTCGTATATCATTTAAAATGACATTAAAATGTAAGCTTCGTCTTCCCACGTGTCCGCCCAATTCCCTTGAATTATTGTGACTTAATAAAATATCACAATAAATACGATGCACTAAACCCACTCGTGTACATAAACCATTTGTTCAACCGGTAGAATTGTAAAAAACCGTCAAGTGTGAATCGCACTCACGCATGGAAGGTTCCGCACTATCGTACAAGTTCAAACGATATGTACTTTTTAGATAAGTTCATAAAGGAAACAAGAACAAGCAAAAAATTAGGAAAAAAACATGATTGCTGTATCAGAGTCCTCTTTAATTTTTTTTTTTTTATGTTTTAGTATCTATTATGGTTGATGAGATACAGCCCGCTGACAGGCGGATAGAGAGACGAACGAATAGCGGCGGCTTTTTAATAGGGTCCCGTTTTTTACCCTTTAGATACGGAACTCTAGAAACAGCTACTTCACTGTGCAAATTTTGTTTATTTACTGGAATCGGTTGGAAATAGCAGGCAAAAGGCTTCAAACAGATTTCCCGGATTCTCTCGATTTATATGTATCGCAGGGTTTTGTGCAAACACTAAAGGAGCACGCCAAATATTATATTTATCGGTCGAGCGAATAGAAAATATTTATTTGCTACGGTTTTTGAATAATTTTTGCCATTTCTACAATCTGTCAGAGTCAACCAGAAACTGTATTGCAAACAGAAAATTAACAGAGCTTTATCGATTTTTAACATCAGAAGGATCTTTTTCACACGAAAAACCGTCATCTTTCGCTAATTGCAGCATTTTGTTTCTGCCAAATTGCCAGTTACGTATGAGAATTAATTGGGGCTATATTCCAATATTTCACTTTTTCCAAATAACAGATTCATGTTTAAAACATTAATTTATCGCCTTTATTTTCATTTACTCATTTTTTATTTACTTTTCAAAATAATCGACACCTCCTCCAAACGGTCACCTAGTTAACCATGCCCGTCATTTCACCGTCATGTCAGCAGAAGTCACGATGTTTTATAAATAGCAAATAATAGCATCCTTACAAACTTTCGCGTTTATAGTATTAGTTGGCATTGCTATCTTAAGTCTATGTGGCGCAGCGGCGTAACAGCTATCTGTATTCTATCGGTATTTTATAGGATACATTTCGGAGTGTGTGCGCAGGAATTGCACAATTTAATTCCACCGGCCCCCTTTTATAATCGGAATACAAGACGTAGGCTGAAGTTGCATCCTTTTGTGGTAGATATTCCGACCATCCGGACTAAACGCTTCGATAGCTCCTTCATAATTCGTACTACGAGGGTGTGGAATTCTTTGCCTGCCGTGGTGTTCCCTAACCAATATAACTTGGGCCTCTTTAAGGCAAGAGTGAATAGATTTCTCTTAGGCAGGCATGATCCACCTTAGACCTTATCGCCGCTTAACATCAGGCGGGTTTGGGGTCAAATGCCTGCCTGGTCATGAATAAAAAATAAAAAATAAGCTGGCAGAAACGCAAGAGGTTCTGGGTGGGGTCTGAAATTGTGTTGTTTGCAAGACGCATTGTTTCACTTTCTGGTCTTAGATGAAGTATTCTTATCACGATGTAACATATCGTTGCTTAGTGCCTGCCAAACAAGATGTCTTGGTCTAGGGCTGAGTCGACATATGTGTTGTTATGCAGTTATTATATATTTATTTATATATTTATTTTGTACAGAAACAAAATTTAAGCCAAGTTTGTTCTACAACGATAAACATAACTCCTCCTAACTAATATTTTAAGGGTGAAAGTTTGGTTGTTTGAATGTTTGTTATTCAATCACGCAAAAACGGCTGAACGGATTTCGAAAAGATTTTTCACCTGGATTAACTCGTAGGATATTTTTTTACCAAGAAAAAAGTGATTCTATCAAACTAAATTGCACAATATAAACGCATAACCATAACCACATCACGACACACTACGACTTATCTATGTAGTTTATACCACATCGTTGCTTAGTGCATGCGAAGTAAGAATACTACATCCAAGACCGGTAAGCGAAACAATGCGTCTTGCAAATAACACAAAGTTCCGCCCACGCAAAGCCTAAATGATTCTTTTTTGCCTAAATTAAAATTATTAAAGCCTAAATGTTTTGTATTCATCTTTCGACCTAAAAGCAAAAACTCGTGTTAATGACATAAATATGCCCGAGCCGGGATTCAAACCATTGATCGCTATTGCCAGCGACCGCTATGGAGGCCGTTTAGAATAGTAGAACGAAGAAATCTTTTATCCTTTGAGCAAATTTTGGGGAAAAAGCTAGTAAATAATATTTTTCTTTCATTTCGCGTTAAGAATAAAATCCGCACAATATTTGAGATCAATTTTCTGATTCCTTCCATTCTCTCGCAGCCGAAATCCCTGATACTCAAGTGCTTAAAGGCACTGGTCGCTTGTCTCTGAGTCCCTTTCGCTCAACACCTACTTCTATAAAAAATGAAAGAGACAGAAACAGCTCTGACAGTCTATTTCTTAGCCCTGCAGAGAAATAAGGTATATAAGTCTCGTAATTTCTTGCAGAAAAAAAAATACAATTACTTTCTCCGTAAGAAATATCCATCAGGAAAATTAGATGAATCCCGACATTGTTTCTCGTTTGTTACATAAAGAATGGGGCGTCAGGGAGTATTTTTTAGGGTTCCGTAATAAAATTCTGAGGGAAATACAAAAACATAACTTTTCACAGCTTTATTTACTACAGCGGGTTGTAGCTTTTTTTTTAGTTTCTGCTGTAGGAAAAAATATCCAATGAAAATCTTATGTTTTTCACGTCACAGAAATCAAAATGACCAGCCTCTGCATCTACCACGAGATCGCTACAGTTCCTGAAACCTGAAAGTTACCAGTATCAGCAACCAAATTGCGTCGTATACACAGCTCTTTACATTTTGAATCTTTGCAAATTAATCTTCGCGAAGCATCTCTACATGATAGAAAAGGAATAATATGTATATAAAATATATTTATGATTTTAATTATTTTCGTATTAAAATTATTGTCTAATGTGTCTACGTATCTATTAATTGAACATAAACATAAAAACCGACAAGAAAGATAAAAGTAGATCGCTCGTACAAATTTATATTAATTTATACCTGTGTGTCTACTATGAGTTCGGATTATTTGTCTACACGTCAGATAGTATAGCTAACGACAGATATTTTTACTATGACCCTTAATTCCTCATCAATCCGTTAGAGGCGCTTCGTAAAGGTATAACCGCAGTCGCTAGCGAAAATCGAAAGAGTTAAATTCATGATCTAGATCGAGCTAAGTTTATGACCTAGTTAACATAAAAATTAATAAAAAAAAAATTTTTGAATAAAATCATCCCGAATACAGAACCCTCTGTGCTGGCATTATTGCAATTGAATGGTTTATATTTTTTTTATCAAATTAAACTTGTCAGGTATTTATGCCTGTGCTTGACGGGTTTCATATTGACCTATCTGCCTGAGGGATCCTGACTACAGAGAAAGAAGTAACAAATGAAATCAAAATGAAAAAAAGTGCGTAAGCAAGCGGACGATGTGCCTGATGGAATGTGATACCGCCTCTATGAACACGACGACGATGTTCTAAATGTCATACAAAGCTAAGATCATAAATTATCCTGTCATCATACTCGTATATTATTCAATTTAATTAAAGAGACAAAAACATGATAACAAAATTATCCATTTGATAAATTGTAAACACAATAAACACATGCCAACTACAGTATAAGGCAAACTTACTCACTTGTATTATTTTGTTATGTTAGGTTAAGTTTTGGTATAGGCAAATGACCACGGCTAAATTTAATACTTAACTTCACAATTTCAGATGAGAATATTATCTTGTTTCTTACATTTTATAGCGCAGTTTTCAGTAGCCGTTTAGTTTTGAAACTTAATTTTTAATTTAAGAGTAATCTATAATAAAAAAGTGTTTGTAGTTTACATATTTTGGGTAGGATTAGAGAGAATTTACGTTTAATTCACAACTTAGGCGTGATTTTAGATTTTTTATAAATTATCGGTTGCATGCAAGCAAAACCGCGAGTAAAAGCTAACAATATGAATATATTTAAAATGTGCTTAGTAAGCCCTTTAATTCGATACCAAACGCGATCACTTTACACCAAAAACAAATTTGTTCATGACTTTATGTCCTATAGAGGGCGCCCTACTTAATTTTATGTGACGTCATATAGCCTATAACCAGCGGACGATAATTTCACATCTGTCGATATCTCAATTGTCATTTTATGATAAGTAGTTTAGAAGTTATGTGGGAACAGATGACCATACATACATACAAACATACCTCGTTTTTGCTTCGCCGTAGTCGGGTAAAAAAGTAACAAAATTTCTTTAAATTATTAGTTAGTTATTTAACATTTTCAGGCTTAAAAAAAAAGCAAATTGTTTGTAGCTTTTTTTGTATTCCTTGCTTTTACAGGGCCATATTGTTGCTTAACGACAAAGCCTATACAATAAATTAAAGAATATCATTATTATTATTTATTTTCAAATATTTACTCTAAATTTTGTTATCATTTAACAGTTTGTTGCTCACCTTAAGACAAATTTTTAGAACTTCACTGATGAGATTTATTTTAAATGTCTGATATCAGTTTTATTGACTCTAAACTAGATGTTACAAAGCAATGATGACAGCACTACCAGGGGGCTTACTAAACCCAAACAGGCAGTGCTTAAGTCAGCCTTTTTAATGGTTAAAGTCAAAGTCAAAATAGACTTAAAATAAGTATTTTTAAATCGTCATCGTTTTTACTACCACCGGTTCGAAACGCTATTTCTACGGGGAAGAATCCGGCGAGAAACCTCCGTAGTTGCTTTTTTCAAAATAATTACAACAATTTGTAAATAAAATACAGTTCTCTAATTGTAAACCTAATTTTTCTATAACTTTAAGTTATATAAACCAAACTTTATATCAAATTTAAGTCGATGACCAAGTCTATATTATAAAAAAAAAAAATACTAAATTACATGAATTACAAATGATGCAATGACTGTTACTTATGAAATATGCGATCGAAAAATATTTATTCATAGTGAAAATAGTGTAAGTAGTAAGTTCACTTTAACCGCGGATCTTCATTGCAATCTTTGCACTTCAACTGTCTATAGGATAAACCTGTGCAGGTAAGTAAAATTACTTCCATATATCTTTATCCTCTACATAACTTTGAATTTTATAGAAAGCCTTCTTAATTAAAACTTGTTTCACATGTTTTTAAATTTCGTGTCTGACATTTCAGTTACATTTTTTGGTATTTTATTGTAAAAACGAACACAATTTCCAATAAATGACTTATTAGTTTTTGACAATCTAACTGTAGGGATAGTTAATTTATTATTATTTCTAGTATTAATACCGTGGCCTAGCCTTTTAAATTCGTTTAGGTGTTTTCTTACATACATAATATTATCAAAAATATACTGGGATGGTAAGGTGAGTATATCAATTTCTTTGAATAATTGTCTTAATGAATGTCGCGGCTTTAGGTTATACATAGCTCTTATGGCCCTTTTTTGTAAAAAAAAATTGCATCTATTTCGGCCGCACTACCCCATAGTAGTAAACCATAAGACATGATACTATGAAAATAGGCAAAATACACCAGTCTAGCCGTAGGTAGACCCGTTAAATTTCTAATTTTCCCTACTGCAAATGCTGCCGAACTTAATTTACCACTAATTGATTCTGTGTGAGCATTCCACTGCAATTTTGAATCAATATTAATACCTAAGAATTTCGTCGAGTCTATAATATTGAGCACATCAGGTAAAGAAAATCGGAGGCACTTAGTCTTTTTACCATTTAGAAGTAGATTATTAGAACTAAACCAATCCGTTACTTGTTTTAACGTCGAATTTATTTCATTTATTTTATTATTGTTTCTGTTTATTTTAAAAATTAAGTGTATCATCTGCAAATAGGATTACTTCACCGATCAATTTATCGAACATAAACGGGAGATCATTTATGTAGACTAAGAACAGAAACGGTTCCAGAATTGACCCTTGAGGCACGCCCACTTTTACATTAGACCCAAATGATGTAGCGCTACCGATCTCAACTTTTTGAACACGCTCGCTTAAATAGGATATCACACAGCCGAGCGAAAGATTGTCAAGGCCGTAAAATGATAATTTATTTAGAAGAATGGAGTTAATGCAAGAGCATAAAACAGTGGTCCTCAACTTTTAGGCTAGCTGGGCCACAAATAGATTTCAATCATAGAGTCGTGGGCCGCAAGCTGCACTCCCACCCTCAATTTAACCCATTTAATTTACACATTAAGCCTGAAGTGACAATAAATCTTGGCCAACCTTACGTTGAGGATAGCTAGCCTTAAACATAAATGACATGGCGAATGGAAAAGACAAAGCCATGCTAAAACTTTTCGGTGAATCCTAATTGACATCATGTCGTAAAATTGCCTGGAAGAGCCCAGCTAATAAGGGCTCATAGTACGAAAAGTTCATGTAGTTCAATTTCTGCCCGGCTATAAGAGGTTATAGTAAGCACCCAGACCCGTTGCAGCTTTGTCTGAGCAAACAAAGGGCTTGCTTGCTTCGCGACTTTACTACTGGAACCGTCTTTATCTTATTTTTGACAGTTTCTGCTTCAAACTTCGTCGGATTTGCTAGAGAGACAGAAAAACCTATTGCCATATTCCGTCATTTTTGTTGTTCTGTAGTTTGTACTTTTTTTTTATAATTATTGATTACTAGCTTTTGCCGACGTCGCCCGCGTTGCATTCGAAAATTGTTCTAATAGGATTTGTAATTAGTTGAGATTTATCATTATATCTTGGACAATTCAGGCAATGTCTGTAAATTATAGCGTATTTGTTATTCTGATGTATATGGATCTATTTGGATATTCTGAGCTATATTATTGTCAAATCCATTCAGTAGTTTTTGTATGAAAGAGTAACAAACATCCATTCAACCATACATCCTTACAAACTTTTGCATGTATAATATTAGTAAAGATAATTATTATTTATTGATAATAAAATATAATGTTATTTCTAGCAAAAAACGCAGTAAATCTAGTTTCTGTTTTGTCATCATATAATTCATTTTAATATTTTGTTTTGTTGTTTACGAAAAGGCAGAGACGAAAGATATTACGATTAAATAATAATAACCACATCACGACACACATTGACTTATCCCTGCAGTAAGTATCGTAAGAACTTGTGTCGCAGGTGCTAAGCAACGATATGGTATATACTATATAGATAAGAATACTAGTTCCAAAACCGGTAAGCGGAACAATGTGTCTTGCAAATAACACAAAGTTCCGCTCTCACCGGGATGCGAAACCAGAACCTATTTCAATTAATAATGAATTTCCAGCTTAGTGTATTATGAGATTTCCATGTATTCTATTTATTGTTCATCAAATGCCCATTGATTTATTTCGCTTAATTATAACCATGTTGCGTTAATTGTTTGTTAATTATTTAATTTGTGATGTTAATGTTTATTTGTAATTTAATTTTTCTGCTTCGATTGTGAATATCAATCAGTGGAAACTTCATTGGTAAATGAATTATTATTTGTTAATCTAAATTGAAATATAAAACTGTTGGTTTCCCAAATTAAAAAAAATAAAACCTTTAGCGTAATATGGATATAAGGAGGAGGAGAGCGAATTTTTACACAACATAACTTTATGGCGAGGACGAACTGAAACGATTAAATATTTTTTTGTTATTGTTGAATTTCGACAAATCGGCGACCTCAACTCATAATAAAGAGTCAGTCAAACTTGAAAGAAAGAAAGTTTGTAAACTTGGTAACGACATGAGAATACAATTTTTTATTAAATTCCTTATTTTCCTCGTGTAACTTTGTTTCGAAATAATGGTTCAACTTTTCGCTTTTTAAGAGCTTTAAAAAAGTTTATGTATGAATATCGTATCCCTATGGACTATTTTAGAACGGGAGGTTGAAACCTCTTTTATAATTCGCACTGCAAATGATTCTTTGCCTGCTGATAAACATAACCTGGGTCTCTTTAAGGTAAGAGTGAATAGGCTTCTGGGTAGGCATGTTCCAGCTTAGACTTCATCGCCACTTAACATCAGGCGGGATTGGGGTCCAATGCTTCTAAATAGAAAAACATTGAATTTACGATTTGGATTTTTTTTTAGAAGACTTCACAATACCTTATAAACTGATATTTTAAAGTAAAATAGATAAGTAAAAATGTTAGAAGTAATTATCGTAAGTTATGTAAAGTTTTAAAATTCAATCTCAAAATAAATTCATGGTAGACAACCAGGCATTTAGGGAAGACAACTAGACATTAAGGGTTGTTAACCATTCAGGGTAAACAATTACTTATTCCCCATAGAGATGTTTAATTTCCTTATATTTTTTTAGTATGTTTTGTTATAGCAAGAGTCTAGATATCTGTATTTATGTATCTATGTTTCATGAGATACAGCCCGCAGACGGACAGACAGCGGTAGTAATAGGGTTCCGTTCTTTATCCTTTGGGTACGGAACCCTAAAAACTAGCTAATCACATAGAAAAAGAAACACAGGTCTTTTTTCATTATGCGAACTCTATATTCAATTCAAATTCAAAAAACTACTGGTAGTTTAAAAATATTCAATCTAGTAATAAAGTTTTCGTTACAAAAAGCGACAATCAAGAAAGTTTTATTGAAATTCATCCCTTGGGGGTTTTTTAGGAGTTGAAAGTTACTTTTGAATTTTAAATTTCTAAGATAGATTTTACTTTGAAATATAGTAAAAGTAACGTATTCAAAATCACAATTAAAAGCATATTACACACACCTAAACACAACACACACACACATAAATAAACATTTAGAATCAGACCAGCACAAAGGTAAGACAGTGAAACTATGCATCTTGCACAAAGTTTCGACCCCGCCGGGATTCAAATCCGAAACCTTGTTAGTAATTTTAGAAGATCCCTCCTGAGGTTGAGGATCCGAGTTTAAGCATTCTTAGAAGACAGCTGATGTAATTTTAAACTCTTCGTGGCTGACCACTCCGTCTCTAAGACAAGCCTTGCTGACTTACTCGTACATCTGCAGCGTACGCCTCTCCTGAACCTTTCCATACATTTCTTTTACGCGCCTCTCGCATCCATAAGGATCCACATCTCCGGTCGAAAATGTCCCTCCACCTCAAACAAGGTCTCCATTTTTTCCGATTCCTGTCTCTTGGTAACCATTCTGTTACACGTTTTGTTCAATTGTTATTGTTAATACAATAAATGAAATAGGTATTTATTAATTGATACCAGTACATTATTTGTATACACTCAAAAATATTTCTTATCTCCTTTTAAAAATGTTTTTTTTTGTAACAACCTGTCATCTGAATATTGAAGCGAGGTTCTAGCCATGATACAACCTTTGACATAGCAGTCAGCTGTAACACCGTAACTGTCAAATGTGACACCAATTTAACATCTCGTAACTTGATAGAAACTTCCACGCGTTTTATAATCCTTACTAATATGATTAATGCGCAAGTCTGTAATGATGTATGGATGGACGGATGTTTGTTACTGTTTGAGTAAATTTTAAATGAGTGTTAATGTTGTTTATTCTTTATGTTACATTTTAATAAAAAATTACAAATGTAAAATTCTTTTTGGAATAATTATAGTAATGTAAATAACAATATTTGTTTGTCCAAATTTTTGGAACTCAAATTGTTAAACCACCTATTTCAACCAAAAATCTTACAAATAAATGATATTAATTTGATTAGAATTTTTGAGACAATGGATATGTAGATACAAAGATATTAATAAGTTATTTATTAACCACATTTTTTTTAATCAATAATATTCTAACAAAACCAAAAGCCAAATCGATATTTTCATGGAGGGAATTAATCCTACATGATTATTTTTATCATGGAGAAAACTCATTAGCAAGTTATAGCTTCGGATCGTTTTCCCGGAGCCCGATATCGCAGTAGCGTAACATATATCTCCTGTTTCTGCTTATTATGAGGGATATCTAGTAATAGGCATCTGACAGGAGGTGATTATGAAGAACGGAGTGACAGGAGAATCAATGGCATCCATTTTAGATTACGGCCGGACGAACTCTTCTTTATTCATCTAAAAATACGACATCTGACTACATCTGATGATTTTGTTAAAAATAATAATTATTATTATTACTAAACGAGTTGTTACCTTAAAATTATAATCGTTGAGTAAATGACGAAAATTTGAGGCGGAACTTTATGTTATTAGCAAGACGCATTGTTTCACTTACCTGTCCTTGACGTTGTATTCTTAAACATGTAGTTTATAACATATCGTTGGTTAGTGTCTGCGATACAAGATTATATCTTAGTACAGGGCTGAGTACAATTTGTGTGTCGTGATGTGATTATTATTATTATTAATAATACGTAAGTTTGAATTTTTGGTTGAGACAAAGAGGGTAATATTGACTTGTGACGTCAATACCAGTAGTGTCAAAAGAAAAAAACGTTAGAGAAAGAGATGGAGATACATACACTTTCAAAATCATATAAAAAGAATTTTCGTCGATTTTATTTTTCAGATATTTCAGATCGTTTTGTACAGACGTATGTTTTAATTGATAATTAAAAAGTAATTCGTCAAAATCATAAAAGATTTTTAAGTTTCTATGTATAGTTGTATCCTGGGATACACCAATCCAATCCAATTTATCCAATTTCGAGAAATCTTTCACCAAGCGTTTGAATAGACTTTCAGTGAGCACAAACACTACAGTTTTCATAATAATATCAATTTGAAAACAATAATTTACACTAAAGCCGCGAGCAAAAGCTACATAACAATTCAAAATGTACTAGAAACACGGGAAAACCAATACTTCGCCAAGTCTACAGTTAAATTGCAAGTAATCCTATAATACTTGAGGTATACATCAACAAACCTGCCTCGTGGAGGTACGTAAGTTCAACAGCGGAATGCAAAAATGCATTGAAAGAAGAAACTACAATGAGCAATGTCACTACGATAATGTTGTGTTTCTCTGTAATTGGGAGAAGGATTATCTTGTATTATAATGGAAATACTGTCGTAAATTAAATATTTTATCTCCTGTTGAGGATCCTATAAACTAAATATAAAAATATAAAGTATACACGCTAAATAAATGTGAATATGCCTCGTGACAAGATCTTCTTTCCGTCCTAACAACAATAAAAAGAAATTGCCGTCGTCATCTGAGTCGCTATGTCGGATTCGCGCCTCTTGCTTCATGTGCTAGCCGTGCTGGGGTCAGCGCAGCAGGTTTCTTTGGGATTCCGTACCTAAAAGGTGAAAAACAGGTGAAAAGCTTTATAGGCGAAAACAACCGTTCGTTGCAAACCAAAAGGACACGCAAAGTTTACAATTCAAGTAGTTGTGTTGCTTCGTCTATAAATGGAGATGCACAAGTGATTAAATATACCTAAGTTGTATGTATGTACCTAATTTAAATTTTGTGTATTGTAACAATCGTATTAGGCGACTACGAAGCCAATGTCACCTGATGAGAACAGTGTTGTAATAAAAAATGACCGGTCTTTAAGCAAGTGATCGCCAGCGTTAAAAACGCCGTTATGCCATATTGTATTTGAATCTGAATATGACACATTTGTTAGATCGTAAAATGGCCACTTACTGCTTGTGAATTGACGTGTCAGATATTTATACCAATAAGCGGCCATCTTGCTATGGTATTACAATATTTTACAACGATTTCAAAAAATAAAAGTGGTTGATTAATTTGGACTATTTTGGCCTGCAGCTCTTAATAAAAATGCATCAAATAGCTCCATTCGTTTGAGAGCTGTGATGCCAAGACACACACACACACACAGATTAACAAACACAGGTCACAAACTTATAATACGCTTCATTTTTCGTCTAGGGTTACAAAACAAACTGACACTGTAAAATAAACACCGCTACACACGAGCCGATGAACCAGTCGAGTGCCTTTACTGAAAGCGTGTGGCGACAACTTGAAATATCGGGTTCAACAGCTTCAAGCAGTGCATGTAAAATACAATAATAACCGCCCCAACAGATACCACGCCCTTTTCATCAATAGTTGTGGTCCGAGATCCGACTCGGAGTTGGTTCTCAACTTGGTTGTTGTTTTCAGCAAATTGATCAAAAATTTCCTGCGGAAAGCTAGAGAAACTCATCCGTGGCATAGCTGCTATGATGTCGTTATAGCCAACGCACGGCAACCCTAGAATCGAACCCGAAGTCGATTAACCAATGCACGTAACAAACTGAGCTATCACGTCCACACCACGGAAACCAATAATTGATATATGCATATTATTATGAAGTTTCAATAAGTAAGATTTTTAAATAAGATGGACTGAGTGGGAAGTTAAAGGATTTAGATATATACTCAGACTCGAGAGAAATGTTCCAAAGAAAAATATTGTATTCACTTATCACCGCATCACTTAAATTATATATCAAAATAATTAATACATTTTCAATAATTGTTTTACTTTATCAGAATCTTTTCATTATTAATTATTACTGTCATATATTTCTGAATATTTTTGTATTGTTGCTAAATTAGTATTATCATTGTTCCTCTGAGGTCTGTGACTTGTTAATAACGTAGTGCATGCCCGTAGAAGGCACTCGTACAGTTAGTAATGTAACTTTATCTATTGTATTTGTTTTGAATGTTTGTATGTGTGTGTCTGTATTTAGGTGAGTATTGATTAAATAAATACATAAACATTTTTAGGACTTTTTACGGCAGTCGCCCTGCAGTTTCATCTGCTGTCAACATCAATTGATATTTTACTGGAGCTTCTATCGTAATTAAAGAGAAACTCTAAAATACAAGTGACAAAATTAATCAACAGACTCTGTGGTGTATGCAATTTAATTTCTGGTCGTTTTCGGCCACATCTTTGTCCTGCGAAGGCGGATCTTTGTGTTATTTGCAAGACGCATTGTTCCGCTTAAAGGTCATGGATGTAGTGTTGTTTTGGTATCGATGCTTAGCACCTGCGCTACAAGATCACATCTTAGTGCAGGGTTAATGTGTGCGTGTGTTGTGATATTGTTATAAAATATAGTAAAGTTAATATAGTGTGATTAATCATGATAGTACATGATATAACCATATTTTGTAACCAACTTATAAGCAAATCAATTTGATTTGATTGGATTTGATGACTCGCTTCAGATTATGTATATTATAATAACAATTTTATGAATGAAAAAAATTATGTTTGTTCCTCAGTTACTCAAAAACGGTCGAAGAGATTTGGATGAAATTTGGCATAAAGATTGGTCAGTTTTGATTAAAATATATGAAAATTTTGATACAAAACAATTAAAACTACGCAGAAGTAAGCCGGGCAAGCCAGTAGTTAAGTCCAATCTAAAATCCATTTCTGAAATGACGCGTTATGTATTACACCATACAACTTACTGTTGCCGCTATAACGACATATATATAAAATGGTGGACCCCATATACGAAACGTGTATTTTTTTTAATTATTTGCTTTCTCTTGTTTATTTTTCGAAGGGATTTAAAATAAGATATTGTTTATTCGTATGATGGTTTGGAACCCTGCATGTTCGAGTCCCTCATAGACTTAGGCTTAGGCAATTTTTTAAACTCACTGTTTCGTGAATGTTAGTATATAAAAGTACATAGACGACTGTATATGGTCACAGTGCTTACTAGTTGGCTGATTAAACATGAACAATGGAAACAACGACTACACGATAGCATTGTCTACAAATATGTTTTCTATTTAAATTAACAAAATGAATCCGTCCGTTAGTTGAACCAAAATATCAGCTTTTCATTAAATGTACCAAACCAAAAAAAGAGTATGTATAAACAAAAAAATAACTCAAAATTTTAACTGAATTTGACAGGACTTTTATTGGCATATAGCGCCATTTTTTTTTGAGGGCACGATAATATCAAAAACTCTATTTGAAACAAAGTACTATTTAAAAAAAATCTCTAATTATAAAAATAAATACCAGTCTTCTTCACCTAATATCTTGAACATTAGTGGCTGTAAATGGGAACGCTGATGATAAAGTAACCAAGACTCCAGAGCTTCGGTTAAGGTAATTAATTACAGCAATTACGGTAATTGCCTCACAAGATGTTATTCCTTGTTTTATTGTGTTGAGTCCATCTACACGAATCGGCTTATTTTTTTTTGTTATTCAGGTAAATTATAAACTAGTTGATTGGCCTCAGCTTCGCATGGGTAGCCTTCATACACATTCTCAATCAGTATTTACCAAAGGAACATATGGTTATTTGCTTTCGAAAATTTAAATATTCGATTTTAAAATCTGATCATAATTATAATCCGTTCGCACACAAATATTTTTATTTTATTTATTTTCTTCCATTTTTTTGTTCCCATCTGATCATATGCAATCTCTTTTTCAGCAATAAAATGTTCCCAGTTTTATTGTGTTTTATAAATTAACTTTTTCCTTACTTTTAACAATTTCGATTATATTTTTTACAAAAATTCTAATATGTATTTTTTCTGTATATAATCAGCAATCCATAAAAATTGACATCAATATTTAAGGAAAATTTTATGTACATTAAAATTGTTACTCTGTTTAATTTTGCTTGTAGAATGTTAACATTGAAGTTAGTTTCAGAGCGGTAATTAACCCCGTGACGTCATAAAGCAGGCCGGCCGCCCGTGACGTCACTAATCCCCGAACTTACTTAAGGGGGGGAAAGACCAAACTGTACGGAAAGAAACTTTATAACTAATCAATTTATACTTTAGTAATTGTGAAAGTTGTATTTTTTCGTCAGCGCTGACTATTCGGCCTGAAAGGTTGAACCGTTTTAAATGAAATTAACGTTATTGATATGGAAAAGTTTATGGCATGATTGTTTTACTAATGCCCCTAATGTGTTTACGTTTTTATTAAAAAAAATGAAAATTAGTTTTTCTATTCACCTTCTCCCTTGTCTATATTATTTCCGTTCTTGTTGAAGAAAAGAATCGTATTCATGCTAAATTGAAAATAAATAAAAAATTAAAAAGCATATTACAATAAGATTGAGTTTTTATGTGACTAACTATTACTGGACTATTATGTTTTGTAAATTACATGTTCCATTGGTGTCTTGTCTTTCTGCTTTCTAACTGCAAGGGTATTTATACAATGTACTTTAACCTTATTTATAACGTAACAAGATATGACATGACACAGCATACCTTGTCGAGGTAAAAATTTAAACTAGCTTGACTATGTACCTACTGTAACAAACATTTAAGCAAATTAATTTGATGTGATTAGATCTGAAGTCATACCTGCAGTCCTAGGCTTTCAAAAGTTAATAAGGAGACTTTTTGATCTACCATTACGTCACAAGAAACCTTCGCAATTGAAGTCTTATCTTTGTATAAGAGCGGAGTCTTTCACCACCCTATCATGATACTAATTAGGGTCCCCGAGACTTATTGGAGATTTAATCTGAGAAATTTCGCTGACGGAACACTGCTTGTAAGAGAACTGCTAACTTGACATATAAATATGAAGGTCTCAGTGTTATTGTTACCTGCCCCTTTTCCTTCGGAGGAACAATCTTTGATTTCTTTTTCTTCTATTGATGGCGTTTCCATTATCATGGCAATAACATTAAGTATTTTGCCAGTGACAAGTAATATTAATTATCTGTATCACATACACACATTTTGTACATAGTTTTAAGTGTGTTAACAGCACTTAAGAGTTCACTGTGAACGCACTTTATTTTTTTAATACTTTCAAAAAATATAACTCATAAATACTTTTCTTATTTTCAGGTTAACTTTTACCAAAATCTACAAAGTATCAGTGCAAGTGTAAACCTAATTTAATATCAAGCTGAAGAAGACAGTGATAAGGTATGTTTTACAAATACATTTTTTTTCAAAACAATTTTTAATACATAAAGAAATATATATCTGGCTGTGTTATACTTCAACACACGAAAACAAAATCTGTAGCTTTTTTAAATAGCTTTCGTTAAGCAGTTTACTGTGTTTCGGTTTCGGATTGGAGAGCCAGTGTTTCTGGCACTAGAGGTATAACATCTTTATCTCTGGTGCCTCTCTCATGGGCTCAAGAATACGCGATGGTCTATGCGTTCCACGACATGAGGGTCATCGTCGTGTCAATAGGTATGACTTTCCATTACGTGAACCGATTGCTTATTTGCCCGTGATTTTGTAAAACACATTATTCTCGACTTTTATTATGGTTTACTCTTACTCTTAATCATTTGTAATAAGTTAAATTAATATTAAGTAAAGACTCATATTTTAGGTAACAAAGACATTTGCACGCTAATACTCCTTGGCAAAACATTTTGGACTGTATTCAATAATCCGTTTAAGACCTTTGTAACAAATGTTTCTGCGAATAAATGTATTATTATTATTACTCTTCAACTGGAGAATGATAAAAATACTCTATTTAAAAAGTATGTTAAATTCTCTTGAACAATAAAAAACAAAAACAGAAATGCCTTGTATTCAATTTAATGTCAAATATGACATTGCGTAAAGAATACGTCAATTCAGGAAGTAACTTTTTTGAAGGTACGAGAAATTAATTGTATAAGTGCTCTCGCAAACTTCAAACTTTTCCGTCGTCAATTAAATCGGATGTGCTCAGTAAAGGAGAAACATATATTATCCACCCATTTCAAGAACAAATGAGTTTAACTGCTAGTCTACAATAATTGTAACCTATTAAATAAAGTGCCATGGCTTTTGCGTTATATTTACTGATATCGCAGCACAACCGCCTCTCTGTCCCACCACTGCAACTCCTGTTCACCAGGAGCAACAATGATATAATAATCAACTAATAATGCAGCTGTGCCATGACGCACAGGCTGTGCCTGGACACCTTACCGGCTGTCTTGGGACCCGCAACGAACATAATCAGAAGAAATAGGAGGTAGTAAGAAAGCGAATATTTATAGTGTAACATTTACTGATATATCGTGACCTATTACTATTAGAAGTATTGCTATTATTATAAATAGAAATTAGTTTTTAATTTGTTTACGTCGTTTGCTGAATGGTACAAAAATAACAATTGTAGTGAGACTCAAGTTCCGATACATACGCTTTAAATTGTTACTTTCTCCCGGTAATTGTCACTGGATATTCATTAAACCAAAAAGAAATAGCAATTTTCTAGGCATGCTCTACCTTTGCCCACATTGTCGCTTACAAAAAAGTGGGATTACAGCCAAATGTTAATATTTAATTTTAAAGTTTTTAACAATGGAAAGCCTTCTTTATTAATATAAAATCCGTTGACAGAAATACCCGAGACCCGCAGTAATTATGACAGTATGTTGTGTGCGACAGCTCTAACCGTCCCGCCCATCGATCTCCACTCCGGTTGTCAGACGTCGTGTCACTTTGACAACTGCTGTCAGAACTTGGAAATAAATACACTTTTCGTTCGTGGCGTATCATTCGGCACGGGAGTCGAGAAACATATATTTTAAAAGGAGGAGGTATTTACAATCGATTTTGTCAATTGAAGACCAATTATTGAAATTCTTTTTTGATTTCACAGGGCGTTTTTCTGAGGTTGCCTCAGTGTCACCGAGTCCAGGATCCGATGATGGAATCCTGGAAAAATTGAGTGAACTCTTCGAATATTGTTTCAAACCCTTCAGATGCATAGAGATTATTTACAATAACATGGTCATGTGGTGAAGTGAATCTAATGATGAAGACCATAGGCTTGCTCTGGAATTACATGATCATAAATATTTTGTTTCAAGAGAATTCCTTAGGAATTAAAGCCCCTGCATTGGGGAAAGCGATATCGTGTTAAAATAATAAGCATTATCTATAACTCCAAAGAAAATTCAAAAACAGAAAGTTTAAAACTAAAAAAATCCTCGCAAAACATATACAGAAACTCACCCCGTAATTAATCCCTCGATGGGGGTAGATAGAGGTGTCAGACACCGCATTTCGCATGTTTATGTTGAGTCCTAGTGTGACAGGTCGCGAATCTGTCGCCACAAACCGGGCACAATGAGGAACATGGAAGCTACAACATACTGCAACCGGAGACTCGAACCCTCGACCTATTTGGTCGGGTCGGTCAGTTAACCGAGGCACGTAACAAACTGAGCTACCACGTCCTCCATGAAATAAGAAATTAGTCTTATCTGAAATTGTTAAGTACAAACTCTTCCTCGTGTTCAATGCTACCAACAGAAGCAGGCGATCATCTTTCGGCGATCTTCAGCCGGGTTGTAATTTTTAACCCCCGACGCAAAGAGGGGTGTGATAAGTTTAACGTGAGTGTCTGTAGCACCCTAGCT
The DNA here is from genome assembly GCA_949316135.1 of Choreutis nemorana. NCBI lineage: Eukaryota > Metazoa > Arthropoda > Insecta > Lepidoptera > Choreutidae > Choreutis > Choreutis nemorana. The sequence continues at coordinate 333,084 of OX438619.1, read as the reverse complement.
CTCAAACGAATGGACCGATTCTGATGCGGATTATTTTTTTTGTTTTTAACTATTATTTTTGGTAATTCTTTGTTTTTTCTTTTAATGTTAATAACATATCATTTTTTTGTTTATTGTGAAATAAATATTAGAAAATAATGATATATAAAAATAATAATTGGTCAGGACTTATGTACGTGAATGTGTATGTAAATATGTGTGCGTGAATGTGTGTATGGATGTGTTAACACATCCATTTCATTAATTAGTTGGTTGATATCGAACAATAAGAAAAGGCGATGTTTAATAGTATATTTGAATTCGATTTTACATAGCTCCCAGTTATTTGCTTTGTCAGTAATAGTCAGTAATTAGAACCTAAAAAACAACAGCAAAATTTTACCTAATATGTTTTAACATATGTTTTCGTTGTATTTTGTTATATTTCACTGCAGTGGTATTAAATTTTTTGGCAACGAACTTTTTATTCTTTAATAAAATAATTTAGTTACTTGTTTACGGTTCCTTACACAAAGGGTAAAAAAAGGGACCCTATTACTAAGACTTCGCTGTCCGTCCGTCCGTCTGTCAGCGGGCTGTATCTCAAGAACCATAGCAGCCAGACACTTGAAATTTTCAGAGAATATCTATTTCTGTTGCCGCTACAACAACAAATACTAGTACAAGAAACGTGATTTTTTCGACTTTTTTGGTTTGCTCTTGTTTCTTTGATGAAATTATTTAAAAATCATATAATGTTTAATCTTACAAGGTACCGACTACCGACTCACACTTGACTGTTTTTTTTTTGTATACGGACACAAACAAGTTGTTATTATTAAATAAAAATGCGTTTTTGTAGTAAACCAAACGATCCCTATTATTATTTATTTTACGTCTTTGGTAGCATTTAAACCTGTTTTATAGTTCCCATTAGCATGAAATGGATAACCGAGACAGTAAATAATGAAACGGATAAAACCAAACCACTTTTATCACTGTCGCTGATATCCAGTTCAAGATAGTTTCAATTCAAGCCTTTACCTCAGACGTGCTCAACCTTTTTTCTAAGGGCCACAAACACGTTTTAGTCATTGTGCCGCAAGCGATGGTCCCAATAGATTTTAACTCAGAGTAAGTTTATAGCAAGAAAAAGTAGGTTGACATTAAATTTGTACACTAGGTAGCCCAATCACAGAGGTCCTGCGGGCCACATGTTGATGGTTGAGTATAGCTGTACAGCTCATCTACGAAATTTTAAATTCGTCACGATTATTGGACCATGTGAAAGAAACATAATTTTAGTATATATATTATTTTAGTATATATACTTAAATAATGTTTCTTCTTTATTTATTTTTAGTCAAAAAATACATAACACTGAGTATATAGTAAGATGGGGTGATCTTGTATCGACCGGACGTTGGCATGCCAAGAAATGGCGGGCGACGCGCCAAGCGGCCTGTTACTGCCCAGTTTAGGCACGTCGACCACTGTAAGCTATACATTACGATATATTTACTATCGCCAACATGCAGTTTATGACTAAAGTGCAGAGATCTGATTCAAAAAAATTATGGTTTAGTACAGTGGACAGTCGAATGGTTGATTTTGATAGATTTTTTTAATTACTTGAAACAATACACGATTTTAAATCACTTCGAGAGACAAACGGATAAACAAGTGAAGGGGATTATGTTAACTATTATGCTATTTATGAACTTTTGCCATCTCATAGGTAGTTCATTGATCTTCTCACTATAAAAACCATTCGGACGGAATCAATTAAATCTTCGAAGGCGCTTTGAACTGCACCATCGGAGTTGAATTTTTTCAACGTTTATACACAGAAAGAGCGCAGAAAACTAATGTCACCTGCACAAAAATACATACTTAAATAAACATACACAACCACGCGTTAACATACACACACATATAATACATAACATGTGTGACATACATCCACACGATTTTGTTCATGATTAAAGTTTGTGATCAAACTGATACACACACATCCTTTTATTAAAATTACTCTGCGACAACTGGTCAATATAAATAAAAGAACGCCGCTTATGACATAGACTATATTATTGATGTAAATATTTACGTTTCAAATAAATAAATAAAACGTAGTAACATTAATAGCATGTGACTGTCGGCAGATTCATCACTCCATCCATCATCATCATCTCGCTATCTTCAAGAAAGAAGAAATTATTTATTTTATTTTTACTAATATTTGGGAAACAAACAGTATAAAACAACATAAATTAAAAAATAATCATTCAAATAAATCGTAAACCAATAAAGTTTCCACAGACAAAATAAACATGTGCCAGCCATGTACTGTTTCATGGCACAAAAAAAAAAATACAATAATTATAAAACATCATACAAATTCAATAGACACAAGTTACTGTGAAAATTCATTAATAAAAAAATATATAAAATTGAAATTAAAACAGTTGAATGGCTCAAAAAGTAAATAAATTAAAATCAAAATTAAATTAAAAAAAGAATTCGAAATCCACAATAACAAAAAACATTAAATAAAATCTTTAATGAGGACAATGGCATCACGCTTGAACTGACATTGTGCCGAGCTACATGTGTCCAGATCAGCACAAAGCTGATTAAAAAGTTTACATGATCTTGGGACAAACGAGTTAGCGACAAAATTGGTTCTGCAACAAGGAATTGAAAATAAATGTTTATTATTCCTCGAATTAGGACGAGGACAACGAAATGAAACACTCAATAGAAAGGGGGGGGCAATCTGGTTGTTCAGGATTTTATAAAGAAAAAGTACATCTCGTATAGACCGCCGCGATTGCAAAGAGCTGCTGTCCAGATCAACGAGAGGCCAACGATATTTCACATGTCTAAAAAATTTCTGAAGGATCCTATCTATATGTTTAATGTGAATATCACAGAAGGGGTTCCAGACACATGAACAGTACTCTAAAATAGGACGGACAAAACTATTAAACAAAATAATTAATGGTAGATGGAAAGTTAAAATCTTTACTAATTATCATTAATTATTATTATTAATTATGTAGCTATGTCTCCTTTTAATGTAAAACGATATTAAAATAACACATTTTATGGCTTTTACTATAATACTGTGTAATTATAGTTTTATTGAATCGATAATAATAATAATAATAACCACATCACGACACACTCATTGACTCAGCCCTGCACTAAGATGTAATTTTGTATTGCAGGCACTAAGCAACGTAGTGGTATATACTACTCGTACATAGATAAGAATACAACATCCAAGACCGAGTAAGCGAAACAATCCATCTTGCAAATAACACCAAGTCCCGCCCCCACCGGTATTCGAATCCGGAACCTCAAGCGTAGCAATCGGCTGTTTACACTACTGCGCCACTGAGGTCATCTATTAGTATATATTTTTGTCATGCCCTTACAGGGTCTCACAAGTACCTTACCTTACCTTATTTATCTTAACATTTTTGTACCAAGTGTAATGTGACAGCCAATAGACAATTCGAATTTGAATTAAAATTACGGAATACTTTTGCAGTATGGACTAAAGCTCTTTGCCTTTCCGACTATAGGAAAGAACGAACCCAAAAAAAACATCTGGCTAGTATTATTCAAGTCAAACTATAGCGCGATATTTTTGCGAGTGACGTCTATTTCGTAGTGTGTGCCGGGGTTACTGTGGAAAGATCTCATCAAGTAATTCATTGAAGCGTTTGACAGCACACAACTAGTTAGACAGTATTTATAACGTTCTGTAATTGTTCTTACCAATTTAAAGTAACTCGCTACATAACTCTGGCTCACTGAACGATACGGCTGCTAACATTAAATATCCCAGCAATGTACATTCAAATCTTGATAAAATCGTTTAAAAATATATTAGTCTCAGCGCTTAAACCAAGTGATTACCATTACTGGTCATTGTCTATTATTTGTAGATTCGTCTTGTCCTGTGCGCAAATTCGGCCTTGTTTGGAGTATTGCTGTCACCTTTGGGATGGTTCAGCCAAGTATCAGCTAGCATCTTTAGACTCTGTTGAAAAGCGAGCCCGAAGAATCATCGGGATTGACGATGATATTGCTAACTTTCATGACCTCAGCCACCGCCGTGAAGTTGCGTGTCTATCGGTATTTTATAGAATACATTTCGGAGAGTGTGCTCAGGAATTGCACAATTTAATTCCACCGGCCCCCTTTTATAATCGAAATACAAGACGTAGGCTGAAGTTGCATCCTTTTGTGGTAGATATTCCAACCATCCGGACTAAACGCTTCGATAGCTCCTTCATAATGCGTACTGCAAGGGTGTGGAATTCTTTGCCTGCCGATGTGTTCCCTGACCAATATAACTTGGACCTCTTTAAGGCAAGAGTGAATAGGTTTCTCCTAGGCAGGCATGATCCACCTTAGACCTCATCACCGCTTAACATCAGGGGGGTTTGGGGTCAAATGCCTGCCTGGTCTTGAATAAATAAAAAAAATCGTTCACCTGTTTAAGTTGTTTATGTTTGTACTGGGTGCAACGGCAGACCAGCGTCAGTCCTCCGTGCAGGTACTGACATAATGCTGAGTTGCACACCTTCTCGTGGATGTAGCATAATATTTTCGTGTTATGTGTTAAATTAATACCTATTCTTTTATTTTTGTAATTATTTAGATTATGGTACATTTTTGGTGAATAATGTTTTACTAATCTCTGAGCCCACTTGACCGATTTAAATGGCGATTTGTTTACCAATGTCTCAATACTACCGTACCGGAAATGGCCTTAGACTCGCGATTGGTTGCGTTTAACCTTAACTGTGAAATTTGTAATACAAATATTTGCACACGTCTTATCAGGTAAATGTATTTACGAAACCATAATTGTAACATCTTTTTTTTTAAACCGACACATTGACTCAGCCCTCCAGTAAGTATCTTAAGAACTTGTGTCACAGAAACTGAGTAACGTTTTGGTATAAACTACATAGATAAGAATACTACATCCAAGACCGGTAAGCTAAACAATGCGTCTTGCAAATAACACAAAGTTCCGCCCCGCCGGGTTTCGATATTAGAACCTTTAGCGTAGCAGTCGGTTGTGAACACCACTGCTACATAGCGGTCGTCATCAATTCATTATATCAAACATTGGCAAACAAGTTTATTATTATTTCTTGCACGCGTGTTTACTTACGGTAAATCTACGTGCGAGACCGTCTGCGTCGGTACCACCCGCCTTTCTATTTCCAACGTGAAGCAGTTCGTTTTGTTTCGATTCCACGGATTGCAGAACCAGTGTTATTACCAGCATGATCTTTATCTTTACATCAGCCAACTCACTGGCGGTGCTCTTAGCTTTCTCCGAGATCAAGGGCACCGTCATTTTAATAAGCGGCGGAACCACTTTCCGTAGGGTGACCCGTCTGCTAGTTAAAACCAGAAAAATATACTTCTTTATTTGGGCCACTTAACCATGGATTTACAATGCAATGCTAAATTCACCTTAAAACTGGCGTGAATAGATAAAACACAGAGGGAAAGATCTTTTAAAAATGAACACACATTAAAGCAAATTCAACCTTAAGATTAGAACAGAAAGATGAATGAACAGATCTTACTAATAGAACAATAAAATTACTGACATTAGTTGCTTGTCAATATATGGAGGTAGAACAAGAAATGAATGGAGTTGAAATTAATTGTTTCTAATTTATATGAGGAAGGTTTAGAAAAAAGTTACTGTTGAATTTGATTAAATCCTTTTAAGGTAATTTTCTTTTTTTTTTCTTTTTATTCCGTATGTTTTGTATAACAATGTGCTTTTGCTTTTGAGTAATTAATATAACGTTATCTTACAGTAACTTGTCTTCGATTATATATTTGTTTGTTAAGGATCTAACGAAGAACTTTGGTGGTAATTGTTTTGAAAAAATAATGTAAAAATAATGTCAACAGCTACAAAGAGACCTTTAAAACAACCAGGGTCGACAGTAAATTTTTGATCGCCCTAGCTCTACAGCCATTCTTTCGAGGCCACTGCATCATGAGGTGTGCTATTTATAGCGTTGCCATGACGACCGGGGGTCGCAATAACTTCCAACTCGCCTCCAACTTTCTGAAATCTTTAAAAGCTGAAACCCGTTTTATGTGTGTTCTTAGAGTTATCGCTGTTGCTAAGTCTTCTTTTACGACTTTAAGAAATAGTTCAGCTCGTCTGGTTTTGTTTTAAACTGTAGCAATGTGGAGTTTAGGCTAAAGTAGTTTTCTCACCTCTTTCGCATTGAATTCTCACTTTATGTTTGTTTAAAAAATCGCAGATAAGTATAGTATATTGATGTTTTTGAGACAAGATATTCATCCTGGAAGTCCATTCTAAAAACTGGTAAAGGATTTTTTAAATCGGATGAGTAGTATTGAAGATTAAAACAAGTGTAGGCTCATACTTGTAAATTTCAAGCACCAAAGCATGTGTGGATATATCTTTCCTGATTCTTCAAGCGAGTTCCGTCGTCGCTTCGCGTTGATACTAGTTCGTTAAATATATTTTCTCAGGCATAATTTTTAACTAACGATAACTCTATCACTTAGATATCAATTAAATTATTAAGAGCTATTTCTATGTTTATGAAATCTATAGACAAACTAACGTATTTAATTTCATAATTAATAATATGAGATATGAATAAATAGCTTCCGCAAATACCATATTGAGTATTTGTTATTGGTTTAAAAGTTATAACAATAAATAGTAAGTGACATATCCTTAAAATAAATTCATAATCTGCGAGGACAAAACATCGAATTGTCTCAAATTGATAACGAAAGCTCCGATATGGCTTGATTTTCAACCGTCCTCGGGAGTCATTCTGATGATTGATGAAAACCACATGAACATCCGTTCTTTAGTTTTTGTGATACATGCATCAAGACAGGAGACTTAGTTATTAAGTAATTATGATGATCTTCACGAGTGGCGGTCATGTAGACTGTTCCAGTACTGCAGCTTCAGGTGACTAGGATTAAAAGTGGTGCAGTGAAGGGGGAAATAATGTTTAACTTATTAAACATAATTATTTCTGTAACATAATGTGCTTGATCAGCCAATGCGCGTCACTATGCAGCAGTCAGTTATCCAATGTTACTGCTGAAAAATGACTACAACAACTACTAATTGAATAACACAGCTGTGCCATAAAGCACAGGCTACAGGGTACACCCGCCACCACTGCAACTTCTGTTCACCAGGATCAATAGTGGCATTCTTTGATCGAATAATGCAGCTGTGCAATGACGCACAGGCTGTGCCCGGATACCCTACCGGCTGTCTTCGGGGCGCAACGAACTTAGTCAGAAGAAATTTTTAAGTAAATCCGGTAACATACATTATATTTAATATTAACATATAACGTAGAATGTAGATATACGTTTATTTGAAAATCCCAACGTGTTCAATTGACGTTAAAATTGTGGTCAAAGTCAATCAAGTGAAGAGGATGTTACCAAATTGTAAATTTATCGCAAAAATATTTTTTCACCTCAAATCATTTTTAACTTAAATCTCTTTAAAAATTCAGTTTCCATTAATATGATTTTTATTTAACCATTACTTTTACTTTGACTAATTAATGTAAAAAAGATACATACCAAGAATCTAGTGTGAACCACTTAAATCTTTTTTTTACGTCACCCACCGCAATTTCCTCTAGTGGCAACATCGTATAAATCTCGCCCTGGAGTGTTGCCTGTAATATTTTACGGACCACTTACTTCTATACACTTTGAGGGCATAAAAAATACATCACTGTTGACACGCCTTGATAGTTGATTGTCATTTTCTACGGTATAACAGACGCGTTTTAGGTATATACTGTATGAAACTAAATTTACAGAAAAAAAAATCACAGCTAAATTCTGTAGAAAAGAATTTACTTCACAATTTTAGATGAGAATTATGTTTACTATTTTGGAGTAATCTGTAATGAAAAAAAGTATTGTTTGGTTTATGTATTTTTGGTAGGGTTAAAGACAATTAAATTAACATCTTTGGCGTTATTTTAGAAATTATTATAAATTGACAATTAGTTTAGAAGTTATGAGGGAACATTCATACAAACATACATACCGGTTAAATCATAACCCTCCTTTCCGCTCCGCCGCAGTCGGTTAATTAATGAGAAAATAAAAACATTTGTCGTTGTATTTATTTTAAGTGAATTTTATCAATGCTTTATAGTTATTCTGCTTACCAACACATATATAAGAAAGGAACAGAAGAGAAGTCAGTCCAGTTGTTCTCGATTAGTAAACGGTGTAACTACTTGTTTTAATTAAATATTTGTTGTTTTAGAGTTCTTTACCAAAAGGATGTAAACCCTATGATTAAACCCTTACTGTCCGTCTGATTATGGGCAAGAAACATCTCATGGACTCCAAAAATTTAAACATAATGCATAGCTATGTATTTTTATTGATGCTATGACAATAAACAATGAATCACGACACAAGAAACGAGTGTTTTTGCGTTTTTTTACGTGATTTTAACTATCTCTGTACTGTTAAATATTTTTTGGTACTACGGAACCTTTCGTATACAAGTACGATTCGTACTTGGCCGGTTTTTTAGTACACGTCAAGCTAGACTATTCTACCCGCTTATACGCTCTGAAGTAATGCTAGAAAAAATAAAATAATGCGCTGGAACTCTAATATTCACGTTTTAATAAATCTTAGACACTTTTTAATACAAATGTTTTGGGATCCGTTTTATTAACACAAAACAGGGAAACTATTTTGACGACCTCGGTGACGCAGTGGTGTAAACAGCCGACTGCTACGCTAGAGGTTCCGCATTCCGGTCTTGGATGTTGTATTCTTTTTATTTAGTATATGACATATCGTTGCTTAGCACCTGCGATACTTAGTGCAGGGCTGAGTCAATGTGTGTGTCGTGATGTGTTTATTATTGTTACTATTTGTATGTATATTTTTGAAAAGAAACTTCTCTTAAATTGATAAATTTTTTATAAGAATTGAATCTTATTTTTTCGTTTTTATCATAAGCTATAACGAAAAATAAATTATTCAACTCACTCCATCCTGGTTATCTTTTCAATAAATAAAAACTCTTTCAGCCTATTTCTTGTCTGTGTCGAAGGAATCAGAGCGAAACTAGTGTTCGACCTAGCCGAGTAATAGCTGGGGAAACATGAAACTAACATCCCTTTATTTATCTATCTATTCTGAACAACGAAAAGATAAAAATATTAAATATCTCATCTATCATCTCACAATCTTCAAAAAAGTAGAAATTATAATAACGTAAGCCTTATGCTGTATGTATAATGCTCTTTGCCTTTCCCGACAAAAGGGAAGAATAAAACAAAAACGATCTACTCTGAAATTATGAATGTATTCTTCTTCTAGAAAGTAATCATAAAACTGTTACATTTCAAAAATTCTCTCGTTTATGTTTTTCACAAACATTCAGTAAACATCGCTTCAATTTTTGCTTAGAATAAGTACAGAATTAAAAGTTTTACATGGCCCTTTTGGGCAAAAACTAGTGAGTGTTCTTATAATAATAACACACATCACGACACACACATTGACTCGGTCCCACGGTAAAATTGAGGAATCTTGTGTGGCACGTGCTAAGCAACGATATGGTATAAACTACATATCCAAGACCGGCAAGCAAAACAACGCATCTTGCTCATAACACGCCTTTCCGCCCCCGCCGGGATTCAAACTCGGAACCTCTAGCATAGCGTAAAAATAAATCAAAACTCAACCAAAAACTACATTTAGATTGGCATTCTGAGCCGGTAATCGATGCAATTACCGTATTTCTTAGATTAAATACCTTCCCTAGCTAGCGACACGTCATCTTTGTACTACTACTACTACTACTAGCTTTTGCCCGCGACTTTGTCTGCGTAGTTGAAAATGGTTCTAATAGAATTTAAGAAAATACTGGACAGTTATCATTATAATGTACACAATTCACACGATATCATCAATTATAGCCTATGCGTTATTTTGATGCATATGCTATTTTATTGTAAAGTTTCATTAAAATCCATTCAGTAGTTTTTGCGTTAAAGAGTAACAAACATCCATACATCCATAGACAGTCGTACCGCCGACCGATACGTCATCAGCTGCTGCAACGTGTAGTGTAGTCAACATTACACTGGTACTTTTATTTGAAGTCGATTAGAAAAAATGCCTTGAATAAGACTTGACGTGCAAATGTGTTAGTGTTTCAACCGTCCATAGCCTACGGTAGCTATTCTTAAACTGAGCCCCGCGGAACCCTAGGGTTCCATCAAGAAATTAAAGTAAACATTTGATGATGAAATAGAGGCCTGTAGTATGAGGTTAAGAGTCTTGTCAGCGCTATTAAAAGTATTCATCCATCCCAATAACCATCATTTCACTGGCCATCACCTCATTTATCATCTCATCCTCCAATGAAAGATGTTGAAATTGGGGTTCCATAAGTTTAATGTTTCAAAAAGGATATAATAATAAAAGTTTGAGAACCACTGGCCTGCGGTAATTGCTTACCTTGAGTGTTCTAAGCCATCCTAGTTATTAAAAAAATGACGTTCCAAGTTAAAAAGTATTCGTGACTCCTTATACTTTTAAATTCATGAATTCAAACCATAATAACATTGCACTTATCAAACCTTGAGTCTGTAATTGTTAATGTATTTCATAGGAATCGTGTTGAAAAAGTCTACGAGCAATCCAGCGTTTGTATGTGTGTCTGTATGTATAAATGTTTGTACGACGATAACTCAAGTATCGTTGCTTGGATCGGCGTGAGATTTTATAGGCTACTAAATAAAGCAAGAAGAATGTTTAAGTTTAAATATGAGCCAAATCGGTTCAGGTGTTCCCGAGCTATAGGGGTCGCGAGTTCAAAGAAACGAACCAATAGTAAATGATTTTTTTAAGGAAGCGTGATTACACCTTTGGCTTTATCATCGCTTACTATTATTACTTCAATATCTTATTATTTTCTACGCTATTTTTAACAGGTACAGTGCTGAATAGGGAATTGGAATGACTCTTTTTTTATTGATTAAAATTCGATACCACATGAATACAGAAATCCTTTTAATCAAATATTTGACTTATTAGATAAGTTATTGGTTAGACAGAGCGATCCAATATGTATAATGACGTCAGAGTACACGGGCGCCACATTCTATAGAAAAGGTTGTTCTGATGAGCGAGATATATCTCCCTAGTTAATCGTACCATTCTAATTTTGTTGTCAATGTTGTATTTTCATATACATCACGATACAATAACAGAATAATTAAATTAAATTTCATGCACATTTCCTAGTCTAAAGTAACAAATATGGACTCAATGGAGCGCGTCACACTATCAATACCGTATCGTGATCCTAGTATCATGAATAATAATACATTCAAACAGTATGGCGATACCGTCAGTACCATGAATATTTATGTGATATTGTTTTCGCAAGACCACGTATTGCGATAATATTGACAGCTCTTTAAGAATGAAACAGTATACTGTATTTGTAATATTCCCGTTGTCAGGTGAGATTTTCAAATACTTGCCTACAACTAAATAAGAATGACGTGGGTTCGTGTTAGCAATAAGCCGATGAAAAGAAATAGAGAAATTGTAACCACCTAATACACTTGTCAGTGTCAATAAATACATGTTAAACATCAATGCGTGGCTACGAGCTGACGTAAATTACTCCTAATAAAGCTCGGTATAGAATATATTAGCATACTACAAGTATGAGCATGCTTGCCCAAGTACAAAGGCAAGAAAAATTTAAATGCTGACGTGATTTCAAAGAGAAAAATATTTGAAACAGTTTTAAGTTGTTCGACTGGACGGACAAAGTTATTCAACTTTACATTCCATCGAAATTTATGTCCCACGTGCTATTTGTTAACATTTGTTAAATCAAAATCAAAATGTAAAAATCCTTCTTTCAACTTCACTTACTTTTTCATAATAAAAACTCTTATGATCTTATATCTTTCAGTAAGTTATAAAAGTGTGTGTCTGAATCGGTTTAGTTACATACATTTTCTTTAATATTTAATGAAAGAAAGACCAAGCAACAACTCACGTCCAATAACACCCTCTGACTCACCCCTCTCCCTCCTCGCCTCCGGAGCGAAATGGTATAAACAGCCGACAACTACACTAGAGGTTCTGGGTTCGGATCACGGCTATGGAAGAACTGTGTTATTTACAGAACGCATTGTTTCGTTTACCGGCTTTGGATGTAGTAATCTTATGTAAGTAGTTTATACCATATCGTTGCTTAGCGAAACAGGATTCTTCAATCTGTAGGGCTGCAATGGGCTGGTTAATGTGTGTGTCGTGATGTGGTTATTATTTTTAATACTAACATTTCACTGGCGTAGTCTGAATCAAACTTAAGTAAGCCAAACTGGAAATGAATAGAATTTGTAAATTATTTTCTCATGTAATTATTACAACAAATAATCAAATATGGCTAATTTTACATTTATTTCAGAAATATTTTACATAAATCACGAGTCGCTTTGTTTTAATACCTTTATCATATCTTTATCTATGTTAACACTCAACAGATTTCATTTTATAATGTTACTAAGCATCTGTCCGTCCGTCCGTCCGACACCTTCCACTTTTTGTTTCCGTCACCTTACACTCTAGGGAACTGAAGGTGCTGTGTCCTGTGGCTGCAACTAGACACAGTTGCCGCTGCAACTTTTGCTAGCTGGTAACTGATTTGTACATATTTGCGCAGTGCCTTAATCAATTTAATAATAATAACAATAACCACATCACGACACACACATTGACTCAGCCCTGCAATGAGATTGAAGAATCTTGTATCGCAGGCAATCAACAACTAGGTATATGTTATAATTTGTGACGACCTCGGTGGCGCAGTGGTGTAAACAGCCAACTGCTACACTAGAGGTTCTGGGTCCGAATCCCGGCGGGGCGGGACTTTGTGTTATTTGCAAGACGCATTGTTTCGCTTACCGGTCTTGGATGTTGTATTCTTATCTATGTAGTATATACCATATCCTTCTGTTACACAAGTTCTTACGATACTTACTGCAGGGCTTAGACAATGAGTGTGGCGTGATGTGGTTATTATTTTTATTTTTATTAATTTACATAGATACTAATACTACATCCAAGACCGGTAAGCGAAACAGTGCCTCTTGCAAATAACACAAAGTTCCGCCTCCGCCCGGATTCAAACCCGGAACTTCTAACGTAGAAGTCGACTGTTTTCACCACTACGCCATTTTGGTCATCAAAATAAATTTTACAATAATTAATTATGTTGGGCCAATAGTTTTAAGAGCTCAAACTGTATCGGGTAAGAGAGGACGCTGATTAATTATAATATACCTTCGTTTTGTGAATACTGACTCCATTATAACTTGACCTACAATGTTGGATTAGTATGAACGCCCCGTAAAAGGTGAATTTTAATGTGTAGAGCAATTACCGCGAAAAAAATAAAAAATTGTGGCCGCCATATTTGATATACACGATTTTGCTAGGTTTTTATTATTTTACGAAAGTATTAAAAAATATTCCTGACATAAAATAACAAATTGTATATTATTATGAATATTTTCTTAAGATTGTATTTTTTTGGGTGGTAATTGATGTAAGTTATTTTATCAATTTGGTGAACTTGTCTATTGTCTTAAGTTCAACCTGTAAAAATAGAAAACATGTGCAATAAAATAAGTATAGAATGTGATAGCTAGAGATGATGTTATAGATTTGTTAAAGGGACATGCTTCATTAATTAAAAAGTGGTTTTCTAATTTATTTACCTAGTCGAAATATAATTTATTTAGAATACGAGTGCAAAAAAGTGGACTTGCTTAAAGTTTGGGGTTTTTACTTAATTTAATTAATTAATTTTAGTTTAATTCTTACTAATAAAATTTTCACAGTCTGTCAACTATGTTTTGCAGATCTAGACTCTAGGCTAGGGTGACTGCTTACCATCAGGCTGGCAGTATGATTGCTTACCACCTCAAAAAAGTGCCTGTTGCCGCATACTAGCACCCGCATACTAGCACTTCAACTCTACCGTTTGAATTCCCATCGTCAAACACCGTATTTCCTGAGGCCCCCATCAGTAGAAACAATCTCGAATGAAGACGGCAGCTGTGCTCAGTAGGGGCCTGAGATATGGGCCCTTATTTCCGTACCGTTATGTCCCGACCTGCACCTTTGGTGGCTGCCGCAAAATTTTAAGATGAGCGATTTTGATGATAATAATAATAGATAGAATGTGAAATGACAGAACATAGATAGCGATAGATGCGAAGAATTGTTTTATTCCTGAAAACGAAATCAATTTTAGTTAATTTATTGCTTGTTCCATGTCACCTTTTTTCGTGCTTCAATACTTACATTTACAGACTTAAAAAACATGAACTTATGCCGTAATCCCTCGAGACGGGATGGCGTTTTGCACGATTATGTTGTGTCCCAGTGTGACAGATAGTGAATCTGTCGAAACTATCCGGGCGCAATTAGGAACAGGGCAGCTACAACTTACGGCAACTCGAGACTCGAACCCTTGACCTGTCAGGTCAGATTGGTCGGTTATCCAAGGCACGTAACAAATTGAACTACTATGTACCACTATTTCTATTTGATATTTAATGAGTAAGATTTTTTTGGTATTTAAATTTAATAGCATTTCATTAAATTTTGTTATATATTAAACTAAATATATAAAACTTAATTTGTTTAGTTACTTTACTAAAAACTTAAATTACAAATTAAAAAACCCTTTATTGGAAATACTCATATTTGCGTACATTCGATTGTTCATCCCAAATTTCAGCCCCCATAACTTCTGAATGGGGGAACCGATATCAATCAATAGCTAAGAACTCGCTCGATTAAGTCACCTTTCAAACGAAAAAGACTATACCAAAAAGAGTTACGATGCCATAGGCAGACACACACATACATACACACAGACAGATACGTCAAACTTATAAGACTCCTCTATTTCGTCGGGGGTAAAGAACGACCGAGCTCTTATGAATTAACGGTGAATCTAAAGAGTAGCTACATAGGCATAGATTTGCAGCAAGTCACGGTCCAAAATAGCTGAAGACCTTTCCATTTTAGCTTTAACAACTTCACCCTTTCCCCCAAAACCCCTTATTTAGGGGCCTTTATAGCCAACGAAAAACATTACTCGAATACTTCACTATAACTTAGGCTAATCATTTTTAATTGGAAAACTTTGCGATGGTTTTTCTCGGAATTCGGTTTTCATAATTAAGGTCAATAAGTTAATTAATAAACTGGGCGTTTTGGTTTTTCCAAGAAGAAGGTCATCGATCTCTGTTAGATTACTACTACGGATTACTACGGATGACGTAGTATATTGCGTAGTATATCGTAGTACTTGCTATGTTTGGTTTTAGTGCGTACTCTGTATTTACCATGAGTTAAACGTATTATATTATTCTGTTATTATTTATTTAAGTTATTATTTTAACGGCCTCTGTGGCGCAATGGCGAAACAGCTGACTGCTACGCTAGAGGTCTCGGATTCATATCTCGGCGGGGGCGGAACCTTGTGTTATGTGCAAGACGCATGATTTCGCTAATTTTTATGTGATTGTAATAATAATGTAATTGGGTGTGTACACGTTTAATTATTTAAAATAAAATGAAATAAAAAATATTGAAGGGCTAACATATTTAGCTAATCCCACCAGCTATCACCGCTCTCGATGGCATCCTTATCACCTTATTTAACATACATTTTTTATGTTTCTGTGTTTAACAAAAACTGCAAAGAAATTCCTCTTATAGCCGGGCAAAAGTTAAAATGTATAAATTTTCTTACCAGCCGGGCTCGCGGTTATCAAAAACCATCCACCAAATAATTATTGTATTGTCTCACTCTTCAATTCACTATGTTCTAAGCATTTGCTTTCAACCAATTCAAAAGCCAGCTAACTTAAGAACTATATGGAAATTTAATTGTTTTTAAAATGTCATATTAAGCCCTAAGTGGATCTAGTAAGGGCGCTTAAAGTGAAACTTCTAAAAGCTTTCAACTTTTATTTCGTTAACATAGCATATACAATTCAAATTTGAAAAAAAATAATACTATGGATTACAGACAGTTCGATTCCCGAGCAGTAAGTGGCTGTTTTACGATGTGACATAATAATATGCATTATGCATGGTGTGTAAATTGATATTCAATATCGCCAAAGCGACCTTTTTAGCCCCGCTGATGTTTTTTTAAGATTACAGCGAAAAAACATGTCCTACCTCTTAAATATTTCATTGCAACATATTTCCTTACAAAACTTGTTTACAGAAAACAAGTTAAAGGTCTTTGCACATCACACCGACTCTACCCAAATCCAGCTCACAGTGTAGCATTGAAATATAAGCTTTATTTCGTGTTAATACATTAGATGTTTAAACAATAAAATTACACGAAGATAAGTTGACAATGCTTGCACCACGATTCAAAGTCTTTCACAAAAAAAAATCCACACCACGGCATACACATTAATTCAGCCCTGCACTAAGATATAATCTTGTATCGCAAGCAATAAGCTACTATATGGTATATACTACACTACATACATGATAATACAACATCCAAGACCAGAAAGCGAAACAATGCGTCTTGCAAATAACACAATGCTCCGCCCTCGTCGGGTTTCAAGCCTGGAATCTCTAGCGTAGCAGTCGGCTGTTTACACCACTGTGTACTGTACACACCAAAATATATACTGTAAACAACAGGAAACAAAGCTCACATTTTAATGTCATTTTGTCAATTGCGTTGGAGTGGAGTCAGCGTTGAGTCGGTGTAGTGTGCGGAGACCTTAAGGGATGTAAAACCGTCGGAGGCGCATAGGGCTCAAGTAGTTCTCCAAGCGGCCGAGTGGTTGTATTGTGTTGGCGCTAGTTGCCGTACCACTTCACAATCAACTCAGCTTCATTACTGCGAAGGTTATACACGTTCCAGAACATTCGAAATAGAATGTATTTAAAACCAACAGTTTCTTTAAACTTTATTTATAACCCACCCTATATTAGAAAGAACAAAGGGGAAAAATAACATTAAAATCCATGAAGCCGTTTTTGAGTATAAGCGAGACGAATGAACTGTAATTAGTTTTATGTTTATGGATAAGAAGATTGGATAAATTCAAACACACACAAACAAACTCATCAATTGCAATTGAAACAAAACTGTTTTAGTAAGCACTTCCAATTGTAAGCTTACTGTAAAACCATTAAGAATGAAGTTTTATTTTACTTTATGTTTAATTTGTGTTTTTATTATATTAATTTCTTTACATTAAGAACAAATTAAATAATCTTTACATGTTATCGTGGAAAAACTGCCAACAAAAATTTTAATGTAATGGATTTTTCAATTAACTGTAGCAACCAAATTCTAAATCAAATATGTATTAAACTTATTAATTTTAGGTAAATGGTTGAATCGTATCATACTTAATCGTTTATATTAAATAGCTATGAACATTCGTATATCTAGATCTTAATATAACTTGCGTGTAGTCATGCAGAACAGTTTATTTTTATCCAGTATCGTAAAAACGAATAACGATATGGTCATATTTACGATAAAAGAACCGAAACATGGAAGTTATTGCTCAATAAGCGAATTCGGTTCTTGGAGCACACTCGCCACTCTGTCCCACCACTGCGACTCCTGTTCTTCAGGATCAACAGTGGTGTTAAGAAAAGGTTGTCTTTAAACTGGCTACTTCTTTTGACGATGAAAATAATAATTTGAAGAAATTATTGTTCATTTCTTCAGACATTTTAATTTGACATATAAGAATAAAAAACAAAAAATAATTTCCTGTCATAAATAAAAATAACAATTGTTGCTATTTAATTAGGCGGCATTTCTATCGAGTACAACAACGTTAGCTAAAGTTTCTGACTTAGGCGTTGCCAAGTGGTGTCTTATGTTTTGTAAGGCAGCCGTGTAATGTTTTGTAAGGCAGCCGTGTAATGCAGCACAGGTACAGCGTATGCACAGATGCAATAGACTATGTCCCATCAAATGGCTGGAACCTTGTTAAAGTCCAAATGACTTCATCAAAGACAATAAAATACATATATCGTATCGTATTACGAGCTCAATATCTTGATGTGACGTGAATTTGATGACATCAGAATGGCTGCCAGGTGCATTACCATTTCACGAAGCTTATACGGTGATAAATTGTGCAAGTGGATTAATTCATCTTCAGGTAAAGAGGCTCATTGAAAAGATTCTTTGAGAGTTGTAACTGCAATCGTAAGCGGCAATAGATGTCATAATACATTTTAAATCTCAAAAGAGCGCCAAAATCAACAATAAATAAACCACATCACAATGAACACAGACTAAGATCTGCAGTAAGTATCGCAAAAACTTGTGTCACAGGAACAAAGCAACGGTATGGCGTAAATTACATAGATAGGAATACTACATCCAAGACCGGCAAGCGAAACATTCTCTCACCGCTATATAGCATAGCAATCAGGTGTTTTCACCACGGCGCCACGGTGACCGTCAAATAAATGACGTGTGTCATCAATGGATTCGATTGTTCAGAAAATATCGGTGTTGTAGTCTTTTGGAAGGCTGAGGGTCTTCTCCAGTAGCAATTCTTAAATTAGAGCGCATTCAGCTTGGCCTTTTTCCTGATAAAACCATCAAAGTTTAAGAATATTACATCGATAACCGTGAAGCCGAAGCCAGCCTATTGCGTGAGCCGTAAATTTTTACGACCAAAATTAATAGTACTCCAGTATTGGCTATAATAGTCGCTATGAAAAATAAAACGGCCAGGGTGTTTCTAGTCGGAAAAAATTGGTCCTTAACTTTTCGAAGCCGAGTAGTTTGAAAGTTAATTATATTATTCACATATTCTGGGATATTTTGTCAAATTTTGCCTTTTACCTGAGGCGTTGTTAAAAGTGCCTAATGATACCAAATTTCAATAAACCAGAACGTAAGAGAGGACGTGCTAGCTCAGTTTGTTACTTGCCTTTGTTAACCGACTGACCCGACACGACAGGTCGAGGGTTTGAGTCTCGGGTGGCCGTAAGTTATAGCTGCCATGTTCCTCATTGTGCCCGGATAGTAGCGACAATTTCGCAACCTGTCACACTGGGACTCAACATAAACATGCGAAATTCTGTATGTAGCACCTCTGCCAACCCCTCTCGACGGGTAACGGCGTGAGTTTATGTTATGTTAAATGAATTTATTTGTTAGGCGCTTTAAAAATTTTATTTCCAATCACCCAAAGGCAGTCGCAAATAGAGAAAAATCTTACATAACCTCATATATCCCTTTTGTTTTCGCCGTAATCGGGTAATAAGGGCGTTAACCAATGTTTGTAGAACAGCATTAAATTACTTTGATTAAAATTTCTCAAAACATGGAATCCATATTAATTTGCAGATGTTGTTCCTCCACATAAAGGTATAATTCTGAAGGAATTTATCAAATACTTTGACTCGGGAATCCTTTGATCTTCCATTAACGTAAGATTTAAGATAATTTCAGACGAAATTGTTAATTTCTATTTATATTCGGTTAGAATCATCCAGCAAGGTTCAGAGGTTTTATTTTGTCAAGATATATAATAATTGATTAAAATATTAACTTTTAAATTGCAGCTGTCTGTAAAGTTTTACAAATGAAATCGGTTTAATTTGTGCGATGAAAATTAATGTTTGAATATTCTGTACCTAACAGTGTTGTAATTCACGTGATTTATTATTTTTATTTTATAACATTAACTTGGTCATCGACTTAAATATTTTATAAAGATTGGTTTATTTAACTTAAAGTTATAGAAAAATTAGATTTACAATAAGAGAACTGTATTTTATTTACAAATTGTTGTAATTATTTAGAAAAATGCAACTGCGGAGGTTTCTTGCCGGATTCTTCCCCGTAGAGATAGCGTTTCGAACCGGTGGTAGTAAAAACGATGACGATTTAAAAGTACTTATTTTAAGTCTATTTAAATAAAATTAATAGATTTAAAAAATCTTAAAACCCACGCGTATATTATTTAAGGGATTATTAATGTGATGTGATGAATGTGATATTTCCATGACGTGTATAGATCGTGGGTGAAACTTGCAAAGATACGTCCCCACGTTTTGAGTGGCCCCTCTTTCAGTCCCGTAGGACAATTTTCTTATTTTTAGGACATTTAAAAACGTGGGTTTTTAGATTTTTTAAATCTAGTAATTATTTTATTAATTTTTCTTCCTCAAAAGTCACTCCATACAAATTTATCAAAATCGGTCCAGCCGTTTTATAGTTGAAAATTGCAGTCATCGGGTTTGAAGCTACCCTGAAAATTTCAGCCTGCTAGCTTATCGGGAAGTGTCTCAAAATTGAGTTGCAAAAATCCAACCGGAACGACAAACAAACAAACAAGAAAGTGAGTGTATAAAAACGTGGGAAAATATTTTGACTCGACTTGACTTGAACAATTCCGGATCATTAATATTTTCTTGTTTCATACTTATTATAGCGAAATTTTTCAGTAGTCGGGCTTATTTTATATTTAAGTATTTACTAAACCTAAGAAACTTAGTAACAATAAAGGTAATTTATCGTTTAAAAGGAAATTACCAAGGTAAATTCTTTTCTCTTTTATTTGACACAAGAAAACGTATTAATAAGAAACCTCATCGAATAGAATTTGCGGTTCTTAAGATATTTCGTGACACAAAGTTCAATAGAATGGATAAAATGAATTTTTAGTAAAAAGATTTTTCGTAAATTATGAATTAAAATGTTTTAAGTGTGATAATTTTATCTATGTCCCATTAATGAAGTCGGAGCTTAGAAAGTTTATAATTAAGTTTCAATTATGTTTTTTTTTTTTTTTTTGGCAACATAATCACATTTTATGTAATCCCTGCGAGTCCTAAATGCAGTTTCATTAATTTTAGTAATATTGTCTCTTGTATTTTACAACTTAACTATAAGTTACTTTACGTTTAAAGAAACGGATGAAACATCATCAGTAAATTTTAAGAAGAAATTGTGTCCTATAGAAATGGCATGGTAAGAAGTGTAGTTAAAAATATTGCGAGAAGCAAAACAACAACAAAACGACATTTAAGATGTAAACTAAAACAGAACATGGAATCCCAGGATTATTATGAATTTCGAACTTAGTTCCAGTATAAAACTTTCTAGCAAAAATTTTAATGAATACATTTATGAGTCGGTATATTTATGCCGGTTCATGCATGCCGCTCATATAATTACTTGTTCTATGTGAGTACCATGTACGATACGGGCTAGTATGGTACATATTTGTTTTGTCACTACAAGACGTAATTTATAAATAATTTCATTTTAATTTATATATTGTGAGCTTTATCGCAGTCTCTCACCCTAGACTGTAAGATGTATTTGTGGCTATAAGTATAAGTATAAAAACATGTTGATATAAAAAATGACAGAAACTGGGGTTTCTTGCCGGTATCTTCCTCGACATGAATTCTCCGGATCGGTGGTCGAGTCAGTTTAAAGAAAAAATTAAATTAATTTAACAATTCTAAGTACTTTATTTAAGTTTATGGAAAAAAAGTTATTTTTATTTAGAGTCGAAGTTTTCCATTCTGCCGGCCCTTGTGTCACAGCTATTTACAATTCCTGTCAGCAATCTCCGCGAAAATCACAGACGTAGTCTGAGAATCCCTAACTTAATTACGTCAAACTTGTGATCCGAGACCTTTAGTAGTGCCGGCACGTACCTCCATAGGTTTGTTCCTAGTCATTTGACCGATGTCAGTGGAGTTTTCGTTAAAGCGACCTTGGGATATAAACTCATGTCCACACATTTTGAACATTGCAAGTGCAACATCAATCCTTATTGATTTCAAGACCAGTGTACATGGTGTATATCCCCTTTAGTTCTAAGCATCTACGACTCGAAATTTAGCTGGAAATTCAGTCTATCCACGTATTGAATAACGTTAACTAGAGATCTCGAAATTATAGATCAGTACCTAATTGTATTGTATGCATTTACAAATATTAAACTTTAAATTCTTCTGAAAAAGTCTAACAGTTTAGAGTTTGTTATCTTGGTTTAATTTTAAAAAAACACAAGTTAGTTGTATGAAAACATCTTATTAATTCATTAGTAGATTTTTTATCTAAGCTTGTGATACCTGTGAATCGTTTCTTTTTTTTCTATTGACGGCATTGCCATCAACATGGCAATAACTTTGACGGCATTGCCATCAACATGGCAATAACTTTGAGGATTTTGCCAGTGTCAAGTAAAATTATAATCAAGTTTTGATGACGAGTTAATGATAAAATAAAACTGCCTACAGTAATATGCTAGTATTGTTACTGCAGCCTCTGTTGAGTTACTTGGGAGATGACGAAAAGAGCAGCCAAATTGTCGTATTTAACTTTCTCCACACTTGTACAGCAATACAGATATTAACTAGTTAAAACACTAGCAATTTACACATTAAATTCTACTGATATACAAGAAAAGTTCCGGCCCAATTTCTTTAGAACAATTAAAATCTTCTAAAAAATAATTTACACAGAGCCCTCATGTAAGTGGCCTGATAGACGTTTGGCGTAAACTGCATCAGAGTCAAAGATTACCCTGAAGGTTACATTCTCCTTAAAACCAGTGTTCTAGTAGAATCAGGAAAAAATTCGTTTCGGTTAAAATTCCACTTTCCAACTTTATTCCATTTAATTTTGTGAGAGTTATTTTAATCGTCAATTTTTAACAAGCTATTAAAATTTTAACTTTAAAATATGTGACTCGACCGATAAAGAGCGGGACATGCTGAATCTATTTAATATTATTTTGTTTTAGCCTTATTATTACTTTCAAAGAGTAACAATTAGCACTGGCTGCCTTGCGATTAAAAATTATGTCGTGCTAGATTAGTATATCTAATAATTTGCTTTCTCTTATCTCGTTGATGTCGGCACAGCTTGTCATTTTCTCCCATGCCTCCCCATCCGTCATCTCATCACTCACATCCTTCCTTTTCTTATCGTCTTTCTCCCAGTTCATCCTTTCTGAGGTAGGCCTAACAATTATTTTACAACATTCCAAATCCTTGCTAAAGAAAAATGTATTTTTGTGCTTAAAAATGATCTAGGATGCATTCAAACATAATTCACACTAAGATCTTAACTGTGCTAAAGCATAATCTTAGTTGGTAAGCCTAAATAAATGAATGAAATGAAAAAAAAAATCCGTGGCGCAGTGATAAACAGCCGACTGTTACGCTAGAGGTTTCGGGTTCGATCCCGACGGGGACGGAACTTTGTGTGATTTGAAAAAGGTATTGTTTCGCTTACCGATCTTGGATGTTATATTCATATCTATTTAGTTTATACCATATCGTTGCTTTATTTCTGCGATACAAGATTATATCATAGTGCAGGGCTCAGTCAATATGTGTGTCATGGTGTGTCATTATTATTATATTCCGTGAATCAGTTTTGGTCCGTGTAAGCATCAATCAAACACTGTAACCTAAGTCCACATGTGCAAGTTCCCGAAATGGATTCAATACGTCATTCCGAGTCCAGAATAGTTTTATCTGATCGTCTATTCTGGAGTTAAGACCTCATTCGCTGGACATCGGGTCCGACCCGAAATGCCCCAGCAGTCTTAGAGCTGGCACACTCTAGGAACTTTAGAGATACTTTACAGAACGATGATTTGTTTTTGTAGTGATTCCCGATTTTTCATTTCATTTATTTTTAATAACGAAAAAAGCTTAAACTGTGTCATCTTTTACGCCCACCTCGTGACAAATTGGGTAATTAATTTTAAACACTTAATACGTTCATAAAACAGTATCTCAGTGTCAGGTTTTATTCAAACTCAAATAAATTTAAAGCGATCTAACCTCTATGTTATTATGGTTGCATTGTCTAATTTAGATTATAATATTTTGACCTATGGACGGACAAAATTATTCAACTTTACGTTCGATCGCGTATGTCCTGCGTACTATTTGTGAATCTTTGTTAAATAATTAAATGATTTATGCTTCCCATTGGCCCATAAATAGTTAGTTACATCAAAAATTGTTATTAATAAAATACCTAAACAGAAAATGCTATAAATAACACAAGTATAAATCAAAAAATTTTGAGTTTTATATTTTACAATTAGTTAAATTATAGTCAAATATTGTTTATTAAAATATGTCTAAAACATATTTATTAAGTTTAATACTTACTTCGTTATTGTTTTTACTATTTTTGTCATCAAGAAATAAAATAAATACATCGCCTATCAAAACAGCAGAGACATCCACTGATTTACTATATACTATACTACTATGTGTTTGTTTACTATATATAGGACAGTAAAACCTTTCAGCAACCACCTTGAAAATGGTGTCACTCTTGGATATTAATAATTACACATAACATAAACTCACGTCGTAACCCTCAAGAGGGGTTGGAACCACATTTCGCATATTTATGTTGAGTCCCAATGTGATATAATGTCCCTTAATGGTATATACCATAGCGTTACTTGGTTGGTGATTGCGTTACGTTATTCTTTCTGATTTTAGGTCTGAGTCAATATGTCTGTTGTCATTCTATTATTCTGATAAAATAATAACTTTTACCGCATTGAAATGAAAGCTCAAATGAGAAATTAGTTAAATAATTAAACTTCAAAAGTAGGTATCGAATTTTCAACACCTCTTTGAAAACTGCAGCTAAATTGAATGTTCTTATAACAACTTGTTAAGACTAAGGAAGGATTGTGCATGTTTTAAATATCAATGTTCCTTCTCAATATTTTATTGAAATGGACTTTAAAGAAATCCAAAGGTAAATCTTACTAATTGTAACTGGAGGCCTTCGCGGCGCAGCGGTATAAACATCCGACTGCTACGCTAGAGGTTCCGGGGTCGAATCAAGGCGGGGGCGAAACTTTGTGTTATTAGCAAGACGCATTAATGTAGATAATACAATCACCCAAACAATATGGGGCTGAGTCAATGTGTGTGTCGTGATGTGGTTTTATTATTTATTTATTTAAAACTACTCAGTGACATGGCCAAAAGTTTGTGGTGTCATGTTCTTTTAGAAATATTTTTCCTTTTAAATTATCCTGTATTAGAGCAAAACAAAGCTTAAAAGAACCATTCAAATCAGTCTAGCTGTCTTTGAGTTTTACCAAGACTAAAGGACAACTCTTCATTTTCTTACATAAGACAAGAAGAAACAGAAAAAGACATACTATTTATTAAATGATTTACATAAATGGTCTTCCATTTTTAATGTAATAAAAATTGGAACAGTGAATTTTTTCAAGTCCTTATTTAAATTGATTGACACTTTGCCCCTTGTGTGCGATAGCACTAATATCTAAGTGTCAAGTGTGTCTGCGGTCGCCGCACACTGGTTTGAATTAAGAACTTGACGTGACAGCAGTCAGCTAAGGTAGCCGCTGGACAGGCAGCTATACATTTTGTTGATACTTTTGCACACGATTTAGCTAAAGTGGATGGACATATTTGAAACTAAATTTTCCCTGTTCCCAACCTGAAAATCCGTTTAAATCTAGGTGGAAGAATTTTAGAAATAAATAAAAAAGCATATCACAACACACACATTAACTCTGCAGTAGGTATCGTAAGATCGTAAAGCATATCACAACACACACATTAACTCTGCAGTAGGTATCGTAAGATCGTAAAGCATATCACAACACACACATTAACTCTGTAGTAGGTATCGTAAGATCGTTAAGCATATCACAACACACACATTAACTCTGCAGTAGGTATCGTAAGATCGTAAAGTTACAGGAAATAAGCAAGGATATAAACTACTTAGATTAGAATACTACGACCAAGACTGGTAAGCAAAATAATGCGTCTTACAAATAACGCAAAGCTCCGCTCCGCCGAGATTCGAACCCAGAACCTCTAGCGTAGCAATCGGTTGTTTACACCACTGCGGCACAGAGGTCCTCAACCTTTCAGAAGTACTCTAAGAAGATTACATCTAACATGTGTGACAGAAGAGGAATAGCTTGATAAGTGAGATGTGGCGAAAAAGAAGACATAGTGAAGAAGTAAAGGTAGACGTTTGAATAAAAAACTTACAATTATCATAAATCAATTCATAAACGGAAGTCAAAGATGTTTGTACGGAATTATATGAACTACTCAAAAATATTTAAACGTTCAACTCGTAAATGGT
Organism: Choreutis nemorana; assembly: GCA_949316135.1. Classification (NCBI taxonomy): domain Eukaryota; kingdom Metazoa; phylum Arthropoda; class Insecta; order Lepidoptera; family Choreutidae; genus Choreutis; species Choreutis nemorana. Next base: position 306,788 of record OX438619.1, on the reverse strand, counting down.
TACCATTTTTTTATAAACGACGAGTGCTGCAACCCGGAGGCCTTAGCAGTTCTCCCGTCACTTTAATTTTCAGTGGCTTTCGGCAATTGATCAGGCTGTATCGCCCAAGACAACACAGCAAGACCGCCATACCACCTCCCCATCGAACCCCATAAACGGTTACCATACTGACTGCAACTTTTCAAAATCATCGCCTTATCGAGTGCACAGCGAGGAAAAAGTGCAATATCACGAGTTTTACTAAAATTGAGATAGATAAGTCAAAGACTTTATTTATAGCTCAAAATACTAAAAGGTATGCACTTGACAGACCGCGGCCTTAGCTAGTGAATGACCCTGGTAATACTGACTTTATAGAACGTATTTTTAGAACAAAAGGGCCCATAGAGAGAGTATGGAGCGAATTTAACACGAAAGACTGTGCAAACACTACCGGAAAGTTATTAAACTTTGCTTGGGATTGTATGGAAATGAAGACAAACTGAGCTGATCAGATGTAGAAAATAAACATATCACACATTATTTTGGTTCTTGACTTGTTTTTAACAAAGCAAATAAGTAAATAAACACTGAAAAAATTATCGTGAATAAAGCTCTTGATTAATCTCGTTTTAAACAATATTTAAGTTTTTTCATGTGAAGAGTTCAACGAAATAATTAATAGAGTTTTTTTTACCGCAAATTGTTTTCTAATACAGACAAAGTTTAAATAGTCAAGATAGGAATATTAAAGAAAGCCCCTGTGATGCAGTGGTGTAAACAGCCGACTGCTACGCTAGAGGTTCCGGGTCCGAATCCTGGCGGGAGCGAAACTTTGTGTTATTTGCAAGACGCATTGCTTCGCTTTCTTGGACGTAGTATTCTTATTTATGTAGAATATACGAAGGTTATATCTTAGTGCAGGGCTGAGTCTTTTGTGTGTCGTGATGTGGTTATTCTAAAAAATATGAGTTTAGGTACTTCTGTTTGTCCAAATGGTTCATCCCCGTAGTTCAGTGTTCCGATGGTAGACTGTGACGTTCAGTTACAGTTTTTAATAAGTAATTTTACAAATATATAATCAGCTTCGTACATAACATGTGGAAGTTACTCGAGCGAGTTTTATAATGACGTATTGAAGCGTCCAGGCAAGAGGCATAAACGTTCTGCGAATTGATTCACTCAACCTTGTATCTTCTACTTTTTTAACTTTAACTTGGACGCTTTTTCCCATACTAAAGTACAAATAATTATTAAATGCTGCCAAAAGCATTTTTTGTTAAGTGATTTACTCATTCATTTATTTATCAATTGGTAGATTTTTATAATTGTTTGTATTCGTATTTTTTTGGTTCTGTACTAGTTGAGTTATCAGCTACGAATATAATGGTTTTCAATGTCTAGTTGTTTATACATCCCTTTAACGTAAATGCATTTGTTTTCTCGCACAGAGTTTTCTTTGTTCAGTTCAAAGTAACTTTATAAAAACAAAGACAGCTGAGACTAAGGCAAATTTAACCTTTAAAACATGCCGGAGTTATGTAAAGTAAGCTAGCTAGATAATGGCGTGCAATTCGAGTGGGAGCCTTGTTTGCATTCATACAGTTATTCTATGTCACGAAGACGGTTCGACTAACGTTGTTGGTAGTTACGTCAGGCGTGTGCATAAACGTTGCGTCAGTGTGTGTGACCTCGAATTCACTCAGCACAGTAAACAGGTAACGCATAAAATCAATTTTTGTTATTCGAATGGACTTTAAATAAGTACTTTTAAATTGTCAAAATTATTTTAAACTACCACCGTGTCGGGCCTGTCTACGGGAAGAATCCGGCAAGAAACCTCCGTAATTGCTCTTTTCAATATCATAATAATTTTTCATTACAATCTTAGTTATAATTTTGACGACCTCGGTGGCGCAGTGATGTAAACAGCCGACTGCTACGCTAGAGGTTCCGGGTTCGAAACCCGGCGGGGGCGGGACTTTGTGTTATTTACAAGACGCATTGTTTCGTTTACCGGTCTTGGATGTCGTATTCTTATCTATGTAGTATATACCATATCGTTGCTTAGTTCCTGTGACACAAGTTCTTACGATACTTACTGCAGGGCTGAGTCAATGTGGGTGTCGTGATGTGGTTATCATCATTATTATTATAGTATAAATTGTTACAAAAAACTATTTTACATAATATGTACAAATACATACTAGATACATCTACACACTACAGTACTGTGCATGTATATACATGTCTGAACACAACCGTAGTCGAACGGTCGTCGTCAGGTGGACTGACATGAGCTTTGAAAGGCTCGTGTAAGCATCGACTCTATTGACACGTTATGTTTTCACGGTAGTGATATGCATTTGTTTTTTGTATAAACTTTACAGCTATATATCTTAACGTTATGGAAAACAGCCAGCTTGTATCAATAATTTCTTCGTAAGACTCATGTTTGTTCATTTGGAATCACAATAAATACTTGGTTTTTAGTTAATTTGAAGTACTGTCTCTCTTATTTCATATAATAATAACCACATCACGACCTACACAATGACTCAGCCTTTTTTTTTTTGAGTGAAAATGCTTTATGCATCCCCCCTCAGCTAGCGATGCCATGAAAGGGGGTATGTGGGACTCATCGAGGAATATGAGACGCTACCCACTAAAAACACTCCGGCGTTCTCCTGCTTTGCCGTTGGTGAGGGCGCCATGGGGTCCCGCAGATTTCACCACGACACCGTCCGGCCGCACCGACTATTGGCTCGCCGGTGCCCCACGTCCTAAGAGGGGAGGATTGCGAACGCAGCAATCCCCCCGACAGTCAGTTAGTGGTGCCGTGCAATGGGGGCAACATTGATTCAGCCCTACACTAATATAATACAACTATAATGCAACGATATGGTATAAACTACTTAGATAAGAATTCAACATCCAAGACTGGCAAGCGAAGCAATGCGTCTTGCAAACAACTCATAGTTCCGCCCCAGCAGGGATTCGAATCCGGAACCTCCAGCGTAGCAGTCAGCTGTTTACACCACCGCGCCACCGAAGTTGCCAAAGTAACGCAAAGCCAAGTAGTTATATTAAATATTGTCTAGATAAAGTGATAGATTATTGAAATCAACTTCACAGGTAAATCAGTGTGTCCTATAAATAATATGAATAATCGCCAATTACTTACTTTGGTTGCAACATTTTTTCGGGACACTCCGCCATACCACTGCAACTCCTTTCTACCCAGATTAATATTAATATAATTTAAAAGTTTCCGTTGGGGTAAGATGAAGGGTGAGAATTGGATCATATTAGTAAAAGGGTCCAGTATTAGTAGCAGGCCTCCATCGTCTGCATGTTTGTCAATGGGTTGTATCTCATAAACCATAATAACTAGAACTTCAAATTTTTATCACATACACTTTGTATTTTGTAATAAAGCAAATAATGCTAATAATAGACCTTTGACGACCTCGGTGGCGTAGTGGTGTAAACAGCCCACTGCTATGCTAAAGGTTTCGGGTTCGAATCCCGGCGGGGGCGTGACTTTGTGTTATTTGCAAGTCGTATTGTTTAGCTTACCGATCATGGATGTAGTATTCTTATCTATGTAGTATATACCATATCGTTGCTTAGTTCCTGTGACACTAGTGGTTACGATACTTACTGCAGGGCCAAGTCAATGTGTGTGTCGCGATGTGGTTATTATTATTATCATTAATAGACTGTCGCGGCGCTTGCAACTTATTTAATGAACGACGAAATTAAAAATAGTGATTAACGACTAGGATATTCCACATTTTCATTTCATATTGTGTCTCCGCTTTTACCGGGAGGAAATAGAGATAAATTGTACAGTGCCTCCCGGTGACAGAGGAGATAGAAAGCAAACGAGGAGAAAATATAAACTTTTAAGTCCCTTAAACGTTTTATTGTGTCTTATTAAAATAGGTTGCAATTTATAAAAGAATATAATTAAACAGGTGTACAAGTGTGATACTGTTATACAGGTGGTAGATCTACGTGCGAGATCTGGGTTGGTACCACCCTTTTTTCTATTTACAACTTGAAGCAGTTCACTGGGTTTCGGTTCAAAGGGTTCCAGTATAATTGTCGGCACGAGAGGTAGAACATCTTTATGTCTTCATAGGCAAAGCATTGGCAGTGCTCTTCACGTTCCACGTTTGGTTTGCACCATTTGTGCTACATCCAAAATTAAAATAACCCCGTTGGGGCTACAAGTTTTAAGACCTTCTAGCCTTAAGGCTTGTAGATCCAACGTAATGCCCGGTTTTGAGAGCATCAACGCACAGAAGCAAAAGCAAATTGTTTCATGTTAAAAAGAAGATTTTTAAAATAAACTGAAAAATTATGACACCAACTTGAAAATGTGGGAGTTAAATAGAATTTCATATAACAATGTCCTATTAATTAATAAACAGGTGGTAAATCTACTTACGAGATCATCTAGGTTTGTACCACTCTCCATTCTATTTCTGCCGTCAAGCACTCTCCACTCCGCCTACAATAGCATTTCCGATACACATGACATTTTCAATACGCCCAAACGGTTTTTCAGAAATCAAATTTTGAGAAACTTTGTAATTCTACCAACTGGCATCAATTAGCTTCTATCTCATGTTTCATGTAAGGAAAAATACACATGCATGCGTTCACTCACATACGCACACACGCAAATACACACACACAAACATATCATGTTTAATTTTATAATATGGCCCAGAAATGTTGTGCTTTATGTAAAAGTGTCAATAAGATTAAGTTCTATGAAATGCTTAAACGTAAATGGCCAATGTTTAGTTGAATTTGTCTATTTTGAAGGCACACCAGTGTTGTCAGATACAGTATCCAATCTCTCTGGGTCCTCCATCATGGGTTATTTAGGTGTGGGTTAGCGGGCGAGGAGTTAAATCACTAAAATGTATGATAACAAATACAACAGTCACTTCAATCACTAGCACTAGTTGTTAAAGACGTTCAGCAGGACACGTGGTGCTTCAGTTTATTTTATGATACCAAACAAATTCGATCATGTACCAAGAATGATTGAATTCAATTCAATTCTTATTTATGGCGACTATCGTATTGCACGACAACTAAGCCAATGTCACGTGATGATCTAGAAAGATTTTTTTTTCTTTTTTTGCCCATAGCGCAGGCCTTTCGACCATACCGCCTAGTTGACCGAGGATGAATATCTATCTTCCTTTTTTTCCTTCCCGCGCTGTCTCACTGACAGTACAGGAAATCAAACACTAGTATTCTGCATTATATTAAGGGCGTCTCAACATACAGTCCGAGAGTTACTTGGCGGGAACGGGAAGAGTCAGTTGGAATTATCTTATTTTATTGTCTTTTCTTATATATCAGCAAAATTTAATGTGTAAAATGCTAGTGTTTTAACCATTAAATATCTGTAGTGCTGTACAAGTGTGGAGAAAGTACCTATACTAATACGACGATTTGGCTGCACTTTTCGTCATCTCCCAAGTAACTCCTTAGAGCCTACAGTAACCGTACTAACATGTTACTGTAGGCAGTTTCATCATTTCCATTGTTCATCTTTTCATCTTCATCTCATTTATTATCAATATTTATTAAATATTATTAAGATAATCAAAACAATAAGCACTTCGGCTCTCAAATCCTTCAAACCAACAGCGAACAGCACGACGAAATAGAAATATACCCTCCATATCAAAAATATCTAGTAACAAGTAAAAAACCATTAAAAATTTAAAAGAAAATCTTATTTTCAATATAAGCAATAAAACCATAAATTTTTTTTTTCATTTCCATCGCCATACCAATTCCGATGTTATTACAATTCGATACAAACAAAAGCATTGCCGTAGACCTAAGAGCTAAAAAACCTCAAGGTGGAACGCACTGTATCGCATGAACTTAAAGTCCAGTTTCAAATGGCAAGTTTGATGTATCTATTTCGATTTGGGAGACTGTACGGTATGCATATAAAAAAAGGTCAGAAATTGGCTGTACAGGAAATTAAAAAAGGAACATCGGTATTGTTCCTTTCGACCGATTTTAATAATAAAGGTACAGAAAAAAAATACAAAATATTCTACTTTCTTTCTATGAAAATCAAATCCCCGTGTACCCACAGCGTTCGGGACATTTACAACTTATAAAAAATAGGTTAAAGATTGTAAAGGTGCATTCACATGAGGTCGGCTCGTTGGACCGTTGCTTTCATTTAACGTTGAGAGTTGTAGAGTTAATTGGAAAACCCAATCAGAACTAGCCCTTCCTGCTGTGAACGCAGACTGCGACATAATATTCATTTTTATGCAACATTTTTTTGTTGTCATATCTGAAGCTTAATAGAACGGATAGCGACGTTTTAGATTTGATGAACCTATAATCCATTTCGGACAAGGACGTGTTAGCTCAGTTTGTTACGTGCCTTGGTATACCAACCGATCCGAAAGGTCGAGGGTTCGAGTCTCGGGTTGCCGTAAGTTGTAGCTGCCATGTTCCTCAAAGTGGTCGGATAGTGGCGATAGATTCGTAACCTGTCACACTGGTACTCAACGTAAACATGCGAAATGCGGTGTGTAACACCTCTGCCCACCCCTCTCTAGGGATTACGTCTTGATTTTATGTATGTTGATAATCTATTTCCTATTTGAACGTCAGAGGTAGGTCGCAGCATACCTATTAACTAGGAAATGGGACATCAACGTATCGTCATTTGTGTCCTCTAAAAAAACTGGTAAATTGTGAGTCAGACATGTTTTAAGGTTTAACATTATGGACTTCCTTAATAATTTCATAAAATAAATAAGAACAAGCAAAAGATACACCTGCACCTGCGATACAAGTTCTTACGATACTTAGTGCAGGGCTATGTCAATGTGTGTGTCGTGATATGGTTATTTATTTATTTAATTTTATGTCGGAAAAATCACGATTCTTGTTTGGGAGCTTTAATTGTTTTTTATTTATATTTTTAGTATAACGCTTCGATAGCTCCTTCATAAAGCGTATTGCAAGGGTGTGAAATTCTTTGCCTGCCAATTTGTTCCCTGACCAATATAACTTGGGCCTCTTTAAGGCAAGAGTGAATTGGTTTCTCCTAGGCAGGCATGATCCACCTGAGACCTCATCGCCGCTTTACATCAGGCGGGTTTGGGGTCAAATGCCTGCCTGGTCATGAATAAAAAAATTAAAAAAATTGTTGTTATAGCGGCAACAGCAATAGACATTCTATGATTCCTTAAGTATAGCTGTTATGGTTCAACCCGCTGACAGACGGGTGGACAGCTGAGATTTAGTAATAGGGTCCCGTTTTTAACCCTTTGGGTATGAAATCCTAAAAAAAACAAACTAAGGCGATAAGAAACCTTAAAGACGCTGATAAGTTTGCGTCGCAGTATATAATTTTAAACAAGGAGTTTATACGGTATCTACGACCGAAAAACAATTGAATATAATAATGAATTACTAATTACAAAGATTGTATTGAAAGATTATGACAATGTACCAAAAAATATATATCTGTCTCTCATTTATCATTGAAGTTTTCGAGTCTTTTCTCTCGTTCTACCTCTATATTTGCACCAGACAAAAACTCATCTACTCTAATATTATAAAATAGGAAATATTTGATTGTTAGTTTGCATTCAATAGCCTCTATGAACAACAAAACTACTGGACCGATTTGAAAAATTATTTCACTATTAGAACACTTTTTTGTTTTCATGTGGAGAAATCCTCATGGATTACTCCTCCGGGGGGACCGAAGGAGTATGTCGGACTCACGTAAAACCCGTGCCTACCGACTAAAACCCCACGTTCTACCAACACCGTTAGCTGTTATTGTTGTGACGGCCCGTTTTAAGAATCACCACCGGTGAGCCTTGCAAACAAGCAGGGTACACCGTCCCAGCAGTCTTAAAACGGGCCTTTGCCCAGTGGGCCTTTTACGAGAACAGGGTCCCCCGACCCAGTACTCCGGCCACACTATTACGGTGGAGGAAGAAGGCCTACGGATCAAGTCGGCGTTAATGTCCGCCTCCTTTAACCGTTCCGCGGCCTCCTTTCGCAAAATCCACGATTCGCAGAAGGAGGCCACGATGTCCCAACACCTCTCCAATCATCATTGAATTGAATTGATCATGCTTGGCAGCGAGAGGTCATTACCCACATGTGGCATGAGGCTCTGCCTCTGAGGCCCCGAAGCCGCCACTATTAGAATTCTCTCTAGAATTCTCTCTCTCCTACATTATTCCATAGGCGATGGAATATTTTCAAAAAAGTTAAATACCTATTACTACCCGGTTTGGGCCGCTAGTAGTAAATAATTCGAAATATAACTTTTTTCAATAAGCCCCAAAAGTTTGTCTGACCCCTCTGTAATAAATCCTAATTACGGATAGTTTGAGGGCCTCAAGGGCCCAATACCTCGAAGTAAGTCAGTCTTTCGCTTTCGCCAACTTTGCCTAAGGAATTCTATTTAATTTGTTTTCAGTAAAAACTTTACGAAGTGAAGGCTTGGCTTAGAAGTTTTACAAGTCAAGTGAATTTTTGTAATTCAACTGCATGGGCTAACAAGCCAGTTCACCTGAGGGAAAGTGATCACTGCCCTATCGACACGACGACGATGCCCTTGTGCGAACTATTTACAATTTAATGTTAACTTTAATTATTATTTTTAATTCAATTTCAAAAAAATATATTTTAGGGTTCCATTATTTTAAGTTTGGGAATAATTATTTTTTAATATTATTGTATTTGTCGTTAATTGTTATTGACGCTAAGAGACAACGATTTACCCATTCAGAGGTAAAATATGTTATACCACTCCTGCCGCTAATTACACTGGCTCTCCAATCCTTCGAACCGAAACACAGCGAACTGCTTCACGTTGTTATTAGAAAGGAGGGTGGTACCAACACAGACGATCTCGCACGTAGATCTTACCACCAGTGTGTAATGTCCTATCTATAAAATATAGTGATATTATTAACCGACTTAAAAAAAGGAGGAGATTCTCAATTTTATATTTTTAGTATGGTATGTTGTTGGAATGTTTATGTGACTTCGCTTATGTTTCAGTAGATATATTAGATTCTATCTTATGTACCATATATACAGAAAACAGAAAAAAATTTCATTATTGAACATTAAATAAATAAAAAATTAAGGTGAAACTTTTTTGGTCAACCTTACCAATAGCTGTATTTATTTAGATTATCGCGTTAAATCTTAAACGATACGGAACCCGCCGTATGCAAGACTGACTCGTACTAGACCGGTATTTAAACTTTGTTCTTTAGTTAAAGATAACCTAAAATCTAAAAACAGCTTCAATAAATTGAATATTTTATTCGTCCTTTGTTTAAGTCAAAAGTGGACTATAACTTATGGCAAGAAATGACGAAGAGTGTATACACCGAGTGTCTCTAATTACGAAGCTTACTGCGACACGATAATTAGCGTCGTATCAGTAGAAATCAATAAATCTGACTCATTGTGAACAGTAAAGAAACATGTGTCAGTTAGACATTTTTATTTTTTTATTATTATTTATTTATTTACACACGAAACAGATTACAGTTTAAAAAAAAAATACAATTGACAGTATATTCTTAGTCTATGACTGTACTGTAGTCCAACAACTCGTGTGTCACAAATTGTGTCGTACTCTTAACCGAACATAAAAAAAGTACAAAACAATTTTAAGAAACAACTCAATAGCTAAGAAAACATTATCAACTGGTGTTTTTAAACATTTTTGTTATTTACCGTCTTTATGCCCAAAGGTGTCAATTAATATAATTCCGACTTAGCGAGTTTGTCTTATAATACAAAACCCAAAGTCATAAGTTTAAATTAAAATTATTACAGGTCACGAAGGCGGTTCGACTATGGTTGTGTTAGTTTTAACAGGCGTGTACATGCATGTTGCATCAGTGTGCGTTACCTCGAGTTCGCTCATTAAAGCCGATACGCACACTAGAGTACTGAACATGTACTCGTCTCACAACCGTAGCCGAACCGTCTTCGTCATATAGAATAATCGTACCTTAAAAGCTTAAGTTTATTAGAACCGTGACAGAGATGAACACACACCCTACCACGTAGGTAATACGTGTCATAATTAAACTTAATATTTTCAGTTAATGTCAATTACTTTATACCGAAAACTTTGTAATTGTCAAAGTTTTTAATTGATTCAGGATTAACATGACACGTGGGTTTAAATTGTTTGATTACCAAGGAAGTATTTAGGTATGTTATGCAAAGAATTAATATATTTATTTTTAAATATTATCTAAGGTATAAGTTCGTCCCGAACTAAGCCACAGGCTTCTACTATAGGTTCTTAACAATAATATACGAATGTATGTAAATAGACTACTACAAAATTAAATACATAGAAAAATATCCATACCAATTCAAAAAATATGTAGTAATCGAGAGGATAACATCTCTATATCTGGGCAAGGCATTGGCGGTGCTCTTTCCGTTCTAGACATCAATGACCAATTCAAATCATGTCATTAGGCTGCGGTGTCACTTTCCATCAGGTGAACTGTCAGCTTGTTTGCTTATGATGTTGTATAAAATAAATAATAGTATACAATTGTATTTGTATAGCCCATGACTAACTAAAAAATAGTTAATAAGAAACATTTAAAAATAGATTTATTTGCAAAATGAAGATTGTTCACGAAGACAAACAAAATTTCTTTTACATTGGCGCTGTGGTGTAAACAGCCAACTGCTACGCTAGAGGTTCCGATTTCGAATCCCGGCGGGGGCGGAACTTTGTGTTATTTCCCAGATGCGTGGCTTCACTTACCGGTACAACATCAAAGGTTGTTATCTATGTAGTTTATACCATATCGTTGTTTAGTTTCTATAAAACATTGTATAATCTTAGTGCAGGGCTGAGTTATTGCATGCGTCGAGATGTGGTTATTATTATGCCATGACTCATGCATCTAAATCTACTTAAAAAATTTAACATAAAAGCAAATTAATAAAAACCCATATGAATTTCATACATAATACCTTGTCGGTATAAGATATTAATAATATATAGGGAAATTTTCTCTCGCGGTATGCGGTGGCGGATCAGCAGTAAATAAAAGTCGTCAATATACAAATACAAACATAATATGCATCAGGCGCATATTGAAAGTAAACAGACTGTTTGCTGTTTAGTATCGATCGCTCAGTATTCCGATACGGCTCATCTAAACCATACACACGGGCGTTTTAAATACGATCGACTAATTTGTTGCATCAAAGCTCTTGGCGTTCTAAGGCATCAAAGACATCACTCTCTATCAGTTAAACTATATGTCTGTTTGCCAATGAAATTGAATACAAAAATATGTAAGATTAATTTATTTACTTAATTTTGTTATAAACAAAAGCAAATAACAAAAATAGAGCTGATTGTTGTATGTTTGTGCATGCAAGAAAATGAAAGATGTATTAAATATTTTACCTAAATTATTATTTAAACTTTTAATAGGCAAGCGCAGCGTTGATTTTCTAGAAACTGTGACAAAAAAAATCTATCTAAAGACTGTTTCATTGAACGCCGCTTTTGACGGTATAAAAACGCGTGACAACCACCCGCTAGAACGAACTTAACGAGTCTAACGACTAGAGAAATCAAATATCAGATTCAAAGTTTGAGCGAGTTATTTGCAACCTAGTTTACGGAGCTAACGAAAATTTATAAATTAAGATTCACGAGCGATTTGTGCTATGTATGTTAAGTGTACAAAATATATTATACTTTGCCTAGATTTCAGGTTGAAGTCACACAGTTCAAAAATGCGAAATTTGTGGCTACAAAGGTTGACAATATAAATATTTACGATGATCACCGTTTGAAATCATGAAGTAGCCTTGCATTTGACTGTTCATATCGTCAAATGCTGATCGTTTCCATTCACCTACATCTTGAATTGATCGATAACAAGATCTAGCAACGGCTTAGAAAATAGGTTTAGGGTGCTTACTATAACCTCTTATAGCCGGGCAGAAATTGAACTGCATGAACTTTCAGGCTGTTTTACGATGACAGCAATAACCATTCACCGCAGAATTTTTGTTCGGCTTTGTCTCACTTTTCATGGTTCCGTAGTTCACGTCCGGAACCCTTATAGTTTTGTCATTTATGTCCTCAGCTTACCTTCCAAACAATTTGTGCTAGAAAAAACTTTGCATTGATACTTATTAACTATGTATTTACTACGTCTACAAAGTAAAGTAGCGGGGATGTTTTTTTTCTAGCGTCTACCCCATAGCGTGGGTATCATTAGACATGTCTTTTAAAAAAATTGAGAGGTTGTTGAGACGGTTTTTTGATTAAGGTATCCGTTTGCGAGATACTCAACTTTAAATCACGTTTTGTGTTAGATAGGGGCGGGGGCCCTCTAAAAGCAAAACGGCGGGCACAAAAATAAAAAAATATTCGCTTTGGCAGTTTATGCGATGAAGTTTAGTTTTTAAAGGAATTCTAGTTTTATAGGAAGCCCCTTGATAATTTTGTAGATTTAATCGAAGCCGACCAAACGCCATAATATAATAATATAATATCTCGAGAGGGGTTGGCAGAGTTGTTACACACCGCATGTTTATGTTGAATCCCAGTGTGACAGGTTGCGAATCTGTCGCCAATACCTGGACAAATTGAGAAACATGGCAGCTACAACTTACGGCAACCCGAGACTCCAACCCTCGACCTGTCGGTTCGGATCGGTCGGTTAACCAAGGCACGTAACAAACTGAGCTACCACGTACTCGTAGAACCTAGAGTGTTTCCTAGAAGTTTGCCAGAAACGCCTCATGTGCCAGATGTGTCCAATTGTTACGTTTACTGCTTAAGATCGGCTTGACTACCTTCTATTGAGGCTGGCGACTACAGTTATAAAGTATGAATATTTGCAAAGCACTCCTACCAGATAGATGAGAATGTAAAATCGCTTGAATAAATCACTGTAGTAATATTTTATATCTGACACGTAGAATAGTAAACTAAACTTATAGCGGCACACTGAGCCGTATGCTTGCTTGCAATGTCATGTTACACAAAAAATAAATAATTATATAAAACTCAGAAATGAATATATAGGCTTTCGTGAAATCTTTTCCTATTTGATTGTTGAGTTTTTATCCGGCTAAAGCGAAGTTAAAAGGACAGTTATGATTTTGACCAGTATAAAGTGTATGGATGTTTGTTTGTTCGTCTGTTCCCTCATAACTTTTAAACTACTTATCATAAACTGACAAATGAGGTATCGTTGCATGTGTAATGATCCTCCGCTGGTTTATTTATTTATTTTGGTACACCAACAGCATACATATCAAAACATTTAAATATGGACAGTCACAATGTTACCTCTACATATATATGCCAATTATAGGTATACAGAAAATTCATTAAAAATACACATAACAATACTATGACACAAGACAGCAAATACTAACATAAACAAATACGAGAACCCTTAAATTTGAAACAAGGTATAAAGAAAAATCCATTATTAATTAGATACAAGGTACTAAGCCATATTGCCAGCTATTGCCTTAAGCAGTGCGAGTCTAAATGCTCCTGGTATCTCGTAAAAATATCAAGGTCACTATGAAAAATATTGTATTGACGACGGTTATAACCAAACTAACAAAACAAAATAATACAAGTGAGTAAGTTTGCCTTATACTGCATACGACCACTTATTATTATATAATACTTTTTTATTCAGTTTGTTTACTTTGTGCTGAAGAGACAAACAATTTTCCGCTTCTCCTTTCATATTGTGTTAATAGCATCCCTTTCATATCACTTGGCAAGTCTTAAAAATTTGTACTTGTGTGTGTATGTTTGGAACACTTGGATTTAACTATGTTTTGTAATATCACTGCTCACCACAAAATATAAAAGCTCACACCGTGTGCGGAAATTTAATTATGTTTCTGCGGAAATTTACGAAGTTTTTTTCCGCATAAACATAATTTCGATTCAGTGAGGCTTACGTCATACTTCTTCTTACGCAGCGGAACGCAATTACATGAAATTTAAAAAGTACTAATGAAAAGTTAGCGATAATAGTGGTTTATATGCGGAAAAAAAATCTTTCGCAGAAACATAACAAAATTTCCGTGGAGAGAAGTGTGGCGTAGGGCTAAGGGCTTCATGTTAATAAACTAATCACTTGCCCTCGTTTCCTTTGGAATGGACTTTTTCTGAACTGAGTTTATTGCAGGATAAAATGTTAACTACTACGCTTAATGTGCCTTTAGGAAGATTTATATGAGCCATTCATTTTTATTTCTGAGTCTGAGACAGCAACCATAGCAATGAATGCGGGTTTTTTACCGTTGTAAAAAACAATCATGCTGCTGTCAAGGGCAAACAATCATGGTTCGCCTTATGGAAAGTGGTTCCACTGCGTATTCACGCGACGACGATGCCCTTGACGTTGCCTTTCAATGCCAGGAGAGCCGCCATTGCGTTGCCCATGTTGTAGTTTTTGCTTGTAAATTGACTTTTATAGAAGAGTTTTTTTTATTATTCCAGGCAGGCATTTGACCCCAAACCCGCCTGATGTTAAGCAGCGATGAGGTCTAAGGTGGATCATGCCTGCCTAGGAGAAATCTATTCACTCTTGCCTTAAAGAGGTCCAAGTTATATTGGTCAGGGAACACACCGGCAGGCAAAGAATTCCACACCCTTGCAGTACGCATTATGAAGGAGCTATCGAAGCGTTTAGTCCGGATGGTCGGAATATCTACCACAAAAGGATGCAACTTCAGCCTACGTCTATTATTCCGATTATAAAATTGAGCCGGTGGAATTAAATTGTGCAATTCCTGCGCACACTCTCCGAAATGTATCCTATAATGTAGAGTTTCACACTCAACTTGACTATATTGTATTGTTTTTCAAATTAAATTTGCCGGCCTCTGTGGCGGAACTTTGTGTTAATTTAAGACGCATTGTTTTGCTTACCGTTCTTGTACTTTATACCATATCGTTGCTTAGCACCTGCAACACAAGATTATATTCTAGTGCAGAACTGAGTCAATGTGTGTGACGTAATGTGGTCATTATTATTGATGTATTATTTTAATACATTTGTAATCGCCGTTTGATTGTTCACCCTAATGTTCCATAAACTGTTATCTTATCACCGTAAGTAATCGAGATGATATGTTGGTAGATATTTTTGATAAAGTGCTCATAAATTTGACTATTATTGAACACATTTGTGTTTAACTAAGATACCTGTTAAAGTACATTCGACAAAATTTTATTAAAACTGATTTTAATTGAGTCTGGTTTGGTCATTTTGAGCTCATCTTGTTATCAAGTGTAAAAAGAGAAAACGAAAAATAATTAAAAATTACTAGAGTTATATTAAAGTTTTGGACAAAAATAAAATAAATTACTCATTTAAAATATAGTCGCCAGGAGATAATGCTGATAAAAATGTAATCATAACGACTCAATTCAAGGGGAACGGCTAATCCGAATTTAATTTCATGAATCCGAAAGCTTTAGGCAATTTGAATAAAAGACCAGTGTCACCACACGAAGGTAAGCCTCACAATTAGCTAACAGTTAATCGGTACACCGGCCTAAAGTAAATTTCCTAATTGCACAGTTTTATACTGACAGAGGAAAAATCATGTGATGATAACTTGTAAAAGTGTGTATTAATTGTCTTTAATAATCTAATTTACTTGCAGTTTATTTCATATAGTAAGGTAAACATTATTTCCGTACACAGCTATGAAAGAAAAAATGAAATAATGAATTATTCAAAACATTGATTAAATTTTAAATAGTTGGAGAAAAATAATAAGAAAACACATCACAACACGCACATTGACTCAGCCCTGGACTAACATTGGAATATCTTATGTCGCAGGTACTAAGCCACGATATGGTATATTCTACATTGAAAACTATACCCTCATAAAATTGCTACACTCATTAATGTCTCGATTGCAAATCAATATATAAATATTGATTGAGACCTCGCTAAACGTAGTCACTTATTATTTATTGACGAGCATTATAGCTTTTTGAAAGAAAAACAACTATACTTTTTTATAGAAAACAAAATTGTTTAAACATAAATAAAAATTGAGTACAAATGTGAAAAATTATTAATCCATAAGTCTTTGAAAATTACTGCCTGCTTTGTTTGACGTAATTCCTGGACATGTCAGGTTAGTTCACTGTCTCCAGCAGACTGTAACAGTAATCACAAAGTTAAACAAAGGTGAGGGAGTAATTAGTGAAATGGATCCAGAATCAGAGAGAAGCAGGAGAACGGCTAATGTATGTGGTATATACTAGCATTTTCTGTATATGCTCTGGTACATAGGGGTTGTCAAACAATCAGTACCGTGATACTAGTGATCAAATACCAATACATTACACTACAATACATTACAATAAATATATTTATTTGGCTATCCAACCGAATAATTCCATTAGCATCGCATGAAATAATTTTTAATAAAAATTATGATATGTCCATGCTATTATAAATTATAGGTCAGCATATTTTTTTGAAATTTTACATAACAGTCCATACCTAGTTTATTTATTTAGGGACGTCTACAGCAAGTAAATAACACAAACATATATAATAACGCATATTATAAATAGAAATTAATGTACATGCCTATAACAGACGAACACAACATTTACAAAGATTAAACACACAGAATACTAAAACAAAAATAGGTAACAAAGAAAAACGACAGTAAATTAAAATAAAATTATTTATCGAAAAAATACAATTACTAATTATAGATTAAAATTACAAAGGTAAATTGGAAACACAGAACAAAACCGTAATAATTAAAATACATGATTGGAAATAATTTTAAACAAAAATCATGAAATAAATAAACAATAACTGTGAAAGTAAAATTATTATTTTTTATTAATTCCTTTAAAATATTTGATTGAATTGATGATATTAAAATCACATTTCTGATGCAGATTATTAAATTTATCTACACACATACATTTTCACACACTCACATCCTCACACTTACACTTAACCACCAGTAATAGTAGAATCAATCCGTCGTTCACACACTCACATCCTCACACTTACACTTAACCACCATTAATATAGAATCAATCCGTCGTTCACCCGTTTGCTCTATAAAATCGTTACCTATAAATTATAAACCTGTCATTGGCCTATGTGTTAGTTATGAGCTATATGTATTGTATACTTGTCTGTGCCGCTGGTTTTGTTATAATAAATAAAAATAAAACAATAAAATCTCAAAGAGATGTCAGAAGAGAATTTTCCCACAGTTATTTTAAATTTTTAATGAAAAACAGTCTAATTTTGAAGTCTAGTATGTCTATTAAGGGAAGGACAGTCACGGCACCTACTGACCAGCCTATATCAAACTGAGTCACATCAAACAGTATGGCGATTCCATCAATACCATCAATATTTTCGTAATACTAAATGAGGATATATAATATCAAGTGATAATATTGACAATATACGAGCTCCCATGACGACGACTATGAGAGACGGTGGTAGCTCAGTTTATTACTTTTCTTGGTTAACCGACCGACCTTCCGACTGGTTCGAGTCTCGGGTTGCCGAACATTGTAGCTACCATGTACTCATCGTGTCCGGATAGTGTAGACTGTGTGTAAATAAATAATTAATAAAATTTTACTCTGAAAGTACATTCTAAAACTTGATGAAAGAAATTGGATTAGCAGTTTCAAAGATTACCACCTACATACAAACACACAAACTTTGCCTCTCCATGATATTAATTAACATAGATAATGAAATCGCTCTCATTAATTACTATACAGATAATCAAATAAATTGAAGGGAACTCCAAATATTAGGCAATTAAACTAATTTATTGGCGGGTTCACACGTCGGTGTGCAGGGGTGAGATTACATTCGCTATAGGCATGTTTACACAAGGGTTGTTGGCGTTACTTGGGATGGGATCCAATTATAAGTTAAGGGTCATTACCTTGATCTGTTTGGATCAGATAAAAATTATTTGAATCAATACACAGATCACCTCCAGTTTCAACTGATTTAGGGAACTTTCATATCATGGATGGAGACTTTATATATATGTTTATCCAACTATAATTAAACAAGAAAAAATGAAAACTTGTCCAATAGATATTCCTGGCTTGACTAATTGTAAAAACTAGATTACTTGTCTCATGTATGGCTAATTACAAGACCACAGCAAAACAATGTTCCAATTAACAAAGTTTCGCGTGAGCTGCAAGGATTTGATCCCGTAACTTATTGCAGTTAGCAGCGGTGGCCGCGACAGCCGGTGGTATGTCCCGTGCACGTGGCCTGTGCTTCATTGCACAGCTGCATTATACGTTACAAAGGACGTCACTGCTGACACTGGTTACCAGGACCTAAGTCTCAGAACTGCAGTTGGGTGTAGGTGTACCCTGATTTTTAGTAAAACCAAGCTTCTGTGAGTTTCAATATCTGGTTTTAAGGGATGAACACGAAATTTGACGCCGTTACTATGGGTAAGTTGAGGAGTTGCAAAGAATCTCTATCAAAGTAGTCCCACCAAATCCGGTCCATCTCTGACATCTTGTCGTACTTTACTATAACTAAACGCATGCACACGGACTGTAGCCGGATTCAGCCAGCTCCAGCCTGAAGGCGGGCAAAGTTTTAATCTCAAACCATTTACTGGGGTTACATTTCGGGAAGTTTAGTAACTTATTGATAGTTAAGCCCGGTTGTTATATCGCGGAGGAGAATATTAAACATAACTTTAACATAACCCACAAGTGCCTCGACTCTGGTATGAGTTTCCTAGAATGCTTCGATTGTGCCTCCGTTGAATTTTATTGTTCTATGTATAGTTTGAAGAAAACAAGAAAATATGTTTTGTCCCGTTCTATATATTCGTTCAAAATTCAAACGCAGGTTTTGTCTATACTAATATTTTATTTAAGAAACAAAGTTTAAACGTTATATTGCATCTAAATAATTATGAACTTCAAAATGACTTCCAATTTTTTTAATGTCAGATATTTAACTATAAGCTCTTTTTTGTATGATCACTGTTTTTTTTGATCTTGAAAATGAAGGAGCCAATTTTTTTATTTTAATTAATGAATTTTCAGAGTGGTGGTGGCTTTTACCTCATAAATGAATGAATATGAATGCGAGTTATATTAATAAGTATTCGTAGATTTATTTGGATAAATGGCCAATCAAGTTAGGTTTATTTGATAGTCAAAACAGGATATTCAAAATATAAAGAGTCATCGTTAAGTTTTATTATGTTATCATCGTGTATTCAATTATTACCTTCATAAGACGACCTTGGTGGCACAGCGGTGTTAACAGCCGACTGCTACGCTAAAGGTTCTAATCCCGGCGGAGGCAGGACTATGTGTTATTTGAGAGACGTATCCTATGAAGTTAATGCCTTATCGTTCCTGTGAAGTTCTTCTAGTCTTACGATAATAACTGCAGGGCTGAGTTAATGCACGTGTCGTGATGTGGTTCATTTATTAAATATTACATTCTAAAAATATGTAGGTTAAAACTATAAATAATATAATAATATAATGGAATATTACATTCCATTCTCTGATGTTTCTACGGGCAGTAATGCTCGGCCCTGGTTCGGTGCAGACTATTATCGAACTGAAGCACAGAAACGGGAAGCCTATTGGGCTGATGCATGTTCACGTGTATCTTATATATTCAAAATTTGAAGAAAGCCTTTAACCGTGCTTCCAAGTCCAGTAAGAAAACGTTGCGTTTCGACCATATAAACCGCCTTGGCTCAAAATTAGCTTCGTATCCAACTGGGAGTAAAGCTTTTTGGTCTTTGGCCAAGGCGGTCGAAACCAATTTTAGCCATCCTTCCTTGCCACCACTGTTAGAAACAGATGGCTCGCTGACTCATACCGCGGAAGAGAAAGCAAACTTGTTTTCTAATCTCTTTGCGGCAAACTCGCGTCTGGATTCTGCAGGAAATCTTCCATCTTCAATACCTCGCTGCAATATCTCCATGCAAGATGTTCATTTACACCAAAAAGAGGTACTTAAAATCCTGTAAAGTCTAGACGTGAACAAGGCTAGTGGTCCTGACGGAATCCCTGCAGTGGTGCTGCGTAACTGTGCTCTGAGTTGTCTCCCATCCTAACACGCCTGTATTGCCTCTCACTTGAGACTGGAGTAGTTCCCAAGTCGTGGAAGCTAGCTAACGTGCAACCTGTGCCCAAAAAAGGAAGCCGTGCCGACCCATCTAACTATAGACCCATTTCAGTCACTTCTGTACTCTGTAAGACTATGGAACGTGTACTGAATAATCGTCTCCTCGGCTACCTTGAAGACAATGATCTCCTCAGTGACCGTCATTTCGGGTTCCGCCGAGGTCGGTCTACTGGGGATCTTCTTGTGTACGCCACCCACCTTTGGAGTGAGGCTATAGAGAGATACGGTGAAGCCATCGCAGTTTCACTTGACGTCTCCAAGGCTTTTGATCGGGTTTGGCACGGTAGCCTATTAAGCAAGCTTCCCTCTTTTGTGATTCCGGTTGGCCTTTGTATTTGGATTTCAGACTTCCCTGGGAACCGTTCGATTCAAGTGGTTTTGGATGGTCTCTTGTCCAAACAACAAGCAATCGACGCTGGTGTTCCCCAGGGGTCAGTTCTGTCCGTAACACTATTCCTGCTACACATTAATGATCTGCTAGTTCCTGGAACAGTTGGTTATGCAGATGACACTACTGTTACGGACAGATACTTCTCCAGTTCTCGGGCCATTCGGAATGAAACTCAGTCTTGTCGAGAGTCTCCAAAACACCAAAACACAGGCGTGTGTTTTTGCCGCCAAGCGGAACTTCTTGCAACTTCTTGGCCTGGAAATATCGTCGAACATGAATTTCGGCTCCTACATAGAATCTATAGCCAAAACGGCGAAAAAAAGCGAAAAAAAGCTTGGTGTTCTATCCCGGGTTATGCGATACTTACCCAAACAACCGCTTGTCCTGTATAAGGCGCAAATTCGGCCTTGTTTGCAGTATTGCTGTCACCTTTGGGATGGTTCAGCCAAGTATCAGCTAACAGCTTTAGACTCTGTTGAAAAGCGAGCTCGAAGAATCATCGGGATTGACGATGATATTGCTAACTTTCATGACCTCAGCCACCATCGCGAAGTTTCGTGTCTATCGGTATTTTATAGGATACATTTCGGAGAGTGTGCGCAAGAATTGTACAATTTCATTCCACCGGCCCCCTTTTCTAATTGGAATACTAGACGTAGGCTGAAGTTGCATCCTTTTGTGGCAGATATTCCGACCATCCGGACTAAACGCTTTGATAGCTTCTTCATAATGCGTACTGCAAGGGTTTGGAATTCTTTGCCTGCCGATGTGTTCTCTGATGAATATAACTTGGGCATCTTTAAGGCAAGAGTGAATAGGTTTCTCCTAGGCAGGCATGATCCACCTTAGACCTCATCCCTTCTTAACATCAGGCGGGTTTGGGGTAATGCCTACCTGGTATACAAAAAAAAAAAAATCATAAATGAATCTTTAAATTGTTTAATTTTAAAATAAATGTGTAATAGTATTCATATAGGTATTATATAGTTAACTATTTGTCATACTTAAGGTCTGTGCCAGCGTTCACTTACCTACGCCTGGAAAGTCAAATTCGCTACAAAGTGCTATTCATTTAAACTTAAGATGTAGTTCCACTGCGATATGAGCGAAGCTTATTATCAGCTGTAAAAGTAGCTGGAAAACGTCCGATACTGGACAAATAAATAATTCTCACAAACTTCCTCCAAAGTTATTTACTTATATAATGTACTTTATTTTTGGGTACTCTATATAATAGCACCGGTCACTTTATGTAAAATTTCATTTTATTACCTTAAGTGTCATTATATATTATGTTATATATTGGTATTCATTACAATATTACATTTACAATTACCGAGGCACCATTAAAAACATTTAAAAAAATTGTGGCCATTTTACTTTATATATTTATTTAAGACATGTAGGTAAATAAGAAGTTCGTTTTATATTACCTTTAAGTGCAACATTTGGTTTTACATTGTAGGCGGTGATTGATTATTTCCTTTGCTCCATATCGCTTAGCTCAACAGGGTAAATGCAGCTTAAAATTAAAACTCAGTGTTCTATTGCGCGCTCGCCACTACAGAGAGGGGCCTAGATAATCCTATTCAGTTTCATTGGGCTGGATTCAAGTGTTCAGCACCTGACTGAAACTGATTCGGGCCCAATCCGATACCAGGTTGCTATGGTAACGACGAACCCGTCTGAGGTTTCACACGATAGTCCTGCGGCGGCAGTGTGGATTATGAACGAAAATGTTCGTTGCTAAGCTGGACAACAACGACCGGACCCACTTAGCAGTTGGTTTTATCATGTCATATGTCACCATACATGCTATTTCTATAAACTCAAGACTCAGCTATTTTGTACCACTACAAGGTTGCAAACAAGCGTAGGGGCTCGAAAACGGAAATTCAACGTCTCGCCTTTTGCCTTGCTGTCAAACCGAAGCGATACGATACCGTTATGATGCGTTTCAGTCTAATTGAATAAGAAACGTACCAAACAGCTCGAATTGATACGATGTTGATAGGTTTGCTGCGACCATAAGGCAGCTGTCTGCAAACCCTAAGAAAGGTTAAATATTAAATCGAATCAAACTCCATTATCCCGACCGAGCCCTACTTACTACCTATTTCCCTCTCTGTCATAACCATCCATCATCTCTTAAGTGGGAGAGGGGCAGAGTGTGCGTAATAAAATTGTGGATCATATATCTTGTCGCGTCATCCTTTAGTGTCATTACTTCATACTAGACGGGGATTTAGGCAGATATGACGAAGCTAACGCCACCTCGAGAATGTAACGCGAGTTGATGAATGTTCTTCGGTTTTAAGAAATAGTTCAATGTCATGTGTGTGTTTGCGAACTCTCCAGTGGAGAAAATAGCCGACTGCTACGCCAGAGGTTCTGGGTTACAATCCCGCCGGGGGCAGATTTTTGTGTTACTTGCAAGACGATACTAACTGGAAGGCTGAGTGTGTCGTGATGTCGTTTTATTAAATTTCCAAGTCAAAAAATTAAATTCAAATAGCTTAAAAGCTCATAAGTACCACATGTTCATAATGCCGGATTCTTACACATACTGGTATGAAACCTCTGTAGTTGCTCTTTGCAATAAGTTTTACAATAATGAGTTTTATAGCAAGTTTTGCAAAGTGTCTGATATAGACTAAGTCAAAGACTATCGACCAAAGATCGTTTAATAGTCTATCAAATTTAAAAACACTATATAATGTAACACCATATAAAAGGGGAGCGTTTGCTTCACTTGTCTTTTATTATTTTTGACAATAAACAATCAACGGAAAACAACGCACATAACAGTTGAATACAAAATATAGACCTGTCAATTTAGTTGTGACACAGAAAATCAACATAATATTCTGTAAACAAAAATAATTTATTCATCTGAATATATAATTAATTGGCAACATTCCATCAAAATTATTTGTTACTAAGAATACTTATGAATTTGAATTTTAAATAACATTTAAGCCAATGAAGTCTCAGTATAGAAATTATAATAACGAAAACGTTTCAGTCACTTTCATATTTCTTCAGACCAATGTATACGCACCGACAAAAAGACACGCGTCTGGTAGTCATTTTGGTGACCACAAACTGACGTCACTTCATGACATTGAACTCTTACGACACTACAATATACTACGGTACTTTACTTTACGGTTAACATCAGGTCGGGTGCGGTACTTTTGAGTTATGACGTCATTTGGACATTTATTTGACCATAAACATTTCACGGGGATTGTATAGGTACGAGTTGCATGCCGGCTTCATGAAGCAACGTGTCGCAGGCTTTGGAAGTTATTTCATAGAAATACATAGAAACCAGTCGCGTCGCAGCGACACGCCATCGTCTGCAGTTGCTAAATGATGCGAGCATTCAACTCGTGCCTCGAATCTGATGTCCATGTGTTTGTTTGTATGTCAGTGGACTGGAATACCTCAATAGGAACGAGAAACTCTCCTATTACTTACAAATTTCAAATGCCAAATTAAAAACAAGATAAGAAGGTAAAATTTAGTCATAATAAACAAAATGTTAAATATTTCATCTCAATTGTTTGGGCAAAATCCAAGGTTTGAATTTTAATTAGTTTGTATAAAAACAAATCAGTCACCATAAATCTTAGAACAACATCCTCTTTAAATATAATGAAATAGCCGTAACGAATATCGAAAATTGTACTGCTTTGTTTATCCGTTTACTAAACCGAAGGTTTCTCCTTATTTTTACAAAAATTTGAGATATTTACAAATTTTAATCCAGTATAAATTGATTTCCCTGTTCAATTGAATATGAAATCAACCTAAACGATTTAGTGCAGTGCCCGGGCTCGAACGGTAATACACAAAAGCCCTAGTGGAATTAAAAAACAAATGGATTGTTTTGAAATATTAAAAATCTAATCCCTTTAACGTTGTGATCTCGATTACAAATAAAAAATGTTTGTGTTCTCTTGGTTTGTATGTGTGGTGTGAGCCAACATATTATCAAAGGCATTCATCAATATCTTTAATTTTATAGCAAAGTGTTTCATTTATTAGCATAATTTAAATTAATACATTATTTCAAATTATTTATTCTCTGATCATCGTATTAACTGTCTTTTTTTAATTGAAATTTTCAATCACGAATACAAATGATTAAATAAAAATAAAAATACTTAGAAATGTTTCCCTATCGATTTTAGAGTTATTTCATTCTAGATAATTCCCATCTCGATCAACCAACTTTAAAATGGGCGATGTACAATTGTACATAATATATTGTTATTATATGATTAGTTTTTGTCATACATAATATTATGAGCAATTTTATTTATTTTATACTTGTATGTATTACTTTTACATTTTAAAGCGATGTAGGTATTTATTTTGAATAGTTAGTTTAATATTGTTTCAGGGCGTCCGCAAGAAGTATGGCGCGTACGTAAGCAGCAGGCGATGCGTCGCGCAGGCGGGCGCGCGCTGCGACGGCGCGGGGGAACATGCGCTCGCTGAACGAATCCGCGTGCGCTGCGCTGTTGGACGGCGTGCAGTGGGACGAGCCGATCAGCCTCGTCAGTCTCGCTATACTCGCTCTGATCGACGTGCTCGTCATAGCTGGTAAGAAGCTTACAAACTGTTTTTTTATTTCTTCCAGACTTTGCTCGCGTTGCTCGACATGCTCGTTATAACTGGTAAGAAGCTATAAAAAAATTATATTTCTGTGAAATTAGTTTGTCCATCACGCTTTGCTCGCGTGGTTGGATAATTTCTAAAAGAAGCCCTAAGGGAAAAACATATATTTTTAACCATCTTTATTTTCTTCGATAAATCTTTCGTCAGTTTTGCTTTGCTTGCGCGGATCGACGTGGTCGCATAAGCCGATGTAGTGTCTTTAAAGAAGATTTTGTTACATTGTAAAACAGGCTTTGTTGTCCCGCCTTGCTTGCAATATTCAAAGCGAGGTTTGTATATGTTGTAGACGTACGAAACTGTAGCATGTTTAAAATTATTTGCAGAAACCAAATTCTATACCGCATACACATCGCAAATATTCTTCGACCGTAAACTTATCATCACCTTAAATTAAAAATGTAAATGACACCGACTTCAATATAATGTAGCATAAAATTTAAATTATGTAAATATTGTCTATTTAGAAACTGCAATTAATCTACCTTCGTTCTATTTTATCCGACTTGAAGAAGAGAAATGTTATTTCAATGTGAAACATTCAATTACTGGCATTAAAAAAAAAAAACTTGAAACCATTTTCGTAATGCTGTTTGATCAAATAAAACATGAAAAATCTATACACATTTAATACGCACATTATATATTATGTATAACTGCACACACATGAATATCTGGGACGAGTTTAAATATTTAAATATCACACAATGGATTTTTTGACTAAAAACGTCTTTTGTGATTTGTTGGAGCTTGCATTATTATTACAAGGACTCTCTGATAAAGTCTTTCATATAACGTGTACTTGTAAATTCAAATATAAAATTAATATACCCATGCAAATAAAGCTTTGATTACACCAGAAAGAGCATATACATATGCATGTCTATTTGTTTGAAACGCTTTACAGCCCAAACTTCTTGACAGAATTCAACATATGACATGTGGTTGGATTCGTCTCAGTTATGGGATTTACATAGGCTGTTTTAAGACACCGCTGTACAGGAGGGGATGATTATTTTTAATAATAACATAAAATTACGCTAACAAGTTATAAAAATTATAATAAATAAAGACAACAAAGCTACCATTTTGATACAAATATGTAATAATAAATCTTTATTTCGGACATTGAATCCATAGTGGTAAGTGTTGGGTTAGTTAAGGTTAGACTTAGAAGTATGTTAGTATTGTTAGATATATAATTTATAATTTACATTAGATTACATTGGTTACATTATTTAACACATCTAGTTTTTAGGTGTGACCATCCCTACCCAGTGTTTCTGGAAGGGACAGTCAAACCTTGCCGCTACACTTTTTATAATGATGTTGGTGCTGTCATGAAGGCGGTGCAGCATTGATGCCGTTTTTTGCGCATTACCGCCTCCAACGCATTTACATGCGCTTTGACGAACATATATGGCAATCTTATGCAATTAATTAATTATCAATTTATGTTTCGGCTTATAAATTACCGAAAAATACTAAAAAATTTCAAAAAATAGAGCTTAATTTCCATAGCACGTTTCGTCTGTGTAAACAAGCTGAAATGGCATACATAGTACGTATACAGTACGTACAGGTATAAGGCAAGCCACTTGGTCACTTGGCCACTTGGTCTTTGATTTCCCTAATTGAATGTCTAGGGGCTACGAGCTGCGAGCAATACACTTCGCCGTAGTAGTCCCGTAGTCAGTTGAATAGCGTAGTACCCAGTTTGAACTGCGGTCGTTTCGATCTGTGAAAGACAAATTTAAATCGGAGTAAAAACTTATTTTTTTAAAATGTTTCAAACTCTACTTCTTACTAAATATCCTTTTCTCTTTCTTAAACACGTTTCTCTTCTCTATACAAAAACAATGATAGACGGCAATATTAACGTGTGATGTCATATTTGGATATTGCCCTCTTTGTCTATCATTAAATCATCTTTGGCAAACATTGAATGATTTTGATTTTTCTTTCACAGATCGATTTGTAAAACATAAATTAATTTAAATTGTTATTTTGAAAAATAGTCCGATTGCCTATACATTGATTTTACAAAGTGAATCAATCTTGATGCTTAGCAGTCCACTTCAGAAGTTTAGAAGACTTCAGTTTTTTTAGTAAACCAATTAAAAAAATATTTACCGTAAACCAAAGAGGAAGCATATTAAACTATTCCCAGTCCGAGCACAGACTTCAACCATTAACGAAGGCATTGTAAATGGCACACATAACATACGGCATATGTCAACGCATGGAAGCGTCCCTTTTATTAATTTAGCCTGTTTCTAATGCACATTGCTTAAATAAGTAAGTTTTCTAAACTCCTCCTCTATACAAACTTTAGCTGTGTCAAATTACATATTCCTCCGCCCGCGTAATTTTCGTAGATAGGGGTGTAAAGTGTTTGCTTCCCTTATTGGTACTATGATAGACGATACTTTTTAAACTAAATGAAATCAGATCCATTAATGTTTGTACCTGTAAGAGGCTTTGCATTACACAGTTAATATGTTTTGATTTATAATCATTTTTAGGGTTCCGTACCTCTAAAGGGAAAAAGAAACCCTTATATAACGTCGTTGTAAGTCTATCTGTGTATCGGCTCGTCAAAACCTTTTTGTAAATAATGTGGAAAAGTATTCAATTGAGTAAACAGACAATCAAACAAAAAGTGAATAAACAATCGAATATGCATGTATTTGAATTGCAAAAATTTACTAAATTTTACACTTAGAGATGTATATATTTTTGTATGATAGGTAAGAAAAATTGTAAATCCATTATTGGCTTGTCAGTTTTACCATAAAATCAAATTAAATTAAATTAAAAACAATTTATTTCATACCATTGATCCATAGTTTTTTTTGTAACAATATTTACCTTATAGCTATGTTAGTTAATAATTAATCCATAATTTGTTAGTAAACTTAAATAACTAGTTGTGTCAGTTGCTATATTTTTTTAAGAGCTGTGGATTTTGTTGTTTATTTAAAAAATGCAGTACCTTGGAGCTATAAGAAAATCAAATGTCTATGTTAACGCAATCAAATGATACGCCTACTTGCCGTTGACCTTGGGTCATAAAATTTAATCAGAAACCTTATCATAGAGTTCGTACTAAGTAAAGGAAAAATCCGAAAACCGTAATTTTGCAGTAAAATTAAAAAATCAATATTTCATCAATCAATCAAATCAATAGACATTGTATACAATTTTACATATTAACAGCTCATGAGATAACCTGCTTACATCCATACAAAAAGATAAATACAGGCATAGTAATGAAATCCTGTTGATAGACTCGTAGAACACTACAAATGTGAAAAACATTGAACTTCCAATTTTTTTAATAGTAATTTCAACGATTAATTAATTTTCCGAGAGATTTTTAAACATAGCAACTTGAAAGTAGGAAAGGCTTATAATATATACTAACCACATTTTTAATATTCCAACTGTCTTGAAGATTGAACAATTTTAAGATTTTTCATTTTGGAGTTCCGCACCCAAAGGGTGAAAAACGGGGCCATATTACTAAGCGTCCGCTGCCTGCTCTTCCGGCCGTCAACGGGCTGCATCTCATGAACCAGAATAGTTAGACTCTTATAATCTTCAGATAACGTCTGTTTCTGTAGCAGCTATAACAAAAAATACTACAAACGAATTTTCGACATTGTCTTTTTTCTTTTACGAAATCTTCTATCTTCTAAAAAGAACACATTCTTTAATCTATTACAACGGTATGGAACCCTTCACGTGCGAGTCCGACTCGCACTTGACTGGTTATATTTATTAAATTTTATTATTTATTACAGCCTTTCAAACTTAAATGCTTTAATAATTCACTAGATGGGTTTCTTTGATTAAATACTAGGTTTTGCCTGTGGCTTCGTCAGACGTTTCAAGTATAATATCAGTAAGGTGTTTGTTGTCAACCTTTCAAGGACCTTTAAACAAAGTATACAGTAGATAGATGAAATCCCTTTGTACGTTACTGATACGGTAAAAACCCTCTTTCTTACAAAAATAAGTTTGTCGTTGTGCAGCGTTCGCTATCTGTTGGAAGGAAAATGAATTCAAGGGAGGTTTTATTTAACTGTACCTATTTATCTTGCGATTGGACATCTGCAAAGAAATAGATATAAATGATATGTAAGTTTTATTACAGGTACCTATTTTATTGTGGAATTGGAATTTAAAAATAAAAACTATGTAGTAAAAATGTTATATTGTAACAGAGTTTAGGGTAAAAAGTTAATTTTGGCAATTTTATAAATTTGCTCGACTTTATTTTTATAAATCGATAGCACATATTTACACAAATCAGTTAGATTTTCTCAAATATCTGACTTATTAACTAAGTTATAGAGCTTCAAAGTTAGAGAAATCTAATACGTACAATGACGTCAAAGTACACGGGCGTCATACGACTTCCATAGAAAAGTTAGTTCTGATGAGCGAGGTAGATATATTTCCACTATAAATATACTATTTCTATATACCTTACGATAAATTGATTGAATAATCATATTCTATTTCATACATATACCCTTCGATTTATTTATTGCCAGTCGATCCCTCAAACGTTGTAGCACGTGGCCGTACTTCTGGGGACAATTTCCCTTCTCTTACCTTTTAATAATTCCCTTTATAAGAGGTTAAAAGAATCTTTCATATCGATCTAACCGCCATCGAGTGAATTTTAAATATTAACGATTCAAAGCACTTTTCCTAAACGTTTATTGACTAAAGTTTTAAAGAACAGCTTTTTTAGGATAAATAAATTTATTTTTAGTATATCTGTGTTTCGGAGTATTTAGTATTCCAGTGATAATGGCAGTGGGTGCGAGGGAGATAAAGCAAAGCAAATCCATTAGAGGATTAAGTCTGGCCATCTTGTTTACATCGACTGTTTTTTAAGGGATAAATAATTACGCCTGAGGCGTCGGGCCTTGGTAATGTTTTCCTCAAACTTTACTGATGGCTCTGCCTTGACAGCGTGACAGGTTTGTATTTTTATCTGATTACAAAAAGAAATGGTTGCGATTTTAATCGTCTATTTATATCATTAAATTTATCTGATTTTGATAAAATTACGTATCAATCTATTAACACAGAATCTATGATCATCATTATTGTGTTTTCTACTACGTAGCGTAATGACAGCGCAGCCGTGTAACAGCTAGCTGCTAAGCAAGGGGTTCGCTGGCGGAACTTGTGTTATTTGCAAGACGCATTGATTCGTTTTCTGGTCTTGGATGTTGTATTCGTATCTTTGTAGTTTATACCATATCATTGCTTAGTACCTGCGACACAAGATTGTCCAATCGTACTGCGGGGCTGAGTTAATGTGTGTGTCATGATGTGGTTATTATTATAGTAAATGTAGTTCCAATACTCAGAGTATCTCCATGCAACGGTTAATGCTTCCCGTCAGCTGAGGCGTTCCTTTCTGGTCATCTACAAAGATGTCTAGAAGGTTCCATACAACACAGATAATAACATCTTTTGATACAAAGGACGCATCCATTAAGTAACAAAGCCTGTCCATTACATTTTTTCTTCCCCAACAAAACCCTGTACTCAGTGTAAGAAACAATGTGTTTTTCACGGATGGCGTGTGTAAATATGATTTGTTATTTTGCAAAATAAACAATTTACGCACAAATAATAGAAAATCGTTATTTCATGTTACTACCAACTACCAAGCACAAGAAAATCATAAAAAGACACGTATAAGTATAGTATAGTACAGACAGAGGTATACGAATAAGTTTACATACTCAGAAAAATGTTTGTCAAATTAAAATAAGATTAAGCATAACATAAACTCACGCCGTAATCCCTCGAGAGGGCTTGGCAGAGTTCGCGAGTTTATGTTGAGTCCCAGTGTGACAGGTTGCGAATCTGTCGCCGCTATCCGGGCAACCCCGAGACTCGAAACCTCGACCTGTCGGATCGGTCGGTTAACCGAGGCACGTAACTAACCGAGCTACCACGTCCTCAAAATTAAAATGACAATTTAAAATATCAAATAATTTTACCGTCGCAAGAACATTCCAAGGCCTTTAAATTGATGTACAAATTATATTTTCTGGTGCTTATTCTGGTTATTTCTACGCATCATTTTTGATCATGCTTTTATTGAAATTGTTTGGTTTTTGACTGTTGCTTAACATGTATGTTCAATGTGTGTATAATATATATATATGTATTCCGATTCTTGTTAGCTTGTTATGTAGAAGCTTGTTAGACGCATAAACATGTACCCACGCCGTAATCCCTAGATCCGTAGGTTGGGAGGGGTATTACACACCGCATTTCGCATGTTCATTTTGAGTCCCAGTGTGACAGGTTGCGAATCTGTATCTTTAATTACTTGCTTAATCATATTTTGCACCGACCTTTATATAAATCAGCGAGAATAATCATAAATCATTTTCATCCCTATTGCTGGGGTGGGGACAGAGCGCATACATTTTTGTCCATGGTCCTTTCTAAACCAATTTGCGGGCAAATGCTAATTAATTCTCCAGTCGAATTAATTACCTTATTTTATAATTAAAAACTCATTGGATTATTATCAAACAATACCTGCTTAGTTGTCCTATAGCGTGACCGCGTAATACTTTTTTAATTACAATGAATGCTTCGAATCGACTGACGGCGAAGTCTTTCAAAGTAGACTTTGAGTCTCGAGTCTGTATAATTACTCCTCGTATTGAAAACGTCTTTACTTGAAGGCAGATAAAGAACCTGCTATCTCAGGAAAGAAATTGAATTTCTAATTGAATCGAATGGAATACAACATTCAAAAGGAATATTTATTTTTAATTTTCCTGATATCTTTATTGATTTAGTTTTTGCCCTTGACTTTTTCCGAGAGAAATTGTAAAAGGTGGACTGTAAAACAAAAAGTTTTATCGGCAGTCGGTTCAGCTGTTTCGATGATTTCTATTTTAAACAGCAGACACGTTAAACATGTAACATTGAGACATGTTAAAGCTTATTTTTAAATGTTCATAGTAACACGTAGTTCATGCGAACATTATGTGTTACATGTTATAAAACCAGTCAACCGGAGTTGCAGACGTTAATTCGTCTACGATAGTAAGGAATCCGTACTTGCGTAGTTTTCTTTTTATCCCTCTAAAACCCAAGATTTTTTCCTTATAAAAGCATCGTATTTGTTAATCAAGGTGATAAACTATCTGTGTGCCAAATTTCATCCAGATCTCGTCAGCCGTTTTTGCGTTATTGAGTTACACACATCCAAACATCGAAACAAAATTTTCTCATTTATAAAATCAGTAGGATAGTAATCCACTTACTGTTGTCTTGTTATAACAAAAACCATGTAAAATCCAAAAGTTTTGAATCCTGTCTCAGGGCCGCTTATTTATTCAAAAGTTTTTCAATTTATTCGCCATGTCATCAACAGCTAGAGTCGTTACTTACTTTGTAAATAAAACGGCTTCTACAAGAAAAATACGGTCAAGTTTGCCTTAGGCATGCAATCCGAGGGTTCCGTGGTTTATTTAATCAGTAGCAGTAGTAAGACTCATTTGTTTTATGAAGGAGAAGTGGTTTAGTTTTTTTTAATTGTTGAGTTTTGTTTGTGTTTAAATTTTATGTTCTTGTTATTTTAATTAATTCCGTGGACTATTGTCTCGAGCCCTTGTAAAAATACAGTATATTTGTAGAAGTTAATCATAGTACCAATCATAACATCAACACACTTGAAAATTAACGAAAAATCTTATTTATTCTTACACCAATAGTAACCTAGTACTTTAAATTGCGAATGTAATATACATATAGGCGTTAAAATTATAGTTACTAAATGAAATTTTTTTAAAGCGCCATCTGTTTCTTTCTATCTGCATTATAATCCCTTTTGTTAGAAATACTAACTAAAATTAAGTAAAGAAATTGTTTAGATACTTTTATTGTGAATTATTTTCAATTAAAGTTGTATGTATGATTCACCTTTAAGTATTATATTGGTTTATTTTATTTATTTCAATTTAAATACCCAAAATGGAGGTGGGATTGTTACATTAAAAGGGTTGTGTTGGTTCTATTTGAATTCTGTTTCCTAAAAAGTCAAATCTATTTTGATTTAAGACTAAGTTTGTTAATAATTAATAAAATTAAGACTTAATGTGACTTTTTGTTCAGATTTATTATTATACTCAATTATAATTGTGTTCTTTATTTGTGAAATGAAAGCACATTTGTTAAGTAAAGTTAAATAGGCTTGTTATTGACGTCAACAAAAATGGCTGCATTTGAAATTGATGTAGGCATTCTTTTGTAAATCTTTAACATAGAAAAAATGCTCCAAGACAATTAAATCATTTAATTGTCTTGGAGCATTTTTAATAATTAATCCTGAGAGATTTCTGGCTACGCGCCGACATATACATTTTCATCAATCAGGCTTTCACATTCATTAACTTTATGATTATTATAAACGTCGAAAAATGTCTATCCTTAAATAATGATTGGTCTTCGCAAAGCACCGCAACTACTAATCATATCATTAATCTATGTTTATTGTGTGTTATTATTATATGGTTTTACTATTTACATTTTAGAGCGGAATACTAAAAGCCACTAAACTATTGTGAAAGAGACTTTTCTACAACTTCTCACACGAGTTATCTAGTCTTGAAGTGTTAAATTGTTGTTGAATACACCCGACACAACTTTTATTATTTACAAACGTATGAGAATATAAAACAATATCTACTAGCGACCTGCCCCGGATTCACATGAATCGAATAAATTTTCGTATTTA
The DNA here is from genome assembly GCA_949316135.1 of Choreutis nemorana. Classification (NCBI taxonomy): domain Eukaryota; kingdom Metazoa; phylum Arthropoda; class Insecta; order Lepidoptera; family Choreutidae; genus Choreutis; species Choreutis nemorana. The sequence continues at coordinate 272,644 of OX438619.1, read as the reverse complement.
TTTTTTTTAATTATTGTAATGTGCATTTGTTATTATTGATATTCAGATTGATATTATTGGCTTAGTAAAACGATTACTACAGATGAATTAGTATTATGATATAAATAAATAAAATCTAAGCTACATGCGACCATATTGAGATCCTCATCCTTTTTTGAAGTCGGTTTCATAACACACATCACGACACACACATCGACTCAGCCCTGTAAGTATTGTAAAACTTTTGTCACAGGAACTTAGTAACAATATGCTATACATCGGCTGTCTACACCACTGCGCCGCAGAGGTCGTAAATTTGTATAAAAGTACCAATTTCGAAACAGTTCTTCTTAAATAACCAAGCAGCGGTTGTACAACGGTAAAAAAGTAAGTCTTCTTTATATTTTGTGTAATTTTGAATAATCAAAAGAAAAAAGTTAAACTTTGCAAGTAATATCAAAGTACATTAAATATTATAATTCACGGGAGTCGGATCAAACTTTGTGTAAGCTTCAACGTACACTCACACACAACACACACTTATACATTCAACGTATACTAACACACAACACACACTTATACATTCAACGTACACTCACACACAACACACACTTATACATTCATTTTTTGAAAAAAAATATGGTGCACTTTCGATAACATATCGTCGCTGACTATCAGGTGAGATTCTGATTAAATACTTGCCTCATGCCATCTCAAATCTAGCATGAAGGCAGGACACACCTGAAAGCAATTTAGCATATTTTTTTTCTATCCCTCGTATTATAAATGAAGCAGTGCTTTTCCACTATATTGTTACCGTTGCCTATAAATGCTTTTTATTTCAAGAAACTGTGGAGCTGTCATTTCGACTTAATGTTAATTAAACAATAATTAATGTTTTATTCTTACAACAACTTGACATTGGTTCTTCATTCCTTTAAATATTTATTTTAAATTCCCTAATCTGACCGAGCTTACGTTCACCATGAAAAATACTCTCGCTAATAAATGTACCCAGTTTTTTTTTATTCCAATCCAATTTTGAAATTTCGTTTTCGACTGTACAAAGTTTCTTTGTAACATTATTCTTTATTATATATTTCTTTTATCGAATTTTCTTTTTATCTTTCATTTCACTTTTATTCATTCGTAAGACAATGCCTTGGAAGTAAAGAGAATAATTTAAGAATATTTTGCACCACACATATCGTACGATATACCAACCCAAAAAAACCCACCAAAAAAAAATCATACTCAAAAATTAAAGCAATTTGATTGTAAAGTAGCTTTGTCTACCATTTTAATTCCTATATAGCTGTAGTAGTAAGCAATGTAGTAGAGGGACTCTTTTCCAATGACAACGGCCATCACATTTATATATACACATTTATGATCAGTAGTGGCGGATCATTCATCAATAATATTTCCCTATAACTATAGAATGCAGAGGTTGAGATAAAGCCAAAATCACACGACTGTGCTGTAGAATCATACCGGTTGAATACATTAAGTATGCTTAGAAAAACCTTATTCAGGGGCGTATTTACCCTTGGGCCAAGGGAGTCATGACCCGGGCGCCAGGCTAATATTGGTGGCATTTTGCAGGATTTTTTAAATGAAAAACTTTATCGCCAATAAGTAGGTCGGTAGCTGAATGGTCCGGGGTGCCATATATTTAAATACGTCCACAGCAGAGAAGTATGTATATACAGTATAAGAAGCACTGATTTATGTGGGAGATCAGTTAAAAAGTGTCCATCTGAAAGCTGAAAGCTGTAGTTTCAAATCCCCCCACAATGGCACTAGCTTTGAAGGATTTTAAAAGGAATTAATTTTACTAACTTTTGGTTTGGTTTCCTTTTAATTTTTACGCGACTTTTTATGCGACATTTACACATGTTCCTAGACACAGTAATAGTCCAAATTGTTAACGTTGACATTAACCGAATCAATATACTTTTTGCGTTTGACAATTGACTGAATTGCTAACGGTTACGACTGTGCAGGCACTTGTGTGCCATCTCCCTTGTGACAAAGTAATCTTATTAGAAAACATACGATAAATGCTTTGCTTAAACTTAATATCGCCATTTTATTTTATTTTACTTTATAATTAATTAAAATCAATTCAAAAATAAAAAAAAACATAAACCAATCAAGTTTATAAAATAAACATGAAAGAAAATCAATAATAATTATACAAAAAGTAACAAATTGAAAAAGGCGACAAAATTTTATACACAATTACTTTTTACGATTCTCCGTAAAGAAGAATACGAATATCATTAATTAATATTTTAGATAGCTTTCCTGTTGAGTATTTATTTACCTGATTTTAAATAATTAAACGGAAACACATATATACATAACATAAACTAACGCCGTAATCCCTCTATAGGGGTTGGCAGAGGTGTTACACACCGTATTTCGCATGTATTTGTTTAGTCACAGGTTGCGAATCTGTCTCTACTATCCGGGCACAATGAGCAACATGGCAGCTACAACTTACGGTAACCCGAGACTCAAACCGGCGACATGCCGGGTCGGGTCGGCGGGTTAACAAAGGCAAAGCTACCACTTCCGCCTTATCATTGAAACATAATGCATTAAGTAACACAAAATATACATGCTTCTTGTTCAAATAAATCAATTTATTATTTGATATGAAATCACCGTTAAATCATAAAATTATAATTGTTATACTTGATCCTATTTTCTTTATCTACGGTCGAGTGATTCCAATAAAAGGAAATATTTTTCGTTCTCAATTTCCCCTTTTTGTACCTTCTAATCCTTTAAGGGTCAGCAGGAAGTGAAAAAACCCTTTTGATGGATTCGTAACAACCCTCTGGTATGGTTTGATTGTATTCCAATATGAATATACATTATAGGATCGTTAGAAACGTTGATGAAGTCGATATTATGCTTTACAGATGCACAATCGATTGCCAGAAAATTACATCGCCAAATGTCCACCCAATATAAGTTTGGGTGAACTTTTTCTATGGTGTGACAAGCGAAACAATAAGTTATACTTGTCGAGTGAAGTTTATTATGGGATTGTAATATTAGATCGGTTATTTTCGGAGACAAAATGTAGCATTCAAAAATTCTACTCGAGTGGTTTAGTTGAAATTTCCAACATTTGATACAACTAAATAAATTGGTTTTAAACAAGTTTTTACTAGCGGCACCTTTGTATCATGTTTTAAAGAAGTTTTTACTAGCGGCACCTTTGTATCATGTTTTAAAGAAGTTTTTACTAGCGGCACCTTTGTATCATGTTTTAAAGAAGTTTTTACTAGCGGCACCTTTGTATCATGTATTAAAGAAGTTTTTACTAGCGGCACCTTTGTATCATGTATTAAAGAAGTTTTTACTAGCGGCACCTTTGTATCAAGTTTTAAAGAAGTTTTTACTAGCGGCACCTTTGTATCATGTTTTAAAGAAGTTTTTACTAGCGGCACCTTTGTATCAAGTTTTAAAGAAGTTTTTACTAGCGGCACCTTTGTATCATGTTTTAAAGAAGTTTTTACTAGCGGCACCTTTGTATCATGTTTTAAAGAAGTTTTTACTAGCGGCACCTTTGTATCATGTTTTAAAGAAGTTTTTACTAGCGGCACCTTTGTATCATGTATTTTTTTAAAATACACATTATAAATTTATAATATTTGTACAGCATTTATTGTACTCGTATTTGTCCTACTTGTATAATTTAACAATTTTTTCATGCTTTTCTTTAGCGGAATTTTGGAACTATTTAAACAAATGTAAAAAATAAAAATGTAAAACGTTCCATTGTTCATGCAAATAATAAGCATTTTCATTTAATAAAAAAGTAACTAAACATTTGTTATTTTAAATAAAAAGTCATTGTAATATTTATGCAAATTTTCTATTAAAACTTGTGAGTAGCTTCTGGTCTGTAGAGGAGAATCTCTCTTTTCAAACATTTGTACGGAACCTAAGCTGTAAACTGATTATTTCTACGCAGACCCTTTCATTATACTTCCTTTTTCTTCTATTTCTCTCGCTCATCGATGCGAGGCTTTCGGGTCGCTTTGATTCTATTCCGTACAAACCATTTGGCAATTTCATATTTGCACTTCTTTCTCACATCACTGACCTCTTAAGAGGGTGATGTTTACTTGTCAACGCATTGTCGACAAAGTATCTTTAAAGAGGTTTTTACTGAATATTTATATGTGTAAACATATTCGCAACAAAAAAAACAACATTTTTGTCCGTCGATTTGTTTCGACACACTTCCGAAACAACTAAACCGACTTTGATGAGATTTCCACTGGCTAATGACAATAATTTAGGCTTCTTATTTCTACATAAGTCATTTTGTTGTTCTATAAGTGTGGCAATAAATAAATTATATTTTTATATTTTAGGTAACTGCCTGGTGATCGCTGCGGTGCTGTGCTCGTCCAAGCTTCGCAGCGTCACAAATCTGTTTATTGTGTCGCTTGCCGTTGCTGACCTGCTGGTTGGAGTCGCCGTGTTACCCTTCTCAGCCACCAGGGAAGTCTTTGAGGTAAGAAGAAATTATATTTTGTAAACCACTGATGGTAAGCAGCCACCGTAGCCTATGAACGTTTGTACCACTAGAGGTATCACGCACGCATCGTCCGAGCACCTTTTAACGCCCTTCTTGGAGAACATGACAACAATATGAACGGCAGGCGACACTATGAAGAAATTGGTGACGTACCAACAATCTCTTCATAGAGTTGTTTGCTGTGCATACCTTCTGCTTGCAGTCGCCGCATTATCCTTCTCAGCCAGTAAAGAAAACTTAAAGGTAAGCCGAAATGATTTTATGTATAGCACTGTCTATCTGTGTGTTTTTATTTTAAGAATCAATTAGAGCATTGCTTTGAAATAAAGCCTCGTGTAGTTGTGAGTGTAGTGACTAAGAATGGAGAATTCATTCAATGTTCATAATTAACCAAAATAACCATTAATTCTTGAAACAAAAGTTTTCAATTAGTAAACTTCCATTCCTTCCGAGCTTATTTATTTTTAATAAACAAAATCTATATCAAACCTAACTAGGCATAAACACAATAGAATGCTTACTTTAAAAAGGCTCATAGTAAACAAAAGACAGGAACAACCATTTCAATGTGATCCGTCTATAAATAAACAAGAAAAACCAACCTTATAACTTTACACATAAAGTCCAAACTCCATCGTAGCTTATTCGAGACCAATTTCAGCTTTTCAGGGAAATGTCCCAAGCGAAATCAAGGCTTATTTCAAGGAAGGAGGATCCAAAATGCAAATGTTTTGACTTAAGTCCCGCGTAATTTCGTCCAGTTTCGGATTCGGAGCTTTATACTTAAGAAAATAGATTCGATATTCGTTTGTCAGGGGCGGATTAAGGTATTATAGAGAGCATCTGTTGCCTGCACCAGTTGCCTTTAAAAGTGTATAATTATAGCTGTCTTGTAAGCTTGTACACTGATTATGTGGTTTCAATTTAAGCATTGTCAGTAAATCTTGAGAGAAAGTTATTAAGCAACTTTAATATTAATAGACTTAATTAGTTACTGTAACGCTGAAAGAGTGAGAAAATTCAAGTTAAAGGTAAATTAAGGTTATAAAGTTTTTAAGATTACTTTGATGAACTGAAGTTTCTTCGAATATTTCCTGCTAAGGGTGTGAATTTTAAAAAAAATTGCTAACGTCTCTTAAATAGTTTGTTTGTCAACTAAGTCTTTGGTTTTTTTTAACCTGAGTGTTAACAGGAAATATTTTATACGCTGTTAAAAGCACTAGCACGTAACGATAAGAAACCACCAACATGCTAAATATTTAATAATATTATTTTTAATACTACCACGTGATACCAACTTAAAAAGCTTCAAAGTTTATTTTATTTTAAAAAACATTAGGTTGTACTATACCTAAAATTAGTTTTTTTATATAGAAGATAATAAAAATCATAAATTGGAAAAAAACTATTGAACTGCCAATAAAACTTATGGTCATATGACAGCACATGAAACTCGTGGCCACGGCGATGTCCACTAAGATCCCCTAGAGGATGTTTTATACTGCCATGTCTACAAAAATCCCCTGCGCTATTTTTTCTTCTTTTAAGTCCACAAAGATCCCCTAATTTATTATGCTAAGCAAAGTTGTTTTTTTTAACTATAGTTTGGTTTGGAAAAAACAAACAAAAAAAATATTTATGATAAAAAGTCGTCCCTTAAACGTTTTGATCATTTCTTAAGGATATAAGAACTACTTATTTACTAAAACAATCTTTATAATATGCGTATTTATAGAAATAAACATTTTCATATTCAAAATATCCAGTTTGTAGGAATAATTATTTCATAATACTGCTAAATATCGTTTAAAACCTTTTAAAAACAACTAAGACATTTCTGATTTTATTAAAAATATGATAGAAATGATAAAGTTAAAAGAAATTTTGGTTACCCGGTAACAGTTTTTAAAGGATACCTTTCCAAGTTATAGTTCAAAAAATCTACTTTGGGTAAAATAATAACGATTAGATAGGCGATCTTTTTGGACTTAAAAGTGGATATAACAGTTTAAAAAATAATGCAGGGGATCTTTATCGACATTCCGGTATCAAAGATCTTTCTAGGGGATCTTAGTGGACGTCGCCGTAACCGCCACGGCGATAAGGTTGATGTCTCTACTTCTCTTTAGAAATATGAAATTTAATGCAAAATTAACCGAACGGTTAAAATTAATGTGACGTTGATGTGTATACGAGTTGACCTTTATATTTCTAAAAACGAACCTCCACTTCACTCTGCTTGCCAAAGGTAATGATAAAAACTGCTTCAGTGTGGGCTGAACTCCCACATGACGGGCTACGTACCATCCTATAAGCTTAAATATGTTTTACTTTTCAGTTTTCAGAAAACTTGTTAAAGGAAACAAGAACATGGAAAAATTGTTTAAAAATGCGTTTCTTGTATGGAGCCCCTTGATTTACTGTTTGATTTATTTATATTTTTATTATTTGTTGCTATAGTGGCAACAGAAAATTCGCTGAAAATTTTAATTTCATGAAATACAGCCCGCTGACAGACGGTCGGACAGCGGAGTCAATAATAGGGTCCCGTCCAAAATGATCAAAAGGGAACCCGTTCTAAATAAATTTCACTGGACATCTTTAGTCCTACAATTTTATGGTGTTCATGCCTTTATTTACGAGGCCCTCGAAAAATTTAATAAAGTATTACAATATTTTAAATGCTACCCCTTTTCCCCCTTTGTTAATTGCAGTAACCAGGTAGTGGTCTCATTTAATACGATATTTAAGTACAATTAAAATATTTAACAAAGTACGTTGATGCAATAAATTTTAGATCAAATATTTTAATCAACTGACTATAAATAAAACTGTCAGGAATTAAAATTAAATGTGTAAATCAACCTATATTAACCTAAAACTTGGTCTGAAAAATTACGAAGGCAAAATTATAGAATCAGTCAAATCGGGATCCCGTAGGATCTGGCGTTTTTTTTTAAATATAATAAAGTCAACATAATTGCATTACCAGGTTTCCGTGCGTGGTGACTGTCATTACAAATACAAGATGGTAACTCGAAAGTAATGTTTTATTAAATTAATTAAGCTTATTATTTTACGGTTTCTTCGTTTATTTTTTTTTTACTGTTTTTTCTTCTTTTTTAATAAAACGCGATGTTTTCATTTGCCTACAGTATTTAATATTGTTAGGCTTTAATTACATTTCGTTTCGGTGGATTGTTGATTTTTGACCTGTCTATTGCGTGTTTGGATTTACATGACTTAATAATAAAAATGAACAACGTGAAAGACAAAAAAACAATGTTTTTTCATACAACCCCACGGTCAAAAAAGCAGACAGTTGACCCGTTGGAAAGTGATACCTTACAATGCCAAGAGCACCGCCAATGAGTTTTTGCTTGTAAATTAACAGCAATGGAATGGTTAAATTATTCTATTTACACACTTTACATGTGGTAGTAGATCTACGTGCGAGATCGTCTGCGTCGGTACCACCCTCCTTTTTATTTACAACGTGAAGCAGTTCGCTACGTTTCGGTTCGAAGGATTGGAGATCTAGTGTAATAACCGGCTAAAGAGTTATAATATGTTTACCTCCACATGGGATAGCATTAACGGTGCTGTTGGCGTTCCAAACATCAAGGGCATCATCGTGTCAATAGAGTTGCGGTATCACTTTCCATCAGGTCAATCGTCTGCTCGTTAGTCTGAAAGTTCTTTTTTTTATCTCAATTCTATGCTCATATGTAAGTATAATGTACTACATATAATTATCACTAGCTCGAGGATCCTTCCAACCAAAACACAAAATAAGAAAAAAGTGGTAACTAGAAAAAGTTCTGAGTGCGATTTGAATTTAAATTTAAATTCCATCACAGTTCGATGGAAAATGTATTTATGTACGCGACATGTAATATAAGGAGAGAGTGAAATAGGATAAGGCTATCGTTTGTGTTTGGTGCAAAGTAGAGAAGTATAGCGATTAAAAAAGTTTTTTGAAAAAAAACACAACAACAATTAAACGTCGAAAACTCAATTTGACCGCTTTGAATCATTCTTGATATTACATTTCTCACTCTAATAACGAGATACTATATTAATAAAAATAAAACGGCTGGAAGGTATTCAAAGGCGTTTCCTATGGCATCTAACTTATTCTTGCTACTTGGGCGAATCATTGGTTAACTATGAGTCAAGGCTTGCACACTTCAAAATGTCAGCATTGGTCGATCGAAGATGTATGTTGGACACTGTTTTTCTTTATAAATTGTTGAATGGTACTCTTGATGCTCCCGACTTGTTGGCTTCATTAACTTTTTGTATACCTTATAAGACACCCAGAGCAACGACTTTCAATTTATTTTCACTAAATAGCTATCAGACCAATTTGGGTTACAATGCACCCTTAACAAGAATAACTAGGAAATATAATTCTCTCCAAAAGACAGAGAAATTCGATATTTTTGCAGACAACATACCCAGTGTTAAAGCCTATTTTAAGTAGTGTTATGTTTGTTTGCTTTTGCCCCTGACACAGTAATTTGTTCGTTTTTGCTCGTTTTATCTATGAAATTATTATGTTGAGTTAAATGAATAATTGGTTCACATTATTTAATATTATATTATTTTATTTATTATTGTATTTGTATGTTTGGACATTAAGTTTTAGGCAAAATTTTTACTCGGTTTTTGATGTTTTAAATGTTTGACTTTTTTTTTTTTTTCTTGCATGCAGTCTTCACCTTTTTTATAGTGACATTTGACTTGTTTTTGTACTGTGATTGTTATTTAATTGTATGAATGAGTGTACACTATGTTGGTGATCTTTTTTAATAAAATAAAATAAAATAAATAATAAACATGTCAAGTGCGGGGCAGACTCCGTAATGAAGTTCGTTCATCGCGAGAATCCAACTTTCCTTATTATTTTGCGATGTAACTGCAACGGTTTTCGGAATTTTTCCTTTATTCATGCTCTGTGATATTGCTTCTTGTCAAATTTCATGACTGTTGGTCAACGGCAAGTACCTTGTAAGTTTGAATCACCTTGAGAATATCTTGAAACTTAAAAAAATAATTTTGTCACTCCAAAGTATTGCATAGCTTAAGTAGATGACATTAATTTGAGCTTAATAACTCTAAGTGTTGCTGAGAAAAACTTAAATTACAAATTTAAATCCGTAATTGGACATATATTTATATACATTCCATTGTTCATCCCCCCTTTCACCCGGCATAAGTTTTGGAAGGGGAAACCGATATCAATCAAACATAGGTAAAACACGCTCGATATAGTCACCTTTCAAACAAAAAAAAATACATCAAAATCGCTTCATTCGAGAGTTATGATGCCACAGACAGACACGACAAACTTATAACCCCCCCCCCCCTTTTTGCCTAGTTTTGGTCTTGATAGACGAACGGACAGACGAAAGCAGGATCCTATAAGGGTCCTTCGGACATATAGAAACCTCAAAGACATGAAAGCCCAAAATAACGGTCACGCGGTAGGAATTTGGGGATCAATTATTATTATATAAATTGTCTCTCTTCGCTTGCAACCTTGTCTATTTGTTCAGTAAAAGACTGTATCCTGAGATTCCTTCTAAAAGAACCAGTCAATCAAGATGACGAACAAGACAATCTGATTCTAGGGATCCGCCAGCTGAATTAAACTATCTTTATTTTTATGAATCGACTCCAGTTCAATTTTATTTTTTTATTCAAGACCAGGCAGGCATTTGACCCCAAGCCCGCCTAATGTTAAGCGGCGATGAGGTCTAAGGTGGATCATGCCTGCCTAGGAGAAACCTATTCACTCTTGCCTTTAAGAGGCCCAAGTTATATTGATCAGAGAACACATCGGCAGGCAAAGAATTCCAAACCCTTGCAGTACGCATTATGAAGGAGCTATCGAAACGTTTAGTCCGGATGGTCGGAATATCTACCACAAAAGGATGCAACTTCAGCCTACGTCTAGTATACCGATTATAAAAGGGGGCCGGTGGAATTAAATTGTACAATTCCTGCGCACACTCTCCGAAATGTATCCTATAAAATACCGATAGACACGCACTTTCGCGGCGGTGGCTGAAGTCATGAAAGTTAGCAATATCATCGTCAATCCCGATGATTCTTCGGGCTCGCTTTTCAACAGAGTCTAAAGCTGCTAGCTGATACTTGGCTGAACCATCCCAAAGGTGACAGCAATACTTGGAGTATGGAGTACAAGGCCGAATTTGCGCCTTATACAGGACAAGCCGTTGTTTGGGCGTGAAGTATCGCCTAACCCGGGATAGAACACCAAGCTTTTTAGCCGCCGTTTTGGCTATAGACTCGATTTAGGAGCCGAAATTCATGTTCGACGATATTTCCAGGCCAAGAAGTTGCATATCATTTGTTATCGGTATTGATACACCCCGGAAAGTCGGAGTCAGCTGGAAGGGACTCCGTTTGGCGGAAAAAACACACGCCTGTGTTTTGGCTGCATTGAATCCAACAAGACTGGCTTCACCCCAGTCCGAGACTGCCTGAAGTGCCAGATTCAAGCGCTCAACTAGAGACTCTCGACAAGACTGAGTTTCATTCCGACTGGCCCGAGAACTGGAGAAGTATCTGTCCGTAACAGTAGTGTCATCTGCATAACCAACTGTTCCAGGAACTAGCAGATCATTAATGTGTAGCAGGAATAGTGTTGCGGACTGAACTGACCCCTGGGGAACACCAGCATCGATTGCTTGTTGTTTGGACAAGAGACCATCCAAAACCACTTGAATCGAATTCCGATAATTCAAGAATGAATAAATACACAACAAACATTGTGTTATTCCTTACATTGTAAAATGGAAAATGATTAAAATAGAGTAAAAAATAAAAATAAATGAGTAAAAGGGTTATTTTTCACGATTTTATATTTTGTACAAATTTAAGGAACCTTTCGTTTTCTTTGACGGTTTTTACAATTTCTAAAATTACAGTAGCTTTTGTCAAATGCCAGGAGGGTGTTGTTTTATTTGTAATACAGAATAAAAAACCACCGGAACACTCGATTGACAACACGCGCTTTGCATTTTCCTGCTACAAGCTAATATTGAAATCCACAGCCATCCAAAACAAGGGTTTTATTAAACCTTAGATTTATTCATCGAAGTGAACTGCTTTCTCATGTAGATGTACTCGCATAAAATAGAAAGAAAGACTGAAGGCAGCTTTATTATTTTTGCAATACTAAGTTTTTTCCTCCGTGATAAAATATTCCTATGTTTTTTTGTCAATGAAGCCTTTTCGTATGTTTTTAGGGACGTGGTAGCTCAGTTGTTTACGTGACTTGGTTAACTGACCGACCCGACGCGACTGGCAGAGGGTTTGAGTCTCGGATTGCCAAATATTGTAGCTGCTACGTTCCTTCTTATGCCCGGATAGTGACGACAGATTTGCAACTTATCACTCTGAGAATCAATATAAACATGCAAAATGCGGTGTCTTACACCTCTGCCGACCCCTCTCGAGGCATTACGGCGTGAGTTTATGTATGTTGTGTTAGGTAAGAAAATGCGATTTCCCACTAGTTAATCAAAAAATCTTAAGGATAATTTTTACATGGTAAACTGGAACCCATTGATTTTCAGATAAGAACTGTATACCGGGTAAGGCGCTGACGAAAATCGCTGAACTATAACTATATTAAAGCAATTTATTTGATGTTATTCCTGGGTAACATGATGGATAGACCACCCCTTATTAGGGGGTGTGATTTTGGACGTGCGTGCAGATAATTATTTACTGCCTTAGATTTAACCAAAGATTATAAAATTCAGACTTTACGTTTTGTAGGTAGAAATAATAATATACTCTATAATAATACAAATAGTTTTGTTTATTAGTACTTATATGGGAGGTTGCCATGGAAATTATTCAGCCGGTTTAGAAATTTAATGAATAATGTATGAATGAACCACAACACGACACACACATTTGATTGATTAACGAAATCCTTCTTGCAAATAACACAAAGTTCCGCCCCGCCGAGATTTAATATTAATTATAATTAGGTATTTATTTATTTTATTTAAAACATTTTTTTTATTTGACGCCAACCCTGCCTGATGTTAAGCGGCGATGTAGTCTAAGGTACACGTTAAGGTAAACAATTATGATCGACAAATTAAGAACGATACAAGTTGTATAGCTTGATGTGTTTTCGTCTGTACTGTCCGTATATTGCTCTTTGATTGAAACTCCTAGCTAAGGAATCTTGATTTAGTTTCGGCTACTAATTCATTTCTGATTGTGAGCGTGACCTTACCCCAACTATACCCCATTACCCCCAAGCATACCCCATTACCCCCACAATGGTCACGACACATTTCTTAATAACCCGCGCTTGATCCATGCTTTACCCTTAAATGCTTGTTTTTTAATTCTTGCTTGAAATCGAAGGAAAAAAAACTTGATTTAATCATATTGATTCAATCATATTTTTTTCTGTATTTCTTTAACGCCATTGGTTTTTGTACCATACTGCCTAATAATCAGTAATTATAATTTCTTAATTCTTAAAATATGATGAGATGATAAATGAGATGAAGATGAAAATATGAACAATGAACATGATGAATCTGCCTACAGTAACATGCTAGTACGGTTACTGTAGGCTTTAATGAATTACTTGGAGGATGGCGAAAAGCGCAGCCAAATCGTCGTATTTCAGTTTTTCTACACTTGTATCGCACTACAGGTATTTACTGTTTTAAACACTAGCATTTTACACATTAAATTCTGCTGATATATAAGAAAAGACAATAAAATAAGAAAATTCTGACACTTCCCGTTACCGCCAAGTAACTCAATCATCTACTTGCTGCACTGACATTGAATTGCAATAAAGAGGCTAGCGGACCTGACACTGTCAACTACTGACATCTGACACTAACATCCAGTAAGAGGCCATTTTGTTCTCCGTTGTGCTCTTTTCCATTTCTGCCGTGAAGCAGTTCGATGTGTTTTAGTTCTGAAGGATTGAAGAGCCAGTGTCAAAACATATTTACCTCTACATAGGCAACGTTTTAGCGGGGCTCTTGGCGTTCCAGACATGGGCATCGTCGTATCAAGGCGGCGGTAGTACTTTCCATCAGGTGAACCCATCTGCTTGTTTACCCGGGGGTTTAAGAAAAATATAATGACTTACTTTGTGACTGCGATAGTAGACAGGTTAAAGGCTGGAACAAAAATCCGGCTGCGGTGTTAATTGAGGAGTTGTAAAGTGTGCAACTTACTTAAGACATCACACAAACATTTGGTTTGCGGTCCGATTGCGTTTGGACATCGTTGTCAAAAAAATACAAGTACGACATGGAAAAATAGTCAAAACTCCTAAGATGAAATCTGCAAACGGATTTCAAAAGTATAATAAAATGAAGGTGAAATAAAATCTCTCTCCGTAAAACTTTGAACGCCCTCCGAGTACGCGTCGTATTTTCACGCATTTCAACAGGAATAAAGTGTGAATCCGTAAAACGGTTCATAATTAAGACCTTTCATTTTTTACGGAAGGCATGAAGGGGCTTCCCCTGAATTACAAGGTATTTCACGCTTTAGGATATGGGACTCGGATTTAGGTGCTTTTGAAATAAAGAGAACGACGGCCTCAAAAATAGCACTCATACAGATGTTTAACGATAGGTCAAGTCACAAAATACATGTTAGATGTTATGATTCCGGTAATTTAGTATAATTAATATTCTGCAAGATTTTGGTACAACTTTATATCCCCTTCTTGCTTTTTTGGTCACCGTTTTACAATTTACTTTTGAAAATAATAATTATTTGTTGGTACCTATCTACATCTATGATTCCTACTATCTTCTCTAAAACTGGACCGAAAGTGCAACATGTTTTAGTTTTTCCTTGATCTTTTGTTTTTTTTGTTTTGTTTTTGTTTCATTTTTTTTTTACTTAACACTACTTGAATTTGAAATTTGAATCTTCTACAACAGCTAGAAATGCCTTAGAGTTTTGATGATCGGTCAGTCAGTGAGTGAGTGATGAAATTAAGAAACTTTGACTAGTTATAATTCTTAAACTACTAGTTCAAATTCAATGGAATTTAAAATGTACCGTGTTTAAATACAATGCCTGATAAGTTACTGAATTCAGGCCATAGTGGGGTCAAAAATGGGCGAAACTGGTTTGAGATAAGGGTGGTAGGGCCGTGCCTCTTTTTTGCTCAATATCGCGCGGTTACTGCCGTGCCTCCAGAAAAAGAAACTGCAGTCTTCTTATGTTTTTCAACTTTTTTTAAATTTGTTTTTATACTTTGTTTGCGTGTAAAAAATTATTTGCAAGGTATAAGCGGCCGCTTGTCTTATAGCAGTGTTACCTTTATGAGAGGCGTAAATAAAATTTACGACAGAAAAATGGCGTAAGCGAAAGACAAAACCAAAGCTTACGCAGTGAATGGTTTAAAAATTTAACATTTTATTTCAATAGTCTGAGCGTTCATGCGATGACATGAGATGGGAGTTCTCCATACAATTTTACTCCCGGCCACTTTTGATCCTTTAAAGGTGATTAATTTTTAAAAACTCCTCCTTCTCCGAAGGTTTCATTCACATTTAGTTGGTAAATGAACCTGATATTGAAGTAATGACATTATATTCTTACTTAATAAAAAAAATCATTAATCTTTGACAATTTATAAATACTAATTCTTATTCCATTGGGGCCGGTGGCTTAGGGAAAAGCAAATAAAAAAGACATTTCAATCTAAATGGGAGTGACATCATTCCATACTTAACTTTATCTAAAGATATTCAATCACGGTTCCAATCTCAAGTCCGCATCGACTTGGAGATTGATCCAGTTTTAAATTTAATTTAAATTAAAAACACCCCCTTAGACTCGCAAACTGAAACCGTCTCTATTAATGTTGCTTAAGGTTTATTTTCAGTTGGCAAGAAAAGTAATATCAAGACGACAATATAACGGAGTCGCTGCGATTATAAATCACTGACGGTAATTAATTTTTAACTCAAGATTTAACTAAAAAGTTTGCTGAACGTTCGTCTCGATGTTTCAGAATTTTTTACGATTCCTTTGAAATTGCGAAGATTTCTTTAAAAGTATTTCTTTAAAAGTATTTCTTTAAAATAGCTTCCGGTTACGATAATTACGATAGTAATTTCTTTTGAGATCTCTAACATATTCTGTCCGTGTTGGTAAACGGACACTGCTCGTAGACGCTTGCAACGAAAAAAGTAATACGAGATTTTTGCTAAACCCGCGTTGAGAAACTTGATTTATTCATCAGCTTTATTTTAATTCTGTGTACTCATTAAACAAACAATATTAAAACAAATAATTATTTTAAAAATAATAAATGATAGCTAAACAGCTAGCAAACCCTGTATTTATAGTAGTATAAAATAAATAATTATCTGGAAGTGAGCAACCTTCGGGACCGTTATTATACGGCAACAACATGAATATTAATTAAGGATCGTCTTCATTTATTAACATTTTACCACTGAACCCTATTTATATAAGTGAATGGGATACATTCATATTCATGGCGTACATAGGTACCTGTAGGTAGGTCTACCCTGATATTAATATAATATTTATTTATGATAAATAACTTAGGTGAAATTTCATTAATGATTTATGATTAAATTTATTAGAAATTTGTAGTTTTGTGTTAAGAAATAATGTAATAAAAGCACTGTACAAAAAAAAATCCCCCATAACCCTGTAGGTAATATCTGACCTTCAAATTTGTTATTTCCAAACCGTCACCTTTAAAAATTCAGTTCCACAAATATTAAAAACTACCCACATAAAACTACCCACATAAAACTAACCACATAAAACAACCCACATAAAACTACCCACATAAAAGCTACCCACATAAAACTACCCACATAAAACTACCCACATAAAACTACCCACATAAAACTACCCACATAAAACTACCCACATAAAACTACCCACACAAAACTACCCACATAAAACTACCCACATAAAACTACCCACATAAAACTACCCACATAAAACTACCCACATAAAACTACCCACATAAAAGCTACCCACATAAAACTACCCACATAAAACTACCCACATAAAACTACCCACATAAAACTACCCACATAAAACTACCCACATAAAAGCTACCCACATAAAACTACCCACATAAAACTACCCACATAAAAGCTACTCAAAAAGTCAAGTTACACATAAAATTGCAATTAATTGATTACAAAATAACAGTTTTTTTTTCATCACATTCCTGACATTTATTATTTTATTTCAGTTTGCTACTGAAACAAAATAATTAATGTCTGCTACTGAAACAAAATAATTAATGTCCGGGTACTATGAATCACCATCACCATCATCAGTGACGTCCACTGCAGGACAAATGCCTCCAAGGTTTTCCACACCGATAGATTTTGTGATGCCCGCATCCAGCGGTAGTCATGCGAATGCTTAATACTAATAAAAACTAATTATTTGATTTCAAACCTGTATGCTGTCTGTAGGTATGGATTTTCGGGGACGTGTGGTGCTCAGTATGGCTGGCTGTGGACGTCTGGATGTGCACAGCCTCGATACTAAACCTCTGCGCCATATCCCTGGACAGATACGTGGCGGTCACACGCCCGGTGAGCTACCCGAGCATCATGAGCAAGAAGCGCGCCAAGGCGCTCATAGCCGGGCTCTGGGTGCTTTCCTTTGTCATATGTTTCCCTCCCCTCGTCGGGTGGAAAGATAAAAAGGTAACTATTAATAAACACACTCACACACAATAATAAGATCAAAAAACTCGTTCAATTTCAAACTGGTAGATCAACAGTGAAGCAGTGTTCTGTGTTTCATTTCGAAGGAGTGGAAAGCCAGTGTAATTACCGTCACGAGAGGTATAACATCTTTAAGCATGTTGATCTTAGCGTTATAAGACATCGTGGGCATCATGGGTCGTCATCGTGTTATACTAGTTTTTTTTTTTTGTCAAATAAACAAGTTCTATGCCGTTTCATCATAAGTTATTGTCAATAGTAAAATTTACAACCAATTTTTACAACTATCTCACACATAGCTGGTTTAAGGCCTAAAATCGACTAAAATCCTTACAGCCCGAAGGTGCAGAACTTACAGAGGGCTGGTCTCCGAACCCTCCGTGTCCTTGGACTTGTGAGCTGACCAATGACGCTGGATATGTAGTCTACTCAGCCCTCGGCTCCTTCTACATCCCCATGTTCGTGATGCTGTTCTTCTACTGGAGGATATATAAAGCAGCTGTCAGAACCACCAAAGCCATCAACCAGGGTTTCAGAACAACGAAAGGTAAGTTTTTAAATTACAGAAATGGCATACAGACGATGGCACAGCTCCGATCGCTATTTGGTTGTGCTTCAAAAATAGATGAAACTACAACTCAAAATAAAGCAAATACTTATTTGATGGGTGTATCACATTATAATACTTATTTGACGGGTGTATCACATTATAATTTCAATATTCACTCCGCTAGGGTTTGAATCTCTCTCTCATGCAGCGGTGTTATGTAATAGGTAATAAAGCATACCATCTTTGGCCACATCATCGCTTACTAAGTGAGATACCCAAACAATTCCTTCAATTTAAATTGTTTCTATCCATTATTAGGTGCTAAAGGTGGTCTAGGCAGCCGTTTCGACGACAACCGCTTAACACTCCGTATTCACCGCGGCAGGGGATCAGCTCGACCTCACGGCTCTCCGCTGTCAAACACTTCCTACCACTCCACCAGTACCTCGCTTAGCGCCTCACCAGAAAGGATCAGGAGGTAATAACCCTGCTCTTAGCTCCTAGTGCTATTTTGGCTGAATAAGGGCTGCAGGGAGCCGCTGGATGCAAGCGGCCCAGGTTTGCTCGCATTGGAAATATTGATGGCAGGTATTTATTTATTTAGTTGGTACACAAACTGAATACAAAACAGTTTTATGAAAAGAGTTTCAATACAAACATTATTTATGACTACATTGTATTCCACCACCAGCATTACCTATATTTATCTGGCAGTGGACGTATGGCGACTGGTGATGATGAATATGAGAGTCAACTTATAAATTTACTTTGAGTGACATATCTTAAATGACTAATGTAACCACTCTTTTCGATAGGTATTTTTCATCAAAGTTCATACAAATATATTTTATTCGCTTTATAAAATCAATGTTTATTTTGTACGCACATTTACTTTGTAGTTGACTTTACTGCAGCGCCTACTCAGCAGTTCTTATATAATTATCATTAGGTTCGTATCTCTCTCCTTTGCCATATAAAAAGCCTTAACCCTTTCCTTTTAACCTAATTCCTTTGATTCAAGTTCAGCCACTATGCCATATCCTTTAAAAATAATGATCTACCTTCTATTTCTAGGCACTCCAGCGCAAGACGGCCGCAAGAAAAAGTGAAAATTTCCGTATCATATCCGTCGACTGAGCAAATATGCCCGCAGATAGAGGCATCCAGGTCCCCCAGCCCGTCCCTGTATGCAGTGCATTATGAGAGGGATGGGAGAGAGCTCACGGAGACCAAGCTCAGAGTCCGGCCCTCACACCATCTGGTTCCGGCCCCGCTATATGATGATAATGATGACAAACCCAGGACTAGAAAAATGGGGAAGAGGAACATTAAGGCACAAGTTCGTATTCAACTGTTTCTTTGAAAATATTATCACTTTCGCTAAAGACAAGTTTTCTCGAAATTATCGGGTGACCATTCGTTGTATCTCCTTCGATTCCAGTGTATGATACGAAGATAAAAGAAATATTTCGCACTTCTACACGTCCTTGTTTTAGCTAAAAATCATCACGCTACTGCTACAGCATGGGGTTCTTTAAAAGGGTGTTAGAAGGTTTTCACAGGATTGCGAATGCATGCGTGATACCCCTGCTATTGCAAACGTCCATCGGCTACGGTGACTGCTTACCATCAGGCGGGCCGTACGCTTGTTTGCCACCTTAGTGGTAAAAAACCACCTCAGTTGAAAAGTATAAAGTCAGCGATGTCACTGAATCAGTAATAGAACAATAACAAAAGTAATCTACTTACATGAAACATTGATTTATATTCATGAGATAACCTAAAGTTGGTTAATCCAATTAAGTTCCCCCGCAATACATTAGAAAACGCGTGTGAGCCTTCCTGCTAACGTCACATCAAAAGTTTAATGAAACGAAATAAATCTATCCATTCATGAAGTAGATACCGATATCAAGCAAGCAAGTAGTCTTTGCAACAATATTGTATTTCTATGTTTTGTGTAATCTCCTTAATATTTGTAAATTTATATTGTTGTTTAATAAATTTATTTTATTTATTTATATTTTACATCTTCCTACGCTAATGTCGTAGCTTCAATTCTATGCCCAGCTCGAAACTTATCAGATTGCGATTAAGTTTAGTTGAGTTGTGATTGTGACAAATGCATCTTTGCTGTTGGTTAAAAAGGCCAATTGAAGCGATTTTGAAAGCGTTTTTTAAAATTTGATGAATACTTTTGTTAGCTAAATTCACCATTTAGGGACCATTTTAGGATATCCATTGAAAAGTGTCAAGTACGCGAAATGAATTTAGTGATGATTACGGTCGAAGTAGACGGCATAAAACTAGGTAACAAACTGAGGCTGATAGATTGGATTGAGTTTTATCTGGTTATAGATAGGGCGTCAGACTACGACTGTACTAATCATTTAAACTATATTCATTTCGTAGTTACTAATTCGTTATACGCTGTTACTTCGTCCGGGTTTTAGTTTTGGGCTATTTTTATTTTATTTGTTAATCTTTAGTGGATAGCAAATAATAGAAATAGTTAATATTCGTCAATGAAAAGTAAAGAATAACGCAAACTCATTATTTTTTTATCAAATCTTGGTAGAAAGTATGAGCGCAGTGTTAGGTTATTTTTCTACTGGTAACTTCGATTGCGCCATTAAAAGAAGCAAGGTTTTTTGTTACCTACTTTATTAATTATTTGATCACATTAGTGTCATATATTTTTGAAATATTTCTGTTAAGCCCTTTATCTTATATCCATCACGATGGGGTGGTGAACTTTGATTTTTTCATGTCCAACCTTATGAAGTACCACAGCCGAATCATTACTTTAGATTGAAAAAAAACTATCCTTCACCCGATTGATACCTATCTAACGATACCTCTTTTGTTGAAATCGAATCGGTACACATGTAAATACTGTGCCAAAATCATAACCTTCGCCATAGTCGGTGTAAAAGATGTACAGCAAAATTCATGTTTTTTTAAATTTGTTAAGCGAAGCAGAATTGTAAACCTTTTGTTAAATTTCAACGATTTATCTATTGGATAGACATCGCCATCATCAGACGGATGAACGATTTAGAAAACCTCATTCTTTCGTAAAAGAGTCACGTTGAAAATCTTTGCAGAGTAAGAAGGTTCAATAGGGTTTAACAAGGCATTTTATTGACTAAATTCAGAATCTACAAAATCGCAAACATGAAATTCTCACTATGAATGGATTATTCGCCAGATTATTTTCCAATTTTCACCAACCATTGACCAAGACTTATTCCTGAAGTTAATTAAGTGCTAAGCTGGGTACGAAATAAAGCCTAAATAATTTAGTACTAAATGGAATACGTAAGCCTATTTGATGATTCGATTTTCAGTACAGCAAAGATTATGTTCTACTCCATCCTCAAGGCTGAAGAGTAACATATATCATATACACGTGATAAAACGGTTCTGATAAAATATGCTTTATTGGCTGACCATCTGAACAAAAATAGGTCAGTAACGATCATATCATTATGATGCAAAACTCTCCAACAAATATAATATGTAGGGACGTTGCAGCTTTAAGATCTTTAAAAATACAAACTTGAATACTTCACTGCAGAACAACTTTCCTCTGTGACAGCGACCTGATGAATTGAACTCTGTTTATTTTATAACATAAAACAACAAACGAAATCATATTCTAAGAACAATTTTTGATATCTCGTTCCAGGTGAAGAGATTCAAGATGGAGACAAAAGCGGCAAAGACACTCGGCATCATAGTAGGCGGGTTCATTTGCTGCTGGCTTCCATTCTTCAGTGTGTACGTGGTGAGGGCATTCTGTGAGGCGTGCGTGTCTGGGGCAGTCTTCTCGGTTCTGTTCTGGCTCGGCTACTGCAACTCGGCCGTGAATCCCCTCATTTACGCGCTGTTTTCCAAGGACTTCAGGTGAATTTTAGACTTTTATTAGGGTAAATTTGGCAGTTTGAGGTATGTTTGTAGAGAAAAGGATTGTATAATCCACACCACGACTCCGCACTACGACTTACGTCCCAGTGGTTGAGTTATTAGTTAGTTAAGTTATGAGCCCTCGCACATTAGACAGCCTAGCTGCGCAGACAGGCTGCGGCGGACAAAATATTTCAACAGCCAGGTATAGCAGACGATTGACATTTTGTGAAAAAGTTTCGGAACACAAAGTACGTTTGGCTGCAACAACAAGTGCGCGGAGACTAACGGCAGCCACATACATTCGCCTACACTCGCTCTGGCTGCGCGCTGCCAATGGGCTGCCGTGCAATCAGACGTATTGTATTGGCTGCCGTAGCCAGGCTACCTAGTGCGTGGGGTGTCTGAGGTTGTTTGTACTTTGCATATAGGTTCGCGTTCAAGCGTATAATCTGCCGTTGTTTCTGCGGGCGTCGCACGCGGCGCGGGTCGGACTCGTCGGCGCCGCGCCGCGTGCCCGCTGCGGTCGCTGCCGACGCATCCCTGGACGACGCACACATGGACAACAACTCTAGGTAACCTATAAATGTTTTATTATTCAATTTCGAGGCATAAATATCTCATCTAAAATCAGATGTACCTTTACGTACAAGAAATATAAGTACGCGATAGATTAACACGGATAAAGTTTGGTTGAAAAAGTATATATAAAATAATTTGTATTAATAGACTTTAGAAACAGCTAATTAATAATTAAAATTAAGGCTAGTCGGAGGTCGCCCATGTCCTTTAAAAAGTCGGTCACAAAATCGATAGGTAAGGAGGAAAAATCGGTGATACAAACTAAATTCTAATGATGAAAAAAAAACCTTGTAATGCTAACTACATTACTCTTCCCGCCAAGTAACTAACTCTTTCTTTTAGTTCCAGGTGACGCCTTGGATTGCGACGGCAGCAACCACAATTTAAGGCCTCCGTTGCTTGCGTATAAAATAATAGTTGTAATAACGTATTATAACTTGTAATAACGTTATTTAATAATTGCACTGTATTGTTTATAGCGCACTCCAATTCCCATTGTATCAAATTATCATGTTTGACTAATAAATTAAAAATTTGAATAAAAATTTATTTCAATTTAAAAAGACTGTATAGTTTACTTATATTTTGTAGAATAAATTAGGTTTGACGAAATCTTGTAAATATGTAAATTTGTTAAGGTAGTAACTGAGTGTGAGTTTTTTATTTCGATATAATGTTAATCCATCATGAATAAAGCTAATTATCTAATATTTAAATGCTATGAACTGTTCTTTGAATGAATCAAAATTTTTGTGGATTAAATAAAAACATGGAAACGTGTGTCTTCCAACTATTTTCAAATAAAAATTTAAAATGAGAATTTATTGATGTGCTCTTCCTATTTATAAAGTTTAATGTATTCTGCAGTAATTTAAATATTTCGGAGAAAAAAACCGAGTATATTTTAATTTTATAAATCGTCAGTGTCTCAAGCTCTAACCAAAGAGTTTGTATTTTTCTCCTATAAACTAAGAAGACAACGCTAGCCGCTAAGTATCGCATTGTCTTTTTTGTTTGTAGGAAAAATTGCAAAACTCTTTGGAAAAGTCATCACCCCACGAAGTCCGGTTGTGGTTAGAAGTGTACTTGGAGAATTTCCTAGGGTTCGAGACGACTTTGCTGTATAAACTCGAGGTTACACATTCTGAAAAAAATGTGCACCGACACACGCCTGACCAAACTAACACAACTATGGTCAAACGGACTTCATGAGATGGAAATACATCGGTAATTATTAAGACTTTCATTACGAATATCAACTTCAATTCTCTGTAAATACCTACGTGTTTTTTTATTGTTTTTTTAATGGTTTATGCAATTTAAAATTAGCATTCCCAGTTACAAAGTAACTGTCGAAAAACCTTAAACCGCGTAACCACTTATGATGAAACTATTAGAAAAAATCAGTAAATTGAAACATTTGTACAAATGTATAATATTATATAGATTACATCATTTATATAACATAATATAAATGTGTTAATGTCCCTAATATAGTCAATATTAAAAGATCTCGTCGTTCCTTTCATGGATTGTAAATTTGGTGTCGTAGGTTAATGTTTGCTAGTGGAGTGTTGATGTGGTGTGAACGATATAAATACAAATAATAAGTGTACATAATATACGAGATGTTACCGATCATAACTTTTTTATTTGTAAAACCTTAATCTAAAAAAAATGTTCGTGGCAACTAGTAGTTCGACAAATTTAACGTATTTAATTGTTCAATACCGATCCCTTTGGAAGGTATTGTACCTGTTATTACAATATAATTACAAGAACAAAAATAACTAATTTTCCATCCCTAGTGAATGAAAAAAAAATGGCAAAGTAGTGTTGCCCACGTTTACTAATTAAGACATCATATAAAATTTTGGTTTACCTACATTTTTAATTTATTAAATAGTTTAAAGATTTATTTTTTATATATATTTTCAGTGGGAACTTGATTGGTATGTGTTTTTAATTATGAATTGATTTTAATTCATGTTCCTGTTTGTTTCCCAAATACAGTAAAATAAAACTAAAAAATAATTTACAATACAAAAGTTACATAAATACCAAATACTTAGGGTTTTTTCACTTCAAATGTCAGGTATCTTGTAGGATCCAAAAGAATATGCTCAAAACGTGGTGCATTTTTTCAATTCAAGGTTTCAAAATAAGGCGCGAAAGTAAGAGTATAAATAGGCGTAAGGATGTTAATTTGTTTCTTTTGCATTTAACACTAATACTAAATGGTCAAGACTTAGTAAATCACTTATTAATTTTTGATATTTTATCATGAAAAAAATCTGTCAAAACAAGTCATTTTATTTTTATTACTGATAACACTTGCCAACTCTTCATTCATTCAGTCTATAACTGTCAGACGTCACACTGACATGTCATTATCCATGTGTCGTCAGCTGTTTGCAATTTCTAAACAAACTTCAGTCAGTATTGCTTGCTTGTGGAGGTGTGTTCGTCAATTTTGTTAAAGTTTAGTAACTAAACATCGCGGCGTTTTCTAATTAAAACATTTTAATACCTAGTTAGTAACCAGTAATGAGCCACGTAATGTACTTCGGTGGTGTGGAAGGGTGAGTGACTTTAAATTGTTAATATTGGTTTCGATTCTCGGTATTTGTGATCTCGAAAGTAGAAAGGGGAACCTTGAATTCAATAACTTGTCTAGTTTTTAAACTATTATTACGTGTAACAACGCTTATTTCCTAATTATTCTTTAACGTTACGAATTAGAACGTAAACTGTGATGATTTATTATTATTATTTAATTGTGTCTTAAAATAAACGGTTTCAACATAGTATAGTAGTGCATGTAATGAAATACAATTAAAAGGTAAATAATTACTAAAACATACAATCATCGTCTTTGGTTTTATTATTAACATGGAGGCAATCAAAACTACCATTATGGGCCTTTTTATGAATTTTACGCAAAAACTAATTGTTTTTCAAAATTCAGTAGTTAACTCGGATGCAAACTTAATTTATTTCCCCGAAAAATCGTCATTTATCCTGTGGGATAAAAAAGAGGAACCCTATTTATTCTTAAAATTGGCAGTGTTTGTGTACAATAGGGTGACCAGGCAAAGACGGGGCGCGTAGACGAGAAAAAAAAACAAGTACCGACCTTAAACTTTAGAACGCGTGTGTAATTTACATACCGGCTTGCATTATAACAGTAATGTTGTTTTTTTATATACACCTTCCTAAATATTAGGCAGAAGAATTCCAAACTTATCTAATTCCATTTACAAAAAAAAAAACGACGAGATCATTTTGAATAAAAATATAGTTTCCATGACACTTAATTTTGCTTAGCCGTAGTTGGGTACATTGTACTTCTGATTTAGTCAGTTAATTCTATGTATACATATTGTGATGCCATTAATAATAATTCGCCAATTCGCACAAAAACCTCCGTGACATGTTTCATTAGGGCGCTTTCTTACTGGCGTTTTTTTCTGAGCGAATCGGGCGAAAGTATTACAATTATTTGAGTAATTATGTCAGAAGATATTTTTTCGTGAGCATTCAAACTTGGACCTCTTCAAGTCGAGTTCACTCAACCTTCGGCCACATACCTTCACTTTCGGTCACTGACCATCAGCACGCCTAGCACGCTGAATAAATACGAAATAGCTCGTGAGCGAGATAAAGAAAAACATAAAAAATTGCTTCCATTTCGCATCCCTATGGATGGAATCTATTTATAGGCCAAAAAAAAATCATTACATCAATCAAACTTGCTAGCGTCCATCAGTCTGTTATGTATGGTACATCGGTAATTAATATTAAAATGCGTAAGCAGCGGAAAGCTGAATCCATTGCTACGCATCTACAGAGTAGGAACATAGCGATTTCCTTTGCCAACCATACATTTTTTTGTATGTAAGATTGTTTTTTAGTATTAAGATGCATATGTATCGACTTAGATTTCCACTGCTTATGCATTCTCATTCGATGCTTCCACCCTATATACGTCGCTCGCGCGGCTCTCGCGTCTCTATGTGCTAGCACTGCAGGTGAGATTGTGGCCAAATACATACATACATACATACATAAAAAACAATGGAACAAACAAGTCAAGTTAGATAAACATTGTGTAGGTACTCGATCAACGATGTTTACGAGGAAATGCAACGGCAAAAACATCATAAAGAATCGATCGATTTCGAAACTTTCCACTTGATATTGTGTTATTGATTTTTTGGTTGCGGGTTGCCATACAAATAAATGAAAAACAGAAAGTTTATGAATGCCAAAATATGGTGGTAATAAAAAATTACCAGGATAGAAAATAGAAGTTAAGCGATAATTATATGATATATTATTATGATATTATGTAGGAGGTAAAATTTAAAACAACTCATTCGATTTCAATTTTTTACTAATGAATTTTCAGGTTTGACATAGACTACATCTTGTTCAATAAAGAAAATATAAGGTCCACGCTCTACGCGGATATAAACTTAGGAAAAGCTTTTATTAAAATAAATGATGTTGTAAATTATCTGAACTAAGCTTAATAAAACATGTTAACATCACTCACTGTCTTTGTATTTATCTGACGCAAACACATTATTGCCGTTACTTAATGGATAATTTACACAAGACAGTTCACCTGCTAGCATTTGACAGTCCATTTTTTTTTCCGTGCTCGAACAAAGAGGCAATAAAATTTATCCCAGAAAAAAGCTAAACATCCGATTATTGATCTGATAACGTTTGATGAAGACCACAATTCAATCATTTTTACCTAAACTTGGTACCGACTTGAGGCTTTCGATACACGTTAAATAAATCCATAGTATTTTTAAACTTTCAAGTCTGTTGATGCTTACTAAAGTTTTGTTATTTTTATTCTGAAAAAATACAAAACAAACTAATTATAATCCATAACAAACACCAGATTGCTTCCTGAAATACGTCCATCTGTTATCATTATATATTTAATATACACAAATTGCATAGATAAATTAATTTATCTTATCATTTGCGATATTGTGAACGTTTTCTATCGTGAACTTGGCCTTTCTGTGTTGCAAGATGAATAAAATCATATAAACACACAAGCACACGTGTGGCATCTGTTAGCCATCGACAAACAATGTCCAATGTTTTTGACAAAAGCCGTTTTTTGATTTGTCGATGCGGAATTGGTATTCTTCGTTAACGCGGTACCAAAACCTCAAGCGTCAATCTCAATATCGATAAGCGCTATGTTTCATAAAATTCAAAATCAATTGTTTTGATTGGTACCTGCGGTAAATGCAGTACAGAGTCAGTACCGCGCAAGTACAGGCGATTAACCTTTATCTTTTTAGGTATCTTTTAGTACTGTCTGTACCACAAATACGGGTTCCACACCACACCGATACCGCACCGACATATCAGGAAACGGCCTTATGTATGTAAACATACTTATAATGCTTGACATTAATTAAATAATACCTTTTGGAACAAATACTTACATAATCCTGAAAAGTACGAAAACTCGGTAAATGTAGCAAATGCGCATGAGGAAATGAGAACGATTTGATATATCGGCTGGACCAATTAACATCATATTTTCTTCATCGTCGTTATCAACTGTTTGCTCTGCGCGAATACAGTTGCAGGCAAAAGCTAGTTGGTTAACGAAACGAAATTAATAATAAACCACCACTCATTCGCAGGTTTTATAACTATGATAACAATGTAGTGCAGGTTAATAAACAGCATCGTGTAACACGCGTAGGTATTCATAGGTATTAAGTACTTTGCATTCATATACGTCGGTGTTGTTTTTGTTATCGAGGTACTGTAATGATATAAAAAGGTACTATTTCAAAATAGTTCAGACCAGACCTGCTATATCATTAACAACGCTATATTTTTATTATTATGATTAACATTGTGTGTACGACTAAACCGATTTAAAACGTGGCTATTTTTTGTCTATAAGATATAATTTCTGAGCGAACAAAGTCTCAGGCATAGCTAGTTTGTATGCTGATGACTAGCTTAAACCGCGACATTTATCAATGCAAAATTCTTAGGCTAGAAAAATATAACAAAAAATGCACCTATAGGTATGTCAGTTGCATTGTTTATTTTTTTTTTGTAGCCAAGTGATAACTTCTTCCTCTACAGTTGGATAGTTTATGTTGAAAGTAAATCAACTTTATACAGTGGAGCTCGCGGCAAACTGCCTTTTTCAACTTTTACAAACTTTTTTACTTATAAAAGTGGTTGTCTGTATTTAAAAAAAGGGAAATCACACACACACACTTATTCTTTGTGTTTCTCGAATTTATCGTTAAATTAAGAAAAGCGTTTTACATCAAGAATAAATAACAAAGCGAGTAGATAACTTGAGTGCGTCAAATGATTTTGTTTGTTCGATGATTACAATCACGAGAATGACATTGACAATTGTGTCCAATTGTACTCGGATGCTGTGGAAATATGACCAGCGGGGTCAAAAAGGCCGTAGATGTATGTGAATCTAAATAATATGATGCAAAATTTAAAACTTAAAATGGCCACATACCTGCTTGTGAACTGTCAGACTTAAGACTAATGAGCCATCTTGCAAAAATTGAAAAAATTGTCGGTGATGATGGCTCGCCTAGAAAATGCCTATCGACTTGAATTAGTGAATGAGTTTTCGTGTCTGAAGTTTCGTTAGTGACGATTTGGCCGAAGATAGCAAGCTTGGATGGTAAAAATATTCGTGTCCATTACAGTGGCGGCACCCACTCCAACGCGGTGATATGCGACCATACAGGCCACGTTGTCGGCAGAGCAGCTGGACCGCATACCAACCATTGGAGTATAGGCATAGAAGAATGCGCTAAACGATTGATTGCTATGATACACGAGGCGAAGATCGAAGCTGGGATACCACTTGACCAGCCTTTGGACTCCCTGGTGAGATGGTTTTATTGTCTTTTGACAGGTTCGAAGGATTGCCAGGAAGTGCCAGTGTAGTAAGAGAGATATAACATATTTAGCCTTTACATGGGCAGCGCATTGGCGTTGCTCATGGCGTAATGTGCGACATCATGGTCGTGATAACAGGCGGCGGCTATGATCACTTTTCAGCAGGTTAACCGTCTGCTCTTGGACTAGATTTAGATCTACAAATGTAGTATGCATGTCATATTAATGCTTATTCCGTAACCCGTGATATAATTTTTAAATTGATTTTTTTTTCCTTCTAGAAATTGACTCTGTCAGGATGCGAAGAAGAAAGTGGAAAACAGGAGCTAGCAAGAGTGTTGAGGGAGAAAGACTCGAACATCTCCAAGTATATTTACGTGGCTTCGGATACTATAGGGTCTTTGTACACTGGCGCACCCGAAGGTGGCATGGTTATAATCGCTGGTAAGCGCAGGTCTACATAATCCTCTGAGATCCTCTGAGTTGGTACCAACCTCCTTTATATTTCCAACGTGAAGCAGTTCACTGTGTTTGAGTTCGAAGAATTGGGAATACAGTGTAATTACCGCTACCAGAAGTAGAACATCAACAACGTCTGTTCTGGTGCTCTTGGGGTTGTAAGAAATCAATGGCATCGTGGTGTCAATCGGCGGTATCACTTACTATCAGGAGAGCCGATAATGATAAGGGATTAGATCCCAGTTTCGAGTCCCGGCCGGTAACAATTTGTGTGACAAACAAAGCCTGTGGTTTTATTTGGAACAATAGCAATTTAAATTCTCCCAATAAATTTAAAATAATATGTAGGTTAGTAAATTTTTAACCTTGTGACATTTGTTACAATACGTTCCTACAAACGCATCGAAATTGGGTCAAACGATAACCTTTCGCCTCTCAGCCATCTGCGTTCTTATTGTAATGGACAACTCACCTAATTATTCGTTTATCTCAGTTTTTAGTGTTCCGTACCTTAAAAACGAACCCTTATTGTATTACTTCGTTATTTGTCTGTCAGTTTGTCTGTTTCGGTAATACATATATTTAACATCGTGGCTGTTCGAGGCACATAAGATCCTGGGATTGGAGAAACTATAAAAGCCCGGTCTTCGTGAAATGAAATGACTATACTAGAATCGGGCCACAGAATAAGGTAAATTACCTTTTTTATTTCCAGGAACAGGATCCAATGCCCTACTCCTCACTCCTGATGGCCAGCAACGCGGCTGCGGAGGTTGGGGACATATTTATGGAGATGAAGGCAGTGGTATGTTTTTATTCAAGTTTTATTGCAATAGGCATATGGCGCGCCAATCTGGAAGCAGTTACCGCTGTCTAATATGCTTTTCTTTATTCTCAAACACATTTAATGTACCAACAACATTTGACCTGTTTACTACGATCTCTCTGTAGATCAATAGCTCAAAAATAGAAACAAAATGGTAACTTAACTGAAATATACTCGAGACCATCGCGAAGCTATGGAAAAAAATGTTTGGATTTTTATTTGTTTAAAGATAAAATTTTATGGTGTTTTTTTTTTTGGTCATAATAATTGTCTTTAGATTATACACATATATTATTTTTGTTTTTGTTGTTTTTTCCAGCGTACTGGCTGTCACTAAGGGCTATTAAAACAGTGATCGACGATATAGACGGAATGAAGCAAGCTCCCCACTCTATAGACAGAGTCTGGGAGATCATAAAGGAACATTTCAACGCGGACACCAGAGCAGACTTACTGCCGTTTGCTTACAAACACTTTGACAAATCCTTCATTGCTGGTAAGTTTTTTAATACCATTGATGTGGCAAACAGGCATACTGTCTGATAAGCAGTCACCGTAGCCAATGAACGTTTGCTATACAATTTAAAAACCCGCAGCTGTACAGTGCGGCACGTTTTACACACATCGTTGCTTTACGTGTTTAGGGAGTTCCCCCTGTTATCATAATCTGGTTAATTTCCATTATAAACAGACGGCGTTTCTGTTGATAACGTTTTGTTATAAACTCATTATTACCCGCGACTTATTCTGTCTAGAATTCTTATTTCAGTAGACTACTAAAGCTGCCTTCTAATGCAAATTACATAATGCGTACTTTTTGGCGGGAAACTGCCTAATTTAATTGCATTTGAGCATGGTTTAAACCCTTGTTTTTTAGTACATATATATTAATGATTGGCCTCCACTGCGCCACGACTAGATGTCGTCCTTCGTAATAACGATACCTCAATGAATGTTGAAACTGATTTTTGACATTTTATTTTATTGCACATTGCAAAGGTTCTTGTGTGCGTAAAAGATAATGCTGTCAACTTTTACAGTTTTACGCGATTAATGGGAAAATGGTTTTATATCAGTCGAGTACTTTAGTTGCTGATATGAATGTCGCTAGAGAAAACATATATTTAAGAAAGTATTTTAATAATATTGATATATATTGTTTAGAGAAGTACAATAAAGGAATTAAAACACACATACACATACAACAGCTGTATTGTATATGAATTAAGTATTATCACAGCAGATATGTGTGTCGTGTGCTATAGTAAATCCTACTCAATAATCAATAATGGCTACTCAACCATTTATTTCATTTATCTCAAAAGGTCTGGCTGCAAAACTGGCTCAACTGGCTGTGGAGGGCGACGCGCTGTCTCAGCAACTAATGTCTAGTGTCGGCTCCGCTCTAGCTAGACACGCGGCAGCTCTAACGCGACACTCCCACGCTCGAAGGCTGCGAGTCGTGTGTGTCGGATCTGTTTGGAAGAGCTGGGCATTGCTCAAAGAAGGGTGGCTGAAAGAACTAGAGCAAGGAAAAGTATGTAAATATTTTATTTCTTTATTTACAGACAAAACATTTGACAGATTACAACTAAAAATCCATAAATTACAACACAGTAGTAAACATTTCGCAAAGCTCGAAGCAGAGGGCGCCCTTACTCATAATGTGACATAACGTACAGAATCTTTAAGAAACCGTCAACATGCGAAATTTCAAATTTTACTTTATGATAAAATTTTACTTTCTTGTTCTAGGTAAAAACTGAGTTGGAACTCATAAGACTAAAGGTGTCCAGTGCGATGGGCGCGGCTTGGCTCGCCGCTAAACACATAGACTATGACTTACCCAGAGACGATACTGAATACTGTCACGTGTTCTATACTTACATACCGACAAACGACGGAAAATATAACAATGTCGGAAGGAATACTCAAAATGGCGATCACGCACAAAATGGCGCTAAAAACGGCTACCATAATCAAATTGAAAAGGAACCTAACTGTGTTTACTAATTTAAAAAAAATACTTAACTGTTTTATTGTACATTTTATAGTCAATGTGAAAGTAACTCGCAAAATAAACAACAAACAAAGTTACTGTTTCACGCTAAATCCACTGAATGAATTATGCAGGTGCAGAGACGATGGGATTTCGGAGAAAGACAGTTTATTATTGTCGAAAATAAAACTTGAGAGAATGGTTCCCTATTAGTATCATTTCTATGTTGAAAAATTACGAGAAAATTTAATTCTGAAGTTTGTAAAGAAACATCTTACTCAAAAGATTTAAAGGAACTGTGTTTTTAACTTGTGATTAATAACAAAAGGACAAGTTTGTTATTCTGAAGTCAAATAAGTAAGAGGTGCCAAAAAAGAAAAACAAAGCTTTAAAAGTTTTCAGTAAGTAGAAGTAAAGATCTGATTTTGATATCGACATTCACCTATTTACTGTAATTTATTTCATACTTGTTTTACTTATGTACGTGTAGGAAAAATTATTTTGTTTACTGGAATTATTAAGCAAAAAATGGTTATGTATACGTTTGGAAATGAGTCTGACGATTTAAAGCATATCCTGAAACAAAGGCGACATACAAATTATTTAAGATGTAATTAAATACTAAAAAGGTGTATTTTTATAAAACAAGTTATTAAGAATCCGAAAGACAAAACAGAATCTTACTGTCAGCTAAATTGTTCATTAATTTGTCAAACAAATTATAATTGTTTTATTTTTGCTAATTACCTAATAAAACCTATTGTTTTGCATTGTATAAAATTTTTGAACACTAATTAAACTAACGTCATATCAACGAGATTAATGTATGATTGTTCACCAACACAAACATGCGAAGGCGAACAATAAAATCATAAAGTTATTTAGGTATTTTATAAAGTAAGATAGTAACTAAGTAGTACTAGTTCCTAAATTGTATTTACATACTTACCTAGTTATCACATCACTACATAGTATAAAACAAAGTCGCTACCCGCTGTCTGTCCCTGTGTATGCTTAGATCTTTAAAACTACGCAACGGATTTTGATGCGGTTTTTAATAGATAGTGATTCAAGAGGTAGGTTTAAATGTTTTAGTACATGCATAATATCCGTGCGAAGCCGGGGCGGGTCGCTAGTATCTAATATGTTCTTATTTTATAAAAAAGTAATTGTCAATTACTAAAATAAATATTTCTACAGACAAAATAATATCTTTTATTATTGGCAATTAATGGCCTATCGTTCCGCTTGAGCCTTCAATGGATTTTTCCTCCCCCTTCTGCTAGCGCTATCCGTAGCGAATATTTTAAAAGCTTTCAGAGGAAATATGCTAAGTATTTTAGCTTGAACTATACTCAATGCATATTTATACCTATTAGGAGCAGTAATTTAGTATCTTCCCTGAAGAGTTCAATTTCAGCAAGATTTTTATTCTGAATCTCTGTTGAAATTGAATGATTTTGATTTTAAAGATTGTTGTAGGTACCGTTTTTTGTTTAATTTGTCGCTATTTCAGTGTCATTTATTTATCTACTCATGTAGGCAGAGGCCAGGCACGTAAAAGGCCATCATCATAGCAATAACTGCGTATTTTGCCAAGGTCAAGTAACATTTGTTATTAAGTTTTGATAAGGGATGAAATGATAAGATGAATAATGAAAGAATGAAAATGATAATTATATAAAATAACATGCTAGTACTGTAACTGTAGACTTTATTGAGTTAATTGGGAGATGACGAAAAAGCAGCCAAATTGTCATATTTCACGTTTTCCAAACTTGAACAGCAATACAGGTATTCACTGGTTAAAACATTAGCATTTCACACATTAAATTCTGGTGTTATACTAGAAGAGACGATAAAACAAAAAAATAACTGCCACTTCTTGTTCCCGCCAAGTAACTCCCAAGGTATGTTAGCAATCTGCTATTATGCGTTATCATGTTTCTACGTTACTTTACAACACTAGTTTCATTCTTTCGTTCACTTCAGACTCTGTGATATGTCAAGCTGACATTTCTATTTTGTCAAAACACTGCAGCTATGTCTGTTTTTCGAAGATTATCTCCAAGATTGTGTAACATAAATCCTGTAATAAATAATAACTACCGTTGCGTTTCCCGTATTGAAACTACCTCTAAACGTTTCGAATATGAAAATCGCAGTAACAGTTATATACCTGGTGTATTTGCGGTTGCGGCCGGAGTTATAGGTTATGTGAGTTTTAAGGAGACATTGCAAGCGCTTTCTATAACAGACGATAGTTTAAAGGGTAGAAGGGAGAAGTATAACTTTATTTCGGATGTGGTGGCTGTTTCTGCGCCTTCTGTAGTGTATATTGAGATAAAAGATGGTCGTAGAGTTGATTTGTTTACCGGTGAATCAGCTACACTATCGAACGGCTCTGGATTTATAGTGAAAGAAGATGGGTTGATTCTAACAAATGCACACGTCGTCGTCAACAAGCCTAATGCGGTCGTGAGAGTCAAATTGATGGTACGTTTTTAAACTCTCATAATACAACAAGAAAAACACAATATCAAACAAATAGTGATTTAAAGAAAGAAATTAATGCACACTTGGACTCTGTAATGTCGACTAATCACTTGAAATTACTTGTTTATATATCTCTTAGAAAATAATGAGATCCTCTACTTTTTATAATTGATAATGAAACTTGAAATCAAAATATTTTTAACAAACTTTTACTTTAAATCTACAACTGTATACCAGGATGGGACGACTCACAGGGGTGTGGTAGAAGATGTGGATTTACGTTCTGATCTGGCTACACTACGTATTCCTGTGAAAAACCTGCCAACTATGAAGCTTGGCTCATCAGAAGACATCCGTCCAGGAGAGTGGGTGGGTTTCAATACATTTGTGTGCTACATTGTACACTCTTCTTTAGGCAATAATAATATATTTATTGACGAAAACATTGACAAACAACCAGTAGACCCTGCTCTAGGCAAACCAGTATTGTGGCCTTCCAATTGAGGATAAATTAAAGATATAATTAACAGAACAACAGAGTGAAGTGAATAAAAAATAACAGTTTACAAGTATTAAATGCAAAAACATACAAAAAAATTGTCTTTTTGCAAATTTGATTGGTTAAAATTTTAATGATCATATTGTATGTAGTATTCTAGTTTTAGTCAAATACTATTTTAATCTAACCCTAGGTTGTATCTATGTGCTAAACATGATTATTGATTAGTATTAGAAAAACTAAGATGTTGATTCATTAGTTTTAGATTTTTATATTTAAAGGTTGTAGCGATGGGCAGTCCACTCTCCCTCAGCAATACTGTGACAGCTGGAGTGGTTAGTTCAACACACAGAGGCAGTAAAGAACTTGGAATACGAGGTAGCTGCTTTGTTATTTATTTATTATAGTTGTTATCTGAATGCAATAAAAATATAGTTAGATTAATGTATATCAAAATATTTTTTATGGATTTAGAAAAAGTTTCTGGAATTGTGATTTATTTATATCTAAATTATTAATTTAAAAATACTTTCATGTTACAAATTAATTATTAAAAGTTACATTCAAATTTTTTTTTTTTTTTTAACTTTTTTTAATCATATTCAATTTTTGAATTGAAAGCAAATCAGCTGTAATACACTGACTGGGAGATCCCAGTGATTCTATAATGGTTTTGTTTTAAATTAACAGGTTCAGAACCTTACAAATTACATGTTGACACTTAGATTGTGTTTGTTAAACTTCTGTAACACTTAAATTAACTTACAAACACAATGCAAACATTCAATCCAACCTCTCAATGCAACCTCTGTGGCGCAGTGAGCTGCCGACTACTACGATAGAGCTTCAGGGTTCGAATCTCGGCGGAGTCGAAACTTTGCCTAACTTTGTGTTGCAAAGACATGTACTTCACTTCTTGGATATCACTTCTTGGTATTCTTTTCTATAAAGTTTATTTATACCATATTGCTTATTTACTGTGACACAAGTTCTTACGATACTTACTGCAGAGTGTGCCGTGATGTTGATTGTTTATTATTATTAGATGCTGTTGATTCCAGACAAAGACATGGTGTACATACAGACCGATGCACCAATCACGTTCGGTAACAGCGGTGGACCTCTAGTCAACCTGGACGGAGAAGCAATCGGCATTAATAGCATGAAGGTGACATCCGGCATCTCCTTCGCGATACCCATTGATTACGTCAAGGACTTCTTGGATAAACGTCAGTTTATGGTTATTTATTATCTTTTTAAATTAATTACAGTTTTGTCTGTACTATAAAATTAATTAATTATTAATTAGTTTTCAATCACAATTGAATTAAAACGCGTTGTTGTTGTAAAGTTGGTTAGACTTGAAAAAAATCCGATATTTTTCATAATTGTATAATATTGTATTATATGGAAATGATTATTCTTGTTTTCTTGTTTTCAAGATACACAAATAGATATGAATGCAATTATAAATAAGATTTGGCCAATTAAGTAGCTACAAACTAAATTAATAGAGGAATAAGAGTAAGAGCATTATTATAATACTAATGACGTCATTATTGTTCTACAAAGGTCCTACAAAGTCACCGCACGCTACTAAAAGATATCTTGGAATAACAATGCTGTCGTTGACGCCTAACATTCTAAATGAGCTGAGGATGAGAAACCCTGAGGTAGCAACATTTCATTTTTAACTTTTTACTTACTTATTATAAAATACAATTACAATTTATTGACGTATCTACAAAACGACTATGAATAATTTTACAGTTATTTGTATCAGGACAGTTTGCTTAGTAATTTGTATCAGGACAGTTTGCTTAGTAATTTGTATCAGGACAGTTTGCTTGGTAATTGCTCAGTTATTTGTATCAGGACAGTTTGCTTAGTAATTTGTATCAGGACAGTTTGCTTAGTAATTTGTATCAGGACAGTTTGCTTGGTAATTCAAATCTTTGAAAATATTTGATTTAGTGAACTATGTTGTTATTGTTCTAAATCGCCGACTGAGACACGTAAGGTCCCGGGTTCGAGTCCCGGATGGTGCAGTTGTGTTGTCTTTATATTTAAATGTGTTGTGATTACAAATATCGTCGATTACAACCCATAGCCCATAGTACAAAACTCCTAAGAAATTATAATAACAATTGTTTCACACCATGATAGGTGGTTGTTTATTTAAATTTTCATGTTCCAGTTGCCCTCGGACATCAAACACGGTATATTGGTGTGGAAAGTTATATTAGGGTCGCCAGCACACAAGTGAGTTAAAAATACGTTTTTATTTCTAAATTTTATTCTCAGACAAGTGTTTTTGTAACAATTGGCATAGAGAACAGATTCACACACACACTATTATTGTTTACTTAAATGGAGATAGTATGCAATTTATTTAGAAATCGAGCTATACTATGATACTGTTCGTCTTTATACTATGATACAGATAAAACCTTTGTATGTTTGTAACTAATAAACTTAAAAGTACTGGACCAATTTCAAAAATTCTTTCACTATTAGAATCCTACATTATCCCCAAAACCTAATAGAGGTTATTTTAATACAAACTTTAAATTCCACCCGTGCTAAGCCGGGGCGGGCCACTAGTAAGTTATGAAAGTCGATACTTGGCTTTCCTAAATTATTAAACAGGAGCTTTCAATATAACTGGCAACGTTATTTCCAGCGGGGGATTGCAACCAGGTGATATATTGACCCACATCAACAATGAACCTGTACAAACTGCGGCTGATATATACGCGGTGTTAGAGAAGACTAAAGGTAGCCTTACTATCTCAGTGGTTAGAGGCAATGCGAAGCTGGTCGTCCACGTCGATCCCGAATACCACTGATGTAAATAAATTAGTACAATACAAATTGTTGTTTTCAATTTGTAACTACTGTGAGTGTGAGCACCGAAACAAATGTTAATGTTATTTTTAAAGTTAACCTAAAATTACTCCTAAAGTGGTCATAATGAGCCATTGGTTATCGTTAAAGTAATATGAGGCAACTCGCCGTTAGTGTTATTGTTATTTTGTATCGTCATTTTAACAATTAAAATTGCGCAACACATGTTGACACAAGTTTGACATTGACAATGCTGACTGGCTGGCCATTGCAAGAATATTGACTGGCTGGCTATTGACCGGTCAACTGGATTGTCAATCCAACGACTCGATTCCACCTCAAACTGACTAGTTTGACGTTTCAATGTAATTCTTAAAAATCATAATAGATGGCGCTTCTAAAAATCACAATAAAATAGGTGTCGCGTCGCAGTGATGATACGACACGGCCATATTGACAGGTCACTCGTCCTCGTTTGACGAATCTGAAAGAGAGTTTTCAAACAATACAAGTTTACTTGCTCGGTCAGTTCTGAACAAATATAAATCTTCAGATAAGAATAGCAATGAAAGAATACAGAGATTGATTTTACTTTGTTATGATTCATTCTAAAACAAACTTGACAAATTTAAGCATCGGAGTACAATATCAAATCAAACTTCATTATAGCAAGCAAGCCGCCGTCGCACATCGCCCACTTACGGTCAAATTTAATTGATTCCGATTTCTACGGAGCTACGACTTCAAACTTAATTAAATGGAAAAAAAATAATTAAAAAATTTATTGAGCTGTATGACCTAAAATTCAGAATTCATAATCAAGGGTCTACATGTAACAAATTTTGTTCATCACTTTCTGGTATCTGGCTATCGGGCATTTTGCGCAAGCGATCATGGGGATATTTTTAAATGCAGTTAGAGTTTAAAGCTATAAGGGTATAACGGTCACCATCTAACATTTCAACTACTCTAAAAGGCCCCTTAAATTTAGGGTCTAGCTTAGTCTGATTTCGCTCTTCGTTCTGTAATAAAACGAAATCACCTACTGAAAATAACTTAACTTTGATCTTAGTACTGTCAAAACGTCTTTTGCCATAGTCAGAGTTCCTAGCCATCAATCTACTGCCTGTGAACGAACCTCGTCTAAATTGACTTCAATGTCGTCCGATGTCATAATATTTAGTGGTCGTGTTAGTTTACCAATTAGCAACTCTAGAGGACTTGCTTTAGTGACACGGTTTTGGGAACAATTAAGTGCCAATTGTATAGTCGAGAGCTGCCACGGTGTATCACTTGCCATCCAAATTCGTCTGTACGCGACATACTACGTTTTAGGGGTTGGATCGCAAGCGCCATCCTAATTGGCCGTAGTAAATCTCTATTACCAATGACGTTAAAGTAAGCAAATCATTCATTGAAATCATGATGTTGTTTTATTTTTTTGTGTTGTTTACAAAATTGGTCACTTTTTGCATTTCGCCAACTGCTGACGCCTGACGCTCTACTCATCCCTTACTTACACCTACTTGACCTTACGCGCTGTTTTTCGACTGTTTCTTATTCTATATATGTTGACTCCTGCTACTCTATACGGACTGAGTTGCTTGTTAAATTGTGACCTGTGGTTGTGAACCTGGACCATGTCTTCTACGAGAAACATCTCTCACGAAAAAAGGGTTAGGATAGTGGCTTTATATGGAGAGGGGCTTAATATCAGCCAAATATCACGAGACATTTTAACATTTTTCGATTAACTATATAAATAATATCATTAATACTCATAATATTATGACAATCTTTTGTTTGATGATTCTACTCAGGGGCGGCTTTCTTTAGCGTGTAAAATATGTTGAGAAGGCAACATAAATGTTTACATAAACTTTAAGCCAAAGTTTTAAGACTTAATATTGTTTCATAGACAATACCTCGTGCGCTAGGTAAGCGCACGGTGTAAAATAAAACAGTAGAGCGCCGATTGTGTAAACGTTGATCATGCGAACGACCACTCAAACACACACAAGACTTATGTAAAATATCCTCAAAAATGGGAGAAAAACGAAAACGTAATATTTAAAAAATGCATTAACCTTAAATGCATTAATTAAGGACTTTTCCTTAGTTCTTTTAAAATTAGATAAGAGTCAAAAGTAGATAAAATCATAGAAACCATCAGAAAATTAATATAACGTCTATGTTCTTAGCTTGACGTGCAGGCAGTGTTGCGTAGAGAATCAATACTGTTCGATTATCTGA
Organism: Choreutis nemorana; assembly: GCA_949316135.1. Taxonomy (NCBI): domain Eukaryota; kingdom Metazoa; phylum Arthropoda; class Insecta; order Lepidoptera; family Choreutidae; genus Choreutis; species Choreutis nemorana. The sequence continues at coordinate 231,969 of OX438619.1, read as the reverse complement.
AAGAATCGGTTTCCCAGACACCTATTTCACCCAATTAATTGGGATTATAGACGCTCTACTGTATCTTCTATAAAATACGTTTTGCGCATGAGACAAAAGATAGTTCATGCTTAAGGTAGAATGCATGTTTCTACTTTTAGCACAGAATACCTACTCAATAGCTTTTAGTTAGTTTCGGTTTCTAGGTTTCATCTTATACTGCAACAAAAAACTAATATTAAAAGGGTAGATAGGTGTGACTCGGCCACTTAAAGGATTGTGGGTAGTTTCGCTGCTGATAATATTTATGCTTTTGCTTAAAAACGAATGAGACAGATTATACGGAACTAATAATGAGATAGACACGAGTAGCAATATTTTACGACTGTCTATTGAATAAATACAAACATGTGAATGTGTGATTCAAACTTACAAGTTATTTCTATTCAAAATTGAATCTTGTGTGCGTTAAATAGGATTTATTTTGTTTGAGCAACAACGATAAATAAATTAGGCAATTTGCGACGTTGCCGCTTAGTTTTTTGAAAAAGTAGCTTGCTAAAACTAATAATGAGAAGATAAATGTGGCAACGTTGCATTTTATTTTCAGTCAAAACAGTTGAGTTAAGTTTGTGCAAATTGAAGCCTTTTTAATGAAACTCTTTAAGTTATCGTAAGGTGAAACTAATGGCAATCCGCTCTTTTGAGAATTAAGAAAATTCAATTAGTTTTAACGAGGCACAAAATGTGTTTAATGTAAGGCACTTAATTACAATTAAGTTTTTATCATAAACTTTTTAAGTAGTCGGGGGTTTAGTTTTTAACTTTTTTTGACAGTCAGTATAAATTGATAATTGATAATATTGATTGAAGCCCTTCAATTTGACATAACGACCAATAAAATCCGAACAACAAAAATTGTTGGTCAGAAAATTTTAAGATTTTTTTTCTCGAATAAGATATACATTTTAAACAAAGTCTTTGTAAACCCTTTCGTTTGATACCATATGCAAAATTACAGTTATTGAGATTTATATTTATTACTGTGACATTCATAACTGAGTAAAGATTATACAAATCATGTCTACAATAGAAATTAAATCAAATCTATCTACAAAGGCTGTCCTCAATTTTTTTAAAGTTAACTGCTGTACTCAATATTATAGGCATCAATATGCATTTTGTAATTTTACCAAAACTTCTATATGCAACTGCCGCTTTAAATCAGTGCCATTTGAGTTTGTAAATCGAAAAAAAATCTAACTTCTGATTAATTAATTCAAAATACTTGGTAGTGCGCGCGATGCAACATCTTCGGGAACGTTCGGTGATGCTCGGTCAACCCATGCGGCGGCGCTCGGAAATAAGCTATTTGCTCCTTCCTATATAAACGATCTTTTGTCTCACGCGCTAGACTTTTCGAGGAAGTTTTTAAAACTCGGTAATTAGTCCTCCTACAACTTAAAGTTACAACTTAATAGTTAAAGTTATCCATACATGTCTTCATAGTTAGCAAACTTTGAAATTTAAACGAAATTTCTCCGAAAATCAAACTTCTCCGATTAAAAAAGAAATTAAAAACAAATTTGTTTATAAGAAAAAAAAATCATTTTATAAGTCAATTAATTACAGGGTTTCTGACATAGTTAGTTATTCCACTTTCTGTTATAATTTAAATCTTATTTAATAATATTAAACATTGTTAGATTTGATAGCTGTTTAAAGTAGGAACTAGTGAAACTGTTATTTATTTATAAGTCTGAAGAAAATAACTTAAAAAGTTAGATTTCTATGTCTAAATATAAAAGCACATTATGTAAAAAAACTATTTAATAAATAATACTGCAAAATTCCAAATTTAAATTCCTTTCCTTTTATTTTTAAGTAACGTAAAGTCTTCAAAGCAACACATACACTAGATTGATATGCAACCGCAAAAAAATCGTGAGTATTAAAATAGAAGCAATTTATAAATATCTCTCTCTTTCTTTCTTGCAAAAACATAAAATTACAAAAAACGTCGACAGAGAAAAGATAGGCGAGATAGATAGCATATTGATAGAACACAAAAAATAAAGGAGATGACACAATACGAAGCACTATATGTGCAAGTGAGAAACAATGTCGATCATCTATTGGACATAAGTTTTTCATTCGGTTTAAAGTATGATAATCTCATCCATTCACAAATATAGTATGAAAACCCCCAGCCGCAAAACCTGCAAGCAAAACTCGACCTTAAGGTGGTAGTGCGTGCGCGCTCGTGATAGTACATCGGGTAGAGCATCCCAGGACAGCCAGGACCGATTACTGGTTTCGACGGCTGTAAGCATGTTTTTCAATGTGCTCATGATCCGTTCTACCTGTCCGTTCGCGCGAGAGCTTCCAGTTGCGATAAGTTGCAATTGGATATTAGACGAATCGCAAAACTCGCGGACCTCACGGCTAGCAAACAGCGACCTTGATCAGCAATATTACGGGTCGGTGCGCCAAACAATGAAGTACTACTTTTAACAGCTCGTATGCTACTGTGTCAATACACAAGGTGTGGTGCAACAAAACAAACTTAGTGAAAGCATCTATCAAGACAAAAACATACTCCTTTTTGTCATTATTACCACTAAGCTTGCCCGTCGCAACAATGTGCACTGTATGCCACGGAACGGCTTCTTTGGGTATAGGGTGTAATTCCGCTTGAATTTTATCTGAATGACATTTGGAAACTTTGCCAGTAACACAATTTTCGACAAACTTTCTAACAAATTTTGACATATTTTCAAACCAATACAGCTGATATAGTTTTTCGAAAGTTTTATCCCATCCCAAGTGCATTAAATTCTCGTGAACGTTATTAACTACAGACCACCTCAGTGATCTTGGGAGGATGGGCAAACATCGAGTCCTACCATTACGCTGGACTTTTCGATGCAACTTGCCTGAACGAAGCTCGTAGCAATATCGTCACTCAAGTTATGTTCTTTGATATCAGTTACAAGCTTAGAAATGTCCTCTTCACGCAATTGTTCAGCAAGCAACCAATTTTCGGTTAACTCCGTGAAATGAATGATCTTGGCTTCTACTTTAGTGGAATGGGTAGACAATTGGGAAGGAGGTAACGGATTCAAAGAAAAGAAGTCTGCGTGGGACATATGTTGTCCATTTTTGTAAATGACATCAAAGTCAAATGCTTGTAAGAAAGCCCACCACCTGTGGACCCTCGAAGTCAATTCCATTTCAAGTTAATTTTGTCTCAATTTTATTTCATTTTATTTTATACACTAAATTTAATTCAATTATGTAGCTAATAATTTTGTAAATGCTGTATAAGTCCTTAATTGGGACACACATATTACCTTAGGCGTTTAATTATAAGTTATTTTCTGTGTCTCGCCGAGGAACGCTGCCCGGTGAAATTGAGACGGACCATCGACATTTACCTGGAGGACAGGGTCATCTGTGTGCGATATGCGGGCAAGGAGTGTAAAAGAAACACCAGCAAAGGATGCGTCCAGGGCTCCAAAGGTGGACCTATACTGTGGTACCTCCTACTCGACCCGCTCCTAAAGAGCCTTCATCCAAGAGGTGACTATTGTCAGGCCTTCGCAGACGACATCGTCCTTGTCTTCTCCGGCGATACCGCACTGGACATCGAAAGACGTGCCAATGCCGCTCTCGACCGTGTTCGGGCGTGGGGTGTCGATAATAAGCTCAGATTTGCACCACATAAAACGACAGCAATGGTCTTAAAAAAAAGCTAAAGTACGACACTCCCCGCCTGACCATGGGGGGGATCGACATTGGCATGTCAAAGGAGATGAAAGTCCTGGGAGTCATAATCGACGAAAAACTCACTTTTAACGCTCATATCTTCAGTGTCTGTAGAAAAGGTATCGAAATAAATAAGAGACTTGCAAGGGCGGCAAAGGTGAGCTGGGGTCTCCACCCTGAGGTAATAAGAACTATATACACGGCCACCGTGGAGCCCATCATACTTTACGCCTCCAGCGTCTGGGCCGGTACGGCGGAAAGGATAGGTGCCAAAAAGCAACTTGCGACAGTGCAAAGGGGGATAGAGTAAAAACTCACACAAGGCCTACTGCACAACATCACTGAACTCCGCCCTGATTCTGGCAGGGCTGCTCCCCCTAGACCTCCGGGTCAAAGAAGCAGCCACTTTATACCGGGTTAAGAAAGGGGAATCCTGGCCGGGGCTGGCAGACAGGGAAGTTGAAGGCATTTCCTGAACCATTGAGGCACCACACCCAGAAGAGCACGCGGACCTCCAAATCAAAAACCTTGTTGATCGGGAACAGGTGGAGGCAAATAGCCTATACGATCTACTGTTCTTCACTGATGGCAGCAAGATTGAGGGCAGGGTCGGCGCCGCGGTTTCCTGCTGAAGCCGCGACACCGAAACCAAGGCTCTCAAATTAAGTCTGCCATCATACTGCACGGCCTATCAAGCGGAGCTCCTGGCCATAAGCAGAGCAATAGAGATGGCTACTGGCCACCAGGCAGAATGTTTTGGGATCTACAGCGACTCCATGGCAGCCCTTCAAACAGTGGTGAACCCTCGCTGCCTCCACCTGCTAGCCGTAGAAACTAGGAGAAATATCAGAACTTTGTCTCTCCAAGGCAAGATTTTAACGTTGCACTGGATCAAAGCACATGCGGGACTAGAGGGCAATGAAAGGGCAGATGTCCTAGCAAAGGAGGCTGCGTTAGGCTCAAAACGAAAGCACGCCTACGACAAGTGCCCCGTCTCATTCGTCAAGCGAGGCATTCATTCGTATGGCCTCGCTCGACGAATGGAACGAGAGATACAAGTTAGATGAAACTGCAAAAATCACAAAGATATTCTTCCCCGACGCGGTGGCAGCTTTCAGGGTGGTCCGCAAAATCGCGGCCTCTGGGGTGATAACCCAAGTCATGACGGGACATGGTGGGTTTTCCGAATACTTGAACCGATTCAAGCCCATCGTGCATCTGTGACCCGGAGGCAGCGGAGTCAATCCCACACATTTTATTTGAGTGCCCGGTGCACGCGGTGGATCGTTTTTATGTAAAAATACTGCTAAAAATCAAATTGTGTCAACAGAATGTACCCAGTATTTTACAAGTAGAAAAAGAAAGGGAAATTTTCATTGAATATTGCATCAAACTAGCAAGCATAGTTGTAAGTAGAAATAAATTATTATGTTGATAAATATTGTAATATTCCAATTTGACATAATAACAGAATAGCTTTTAATAGAAAATTGGTAGTCGATGTTTTATTTTGAAAATATAGATATAAGTGATATGTTAAAATAGTATATAGAAATTAAGTAAACTGTAAGAAATAACACAAACTTATATGTAAATAAAAGAAAACACCTGTATCCTTATCCCTAGCTGACCTGTATCCCTTAGCCTGTAACAGAGAAGTAGAAATAATTAGCAGTAGGGTCCGGGAAACCCTACCCGTATAGAATGAAAGATAGAATGACAGAAGATCAAGCAGTATGTAGAATGAAAGTGCGAGAGGCACAACAGCGAGAGGAATGAATGCATGTTTAAAATAGTCTCCAATCATGTTGGAGGTATAAGAAAAAGAAAAAAAAACCTAACCTAACCTAACCTCCCCCCGAAGTGCTGTCATCTTGTCGAGGTGGGGGGGCTTGTGCATCCTTTCGATCCCCCGATGTTATGCCGGCAGGGTCACCCATACCGGAAAGCTCGGGGAGGAGGGACGAGACCAAGAACAGCACACACCACCGATAAAGCCCAAACCAAATTTAAAATTAACAAACAACTTGAACATACAAACCATATCAAGTATTGTACATATTGTAAATAAACTATTAACGGCGCAAGCCAACAAGTAAAAACAAATTTTGTAAATATTTAGCGTAGCCGGGCGAGCCCCACACAAGCCTGTCGCTTGGCTAGCGGCAGGCATGGTGCGTAAATGCATTCCTCTTCGACAAAAAAAAAAAAACAACTGTTTTTGAACCTTGGTTGCCAACATCACACAGGTCCTGCAATCAGGTATTACTTTGCACTAAGCAACGGGATCCGAACCGGAACATCTAACGTAGCAGTTTGCTCTTTACACTACTGCGTCACTTAGATCGTCAAATATGTAATGTGATATGTTTAAATTTGTCGTGAGTCCACAAAGTCAAAGTCAGAATGTTTTTTATTTATAATAGAGAGAGAAATAGAGACTTAAAATAAGCACTTTCAAATCGAGCAGTTCATTGCACAGTTCAGACCAAACCACTGGTTTGTTGTTCTTTTGAAAACTGAAAAGTGCAATTAATCAAGCAATTTAAGCAGTCCCTCATAGTTTTTATACACATGCCATAACCATTAAATTTTTCTACAACCGTTTTATCGATTTTGGTTTTTTTACTATTGTGGAGGTTCGTAGAGTTGACCTCCACTTGCCCATCGATAGAGAAGTTTTAGTGTACGTGCTGACGGTAGTCGTTTCACCACCTACCACCACCTCGCTACCATTGCGTCCCCGTTGGGAGTAATCACGCCGGCGGTCCACCCCCAGAAACGTCATCATAGCGAAATCACGTGTAATAAACGCCAATTATTATTTTTTGTGCTTAATGTGTCCAGCTAAATATTGATTGGTGCTGACTATTGAATTTCCATCATAAAAGTCTATTCTAAATATCCGTCAAATAATTTAAATTTGCCACCTTACATACTTCACGTTTATTCATTCATTACTTGTATGAGTGCTTTTTATAGGCATGTACTACATTATTAACAAGTTACACAAAGACCTCAGAGAAACAATGAAAGTACTAAGTTAGCAATTATACAAAAATATTCAGAAAATATGATAATAATATTATATAATAGCATATTCGTAGGTATAGTACAGACTAATACAAGTAAATAAAAATATATAATCAGATATTTCAGCCTAGCCACGTTAACTTCTTGCTGTCAATTTAAAATTATGGTATCTTTTTTATCTTGTTCGGTCATATCCTTGTCACCCCATCCCCATACAGGATGGGAACCATCCCCTGTCCTCTTCACTCTCCTTTTTATAACATCTTCAGACGCAGTTTTCAAGTCGTAAGCCAAGCCAACCATCCACATCAAGTCAATTACAAATTTAGTAATATTTAACGAAATGCCTCCTAGTTCAGCTGTTTTGTAATCCCAGGGGAAGACATGGTGGTAGTTGTGGAATTCCTCTCCAAATATAAGGAGTGTTAAGTTCTTGTTATCTGCTGGCTTAATGTTTTTATCGTAAGGTCTGGTTCCCCATTTGTGTGCCGCCGAGTTCACGAGGAATGTATTATTAGTCGTAATCATTAATCTAAAGAGTGTGGGTACGAAGAATGCGTTCCACAAGGACTCCCCCCAAAACGTTGGCAGTATTGTAGGTATCACAAAGCAGCAAAGCAGCGCCAGAATAATGTAATACCTAAAAAAAAAACTGCTGTGAGTTATGTAATTACTTTTCTACAATGTTTTACTTGGAGCAAGAAGTGAAAACTATGGCTGACATTAAATTGAATATCATTAATATTTCTCATCGATCGCACACATCAAATTGTATAAAGCTCGAGTTATGCGCGACCGAGCCATGCAATCCGGATTTGGATTGAGAATTGGAAGCAATGAATTACAAATAGAAAAAACTAATAGTAAGATCACAAAACATCTATACAAACTAATTTATTTGTTTGTCCGTCCGTCTGTCAAGAACCTTTTTCCCAGGAACGCCTGAAGTTATCAAACTGAAATTAATAGTAACTAGTGCTGTGCTTCGAACTGTGTATGTGTGTGCTCGCAGACATCTCGGTAAATATGAATAGGGTTGCGTAACTTCTGGTAAAGACTTTAACAAAAAACATGCATTACTAACTTCTTCTGGAATCTCAAGATGGGGTCAGCCCATAGATCGCTCATATCAATGGTATGTCCCTTGGCTTTCAGCTCAGGGTGTTTTCTGACAAGCAGCCAGCCGACATGGGAGAAGAAGAACCCTCTATTTGCATTGTGAGGGTCCGCATCAGTATCGGAATATTTGTGGTGCATGCGGTGATTCCGGACCCAGTTAATCACCGAATCCTGAAAATTATTTTACTTTGTTTACTATTGTATATAGGAATATAGTGTATTATAGGAAACACAGTAGAGTATATGAGAATAATGATACCACAGAAAAAAATCCATTACTATAGACAGAATGATAACGAAATAGTCCAATCAGACCATATTTTAACCATTTTAAACATGTAAGTAAATCTGTAATTTAAATAACTTACAATTATTTAAAAACCTAAATAGATTAGATATGACGCATGGTTTTGTCACACTAAAAGCATGCCTATTTTTATTTAGTCACTGCAGTGTATTAGAATCGGTTTCCTATAGGCTCACTATAGTTCGGTATTATTTAACTATAGGTATTCCTATTGCGAAACTTAGAGGCATTTTTACCTGAAATGACATAGATTGCCAGAATGTCAGCATAAGTCGGAGAGGCCACCGCGCTTTGTAGGACCTGTGAGCCCACAGCCTGTGTGCGCCAATTGTTATGCCACCTCCGGACCCAAAGAACAAAAATACAGCTGAAAAATAAGACTTTTTGTTAGTAAAAAGTATTTCATTTCAGAAAAAAAAACCTGCAAAATGCCAATCCTCTCAGCCTGCCGTCCCGGACCATGGCCCCCTTGGCTCTAGGGTAAATAAGCCCCTTGGAGCTGTAAACTCAGCTAAGAGAAAGTAAGTGTTACGACAGCTGGAAACTTTAACATGGCATGGTATAGGATTAGCCCTAGCTCAGATGTGATTTATTTTGACACAAATGTGTTACATGAGCTTAATGTACAAGTTGGAACCCGGCTCCATGAAGCAACTGCCCACGACGTATCGCTCTAGCTTCGGAAGGTATTTCATAGTAAATACATAGAAACCGCATGAGACGTGGCTGCGGCGCCTCAGCTTCTGTATAATGTAGATCTTTATGGAAAAAGTTGAGACAGATTTCACAGCGTGTACAGCTGCAGTAAGTGCGGTCAAACAAAACCACGTCATGAGTTCGTAGCTCATGCTGAAGACAGGAAGAAAGATACGTAATTTACATCTCTATTTACGTACCAAATATTCTGGTTGTCCACAAAGCTTTGAAGAAGAATAAATACATTCCATAAATACCACTGATGTAGAAAAATGTTATAAAAATTATATTTCTCCAAACCAATTTCCATTTGCGTTGTTCAGCTGACGATAGTACTGCATCAGATTTACTTTTATCAATCTCTTGGATATCTTTGTAGTCCAAATTCCGTGACGTGGTAGCCATATTTAATTGTGTTTTATTCTAAAAATAAATTTACAGTTATGAGTACGTACCTTCATATGTCCGTATGTTATGCCACTGATATTAGATACATTATAACTCTGTAACAACATATTGTTGCATAACAAATAACCAGGGCCAATGGCAAATGAATAGGACGGGGCCCTTAGCATATACAACTACGAGTATAGTAGCAAAGCACCTAATTATAGGGATACATAGGTCACTACTTCAATTTTGAAAACATAGAGAGTCAAATCATCTGGCTTAAAACATTGAGGAAAATGCAATTTAATAAAATATCTAAGCAAATATAAATCAGACTCTTAAAAATTGCGCCACTACAATACTTACCATGAAAAACCAATTGAGTAAAAACGATTTTATGAACGTTTAGTGAGGTAGTACCGCTGTCTTTGTAGTTTGAAACTAATTTAAACGGTCACTTATACTTACATAAATACATGTCTATTGAATCAAATACCTCATGCATTTTTAGGGTTCTGTACTAAAGGAGATTGTCGAAAAATGTATAAACCAAAAACCCAGAATCGATATGGAATAAATAAGTACCAATCTATTCATTGTAATACACAATTTACCCCATCGAAAGAAAAATAACGGAAATAATGGAGTTTAGCAGCTACAGGCTGTCAAAGTTTGAAAAAATGTAAAAATTTGACTAACAAGGGTTTTAAGACAGGGTAATGTTTTTAGCATGTATGTATTTATTTTAGTAAATGAGGTGTTAATAGATTCTCGATAATGGCCCGGGGGACATAGGCTATATTATTTTATTTACATTTTATATGATGGAAGCTAAACCTCAGATTCTTTCCTCGAAAAAAATTAAACTGAGATAAAAAGAAGAAATGAATGGTCTTGGTGAGCACATTATAAAATGAATGGTCTTGGCGAGCTCATTATAAAATGAATGGTCTTGGCGAGCACATTATAAAATGAATGGTCTTGGCGAGCTCATTATAAAATGAATGGTCTTGGCGAGCACATTATAAAATGAATGGTCTTGGCGAGCTCATTATAAAATGAATGGTCTTGGCGAGCACATTATAAAATGAATGGTCTTGGCGAGCTCATTATAAAATGAATGGTCTTGGCGAGCACATTATAAAATGAATGGTCTTGGCGAGCTCATTATAAAATGAATGGTCTTGGCGAGCACATTATAAAATGAATGGTCTTGGCGAGCACATTGTAAATATGTATGTATTAACATTATGTTCAAGTCACAATATAATATTAAAACTGAAAAGTGTAAATGTTTTAAAATATAATACATTATAGATGAAAAAGACAAGGTGAGTTTAAGCGGGATTCTGGTAAAAATGTTGTGGGATTGGGTTGTGATAGGATTGTTATTTGATTTCTCAATACTTTGAAAGGCTACGGCTCCCATGCTCCATTGTTTCCGGCATTTTTCTTTCGGAAGGTAAATTGTGCATTACAATGAACCTATTGGTACTCATTTAGTCTAACTCCATTCAGATTATTTGGACCATCTCCGTTGTTAAACTTCTAAGAGCTGAAAGAGTGAGTGAGACAGTGGTTTATATTTAAGTTTTCTCGCACAAATCAGATCCATTCACAATTACGAACACAGCGAAAAAGAAATCAGCTAAATCGGTCACCCCGTTCTTTGATCCGTATTTACTAAACAGATTTTTATTTAGATAGATATTACGATACGATACCTATTTCTATTTATATTGCCTTATACCTATAGACGAGACAAAACCCAGCTGCATGTCATTTTAATTCTCTGAAAAATAAGTGATTTTAAATATTTTTTCATTACGCAGATACATAATTTGCATTTCTACAACGTTATTGTTATGCGTAATAACAAGTATATGTTTTTGTCTTTGTGACATTGAGATTATGCAAGTGCTTCTAGACTACGATCACCCATACGCATGTACAAATGTTTGTCGACGATAACTCGAGTATTGCCGTCGATCATCGTTACATGTAGGCGGTTTAATGAGGCTAAATAATGTTTATGTTCAAATATGTGTTAAATATGGGTTTATTTAATTTATACAGTTTTAGGAACTTTACGAATCGGGGCCAAGGCAGTTCCCCCGCCAAGTCGAGCGCGAAGCAAACACTGCCGTACTATCCTTTACTGGAACCATTTCGCCGCATTTTCAGGCCCCTATTGGAGAACCTCTGGAAAACCCAAACGCTGACATTTTCGTCATCCAGTAAGCTGTATTCATATACTTAAAATCCAAAATATCAAGTCTGTAGGTCTTTTAGTTCCGAAGTTAAGCGAAAGCAAAGTTTCGCATTTATGACACTCACTCATGATCATCAGAATAGAACTAGTACTTCCCATCAACTCAGACAGCTGAAATTTGGTACAGAGTTAGGGTTTAATGGCCACATAAAGGGAAAACTATAAAAAATAGGATAATCGAAGATTTTGTTATAGGTCAGATAATACTGGAATTGGTATCTTTTATATGATGGCCAGTGTAAGAAAACACTTGTGAAGTGATAGTAATAAATTATAATAATAAGCACATCACGACACACACATTGACTCAGCCCTGTAGTATGCATCGTAAGAACGTAGTATGTATCGCAGGCTTGGATAACCATATCGTTTATACCAATAATCTACATAGATAAGAATACTACATCCAAGACCGACAAGCGAAACAATGCGTCTTGCGAATAACACAAAGTCGGATTCCAACCCGGAACCTCTAGCATAACAATCGGCTGTTTACACCACTGCGCCACCGAGATCGTCAAAAAGTGGTGATGACTAAGCTTGTACTATATTTTATTCTTTACTTTCCACCATTTTTGATTCAGTTTTCAGAAAACTTATGTAAATAACTACGCACGTTGTTGTAGCTACTTTATATTTGTTATTTTACAAGACAAAACCCCGGTCACACTAATACCTACAAATAAATTGGCACTTTAAAATCTAGGAAAAGTCCAATCTGCACTGATAATACTTTCTCAATAATAATACTTACTCAATAATAATACTTACTCAATAATAATACTTACTCAATAATAATACTTACTCAATTATAAATACGTAAATATTTCAAATACCTGTTACTTATGTTTTGTGTGCTACTTAAGTAATAGAATTTTAAATGCGGTCAAAAATGTGTTTTAAAACGTTGAACTCAACGAAAGCGTAATATTTGAAATTTTTTTTATTTTTATTTACGCTTAAGAAATAGGAACTTTGAATACAAAAGTAAAAGCCAAACGAATGTTGCTACTGTACAAAAATCAGAAGAAAAAAAAATTGTATTAATAAAAAAACTACACATAAAAAGAAAAAAACTGTGTCAAATAAGACAACCTAATGAAATAAATCAATATGCCCACGTCTCTACAAAAAGTGAAAACCCAACAGAAACATTCTGTAATAAACTTGCCAAGTCTCGATGAAGCTTCTTCTTTATTTCTAAAGAGTAATGAAATCTAGACAAAGTCGTGCTAAATCTAAGGTTCCTTACTGCGATTTCTTTATTATCACAGTTAATGTTGTGTGACTTGGCCGTTGAACATTCTTTATACGTTAGTCTATAGAACTCGTTATTCCTTTCGTGGCCGACTAAATTCATTGGTACGGTTTCATGAAACACTCACCAAGTGATCAATTTTAAAATCTGGCCACGACATTTATAGATGTCAGATCGCTCATATAGTGTATTTTTTGGCCCTAATTTGAGATTTCAGAAAAAGTTAATAATGTTTGTTTGTAGTTGAATTATTTACCAGAAATAATGCAACAATACTCATATTATACTAAACTTATACAATCGTGCGTGTTGATTCCTCGTGAACTCGGCTGGACACAAATGGGGAACGAATCTTATGACAAAAGCATTAAGCAAATACCAAGAACATTACTGATATTTGGAGAGATTTTCCATAACTACCACCATGTTTTTAACTGGGATTACAAAATAGCTGATATTTAAGCATTTCGTTAAATTAAACTTAACTTGTACGCTTGTAGGTAACTGATATGATGTGGATGATTGGCGTGACTTACGACTGAAAACTGTGTCGGAAGATGTTATCAAATGGAGAGTGAACAGGACAGTGGATGGCTCCCAACTTGCATGGGGATGGCGTTACAAGGATATGACCGAACATGATAAAAAGAAAACTAATTATATTCATTTTCAATTATATGGTAATTTCAGTCTATTTAGTGTAAAATTTATGTAAAATTATTTTAATATCAATATAATCTGAGTATAAGTTTAAAATTTCACACACACAAACATTCACAATTATTTGTATATGTTTAATTCATCTTCGGAATCAATTGGGGTGCAACGGAAGATCAGCGTCGGTCTCGTAAGAGCTGACACAGTGCTGAGCTGCATACCCTGTCATGGTTGTAACACAGCATCTTAATGTAATCGTTTACGTTAATACTTATTGTTAAAAAAACAGTAAAAAAACCATTATATTCAGTTATTCTGTGATATCTTGGTGGTTTGGCTGGAATTGTCAAATCGAAATATTTCTACTAGGTACCACCGGATAGGAAAGGCAATCGACGTGTAAGAATCCCCTCCAGGAGTTCTGCTCTTAATATACTTTATTATATTCACTCTTTAATCAAAAAAATCTATCAAAATAACTTTATTCAGAATTTTCAAATTTTTCATAAAACAATCGTCTAACTTTGGCCGTCTACTCCAAAACGACGAAAAACGTAGTTTTGGCCTAATTATCGTGCGTTTCCTACTCCAAGTGTTTCGGACGGGTCGGTCGGGCTCCATTCCATCGTTACAGGCTAAGGGATACAGGTCAGCTAGGGATAAGGATACAGGTGTTTTCTTTTATTTACATATAAGTTTGTGTTATTTCTTACAGTTTACTTAATTTCTATATACTATTTTAACATATCACTTATATCTATATTTTCAAAATAAAACATCGACTACCAATTTTCTATTAAAAGCTATTCTGTTATTATGTCAAATTGGAATATTACAATATTTATCAACATAATAATTTATTTCTACTTACAACTATGCTTGCTAGTTTGATGCAATATTCAATGAAAATTTCCCTTTCTTTTTCTACTTGTAAAATACTGGGTACATTCTGTTGACACAATTTGATTTTTAGCAGTATTTTTACATAAAAACGATCCACCGCGTGCACCGGGCACTCAAATAAAATGTGTGGGATTGACTCCGCTGCCTCCGGGTCACAGATGCACGATGGGCTTGAATCGGTTCAAGTATTCGGAAAACCCACCACGCCCCGTCATGACTTGGGTTATCACCCCAGAGGCCGCGATTTTGCGGACCACCCTGAAAGCTGCCACCGCGTCGGGGAAGAATATCTTTGTGATTTGTGTGTGTGAGTGTCGTATTTTAGCTTTTTTTTAAGACCATTGCTGTCATTTTATGTGGTGCAAATCTGAGCTTATTGTCGACACCCCACGCCCGAACACGGTCAAGAGCGGCATTGGCACGTCTTTCGATGTCCAGTGCGGTATCACCGGAGAAGACAAGGACGATGTCGTCTGCGAAGACCTGACAATAGTCACCTCTTGGATGAAGGCTCTTTAGGAGCGGGTCGAGTAGGAGGTACCACAGTATAGCTCCACCTTTGGACCTTGCCCGCATATCGCACACGGATGACCCTGTCCTCCAGGTAACTGTCGATGGTCCGTCTCAAGTTCACCGGGCAGCGTTCCTCGGCGAGCCTGACTCTTATCGCAGGCCACCATGCGCTGTCGAAGGCTCCCTCTATATCCAGCGAGACTAGAGTGACAATTTTCTTTTCGTTCTCTTTGTTGCGGATGTATTGCACTAGGGTATAGAGGGAGTCCTCGGTACTCTTTTGGGGCATGAAGCCGTATTGGTGAGTGCTCATTTTTGGAAGCAGATGGTGCTTCAGGCAGGAAACCAGCATTTTTTCAAGAATTTTCCCCAGAATGGGTAAGAGGCCAATAGGTGAATTTAAAGCAATTTGTGACTATACACAATTTAAATCGAAATCAGAGCAGCACTTACTGGGGGGGTGTTTCTATACCATAAATGAGTTTTTCGACATTAAAATATAATACTTTATTTCTGACATTTATCGTTAAATTCAAATTGACATTTTGTATGTCATGTTTTTTATTATTCATAAAAAAACTTAACTAATGGTTTCATAATCTTCGTAAATAAATTCAGTTTTGGCCTCTCGTGACAATCTATGTTGATATACTTTACTTATTTTTCATTGATTAAGTATTGCAATGCAATTATTATTATTTAAATAAGAAGGTCGTTCAATTCAAGCACAATGTAAATTGTTATTGAATTAAATTGAATATATCTATCTTCCTTAATTTTCAACGGTCGTGGAACAGTTTTGTTTTATTCAAAACAGTATTCTGGGAGGTGAATATCGAACATGGTTATCGGTATGTTGAATGGCAGTTGGCAACTGAAATTAATGATATGTTAAAAATTATTTATCTCGTCAGATTGGCCTATCGGAATGTAGAAATTACAACAATCGATAGATGGGACTGTTTAAAAAGTCAACCATTTTTTGCGGCATACCACGGTTTGCTAAAAATGCTAGGCAAGATTAACACAGATTAGTACATCTAAGAAAAGTTTAAGATCTCAAGTTCTTCTCAATTCTTTGTGGCAAAACAACACAATTTGAGAGATTTAGTTAGTCCATAGCGGTAACTACGAGTATATGATAAAACGCTTTTCACTGAATATTGCATCAAACTAGCAAGTATAGTCATAAGTAGAAATAAATTATGTTGATAAATATTACATAATAAAAATAGGTTTTGTATAAAATTGGTAGTCGATGTATTGTTTTTGAAAATATAGATATAAGAGATATGTTAAAATAGTATATAGAAATTAAGTAACTGTAAGAAATAAAACAAGTATATGTAAATAAAATATAACACCTGTACCCTTATCCCTGACCGACCTGTATCCCCTTAGTCTGTAACAGAGAAGTAGAATTAATTAGCAGTAGGGACCGGGAAACCCTACCCGTATAGAATGAAAGAAGATCAAACAGTATGTAGAATGAAAGTGCGAGAGGCACAAAAGCGAGAGGAATGAATGCATGTTTACAATAGTCTCCAATCACGTTGGAGGTATAAGAGAAAAAAAAAAAAAAAAAAACCTAACCTAACCTAATCTGCTGGGTGCGGTGCCTCAATGGTTCGGGACATGCCTTCAACTTCCCTGTCTGCCAGGCCCGGCCAGGATTCCCCTTTCTTAACCCGGTATAAAGTGGCTGCTTCCTTGACCCGGAGGTCTAGGGGGAGCAGTCCTGCCAGAATCAGGGCGGAGTTCAATGAAGTTGTGCGGTAGGCCTTTATGAGTTTTTGCACTATCCCTCTTTGCACTGTCGCAAGTTGCCTTTTGGCACCTATCTTTTCCGCCGCACCGGCCCAGACACTGGAGGCGTAAAGTATGATGGGCTCCACGGTGGCCGTGTAGATGGTTCTTATGACCTCAGGGTGGAGACCCCAGCTCAGCGGGCAGCGTTCCTCTGCGAGCCTGACCCTTATCGCTGGCCACCATGCGCTGTCGAAGGCTCCCTCTATATCCAGCGAGACCAGAGTGACAATTTTCTTTTCGTTTTCTTTGTTGCAGATGTATTGCACTAGGGTATAGAGGGAGTCCTCGGTGCTCTTTTGGGGCATGAAGCCGTATTGGTGGGCGCTCATTTTTGGTAGCAGATGGTGCTTAAGGCGGGCAACCAGCATTTTTTCTAGGATTTTCCCCATAATTGGTAAGAGGCCAATAGGTCTGAATGATTTGGGCGTGCTATAGTTTGTCTTACCTGGTTTTCTCAGGACCACCACTACGGCCTCCTTCCATGGTTTGGGGAAAAGATGGTACTCAAGGCATTTGTTCATCAGGGCTAGGAATGCCATTTTGTCGTTTTGGATGGCATGGAGGCATATGTCCAGTGTGAATCCATCCACTCCGGGGGCTTTCTTAGGGTTGAAGGAGTTCATAGCCAGTTGTAACTCTGTTACAGTAAACGGTAGGTCGCAATTATCAAATTCCTCGTCACTGTTTACTTTATTAGCCTGGGTTCTAATTTGGGTACGAACTTCTGTATCTGTATCCGTTGAGTCCTCCGGGTAGAAAGATTCCGCGATCCATTTTGCGGAACCATCCGCGTCCAATATTTTCCCTTCCTGAATGAGTCTCCTTGTCGTCCTTCCGATGACCCGATATATTCCCTCCCATAGTCCCTCCTTGTCCTGCTTCCCACAGAATTCTTTCCAGCTTTTTGTTTGTGCTCTAGCAGCCTCCGTCTCATACTTTTCTTTCTGTTTCAGGTACTCTTCAACGACGTGTCTTCTTCGGATTGGAGCAGCGCATCGGATCCTGTTTTTTGCAGTTTTTACGGCCTTTTTCATCGTTGCGAGTTTCTCGGACCACCAAGGCAAGGTAAGTTTTTCGCAATTTTTCTTTAGTGGAATGGTCTCAGTGCATGTTTTGTGGATCAGTTTGCCGAAATTTACTATAATGTTTTCAATTTGGTTGACATTTCTTAAATTAATTATTTCTGAGTATGTTAGTTTGTTTTCCTGTCTCTGCAGGCTCAGTATTTCGTGATTTTTTTTCCAGTTAGCCTTTTTTGTGTTAAAGGTTCTGGTAGTTCTCTCCACTTTTATGCCCTGAGACTTTTGTAGCCTTTTGTTGAAGGTTGTGGAATTGTGGTCCGAGCTCACTAGGTCCGTGTCTACCGTCCATCTCTCTACCAGGGCCAACATGTCCGTTGAGCAAGCGGTAATGTCTACAAAACTGCAGAAATGCTGTCCTCCCCTTATTACATTGAACGTCGGAATTTCCCCTCTGTTTAAGACGTTTAAGTCTAGCTCATCGAGGGTGCCAGACATTTCTTCACCCCTGATGTCGATGACGTGACTACCCCACCAGCTGCTCTTTGCATTGGCGTCTCCTCCCACGAGGATCTTTGCTGAACCTATCTCTTCTCTTATCTTTTTCAACTGCTTCAGGTAGGGTTCGATGGGTGTCGTTGGCTCAAAGTAAAAGGATACGAGTACTATGTCCCAGGCACTAGTTCCGATTTTCACGACGGCAATATTGTTTGTTGTCCATTCAATACACTGTGTGACGTCCAACTCATGGTCGAAAACAGCGATTGCGGCTTTCACTTTGCCGTCTCCGGGGTCAGTGTTCTGGTAGATCCTCGCTCCTCTGTATGGCTTCATTGAGTTTGTTGCACCCACGTAGGGTTCCTGGAGCAGTGCGAGAGACGCCTTCCTGTTTTTAGCTTCGAGCATGAGTTCATTTGTTGCTAGCTGTTTCCTTTGCAGGTTTGCCTGGAAGATTCGATAGGTTTTTTCGTCTCTCGTGTTTACGCCTGGGACGCCGTTAGCAATACGCCACTGGTGCTCTAGCGAGGTCATCCCATCGCTTTCTGACAGTGCATTCGGAGCTAAAGGCATTGTGCTCATCTTTGTCTATCCTGGCTTGGAAACAGTTCCGACAGCGGGGTGGCACCCCCGTCACCACATCCGGGCACTCAGATCTGAGATGTGGGCCTCCGCAGTGGCTGCAAAGGTCGATGGTCTCTTTGCAGAACTTTCTGCCGTGGCCATAGCCCAAACATCTTGTGCACTGCAAGAGGGGGGACTGGTCCTCCACTCTGATCCGTTGGAGGTCAATGTGGAAGTATCCTACTTCCACGGCTTTTTTCCAGATGGCCGGGGAGGTGCCGAGTATTATGTGTCCCGTAAGTGGGTTTCTTGCCCTTCTTCGGAACTTTACCTCTATTCTGTCTGTGCCGGCATCTAGGCCGTGGAAGAGGTCCTTGTTTTGGTTCCTCACTGCTTTGATGATGTCCTCGTCCGAGTGGATCAGCAGGACATCGCGGAGGATCAGTAAGGGGTCCCTGTTTTTCACCATCTCTACGGACAACTGGTCGCTTTTGCTCTCTATTCTCGTCTTGAGCCTGTTTCTCTCCTCCTCCGTCCTACACCCCATGATAATTTTTCAGTCCCTGGCTTTTCTTACCCTTTCCACTGTAACCCATCCTTCCTTGGCGTCCACAGTTTTCCTAAGCTTCTCAAGTACTTCTTCCCCTGTCTCGTTTTCGTTTTTCGAAGTGATGACAATTGAGTGCAGGGTACTTAGTTTTTGAGAAGACTGTGTCGCCTTTGCGGTGACGTTGGCGTAAGTGGGCGTTCTGGTTGGGTCGTGTCGACTTAGGGCTTCTTTAAGCTCCTCGATCCTCTCTGTGTTTCTTCTTAAAAGCTCACTATGCTCTTCCATTTTCCTCTTTTTTTTTTTTCTTTTCCCCTTCTAGGGTTGCGTGGGAATTTTCCTGTGTCTTTGCTGTGAGCAGGGGAGGGGGACTCGGTTGGGGTAGGGGTGTTTTTCCCTTATTTTTAAGATCAACATCCTTCACCAGCTGATACAATCTATCTATTGCCGACAATATCTCGGTTTTTAAGTTTCTGGAGTAGTTTAATTGCGTTTTGGCCTTGTTTACACATGCTTTGGCCTCGCTTGTTGCGTCTGCATACTTTATTGTTGGTGAGCTTTTAGGGCTGGCTGGTTTTTCCCGGAGTTGTTTTTCTGGTAAGCTTTTTGGTTTTTTGCCTACTTCTTCCAGACTTTTTTCGTGACTTTTTTCCATGCTTTTCCTAATCTCTGCAACTTTTGAGGGTGCCTGGGTGTCAGTTTTGGAGGGTCCAGCCCTCCTCGTTGCTGCAGCGTCTAATGACGCCATCTGCTCTGTTGCAGGGGTGGTCTTCTTTGCTGGTGTTCGGATTCCAAACATTTTTTGGAGTAAGGGAAATAATTTGGTTGGAGGTAAGCGACAATTTATTTAATAGGTTTGTAAGAGTTGTATATAATATATTCTATTTAAAGCTAAAAAAGTGTAAATTTGTAAATTAAGTAATTAGTTTTTATTTATTTGTTTTTCTTTTTCAGGTCGTTGCGGTCAGCAAGTGTCAGCGGGTACGCACGCGGTCTCCGGAGTCCACAGAAAGGTCAGATTTTCACTGCCTCAAACGACAATTTTTTTACAATTTTTGTAGAGTTACTCTACAATTGGTCATATAAGTTTATAGCGTTATTAACTAAGATTTACAGTGTTTTTTGGCTACCTCCGCTTTATCAAGGGCCTTTTGTCTTATATCTATAAATTAAATTACTTATAATTTTGGACTCTACAACTGAGTTCGGAGCACAACCACAGACGTGCTCTATCAGCTGACTATTGTGTAGCTGGAAACCTCAAGTTTCTAGGACCAGTAGATCCGAAGTTATTCGGGTTTGGAGTTTTCCAAAGTGGCCGCCAATATGGCCGACGATTTAGAAAAATCGGGATAACTCAGCCAATTTCTGAGCTAGAGACTCAGGAAGGGGTTTAAACTACTCAGGGCCACCTGGCCGATCGAATCCCGGCCGACTCTGGGACCTGATTTTTGGAACTCTATGTAGAGCCAAAAACCAGTCGAGAGCGTCCGGAAGGTGATCCCAAAGCCCCCGGAAAAAGTCCTGAGTTCCTACGTCAACGGGCCGAGGAGTTATACCGATTTTTCCAAAAACAAGATGGCGGACAAGACGGCCGCCGATACTTAAAGTGCCGGTAACTTTGTCAATTTTGGTCGGAGAAGGGTGTGCGAGGGCTCGTTTGGATCGCCTTGATGAAGACTACCGTATTTCGTTAAGAAAACGGTAAAAAATCCGATGGTGATTTTTCCGATCTTTTGCCTCACGTCTGCGTAAAACAAGCTTTTCTAAGCCCCGTAAAAAAAAAATCCATCCTTCTACGACCAAAAATGGCAATTTGGTAGGGGGGTTAACAATTTTTTTTTTTTTTTTTTTTTAATTTTAAATTTTGAGGTTATTTTAGGTTAGGTTAGGTTAGGTTAGATTAGGTTAGGTTCCCCCCCGAAGTGCTGTCACCTTGTCGAGGTGGGGGGGCTTGAAGGTCCCAATGATCCTCCAGGGCTGTGCCGGCAGGGCTACCCATACCGGATTGGCTTGGAGGTGAGGGGCTGCACTAAGAGCAGCACGACGTGGTGAGGAGGAGACCTCGGTAAAAAACCGGAGGAGACAACCTCATTAAAAAACAAGGGTGCGCCGCGTGTAGGCGTGCCCGCCGAGGAGGATACCTCACTAAAAAACCTGAGGAGACAACCTCACTAAAAAACCAGGGCGCGCCGCGTGGAGGCGTGCCCGCCGAGGAGGAGACCTCTTTAAAAAACCTGAGGAGACAACCTCACTAAAAAACAGGGGTGCGCTTGCGCGCCCGAGTGGAGCTCCCATGGCTTCGGCTGTGGTCGAGCGTGGCTTGCGTGGTAGTGATGGCGGTTCGCTGCCTGAACCCGTGAGTGTCGGGGGTGTTAGAGTTCCCCCATCATACGACGAGGAAGTCCCGAAAGGGCGACCGTGGGTGGTGCCTGCGGTAGTAACCTAATGGGATCCCGCTTGGTGCCACCACTAAGCGGTGACGCGGAAACGCCGGAGTGGTTTTAGTGGGTATGCCAGTGACCGTGGGTCGGTCCGATGGAGAGCCCCACATACCCCCTGGTTCCACCGGGGGGATGCATAAGGTCGCATTTCCACTTCGTCAAAAAAAATAAATAAAAATAAGGTTAGGTTAGGTTCCCCCCCGAAGTGCTGTCACCTTGTCGAGGTGGGGGGGCTTGAAGGTTCCGTTGATCCTCCAAGGCTGTGCCGGCAGAGTTACTCATACCGGATTGGCTTGGAGGGGAGGGGCCAGACTAAGAACAGCACACCCCGGCGGGGCTCGTCATGGGCCTGACAGGCGGGAATGGGCACGTCCACGTTTGGGCGTGCTGACCGGGGAGCTCACCCCGGAAAAAAGAGACGGAAGCTGTAGAGCAGCGAGGGTTTTATTTCATGGAAAAGTCCCATCAGAAAATAAGTCCCCGGGCGGGTCCCAGCGATGGGGAATCCCGCGCTTCCACCCCACAGGTGGAAGGCAGCCTCACGTACTACGGGGGAGGCAATGATGGACTCGGAGGCCGGCAAGATGCCGGTCGACGTGAGCAACAACTTGGCACTCCTATGGACAAAGACTATGCGCGTAAATATGGACTTGATGACTCGGCGGTGGTGGTCGTCTCCCAGAAGGAGAGGGCTGTCGCCGAACGACATGGCGTGATAATGGCTAACATGGCTAGAGAGAGGGAGATCGATGAAGAGTTGGACAGACAGTTCCGTGAGGAACTGGAATCCATCGGACTCGGTCTCGATGATTCGTACTGCTCGGACGCCAGCCTGGCGTCGGATGTGTCGCGGCGTTCTCGCGCTCCCGCAAGCACCAGGACTGGCGCCCGAGTAGGGAAGAGGAGTAGACGAAACTCGTCCGAGGAGTCGGACGAGGATGTGATGGGCCCGCCTAAAAAGGTGGCTCCCAAAGTGAAGGGCCGAGGCCGCCCGCCCACTACTGGGCAGTATGTGGGGCTGGCTAGAGCTAAGGCTGAACTCAACGCCGCCAAGGAGAAGGCGTTGCGGCTTGAAGTCGAGGAGGAGATGGTACGGAGAGGGGAGCAGGTAAAGGAGGCCATTGGCAACTTTTGCATGGCATACCCCGACCCAACACCGGACGATGCCCCGCAGACGGCGGGGCAACTAGAGAAAATGGTCCAGGACTCCAGTGGCCATCATCGAAAAGGTGGCCACGAAATCCATGAACCTGAAGGGAGGTTTCGTTAAGTCCTTGAAGGACGCTGCGTTTACCATCTCGGTCGCAGTGTCCCAACTCAAGGCCCGAACCATGTTGGAGGAGGTGGCGAAGTTGGAGGCCGCAAATGCGCGGCTCACAAGCCAGTTGGCGGAGCTGCGCAGGGAGGTCGCCGAGCTTCGGCGGCAGCCCGTCGCCCCAGCCGAGCCACAGCCTAATATCAAGGAGTTGTTGGAGGAGGTCTCGCGCTCTAATATT
This sequence comes from Choreutis nemorana, assembly GCA_949316135.1. Lineage (NCBI taxonomy): Eukaryota > Metazoa > Arthropoda > Insecta > Lepidoptera > Choreutidae > Choreutis > Choreutis nemorana. The sequence continues at coordinate 208,697 of OX438619.1, read as the reverse complement.
GCACAGTTCAGTGCGATGTTGGAGACGAGGCTTGCCAGCATGGAGAACCGGATCCCACCGGAGCCCCAAATGCTGGGCCCTCCTAATATCGGACGTGACAGGCAGGCTGAAGTTGCGGCCCCTGATGTGTCAGTAATGACTTCCCAGGGCAGCCAAGAGCGGTCTGCCAGGAAGAAGAGTGTTACCGCGGGCACTTCTGCCCCAACCGCTACTCCCCGAAAGGGGAAGAGGAAGGAGAAGAAGAGCCTCGCGGCCAGAGAAGGGACAGCGGCAAGAGCTCCCGTTTCGCTCCACACCGCCCCTGGAGACGTGGAGCGAAGTGGTGAAGCGAAAGTCGAAGAAACCGAAGGCGACGGAAAAGACGACCAAGTCTGCTCCAAAAAAGAAGACGTTCCGGCTTCGGCCACCCCGTTCTGAGGTTGTGTGCCTCGACTTACAGCCAGGTGCTCTGGAGCGGGGAGTACAGCACCGCGACATAATCGCTGAGGCCAAGAAGCACCTTCGTCTTGAAGACGTTGAAGCTCTTGGCATCAAAGGCGTGCGTTTCCGTGGTGGTGCGAGTGGTGCGAGGTTGCTGGAGGTCTCGGGGGAAGGTGCGCCCGAGAAGGCAAACTCCCTGGCTGACAAGCTATGGGAGGTCTTGGACGCTACCAACTTTCGGGTACATCGGCCAACGAAGAGGGTGGATCTGCGGGTGAAGGGGCTGGACGATTGTGTCACCCCAGAAGAAGTGCTCTTGCGAGAGACGGAGGTTGTGATGTGGCGGCAATCAAGACGGGTAGGGTTACCAAATGGGGCACCTATGGGTAGCCTGTCCCGTGGCCGCCGCCAAGAAGGTGGTGGGTGTTGGTCGGCTCCGGGTGGGCTGGGTTATTGCACGAGTTATCGTGCTGGAGCCCAGGCCACTCAGGTGCTTCAAGTGCCTAGAGGCCGGCCACGTCAGTGCGCAATGTAGTGGCGGTGTGGACCGCAACGGAACTTGCTTTCGTTGCGGCCAACATGGTCACAATGCCCGTGACTGCGTAGCTGCTGATCCTGTCTGCGCCCTGTGTAAGGCAGCGGGAAAACCGGCAGCACACGCGTTGGGTGGCAGGAGTTGCCCAAACAAGGGCAAACGTAAGAAGGGGTCCAAAAGGTCCCAGAGAGGGCGAACTGACTGCTCCTCAACCTCCGTCACAAACCGACGGGGGAAGCAGATCGGGCAGCACTGCAGGCCGAGACCTGCCCAGGCCCAGGAGGGCAGTAGCTGGTGCTGAGGCGCCGCGGCCACCGCCCAGCCCTGGAGAGGGCCCGGAGGCGATGGATATGGGGGTATCCGTCGTCCCGTAAAGGGGCCCTCGAGTGGATGACGTGCCTTGTGATCAGGTGCGTCACCAAGAGTGGACGGAGAGCAACACAGCCTCCGTGAGTTGCAGTCTGAGTAAGACACCGCGGCGGGGGATGTGGAGAGAGCTAACGCGTGCCCACTTGTCCCCTGCCAAAACGCGGCGACGTAGATCACCGTGGGGTTTTAGTCGGTAGGCAGGGCTTTTCCCTGAGTCTGACATACTCCTTCGTCTCCCCCCGGAGCGGAGGAGATGCATGAGCATTTCCCCACGTACAAAAAAAAAAAAAAAAAAGGTTAGGTTAGGTTCCCCCCCCCCCGATGTGCTGTCACCTTGTCGAGGTGGGGGGGCTTGAAGGTCCCAATGATTCTCCAGGGCTGTGCCGGCAGGGCTACCCATACCGGATTGGCTTGGAGGTGAGGGACTGGACTAAGAGCAGCGCGACGTGGTGAGGAGGAGACCTCGGTAAAAAACCGGAGGAGACAACCTCATTAAAAAACAAGGGTGCGCCGCGTGTAGGCGTGCCCGCCGAGGAGGATACCTCACTAAAAAACCTGAGGAGACAACCTCACTAAAAACCAGGGTGCGCCGCGTGGAGGCGTGCCCGCCGAGGAGGAGACCTCTTTAAAAAACCTGAGGAGACAACCTCACTAAAAAACAGGGGTGTGCTTGCGCGCCCGAGTGGAGCTCCCATGGCTTCGGCTGTGGTCGAGCGTGCCTTGCGTGGTAGTGATGGCGGTTCGCTGCCTGAACCCGTGAGTGTCTGGATGGTTCGAGTCCCCCATCATACGACGAGGAAGTCCCGAAAGGGCGACCGTGGGTGGTGCCTGCGGTAGTAACCTAACGGGATCCCGCTGGGTGCCACCACTAAGCGGTGACGCGGAAACGCCGGAGTGGTTTTAGTGGGTATGCCAGTGACCGTGGGTCGGTCCGATGGAGAGCCCCACATACTCCCTGGTACCACCGGGGGGATGCATAAGGTCGCATTTCCACTTCGTCAACAAAAAAAAAAAAAAAAAGGTTAGGTTCCCCCCCGAAGTGCTGTCACCTTGTCGAGGTGGGGGGGCTTGAAGGTCCCAATGATCCTCCAGGGCTGTGCCGGCAGGGCTACCCATACCGGATTTGCTTGGAGGTGAGGGGCTGGACTAAGAGCAGCACGACGTGGTGAGGAGGAGACCTCGGTAAAAAACCGGAGGAGACAACCTCATTAAAAAACAAGGGTGCGCCGCGTGTAGGCGTGCCCGCCGAGGAGGATACCTCACTAAAAAACCTGAGGAGACAACCTCACTAAAAAACCAGGGTGCGCCGCGTGGAGGCGTGCCCGCCGAGGAGGAGACCTCTTAAAAAAACCTGAGGAGACAACCTCACTAAAAAACAGGGGTGCGCTTGCGCGCCCGAGTGGAGCTCCCATGGCTTCGGCTGTGGTCGAGCGTGGCTTGCGTGGTAGTGATGGCGGCTCGCTGCCTGAACCCGTGAGTGTCTGGGGTGTTCGAGTCCCCCCATCATACGACGAGGAAGTCCCGAAAGGGCGACCGTGGGTGGTGCCTGCGGTAGTAACCTAACGGGATCCCGCTGGGTGCCACCACTAAGCGGTGACGCGGAAACGCCGGAGTGGTTTTAGTGGGTATGCCAGTGACCGTGGGTCGGTCCGATGGAGAGCCCCACATACCCCCTGGTTTCACCGGGGGGATGCATAAGGTCGCATTTCCACTTCGTCAACAAAAAAAAAAAAGGTTCCCCCCCTGTGTCCCCCCCGAAGTGCTGTCACCTTGTCGAGGTGGGGGGGCTTGAAGGTTCCGTTGATCCTCCAAGGCTGTGCCGGCAGAGTTACTCATACCGGATTGGCTTGGAGGGGAGGGGCTGGACCAAGAACAGCACAGCTTCGGCGGGGCCCGTCATGGGCCTGTCAGGCGAGGTGGGCGCGCCTAACCGGGAGGTTCCGGGCGCCCGAGTAGGGAAGAGGAGTAGACGAAACTCGTCCGAGGAGTCGGACGAGGATGTGATGGGCCCGCCTAAAAAGGTGGCTCCCAAGGTGAAGGGCCGAGGCCGCCCGCCTACTACTGGGCAGTATGTCGGGCTGGCCCAATGCGGTGGCGGTGTTGACCGCAACGGAACTTGCTTTCGTTGCGGCCAACATGGTCATAATGCTCGTGACTGCGTAGCTGCTGATCCTGTATGCGCGCTATGTAAGGCGGTGGGAAAACCGGCAGCACACGCGTTGGGTGGCAGGAGTTGCCCAAACAAGGGCAAACGTAAGAAGGGGGCCAAAAGGTCCCAGAGAGAGGGCGAATCGACTGCTCCTCAACCTCCGTCGCAAACCGACGGGGGAAGCAGATCGGGCAGCACTGCAGGCCGAGACCTGCCCAGGCCCAGGAGGGCAGTAGCTTGTGCTGAGGCGCCGCGGCCACCGCCCAACCCTGGAGAGGGCCCGGAGGCGATGGATATGGGGGTATCCGTCGTCCCGTAAAGGGGCCTTCGAGTGGATGACGTGCCTCGTGATTGGGTGCGTCACCAATGGTGGACGGAGAGCAACATAGCCTCCGTGAGTTGCAGTCTGAGTAAGACACCGCGGTGGGGGATGTGGAGAGAGCTAACGCAAGCCCACTTGTCCCCTGCCAAAACGCGGCGACGTAGATCACCGTGGGGTTTTAGTCGGTAGGCAGGGCTTTTCCCTGAGTCCGACATACTCCTTCGTCTCCCCCCGGAGCGGAGGAGATGCATGATCATTTCCCCACGTACAAAAAAAAAAAAAAAAGGTTTCAACCAGGGGAGGGTTAATACCTGTGTCCGGCTGCAGGGCGGATCTATCGTAGATCTGTCCTTTGCTTCACCTGCAGTCGCTCAACGTGTCGTGGGATGGAGGGTCCTGGATGGGGTGGAGACTCTTTCGGACCACCGTTATATCCGGTTTGATGTCTCACGCTCTCGGGGAGTCTTCAGTCCCGACGTGCCAACAACATCTGGCTCGCCGTTTCCTAGATGGGCACTTAACCGCATGAACCGCGATCTACTGGTAGAGGCGGCAATAGTGCAACTATGGTTTACACCATCATCTACCGCACAGAACGCACCAGTGGAGGAGGGCTCGCTATGGCTGGCTAACGCAATGACCGAGATCTGTGACGCGGCCATGCCACGTGTAAGGCGTCGACCAACGAAGCGCGGAGTCTACTGGTAGAACCAGGAGATCGCTGGTCTTCGGGAGAACTGTATCGTGGCCCGAAGAGCCTATACCAATCACCTTAGGCGACGTAGGCGAAACGTTGCGGATGATGGCCCGCTTCACGAGGCGTACAAAGACGCGAAAGCGGCGCTCAAGGCGGCAATTTGCCAATCAAAAGATCGCGCAAGGAATGAGCTGCTCGAGGAGTTAAACCGAGATCCCTGGGGGCGCCCTTATCGTTCAGTTCGTGGGAAACTACGTAACGCCGGCCCCCGAGTGGTTGAATCTCTCTAGCCTCCTCTCCTTGAGTCTGTCGTTGCGGCGTTGTTCCCCACGAGACCGGCGTTTGTTACACCGCATATGGCTCCGTCAGCAGATGTTGAGGATGCCGCAGTACCACCTGTCACTGCCGGTGAGCTGGGTGCAGCATTTTTATGGCTCAGGGGTAAAAAGACAGCTCCTGGACCTGATGGAATCCCGGGGAGCGCCTGGGTCATTGTGGAGGAGTTGTTTGACGAAAGGTTTCGGGGTCTTTTGGATTCTTGTCTCCAGTCTGGTCGCTTTCCATCGAAATGGAAGACAGGACGGCTAGTCCTCTTAAAGAAGGAGGGGCGGGCGTTTGACTCTCCGTCGGCGTATCGGCCCATCGTGCTTCTTGATGAGGCCGGTAAGCTCTTCGAGCGCATTTTGGCGTTCCGCATCAATGAACATCTTGGTGCGGGCGGCCCTGATCTATCTCCGTGTCAGTACGGGTTCAGGGTCGCACACTCCACCATTGACGCCATTCTTAGCGTGAAAGAGGAGACGCAACAGGCAGTGTCGCAGGGCAAAGTGGCTCTGGCGGTATCGCTTGATATCGCCAATGCCTTTAACAGCCTGCCATTCGAGGTGATTGATGAGGCACTTCGGTATCATCGGCTACCCAACTACCTGCGACGCATACTCCACGATTACCTGCGGGGTAGAAGTGTCGTATATGTTGGCCGTGATGGACTTCTCCGTAGCAGAGGAGTGTCGTGCGGTGTCCCACAGGGGTCGGTCCTCGGGCCGCTCTTGTGGAACATCGGTTACGACTGGGCCCTTAGAGGTGCCCAGCTCCGAGATATAAGCGTTACGTGCTACGCTGATGAACGTTGGTCACCGCACGTGGTGCCGACTTTGAGGTGACAGCCAGATTGGCCACAGAAGGTGTCACCCACATGGTGAACAGGATCCAAAAGCTTGGCCTGAAAGTGGCGATTGAGAAGACGGAGGCCCTTTACTTCTACGGCCCTCGCCGGAAGCCGACTCAAGGTGCTCATCTGCTCATTGGTGGAGTGCGAATCAACATCAGCTCGTGCATTAAATATCTCGGGCTGTTTGTTGATCCTAAGTGGAGTTTTCGCGAGCATTTTCGGCGGCAGTCCCTGAAGCTGGTGAAAACGGCTCACGCGTTTGGTAGCCTATTGCCAAACATCGGTGGCCCCAGTTCCAGCGCGCGCCGGCTTTATACTGGCGTCGTACGCTCCATGGCGTTGTACGGTGCACCAGTGTGGGTGGACGCCCTTAGTGCCCATAACAAAACCCTTCTTAGGAGGCCCCAAAGGGCTATGGCATTGAGGGTGATACACGGTTACCGCACCGTGTCTTTTGAGGCGGCCTGCGTATTTGCGGGGACTCCCCCATGCGAGCTGGATGCGGAAGTGCTGGCATCTGTGTATAAGCAGAGAGCCGAAGCACACAGCCTGGGCAGTAGAGCGACGCCCGGGGCGTTGACCCAATGGCGAAGGCGCGCTCAGAGGATGGCTCTGCTGAAATGGCGACAACGTCTGGAGCATCCATCTGCTGGCCACTTGACCATAGGAGCAATTCGGCCTGTCCTAGAGCGATGGGTCAATCGCAAGGAGGGTGGGCTCTCCTTCCGCATCACGCAGGTCCTCACCGGACATGGATGTTTCGGTGGCTACCTGCACAAGATCGGTCGGGAGCCTACAGTGGAATGCCATGAGTGCGGTGCCGTTGCTGACTCGGCTACGCATACATTGGCTCTCTGCCCAGCATTCGATAGCGAACGCCAGGAACTCCTCGCTGCTATCGGACCCGACCTGACGCTGTCGGCCGTGGCTAAAGCCATAGTTACGAGCGGAAGGTCAAGGGACGCCTTCGCCTCCTTCTGCGAGAATGTCATCTCGCGGAAAGAGATGGCGGAGAGGGCGAGAGAGGATGACCCGCTATCAGTCGCGTCGCGACGCAGACGAACGGGTCGTCGGAGGCGGCTGCATGGGCTGTTGCACCCATCGTAGCCCGGCGCGGGGGTATCGTGCCCCCGCACCATAGCCTCAAGGTGGCAGGCGCCCCTCTCACATCCGGGAGGTGAGGTGCCATGGCAAGACGGAGGGCCCTAACGGGCCGCCGCACAGTCCGCGAATGGCTTTTAAAGTTCTCGTGGCAGCGGTTGACGGATGTCCCTGGGTTTTAGTGGGTCGGGCAGACAATCGCCCATCCCCACACACCTCCCGGTGCTCGCAACAGCTCGGTTGAGACGGTCTGAAAACAGATTTCCCAGGGTGAAAAAAAAAAAAAAAGGTTAGGTTAGGTTAGGTTAGGTTAGGTTCCCCCCCGATGTGCTGTCACCTTGTCGAGGTGGGGGGGCTTGAAGGTCCCAATGATCCTCCAGGGCTGTGCCGGCAGGGCTAACCATACCGGATTGGCTTGGAGGCGAGGGGCTGGACTAAGAGCAGCACGACGTGGTGAGGAGGAGACCTCGGTAAAAAACCGGAGGAGACAACCTCATTAAAAAACAAGGGTGCGCCGCGTGTAGGCGTGCCCGCCGAGGAGGATACCTCACTAAAAAACCTTAGGAGACAACCTCACTAAAAAACCAGGGTGCGCCGCGTGGAGGCGTGCCCGCCGAGGAGGAGACCTCTTTAAAAAACCTGAGGAGACAACCTCACTAAAAAACAGGGGTGCGCTTGCGCGCCCGAGTGGAGCTCCCATGGCTTCGGCTGTGGTCGAGCATGCCTTGCGTGGTAGTGATGGCGGTTCGCTGCCTGAACCCGTGAGTGTCGGGGGTGTTCGAGTCCCCCCATCATACGACGAGGAAGTCCCGAAAGGGCGACCGTGGGTGGTGCCTGCGGTAGTAACCTAACGGGATCCCGCTGGGTGCCACCACTAAGCGGTGACGCGGAAACGCCGGAGTGGTTTTAGTGGGTATGCCAGTGACCGTGGGTCGGTCCGATGGAGAGCCCCACATACCCCCTGGTTCCACCGGGGGGATGCATAAGGTCGCATTTCCACTTCGTCAACAAAAAAAAAAAAAAAAAGGTTAGGTTAGGTTAGGTTAGGTTGGGGTGCGAGTCAGATGACCTCCACGTGGTGCACTCTGGGCAACGAATGGTTCCAACATTCTCCGTTCGGAGAAAGTTGGGCCCAATCGGCTAACATCTGACAAGGCGGGTGCCTCTTCTGGGCCCTGCAACCCCTGTACGTGTCTACTTTGGACCGTGCAACTCGCTGCTCCTTCTGAGCAGCTTTGAGAGGGGTATCACGAAGACGGCCGCCCTTTAAGGGAGGTCGCAAAGGGGGGTAATGGGAGCATCGCGAAAGCGGTGCAACGGGGGCCTACGCCAACCTCCGATCATCGTAACCCACTGCGGTTCCTGCAACGACCCCCACTCGTGGCGTTGTGGGGTACGCGGGTTCTGTGGTGGAACGAGGGCTTGCCTTAACCGACCGGCCGCGTGAAGGACACACTACTAGAAACCTCGTTAAAACCTGCCAATACTCCCCGGCCTTGGCAGTACTTAGGGTTCCCTGTGTATGAGGCCACTGCACAGGGTGACACTTAGTTGTTCTCTTCTCGTGGGATTTGTTATGGGTTCTCGTTTTAAATTTCATGACGTTTCGGAGAAGTCGGCGGAGCCTGACTACAGGTCCGTCGTGGGTGGTGGGCTATGGACGGCCGGAAAGAGTCCGTGGTGTTTGATGCTTTTAGCATGCCCAGTAGATCGGGCAAGGAGGTTGATAGTTCGGGAGGTAAAGATGGTAAGCCCGGGAGGGGCAAGGTGTTATCGGTGGCGTTGACCAGACTTAACGTGGCTCGAATCCGAAGTCGGAGCAACCATCGGGAGAGTGAGGAAGAAACGGTGCTTCCGTCGGCTGTGGTGGAGGACAACATGTGCGACTCCTCGGTGGCCACCGTCACAACAGAAGGAGGGCGTAAAAAGACAAGGACATGGGCGGATATGACATCTTCGGAGTCTGACCGAGACTCTGTCCGCTCCTCGTCCAAAATGTCAACATCTCGCAGGGGGCGTGGTAGACCGCCCACTACTGGAGAGTACGTAGGGCTCGCTGCTGCCAAAGAACGGCACAACGAAGCTGAGCGGAAGGCCTTGGAACTTCAGGTCGAAAAGGAGTACGCCGAAATGGTGAACGAGAGGCGTGTCACAAGGGCATCCAGAATTACCGCATTGGGCGGTTCAGATAAGGATGAGGAGGCCTGCGCAGAGGTTGTCGCTCGAGAGGTGGAGGACGACATTAAAATGCTGCTTCATGTAGCTAACACATCCGGCCACCTCAAGGGCACTTATGTTAAGTCCCTTAAGGCGATTGCTGAGTCCTATAGGGAGAATATAGGAATCTTGCGACACCGAACGGTTACGCAGGAAACCGAAGCCCTGAAGGCTGAAAACCTTCGTCTCAGTGCGGAAGTGGCTAGCCTCAGGGAGGAAATGGCTACTCTTCAGGCCACGGTGGAGTATCTGCACCAGAGGCAGTCATACCCTGAGGTAGCACCTACTTCTGAGGCTTGGAATGGGGAGATGACCGATTATGTACCTTCGGCCGCACCTGTGGCTCCTAAACCGCTGCGTGCCCCCGTGGTGCAGCAAAAGGAACTGCCGGCAATGGCGAAGCCAAAGCCTCAGGCCAAGGCTAAGACTAAAGTAGAACCACTGGCTCCGCCGGAGGTTGATCAGACCTTTATGGCCGAGGTGATGCGGCAAGTCGGCCTTATGGTAAACACTAGACTCGACTCTATCGCTGCAAGGCTCCCTCCGGAGCCCAGGCTGCGTCCCCCTTTGGCGGCTGATGCCAAGATAAAGGCTAAAACCTTTGCTGCTGCAGTTGGTACTCCTGTGGCCAAGCCTCAGGTTTCGAACGAGGAAACAAAAGGGAAAGGGAAAGGCAAGGGAACTAAGGCACTCGATGCCCCTTCAAGCCAGGTTGCCAGCACATCTGCGGCATCCAATCCTGCGCCTGCCCCCAAATCATCAGGAAACGAATGGACCCCAGTTGTAGGAGGTCGTAAGGCAAGACGCAAGGCGAAAGGCAGGGCGGCGGCTAAGCCACAGCAAAACTCCCAGGGCAAACCTGGCAAAAAGCAGGTGAAGAAAAAGCGTAAGCCCAAGTTGAAGGCCCCACGCTCGGCGGCAGTGGTCATTATGCTGCAGCCGGAGGCACAAGAGCGAGGGCTTACTTATGCCAACATCCTCCTCAAGGCACAGGAGTCTGTTAATCCCACTGAACTAGGGATCGAGGGAGTAAGATTTAGAGAGGGGATCACGGGTTCTCGCATCCTTAATCTTCCGACCACGGCCACGGAGGAGCAAGCTGACCAACTGGCTTGTCAAATTAGAGACGCCTTAGGCGATGCTGCCAGAGTCTCCAGGCCTGTAAAGTGCGTTGACCTGCGTCTGTTTAACCTGGATGACACCGTCACTCCAGAGCAGGTCCTTGTACAGGTGGCAAAGGTGGGCTCATGCACGCCTGAGCATGTTAGGGTCGGGCAGATGCGTCGTGGCGTTGGTGGAATGTACACAATATATGTGTCATGCCCTGTGGCTGCGGCCAAAGTTTTGCTGAAGGAGGGACGTATCTGCGTCGGTTGGAGCATTGCCCGCATTGAGGCTCTGGAGGCACGGCCGCTTAGATGTTACCGATGTCTCGAAAGGGGGCACACCAAAGCCCGATGCACGGCCATGATAGACCGCAGCGATATCTGCTATCGCTGTGGTAAAGCAGGCCATATAGCGGCATCGTGCTCCTCGGCACCAAACTGCCCGATGTGCGCGGAGGCGAAGCGGCCCGCGTCACATGCTATTGGCAGCAAATTGTGCCAAGCCCCAAGGCGAAAAAGACCAGCGACCGAGACACCGGCCGGCGGTTCTCAAAGAAGCACACAGCAGATGCCTCAAGTAGATGTGATGGACACCAACAATGTCTAGTTCGCCGAACTACCATCTTCTCCAGGCGAACTTAAACCACTCTGCTGGCGCACAGGACTTATTCGTGCAGTCAATGGCGGAGTGGTCCATTGACGTTGCGGTGGTAGCCGAGCCATATTTAATTCCCAACCGTTACAACTGGTTAGCGGCGTCGGATAGGTCGGTGGTGATTGTAGGTGGGTCGGATTATGCTTCTCCGCCGCTTTCGTTTATCGAAAGTGGTGCCGGATTTGTAGTTGGCAAGTGGGAGGAAATGGTGCTTATAGGGGTCTATTTCTCTCCTAACAAAACATTGGCAGAGTTTGAAGTCTTCCTGGATCTTTTGGGTGCTGCGGTGAATCGTGCGGCCCCATTACCAGTTGTCGTTCTGGGAGACTTTAATGCGAAGTCAATCGCCTGGGGTTCCCCCGTTGCAGACCAGCGTGGCGACGCGGTTGAAGAGTGGGCCATTTCATCTGGCCTATCTCTGCTCAACCAGGGGAGGGTTAATACCTGTGTCCGGCTGCAGGGCGGATCTATCGTAGATCTGTCCTTTGCTTCACCTGCAGTCGCTCAACGTGTCGTGGGATGGAGGGTCCTGGAGGGGGTGGAGACTCTTTCGGACCACCGTTATATCCGGTTTGATGTCTCACGCTCTCGGGGAGTCTTCAGTCCCGACGTGCCAACAACATCTGGCTCGCCGTTTCCAAGATGGGTACTTAACCGCATGAACCGCGATCTACTGGTAGAGGCGGCAATAGTGCAACTATGGTTTACACCATCATCTACCGCACAGAACGCACCAGTGGAGGAGGGCTCGCTATGGCTGGCTAACGCAATGACCGAGGTCTGTGACGCGGCCATGCCACGTGTAAGGCGTCGACCAACGAAGCGCGGAATCTACTGGTGGAACCAGGAGATCGCTGGTCTTCGGGAGAACTGTATCGTGGCCCGAAGAGCCTATACCAATCACCTTAGGCGACGTAGGCGAAACGTTGCGGATGATGGCCCGCTTCACGAGGCATACAAAGACGCGAAAGCGGCGCTCAAGGCGGCAATTTGCCAATCAAAAGATCGCGCAAGGAATGAGCTGCTCGAGGAGTTAAACCGAGATCCCTGGGGGCGCCCTTATCGTTCAGTTCGTGGGAAACTACGTAACGCCGGCCCCCGAGTGGTTGAATCTCTCTAGCCTCCTCTCCTTGAGTCTGTCGTTGCGGCGTTGTTCCCCACGAGACCGGCGTTTGTTACACCGCATATGGCTCCGTCAGCAGATGTTGAGGATGCCGCAGTACCACCTGTCACTGCCGGTGAGCTGGGTGCAGCATTTTTATGGCTCAGGGGTAAAAAGACAGCTCCTGGACCTGATGGAATCCCGGGGAGCGCCTGGGTCATTGTGGAGGAGTTGTTTGACGAAAGGTTTCGGGGTCTTTTGGATTCTTGTCTCCAGTCTGGTCGCTTTCCATCGAAATGGAAGACAGGACGGCTAGTCCTCTTAAAGAAGGAGGGGCGGGCGTTTGACTCTCCGTCGGCGTATCGGCCCATCGTGCTTCTTGATGAGGCCGGTAAGCTCTTCGAGCGCATTTTGGCGTTCCGCATCAATGAACATCTTGGTGCGGGCGGCCCTGATCTATCTCCGTGTCAGTACGGGTTCAGGGTCGCACACTCCACCATTGACGCCATTCTTAGCGTGAAAGAGGAGACGCAACAGGCAGTGTCGCAGGGCAAAGTGGCTCTGGCGGTATCGCTTGATATCGCCAATGCCTTTAACAGCCTGCCATTCGAGGTGATTGATGAGGCACTTCGGTATCATCGGCTACCCAACTACCTGCGACGCATACTCCACGATTACCTGCGGGGTAGAAGTGTCGTATATTTTGGCCGTGATGGACTTCTCCATAGCAGAGGAGTGTCGTGCGGTGTCCCACAGGGGTCGGTCCTCGGGCCGCTCTTGTGGAACATCGGTTACGACTGGGCCCTTAGAGGTGCCCAGCTCCGAGATATAAGCGTTACGTGCTACGCTGATGAACGTTGGTCACCGCACGTGGTGCCGACTTTGAGGTGACAGCCAGATTGGCCACAGAAGGTGTCACCCACATGGTGAACAGGATCCAAAAGCTTGGCCTGAAAGTGGTGATTGAGAAGACGGAGGCCCTTTACTTCTACGGCCCTCGCCGGAAGCCGACTCAAGGTGCTCATCTGCTCATTGGTAGAGTGCGAATCAACATCAGCTCGTGCATTAAATATCTCGGGCTGTTTGTTGATCCTAAGTGGAGTTTTCGCGAGCATTTTCGGCGGCAGTCCCTGAAGCTGGTGAAAACGGCTCACGCGTTTGGTAGCCTATTGCCAAACATCGGTGGCCCCAGTTCCAGCGCGCGCCGGCTTTATACTGGCGTCGTACGCTCCATGGCGTTGTACGGTGCACCAGTGTGGGTGGACGCCCTTAGTGCCCATAACAAAACCCTTCTTAGGAGGCCCCAAAGGGCTATGGCATTGAGGGTGATACACGGTTACCGCACCGTGTCTTTTGAGGCGGCCTGCGTATTTGCGGGGACTCCCCCATGCGAGCTGGATGCGGAAGTGCTGGCATCTGTGTATAAGCAGAGAGCCGAAGCACACAGCCTGGGCAGTAGAGCGACGCCCGGGGCGTTGACCCAATGGCGAAGGCGCGCTCAGAGGATGGCTCTGCTGAAATGGCGACAACGTCTGGAGCATCCATCTGCTGGCCACTTGACCATAGGAGCAATTCGGCCTGTCCTAGAGCGATGGGTCAATCGCAAGGAGGGTGGGCTCTCCTTCCGCATCACGCAGGTCCTCACCGGACATGGATGTTTCGGTGGCTACCTGCACAAGATCGGTCGGGAGCCTACAATGGAATGCCATGAGTGCGGTGCCGTTGCTGACTCGGCTACGCATACATTGGCTCTCTGCCCAGCATTCGATAGCGAACGCCAGGAACTCCTCGCTGCTATCGGACCCGACCTGACGCTGTCGGCCGTGGCTAAAGCCATAGTTACGAGCGGAAGGTCAAGGGACGCCTTCACCTCCTTCTGCGAGAATGTCATCTCGCGGAAAGAGATGGCGGAGAGGGCGAGAGAGGATGACCCGCTATCAGTCGCGTCGCGACGCAGACGAACGGGTCGTCGGAGGCGGCTGCATGGGCTGTTGCACCCATCGTAGCCCGGCGCGGGGGTATCGTGCCCCCGCACCATAGCCTCAAGGTGGCAGGCGCCCCTCTCACATCCGGGAGGTGAGGTGCCATGGCAAGACGGAGGGCCCTAACGGGCCGCCGCACAGTCCGCGAATGGCTTTTAAAGTTCTCGTGGCAGCGGTTGACGGATGTCCCTGGGTTTTAGTGGGTCGGGCAGACAATCGCCCATCCCCACACACCTCCCGGTGCTCGCAACAGCTCGGTTGAGACGGTCTGAAAACAGATTTCCCAGGGTGAAAAAAAAAAAAAAAGGTTAGGTTAGGTTAGGTTAGGTTAGGTTCCCCCCCGATGTGCTGTCACCTTGTCGAGGTGGGGGGGCTTGAAGGTCCCAATGATCCTCCAGGGCTGTGCCGGCAGGGCTAACCATACCGGATTGGCTTGGAGGCGAGGGGCTGGACTAAGAGCAGCACGACGTGGTGAGGAGGAGACCTCGGTAAAAAACCGGAGGAGACAACCTCATTAAAAAACAAGGGTGCGCCGCGTGTAGGCGTGCCCGCCGAGGAGGATACCTCACTAAAAAACCTTAGGAGACAACCTCACTAAAAAACCAGGGTGCGCCGCGTGGAGGCGTGCCCGCCGAGGAGGAGACCTCTTTAAAAAACCTGAGGAGACAACCTCACTAAAAAACAGGGGTGCGCTTGCGCGCCCGAGTGGAGCTCCCATGGCTTCGGCTGTGGTCGAGCATGCCTTGCGTGGTAGTGATGGCGGTTCGCTGCCTGAACCCGTGAGTGTCGGGGGTGTTCGAGTCCCCCCATCATACGACGAGGAAGTCCCGAAAGGGCGACCGTGGGTGGTGCCTGCGGTAGTAACCTAACGGGATCCCGCTGGGTGCCACCACTAAGCGGTGACGCGGAAACGCCGGAGTGGTTTTAGTGGGTATGCCAGTGACCGTGGGTCGGTCCGATGGAGAGCCCCACATACCCCCTGGTTCCACCGGGGGGATGCATAAGGTCGCATTTCCACTTCGTCAACAAAAAAAAAAAAAAAAAGGTTAGGTTAGGTTAGGTTAGGTTGGGGTGCGAGTCAGATGACCTCCACGTGGTGCACTCTGGGCAACGAATGGTTCCAACATTCTCCGTTCGGAGAAAGTTGGGCCCAATCGGCTAACATCTGACAAGGCGGGTGCCTCTTCTGGGCCCTGCAACCCCTGTACGTGTCTACTTTGGACCGTGCAACTCGCTGCTCCTTCTGAGCAGCTTTGAGAGGGGTATCACGAAGACGGCCGCCCTTTAAGGGAGGTCGCAAAGGGGGGTAATGGGAGCATCGCGAAAGCGGTGCAACGGGGGCCTACGCCAACCTCCGATCATCGTAACCCACTGCGGTTCCTGCAACGACCCCCACTCGTGGCGTTGTGGGGTACGCGGGTTCTGTGGTGGAACGAGGGCTTGCCTTAACCGACCGGCCGCGTGAAGGACACACTACTAGAAACCTCGTTAAAACCTGCCAATACTCCCCGGCCTTGGCAGTACTTAGGGTTCCCTGTGTATGAGGCCACTGCACAGGGTGACACTTAGTTGTTCTCTTCTCGTGGGATTTGTTATGGGTTCTCGTTTTAAATTTCATGACGTTTCGGAGAAGTCGGCGGAGCCTGACTACAGGTCCGTCGTGGGTGGTGGGCTATGGACGGCCGGAAAGAGTCCGTGGTGTTTGATGCTTTTAGCATGCCCAGTAGATCGGGCAAGGAGGTTGATAGTTCGGGAGGTAAAGATGGTAAGCCCGGGAGGGGCAAGGTGTTATCGGTGGCGTTGACCAGACTTAACGTGGCTCGAATCCGAAGTCGGAGCAACCATCGGGAGAGTGAGGAAGAAACGGTGCTTCCGTCGGCTGTGGTGGAGGACAACATGTGCGACTCCTCGGTGGCCACCGTCACAACAGAAGGAGGGCGTAAAAAGACAAGGACATGGGCGGATATGACATCTTCGGAGTCTGACCGAGACTCTGTCCGCTCCTCGTCCAAAATGTCAACATCTCGCAGGGGGCGTGGTAGACCGCCCACTACTGGAGAGTACGTAGGGCTCGCTGCTGCCAAAGAACGGCACAACGAAGCTGAGCGGAAGGCCTTGGAACTTCAGGTCGAAAAGGAGTACGCCGAAATGGTGAACGAGAGGCGTGTCACAAGGGCATCCAGAATTACCGCATTGGGCGGTTCAGATAAGGATGAGGAGGCCTGCGCAGAGGTTGTCGCTCGAGAGGTGGAGGACGACATTAAAATGCTGCTTCATGTAGCTAACACATCCGGCCACCTCAAGGGCACTTATGTTAAGTCCCTTAAGGCGATTGCTGAGTCCTATAGGGAGAATATAGGAATCTTGCGACACCGAACGGTTACGCAGGAAACCGAAGCCCTGAAGGCTGAAAACCTTCGTCTCAGTGCGGAAGTGGCTAGCCTCAGGGAGGAAATGGCTACTCTTCAGGCCACGGTGGAGTATCTGCACCAGAGGCAGTCATACCCTGAGGTAGCACCTACTTCTGAGGCTTGGAATGGGGAGATGACCGATTATGTACCTTCGGCCGCACCTGTGGCTCCTAAACCGCTGCGTGCCCCCGTGGTGCAGCAAAAGGAACTGCCGGCAATGGCGAAGCCAAAGCCTCAGGCCAAGGCTAAGACTAAAGTAGAACCACTGGCTCCGCCGGAGGTTGATCAGACCTTTATGGCCGAGGTGATGCGGCAAGTCGGCCTTATGGTAAACACTAGACTCGACTCTATCGCTGCAAGGCTCCCTCCGGAGCCCAGGCTGCGTCCCCCTTTGGCGGCTGATGCCAAGATAAAGGCTAAAACCTTTGCTGCTGCAGTTGGTACTCCTGTGGCCAAGCCTCAGGTTTCGAACGAGGAAACAAAAGGGAAAGGGAAAGGCAAGGGAACTAAGGCACTCGATGCCCCTTCAAGCCAGGTTGCCAGCACATCTGCGGCATCCAATCCTGCGCCTGCCCCCAAATCATCAGGAAACGAATGGACCCCAGTTGTAGGAGGTCGTAAGGCAAGACGCAAGGCGAAAGGCAGGGCAGCGGCTAAGCCACAGCAAAACTCCCAGGGCAAACCTGGCAAAAAGCAGGTGAAGAAAAAGCGTAAGCCCAAGTTGAAGGCCCCACGCTCGGCGGCAGTGGTCATTATGCTGCAGCCGGAGGCACAAGAGCGAGGGCTTACTTATGCCAACATCCTCCTCAAGGCACAGGAGTCTGTTAATCCCACTGAACTAGGGATCGAGGGAGTAAGATTTAGAGAGGGGATCACGGGTTCTCGCATCCTTAATCTTCCGACCACGGCCACGGAGGAGCAAGCTGACCAACTGGCTTGTCAAATTAGAGACGCCTTAGGCGATGCTGCCAGAGTCTCCAGGCCTGTAAAGTGCGTTGACCTGCGTCTGTTTAACCTGGATGACACCGTCACTCCAGAGCAGGTCCTTGTACAGGTGGCAAAGGTGGGCTCATGCACGCCTGAGCATGTTAGGGTCGGGCAGATGCGTCGTGGCGTTGGTGGAATGTACACAATATATGTGTCATGCCCTGTGGCTGCGGCCAAAGTTTTGCTGAAGGAGGGACGTATCTGCGTCGGTTGGAGCATTGCCCGCATTGAGGCTCTGGAGGCACGGCCGCTTAGATGTTACCGATGTCTCGAAAGGGGGCACACCAAAGCCCGATGCACGGCCATGATAGACCGCAGCGATATCTGCTATCGCTGTGGTAAAGCAGGCCATATAGCGGCATCGTGCTCCTCGGCACCAAACTGCCCGATGTGCGCGGAGGCGAAGCGGCCCGCGTCACATGCTATTGGCAGCAAATTGTGCCAAGCCCCAAGGCGAAAAAGACCAGCGACCGAGACACCGGCCGGCGGTTCTCAAAGAAGCACACAGCAGATGCCTCAAGTAGATGTGATGGACACCAACAATGTCTAGTTCGCCGAACTACCATCTTCTCCAGGCGAACTTAAACCACTCTGCTGGCGCACAGGACTTATTCGTGCAGTCAATGGCGGAGTGGTCCATTGACGTTGCGGTGGTAGCCGAGCCATATTTAATTCCCAACCGTTACAACTGGTTAGCGGCGTCGGATAGGTCGGTGGTGATTGTAGGTGGGTCGGATTATGCTTCTCCGCCGCTTTCGTTTATCGAAAGTGGTGCCGGATTTGTAGTTGGCAAGTGGGAGGAAATGGTGCTTATAGGGGTCTATTTCTCTCCTAACAAAACATTGGCAGAGTTTGAAGTCTTCCTGGATCTTTTGGGTGCTGCGGTGAATCGTGCGGCCCCATTACCAGTTGTCGTTCTGGGAGACTTTAATGCGAAGTCAATCGCCTGGGGTTCCCCCGTTGCAGACCAGCGTGGCGACGCGGTTGAAGAGTGGGCCATTTCATCTGGCCTATCTCTGCTCAACCAGGGGAGGGTTAATACCTGTGTCCGGCTGCAGGGCGGATCTATCGTAGATCTGTCCTTTGCTTCACCTGCAGTCGCTCAACGTGTCGTGGGATGGAGGGTCCTGGAGGGGGTGGAGACTCTTTCGGACCACCGTTATATCCGGTTTGATGTCTCACGCTCTCGGGGAGTCTTCAGTCCCGACGTGCCAACAACATCTGGCTCGCCGTTTCCAAGATGGGTACTTAACCGCATGAACCGCGATCTACTGGTAGAGGCGGCAATAGTGCAACTATGGTTTACACCATCATCTACCGCACAGAACGCACCAGTGGAGGAGGGCTCGCTATGGCTGGCTAACGCAATGACCGAGGTCTGTGACGCGGCCATGCCACGTGTAAGGCGTCGACCAACGAAGCGCGGAATCTACTGGTGGAACCAGGAGATCGCTGGTCTTCGGGAGAACTGTATCGTGGCCCGAAGAGCCTATACCAATCACCTTAGGCGACGTAGGCGAAACGTTGCGGATGATGGCCCGCTTCACGAGGCATACAAAGACGCGAAAGCGGCGCTCAAGGCGGCAATTTGCCAATCAAAAGATCGCGCAAGGAATGAGCTGCTCGAGGAGTTAAACCGAGATCCCTGGGGGCGCCCTTATCGTTCAGTTCGTGGGAAACTACGTAACGCCGGCCCCCGAGTGGTTGAATCTCTCTAGCCTCCTCTCCTTGAGTCTGTCGTTGCGGCGTTGTTCCCCACGAGACCGGCGTTTGTTACACCGCATATGGCTCCGTCAGCAGATGTTGAGGATGCCGCAGTACCACCTGTCACTGCCGGTGAGCTGGGTGCAGCATTTTTATGGCTCAGGGGTAAAAAGACAGCTCCTGGACCTGATGGAATCCCGGGGAGCGCCTGGGTCATTGTGGAGGAGTTGTTTGACGAAAGGTTTCGGGGTCTTTTGGATTCTTGTCTCCAGTCTGGTCGCTTTCCATCGAAATGGAAGACAGGACGGCTAGTCCTCTTAAAGAAGGAGGGGCGGGCGTTTGACTCTCCGTCGGCGTATCGGCCCATCGTGCTTCTTGATGAGGCCGGTAAGCTCTTCGAGCGCATTTTGGCGTTCCGCATCAATGAACATCTTGGTGCGGGCGGCCCTGATCTATCTCCGTGTCAGTACGGGTTCAGGGTCGCACACTCCACCATTGACGCCATTCTTAGCGTGAAAGAGGAGACGCAACAGGCAGTGTCGCAGGGCAAAGTGGCTCTGGCGGTATCGCTTGATATCGCCAATGCCTTTAACAGCCTGCCATTCGAGGTGATTGATGAGGCACTTCGGTATCATCGGCTACCCAACTACCTGCGACGCATACTCCACGATTACCTGCGGGGTAGAAGTGTCGTATATTTTGGCCGTGATGGACTTCTCCATAGCAGAGGAGTGTCGTGCGGTGTCCCACAGGGGTCGGTCCTCGGGCCGCTCTTGTGGAACATCGGTTACGACTGGGCCCTTAGAGGTGCCCAGCTCCGAGATATAAGCGTTACGTGCTACGCTGATGAACGTTGGTCACCGCACGTGGTGCCGACTTTGAGGTGACAGCCAGATTGGCCACAGAAGGTGTCACCCACATGGTGAACAGGATCCAAAAGCTTGGCCTGAAAGTGGTGATTGAGAAGACGGAGGCCCTTTACTTCTACGGCCCTCGCCGGAAGCCGACTCAAGGTGCTCATCTGCTCATTGGTAGAGTGCGAATCAACATCAGCTCGTGCATTAAATATCTCGGGCTGTTTGTTGATCCTAAGTGGAGTTTTCGCGAGCATTTTCGGCGGCAGTCCCTGAAGCTGGTGAAAACGGCTCACGCGTTTGGTAGCCTATTGCCAAACATCGGTGGCCCCAGTTCCAGCGCGCGCCGGCTTTATACTGGCGTCGTACGCTCCATGGCGTTGTACGGTGCACCAGTGTGGGTGGACGCCCTTAGTGCCCATAACAAAACCCTTCTTAGGAGGCCCCAAAGGGCTATGGCATTGAGGGTGATACACGGTTACCGCACCGTGTCTTTTGAGGCGGCCTGCGTATTTGCGGGGACTCCCCCATGCGAGCTGGATGCGGAAGTGCTGGCATCTGTGTATAAGCAGAGAGCCGAAGCACACAGCCTGGGCAGTAGAGCGACGCCCGGGGCGTTGACCCAATGGCGAAGGCGCGCTCAGAGGATGGCTCTGCTGAAATGGCGACAACGTCTGGAGCATCCATCTGCTGGCCACTTGACCATAGGAGCAATTCGGCCTGTCCTAGAGCGATGGGTCAATCGCAAGGAGGGTGGGCTCTCCTTCCGCATCACGCAGGTCCTCACCGGACATGGATGTTTCGGTGGCTACCTGCACAAGATCGGTCGGGAGCCTACAATGGAATGCCATGAGTGCGGTGCCGTTGCTGACTCGGCTACGCATACATTGGCTCTCTGCCCAGCATTCGATAGCGAACGCCAGGAACTCCTCGCTGCTATCGGACCCGACCTGACGCTGTCGGCCGTGGCTAAAGCCATAGTTACGAGCGGAAGGTCAAGGGACGCCTTCACCTCCTTCTGCGAGAATGTCATCTCGCGGAAAGAGATGGCGGAGAGGGCGAGAGAGGATGACCCGCTATCAGTCGCGTCGCGACGCAGACGAACGGGTCGTCGGAGGCGGCTGCATGGGCTGTTGCACCCATCGTAGCCCGGCGCGGGGGTATCGTGCCCCCGCACCATAGCCTCAAGGTGGCAGGCGCCCCTCTCACATCCGGGAGGTGAGGTGCCATGGCAAGACGGAGGGCCCTAACGGGCCGCCGCACAGTCCGCGAATGGCTTTTAAAGTTCTCGTAGCAGCGGTTGACGGATGTCCCTGGGTTTTAGTGGGTCGGGCAGACAATCGCCCATCCCCACACACCTCCCGGTGCTCGCAACAGCTCGGTTGAGACGGTCTGAAAGCAGATTTCCCAGGGTAAAAAAAAAAAAAAAAAAAAAAAGGTTAGGTTAGGTTAGGTTGGGGTGCGAGTCAGATGACCTCCACGTGATGCACTCTGGGCAACGAATGGTTCCAACATTCTCCGTTCGGAGAAAGTTGGGCCCAATCGGCTCACATCTGACAAGGCGGGTGCCTCTTCTGGGCCCTGCAACCCCTGTACGTGTCTACTTTGGACCGTGCAACTCGCTGCTCCTTCTGCGCAGCTTTGAGAGGAGTATCACGAAGACGGCCGCCCCTTAAGGGAGGTCGCAAAGGGGGGCAATGCTTTAAAAAAGATATTCAAATTTTTGTCAAAAATATTTGTATTTCCAAAACGATTTTGAAGGACTGTCAAAAAATTCCGAATTTGAAGGTTCAGGGTATGCAGTTCGACGCGGATGCACTCCCTGATGCCGAAAATGAAAGTTTCGTATCGATCGGTCAATATCCGAGCGAGTTATTGAAAGTTAAAAGTCAAAAATTGAGTACTGATTGATATACCAGTATAAGTGAAAATTTTGAAAAAGCTATGTGAAATGTTGTCAAAATTTTAACGTGGTTAGGTGACTAGCATTGCCTCGTCAATATTAAACCAAATAAAACAGAAATCTAACGGTATTTAAAAAAGATATTCAAATTTTTGTCAAAAATATTTGTATTTCCAAAACGATTTTGAAGGACTGTCAAAAAAATCCGAATTTGAAGGTTCCGGGTATGCAGTTCGATGCGGATGCACTGCCTGATGCCGAAAATGAAAGTTTCGTATCGATCGGTCAATATCCGAGCGAGTTATTGAAAGATAAAAGTCAGAAATTGAGTACTGATTGATATACCAGTATAAGTGAAAATTTTGAAAAAGCTATGTGAAATGTTGTCAAAATTTTAACGTGGTTAGGTGACTAGCATTGCCTCGTCAATATTAAACCAATTCAATAAGAAATCGAACGGTATTTAAAAAAGATATTCAAATTTATGTCAAAAATATTTGTAATTCCAAAACGATTTAGAAGGACTGTCAAAAAAATCCGAATTTGAAGGTTCCGGGTATGCAGTTCAACGCGGATGCACTCCTTGATGCCGAAAATGAAAGTTTCGTATCGATCGGTCTATATCCGAGCGATTTATTGAAAGATAAAAGTCAAAAATTGAGTACTGATTGATATACCAGTATAAGTGAAAATTTTGAAAAAGCTATGTGAAATGTTGTCAAAATTTTAACGTGGTTAGGTGACTAGCATTACCTCGTCAATATTAAACCAAATTAAACAGAAATCTAACGGTATTTAAAAAGATATTAAAATTTTTGTCAAAAATATTTGTATTTCCAAAACGATTTTGAAGGACTGTCAAAAAAATCCGAATTTGAAGGTTCCGGGTATGCAGTTCAACGCGGATGCACTCCCTGATGCCGAAAATGAAAGTTTCGTATCGATCGGTCAATATCCGAGCGAGTTATTGAAAGATAAAAATCAGAAATTGAGTACTGATTGATATACCAGTATAAGTGAAAAATTTGAAAAAGCTATGTGAAATGTTGTCAAAATTTTAACGTGGTTAGGTGACTAGCATTGCCTCGTCAATATTAAACCAATTCAATAAGAAATCGAACGGTATTTAAAAAAGATATTCAAATTTTTGTCAAAAACATTTGTATTTCCAAAACGATTTTGAAGGACTGTCAAAAAAATCTGAATTAGAAGGTTCAGGGTATGCAGTTCGACGCGGATGCACTCCCTGATGCCGAAAATGAAAGTTTCGTATCGATCGGTCAATATCCGAGCGAGTTATTGAAAGTTGAAAGTCAAAAATTGAGTACTGATTGATATATCAGTATAAGTGAAAATTTTGAAAAACCAATGTGAAATAATGTCAAAATTTTAACGTGGTTAGGTGACTAGCATTGCCTCGTCAATATTAAACCAAATAAAACAGAAATCTAACGGTATTTAAAAAAGATATTCAAAGTTTTGTCAAAAATATTTGTATTTCCAAAACGATTTTGAAAGACTCAAAAAAATCCAAATTTGAAGTTTCGGGTATGCAGTTCGACGCGGATGCACTCCCTGATGCCGAAAATGAAAGTTTCGTATCGATCGGTCAATATCCGAGCGAGTTATTGAAAGTTAAAGGTCAAAAATTGAGTACTGGTTTATATACCAGTATCAGTGAAAATATTGAAAAAGCTATGTGAAATGTTGTCAAAATTTTAACGTGGTTAGGTGACTAGCATTGCCTTGTCAATATTGAACCAAATAAAACAGAAATCTAACGGTATTTAAAAAAGATATTCAAATTTTTGTCAAAAACATTTGTATTTCCAAAACGATTTTGAAGGACTGTCAAAAAAATCTGAATTAGAAGGTTCAGGGTATGCAGTTCGACGCGGATGCACTCCCTGATGCCGAAAATGAAAGTTTCGTATCGATCGGTCTATATCCGAGCGATTTATTGAAAGATAAAAGTCAAAAATTGAGTACTGATTGATATACCAGTATAAGTGAAAATTTTGAAAAACCAATGTGAAATGTTGTCAAAATTTTAACGTGGTTAGGTGACTAGCATTGCCTCGTCAATATTAAACCAATTCAATAAGAAATCGAACGGTATTTAAAAAAGATATTCAAATTTATGTCAAAAATATTTGTAATTCCAAAACGATTTAGAAGGACTGTCAAAAAAATCCGAATTTGAAGGTTCCGGGTATGCAGTTCAACGCGGATGCACTCCTTGATGCCGAAAATGAAAGTTTCGTATCGATCGGTCTATATCCGAGCGATTTATTGAAAGATAAAAGTCAAAAATTGAGTACTGATTGATATACCAGTATAAGTGAAAATTTTGAAAAAGCTATGTGAAATGTTGTCAAAATTTTAACGTGGTTAGGTGACTAGCATTACCTCGTCAATATTAAACCAAATTAAACAGAAATCTAACGGTATTTAAAAAGATATTAAAATTTTTGTCAAAAATATTTGTATTTCCAAAACGATTTTGAAGGACTGTCAAAAAAATCCGAATTTGAAGGTTCCGGGTATGCAGTTCAACGCGGATGCACTCCCTGATGCCGAAAATGAAAGTTTCGTATCGGTCGGTCAGTATCCGAGCGAGTTATTTAAAGTTGAAAGTCAAAAATTGAGTACTGATTGATATATCAGTATAAGTGAAAATTTTGAAAAACCAATGTGAAATGTTGTCAAAATTTTAACGTGGTTAGGTGACTAGCATTGCGTCGTCAATATTAAACCAAATGAAACAGAAATCTAACGGTATTTAAAAAAGATATTCAAATTTTTGTCAAAAATATTTGTATTTCCAAAACGATTTTGAAGGACTGTCAAAAAAATCTGAATTTGAAGGTTCATGGTATGCAGTTCGACGCGGATGTACTCCCTGATGCCGAAAATGAAAGTTTCGTATCGATCGGTCAATATCCGAGCGAGTTATTGAAAGATAAAAATCAGAAATTGAGTACTGATTGATATACCAGTATAAGTGAAAATTTTGAAAAAGCTATGTGAAATGTTGTCAAAATTTTAACGTGGTTAGGTGACTAGCATTACCTCGTCAATATTAAACCAAATTAAACAGAAATCTAACGGTATTTAAAAAGATATTAAAATTTTTGTCAAAAATATTTGTATTTCCAAAACGATTTTGAAGGACTGTCAAAAAAATCCGAATTTGAAGGTTCCGGGTATGCAGTTCAACGCGGATGCACTCCCTGATGCCGAAAATGAAAGTTTCGTATCGATCGGTCAATATCCGAGCGAGTTATTGAAAGATAAAAATCAGAAATTGAGTACTGATTGATATACCAGTATAAGTGAAAAATTTGAAAAAGCTATGTGAAATGTTGTCAAAATTTTAACGTGGTTAGGTGACTAGCATTGCCTCGTCAATATTGAACCAAATAAAACAGAAATCTAACGGTATTTAAAAAAGATATTCAAATTTTTGTCAAAAACATTTGTATTTCCAAAACGATTTTGAAGGACTGTCAAAAAAATCTGAATTTGAAGGTTCAGGGTATGCAGTTCGACGCGGATGCGCTCCCTGATGCCGAAAATGAAAGTTTCGTATCGATCGGTCAATATCCGAGCGAGTTATTGAAAGCTAAAAGTCAAAAATTGAGTACTGGTTTATATACCAGTATCAGTGAAAATATTGAAAAAGCTATGTGAAATGTTGTCAAAATTTATCGTGGTTAGGTGACTAGCATTGCCTCGTCAATATTAAACCAAATAAAACAGAAATCTAACGGTATTTAAAAAAGATATTCAAATTTATGTCAAAATTATTTCTATTTCCAAAACGATTTTGAAAGACTGTCAAAAAATCCGAATTTGAAGGTTCAGGGTATGCAGTTCGACACGGATGCACTCCCTGATGCCGAAAATGAAAGTTTCGTATCGATCGGTCAATATCCGAGCGAGTTATTGAAAGTTGAAAGTCAAAAATTGAGTACTGATTGATATATCAGTATGAGTGAAAATTTTGAAAAACCAATGTGAAATGTTGTCAAAATTTTAACGTGGTTAGGTGACTAGCATTGCCTCGTCAATATTAAACCAATTCAATAAGAAATCGAACGGTATTTAAAAAAGATATTCAAATTTATGTCAAAAATATTTGTAATTCCAAAACGATTTAGAAGGACTGTCAAAAAAATCCGAATTTGAAGGTTCCGGGTATGCAGTTCAACGCGGATGCACTCCTTGATGCCGAAAATGAAAGTTTCGTATCGATCGGTCTATATCCGAGCGATTTATTGAAAGATAAAAGTCAAAAATTGAGTACTGATTGATATACCAGTATAAGTGAAAATTTTGAAAAAGCTATGTGAAATGTTGTCAAAATTTTAACGTGGTTAGGTGACTAGCATTACCTCGTCAATATTAAACCAAATTAAACAGAAATCTAACGGTATTTAAAAAGATATTAAAATTTTTGTCAAAAATATTTGTATTTCCAAAACGATTTTGAAGGACTGTCAAAAAAATCCGAATTTGAAGGTTCCGGGTATGCAGTTCAACGCGGATGCACTCCCTGATGCCGAAAATGAAAGTTTCGTATCGATCGGTCAATATCCGAGCGAGTTATTGAAAGATAAAAATCAGAAATTGAGTACTGATTGATATACCAGTATAAGTGAAAATTTTGAAAAAGCTATGTGAAATGTTGTCAAAATTTTAACGTGGTTAGGTGACTAGCATTGCCTCGTCAATATTAAACCAATTCAATAAGAAATCGAACGGTATTTAAAAAAGATATTCAAATTTTTGTCAAAATTATTTGTATTTCCAAAACGATTTTGAAGGACTGTCAAAAAAATCTGAATTTGAAGGTTCATGGTATGCAGTTCGACGCGGATGCACTCCCTGATGCCGAAAATGAAAGTTTCGTATCGATCGGTCAATATCCGAGCGAGTTATTGAAAGCTAAAAGTCAAAAATTGAGTACTGGTTTATATACCAGTATCAGTGAAAATATTGAAAAAGCTATGTGAAATGTTGTCAAAATTTATCGTGGTTAGGTGACTAGCATTGCCTCGTCAATATTAAACCAAATAAAACAGAAATCTAACGGTATTTAAAAAAGATATTCAAATTTATGTCAAAAATATTTGTATTTCCAAAACGATTTTGAAGGACTGTCAAAAAAATCCGAATTTGAAGGTTCCGGGTATGCAGTTCAACGCGGATGCACTCCCTGATGCCGAAAATGAAAGTTTCGTATCGATCGGTCAATATCCGAGCGAGTTATTGAAAGATAAAAATCAGAAATTGAGTACTGATTGATATACCAGTATAAGTGAAAAATTTGAAAAAGCTATGTGAAATGTTGTCAAAATTTTAACGTGGTTAGGTGACTAGCATTGCCTCGTCAATATTAAACCAATTCAATAAGAAATCGAACGGTATTTAAAAAAGATATTCAAATTTTTGTCAAAAATATTTGTATTTCCAAAACGATTTTGAAGGACTGTCAAAAAAATCTGAATTAGAAGGTTCAGGGTATGCAGTTCGACGCGGATGCACTCCCTGATGCCGAAAATGAAAGTTTCGTATCGATCGGTCAATATCCGAGCGAGTTATTGAAAGTTGAAAGTCAAAAATTGAGTACTGATTGATATATCAGTATAAGTGAAAATTTTGAAAAACCAATGTGAAATAATGTCAAAATTTTAACGTGGTTAGGTGACTAGCATTGCCTCGTCAATATTAAACCAAATAAAACAGAAATCTAACGGTATTTAAAAAAGATATTCAAAGTTTTGTCAAAAATATTTGTATTTCCAAAACGATTTTGAAAGACTCAAAAAAATCCAAATTTGAAGTTTCGGGTATGCAGTTCGACGCGGATGCACTCCCTGATGCCGAAAATGAAAGTTTCGTATCGATCGGTCAATATCCGAGCGAGTTATTGAAAGTTAAAGGTCAAAAATTGAGTACTGGTTTATATACCAGTATCAGTGAAAATATTGAAAAAGCTATGTGAAATGTTGTCAAAATTTTAACGTGGTTAGGTGACTAGCATTGCCTCGTCAATATTCAACCAATTCAATAAGAAATCGAACGGTATTTAAAAAAGGTATTCAAATTTATGTCAAAAATATTTGTATTTCCAAAACGATTTTGAAGGACTGTCAAAAAAATCTGAATTTGAAGGTTCAGGGTATGCAGTTCGACGCGGATGCACTCCTTGATGCCGAAAATGAAAGTTTCGTATCAATCGGTCAATATCCGAGCGAGTTATTGAAAGATAAAAGTCAGAAATAGAGTACTGATTGATATACCAGTATGAGTGACAATTTTGAAAAAGCTATGTGAAATGTTGTCAAAATTTTAACGTGGTTAGGTGACTAGCATTGCCTCGTCAATATTAAACCAATTCAATAAGAAATCGAACGGTATTTAAAAAAGATATTCAAATTTTTGTCAAAAATATTTGTATTTCCAAAACGATTTTGAAGGACTGTCAAAAAAAATCCGAATTTGAAGGTTCAGGGTATGCAGTTCGACGCGGATGTACTCCCTGATGCCGAAAATGAAAGTTTCGTATCGATCGGTCAATATCCGAGCGAGTTATTGAAAGTTGAAAGTCAAAAATTGAGTACTGATTGATATATCAGTATAAGTGAAAATTTTGAAAAACCAATGTGAAATGTTGTCAAAATTTTAACGTGGTTAGGTGACTAGCATTGCCTCGTCAATATTAAACCAAATAAAACAGAAATCTAACGGTATTTAAAAAAGATATTCAAATTTATGTCAAAATTATTTGTATTTCCAAAACGATTTTGAAAGACTGTCAAAAAATCCGAATTTGAAGGTTCAGGGTATGCAGTTCGACACGGATGCACTCCCTGATGCCGAAAATGAAAGTTTCGTATCGATCGGTCAATATCCGAGCGAGTTATTGAAAGTTAAAGGTCAAAAATTGAGTACTGGTTTATATACCAGTATCAGTGAAAATATTGAAAAAGCTATGTGAAATGTTGTCAAAATTTTAACGTGGTTAGGTGACTAGCATTGCCTCGTCAATATTGAACCAAATAAAACAGAAATCTAACGGTATTTAAAAAAGATATTCAAATTTTTGTCAAAAACATTTGTATTTCCAAAACGATTTTGAAGGACTGTCAAAAAAATCTGAATTTGAAGGTTCAGGGTATGCAGTTCGACGCGGATGCGCTCCCTGATGCCGAAAATGAAAGTTTCGTATCGATCGGTCAATATCCGAGCGAGTTATTGAAAGCTAAAAGTCAAAAATTGAGTACTGGTTTATATACCAGTATCAGTGAAAATATTGAAAAAGCTATGTGAAATGTTGTCAAAATTTATCGTGGTTAGGTGACTAGCATTGCCTCGTCAATATTAAACCAAATAAAACAGAAATCTAACGGTATTTAAAAAAGATATTCAAATTTATGTCAAAATTATTTCTATTTCCAAAACGATTTTGAAAGACTGTCAAAAAATCCGAATTTGAAGGTTCAGGGTATGCAGTTCGACACGGATGCACTCCCTGATGCCGAAAATGAAAGTTTCGTATCGATCGGTCAATATCCGAGCGAGTTATTGAAAGTTGAAAGTCAAAAATTGAGTACTGATTGATATATCAGTATGAGTGAAAATTTTGAAAAACCAATGTGAAATGTTGTCAAAATTTTAACGTGGTTAGGTGACTAGCATTGCCTCGTCAATATTAAACCAATTCAATAAGAAATCGAACGGTATTTAAAAAAGATATTCAAATTTATGTCAAAAATATTTGTAATTCCAAAACGATTTAGAAGGACTGTCAAAAAAATCCGAATTTGAAGGTTCCGGGTATGCAGTTCAACGCGGATGCACTCCTTGATGCCGAAAATGAAAGTTTCGTATCGATCGGTCTATATCCGAGCGATTTATTGAAAGATAAAAGTCAAAAATTGAGTACTGATTGATATACCAGTATAAGTGAAAATTTTGAAAAAGCTATGTGAAATGTTGTCAAAATTTTAACGTGGTTAGGTGACTAGCATTACCTCGTCAATATTAAACCAAATTAAACAGAAATCTAACGGTATTTAAAAAGATATTAAAATTTTTGTCAAAAATATTTGTATTTCCAAAACGATTTTGAAGGACTGTCAAAAAAATCCGAATTTGAAGGTTCCGGGTATGCAGTTCAACGCGGATGCACTCCCTGATGCCGAAAATGAAAGTTTCGTATCGATCGGTCAATATCCGAGCGAGTTATTGAAAGTTAAAAGTCAAAAATTGAGTACTGGTTTATATACCAGTATCAGTGAAAATATTGAAAAAGCTATGTGAAATGTTGTCAAAATTTTAACGTGGTTAGGTTACTAGCATTGCCTCGTCAATATTAAACCAATTCAATAAGAAATCGAACGGTATTTAAAAAAGATATTCAAATTTTTGTCAAAAATATTTGTATTTCCAAAACGATTTTGAAGGACTGTCAAAAAAAATCCGAATTTGAAGGTTCAGGGTATGCAGTTCGACGCGGATGTACTCCCTGATGCCGAAAATGAAAGTTTCGTATCGATCGGTCAATATCCGAGCGAGTTATTGAAAGTTGAAAGTCAAAAATTGAGTACTGATTGATATATCAGTATAAGTGAAAATTTTGAAAAACCAATGTGAAATGTTGTCAAAATTTTAACGTGGTTAGGTGACTAGCATTGCCTCGTCAATATTAAACCAAATAAAACAGAAATCTAACGGTATTTAAAAAAGATATTCAAATTTATGTCAAAATTATTTGTATTTCCAAAACGATTTTGAAAGACTGTCAAAAAATCCGAATTTGAAGGTTCAGGGTATGCAGTTCGACACGGATGCACTCCCTGATGCCGAAAATGAAAGTTTCGTATCGATCGGTCAATATCCGAGCGAGTTATTGAAAGTTAAAGGTCAAAAATTGAGTACTGGTTTATATACCAGTATCAGTGAAAATATTGAAAAAGCTATGTGAAATGTTGTCAAAATTTTAACGTGGTTAGGTGACTAGCATTGCCTCGTCAATATTGAACCAAATAAAACAGAAATCTAACGGTATTTAAAAAAGATATTCAAATTTTTGTCAAAAACATTTGTATTTCCAAAACGATTTTGAAGGACTGTCAAAAAAATCTGAATTTGAAGGTTCAGGGTATGCAGTTCGACGCGGATGCGCTCCCTGATGCCGAAAATGAAAGTTTCGTATCGATCGGTCAATATCCGAGCGAGTTATTGAAAGCTAAAAGTCAAAAATTGAGTACTGGTTTATATACCAGTATCAGTGAAAATATTGAAAAAGCTATGTGAAATGTTGTCAAAATTTATCGTGGTTAGGTGACTAGCATTGCCTCGTCAATATTAAACCAAATAAAACAGAAATCTAACGGTATTTAAAAAAGATATTCAAATTTATGTCAAAATTATTTGTATTTCCAAAACGATTTTGAAAGACTGTCAAAAAATCCGAATTTGAAGGTTCAGGGTATGCAGTTCGACACGGATGCACTCCCTGATGCCGAAAATGAAAGTTTCGTATCGATCGGTCAATATCCGAGCGAGTTATTGAAAGTTGAAAGTCAAAAATTGAGTACTGATTGATATATCAGTATGAGTGAAAATTTTGAAAAACCAATGTGAAATGTTGTCAAAATTTTAACGTGGTTAGGTGACTAGCATTGCCTCGTCAATATTAAACCAATTCAATAAGAAATCGAACGGTATTTAAAAAAGATATTCAAATTTATGTCAAAAATATTTGTAATTCCAAAACGATTTAGAAGGACTGTCAAAAAAATCCGAATTTGAAGGTTCCGGGTATGCAGTTCAACGCGGATGCACTCCTTGATGCCGAAAATGAAAGTTTCGTATCGATCGGTCTATATCCGAGCGATTTATTGAAAGATAAAAGTCAAAAATTGAGTACTGATTGATATACCAGCATATTTGAAAATTTTGAAAAAGCTATGTGAAATGTTGTCAAAATTTTAACGTGGTTAGGTGACTAGCATTACCTCGTCAATATTAAACCAAATTAAACAGAAATCTAACGGTATTTAAAAAGATATTAAAATTTTTGTCAAAAATATTTGTATTTCCAAAACGATTTTGAAGGACTGTCAAAAAAATCCGAATTTGAAGGTTCCGGGTATGCAGTTCAACGCGGATGCACTCCCTGATGCCGAAAATGAAAGTTTCGTATCGATCGGTCAATATCCGAGCGAGTTATTGAAAGATAAAAATCAGAAATTGAGTACTGATTGATATACCAGTATAAGTGAAAATTTTGAAAAAGCTATGTGAAATGTTGTCAAAATTTTAACGTGGTTAGGTGACTAGCATTGCCTCGTCAATATTAAACCAATTCAATAAGAAATCGAACGGTATTTAAAAAAGATATTCAAATTTTTGTCAAAATTATTTGTATTTCCAAAACGATTTTGAAGGACTGTCAAAAAAATCTGAATTTGAAGGTTCATGGTATGCAGTTCGACGCGGATGTACTCCCTGATGCCGAAAATGAAAGTTTCGTATCGATCGGTCAATATCCGAGCGAGTTATTGAAAGATAAAAATCAGAAATTGAGTACTGATTGATATACCAGTATAAGTGAAAATTTTGAAAAAGCTATGTGAAATGTTGTCAAAATTTTAATGTGGTTAGGTGACTAGCATTACCTCGTCAATATTAAACCAAATTAAACAGAAATCTAACGGTATTTAAAAAGATATTAAAATTTTTGTCAAAAATATTTGTATTTCCAAAACGATTTTGAAGGACTGTCAAAAAAATCTGAATTTGAAGGTTCATGGTATGCAGTTCGACGCGGATGTACTCCCTGATGCCGAAAATGAAAGTTTCGTATCGATCGGTCAATATCCGAGCGAGTTATTGAAAGTTAAAAGTCAAAAATTGAGTACTGGTTTATATACCAGTATCAGTGAAAATATTGAAAAAGCTATGTGAAATGTTGTCAAAATTTTAACGTGGTTAGGTGACTAGCATTGCCTCGTCAATATTAAACCAATTCAATAAGAAATCGAACGGTATTTAAAAAAGATATTCAAATTTTTGTCAAAAATATTTGTATTTCCAAAACGATTTTGAAGGACTGTCAAAAAAATCTGAATTTGAAGGTTTATGGTATGCAGTTCGACGCGGATGTACTCCCTGATGCCGAAAATGAAAGTTTCGTATCGATTGGTCAATACCCGAGCGAGTTATTGAAAGTTAAAAGTCAAAAATTGAGTACTGGTTTATATACCAGTATCAGTGAAAATATTGAAAAAGCTATGTGAATTGTTGTCAAAATTTTAACGTGGTTAGGTGACTAGCATTGCCTCGTCAATATTGAACCAAATAAAACAGAAATCTAACGGTATTTAAAAAAGATATTCAAATTTTTGTCAAAAATATTTGTATTTCCAAAACGATTTTGAAGGACTGTCAAAAAAATCTGAATTTGAAGGTTCAGGGTATGCAGTTCGACGCGGATGCACTCCCTGATGCCGAAAATGAAAGTTTCGTATCAATCGGTCAATATCCGAGCGAGTTATTGAAAGATAAAAGTCAGAAATAGAGTACTGATTGATATACCAGTATGAGTGACAATTTTGAAAAAGCTATGTGAAATGTTGTCAAAATTTTAACGTGGTTAGGTGACTAGCATTGCCTCGTCAATATTAAACCAATTCAATAAGAAATCGAACGGTATTTAAAAAAGATATTCAAATTTATGTCAAAAATATTTGTAATTCCAAAACGATTTAGAAGGACTGTCAAAAAAATCCGAATTTGAAGGTTCCGGGTATGCAGTTCAACGCGGATGCACTCCTTGATGCCGAAAATGAAAGTTTCGTATCGATCGGTCTATATCCGAGCGATTTATTGAAAGATAAAAGTCAAAAATTGAGTACTGATTGATATACCAGTATAAGTGAAAATTTTGAAAAAGCTATGTGAAATGTTGTCAAAATTTTAACGTGGTTAGGTGACTAGCATTACCTCGTCAATATTAAACCAAATTAAACAGAAATCTAACGGTATTTAAAAAAGATATTAAAATTTTTGTCAAAAATATTTGTATTTCCAAAACGATTTTGAAGGACTGTCAAAAAAATCTGAATTTGAAGGTTCCGGGTATGCAGTTCAACGCGGATGCACTCCCTGATGCCGAAAATGAAAGTTTCGTATCGATCGGTCAATATCCGAGCGAGTTATTGAAAGATAAAAATCAGAAATTGAGTACTGATTGATATACCAGTATAAGTGAAAATTTTGAAAAAGCTATGTGAAATGTTGTCAAAATTTTAACGTGGTTAGGTGACTAGCATTACCTCGTCAATATTAAACCAAATTAAACAGAAATCTAACGGTATTTAAAAAGATATTAAAATTTTTGTCAAAAATATTTGTATTTCCAAAACGATTTTGAAGGACTGTCAAAAAAATCCGAATTTGAAGGTTCCGGGTATGCAGTTCAACGCGGATGCACTCCCTGATGCCGAAAATGAAAGTTTCGTATCGATCGGTCAATATCCGAGCGAGTTATTGAAAGATAAAAATCAGAAATTGAGTACTGATTGATATACCAGTATAAGTGAAAAATTTGAAAAAGCTATGTGAAATGTTGTCAAAATTTTAACGTGGTTAGGTGACTAGCATTGCCTCGTCAATATTAAACCAATTCAATAAGAAATCGAACGGTATTTAAAAAAGATATTCAAATTTTTGTCAAAAATATTTGTATTTCCAAAACGATTTTGAAGGACTGTCAAAAAAATCTGAATTAGAAGGTTCAGGGTATGCAGTTCGACGCGGATGCACTCCCTGATGCCGAAAATGAAAGTTTCGTATCGATCGGTCAATATCCGAGCGAGTTATTGAAAGTTGAAAGTCAAAAATTGAGTACTGATTGATATATCAGTATAAGTGAAAATTTTGAAAAACCAATGTGAAATAATGTCAAAATTTTAACGTGGTTAGGTGACTAGCATTGCCTCGTCAATATTAAACCAAATAAAACAGAAATCTAACGGTATTTAAAAAAGATATTCAAAGTTTTGTCAAAAATATTTGTATTTCCAAAACGATTTTGAAAGACTCAAAAAAATCCAAATTTGAAGTTTCGGGTATGCAGTTCGACGCGGATGCACTCCCTGATGCCGAAAATGAAAGTTTCGTATCGATCGGTCAATATCCGAGCGAGTTATTGAAAGTTAAAGGTCAAAAATTGAGTACTGGTTTATATACCAGTATCAGTGAAAATATTGAAAAAGCTATGTGAAATGTTGTCAAAATTTTAACGTGGTTAGGTGACTAGCATTGCCTCGTCAATATTCAACCAATTCAATAAGAAATCGAACGGTATTTAAAAAAGATATTCAAATTTATGTCAAAAATATTTGTATTTCCAAAACGATTTTGAAGGACTGTCAAAAAAATCTGAATTTGAAGGTTCAGGGTATGCAGTTCGACGCGGATGCACTCCTTGATGCCGAAAATGAAAGTTTCGTATCAATCGGTCAATATCCGAGCGAGTTATTGAAAGATAAAAGTCAGAAATAGAGTACTGATTGATATACCAGTATGAGTGACAATTTTGAAAAAGCTATGTGAAATGTTGTCAAAATTTTAACGTGGTTAGGTGACTAGCATTGCCTCGTCAATATTAAACCAATTCAATAAGAAATCGAACGGTATTTAAAAAAGATATTCAAATTTTTGTCAAAAATATTTGTATTTCCAAAACGATTTTGAAGGACTGTCAAAAAAAATCCGAATTTGAAGGTTCAGGGTATGCAGTTCGACGCGGATGTACTCCCTGATGCCGAAAATGAAAGTTTCGTATCGATCGGTCAATATCCGAGCGAGTTATTGAAAGATAAAAATCAGAAATTGAGTACTGATTGATATACCAGTATAAGTGAAAATTTTGAAAAAGCTATGTGAAATGTTGTCAAAATTTTAACGTGGTTAGGTGACTAGCATTACCTCGTCAATATTAAACCAAATTAAACAGAAATCTAACGGTATTTAAAAAGATATTAAAATTTTTGTCAAAAATATTTGTATTTCCAAAACGATTTTGAAGGACTGTCAAAAAATCCGAATTTGAAGGTTCCGGGTATGCAGTTCAACGCGGATGCACTCCCTGATGCCGAAAATGAAAGTTTCGTATCGATCGGTCAATATCCGAGCGAGTTATTGAAAGATAAAAATCAGAAATTGAGTACTGATTGATATACCAGTATAAGTGAAAAATTTGAAAAAGCTATGTGAAATGTTGTCAAAATTTTAACGTGGTTAGGTGACTAGCATTGCCTCGTCAATATTAAACCAATTCAATAAGAAATCGAACGGTATTTAAAAAAGATATTCAAATTTTTGTCAAAAATATTTGTATTTCCAAAACGATTTTGAAGGACTGTCAAAAAAATCTGAATTAGAAGGTTCAGGGTATGCAGTTCGACGCGGATGCACTCCTTGATGCCGAAAATGAAAGTTTCGTATCGATCGGTCAATATCCGAGCGAGTTATTGAAAGTTGAAAGTCAAAAATTGAGTACTGATTGATATATCAGTATAAGTGAAAATTTTGAAAAACCAATGTGAAATAATGTCAAAATTTTAACGTGGTTAGGTGACTAGCATTGCCTCGTCAATATTAAACCAAATAAAACAGAAATCTAACGGTATTTAAAAAAGATATTCAAATTTTTGTCAAAAATATTTGTATTTCCAAAACGATTTTGAAAGACTCAAAAAAATCCAAATTTGAAGTTTCGGGTATGCAGTTCGACGCGGATGCACTCCCTGATGCCGAAAATGAAAGTTTCGTATCGATCGGTCAATATCCGAGCGAGTTATTGAAAGTTAAAGGTCAAAAATTGAGTACTGGTTTATATACCAGTATCAGTGAAAATATTGAAAAAGCTATGTGAAATGTTGTCAAAATTTTAACGTGGTTAGGTGACTAGCATTGCCTCGTCAATATTCAACCAATTCAATAAGAAATCGAACGGTATTTAAAAAAGATATTCAAATTTATGTCAAAAATATTTGTATTTCCAAAACGATTTTGAAGGACTGTCAAAAAAATCTGAATTTGAAGGTTCAGGGTATGCAGTTCGACGCGGATGCACTCCTTGATGCCGAAAATGAAAGTTTCGTATCGATCGGTCAATATCCGAGCGAGTTATTGAAAGTTGAAAGTCAAAAATTGAGTACTGATTGATATATTAGTATGAGTGAAAATTTTGAAAAACCAATGTGAAATGTTGTCAAAATTTTAACGTGGTTAGGTGACTAGCATTGCCTCGTCAATATTAAACCAATTCAATAAGAAATCGAACGGTATTTAAAAAAGATATTCAAATTTATGTCAAAAATATTTGTAATTCCAAAACGATTTAGAAGGACTGTCAAAAAAATCCGAATTTGAAGGTTCCGGGTATGCAGTTCAACGCGGATGCACTCCTTGATGCCGAAAATGAAAGTTTCGTATCGATCGGTCTATATCCGAGCGATTTATTGAAAGATAAAAGTCAAAAATTGAGTACTGATTGATATACCAGTATAAGTGAAAATTTTGAAAAAGCTATGTGAAATGTTGTCAAAATTTTAACGTGGTTAGGTGACTAGCATTACCTCGTCAATATTAAACCAAATTAAACAGAAATCTAACGGTATTTAAAAAGATATTAAAATTTTTGTCAAAAATATTTGTATTTCCAAAACGATTTTGAAGGACTGTCAAAAAAATCTGAATTTGAAGGTTCATGGTAGACAGTTCGACGCGGATGTACTCCCTGATGCCGAAAATGAAAGTTTCGTATCGATCGGTCAATATCCGAGCGAGTTATTGAAAGTTAAAAGTCAAAAATTGAGTACTGGTTTATATACCAGTATCAGTGAAAATATTGAAAAAGCTATGTGAAATGTTGTCAAAATTTTAACGTGGTTAGGTGACTAGCATTGCCTCGTCAATATTGAACCAAATAAAACAGAAATCTAACGGTATTTAAAAAAGATATTCAAATTTTTGTCAAAAATATTTGTATTTCCAAAACGATTTTGAAGGACTGTCAAAAAAATCTGAATTTGAAGGTTCAGGGTATGCAGTTCGACGCGGATGCACTCCCTGATGCCGAAAATGAAAGTTTCGTATCAATCGGTCAATATCCGAGCGAGTTATTGAAAGATAAAAGTCAGAAATAGAGTACTGATTGATATACCAGTATGAGTGACAATTTTGAAAAAGCTATGTGAAATGTTGTCAAAATTTTAACGTGGTTAGGTGACTAGCATTGCCTCGTCAATATTAAACCAATTCAATAAGAAATCGAACGGTATTTAAAAAAGATATTCAAATTTATGTCAAAAATATTTGTAATTCCAAAACGATTTAGAAGGACTGTCAAAAAAATCCGAATTTGAAGGTTCCGGGTATGCAGTTCAACGCGGATGCACTCCTTGATGCCGAAAATGAAAGTTTCGTATCGATCGGTCTATATCCGAGCGATTTATTGAAAGATAAAAGTCAAAAATTGAGTACTGATTGATATACCAGTATAAGTGAAAATTTTGAAAAAGCTATGTGAAATGTTGTCAAAATTTTAACGTGGTTAGGTGACTAGCATTACCTCGTCAATATTAAACCAAATTAAACAGAAATCTAACGGTATTTAAAAAGATATTAAAATTTTTGTCAAAAATATTTGTATTTCCAAAACGATTTTGAAGGACTGTCAAAAAAATCCGAATTTGAAGGTTCCGGGTATGCAGTTCAACGCGGATGCACTCCCTGATGCCGAAAATGAAAGTTTCGTATCGATCGGTCAATATCCGAGCGAGTTATTGAAAGATAAAAATCAGAAATTGAGTACTGATTGATATACCAGTATAAGTGAAAATTTTGAAAAAGCTATGTGAAATGTTGTCAAAATTTTAACGTGGTTAGGTGACTAGCATTGCCTCGTCAATATTAAACCAATTCAATAAGAAATCGAACGGTATTTAAAAAAGATATTCAAATTTTTGTCAAAAATATTTGTATTTCCAAAACGATTTTGAAGGACTGTCAAAAAAATCTGAATTTGAAGGTTCATGGTACGCAGTTCGACGCGGATGTACTCCCTGATGCCGAAAATGAAAGTTTCGTATCGATCGGTCAATATCCGAGCGAGTTATTGAAAGATAAAAATCAGAAATTGAGTACTGATTGATATACCAGTATAAGTGAAAATTTTGAAAAAGCTATGTGAAATGTTGTCAAAATTTTAACGTGGTTAGGTGACTAGCATTACCTCGTCAATATTAAACCAAATTAAACAGAAATCTAACGGTATTTAAAAAGATATTAAAATTTTTGTCAAAAATATTTGTATTTCCAAAACGATTTTGAAGGACTGTCAAAAAAATCTGAATTTGAAGGTTCATGGTAGACAGTTCGACGCGGATGTACTCCCTGATGCCGAAAATGAAAGTTTCGTATCGATCGGTCAATATCCGAGCGAGTTATTGAAAGTTAAAAGTCAAAAATTGAGTACTGGTTTATATACCAGTATCAGTGAAAATATTGAAAAAGCTATGTGAAATGTTGTCAAAATTTTAACGTGGTTAGGTGACTAGCATTGCCTCGTCAATATTGAACCAAATAAAACAGAAATCTAACGGTATTTAAAAAAGATATTCAAATTTTTGTCAAAAATATTTGTATTTCCAAAACGATTTTGAAGGACTGTCAAAAAAATCTGAATTTGAAGGTTCAGGGTATGCAGTTCGACGCGGATGCACTCCCTGATGCCGAAAATGAAAGTTTCGTATCAATCGGTCAATATCCGAGCGAGTTATTGAAAGATAAAAGTCAGAAATAGAGTACTGATTGATATACCAGTATGAGTGACAATTTTGAAAAAGCTATGTGAAATGTTGTCAAAATTTTAACGTGGTTAGGTGACTAGCATTGCCTCGTCAATATTAAACCAATTCAATAAGAAATCGAACGGTATTAAAAAAGATATTCAAATTTATGTCAAAAATATTTGTATTTCCAAAACGATTTAGAAGAACTGTCAAAAAATCCGAATTTGAAGGTTCCGGGTATGCAGTTCAACGCGGATGCACTCCTTGATGCCGAAAATGAAAGTTTCGTATCGATCGGTCTATATCCGAGCGATTTATTGAAAGATAAAAGTCAAAAATTGAATACTGATTGATATACCAGTATAAGTGAAAATTTTGAAAAAGCTATGTGAAATGTTGTCAAAATTTTAACGTGGTTAGGTGACTAGCATTACCTCGTCAATATTAAACCAAATTAAACAGAAATCTAACGGTATTTAAAAAGATATTAAAATTTTTGTCAAAAATATTTGTATTTCCAAAACGATTTTGAAGGACTGTCAAAAAAATCTGAATTTGAAGGTTCATGGTATGCAGTTCGACGCGGATGTACTCCCTGATGCCGAAAATGAAAGTTTCGTATCGATCGGTCAATATCCGAGCGAGTTATTGAAAGTTAAAAGTCAAAAATTGAGTACTGGTTTATATACCAGTATCAGTGAAAATATTGAAAAAGCTATGTGAAATGTTGTCAAAATTTTAACGTGGTTAGGTGACTAGCAGTGCCTCGTCAATATTGAACCAAATAAAACAGAAATCTAACGGTATTTAAAAAAGATATTCAAATTTTTGTCAAAAATATTTGTATTTCCAAAACGATTTTGAAGGACTGTCAAAAAAATCTGAATTTGAAGGTTCATGGTATGCAGTTCGACGCGGATGTACTCCCTGATGCCGAAAATGAAAGTTTCGTATCGATCGGTCAATATCCGAGCGAGTTATTGAAAGTTAAAAGTCAAAAATTGAGTACTGGTTTATATACCAGTATCAGTGAAAATATTGAAAAAGCTATGTGAAATGTTGTCAAAATTTTAACGTGGTTAGGTGACTAGCATTGCCTCGTCAATATTGAACCAAATAAAACAGAAATCTAACGGTATTTAAAAAAGATATTCAAATTTTTGTCAAAAATATTTGTATTTCCAAAACGATTTTGAAGGACTGTCAAAAAAATCTGAATTTGAAGGTTCAGGGTATGCAGTTCGACGCGGATGCACTCCCTGATGCCGAAAATTAAAGTTTCGTATCAA
Source organism: Choreutis nemorana (assembly GCA_949316135.1). Lineage (NCBI taxonomy): Eukaryota > Metazoa > Arthropoda > Insecta > Lepidoptera > Choreutidae > Choreutis > Choreutis nemorana. The sequence goes on along the minus strand of OX438619.1, from coordinate 167,841 downwards.
TCGGTCAATATCCGAGCGAGTTATTGAAAGATAAAAGTCAGAAATAGAGTACTGATTGATATACCAGTATGAGTGACAATTTTGAAAAAGCTATGTGAAATGTTGTCAAAATTTTAACGTGGTTAGGTGACTAGCATTGCCTCGTCAATATTAAACCAATTCAATAAGAAATCGAACGGTATTTAAAAAAGATATTCAAATTTATGTCAAAAATATTTGTATTTCCAAAACGATTTAGAAGAACTGTCAAAAAACCCGAATTTGAAGGTTCCGGGTATGCAGTTCAACGCGGATGCACTCCTTGATGCCGAAAATGAAAGTTTCGTATCGATCGGTCTATATCCGAGCGATTTATTGAAAGATAAAAGTCAAAAATTGAGTACTGATTGATATACCAGTATAAGTGAAAATTTTGAAAAAGCTATGTGAAATGTTGTCAAAATTTTAACGTGGTTAGGTGACTAGCATTACCTCGTCAATATTAAACCAAATTAAACAGAAATCTAACGGTATTTAAAAAGATATTAAAATTTTTGTCAAAAATATTTGTATTTCCAAAACGATTTTGAAGGACTGTCAAAAAAATCCGAATTTGAAGGTTCCGGGTATGCAGTTCAACGCGGATGCACTCCCTGATGCCGAAAATGAAAGTTTCGTATCGATCGGTCAATATCCGAGCGAGTTATTGAAAGATAAAAATCAGAAATTCAGTACTGATTGATATATCAGTATAAGTGAAAATTTTGAAAAAGCTATGTGAAATGTTGTCAAAATTTTAACGTGGTTAGGTGACTAGCATTGCCTCGTCAATATTAAACCAATTCAATAAGAAATCGAACGGTATTTAAAAAAGATATTCAAATTTTTGTCAAAAACATTTGTATTTCCAAAACGATTTTGAAGGACTGTCAAAAAAATCTGAATTAGAAGGTTCAGGGTATGCAGTTCGACGCGGATGCACTCCCTGATGCCGAAAATGAAAGTTTCGTATCGATCGGTCAATATCCGAGCGAGTTATTGAAAGTTAAAAGTCAAAAATTGAGTACTGGTTTATATACCAGTATAAGTGAAAATATTGAAAAAGCTATTTGAAACGTTGTCAAAATTTTAACGTGGTTAGGTGACTAGCATTGCCTCGTCAATATTAAACCAAATAAAACAGAAATCTAACGGTATTTAAAAAAGATATTCAAATTTTTGTCAAAAATATTTGTATTTCCAAAACGATTTTGAAAGACTCAAAAAAATCCAAATTTGAAGTTTCGGGTATGCAGTTCGACGCGGATGCACTTCCTGATGCCGAAAATGAAAGTTTCGTATCGATCGGTCAATATCCGAGCGAGTTATTGAAAGTTAAAGGTCAAAAATTGAGTACTGGTTTATATACCAGTATCAGTGAAAATATTGAAAAAGCTATGTGAAATATTGTCAAAATTTTAACGTGGTTAGGTGACTAGCATTGCCTCGTCAATATTGAACCAAATAAAACAGAAATCGAACGGTATTTAAAAAAGATATTCAAATTTTTGTCAAAAGCATTTGTATTTCCAAAACGATTTTGAAGGACTGTCAAAAAAATCTGAATTTGAAGGTTCAGGGTATGCAGTTCGACGCGGATGCACTCCCTGATGCCGAAAATGAAAGTTTCGTATCGATCGGTCAATATCCGAGCGAGTTATTGAAAGCTAAAAGTCAAAAATTGAGTACTGATTGATATACCAGTATCAGTGAAAATATTGAAAAAGCTATGTGAAATGTTGTCAAAATTTATCGTGGTTAGGTGACTAGCATTGCCTCGTCAATATTAAACCAAATAAAACAGAAATCTAACGGTATTTAAAAAAGATATTCAAATTTATTTCAAAATTATTTCTATTTCCAAAACGATTTTGAAAGACTGTCAAAAAATCCGAATTTGAAGGTTCAGGGTATGCAGTTCGACACGGATGCACTCCCTGATGCCGAAAATGAAAGTTTCGTATCGATCGGTCAATATCCGAGCGAGTTATTGAAAGTTGAAAGTCAAAAATTGAGTACTGATTGATATATCAGTATGAGTGAAAATTTTGAAAAACCAATGTGAAATGTTGTCAAAATTTTAACGTGGTTAGGTGACTAGCATTGCCTCGTCAATATTAAACCAATTCAATAAGAAATCGAACGGTATTTAAAAAAGATATTCAAATTTATGTCAAAAATATTTGTAATTCCAAAACGATTTAGAAGGACTGTCAAAAAAATTCCAAATTTGAAGGTTCCGGGTATGCAGTTCAACGCGGATGCACTCCTTGATGCCGAAAATGAAAGTTTCGTATCGATCGGTCTATATCCGAGCGATTTATTGAAAGATAAAAGTCAAAAATTGAGTACTGATTGATATACCAGTATAAGTGAAAATTTTGAAAAAGCTATGTGAAATGTTGTCAAAATTTTAACGTGGTTAGGTGACTAGCATTACCTCGTCAATATTAAACCAAATTAAACAGAAATCTAACGGTATTTAAAAAGATATTAAAATTTTTGTCAAAAATATTTGTATTTCCAAAACGATTTTGAAGGACTGTCAAAAAATCCGAATTTGAAGGTTCCGGGTATGCAGTTCAACGCGGATGCACTCCCTGATGCCGAAAATGAAAGTTTCGTATCGATCGGTCAATATCCGAGCGAGTTATTGAAAGATAAAAATCAGAAATTGAGTACTGATTGATATACCAGTATAAGTGAAAATTTTGAAAAAGCTATGTGAAATGTTGTCAAAATTTTAACGTGGTTAGGTGACTAGCATTGCCTCGTCAATATTAAACCAATTCAATAAGAAATCGAACGGTATTTAAAAAAGATATTCAAATTTTTGTCAAAAATATTTGTATTTCCAAAACGATTTTGAAGGACTGTCAAAAAAATCTGAATTTGAAGGTTCATGGTATGCAGTTCGACGCGGATGTACTCCCTGATGCCGAAAATGAAAGTTTCGTATCGATCGGTCAATATCCGAGCGAGTTATTGAAAGATAAAAATCAGAAATTGAGTACTGATTGATATACCAGTATAAGTGAAAATTTTGAAAAAGCTATGTGAAATGTTGTCAAAATTTTAACGTGGTTAGGTGACTGACTAGCATTACCTCGTCAATATTAAACCAAATTAAACAGAAATCTAACGGTATTTAAAAAGATATTAAAATTTTTGTCAAAAATATTTGTATTTCCAAAACGATTTTGAAGGACTGTCAAAAAAATCTGAATTTGAAGGTTCATGGTAGACAGTTCGACGCGGATGTACTCCCTGATGCCGAAAATGAAAGTTTCGTATCGATCGGTCAATATCCGAGCGAGTTATTGAAAGTTAAAAGTCAAAAATTGAGTACTGGTTAATATACCAGTATCAGTGAAAATATTGAAAAAGCTATGTGAAATGTTGTCAAAATTTTAACGTGGTTAGGTGACTAGCAATGCCTCGTCAATATTGAACCAAATAAAACAGAAATCTAACGGTATTTAAAAAAGATATTCAAATTTATGTCAAAAATATTTGTATTTCCAAAACGATTTTGAAGGACTGTCAAAAAAATCTGAATTTGAAGGTTCAGGGTATGCAGTTCGACGCGGATGCACTCCCTGATGCCGAAAATTAAAGTTTCGTATCAATCGGTCAATATCCGAGCGAGTTATTGAAAGATAAAAGTCAGAAATAGAGTACTGATTGATATACCAGTATGAGTGACAATTTTGAAAAAGCTATGTGAAATGTTGTCAAAATTTTAACGTGGTTAGGTGACTAGCATTGCCTCGTCAATATTAAACCAATTCAATAAGAAATCGAACGGTATTTAAAAAAGATATTCAAATTTATGTCAAAAATATTTGTATTTCCAAAACGATTTAGAAGAACTGTCAAAAAATCCGAATTTGAAGGTTCCGGGTATGCAGTTCAACGCGGATGCACTCCTTGATGCCGAAAATGAAAGTTTCGTATCGATCGGTCAATATCCGAGCGAGTTATTGAAAGATAAAAGTCAAAAATTGAGTACTGATTGATATACCAGTATAAGTGAAAATTTTGAAAAAGCTATGTGAAATGTTGTCAAAATTTTAACGTGGTTAGGTGACTAGCATTACCTCGTCAATATTAAACCAAATTAAACAGAAATCTAACGGTATTTAAAAAGATATTAAAATTTTTGTCAAAAATATTTGTATTTCCAAAACGATTTTGAAGGACTGTCAAAAAAATCCGAATTTGAAGGTTCCGGGTATGCAGTTCAACGCGGATGCACTCCCTGATGCCGAAAATGAAAGTTTCGTATCGATCGGTCAATATCCGAGCGAGTTATTGAAAGATAAAAATCAGAAATTCAGTACTGATTGATATATCAGTATAAGTGAAAATTTTGAAAAAGCTATGTGAAATGTTGTCAAAATTTTAACGTGGTTAGGTGACTAGCATTGCCTCGTCAATATTAAACCAATTCAATAAGAAATCGAACGGTATTTAAAAAAGATATTCAAATTTTTGTCAAAAACATTTGTATTTCCAAAACGATTTTGAAGGACTGTCAAAAAAATCTGAATTAGAAGGTTCAGGGTATGCAGTTCGACGCGGATGCACTCCCTGATGCCGAAAATGAAAGTTTCGTATCGATCGGTCAATATCCGAGCGAGTTATTGAAAGTTAAAAGTCAAAAATTGAGTACTGGTTTATATACCAGTATAAGTGAAAATATTGAAAAAGCTATTTGAAACGTTGTCAAAATTTTAACGTGGTTAGGTGACTAGCATTGCCTCGTCAATATTAAACCAAATAAAACAGAAATCTAACGGTATTTAAAAAGATATTCAAATTTTTGTCAAAAATATTTGTATTTCCAAAACGATTTTGAAGGACTGTCAAAAAAATCCGAATTTGAAGGTTCCGGGTATGCAGTTCAACGCGGATGCACTCCCTGATGCCGAAAATGAAAGTTTCGTATCGATCGGTCAATATCCGAGCGAGTTATTGAAAGATAAAAATCAGAAATTCAGTACTGATTGATATATCAGTATAAGTGAAAATTTTGAAAAAGCTATGTGAAATGTTGTCAAAATTTTAACGTGGTTAGGTGACTAGCATTGCCTCGTCAATATTAAACCAATTCAATAAGAAATCGAACGGTATTTAAAAAAGATATTCAAATTTTTGTCAAAAACATTTGTATTTCCAAAACGATTTTGAAGGACTGTCAAAAAAATCTGAATTAGAAGGTTCAGGGTATGCAGTTCGACGCGGATGCACTCCCTGATGCCGAAAATGAAAGTTTCGTATCGATCGGTCAATATCCGAGCGAGTTATTGAAAGTTAAAAGTCAAAAATTGAGTACTGGTTTATATACCAGTATCAGTGAAAATATTGAAAAAGCTATGTGAAATATTGTCAAAATTTTAACGTGGTTAGGTGACTAGCATTGCCTCGTCAATATTGAACCAAATAAAACAGAAATCGAACGGTATTTAAAAAAGATATTCAAATTTTTGTCAAAAGCATTTGTATTTCCAAAACGATTTTGAAGGACTGTCAAAAAAATCTGAATTTGAAGGTTCAGGGTATGCAGTTCGACGCGGATGCACTCCCTGATGCCGAAAATGAAAGTTTCGTATCGATCGGTCAATATCCGAGCGAGTTATTGAAAGCTAAAAGTCAAAAATTGAGTACTGGTTTATATACCAGTATCAGTGAAAATATTGAAAAAGCTATGTGAAATGTTGTCAAAATTTATCGTGGTTAGGTGACTAGCATTGCCTCGTCAATATTAAACCAAATAAAACAGAAATCTAACGGTATTTAAAAAAGATATTCAAATTTATTTCAAAATTATTTCTATTTCCAAAACGATTTTGAAAGACTGTCAAAAAATCCGAATTTGAAGGTTCAGGGTATGCAGTTCGACACGGATGCACTCCCTGATGCCGAAAATGAAAGTTTCGTATCGATCGGTCAATATCCGAGCGAGTTATTGAAAGTTGAAAGTCAAAAATTGAGTACTGATTGATATATCAGTATGAGTGAAAATTTTGAAAAACCAATGTGAAATGTTGTCAAAATTTTAACGTGGTTAGGTGACTAGCATTGCCTCGTCAATATTAAACCAATTCAATAAGAAATCGAACGGTATTTAAAAAAGATATTCAAATTTATGTCAAAAATATTTGTAATTCCAAAACGATTTAGAAGGACTGTCAAAAAAATCCGAATTTGAAGGTTCCGGGTATGCAGTTCAACGCCGATGCACTCCTTGATGCCGAAAATGAAAGTTTCGTATCGATCGGTCTATATCCGAGCGATTTATTGAAAGATAAAAGTCAAAAATTGAGTACTGATTGATATACCAGTATAAGTGAAAATTTTGAAAAAGCTATGTGACATGTTGTCAAAATTTTAACGTGGTTAGGTGACTAGCATTACCTCGTCAATATTAAACCAAATTAAACAGAAATCTAACGGTATTTAAAAAGATATTAAAATTTTTGTCAAAAATATTTGTATTTCCAAAACGATTTTGAAGGACTGTCATAAAATCCGAATTTGAAGGTTCCGGGTATGCAGTTCAACGCGGATGCACTCCCTGATGCCGAAAATGAAAGTTTCGTATCGATCGGTCAATATCCGAGCGAGTTATTGAAAGATAAAAATCAGAAATTGAGTACTGATTGATATACCAGTATAAGTGAAAATTTTGAAAAAGCTATGTGAAATGTTGTCAAAATTTTAACGTGGTTAGGTGACTAGCATTGCCTCGTCAATATTTAACCAATTCAATAAGAAATCGAACGGTATTTAAAAAAGATATTCAAATTTTTGTCAAAAATATTTGTATTTCCAAAACGATTTTGAAGGACTGTCAAAAAAATCTGAATTTGAAGGTTCATGGTAGACAGTTCGACGCGGATGTACTCCCTGATGCCGAAAATGAAAGTTTCGTATCGATCGGTCAATATCCGAGCGAGTTATTGAAAGTTAAAAGTCAAAAATTGAGTACTGGTTAATATACCAGTATCAGTGAAAATATTGAAAAAGCTATGTGAAATGTTGTCAAAATTTTAACGTGGTTAGGTGACTAGCATTGCCTCGTCAATATTGAACCAAATAAAACAGAAATCTAACGGTATTTAAAAAAGATATTCAAATTTTTGTCAAAAATATTTGTATTTCCAAAACGATTTTGAAGGACTGTCAAAAAAATCTGAATTTGAAGGTTCAGGGTATGCAGTTCGACGCGGATGCACTCCCTGATGCCGAAAATGAAAGTTTCGTATCAATCGGTCAATATCCGAGCGAGTTATTGAAAGATAAAAGTCAGAAATAGAGTACTGATTGATATACCAGTATGAGTGACAATTTTGAAAAAGCTATGTGAAATGTTGTCAAAATTTTAACGTGGTTAGGTGACTAGCATTGCCTCGTCAATATTAAACCAATTCAATAAGAAATCGAACGGTATTTAAAAAAGATATTCAAATTTATGTCAAAAATATTTGTATTTCCAAAACGATTTAGAAGAACTGTCAAAAAATCCGAATTTGAAGGTTCCGGGTATGCAGTTCAACGCGGATGCACTCCTTGATGCCGAAAATGAAAGTTTCGTATCGATCGGTCAATATCCGAGCGAGTTATTGAAAGATAAAAGTCAAAAATTGAGTACTGATTGATATACCAGTATAAGTGAAAATTTTGAAAAAGCTATGTGAAATGTTGTCAAAATTTTAACGTGGTTAGGTGACTAGCATTACCTCGTCAATATTAAACCAAATTAAACAGAAATCTAACGGTATTTAAAAAGATATTAAAATTTTTGTCAAAAATATTTGTATTTCCAAAACGATTTTGAAGGACTGTCAAAAAAATCCGAATTTGAAGGTTCCGGGTATGCAGTTCAACGCGGATGCACTCCCTGATGCCGAAAATGAAAGTTTCGTATCGATCGGTCAATATCCGAGCGAGTTATTGAAAGATAAAAATCAGAAATTCAGTACTGATTGATATATCAGTATAAGTGAAAATTTTGAAAAAGCTATGTGAAATGTTGTCAAAATTTTAACGTGGTTAGGTGACTAGCATTGCCTCGTCAATATTAAACCAATTCAATAAGAAATCGGACGGTATTTAAAAAAGATATTCAAATTTTTGTCAAAAACATTTGTATTTCCAAAACGATTTTGAAGGACTGTCAAAAAAATCTGAATTAGAAGGTTCAGGGTATGCAGTTCGACGCGGATGCACTCCCTGATGCCGAAAATGAAAGTTTCGTATCGATCGGTCAATATCCGAGCGAGTTATTGAAAGTTAAAAGTCAAAAATTGAGTACTGGTTTATATACCAGTATAAGTGAAAATATTGAAAAAGCTATTTGAAACGTTGTCAAAATTTTAACGTGGTTAGGTGACTAGCATTGCCTCGTCAATATTAAACCAAATAAAACAGAAATCTAACGGTATTTAAAAAAGATATTCAAATTTTTGTCAAAAATATTTGTATTTCCAAAACGATTTTGAAAGACTCAAAAAAATCCAAATTTGAAGTTTCGGGTATGCAGTTCGACGCGGATGCACTTCCTGATGCTGAAAATGAAAGTTTCGTATCGATCGGTCAATATCCGAGCGAGTTATTGAAAGTTAAAGGTCAAAAATTGAGTACTGGTTTATATACCAGTATCAGTGAAAATATTGAAAAAGCTATGTGAAATATTGTCAAAATTTTAACGTGGTTAGGTGACTAGCATTGCCTCGTCAATATTGAACCAAATAAAACAGAAATCGAACGGTATTTAAAAAAGATATTCAAATTTTTGTCAAAAGCATTTGTATTTCCAAAACGATTTTGAAGGACTGTCAAAAAAATCTGAATTTGAAGGTTCAGGGTATGCAGTTCGACGCGAATGCACTCCCTGATGCCGAAAATGAAAGTTTCGTATCGATCGGTCAATATCCGAGCGAGTTATTGAAAGCTAAAAGTCAAAAATTGAGTACTGGTTTATATACCAGTATCAGTGAAAATATTGAAAAAGCTATGTGAAATGTTGTCAAAATTTATCGTGGTTAGGTGACTAGCATTGCCTCGTCAATATTAAACCAAATAAAACAGAAATCTAACGGTATTTAAAAAAGATATTCAAATTTATTTCAAAATTATTTCTATTTCCAAAACGATTTTGAAAGACTGTCAAAAAATCCGAATTTGAAGGTTCAGGGTATGCAGTTCGACACGGATGCACTCCCTGATGCCGAAAATGAAAGTTTCGTATCGATCGGTCAATATCCGAGCGAGTTATTGAAAGTTGAAAGTCAAAAATTGAGTACTGATTGATATATCAGTATGAGTGAAAATTTTGAAAAACCAATGTGAAATGTTGTCAAAATTTTAACGTGGTTAGGTGACTAGCATTGCCTCGTCAATATTAAACCAATTCAATAAGAAATCGAACGGTATTTAAAAAAGATATTCAAATTTATGTCAAAAATATTTGTAATTCCAAAACGATTTAGAAGGACTGTCAAAAAAATCCGAATTTGAAGGTTCCGGGTATGCAGTTCAACGCGGATGCACTCCTTGATGCCGAAAATGAAAGTTTCGTATCGATCGGTCTATATCCGAGCGATTTATTGAAAGATAAAAGTCAAAAATTGAGTACTGATTGATATACCAGTATAAGTGAAAATTTTGAAAAAGCTATGTGAAATGTTGTCAAAATTTTAACGTGGTTAGGTGACTAGCATTACCTCGTCAATATTAAACCAAATTAAACAGAAATCTAACGGTATTTAAAAAGATATTAAAATTTTTGTCAAAAATATTTGTATTTCAAAAACGATTTTGAAGGACTGTCAAAAAATCCGAATTTGAAGGTTCCGGGTATGCAGTTCAACGCGGATGCACTCCCTGATGCCGAAAATGAAAGTTTCGTATCGATCGGTCAATATCCGAGCGAGTTATTGAAAGATAAAAATCAGAAATTGAGTACTGATTGATATACCAGTATAAGTGAAAATTTTGAAAAAGCTATGTGAAATGTTGTCAAAATTTTAACGTGGTTAGGTGACTAGCATTGCCTCGTCAATATTAAACCAATTCAATAAGAAATCGAACGGTATTTAAAAAAGATATTCAAATTTTTGTCAAAAATATTTGTATTTCCAAAACGATTTTGAAGGACTGTCAAAAAAATCTGAATTTGAAGGTTCATGGTATGCAGTTCGACGCGGATGTACTCCCTGATGCCGAAAATGAAAGTTTCGTATCGATCGGTCAATATCCGAGCGAGTTATTGAAAGATAAAAATCAGAAATTGAGTACTGATTGATATACCAGTATAAGTGAAAATTTTGAAAAAGCTATGTGAAATGTTGTCAAAATTTTAACGTGGTTAGGTGACTAGCATTGCCTCGTCAATATTAAACCAAATTAAACAGAAATCTAACGGTATTTAAAAAGATATTAAAATTTTTGTCAAAAATATTTGTATTTCCAAAACGATTTTGAAGGACTGTCAAAAAAATCTGAATTTGAAGGTTCATGGTAGACAGTTCGACGCGGATGTACTCCCTGATGCCGAAAATGAAAGTTTCGTATCGATCGGTCAATATCCGAGCGAGTTATTGAAAGTTAAAAGTCAAAAATTGAGTACTGGTTAATATACCAGTATCAGTGAAAATATTGAAAAAGCTATGTGAAATGTTGTCAAAATTTTAACGTGGTTAGGTGACTAGCATTGCCTCGTCAATATTGAACCAAATAAAACAGAAATCTAACGGTATTTAAAAAAGATATTCAAATTTTTGTCAAAAATATTTGTATTTCCAAAACGATTTTGAAGGACTGTCAAAAAAATCTGAATTTGAAGGTTCAGGGTATGCAGTTCGACACGGATGCACTCCCTGATGCCGAAAATGAAAGTTTCGTATCAATCGGTCAATATCCGAGCGAGTTATTGAAAGATAAAAGTCAGAAATAGAGTACTGATTGATATACCAGTATGAGTGACAATTTTGAAAAAGCTATGTGAAATGTTGTCAAAATTTTAACGTGGTTAGGTGACTAGCATTGCCTCGTCAATATTAAACCAATTCAATAAGAAATCGAACGGTATTTAAAAAAGATATTCAAATTTATGTCAAAAATATTTGTATTTCCAAAACGATTTAGAAGAACTGTCAAAAAATCCGAATTTGAAGGTTCCGGGTATGCAGTTCAACGCGGATGCACTCCTTGATGCCGAAAATGAAAGTTTCGTATCGATCGGTCAATATCCGAGCGAGTTATTGAAAGATAAAAGTCAAAAATTGAGTACTGATTGATATACCAGTATAAGTGAAAATTTTGAAAAAGCTATGTGAAATGTTGTCAAAATTTTAACGTGGTTAGGTGACTAGCATTACCTCGTCAATATTAAACCAAATTAAACAGAAATCTAACGGTATTTAAAAAGATATTAAAATTTTTGTCAAAAATATTTGTATTTCCAAAACGATTTTGAAGGACTGTAAAAAAAATCTGAATTTGAAGGTTCATGGTATGCAGTTCGACGCGGATGTACTCCCTGATGCCGAAAATGAAAGTTTCGTATCGATCGATCAATATCCGAGCGAGTTATTGAAAGATAAAAATCAGAAATTGAGTACTGATTGATATACCAGTATAAGTGAAAATTTTGAAAAAGCTATGTGAAATGTTGTCAAAATTTTAACGTGGTTAGGTGACTAGCATTACCTCGTCAATATTAAACCAAATTAAACAGAAATCTAACGGTATTTAAAAAGATATTAAAATTTTTGTCAAAAATATTTGTATTTCCAAAACGATTTTGAAGGACTGTCAAAAAAATCTGAATTTGAAGGTTCATGGTAGACAGTTCGACGCGGATGTACTCCCTGATGCCGAAAATGAAAGTTTCGTATCGATCGGTCAATATCCGAGCGAGTTATTGAAAGTTAAAAGTCAAAAATTGAGTACTGGTTAATATACCAGTATCAGTGAAAATATTGAAAAAGCTATGTGAAATGTTGTCAAAATTTTAACGTGGTTAGGTGACTAGCATTGCCTCGTCAATATTGAACCAAATAAAACAGAAATCTAACGGTATTTAAAAAAGATATTCAAATTTTTGTCAAAAATATTTGTATTTCCAAAACGATTTTGAAGGACTGTCAAAAAAATCTGAATTTGAAGGTTCAGGGTATGCAGTTCGACGCGGATGCACTCCCTGATGCCGAAAATGAAAGTTTCGTATCAATCGGTCAATATCCGAGCGAGTTATTGAAAGATAAAAGTCAGAAATAGAGTACTGATTGATATACCAGTATGAGTGACAATTTTGAAAAAGCTATGTGAAATGTTGTCAAAATTTTAACGTGGTTAGGTGACTAGCATTGCCTCGTCAATATTAAACCAATTCAATAAGAAATCGAACGGTATTTAAAAAAGATATTCAAATTTATGTCAAAAATATTTGTATTTCCAAAACGATTTAGAAGAACTGTCAAAAAATCCGAATTTGAAGGTTCCGGGTATGCAGTTCAACGCGGATGCACTCCTTGATGCCGAAAATGAAAGTTTCGTATCGATCGGTCAATATCCGAGCGAGTTATTGAAAGATAAAAGTCAAAAATTGAGTACTGATTGATATACCAGTATAAGTGAAAATTTTGAAAAAGCTATGTGAAATGTTGTCAAAATTTTAACGTGGTTAGGTGACTAGCATTACCTCGTCAATATTAAACCAAATTAAACAGAAATCTAACGGTATTTAAAAAGATATTAAAATTTTTGTCAAAAATATTTGTATTTCCAAAACGATTTTGAAGGACTGTCAAAAAAATCCGAATTTGAAGGTTCCGGGTATGCAGTTCAACGCGGATGCACTCCCTGATGCCGAAAATGAAAGTTTCGTATCGATCGGTCAATATCCGAGCGAGTTATTGAAAGATAAAAATCAGAAATTCAGTACTGATTGATATATCAGTATAAGTGAAAATTTTGAAAAAGCTATGTGAAATGTTGTCAAAATTTTAACGTGGTTAGGTGACTAGCATTGCCTCGTCAATATTAAACCAATTCAATAAGAAATCGAACGGTATTTAAAAAAGATATTCAAATTTTTGTCAAAAACATTTGTATTTCCAAAACGATTTTGAAGGACTGTCAAAAAAATCTGAATTAGAAGGTTCAGGGTATGCAGTTCGACGCGGATGCACTCCCTGATGCCGAAAATGAAAGTTTCGTATCGATCGGTCAATATCCGAGCGAGTTATTGAAAGTTAAAAGTCAAAAATTGAGTACTGGTTTATATACCAGTATAAGTGAAAATATTGAAAAAGCTATTTGAAACGTTGTCAAAATTTTAACGTGGTTAGGTGACTAGCATTGCCTCGTCAATATTAAACCAAATAAAACAGAAATCTAACGGTATTTAAAAAAGATATTCAAATTTTTGTCAAAAATATTTGTATTTCCAAAACGATTTTGAAAGACTCAAAAAAATCCAAATTTGAAGTTTCGGGTATGCAGTTCGACGCGGATGCACTTCCTGATGCTGAAAATGAAAGTTTCGTATCGATCGGTCAATATCCGAGCGAGTTATTGAAAGTTAAAGGTCAAAAATTGAGTACTGGTTTATATACCAGTATCAGTGAAAATATTGAAAAAGCTATGTGAAATATTGTCAAAATTTTAACGTGGTTAGGTGACTAGCATTGCCTCGTCAATATTGAACCAAATAAAACAGAAATCGAACGGTATTTAAAAAAGATATTCAAATTTTTGTCAAAAGCATTTGTATTTCCAAAACGATTTTGAAGGACTGTCAAAAAAATCTGAATTTGAAGGTTCAGGGTATGCAGTTCGACGCGGATGCACTCCCTGATGCCGAAAATGAAAGTTTCGTATCGATCGGTCAATATCCGAGCGAGTTATTGAAAGCTAAAAGTCAAAAATTGAGTACTGGTTTATATACCAGTATCAGTGAAAATATTGAAAAAGCTATGTGAAATGTTGTCAAAATTTATCGTGGTTAGGTGACTAGCATTGCCTCGTCAATATTAAACCAAATAAAACAGAAATCTAACGGTATTTAAAAAAGATATTCAAATTTATTTCAAAATTATTTCTATTTCCAAAACGATTTTGAAAGACTGTCAAAAAATCCGAATTTGAAGGTTCAGGGTATGCAGTTCGACACGGATGCACTCCCTGATGCCGAAAATGAAAGTTTCGTATCGATCGGTCAATATCCGAGCGAGTTATTGAAAGTTGAAAGTCAAAAATTGAGTACTGATTGATATATCAGTATGAGTGAAAATTTTGAAAAACCAATGTGAAATGTTGTCAAAATTTTAACGTGGTTAGGTGACTAGCATTGCCTCGTCAATATTAAACCAATTCAATAAGAAATCGAACGGTATTTAAAAAAGATATTCAAATTTATGTCAAAAATATTTGTAATTCCAAAACGATTTAGAAGGACTGTCAAAAAAATCCGAATTTGAAGGTTCCGGGTATGCAGTTCAACGCGGATGCACTCCTTGATGCCGAAAATGAAAGTTTCGTATCGATCGGTCTATATCCGAGCGATTTATTGAAAGATAAAAGTCAAAAATTGAGTACTGATTGATATACCAGTATAAGTGAAAATTTTGAAAAAGCTATGTGAAATGTTGTCAAAATTTTAACGTGGTTAGGTGACTAGCATTACCTCGTCAATATTAAACCAAATTAAACAGAAATCTAACGGTATTTAAAAAGATATTAAAATTTTTGTCAAAAATATTTGTATTTCCAAAACGATTTTGAAGGACTGTCAAAAAATCCGAATTTGAAGGTTCCGGGTATGCAGTTCAACGCGGATGCACTCCCTGATGCCGAAAATGAAAGTTTCGTATCGATCGGTCAATATCCGAGCGAGTTATTGAAAGATAAAAATCAGAAATTGAGTACTGATTGATATACCAGTATAAGTGAAAATTTTGAAAAAGCTATGTGAAATGTTGTCAAAATTTTAACGTGGTTAGGTGACTAGCATTGCCTCGTCAATATTAAACCAATTCAATAAGAAATCGAACGGTATTTAAAAAAGATATTCAAATTTTTGTCAAAAATATTTGTATTTCCAAAACGATTTTGAAGGACTGTCAAAAAAATCTGAATTTGAAGGTTCATGGTATGCAGTTCGACGCGGATGTACTCCCTGATGCCGAAAATGAAAGTTTCGTATCGATCGGTCAATATCCGAGCGAGTTATTGAAAGATAAAAATCAGAAATTGAGTACTGATTGATATACCAGTATAAGTGAAAATTTTGAAAAAGCTATGTGAAATGTTGTCAAAATTTTAACGTGGTTAGGTGACTAGCATTACCTCGTCAATATTAAACCAAATTAAACAGAAATCTAACGGTATTTAAAAAGATATTAAAATTTTTGTCAAAAATATTTGTATTTCCAAAACGATTTTGAAGGACTGTCAAAAAAATCTGAATTTGAAGGTTCATGGTAGACAGTTCGACGCGGATGTACTCCCTGATGCCGAAAATGAAAGTTTCGTATCGATCGGTCAATATCCGAGCGAGTTATTGAAAGTTAAAAGTCAAAAATTGAGTACTGGTTAATATACCAGTATCAGTGAAAATATTGAAAAAGCTATGTGAAATGTTGTCAAAATTTTAACGTGGTTAGGTGACTAGCATTGCCTCGTCAATATTGAACCAAATAAAACAGAAATCTAACGGTATTTAAAAAAGATATTCAAATTTTTGTCAAAAATATTTGTATTTCCAAAACGATTTTGAAGGACTGTCAAAAAAATCTGAATTTGAAGGTTCAGGGTATGCAGTTCGACACGGATGCACTCCCTGATGCCGAAAATGAAAGTTTCGTATCAATCGGTCAATATCCGAGCGAGTTATTGAAAGATAAAAGTCAGAAATAGAGTACTGATTGATATACCAGTATGAGTGACAATTTTGAAAAAGCTATGTGAAATGTTGTCAAAATTTTAACGTGGTTAGGTGACTAGCATTGCCTCGTCAATATTAAACCAATTCAATAAGAAATCGAACGGTATTTAAAAAAGATATTCAAATTTATGTCAAAAATATTTGTATTTCCAAAACGATTTAGAAGAACTGTCAAAAAATCCGAATTTGAAGGTTCCGGGTATGCAGTTCAACGCGGATGCACTCCTTGATGCCGAAAATGAAAGTTTCGTATCGATCGGTCAATATCCGAGCGAGTTATTGAAAGATAAAAGTCAAAAATTGAGTACTGATTGATATACCAGTATAAGTGAAAATTTTGAAAAAGCTATGTGAAATGTTGTCAAAATTTTAACGTGGTTAGGTGACTAGCATTACCTCGTCAATATTAAACCAAATTAAACAGAAATCTAACGGTATTTAAAAAGATATTAAAATTTTTGTCAAAAATATTTGTATTTCCAAAACGATTTTGAAGGACTGTCAAAAAAATCCGAATTTGAAGGTTCCGGGTATGCAGTTCAACGCGGATGCACTCCCTGATGCCGAAAATGAAAGTTTCGTATCGATCGGTCAATATCCGAGCGAGTTATTGAAAGATAAAAATCAGAAATTCAGTACTGATTGATATATCAGTATAAGTGAAAATTTTGAAAAAGCTATGTGAAATGTTGTCAAAATTTTAACGTGGTTAGGTGACTAGCATTGCCTCGTCAATATTAAACCAATTCAATAAGAAATCGAACGGTATTTAAAAAAGATATTCAAATTTTTGTCAAAAACATTTGTATTTCCAAAACGATTTTGAAGGACTGTCAAAAAAATCTGAATTAGAAGGTTCAGGGTATGCAGTTCGACGCGGATGCACTCCCTGATGCCGAAAATGAAAGTTTCGTATCGATCGGTCAATATCCGAGCGAGTTATTGAAAGTTAAAAGTCAAAAATTGAGTACTGGTTTATATACCAGTATAAGTGAAAATATTGAAAAAGCTATTTGAAACGTTGTCAAAATTTTAACGTGGTTAGGTGACTAGCATTGCCTCGTCAATATTAAACCAAATAAAACAGAAATCTAACGGTATTTAAAAAAGATATTCAAATTTTTGTCAAAAATATTTGTATTTCCAAAACGATTTTGAAAGACTCAAAAAAATCCAAATTTGAAGTTTCGGGTATGCAGTTCGACGCGGATGCACTTCCTGATGCCGAAAATGAAAGTTTCGTATCGATCGGTCAATATCCGAGCGAGTTATTGAAAGTTAAAGGTCAAAAATTGAGTACTGGTTTATATACCAGTATCAGTGAAAATATTGAAAAAGCTATGTGAAATATTGTCAAAATTTTAACGTGGTTAGGTGACTAGCATTGCCTCGTCAATATTGAACCAAATAAAACAGAAATCGAACGGTATTTAAAAAAGATATTCAAATTTTTGTCAAAAGCATTTGTATTTCCAAAACGATTTTGAAGGACTGTCAAAAAAATCTGAATTTGAAGGTTCAGGGTATGCAGTTCGACGCGGATGCACTCCCTGATGCCGAAAATGAAAGTTTCGTATCGATCGGTCAATATCCGAGCGAGTTATTGAAAGATAAAAATCAGAAATTGAGTACTGATTGATATACCAGTATAAGTGAAAATTTTGAAAAAGCTATGTGAAATGTTGTCAAAATTTTAACGTGGTTAGGTGACTAGCATTGCCTCGTCAATATTAAACCAATTCAATAAGAAATCGAACGGTATTTAAAAAAGATATTCAAATTTTTGTCAAAAATATTTGTATTTCCAAAACGATTTTGAAGGACTGTCAAAAAAATCTGAATTTGAAGGTTCATGGTATGCAGTTCGACGCGGATGTACTCCCTGATGCCGAAAATGAAAGTTTCGTATCGATCGGTCAATATCCGAGCGAGTTATTGAAAGATAAAAATCAGAAATTGAGTACTGATTGATATACCAGTATAAGTGAAAATTTTGAAAAAGCTATGTGAAATGTTGTCAAAATTTTAACGTGGTTAGGTGACTAGCATTACCTCGTCAATATTAAACCAAATTAAACAGAAATCTAACGGTATTTAAAAAGATATTAAAATTTTTGTCAAAAATATTTGTATTTCCAAAACGATTTTGAAGGACTGTCAAAAAAATCTGAATTTGAAGGTTCATGGTAGACAGTTCGACGCGGATGTACTCCCTGATGCCGAAAATGAAAGTTTCGTATCGATCGGTCAATATCCGAGCGAGTTATTGAAAGTTAAAAGTCAAAAATTGAGTACTGGTTAATATACCAGTATCAGTGAAAATATTGAAAAAGCTATGTGAAATGTTGTCAAAATTTTAACGTGGTTAGGTGACTAGCATTGCCTCGTCAATATTGAACCAAATAAAACAGAAATCTAACGGTATTTAAAAAAGATATTCAAATTTTTGTCAAAAATATTTGTATTTCCAAAACGATTTTGAAAGACTCAAAAAAATCCAAATTTGAAGTTTCGGGTATGCAGTTCGACGCGGATGCACTTCCTGATGCCGAAAATGAAAGTTTCGTATCGATCGGTCAATATCCGAGCGAGTTATTGAAAGTTAAAGGTCAAAAATTGAGTACTGGTTTATATACCAGTATAAGTGAAAATTTTGAAAAAGCTATGTGAAATGTTGTCAAAATTTTAACGTGGTTAGGTGACTAGCATTGCCTCGTCAATATTGAACCAAATAAAACAGAAATCGAACGGTATTTAAAAAAGATATTCAAATTTTTGTCAAAAATATTTGTATTTCCAAAACGATTTTGAAAGACTCAAAAAAATCCAAATTTGAAGTTTCGGGTATGCAGTTCGACGCGGATGCACTTCCTGATGCTGAAAATGAAAGTTTCGTATCGATCGGTCAATATCCGAGCGAGTTATTGAAAGTTAAAGGTCAAAAATTGAGTACTGGTTTATATACCAGTATAAGTGAAAATTTTGAAAAAGCTATGTGAAATGTTGTCAAAATTTTAACGTGGTTAGGTGACTAGCATTGCCTCGTCAATATTGAACCAAATAAAACAGAAATCGAACGGTATTTAAAAAAGATATTCAAATTTTTGTCAAAAGCATTTGTATTTCCAAAACGATTTTGAAGGACTGTCAAAAAAATCTGAATTTGAAGGTTCAGGGTATGCAGTTCGACGCGGATGCACTCCCTGATGCCGAAAATGAAAGTTTCGTATCGATCGGTCAATATCCGAGCGAGTTATTGAAAGCTAAAAGTCAAAAATTGAGTACTGGTTTATATACCAGTATCAGTGAAAATATTGAAAAAGCTATGTGAAATGTTGTCAAAATTTATCGTGGTTAGGTGACTAGCATTGCCTCGTCAATATTAAACCAAATAAAACAGAAATCTAACGGTATTTAAAAAAGATATTCAAATTTATTTCAAAATTATTTCTATTTCCAAAACGATTTTGAAAGACTGTCAAAAAATCCGAATTTGAAGGTTCAGGGTATGCAGTTCGACACGGATGCACTCCCTGATGCCGAAAATGAAAGTTTCGTATCGATCGGTCAATATCCGAGCGAGTTATTGAAAGTTGAAAGTCAAAAATTGAGTTCTGATTGATATATCAGTATGAGTGAAAATTTTGAAAAACCAATGTGAAATGTTGTCAAAATTTTAACGTGGTTAGGTGACTAGCATTGCCTCGTCAATATTAAACCAATTCAATAAGAAATCGAACGGTATTTAAAAAAGATATTCAAATTTATGTCAAAAATATTTGTAATTCCAAAACGATTTAGAAGGACTGTCAAAAAAATCCGAATTTGAAGGTTCCGGGTATGCAGTTCAACGCGGATGCACTCCTTGATGCCGAAAATGAAAGTTTCGTATCGATCGGTCTATATCCGAGCGATTTATTGAAAGATAAAAGTCAAAAATTGAGTACTGATTGATATACCAGTATAAGTGAAAATTTTGAAAAAGCTATGTGAAATGTTGTCAAAATTTTAACGTGGTTAGGTGACTAGCATTACCTCGTCAATATTAAACCAAATTAAACAGAAATCTAACGGTATTTAAAAAGATATTAAAATTTTTGTCAAAAATATTTGTAATTCCAAAACGATTTAGAAGGACTGTCAAAAAAATCCGAATTTGAAGGTTCCGGGTATGCAGTTCAACGCGGATGCACTCCTTGATGCCGAAAATGAAAGTTTCGTATCGATCGGTCTATATCCGAGCGATTTATTGAAAGATAAAAGTCAAAAATTGAGTACTGATTGATATATCAGTATAAGTGAAAATTTTGAAAAAGCTATGTGAAATGTTGTCAAAATTTTAACGTGGTTAGGTGACTAGCATTACCTCGTCAATATTAAACCAAATTAAACAGAAATCTAACGGTATTTAAAAAGATATTAAAATTTTTGTCAAAAATATTTGTATTTCCAAAACGATTTTGAAGGACTGTCAAAAAATCCGAATTTGAAGGTTCCGGGTATGCAGTTCAACGCGGATGCACTCCCTGATGCCGAAAATGAAAGTTTCGTATCGATCGGTCAATATCCGAGCGAGTTATTGAAAGATAAAAATCAGAAATTGAGTACTGATTGATATACCAGTATAAGTGAAAATTTTGAAAAAGCTATGTGAAATGTTGTCAAAATTTTAACGTGGTTAGGTGACTAGCATTGCCTCGTCAATATTAAACCAATTCAATAAGAAATCGAACGGTATTTAAAAAAGATATTCAAATTTTTGTCAAAAATATTTGTATTTCCAAAACGATTTTGAAGGACTGTCAAAAAAATCTGAATTTGAAGGTTCATGGTATGCAGTTCGACGCGGATGTACTCACTGATGCCGAAAATGAAAGTTTCGTATCGATCGGTCAATATCCGAGCGAGTTATTGAAAGATAAAAATCAGAAATTGAGTACTGATTGATATACCAGTATAAGTGAAAATTTTGAAAAAGCTATGTGAAATGTTGTCAAAATTTTAACGTGGTTAGGTGACTAGCATTACCTCGTCAATATTAAACCAAATTAAACAGAAATCTAACGGTATTTAAAAAGATATTAAAATTTTTGTCAAAAATATTTGTATTTCCAAAACGATTTTGAAGGACTGTCAAAAAAATCTGAATTTGAAGGTTCATGGTAGACAGTTCGACGCGGATGTACTCCCTGATGCCGAAAATGAAAGTTTCGTATCGATCGGTCAATATCCGAGCGAGTTATTGAAAGTTAAAAGTCAAAAATTGAGTACTGGTTAATATACCTGTATCAGTGAAAATATTGAAAAAGCTATGTGAAATGTTGTCAAAATTTTAACGTGGTTAGGTGACTAGCATTGCCTCGTCAATATTGAACCAAATAAAACAGAAATCTAACGGTATTTAAAAAAGATATTCAAATTTTTGTCAAAAATATTTGTATTTCCAAAACGATTTTGAAGGACTGTCAAAAAAATCTGAATTTGAAGGTTCAGGGTATGCAGTTCGACGCGGATGCACTCCCTGATGCCGAAAATGAAAGTTTCGTATCAATCGGTCAATATCCGAGCGAGTTATTGAAAGATAAAAGTCAGAAATAGAGTACTGATTGATATACCAGTATGAGTGACAATTTTGAAAAAGCTATGTGAAATGTTGTCAAAATTTTAACGTGGTTAGGTGACTAGCATTGCCTCGTCAATATTAAACCAATTCAATAAGAAATCGAACGGTATTTAAAAAAGATATTCAAATTTATGTCAAAAATATTTGTATTTCCAAAACGATTTAGAAGAACTGTCAAAAAATCCGAATTTGAAGGTTCCGGGTATGCAGTTCAACGCGGATGCACTCCTTGATGCCGAAAATGAAAGTTTCGTATCGATCGGTCAATATCCGAGCGAGTTATTGAAAGATAAAAGTCAAAAATTGAGTACTGATTGATATACCAGTATAAGTGAAAATTTTGAAAAAGCTATGTGAAATGTTGTCAAAATTTTAACGTGGTTAGGTGACTAGCATTACCTCGTCAATATTAAACCAAATTAAACAGAAATCTAACGGTATTTAAAAAGATATTAAAATTTTTGTCAAAAATATTTGTATTTCCAAAACGATTTTGAAGGACTGTCAAAAAAATCCGAATTTGAAGGTTCCGGGTATGCAGTTCAACGCGGATGCACTCCCTGATGCCGAAAATGAAAGTTTCGTATCGATCGGTCAATATCCGAGCGAGTTATTGAAAGATAAAAATCAGAAATTCAGTACTGATTGATATATCAGTATAAGTGAAAATTTTGAAAAAGCTATGTGAAATGTTGTCAAAATTTTAACGTGGTTAGGTGACTAGCATTGCCTCGTCAATATTAAACCAATTCAATAAGAAATCGAACGGTATTTAAAAAAGATATTCAAATTTTTGTCAAAAACATTTGTATTTCCAAAACGATTTTGAAGGACTGTCAAAAAAATCTGAATTAGAAGGTTCAGGGTATGCAGTTCGACGCGGATGCACTCCCTGATGCCGAAAATGAAAGTTTCGTATCGATCGGTCAATATCCGAGCGAGTTATTGAAAGTTAAAAGTCAAAAATTGAGTACTGGTTTATATACCAGTATAAGTGAAAATATTGAAAAAGCTATTTGAAACGTTGTCAAAATTTTAACGTGGTTAGGTGACTAGCATTGCCTCGTCAATATTAAACCAAATAAAACAGAAATCTAACGGTATTTAAAAAAGATATTCAAATTTTTGTCAAAAATATTTGTATTTCCAAAACGATTTTGAAAGACTCAAAAAAATCCAAATTTGAAGTTTCGGGTATGCAGTTCGACGCGGATGCACTTCCTGATGCCGAAAATGAAAGTTTCGTATCGATCGGTCAATATCCGAGCGAGTTATTGAAAGTTAAAGGTCAAAAATTGAGTACTGGTTTATATACCAGTATCAGTGAAAATATTGAAAAAGCTATGTGAAATATTGTCAAAATTTTAACGTGGTTAGGTGACTAGCATTGCCTCGTCAATATTGAACCAAATAAAACAGAAATCGAACGGTATTTAAAAAAGATATTCAAATTTTTGTCAAAAGCATTTGTATTTCCAAAACGATTTTGAAGGACTGTCAAAAAAATCTGAATTTGAAGGTTCAGGGTATGCAGTTCGACGCGGATGCACTCCCTGATGCCGAAAATGAAAGTTTCGTATCGATCGGTCAATATCCGAGCGAGTTATTGAAATCTAAAAGTCAAAAATTGAGTACTGGTTTATATACCAGTATCAGTGAAAATATTGAAAAAGCTATGTGAAATGTTGTCAAAATTTATCGTGGTTAGGTGACTAGCATTGCCTCGTCAATATTAAACCAAATAAAACAGAAATCTAACGGTATTTAAAAAGATATTCAAATTTATTTCAAAATTATTTCTATTTCCAAAACGATTTTGAAAGACTGTCAAAAAATCCGAATTTGAAGGTTCAGGGTATGCAGTTCGACACGGATGCACTCCCTGATGCCGAAAATGAAAGTTTCGTATCGATCGGTCAATATCCGAGCGAGTTATTGAAAGTTGAAAGTCAAAAATTGAGTACTGATTGATATATCAGTATGAGTGAAAATTTTGAAAAACCAATGTGAAATGTTGTCAAAATTTTAACGTGGTTAGGTGACTAGCATTGCCTCGTCAATATTAAACCAATTCAATAAGAAATCGAACGGTATTTAAAAAAGATATTCAAATTTTTGTCAAAAACATTTGTATTTCCAAAACGATTTTGAAGGACTGTCAAAAAAATCTGAATTAGAAGGTTCAGGGTATGCAGTTCGACGCGGATGCACTCCCTGATGCCGAAAATGAAAGTTTCGTATCGATCGGTCAATATCCGAGCGAGTTATTGAAAGTTAAAAGTCAAAAATTGAGTACTGGTTTATATACCAGTATAAGTGAAAATATTGAAAAAGCTATTTGAAACGTTGTCAAAATTTTAACGTGGTTAGGTGACTAGCATTGCCTCGTCAATATTAAACCAAATAAAACAGAAATCTAACGGTATTTAAAAAAGATATTCAAATTTTTGTCAAAAATATTTGTATTTCCAAAACGATTTTGAAAGACTCAAAAAAATCCAAATTTGAAGTTTCGGGTATGCAGTTCGACGCGGATGCACTCCCTGATGCCGAAAATGAAAGTTTCGTATCGATCGGTCAATATCCGAGCGAGTTATTGAAAGTTAAAGGTCAAAAATTGAGTACTGGTTTATATACCAGTATCAGTGAAAATATTGAAAAAGCTATGTGAAATGTTGTCAAAATTTTAACGTGGTTAGGTGACTAGCATTGCCTCGTCAATATTGAACCAAATAAAACAGAAATCTAACGGTATTTAAAAAAGATATTCAAATTTTTGTCAAAAACATTTGTATTTCCAAAACGATTTTGAAGGACTGTCAAAAAAATCTGAATTTGAAGGTTCAGGGTATGCAGTTCGACGCGGATGCACTCCCTGATGCCGAAAATGAAAGTTTCGTATCGATCGGTCAATATCCGAGCGAGTTATTGAAAGTTAAAAGTCAAAAATTGAGTACTGGTTTATATACCAGTATCAGTGAAAATATTGAAAAACCAATGTGAAATGTTGTCAAAATTTTAACGTGGTTAGGTGACTAGCATTGCCTCGTCAATATTAAACCAATTCAATAAGAAATCGAACGGTATTTAAAAAAGATATTCAAATTTATGTCAAAAATATTTGTAATTCCAAAACGATTTAGAAGGACTGTCAAAAAAATCCGAATTTGAAGGTTCCGGGTATGCAGTTCCACGCGGATGCACTCCTTGATGCCGAAAATGAAAGTTTCGTATCGATCGGTCAATATCCGAGCGAGTTATTGAAAGTTGAAAGTCAAAAATTAAGTACTGATTGATATATCAGTATAAGTGAAATTTTTGAAAAACCAATGTGAAATGTTGTCAAAATTTTAACGTGGTTAGGTGACTAGCATTGCCTCGTCAATATTAAACCAAATAAAACAGAAATCTAACGGTATTTAAAAAAGATATTCAAATTTATGTCAAAATTATTTGTATTTCCAAAACGATTTTGAAAGACTGTCAAAAAATCCGAATTTGAAGGTTCAGGGTATGCAGTTCGACACGGATGCACTCCTTGATGCCGAAAATGAAAGTTTCGTATCGATCGGTCAATATCCGAGCGAGTTATTGAAAGTTGAAAGTCAAAAATTGAGTACTGATTGATATATCAGTATAAGTGAAAATTTTGAAAAACCAATGTGAAATGTTGTCAAAATTTTAACGTGGTTAGGTGACTAGCATTGCGTCGTCAATATTAAACCAAATGAAACAGAAATCTAACGGTATTTAAAAAAGATATTCAAATTTATGTCAAAAATATTTGTATTTCCAAAACGATTTTGAAAGACTGTCAAAAAATCCGAATTTGAAGGTTCAGGGTAAGCAGTTCGACACGGGTGCACACCCTGATGCCGAAAATGAAAGTTTCGTATCGATCGGTCAATATCCGAGCGAGTTATTCAAAATTGAAAGTCAAAAATTGAGTACTGATTGATATATCAGTATAAGTGAAAATTTTGAAAAACCAATGTGAATTGTTGTCAAAATTTTAACGTGGTTAGGTGACTAGCATTGCCTCGTCAATATTAAACCAAATAAAACAGAAATCTAACGGTATTTAAAAAAGATATTCAAATTTATGTCAAAAATATTTGTATTTCCAAAACGATTTTGAAAGACTGTCAAAAAAATCCGAATTTGAAGGTTCAGGGTATGCAGTTCGACACGGATACACTCCCTGATGCCGAAAATGAAAATTTCGTATCGATCGGTCAATATCCGAGCGAGTTATTGAAAGTTGAAAGTCGAAAATTGAGTACTGATTGATATATCAGTATAAGTGAAAATTTTGAAAAACCAATGTGAATTGTTGTCAAAATTTTAACGTGGTTAGGTGACTAGCATTGCCTCGTCAATATTAAACCAAATAAAACAGAAATCTAACGGTATTTACAAAAGATATTCAAATTTATGTCAAAAATATTTGTATTTCCAAAACGATTTTGAAAGACTGTCAAAAAATCCGAATTTGAAGGTTCAGGGTATGCAGTTCGACACGGATGCACTCCCTGATGCCGAAAATGAAAGTTTCGTATCGATCGGTCAATATCCGAGCGAGTTATTGAAAGTTGAAAGTCAAAAATTGAGTACTGATTGATATATCAGTATAAGTGAAAATTTTGAAAAACCAATGTGAAATGTTGTCAAAATTTTAACGTGGTTAGGTGACTAGCATTGCCTCGTCAATATTAAACCAAATAAAACAGAAATCTAACGGTATTTAAAAAAGATATTCAAATTTATGTCAAAATTATTTCTATTTCCAAAACGATTTTGAAAGACTGTCAAAAAATCCGAATTTGAAGGTTCAGGGTATGCAGTTCGACACGGATGCACTCCCTGATGCCGAAAATGAAAGTTTCGTATCGATCGGTCAATATCCGAGCGAGTTATTGAAAGTTGAAAGTCAAAAATTGAGTACTGATTGATATATCGGTATAAGTGTAAATTTTGAAAAAGCAATGTGAAATGTTGTCAAAATTTTAACGTGGTTAGGTGACTAGCATTGCCTCGTCAATATTGAACCAAAAAAAACAGAAATCTAACGGTATTTAAAAAAGATATTCAAATTTATGTCAAAAATATTTGTATTTCCAAAACGATTTTGAAAGACTGTCAAAAAAATCCGAATTTGAAGGTTCAGGGTATGCAGTTCGAAACGGATGCACTCCCTGATGCCGAAAATGAAAGTTTCGTATCGATCGGTCAATATCCGAGCGAGTTATTGAAAGTTGAAAGTCAAAAATTGAGTACTGATTGATATATCAGTATAAGTGAAAATTTTGAAAAACCAATGTGAAATGTTGTCAAAATTTTAACGTGGTTAGGTGACTAGCATTGCCTCGTCAATATTAAACCAAATAAAACAGAAATTTAACGATATTTAAAAAAGATATTCAAATTTATGTCAAAATTATTTGTATTTCCAAAACGATTTTGAAAGACTGTCAAAAAAATCCGAATTTGAAGGTTCAGGGTATGCAGTTCGAAACGGATGCACTCCCTGATGCCGAAAATGAAAGTTTCGTATCGATCGGTCAATATCCGAGCGAGTTATTGAAAGTTGAAAGTCAAAAATTGAGTACTGATTGATATATCAGTATAAGTGAAAATTTTGAAAAACCAATGTGAAATGTTGTCAAAATTTTAACGTGGTTAGGTGACTAGCATTGCCTCGTCAATATTAAACCAAATAAAACAGAAATCTAACGATATTTAAAAAAGATATTCAAATTTATGTCAAAATTATTTGTATTTCCAAAACGATTTTGAAAGACTGTCAAAAAAATCCGAATTTGAAGGTTCAGGGTATGCAGTTCGACACGGATGCACTCCCTGATGCCGAAAATGAAAGTTTCGTATCGATCGGTCAATATCCGAGCGAGTTATTGAAAGTTGAAAGTCAAAAATTGAGTACTGATTGATATATCAGTATAAGTGAAAATTTTGAAAAACCAATGTGAAATGTTGTCAAAATTTTAACGTGGTTAGGTGACTAGCATTGCCTCGTCAATATTAAACCAAAAAAAACAGAAATCTAAAGGTATTTAAAAAAGATATTCAAATTTATGTCAGAAATATTTGTATTTCCAAAACGATTTTGAAAGACTGTCAAAAAAATCCGAATTTGAAGGTTCAGGGTATGCAGTTCGACACGGATGCACTCCCTGATGCCGAAAATGAAAGTTTCGTATCGATCGGTCAATATCCGAGCGAGTTATTGAAAGTTGAAAGTCAAAAATTGAGTACTGATTGATATATCAGTATAAGTGAAAATTTTGAAAAACCAATGTGAAATGTTGTCAAAATTTTAACGTGGTTAGGTGACTAGCATTACCTCGTCAATATTAAACCAAATAAAACAGAAATCTAACGGTATTTAAAAAAGATATTCAAATTTTTGTCAAAATTATTTGTATTTCCAAAACGATTTTGAAAGACTGTCAAAAAATCCGAATTTGAAGGTTCAGGGTATGCAGTTCGACACGGATGCACTCCCTGATGCCGAAAATGAAAGTTTCGTATCGATCGGTCAATATCCGAGCGAGTTATTGAAAGTCAAAAATTGAGTACTGATTGATATATCAGTATAAGTGAAAATTTTGAAAAACCAATGTGAAATGTTGTCAAAATTTTAACGTGGTTAGGTGACTAGCATTGCCTCGTCAATATTAAACCAATTCAATAAGAAATCGAACGGTATTTAAAAAAGATATTCAAATTTATGTCAAAAATATTTGTAATTCCAAAACGATTTAGAAGGACTGTCAAAAAAATCCGAATTGGAAGGTTCCGGGTATGCAGTTCAACGCGGATGCACTCCTTGATGCCGAAAATGAAAGTTTCGTATCGATCGGTCTATATCCGAGCGATTTATTGAAAGATAAAAGTCAAAAATTGAGTACTGATTGATATACCAGCATATTTGAAAATTTTGAAAAAGCTATGTGAAATGTTGTCAAAATTTTAACGTGGTTAGGTGACTAGCATTACCTCGTCAATATTAAACCAAATTAAACAGAAATCTAACGGTATTTAAAAAGATATTAAAATTTTTGTCAAAAATATTTGTATTTCCAAAACGATTTTGAAGGACTGTCAAAAAAATCCGAATTTGAAGGTTCCGGGTATGCAGTTCAACGCGGATGCACTCCCTGATGCCGAAAATGAAAGTTTCGTATCGATCGGTCAATATCCGAGCGAGTTATTGAAAGATAAAAATCAGAAATTGAGTACTGATTGATATACCAGTATAAGTGAAAATTTTGAAAAAGCTATGTGAAATGTTGTCAAAATTTTAACGTGGTTAGGTGACTAGCATTGCCTCGTCAATATTAAACCAATTCAATAAGAAATCGAACGGTATTTAAAAAAGATATTCAAATTTTTGTCAAAAATATTTGTATTTCCAAAACGATTTTGAAGGACTGTCAAAAAAATCTGAATTTGAAGGTTCATGGTATGCAGTTCGACGCGGATGTACTCCCTGATGCCGAAAATGAAAGTTTCGTATCGATCGGTCAATATCCGAGCGAGTTATTGAAAGATAAAAATCAGAAATTGAGTACTGATTGATATACCAGTATAAGTGAAAATTTTGAAAAAGCTATGTGAAATGTTGTCAAAATTTTAACGTGGTTAGGTGACTAGCATTACCTCGTCAATATTAAACCAAATTAAACAGAAATCTAACGGTATTTAAAAAGATATTAAAATTTTTGTCAAAAATATTTGTATTTCCAAAACGATTTTGAAGGACTGTCAAAAAAATCTGAATTTGAAGGTTCATGGTAGACAGTTCGACGCGGATGTACTCCCTGATGCCGAAAATGAAAGTTTCGTATCGATCGGTCAATATCCGAGCGAGTTATTGAAAGTTAAAAGTCAAAAATTGAGTACTGGTTTATATACCAGTATGAGTGACAATTTTGAAAAAGCTACGTGAAATGTTGTCAAAATTTAACGTTGTTAGGTGACTAGCATTGCCTCGTCAATATTAAACCAATTCAATAAGAAATCGAACGGTATTTAAAAAAGATATTCAAATTTATGTCAAAAATATTTGTATTTCCAAAACGATTTAGAAGAACTGTCAAAAAATCCGAATTTGAAGGTTCCGGGTATGCAGTTCAACGCGGATGCACTCCTTGATGCCGAAAATGAAAGTTTCGTATCGATCGGTCTATATCCGAGCGATTTATTGAAAGATAAAAGTCAAAAATTGAGTACTGATTGATATACCAGTATAAGTGAAAATTTTGAAAAAGCTATGTGAAATGTTGTCAAAATTTTAACGTGGTTAGGTGACTAGCATTGCCTCGTCAATATTAAACCAAATTAAACAGAAATCTAACGGTATTTAAAAAGATATTAAAATTTTTGTCAAAAATATTTGTATTTCCAAAACGATTTTGAAGGACTGTCAAAAAAATCCGAATTTGAAGGTTCCGGGTATGCAGTTCAACGCGGATGCACTCCCTGATGCCGAAAATGAAAGTTTCGTATCGATCGGTCAATATCCGAGCGAGTTATTGAAAGATAAAAATCAGAAATTGAGTACTGATTGATATACCAGTATAAGTGAAAATTTTGAAAAAGCTATGTGAAATGTTGTCAAAATTTTAACGTGGTTAGGTGACTAGCATTACCTCGTCAATATTAAACCAAATTAAACAGAAATCTAACGGTATTTAAAAAGATATTAAAATTTTTGTCAAAAATATTTGTATTTCCAAAACGATTTTGAAGGACTGTCAAAAAATCCGAATTTGAAGGTTCCGGGTATGCAGTTCAACGCGGATGCACTCCCTGATGCCGAAAATGAAAGTTTCGTATCGATCGGTCAATATCCGAGCGAGTTATTGAAAGATAAAAATCAGAAATTGAGTACTGATTGATATACCAGTATAAGTGAAAATTTTGAAAAAGCTATGTGAAATGTTGTCAAAATTTTAACGTGGTTAGGTGACTAGCATTGCCTCGTCAATATTAAACCAATTCAATAAGAAATCGAACGGTATTTAAAAAAGATATTCAAATTTTTGTCAAAAATATTTGTATTTCCAAAACGATTTTGAAGGACTGTCAAAAAAATCTGAATTTGAAGGTTCATGGTAGACAGTTCGACGCGGATGTACTCCCTGATGCCGAAAATGAAAGTTTCGTATCGATCGGTCAATATCCGAGCGAGTTATTGAAAGATAAAAATCAGAAATTGAGTACTGATTGATATACCAGTATAAGTGAAAATTTTGAAAAAGCTATGTGAAATGTTGTCAAAATTTTAACGTGGTTAGGTGACTAGCATTGCCTCGTCAATATTAAACCAATTCAATAAGAAATCGAACGGTATTTAAAAAAGATATTCAAATTTTTGTCAAAAATATTTGTATTTCCAAAACGATTTTGAAGGACTGTCAAAAAAATCTGAATTTGAAGGTTCATGGTATGCAGTTCGACGCGGATGTACTCCCTGATGCCGAAAATGAAAGTTTCGTATCGATCGGTCAATATCCGAGCGAGTTATTGAAAGATAAAAATCAGAAATTGAGTACTGATTGATATACCAGTATAAGTGAAAATTTTGAAAAAGCTATGTGAAATGTTGTCAAAATTTTAACGTGGTTAGGTGACTAGCATTACCTCGTCAATATTAAACCAAATTAAACAGAAATCTAACGGTATTTAAAAAGATATTAAAATTTTTGTCAAAAATATTTGTATTTCCAAAACGATTTTGAAGGACTGTCAAAAAAATCTGAATTTGAAGGTTCATGGTAGACAGTTCGACGCGGATGTACTCCCTGATGCCGAAAATGAAAGTTTCGTATCGATCGGTCAATATCCGAGCGAGTTATTGAAAGTTAAAAGTCAAAAATTGAGTACTGGTTTATATACCAGTATGAGTGACAATTTTGAAAAAGCTATGTGAAATGTTGTCAAAATTTAACGTTGTTAGGTGACTAGCATTGCCTCGTCAATATTAAACCAATTCAATAAGAAATCGAACGGTATTTAAAAAAGATATTCAAATTTTTGTCAAAAACATTTGTATTTCCAAAACGATTTTGAAGGACTGTCAAAAAAATCTGAATTAGAAGGTTCAGGGTATGCAGTTCGACGCGGATGCACTCCCTGATGCCGAAAATGAAAGTTTCGTATCGATCGGTCAATATCCGAGCGAGTTATTGATAGTTAAAAGTCAAAAATTGAGTACTGGTTTATATACCAGTATAAGTGAAAATATTGAAAAACCAATGTGAAATGTTGTCAAAATTTTAACGTGGTTAGGTGACTAGCATTGCCTCGTCAATATTAAACCAAATAAAACAGAAATCTAACGGTATTTAAAAAAGATATTCAAATTTTTGTCAAAAATATTTGTATTTCCAAAACGATTTTGAAAGACTCAAAAAAATCCAAATTTGAAGTTTCGGGTATGCAGTTCGACGCGGATGCACTCCCTGATGCCGAAAATGAAAGTTTCGTATCGATCGGTCAATATCCGAGCGAGTTATTGAAAGTTAAAGGTCAAAAATTGAGTACTGGTTTATATACCAGTATCAGTGAAAATATTGAAAAAGCTATGTGAAATGTTGTCAAAATTTTAACGTGGTTAGGTGACTAGCATTGCCTCGTCAATATTGAACCAAATAAAACAGAAATCTAACGGTATTTAAAAAAGATATTCAAATTTTTGTCAAAAACATTTGTATTTCCAAAACGATTTTGAAGGACTGTCAAAAAAATCTGAATTTGAAGGTTCAGGGTATGCAGTTCGACGCGGATGCACTCCCTGATGCCGAAAATGAAAGTTTCGTATCGATCGGTCAATATCCGAGCGAGTTATTGAAAGTTAAAAGTCAAAAATTGAGTACTGGTTTATATACCAGTATCAGTGAAAATATTGAAAAACCAATGTGAAATGTTGTCAAAATTTTAACGTGGTTAGGTGACTAGCATTGCCTCGTCAATATTAAACCAATTCAATAAGAAATCGAACGGTATTTAAAAAAGATATTCAAATTTATGTCAAAAATATTTGTAATTCCAAAACGATTTACAAGGACTGTCAAAAAAATCCGAATTTGAAGGTTCCGGGTATGCAGTTCAACGCGGATGCACTCCTTGATGCCGAAAATGAAAGTTTCGTATCGATCGGTCTATATCCGAGCGAGTTATTGATAGTTGAAAGTCAAAAATTGAGTACTGATTGATATATCAGTATAAGTGAAAATTTTGAAAAACCAATGTGAAATGTTGTCAAAATTTTAACGTGGTTAGGTGACTAGCATTGCCTCGTCAATATTAAACCAAATAAAACAGAAATCTAACGGTATTTAAAAAAAATATTCAAATTTATGTCAAAATTATTTGTATTTCCAAAACGATTTTGAAAGACTGTCAAAAAATCCGAATTTGAAGGTTCAGGGTATGCAGTTCGACACGGATGCACTCCTTGATGCCGAAAATGAAAGTTTCGTATCGATCGGTCAATATCCGAGCGAGTTATTGAAAGTTGAAAGTCAAAAATTGAGTACTGATTGATATATCAGTATAAGTGAAAATTTTGAAAAACCAATGTGAAATGTTGTCAAAATTTTAACGTGGTTAGGTGACTAGCATTGCCTCGTCAATATTAAACCAAATAAAACAGAAATCTAACGGTATTTAAAAAAGATATTCAAATTTATGTCAAAAATATCTGTATTTCCAAAACGATTTTGAAAGACGTTCAAAAAATCAGAATTTGAAGGTTCAGGGTATGCAGTTCGACACGGATGCACTCCCTGATGCCGAAAATGAAAGTTTCGTATCGATCGGTCAATATCCGAGCGAGTTATTGAAAGTTGAAAGTCAAAAATTGAGTACTGATTGATATATCAGTATAAGTGAAAATTTTGAAAAACCAATGTGAAATGTTGTCAAAATTTTAACGTGGTTAGGTGACTAGCATTGCCTCGTCAATATTAAACCAAATAAAACAGAAATCTAACGGTATTTAAAAAAGATATTCAAATTTTTGTCAAAATTATTTGTATTTCCAAAACGATTTTGAAAGACTGTCAAAAAATCCGAATTTGAAGGTTCAGGGTATGCAGTTCGACACGGATGCACTCCCTGATGCCGAAAATGAAAGTTTCGTATCGATCGGTCAATATCCGAGCGAGTTATTGAAAGTCAAAAATTGAGTACTGATTGATATATCAGTATAAGTGAAAATTTTGAAAAACCAATGTGAAATGTTGTCAAAATTTTAACATGGTTAGGTGACTAGCATTGCCTCGTCAATATTAAACCAAAAAAAACAGAAATCTAACAGTATTTAAAAAAGATATTCAAATTTTTGTCAAAATTATTTGTATTTCCATAACGATTTTGAAAGACTGTCAAAAAAAACCGAATTTGAAGGTTCAGGGTATGCAGTTCGACACGGATGCACTCCCTGATGCCGAAAATGAAAGTTTCGTATCGATCGGTCAATATCCGAGCGAGTTATTGAAAGTTGAAAGTCAAAAACTGAGTACTGATTGATATATCAGTATAAGTGAAAATTTTGAAAAACCAATGTGAAATGTTGTCAAAATTTTAACGTGGTTAGGTGACTAGCATTACCTCGTCAATATTAAACCAAATTAAACAGAAATCTAACGGTATTTAAAAAGATATTAAAATTTTTGTCAAAAATATTTGTATTTCCAAAACGATTTTGAAGGACTGTCAAAAAAATCCGAATTTGAAGGTTCCGGGTATGCAGTTCAACGCGGATGCACTCCCTGATGCCGAAAATGAAAGTTTCGTATCGATCGGTCAATATCCGAGCGAGTTATTGAAAGATAAAAATCAGAAATTGAGTACTGATTGATATACCAGTATAAGTGAAAATTTTGAAAAAGCTATGTGAAATGTTGTCAAAATTTTAACGTGGTTAGGTGACTAGCATTGCCTCGTCAATATTAAACCAATTCAATAAGAAATCGAATGGTATTTAAAAAAGATATTCAAATTTTTGTCAAAAATATTTGTATTTCCAAAACGATTTTGAAGGACTGTCAAAAAAATCTGAATTTGAAGGTTCATGGTATGCAGTTCGACGCGGATGTACTCCCTGATGCCGAAAATGCAAGTTTCGTATCGATCGGTCAATATCCGAGCGAGTTATTGAAAGATAAAAATCAGAAATTGAGTACTGATTGATATACCAGTATAAGTGAAAATTTTGAAAAAGCTATGTGAAATGTTGTCAAAATTTTAACGTGGTTAGGTGACTAGCATTACCTCGTCAATATTAAACCAAATTAAACAGAAATCTAACGGTATTTAAAAAGATATTAAAATTTTTGTCAAAAATATTTGTATTTCCAAAACGATTTTGAAAGACTGTCAAAAAATCCGAATTTGAAGGTTCAGGGTATGCAGTTCGACACGGATGCACTCCTTGATGCCGAAAATGAAAGTTTCGTATCGATCGGTCAATATCCGAGCGAGTTATTGAAAGTTGAAAGTCAAAAACTGAGTACTGATTGATATATCAGTATAAGTGAAAATTTTGAAAAACCAATGTGAAATGTTGTCAAAATTTTAACGTGGTTAGGTGACTAGCATTACCTCGTCAATATTAAACCAAATAAAACAGAAATCTAACGGTATTTAAAAAGATATTAAAATTTTTGTCAAAAATATTTGTATTTCCAAAACGATTTTGAAGGACTGTCAAAAAAATCCGAATTTGAAGGTTCCGGGTATGCAGTTCAACGCGGATGCACTCCCTGATGCCGAAAATGAAAGTTTCGTATCGATCGGTCAATATCCGAGCGAGTTATTGAAAGATAAAAATCAGAAATTGAGTACTGATTGATATACCAGTATAAGTGAAAATTTTGAAAAAGCTATGTGAAATGTTGTCAAAATTTTAACGTGGTTAGGTGACTAGCATTGCCTCGTCAATATTAAACCAATTCAATAAGAAATCGAACGGTATTTAAAAAAGATATTCAAATTTTTGTCAAAAATATTTGTATTTCCAAAACGATTTTGAAGGACTGTCAAAAAAATCTGAATTTGAAGGTTCATGGTATGCAGTTCGACGCGGATGTACTCCCTGATGCCGAAAATGCAAGTTTCGTATCGATCGGTCAATATCCGAGCGAGTTATTGAAAGATAAAAATCAGAAATTGAGTACTGATTGATATACCAGTATAAGTGAAAATTTTGAAAAAGCTATGTGAAATGTTGTCAAAATTTTAACGTGGTTAGGTGACTAGCATTACCTCGTCAATATTAAACCAAATTAAACAGAAATCTAACGGTATTTAAAAAGATATTAAAATTTTTGTCAAAAATATTTGTATTTCCAAAACGATTTTTAAGGGCTGTCAAAAAAATCTGAATTTGAAGGTTCATGGTATGCAGTTCGACGCGGATGTACTCCCTGATGCCGAAAATGAAAGTTTCGTATCGATCGGTCAATATCCGAGCGAGTTATTGAAAGTTAAAAGTCAAAAATTGAGTACTGGTTTATATACCAGTATGAGTGACAATTTTGAAAAAGCTATGTGAAATGTTGTCAAAATTTAACGTTGTTAGGTGACTAGCATTGCCTCGTCAATATTAAACCAATTCAATAAGAAATCGAACGGTATTTAAAAAAGATATTCAAATTTATGTCAAAAATATTTGTATTTCCAAAACGATTTAGAAGAACTGTCAAAAAATCCGAATTTGAAGGTTCCGGGTATGCAGTTCAACGCGGATGCACTCCTTGATGCCGAAAATGAAAGTTTCGTATCGATCGGTCTATATCCGAGCGATTTATTGAAAGATAAAAGTCAAAAATTGAGTACTGATTGATATACCAGTATAAGTGAAAATTTTGAAAAAGCTATGTGAAATGTTGTCAAAATTTTAACGTGGTTAGGTGACTAGCATTACCTCGTCAATATTAAACCAAATTAAACAGAAATCTAACGGTATTTAAAAAGATATTAAAATTTTTGTCAAAAATATTTGTATTTCCAAAACGATTTTGAAGGACTGTCAAAAAAATCCGAATTTGAAGGTTCCGGGTATGCAGTTCAACGCGGATGCACTCCCTGATGCCGAAAATGAAAGTTTCGTATCGATCGGTCAATATCCGAGCGAGTTATTGAAAGATAAAAATCAGAAATTCAGTACTGATTGATATACCAGTATAAGTGAAAAATTTGAAAAAGCTATGTGAAATGTTGTCAAAATTTTAACGTGGTTAGGTGACTAGCATTGCCTCGTCAATATTAAACCAATTCAATAAGAAATCGAACGGTATTTAAAAAAGATATTCAAATTTTTGTCAAAAACATTTGTATTTCCAAAACGATTTTGAAGGACTGTCAAAAAAATCTGAATTAGAAGGTTCAGGGTATGCAGTTCGACGCGGATGCACTCCCTGATGCCGAAAATGAAAGTTTCGTATCGATCGGTCAATATCCGAGCGAGTTATTGAAAGTTAAAAGTCAAAAATTGAGTACTGGTTTATATACCAGTATAAGTGAAAATATTGAAAAACCAATGTGAAATGTTGTCAAAATTTTAACGTGGTTAGGTGACTAGCATTGCCTCGTCAATATTAAACCAAATAAAACAGAAATCTAACGGTATTTAAAAAAGATATTCAAATTTTTGTCAAAAATATTTGTATTTCCAAAACGATTTTGAAAGACTCAAAAAAATCCAAATTTGAAGTTTCGGGTATGCAGTTCGACGCGGATGCACTCCCTGATGCCGAAAATGAAAGTTTCGTATCGATCGGTCAATATCCGAGCGAGTTATTGAAAGTTAAAGGTCAAAAATTGAGTACTGGTTTATATACCAGTATCAGTGAAAATATTGAAAAAGCTATGTGAAATGTTGTCAAAATTTTAACGTGGTTAGGTGACTAGCATTGCCTCGTCAATATTGAACCAAATAAAACAGAAATCTAACGGTATTTAAAAAAGATATTCAAATTTTTGTCAAAAACATTTGTATTTCCAAAACGATTTTGAAGGACTGTCAAAAAAATCTGAATTTGAAGGTTTAGGGTATGCAGTTCGACGCGGATGCACTCCCTGATGCCGAAAATGAAAGTTTCGTATCGATCGGTCAATATCCGAGCGAGTTATTGAAAGTTAAAAGTCAAAAATTGAGTACTGGTTTATATACCAGTATCAGTGAAAATATTGAAAAACCAATGTGAAATGTTGTCAAAATTTTAACGTGGTTAGGTGACTAGCATTGCCTCGTCAATATTAAACCAATTCAATAAGAAATCGAACGGTATTTAAAAAAGATATTCAAATTTATGTCAAAAATATTTGTAATTCCAAAACGATTTAGAAGGACTGTCAAAAAAATCCGAATTTGAAGGTTCCGGGTATGCAGTTCAACGCGGATGCACTCCTTGATGCCGAAAATGAAAGTTTCGTATCGATCGGTCTATATCCGAGCGAGTTATTGAAAGTTGAAAGTCAAAAATTGAGTACTGATTGATATATCAGTATAAGTGAAAATTTTGAAAAACCAATGTGAAATGTTGTCAAAATTTTAACGTGGTTAGGTGACTAGCATTGCCTCGTCAATATTAAACCAAATAAAACAGAAATCTAACGGTATTTAAAAAAGATATTCAAATTTATGTCAAAATTATTTGTATTTCCAAAACGATTTTGAAAGACTGTCAAAAAATCCGAATTTGAAGGTTCAGGGTATGCAGTTCGACACGGATGCACTCCCTGATGCCGAAAATGAAAGTTTCGTATCGATCGGTCAATATCCGAGCGAGTTATTGAAAGTTGAAAGTCAAAAATTGAGTACTGATTGATATATCAGTATAAGTGAAAATTTTGAAAAACCAATGTGAAATAATGTCAAAATTTTAACGTGGTTAGGTGACTAGCATTGCCTCGTCAATATTAAACCAAATAAAACAGAAATCTAACGGTATTTAAAAAAGATATTCAAATTTATGTCAAAAATATTTGTATTTCCAAAACGATTTTGAAAGACTGTCAAAAAAATCCGAATTTGAAGGTTCAGGGTATGCAGTTCGACACGGATGCACTCCCTGATGCCGAAAATGAAAGTTTCGTATCGATCGGTCAATATCCGAGCGAGTTATTGAAAGTTGAAAGTCAAAAATTGAGTACTGATTGATATATCAGTATAAGTGAAAATTTTGAAAAACCAATGTGAAATGTTGTCAAAATTTTAACGTGGTTAGGTGACTAGCATTGCCTCGTCAATATTAAACCAAATAAAACAGAAATCTAACGGTATTTAAAAAAGATATTCAAATTTATGTCAAAATTATTTCTATTTCCAAAACGATTTTGAAAGACTGTCAAAAAATCCGAATTTGAAGGTTCAGGGTATGCAGTTCGACACGGATGCACTCCCTGATGCCGAAAATGAAAGTTTCGTATCGATCGGTCAATATCCGAGCGAGTTATTGAAAGTTGAAAGTCAAAAATTGAGTACTGATTGATATATCAGTATAAGTGAAAATTTTGAAAAACCAATGTGAAATGTTGTCAAAATTTTAACGTGGTTAGGTGACTAGCATTGCCTCGTCAATATTAAACCAAATAAAACAGAAATCTAACGGTATTTAAAAAAGATATTCAAATTTTTGTCAAAATTATTTGTATTTCCAAAACGATTTTGAAAGACTGTCAAAAAATCCGAATTTGAAGGTTCGGGGTATGCAGTTCGACACGGATGCACTCCTTGATGCCGAAAATGAAAGTTTCGTATCGATCGGTCAATATCCGAGCGAGTTATTGAAAGTTGAAAGTCAAAAATTGAGTACTGATTGATATATCAGTATAAGTGAAATTTTTTAAAAACCAATGTGAATTGTTGTCAAAATTTTAACATGGTTAGGTGACTAGCATTGCCTCGTCAATATTAAACCAAATAAAACAGAAATCTAACGGTATTTAAAAGAGATATTCAAATTTATGTCAAAAATATTTGTATTTCCAAAACGATTTTGAAAGACTGTCAAAAAATCCGAATTTGAAGGTTCAGGGTATGCAGTTTGACACGGATGCACTCCCTGATGCCGAAAATGAAAGTTTCGTATCGATCGGTCAATATCCGAGCGAGTTATTGAAAGTTAAAAGTCAAAAATTGAGTACTGATTGATATATCAGTATAAGTGAAAATTTTGAAAAACCAATGTGAATTGTTGTCAAAATTTTAACGTGGTTAGGTGACTAGCATTGCCTCGTCAATATTAAACCAAATAAAACAGAAATCTAACGGTATTTAAAAAAGATATTCAAATTTATGTCATAATTATTTGTATTTCCAAAACGATTTTGAAAGACTGTCAAAAAAATCCGAATTTGAAGGTTCAGGGTATGCAGTTCGACACGGATGCACTCCCTGATGCCGAAAATGAAAGTTTCGTATCGATCGGTCAATATCCGAGCGAGTTATTGAAAGTTGAAAGTCAAAAATTGAGTACTGATTGATATATCAGTATAAGTGAAAATTTTGAAAAACCAATGTGAAATGTTGTCAAAATTTTAACGTGGTTAGGTGACTAGCATTGCCTCGTCAATATTAAACCAA
Organism: Choreutis nemorana; assembly: GCA_949316135.1. Classification (NCBI taxonomy): domain Eukaryota; kingdom Metazoa; phylum Arthropoda; class Insecta; order Lepidoptera; family Choreutidae; genus Choreutis; species Choreutis nemorana. The sequence goes on along the minus strand of OX438619.1, from coordinate 127,623 downwards.
ATAAAACAGAAATCTAACGGTATTTAAAAAAGATATTCAAATTTATGTCAAAAATATTTGTATTTCCAAAACGATTTTGAAAGACTGTCAAAAAAATCCGAATTTGAAGGTTCAGGGTATGCAGTTCGACACGGATGCACTCCCTGATGCCAAAAATGAAAGTTTCGTATCGATCGGTCAATATCCGAGCGAGTTATTGAAAGTTGAAAGTCAAAAATTGAGTACTGATTGATATATCAGTATAAGTGAAAATTTTGAAAAACCAATGTGAAATGTTGTCAAAATTTTAACGTGGTTAGGTGACTAGCATTGCCTCGTCAATATTAAACCAAATAAAACAGAAATCTAACGGTATTTAAAAAAGATATTCAAATTTATGTCAAAATTATTTGTATTTCCAAAACGATTTTGAAAGACTGTCAAAAAAAATCCGAATTTGTAGGTTCAGGGTATGCAGTTCGACACGGATGCACTCCCTGATGCCGAAAATGAAAGTTTCGTATCGATCGGTCAATATCCGAGCGAGTTATTGAAAGTTGAAAGTCAAAAATTGAGTACTGATTGATATATCAGTATAAGTGAAAATTTTGAAAAACCAATGTGAAATTTTGTCAAAATTTTAACGTGGTTAGGTGACTAGCATTGCCTCGTCAATATTAAACCAAATAAAACAGAAATCTAACGGTATTTAAAAAAGATATTCAAATTTTTGTCAAAATTATTTGTATTTCCAAGACGATTTTGAAAGACTGTCAAAAAATCCGAATTTGAAGGTTCAGGGTATGCAGTTCGACACGGATGCACTCCCTGATGCCGAAAATGAAAGTTTCGTATCGATCGGTCAATATCCGAGCGAGTTATTGAAAGTTGAAAGTCAAAAATTGAGTACTGATTGATATATCAGTATAAGTGAAAATTTTGAAAAACCAATGTGAAATGTTGTCAAAATTTTAACGTGGTTAGGTGACTAGCATTGCCTCGTCAATATTAAACCAAATAAAACAGAAATCTAACGGTATTTAAAAAAGATATTCAAATTTATGTCAAAAATATTTGTATTTCCAAAACGATTTTGAAAGACTGTCAAAAAATCCGAATTTGAAGGTTCAGGGTATGCAGTTCGACACGGATGCACTCCCTGATGCCGAAAATGAAAGTTTCGTATCGATCGGTCAATATCCGAGCGAGTTATTGAAAGTTGAAAGTCAAAAATTGAGTACTGATTGATATATCAGTATAAGTGAAAATTTTGAAAAACCAATGTGAAATGTTGTCAAAATTTTAACGTGGTTAGGTGACTAGCATTGCCTCGTCAATATTAAACCAAATAAAACAGAAATCTAACGGTATTTAAAAAAGATATTCAAATTTATGTCAAAAATATTTGTATTTCCAAAACGATTTTGAAAGACTGTCAAAAAATCCGAATTTGAAGGTTCAGGGTATGCAGTTCGACACGGATGCACTCCCTGATGCCGAAAATGAAAGTTTCGAATCGATCGGTCAATATCCGAGCGAGTTATTGAAAGTTGAAAGTCAAAAATTGAGTACTGATTGATATATCAGTATAAGTGAAAATTTTGAAAATCCAATGGGAAATGTTGTCAAAATTTTAACGTGGTTAGGTGACTAGCGTTGCCTCGTCAATATTAAACCAAATAAAACAGAAATCTAACGGTATTTAAAAAAGATATTCAAATTTATGTCAAAATTATTTGTATTTCCAAAACGATTTTGAAAGACTGTCAAAAAATCCGAATTTGAAGGTTCAGGGTATGCAGTTCGACACGGATGCACTCCCTGATGCCGAAAATGAAAGTTTCGTATCGATCGGTCAATATCCGAGCGAGTTATTGAAAGTTGAAAGTCAAAAATTGAGTACTGATTGATATATCAGTATAAGTGAAAATTTTGAAAAACCAATGTGAAATGTTGTCAAAATTTTAACGTGGTTAGGTGACTAGCATTGCCTTGTCAATATTAAACCAAATAAAACAGAAATCTAACGGTATTTAAAAAAGATATTCAAATTTATGTCAAAAATATTTGTATTTCCAAAACGATTTTGAAAGACTGTCAAAAAAATCCGAATTTGAAGGTTCAGGGTATGCAGTTCGACACGGATGCACTCCCTGATGCCAAAAATGAAAGTTTCGTATCGATCGGTCAATATCCGAGCGAGTTATTGAAAGTTGAAAGTCAAAAATTGAGTACTGATTGATATATCAGTATAAGTGAAAATTTTGAAAAACCAATGTGAAATGTTGTCAAAATTTTAACGTGGTTAGGTGACTAGCATTGCCTCGTCAATATTAAACCAAATAAAACAGAAATCTAACGGTATTTAAAAAAGATATTCAAATTTATGTCAAAATTATTTGTATTTCCAAAACGATTTTGAAAGACTGTCAAAAAATCCGAATTTGAAGGTTCAGGGTATGCAGTTCGACACGGATGCACTCCTTGATGCCGAAAATGAAAGTTTCGTATCGATCGGTCAATATCCGAGCGAGTTATTGAAAGTTGAAAGTCAAAAATTGAGTACTGATTGATATATCAGTATAAGTGAAAATTTTGAAAAACCAATGTGAAATAATGTCAAAATTTTAACGTGGTTAGGTGACTAGCATTGCCTCGTCAATATTGAACCAAATAAAACAGAAATCTAACGGTATTTAAAAAAGATATTCAAATTTATGTCAAAAATATTTGTATTTCCAAAACGATTTTGAAAGACTGTCAAAAAAATCCGAATTTGAAGGTTCAGGGTATGCAGTTCGACACGGATGCACTCCCTGATGCCGAAAATGAAAGTTTCGTATCGATCGGTCAATATCCGAGCGAGTTATTGAAAGTTGAAAGTCAAAAATTGAGTACTGATTGATATATCAGTATAAGTGAAAATTTTGAAAAACCAATGTGAAATGTTGTCAAAATTTTAACGTGGTTAGGTGACTAGCATTGCCTCGTCAATATTAAACCAAATAAAACAGAAATCTAACGGTATTTAAAAAAGATATTCAAATTTATGTCAAAAATATTTGTATTTCCAAAACGATTTTGAAAGACTGTCAAAAAATCCGAATTTGAAGGTTCAGGGTATGCAGTTCGACACGGATGCACTCCCTGATGCCGAAAATGAAAGTTTCGTATCGATCGGTCAATATCCGAGCGAGTTATTGAAAGTTGAAAGTCAAAAATTGAGTACTGATTGATATATCAGTATAAGTGAAAATTTTGAAAATCCAATGGGAAATGTTGTCAAAATTTTAACGTGGTTCGGTGACTAGCATTGCCTCGTCAATATTAAACCAAATAAAACAGAAATCTAACGGTATTTAAAAAAGATATTCAAATTTATGTCAAAATTATTTGTATTTCCAAAACGATTTTGAAAGACTGTCAAAAAATCCGAATTTGAAGGTTCAGGGTATGCAGTTCGACACGGATGCACTCCTTGATGCCGAAAATGAAAGTTTCGTATCGATCGGTCAATATCCGAGCGAGTTATTGAAAGTTGAAAGTCAAAAATTGAGTACTGATTGATATATCAGTATAAGTGAAAATTTTGAAAAACCAATGTGAAATGTTGTCAAAATTTTAACGTGGTTAGGTGACTAGCATTGCCTCGTCAATATTAAACCAAATAAAACAGAAATCTAACGGTATTTAAAAAAGATATTCAAATTTATGTCAAAAATATTTGTATTTCCAAAACGATTTTGAAAGACTGTCAAAAAATCCGAATTTGAAGGTTCAGGGTATGCAGTTCGACACGGATGCACTCCCTGATGCCGAAAATGAAAGTTTCGAATCGATCGGTCAATATCCGAGCGAGTTATTGAAAGTTGAAAGTCAAAAATTGAGTACTGATTGATATATCAGTATAAGTGAAAATTTTGAAAATCCAATGGGAAATGTTGTCAAAATTTTAACGTGGTTCGGTGACTAGCATTGCCTCGTCAATATTAAACCAAATAAAACAGAAATCTAACGGTATTTAAAAAAGATATTCAAATTTATGTCAAAATTATTTGTATTTCCAAAACGATTTTGAAAGACTGTCAAAAAATCCGAATTTGAAGGTTCAGGGTATGCAGTTCGACACGGATGCACTCCCTGATGCCGAAAATGAAAGTTTCGTATCGATCGGTCAATATCCGAGCGAGTTATTGAAAGTTGAAAGTCAAAAATTGAGTACTGATTGATATATCAGTATAAGTGAAAATTTTGAAAAACCAATGTGAAATGTTGTCAAAATTTTAACGTGGTTAGGTGACTAGCATTGCCTCGTCAATATTAAACCAAATAAAACAGAAATCTAACGGTATTTAAAAAAGATATTCAAATTTATGTCAAAAATATTTGTATTTCCAAAACGATTTTGAAAGACTGTCAAAAAAATCCGAATTTGAAGGTTCAGGGTATGCAGTTCGACACGGATGCACTCCCTGATGCCAAAAATGAAAGTTTCGTATCGATCGGTCAATATCCGAGCGAGTTATTGAAAGTTGAAAGTCAAAAATTGAGTACTGATTGATATATCAGTATAAGTGAAAATTTTGAAAAACCAATGTGAAATGTTGTCAAAATTTTAACGTGGTTAGGTGACTAGCATTGCCTCGTCAATATTAAACCAAATAAAACAGAAATCTAACGGTATTTAAAAAAGATATTCAAATTTATGTCAAAATTATTTGTATTTCCAAAACGATTTTGAAAGACTGTCAAAAAATCCGAATTTGAAGGTTCAGGGTATGCAGTTCGACACGGATGCACTCCTTGATGCCGAAAATGAAAGTTTCGTATCGATCGGTCAATATCCGAGCGAGTTATTGAAAGTTGAAAGTCAAAAATTGAGTACTGATTGATATATCAGTATAAGTGAAAATTTTGAAAAACCAATGTGAAATGTTGTCAAAATTTTAACGTGGTTAGGTGACTAGCATTGCCTCGTCAATATTAAACCAAATAAAACAGAAATCTAACGGTATTTAAAAAAGATATTCAAATTTATGTCAAAAATATTTGTATTTCCAAAACGATTTTGAAAGACTGTCAAAAAATCCGAATTTGAAGGTTCAGGGTATGCAGTTCGACACGGATGCACTCCCTGATGCCGAAAATGAAAGTTTCGAATCGATCGGTCAATATCCGAGCGAGTTATTGAAAGTTGAAAGTCAAAAATTGAGTACTGATTGATATATCAGTATAAGTGAAAATTTTGAAAATCCAATGGGAAATGTTGTCAAAATTTTAACGTGGTTCGGTGACTAGCATTGCCTCGTCAATATTAAACCAAATAAAACAGAAATCTAACGGTATTTAAAAAAGATATTCAAATTTATGTCAAAATTATTTGTATTTCCAAAACGATTTTGAAAGACTGTCAAAAAATCCGAATTTGAAGGTTCAGGGTATGCAGTTCGACACGGATGCACTCCCTGATGCCGAAAATGAAAGTTTCGTATCGATCGGTCAATATCCGAGCGAGTTATTGAAAGTTGAAAGTCAAAAATTGAGTACTGATTGATATATCAGTATAAGTGAAAATTTTGAAAAACCAATGTGAAATGTTGTCAAAATTTTAACGTGGTTAGGTGACTAGCATTGCCTCGTCAATATTAAACCAAATAAAACAGAAATCTAACGGTATTTAAAAAAGATATTCAAATTTATGTCAAAAATATTTGTATTTCCAAAACGATTTTGAAAGACTGTCAAAAAAATCCGAATTTGAAGGTTCAGGGTATGCAGTTCGACACGGATGCACTCCCTGATGCCAAAAATGAAAGTTTCGTATCGATCGGTCAATATCCGAGCGAGTTATTGAAAGTTGAAAGTCAAAAATTGAGTACTGATTGATATATCAGTATAAGTGAAAATTTTGAAAAACCAATGTGAAATGTTGTCAAAATTTTAACGTGGTTAGGTGACTAGCATTGCCTCGTCAATATTAAACCAAATAAAACAGAAATCTAACGGTATTTAAAAAAGATATTCAAATTTATGTCAAAATTATTTGTATTTCCAAAACGATTTTGAAAGACTGTCAAAAAATCCGAATTTGAAGGTTCAGGGTATGCAGTTCGACACGGATGCACTCCTTGATGCCGAAAATGAAAGTTTCGTATCGATCGGTCAATATCCGAGCGAGTTATTGAAAGTTGAAAGTCAAAAATTGAGTACTGATTGATATATCAGTATAAGTGAAAATTTTGAAAAACCAATGTGAAATGTTGTCAAAATTTTAACGTGGTTAGGTGACTAGCATTGCCTCGTCAATATTAAACCAAATAAAACAGAAATCTAACGGTATTTAAAAAAGATATTCAAATTTATGTCAAAAATATTTGTATTTCCAAAACGATTTTGAAAGACTGTCAAAAAAATCCGAATTTGAAGGTTCAGGGTATGCAGTTCGACACGGATGCACTCCCTGATGCCGAAAATGAAAGTTTCGTATCGATCGGTCAATATCCGAGCGAGTTATTGAAAGTTGAAAGTCAAAAATTGAGTACTGATTGATATATCAGTATAAGTGAAAATTTTGAAAAACCAATGTGAAATGTTGTCAAAATTTTAACGTGGTTAGGTGACTAGCATTGCCTCGTCAATATTAAACCAAATAAAACAGAAATCTAACGGTATTTAAAAAAGATATTCAAATTTATGTCAAAATTATTTCTATTTCCAAAACGATTTTGAAAGACTGTCAAAAAATCCGAATTTGAAGGTTCAGGGTATGCAGTTCGACACGGATGCACTCCCTGATGCCGAAAATGAAAGTTTCGTATCGATCGGTCAATATCCGAGCGAGTTATTGAAAGTTGAAAGTCAAAACTTGAGTACTGATTGATATATCAGTATAAGTGAAAATTTTGAAAAACCAATGTGAAATGTTGTCAAAATTTTAACGTGGTTAGGTGACTAGCATTGCGTCGTCAATATTAAACCAAATGAAACAGAAATCTAACGGTATTTAAAAAAGATATTCAAATTTATGTCAAAAATATTTGTATTTCCAAAACGATTTTGAAAGACTGTCAAAAAATCCGAATTTGAAGGTTCAGGGTATGCAGTTCGACACGGATGCACTCCCTGATGCCGAAAATGAAAGTTTCGTATCGATCGGTCAATATCCGAGCGAGTTATTGAAAGTTGAAAGTCAAAAATTGAGTACTGATTGATATATCAGTATAAGTGAAAATTTTGAAAATCCAATGTGAAATGTTGTCAAAATTTTAACGTGGTTAGGTGACTAGCATTGCCTCGTCAATATTAAACCAAATAAAACAGAAATCTAACGGTATTTAAAAAAGATATTCAAATTTATGTCAAAAATATTTGTATTTCCAAAACGATTTTGAAAGACTGTCAAAAAAATCCGAATTTGAAGGTTCAGGGTATGCAGTTCGACACGGATGCACTCCCTGATGCCGACAATGAAAGTTTCGTATCGATCGGTCAATATCCGAGCGAGTTATTGAAAGTTGAAAGTCAAAAATTGAGTACTGATTGATATATCAGTATAAGTGAAAATTTTGAAAAACCAATGTGAAATGTTGTCAAAATTTTAACGTGGTTAGGTGACTAGCATTGCCTCGTCAATATTAAACCAAATAAAACAGAAATCTAACGGTATTTAAAAAAGATATTCAAATTTATGTCAAAAATATTTGTATTTCCAAAACGATTTTGAAAGACTGTCAAAAAAATCCGAATTTGAAGGTTCAGGGTATGCAGTTCGACACGGATGCACTCCCTGATGCCGACAATGAAAGTTTCGTATCGATCGGTCAATATCCGAGCGAGTTATTGAAAGTTGAAAGTCAAAAATTGAGTACTGATTGATATATCAGTATAAGTGAAAATTTTGAAAAACCAATGTGAAATGTTGTCAAAATTTTAACGTGGTTAGGTGACTAGCATTGCCTCGTCAATATTAAACCCAATAAAACAGAAATCTAACGGTATTTAAAAAAGATATTCAAATTTTTGTCAAAATTATTTGTATTTCCAAAACGATTTTGAAAGACTGTCAAAAAAAATCCGAATTTGAAGGTTCAGGGTATGCAGTTCGACACGGATGCACTCCCTGATGCCGAAAATGAAAGTTTCGTATCGATCGGTCAATATCCGAGCGAGTTATTGAAAGTTGAAAGTCAAAAATTGAGTACTGATTGATATATCAGTATAAGTGAACATTTTGAAAAACCAATGTGAAATGTTGTCAAAATTTTAACGTGGTTAGGTGACTAGCATTGCCTCGTCAATATTAAACCAAATAAAACAGAAATCTAACGGTATTTAAAAAAGATATTCAAATTTTTGTCAAAATTATTTGTATTTCCAAAACGATTTTGAAAGACTGTCAAAAAATCCGAATTTGAAGGTTCGGGGTATGCAGTTCGACACGGATGCACTCCTTGATGCCGAAAATGAAAGTTTCGTATCGATCGGTCAATATCCGAGCGAGTTATTGAAAGTTGAAAGTCAAAAATTGAGTACTGATTGATATATCAGTATAAGTGAAAATTTTGAAAATCCAATGTGAAATGTTGTCAAAATTTTAACGTGGTTAGGTGACTAGCATTGCCTCGTCAATATTAAACCAAATAAAACAGAAATCTAACGGTATTTAAAAGAGATATTCAAATTTATGTCAAAAATATTTGTATTTCCAAAACGATTTTGAAAGACTGTCAAAAAATCCGAATTTGAAGGTTCAGGGTATGCAGTTCGACACGGATGCAGTCCCTGATGCCGAAAATGAAAGTTTCGTATCGATCGGTCAATATCCGAGCGAGTTATTGAAAGTTAAAAGTCAAAAATTGAGTACTGATTGATATATCAGTATAAGTGAAAATTTTGAAAAACCAATGTGAATTGTTGTCAAAATTTTAACGTGGTTAGGTGACTAGCATTGCCTCGTCAATATTAAACCAAATAAAACAGAAATCTAACGGTATTTAAAAAAGATATTCAAATTTATGTCATAATTATTTGTATTTCCAAAACGATTTTGAAAGACTGTCAAAAAAATCCGAATTTGAAGGTTCAGGGTATGCAGTTCGACACGGATGCACTCCCTGATGCCGAAAATGAAAGTTTCGTATCGATCGGTCAATATCCGAGCGAGTTATTGAAAGTTGAAAGTCAAAAATTGAGTACTGATTGATATATCAGTATAAGTGAAAATTTTGAAAAACCAATGTGAAATGTTGTCAAAATTTTAACGTGGTTAGGTGACTAGCATTGCCTCGTCAATATTAAACCAAATAAAACAGAAATCTAACGGTATTTAAAAAAGATATTCAAATTTATGTCAAAAATATTTGTATTTCCAAAACGATTTTGAAAGACTGTCAAAAAAATCCGAATTTGAAGGATCAGGGTAGGCAGTTCGACACGGATGCACTCCCTGATGCCAAAAATGAAAGTTTCGTATCGATCGGTCAATATCCGAGCGAGTTATTGAAAGTTGAAAGTCAAAAATTGAGTACTGATTGATATATCAGTATAAGTGAAAATTTTGAAAAACCAATGTGAATTGTTGTCAAAATTTTAACGTGGTTAGGTGACTAGCATTGCCTCGTCAATATTAAACCAAATAAAACAGAAATCTAACGGTATTTAAAAAAGATATTCAAATTTATGTCAAAATTATTTGTATTTCCAAAACGATTTTGAAAGACTGTCAAAAAAAATCCGAATTTGAAGGTTCAGGGTATGCAGTTCGACACGGATGCACTCCCTGATGCCGAAAATGAAAGTTTCGTATCGATCGGTCAATATCCGAGCGAGTTATTGAAAGTTGAAAGTCAAAAATTGAGTACTGATTGATATATCAGTATAAGTGAAAATTTTGAAAAACCAATGTGAAATTTTGTCAAAATTTTAACGTGGTTAGGTGACTAGCATTGCCTCGTCAATATTAAACCAAATAAAACAGAAATCTAACGGTATTTAAAAAAGATATTCAAATTTTTGTCAAAATTATTTGTATTTCCAAGACGATTTTGAAAGACTGTCAAAAAATCCGAATTTGAAGGTTCAGGGTATGCAGTTCGACACGGATGCACTCCCTGATGCCGAAAATGAAAGTTTCGTATCGATCGGTCAATATCCGAGCGAGTTATTGAAAGTTGAAAGTCAAAAATTGAGTACTGATTGATATATCAGTATAAGTGAAAATTTTGAAAAACCAATGTGAAATGTTGTCAAAATTTTAACGTGGTTAGGTGACTAGCATTGCCACGTCAATATTAAACCAAATAAAACAGAAATCTAACGGTATTTAAAAAAGATATTCAAATTTATGTCAAAAATATTTGTATTTCCAAAACGATTTTGAAAGACTGTCAAAAAATCCGAATTTGAAGGTTCAGGGTATGCAGTTCGACACGGATGCACTCCCTGATGCCGACAATGAAAGTTTCGTATCGATCGGTCAATATCCGAGCGAGTTATTGAAAGTTGAAAGTCAAAAATTGAGTACTGATTGATATATCAGTATAAGTGAAAATTTTGAAAAACCAATGTGAAATGTTGTCAAAATTTTAACGTGGTTAGGTGACTAGCATTGCCTCGTCAATATTAAACCAAATAAAACAGAAATCTAACGGTATTTAAAAAAGATATTCAAATTTTTGTCAAAATTATTTGTATTTCCAAAACGATTTTGAAAGACTGTCAAAAAAAATCCGAATTTGAAGGTTCAGGGTATGCAGTTCGACACGGATGCACTCCCTGATGCCGAAAATGAAAGTTTCGTATCGATCGGTCAATATCCGAGCGAGTTATTGAAAGTTGAAAGTCAAAAATTGAGTACTGATTGATATATCAGTATAAGTGAACATTTTGAAAAACCAATGTGAAATGTTGTCAAAATTTTAACGTGGTTAGGTGACTAGCATTGCCTCGTCAATATTAAACCAAATAAAACAGAAATCTAACGGTATTTAAAAAAGATATTCAAATTTTTGTCAAAATTATTTGTATTTCCAAAACGATTTTGAAAGACTGTCAAAAAATCCGAATTTGAAGGTTCGGGGTATGCAGTTCGACACGGATGCACTCCTTGATGCCGAAAATGAAAGTTTCGTATCGATCGGTCAATATCCGAGCGAGTTATTGAAAGTTGAAAGTCAAAAATTGAGTACTGATTGATATATCAGTATAAGTGAAATTTTTTAAAAACCAATGTGAATTGTTGTCAAAATTTTAACATGGTTAGGTGACTAGCATTGCCTCGTCAATATTAAACCAAATAAAACAGAAATCTAACGGTATTTAAAAGAGATATTCAAATTTATGTCAAAAATATTTGTATTTCCAAAACGATTTTGAAAGACTGTCAAAAAATCCGAATTTGAAGGTTCAGGGTATGCAGTTCGACACGGATGCAGTCCCTGATGCCGAAAATGAAAGTTTCGTATCGATCGGTCAATATCCGAGCGAGTTAATGAAAGTAAAAGTCAAAAATTGAGTACTGATTGATATATCAGTATAAGTGAAAATTTTGAAAAACCAATGTGAATTGTTGTCAAAATTTTAACGTGGTTAGGTGACTAGCATTGCCTCGTCAATATTAAACCAAATAAAACAGAAATCTAACGGTATTTAAAAAAGATATTCAAATTTATGTCAAAATTATTTGTATTTCCAAAACGATTTTGAAAGACTGTCAAAAAAATCCGAATTTGAAGGTTCAGGGTATGCAGTTCGACACGGATGCACTCCCTGATGCCGAAAATGAAAGTTTCGTATCGATCGGTCAATATCCGAGCGAGTTATTGAAAGTTGAAAGTCAAAAATTGAGTACTGATTGATATATCAGTATAAGTGAAAATTTTGAAAAACCAATGTGAAATGTTGTCAAAATTTTAACGTGGTTAGGTGACTAGCATTGCCTCGTCAATATTAAACCAAATAAAACAGAAATCTAACGGTATTTAAAAAAGATATTCAAATTTATGTCAAAAATATTTGTATTTCCAAAACGATTTTGAAAGACTGTCAAAAAAATCCGAATTTGAAGGTTCAGGGTAGGCAGTTCGACACGGATGCACTCCCTGATGCCAAAAATGAAAGTTTCGTATCGATCGGTCAATATCCGAGCGAGTTATTGAAAGTTGAAAGTCAAAAATTGAGTACTGATTGATATATCAGTATAAGTGAAAATTTTGAAAAACCAATGTGAATTGTTGTCAAAATTTTAACGTGGTTAGGTGACTAGCATTGCCTCGTCAATATTAAACCAAATAAAACAGAAATCTAACGGTATTTAAAAAAGATATTCAAATTTATGTCAAAATTATTTGTATTTCCAAAACGATTTTGAAAGACTGTCAAAAAAAATCCGAATTTGAAGGTTCAGGGTATGCAGTTCGACACGGATGCACTCCCTGATGCCGAAAATGAAAGTTTCGTATCGATCGGTCAATATCCGAGCGAGTTATTGAAAGTTGAAAGTCAAAAATTGAGTACTGATTGATATATCAGTATAAGTGAAAATTTTGAAAAACCAATGTGAAATTTTGTCAAAATTTTAACGTGGTTAGGTGACTAGCATTGCCTCGTCAATATTAAACCAAATAAAACAGAAATCTAACGGTATTTAAAAAAGATATTCAAATTTTTGTCAAAATTATTTGTATTTCCAAGACGATTTTGAAAGACTGTCAAAAAATCCGAATTTGAAGGTTCAGGGTATGCAGTTCGACACGGATGCACTCCCTGATGCCGAAAATGAAAGTTTCGTATCGATCGGTCAATATCCGAGCGAGTTATTGAAAGTTGAAAGTCAAAAATTGAGTACTGATTGATATATCAGTATAAGTGAAAATTTTGAAAAACCAATGTGAAATGTTGTCAAAATTTTAACGTGGTTAGGTGACTAGCATTGCCACGTCAATATTAAACCAAATAAAACAGAAATCTAACGGTATTTAAAAAAGATATTCAAATTTATGTCAAAAATATTTGTATTTCCAAAACGATTTTGAAAGACTGTCAAAAAATCCGAATTTGAAGGTTCAGGGTATGCAGTTCGACACGGATGCACTCCCTGATGCCGAAAATGAAAGTTTCGTATCGATCGGTCAATATCCGAGCGAGTTATTGAAAGTTGAAAGTCAAAAATTGAGTACTGATTGATATATCAGTATAAGTGAAAATTTTGAAAATCCAATGGGAAATGTTGTCAAAATTTTAACGTGGTTCGGTGACTAGCATTGCCTCGTCAATATTAAACCAAATAAAACAGAAATCTAACGGTATTTAAAAAAGATATTCAAATTTATGTCAAAATTATTTGTATTTCCAAAACGATTTTGAAAGACTGTCAAAAAATCCGAATTTGAAGGTTCAGGGTATGCAGTTCGACACGGATGCACTCCCTGATGCCGAAAATGAAAGTTTCGTATCGATCGGTCAATATCCGAGCGAGTTATTGAAAGTTGAAAGTCAAAAATTGAGTACTGATTGATATATCAGTATAAGTGAAAATTTTGAAAAACCAATGTGAAATGTTGTCAAAATTTTAACGTGGTTAGGTGACTAGCATTGCCTCGTCAATATTAAACCAAATAAAACAGAAATCTAACGGTATTTAAAAAAGATATTCAAATTTATGTCAAAAATATTTGTATTTCCAAAACGATTTTGAAAGACTGTCAAAAAATCCGAATTTGAAGGTTCAGGGTATGCAGTTCGACACGGATGCACTCCCTGATGCCGAAAATGAAAGTTTCGAATCGATCGGTCAATATCCGAGCGAGTTATTGAAAGTTGAAAGTCAAAAATTGAGTACTGATTGATATATCAGTATAAGTGAAAATTTTGAAAATCCAATGGGAAATGTTGTCAAAATTTTAACGTGGTTCGGTGACTAGCATTGCCTCGTCAATATTAAACCAAATAAAACAGAAATCTAACGGTATTTAAAAAAGATATTCAAATTTATGTCAAAATTATTTGTATTTCCAAAACGATTTTGAAAGACTGTCAAAAAATCCGAATTTGAAGGTTCAGGGTATGCAGTTCGACACGGATGCACTTCCTGATGCCGAAAATGAAAGTTTCGTATCGATCGGTCAATATCCGAGCGAGTTATTGAAAGTTGAAAGTCAAAAATTGAGTACTGATTGATATATCAGTATAAGTGAAAATTTTGAAAAACCAATGTGAAATGTTGTCAAAATTTTAACGTGGTTAGGTGACTAGCATTGCCTCGTCAATATTAAACCAAATAAAACAGAAATCTAACGGTATTTAAAAGAGATATTCAAATTTATGTCAAAAATATTTGTATTTCCAAAACGATTTTGAAAGACTGTCAAAAAAATCCGAATTTGAAGGTTCAGGGTATGCAGTTCGACACGGATGCACTCCCTGATGCCAAAAATGAAAGTTTCGTATCGATCGGTCAATATCCGAGCGAGTTATTGAAAGTTGAAAGTCAAAAATTGAGTACTGATTGATATATCAGTATAAGTGAAAATTTTGAAAAACCAATGTGAAATGTTGTCAAAATTTTAACGTGGTTAGGTGACTAGCATTGCCTCGTCAATATTAAACCAAATAAAACAGAAATCTAACGGTATTTAAAAAAGATATTCAAATTTATGTCAAAATTATTTGTATTTCCAAAACGATTTTGAAAGACTGTCAAAAAATCCGAATTTGAAGGTTCAGGGTATGCAGTTCGACACGGATGCACTCCCTGATGCCGAAAATGAAAGTTTCGTATCGATCGGTCAATATCCGAGCGAGTTATTGAAAGTTGAAAGTCAAAAATTGAGTACTGATTGATATATCAGTATAAGTGAAAATTTTGAAAAACCAATGTGAAATAATGTCAAAATTTTAACGTGGTTAGGTGACTAGCATTGCCTCGTCAATATTAAACCAAATAAAACAGAAATCTAACGGTATTTAAAAAAGATATTCAAATTTTTGTCAAAATTATTTGTATTTCCAAAACGATTTTGAAAGACTGTCAAAAAATCCGAATTTGAAGGTTCGGGGTATGCAGTTCGACACGGATGCACTCCTTGATGCCGAAAATGAAAGTTTCGTATCGATCGGTCAATATCCGAGCGAGTTATTGAAAGTTGAAAGTCAAAAATTGAGTACTGATTGATATATCAGTATAAGTGAAATTTTTTAAAAACCAATGTGAATTGTTGTCAAAATTTTAACATGGTTAGGTGACTAGCATTGCCTCGTCAATATTAAACCAAATAAAACAGAAATCTAACGGTATTTAAAAGAGATATTCAAATTTATGTCAAAAATATTTGTATTTCCAAAACGATTTTGAAAGACTGTCAAAAAATCCGAATTTGAAGGTTCAGGGTATGCAGTTTGACACGGATGCAGTCCCTGATGCCGAAAATGAAAGTTTCGTATCGATCGGTCAATATCCGAGCGAGTTATTGAAAGTTAAAAGTCAAAAATTGAGTACTGATTGATATATCAGTATAAGTGAAAATTTTGAAAAACCAATGTGAATTGTTGTCAAAATTTTAACGTGGTTAGGTGACTAGCATTGCCTCGTCAATATTAAACCAAATAAAACAGAAATCTAACGGTATTTAAAAAAGATATTCAAATTTTTGTCAAAATTATTTGTATTTCCAAAACGATTTTGAAAGACTGTCAAAAAATCCGAATTTGAAGGTTCGGGGTATGCAGTTCGACACGGATGCACTCCTTGATGCCGAAAATGAAAGTTTCGTATCGATCGGTCAATATCCGAGCGAGTTATTGAAAGTTGAAAGTCAAAAATTGAGTACTGATTGATATATCAGTATAAGTGAAATTTTTTAAAAACCAATGTGAATTGTTGTCAAAATTTTAACATGGTTAGGTGACTAGTATTGCCTCGTCAATATTAAACCAAATAAAACAGAAATCTAACGGTATTTAAAAGAGATATTCAAATTTATGTCAAAAATATTTGTATTTCCAAAACGATTTTGAAAGACTGTCAAAAAATCCGAATTTGAAGGTTCAGGGTATGCAGTTTGACACGGATGCAGTCCCTGATGCCGAAAATGAAAGTTTCGTATCGATCGGTCAATATCCGAGCGAGTTATTGAAAGTTAAAAGTCAAAAATTGAGTACTGATTGATATATCAGTATAAGTGAAAATTTTGAAAAACCAATGTGAATTGTTGTCAAAATTTTAACGTGGTTAGGTGACTAGCATTGCCTCGTCAATATTAAACCAAATAAAACAGAAATCTAACGGTATTTAAAAAAGATATTCAAATTTATGTCAAAATTATTTGTATTTCCAAAACGATTTTGAAAGACTGTCAAAAAAATCCGAATTTGAAGGTTCAGGGTATGCAGTTCGACACGGATGCACTCCCTGATGCCGAAAATGAAAGTTTCGTATCGATCGGTCAATATCCGAGCGAGTTATTGAAAGTTGAAAGTCAAAAATTGAGTACTGATTGATATATCAGTATAAGTGAAAATTTTGAAAAACCAATGTGAAATGTTGTCAAAATTTTAACGTGGTTAGGTGACTAGCATTGCCTCGTCAATATTAAACCAAATAAAACAGAAATCTAACGGTATTTAAAAAAGATATTCAAATTTTTGTCAAAATTATTTGTATTTCCAAAACGATTTTGAAAGACTGTCAAAAAATCCGAATTTGAAGGTTCGGGGTATGCAGTTCGACACGGATGCACTCCTTGATGCCGAAAATGAAAGTTTCGTATCGATCGGTCAATATCCGAGCGAGTTATTGAAAGTTGAAAGTCAAAAATTGAGTACTGATTGATATATCAGTATAAGTGAAATTTTTTAAAAACCAATGTGAATTGTTGTCAAAATTTTAACATGGTTAGGTGACTAGCATTGCCTCGTCAATATTAAACCAAATAAAACAGAAATCTAACGGTATTTAAAAGAGATATTCAAATTTATGTCAAAAATATTTGTATTTCCAAAACGATTTTGAAAGACTGTCAAAAAAATCCGAATTTGACGGTTCAGGGTATGCAGTTCGACACGGATGCACTCCCTGATGCCGAAAATGAAAGTTTCGTATCGATCGGTCAATATCCCAGCGAGTTATTGAAAGTTGAAAGTCAAAAATTGAGTACTGATTGATATACCAGTATCAGTGAAAATTTTGAAAAACCAATGTGAATAGTTGTCAAAATTTTAACGGGGTTAGGTGACTAGCTTTGCCTCGTCAATATTAAACCCAATAAAATAGAAATCTAACGGTATTTAAAAAAGATATTCAAATTTATGTCAAAAATATTTGTATTTCCAAAACGATTTTGAAAGACTGTCAAAACAATCCGAATTTGAAGGTTCAGGGTATGCAGTTCGACACGGATGCACTCCCTGATGCCGAAAATGAAAGTTTCGTATCGATCGGTCAATATCCGAGCGAGTTATTGAAAGTTGAAAGTCAAAAATTGAGTACTGATTGATATATCAGTATAAGTGAAATTTTTTAAAAACCAATGTGAATTGTTGTCAAAATTTTAACATGGTTAGGTGACTAGCATTGCCTCGTCAATATTAAACCAAATAAAACAGAAATCTAACGGTATTTAAAAGAGATATTCAAATTTATGTCAAAAATATTTGTATTTCCAAAACGATTTTGAAAGACTGTCAAAAAATCCGAATTTGAAGGTTCAGGGTATGCAGTTTGACACGGATGCAGTCCCTGATGCCGAAAATGAAAGTTTCGTATCGATCGGTCAATATCCGAGCGAGTTATTGAAAGTTAAAAGTCAAAAATTGAGTACTGATTGATATATCAGTATAAGTGAAAATTTTGAAAAACCAATGTGAATTGTTGTCAAAATTTTAACGTGGTTAGGTGACTAGCATTGCCTCGTCAATATTAAACCAAATAAAACAGAAATCTAACGGTATTTAAAAAAGATATTCAAATTTATGTCAAAAATATTTGTATTTCCAAAACGATTTTGAAAGACTGTCAAAAAATCCGAATTTGAAGGTTCGGGGTATGCAGTTCGACACGGATGCACTCCTTGATGCCGAAAATGAAAGTTTCGTATCGATCGGTCAATATCCGAGCGAGTTATTGAAAGTTGAAAGTCAAAAATTGAGTACTGATTGATATATCAGTATAAGTGAAATTTTTTAAAAACCAATGTGAATTGTTGTCAAAATTTTAACATGGTTAGGTGACTAGCATTGCCTCGTCAATATTAAACCAAATAAAACAGAAATCTAACGGTATTTAAAAGAGATATTCAAATTTATGTCAAAAATATTTGTATTTCCAAAACGATTTTGAAAGACTGTCAAAAAAATCCGAATTTGACGGTTCAGGGTATGCAGTTCGACACGGATGCACTCCCTGATGCCGAAAATGAAAGTTTCGTATCGATCGGTCAATATCCCAGCGAGTTATTGAAAGTTGAAAGTCAAAAATTGAGTACTGATTGATATACCAGTATCAGTGAAAATTTTGAAAAACCAATGTGAATAGTTGTCAAAATTTTAACGGGGTTAGGTGACTAGCTTTGCCTCGTCAATATTAAACCCAATAAAATAGAAATCTAACGGTATTTAAAAAAGATATTCAAATTTATGTCAAAAATATTTGTATTTCCAAAACGATTTTGAAAGACTGTCAAAACAATCCGAATTTGAAGGTTCAGGGTATGCAGTTCGACACGGATGCACTCCCTGATGCCGAAAATGAAAGTTTCGTATCGATCGGTCAATATCCGAGCGAGTTATTGAAAGTTGAAAGTCAAAAATTGAGTACTGATTGATATATCAGTATAAGTGAAATTTTTTAAAAACCAATGTGAATTGTTGTCAAAATTTTAACATGGTTAGGTGACTAGCATTGCCTCGTCAATATTAAACCAAATAAAACAGAAATCTAACGGTATTTAAAAGAGATATTCAAATTTATGTCAAAAATATTTGTATTTCCAAAACGATTTTGAAAGACTGTCAAAAAATCCGAATTTGAAGGTTCAGGGTATGCAGTTTGACACGGATGCAGTCCCTGATGCCGAAAATGAAAGTTTCGTATCGATCGGTCAATATCCGAGCGAGTTATTGAAAGTTAAAAGTCAAAAATTGAGTACTGATTGATATATCAGTATAAGTGAAAATTTTGAAAAACCAATGTGAATTGTTGTCAAAATTTTAACGTGGTTAGGTGACTAGCATTGCCTCGTCAATATTAAACCAAATAAAACAGAAATCTAACGGTATTTAAAAAAGATATTCAAATTTTTGTCAAAATTATTTGTATTTCCAAAACGATTTTGAAAGACTGTCAAAAAATCCGAATTTGAAGGTTCGGGGTATGCAGTTCGACACGGATGCACTCCTTGATGCCGAAAATGAAAGTTTCGTATCGATCGGTCAATATCCGAGCGAGTTATTGAAAGTTGAAAGTCAAAAATTGAGTACTGATTGATATATCAGTATAAGTGAAATTTTTTAAAAACCAATGTGAATTGTTGTCAAAATTTTAACATGGTTAGGTGACTAGTATTGCCTCGTCAATATTAAACCAAATAAAACAGAAATCTAACGGTATTTAAAAGAGATATTCAAATTTATGTCAAAAATATTTGTATTTCCAAAACGATTTTGAAAGACTGTCAAAAAATCCGAATTTGAAGGTTCAGGGTATGCAGTTTGACACGGATGCAGTCCCTGATGCCGAAAATGAAAGTTTCGTATCGATCGGTCAATATCCGAGCGAGTTATTGAAAGTTAAAAGTCAAAAATTGAGTACTGATTGATATATCAGTATAAGTGAAAATTTTGAAAAACCAATGTGAATTGTTGTCAAAATTTTAACGTGGTTAGGTGACTAGCATTGCCTCGTCAATATTAAACCAAATAAAACAGAAATCTAACGGTATTTAAAAAAGATATTCAAATTTATGTCAAAATTATTTGTATTTCCAAAACGATTTTGAAAGACTGTCAAAAAAATCCGAATTTGAAGGTTCAGGGTATGCAGTTCGACACGGATGCACTCCCTGATGCCGAAAATGAAAGTTTCGTATCGATCGGTCAATATCCGAGCGAGTTATTGAAAGTTGAAAGTCAAAAATTGAGTACTGATTGATATATCAGTATAAGTGAAAATTTTGAAAAACCAATGTGAAATGTTGTCAAAATTTTAACGTGGTTAGGTGACTAGCATTGCCTCGTCAATATTAAACCAAATAAAACAGAAATCTAACGGTATTTAAAAAAGATATTCAAATTTTTGTCAAAATTATTTGTATTTCCAAAACGATTTTGAAAGACTGTCAAAAAATCCGAATTTGAAGGTTCGGGGTATGCAGTTCGACACGGATGCACTCCTTGATGCCGAAAATGAAAGTTTCGTATCGATCGGTCAATATCCGAGCGAGTTATTGAAAGTTGAAAGTCAAAAATTGAGTACTGATTGATATATCAGTATAAGTGAAATTTTTTAAAAACCAATGTGAATTGTTGTCAAAATTTTAACATGGTTAGGTGACTAGCATTGCCTCGTCAATATTAAACCAAATAAAACAGAAATCTAACGGTATTTAAAAGAGATATTCAAATTTATGTCAAAAATATTTGTATTTCCAAAACGATTTTGAAAGACTGTCAAAAAAATCCGAATTTGACGGTTCAGGGTATGCAGTTCGACACGGATGCACTCCCTGATGCCGAAAATGAAAGTTTCGTATCGATCGGTCAATATCCCAGCGAGTTATTGAAAGTTGAAAGTCAAAAATTGAGTACTGATTGATATACCAGTATCAGTGAAAATTTTGAAAAACCAATGTGAATAGTTGTCAAAATTTTAACGGGGTTAGGTGACTAGCTTTGCCTCGTCAATATTAAACCCAATAAAATAGAAATCTAACGGTATTTAAAAAAGATATTCAAATTTATGTCAAAAATATTTGTATTTCCAAAACGATTTTGAAAGACTGTCAAAACAATCCGAATTTGAAGGTTCAGGGTATGCAGTTCGACACGGATGCACTCCCTGATGCCGAAAATGAAAGTTTCGTATCGATCGGTCAATATCCGAGCGAGTTATTGAAAGTTGAAAGTCAAAAATTGAGTACTGATTGATATATCAGTATAAGTGAAAATTTTGAAAAACCAATGTGAAATGTTGTCAAAATTTTAACGTGGTTAGGTGACTAGCATTGCCTCGTCAATATTAAACCAAATAAAACAGAAATCTAACGGTATTTAAAAAAGATATTCAAATTTATGTCAAAAATATTTGTATTTCCAAAACGATTTTGAAAGACTGTCAAAAAAATCCGAATTTGAAGGTTCAGGGTATGCAGTTCGACACGGATGCACTCCCTGATGCCAAAAATGAAAGTTTCGTATCGATCGGTCAATATCCGAGCGAGTTATTGAAAGTTGAAAGTCAAAAATTGAGTACTGATTGATATATCAGTATAAGTGAAAATTTTGAAAAACCAATGTGAAATGTTGTCAAAATTTTAACGTGGTTAGGTGACTAGCATTGCCTCGTCAATATTAAACCAAATAAAACAGAAATCTAACGGTATTTAAAAAAGATATTCAAATTTTTGTCAAAATTATTTGTATTTCCAAAACGATTTTGAAAGACTGTCAAAAAATCCGAATTTGAAGGTTCAGGGTATGCAGTTCGACACGGATGCACTCCTTGATGCCGAAAATGAAAGTTTCGTATCGATCGGTCAATATCCGAGCGAGTTATTGAAAGTTGAAAGTCAAAAATTGAGTACTGATTGATATATCAGTATAAGTGAAAATTTTGAAAAACCAATGTGAAATAATGTCAAAATTTTAACGTGGTTAGGTGACTAGCATTGCCTCGTCAATATTAAACCAAATAAAACAGAAATCTAACGGTATTTAAAAAAGATATTCAAATTTATGTCAAAAATATTTGTATTTCCAAAACGATTTTGAAAGACTGTCAAAAAAATCCGAATTTGAAGGTTCAGGGTATGCAGTTCGACACGGATGCACTCCCTGATGCCGAAAATGAAAGTTTCGTATCGATCGGTCAATATCCGAGCGAGTTATTGAAAGTTGAAAGTCAAAAATTGAGTACTGATTGATATATCAGTATAAGTGAAAATTTTGAAAAACCAATGTGAAATGTTGTCAAAATTTTAACGTGGTTAGGTGACTAGCATTGCCTCGTCAATATTAAACCAAATAAAACAGAAATCTAACGGTATTTAAAAGATATTCAAATTTATGTCAAAAATATTTGTATTTCCAAAACGATTTTGAAAGACTGTCAAAAAATCCGAATTTGAAGGTTCAGGGTATGCAGTTCGACACGGATGCACTCCCTGATGCCGAAAATGAAAGTTTCGTATCGATCGGTCAATATCCGAGCGAGTTATTGAAAGTTGAAAGTCAAAAATTGAGTACTGATTGATATATCAGTATAAGTGAAAATTTTGAAAAACCAATGTGAAATGTTGTCAAAATTTTAACGTGGTTAGGTGACTAGCATTGCCTCGTCAATATTAAACCAAATAAAACAGAAATCTAACGGTATTTAAAAGATATTCAAATTTATGTCAAAAATATTTGTATTTCCAAAACGATTTTGAAAGACTGTCAAAAAATCCGAATTTGAAGGTTCAGGGTATGCAGTTCGACACGGATGCACTCCCTGATGCCGAAAATGAAAGTTTCGTATCGATCGGTCAATATCCGAGCGAGTTATTGAAAGTTGAAAGTCAAAAATTGAGTACTGATTGATATATCAGTATAAGTGAAAATTTTGAAAAACCAATGTGAATTGTTGTCAAAATTTTAACATGGTTAGGTGACTAGCATTGCCTCGTCAATATTAAACCAAATAAAACAGAAATCTAACGGTATTTAAAAGAGATATTCAAATTTATGTCAAAAATATTTGTATTTCCAAAACGATTTTGAAAGACTGTCAAAAAAATCCGAATTTGACGGTTCAGGGTATGCAGTTCGACACAAATGCACTCCCTGATGCCGAAAATGAAAGTTTCGTATCGATCGGTCAATATCCCAGCGAGTTATTGAAAGTTGAAAGTCAAAAATTGAGTACTGATTGATATACCAGTATCAGTGAAAATTTTGAAAAACCAATGTGAATAGTTGTCAAAATTTTAACGTGGTTAGGTGACTAGCTTTGCCTCGTCAATATTAAACCCAATAAAATAGAAATCTAACGGTATTTAAAAAAGATATTCAAATTTATGTCAAAAATATTTGTATTTCCAAAACGATTTTGAAAGACTGTCAAAACAATCCGAATTTGAAGGTTCAGGGTATGCAGTTCGACACGGATGCACTCCCTGATGCCGAAAATGAAAGTTTCGTATCGATCGGTCAATATCCGAGCGAGTTATTGAAAGTTGAAAGTCAAAAATTGAGTACTGATTGATATATCAGTATAAGTGAAAATTTTGAAAAACCAATGTGAAATGTTGTCAAAATTTTAACGTGGTTAGGTGACTAGCATTGCTTCGTCAATATTAAACCAAATAAAACAGAAATCTAACGGTATTTAAAAAAGATATTCAAATTTATGTCAAAAATATTTGTATTTCCAAAACGATTTTGAAAGACTGTCAAAAAAATCCGAATTTGAAGGTTCAGGGTATGCAGTTCGACACGGATGCACTCCCTGATGCCAAAAATGAAAGTTTCGTATCGATCGGTCAATATCCGAGCGAGTTATTGAAAGTTGAAAGTCAAAAATTGAGTACTGATTGATATATCAGTATAAGTGAAAATTTTGAAAAACCAATGTGAATTGTTGTCAAAATTTTAACATGGTTAGGTGACTAGCATTGCCTCGTCAATATTAAACCAAATAAAACAGAAATCTAACGGTATTTAAAAGAGATATTCAAATTTATGTCAAAAATATTTGTATTTCCAAAACGATTTTGAAAGACTGTCAAAAAAATCCGAATTTGACGGTTCAGGGTATGCAGTTCGACACAAATGCACTCCCTGATGCCGAAAATGAAAGTTTCGTATCGATCGGTCAATATCCCAGCGAGTTATTGAAAGTTGAAAGTCAAAAATTGAGTACTGATTGATATACCAGTATCAGTGAAAATTTTGAAAAACCAATGTGAATAGTTGTCAAAATTTTAACGTGGTTAGGTGACTAGCTTTGCCTCGTCAATATTAAACCCAATAAAATAGAAATCTAACGGTATTTAAAAAAGATATTCAAATTTATGTCAAAAATATTTGTATTTCCAAAACGATTTTGAAAGACTGTCAAAACAATCCGAATTTGAAGGTTCAGGGTATGCAGTTCGACACGGATGCACTCCCTGATGCCGAAAATGAAAGTTTCGTATCGATCGGTCAATATCCGAGCGAGTTATTGAAAGTTGAAAGTCAAAAATTGAGTACTGATTGATATATCAGTATAAGTGAAAATTTTGAAAAACCAATGTGAAATGTTGTCAAAATTTTAACGTGGTTAGGTGACTAGCATTGCTTCGTCAATATTAAACCAAATAAAACAGAAATCTAACGGTATTTAAAAAAGATATTCAAATTTATGTCAAAAATATTTGTATTTCCAAAACGATTTTGAAAGACTGTCAAAAAAATCCGAATTTGAAGGTTCAGGGTATGCAGTTCGACACGGATGCACTCCCTGATGCCAAAAATGAAAGTTTCGTATCGATCGGTCAATATCCGAGCGAGTTATTGAAAGTTGAAAGTCAAAAATTGAGTACTGATTGATATATCAGTATAAGTGAAAATTTTGAAAAACCAATGTGAAATGTTGTCAAAATTTTAACGTGGTTAGGTGACTAGCATTGCCTCGTCAATATTAAACCAAATAAAACAGAAATCTAACGGTATTTAAAAAAGATATTCAAATTTATGTCAAAATTATTTGTATTTCCAAAACGATTTTGAAAGACTGTCAAAAAATCCGAATTTGAAGGTTCAGGGTATGCAGTTCGACACGGATGCACTCCTTGATGCCGAAAATGAAAGTTTCGTATCGATCGGTCAATATCCGAGCGAGTTATTGAAAGTTGAAAGTCAAAAATTGAGTACTGATTGATATATCAGTATAAGTGAAAATTTTGAAAAACCAATGTGAAATAATGTCAAAATTTTAACGTGGTTAGGTGACTAGCATTGCCTCGTCAATATTAAACCAAATAAAACAGAAATCTAACGGTATTTAAAAAAGATATTCAAATTTATGTCAAAAATATTTGTATTTCCAAAACGATTTTGAAAGACTGTCAAAAAAATCCGAATTTGAAGGTTCAGGGTATGCAGTTCGACACGGATGCACTCCCTGATGCCGAAAATGAAAGTTTCGTATCGATCGGTCAATATCCGAGCGAGTTATTGAAAGTTGAAAGTCAAAAATTGAGTACTGATTGATATATCAGTATAAGTGAAAATTTTGAAAAACCAATGTGAAATGTTGTCAAAATTTTAACGTGGTTAGGTGACTAGCATTGCCTCGTCAATATTAAACCAAATAAAACAGAAATCTAACGGTATTTAAAAAAGATATTCAAATTTTTGTCAAAATTATTTGTATTTCCAAAACGATTTTGAAAGACTGTCAAAAAATCCGAATTTGAAGGTTCGGGGTATGCAGTTCGACACGGATGCACTCCTTGATGCCGAAAATGAAAGTTTCGTATCGATCGGTCAATATCCGAGCGAGTTATTGAAAGTTGAAAGTCAAAAATTGAGTACTGATTGATATATCAGTATAAGTGAAAATTTTGAAAAACCAATGTGAAATAATGTCAAAATTTTAACGTGGTTAGGTGACTAGCATTGCCTCGTCAATATTAAACCAAATAAAACAGAAATCTAACGGTATTTAAAAAAGATATTCAAATTTATGTCAAAAATATTTGTATTTCCAAAACGATTTTGAAAGACTGTCAAAAAAATCCGAATTTGAAGGTTCAGGGTATGCAGTTCGACACGGATGCACTCCCTGATGCCGAAAATGAAAGTTTCGTATCGATCGGTCAATATCCGAGCGAGTTATTGAAAGTTGAAAGTCAAAAATTGAGTACTGATTGATATATCAGTATAAGTGAAAATTTTGAAAAACCAATGTGAAATGTTGTCAAAATTTTAACGTGGTTAGGTGACTAGCATTGCCTCGTCAATATTAAACCAAATAAAACAGAAATCTAACGGTATTTAAAAGATATTCAAATTTATGTCAAAAATATTTGTATTTCCAAAACGATTTTGAAAGACTGTCAAAAAATCCGAATTTGAAGGTTCAGGGTATGCAGTTCGACACGGATGCACTCCCTGATGCCGAAAATGAAAGTTTCGTATCGATCGGTCAATATCCGAGCGAGTTATTGAAAGTTGAAAGTCAAAAATTGAGTACTGATTGATATATCAGTATAAGTGAAAATTTTGAAAAACCAATGTGAAATGTTGTCAAAATTTTAACGTGGTTAGGTGACTAGCATTGCCTCGTCAATATTAAACCAAATAAAACAGAAATCTAACGGTATTTAAAAAAGATATTCAAATTTTTGTCAAAATTATTTGTATTTCCAAAACGATTTTGAAAGACTGTCAAAAAATCCGAATTTGAAGGTTCGGGGTATGCAGTTCGACACGGATGCACTCCTTGATGCCGAAAATGAAAGTTTCGTATCGATCGGTCAATATCCGAGCGAGTTATTGAAAGTTGAAAGTCAAAAATTGAGTACTGATTGATATATCAGTATAAGTGAAAATTTTGAAAAACCAATGTGAAATAATGTCAAAATTTTAACGTGGTTAGGTGACTAGCATTGCCTCGTCAATATTAAACCAAATAAAACAGAAATCTAACGGTATTTAAAAAAGATATTCAAATTTATGTCAAAAATATTTGTATTTCCAAAACGATTTTGAAAGACTGTCAAAAAAATCCGAATTTGAAGGTTCAGGGTATGCAGTTCGACACGGATGCACTCCCTGATGCCGAAAATGAAAGTTTCGTATCGATCGGTCAATATCCGAGCGAGTTATTGAAAGTTGAAAGTCAAAAATTGAGTACTGATTGATATATCAGTATAAGTGAAAATTTTGAAAAACCAATGTGAAATGTTGTCAAAATTTTAACGTGGTTAGGTGACTAGCATTGCCTCGTCAATATTAAACCAAATAAAACAGAAATCTAACGGTATTTAAAAGATATTCAAATTTATGTCAAAAATATTTGTATTTCCAAAACGATTTTGAAAGACTGTCAAAAAATCCGAATTTGAAGGTTCAGGGTATGCAGTTCGACACGGATGCACTCCCTGATGCCGAAAATGAAAGTTTCGTATCGATCGGTCAATATCCGAGCGAGTTATTGAAAGTTGAAAGTCAAAAATTGAGTACTGATTGATATATCAGTATAAGTGAAAATTTTGAAAAACCAATGTGAAATGTTGTCAAAATTTTAACGTGGTTAGGTGACTAGCATTGCCTCGTCAATATTAAACCAAATAAAACAGAAATCTAACGGTATTTAAAAGATATTCAAATTTATGTCAAAAATATTTGTATTTCCAAAACGATTTTGAAAGACTGTCAAAAAATCCGAATTTGAAGGTTCAGGGTATGCAGTTCGACACGGATGCACTCCCTGATGCCGAAAATGAAAGTTTCGTATCGATCGGTCAATATCCGAGCGAGTTATTGAAAGTTGAAAGTCAAAAATTGAGTACTGATTGATATATCAGTATAAGTGAAAATTTTGAAAAACCAATGTGAATTGTTGTCAAAATTTTAACATGGTTAGGTGACTAGCATTGCCTCGTCAATATTAAACCAAATAAAACAGAAATCTAACGGTATTTAAAAGAGATATTCAAATTTATGTCAAAAATATTTGTATTTCCAAAACGATTTTGAAAGACTGTCAAAAAAATCCGAATTTGACGGTTCAGGGTATGCAGTTCGACACAAATGCACGCCCTGATGCCGAAAATGAAAGTTTCGTATCGATCGGTCAATATCCCAGCGAGTTATTGAAAGTTGAAAGTCAAAAATTGAGTACTGATTGATATACCAGTATCAGTGAAAATTTTGAAAAACCAATGTGAATAGTTGTCAAAATTTTAACGTGGTTAGGTGACTAGCTTTGCCTCGTCAATATTAAACCCAATAAAATAGAAATCTAACGGTATTTAAAAAAGATATTCAAATTTATGTCAAAAATATTTGTATTTCCAAAACGATTTTGAAAGACTGTCAAAACAATCCGAATTTGAAGGTTCAGGGTATGCAGTTCGACACGGATGCACTCCCTGATGCCGAAAATGAAAGTTTCGTATCGATCGGTCAATATCCGAGCGAGTTATTGAAAGTTGAAAGTCAAAAATTGAGTACTGATTGATATATCAGTATAAGTGAAAATTTTGAAAAACCAATGTGAAATGTTGTCAAAATTTTAACGTGGTTAGGTGACTAGCATTGCTTCGTCAATATTAAACCAAATAAAACAGAAATCTAACGGTATTTAAAAAAGATATTCAAATTTATGTCAAAAATATTTGTATTTCCAAAACGATTTTGAAAGACTGTCAAAAAAATCCGAATTTGAAGGTTCAGGGTATGCAGTTCGACACGGATGCACTCCCTGATGCCAAAAATGAAAGTTTCGTATCGATCGGTCAATATCCGAGCGAGTTATTGAAAGTTGAAAGTCAAAAATTGAGTACTGATTGATATATCAGTATAAGTGAAAATTTTGAAAAACCAATGTGAAATGTTGTCAAAATTTTAACGTGGTTAGGTGACTAGCATTGCCTCGTCAATATTAAACCAAATAAAACAGAAATCTAACGGTATTTAAAAAAGATATTCAAATTTATGTCAAAATTATTTGTATTTCCAAAACGATTTTGAAAGACTGTCAAAAAATCCGAATTTGAAGGTTCAGGGTATGCAGTTTGACACGAATGCACTCCCTGATGCCGAAAATGAAAGTTTCGTATCGATCGGTCAATATCCGAGCGAGTTATTGAAAGTTGAAAGTCAAAAATTGAGTACTGATTGATATATCAGTATAAGTGAAAATTTTGAAAAACCAATGTGAAATAATGTCAAAATTTTAACGTGGTTAGGTGACTAGCATTGCCTCGTCAATATTAAACCAAATAAAACAGAAATCTAACGGTATTTAAAAAAGATATTCAAATTTATGTCAAAAATATTTGTATTTCCAAAACGATTTTGAAAGACTGTCAAAAAAATCCGAATTTGAAGGTTCAGGGTATGCAGTTCGACACGGATGCACTCCCTGATGCCGAAAATGAAAGTTTCGTATCGATCGGTCAATATCCGAGCGAGTTATTGAAAGTTGAAAGTCAAAAATTGAGTACTGATTGATATATCAGTATAAGTGAAAATTTTGAAAAACCAATGTGAAATGTTGTCAAAATTTTAACGTGGTTAGGTGACTAGCATTGCCTCGTCAATATTAAACCAAATAAAACAGAAATCTAACGGTATTTAAAAGATATTCAAATTTATGTCAAAAATATTTGTATTTCCAAAACGATTTTGAAAGACTGTCAAAAAATCCGAATTTGAAGGTTCAGGGTATGCAGTTCGACACGGATGCACTCCCTGATGCCGAAAATGAAAGTTTCGTATCGATCGGTCAATATCCGAGCGAGTTATTGAAAGTTGAAAGTCAAAAATTGAGTACTGATTGATATATCAGTATAAGTGAAAATTTTGAAAAACCAATGTGAAATGTTGTCAAAATTTTAACGTGGTTAGGTGACTAGCATTGCCTCGTCAATATTAAACCAAATAAAACAGAAATCTAACGGTATTTAAAAAAGATATTCAAATTTTTGTCAAAATTATTTGTATTTCCAAAACGATTTTGAAAGACTGTCAAAAAATCCGAATTTGAAGGTTCGGGGTATGCAGTTCGACACGGATGCACTCCTTGATGCCGAAAATGAAAGTTTCGTATCGATCGGTCAATATCCGAGCGAGTTATTGAAAGTTGAAAGTCAAAAATTGAGTACTGATTGATATATCAGTATAAGTGAAATTTTTTAAAAACCAATGTGAATTGTTGTCAAAATTTTAACATGGTTAGGTGACTAGCATTGCCTCGTCAATATTAAACCAAATAAAACAGAAATCTAACGGTATTTAAAAGAGATATTCAAATTTATGTCAAAAATATTTGTATTTCCAAAACGATTTTGAAAGACTGTCAAAAAATCCGAATTTGAAGGTTCAGGGTATGCAGTTTGACACGGATGCAGTCCCTGATGCCGAAAATGAAAGTTTCGTATCGATCGGTCAATATCCGAGCGAGTTATTGAAAGTTAAAAGTCAAAAATTGAGTACTGATTGATATATCAGTATAAGTGAAAATTTTGAAAAACCAATGTGAATTGTTGTCAAAATTTTAACGTGGTTAGGTGACTAGCATTGCCTCGTCAATATTAAACCAAATAAAACAGAAATCTAACGGTATTTAAAAAAGATATTCAAATTTATGTCAAAATTATTTGTATTTCCAAAACGATTTTGAAAGACTGTCAAAAAAATCCGAATTTGAAGGTTCAGGGTATGCAGTTCGACACGGATGCACTCCCTGATGCCGAAAATGAAAGTTTCGTATCGATCGGTCAATATCCGAGCGAGTTATTGAAAGTTGAAAGTCAAAAATTGAGTACTGATTGATATATCAGTATAAGTGAAAATTTTGAAAAACCAATGTGAAATGTTGTCAAAATTTTAACGTGGTTAGGTGACTAGCATTGCCTCGTCAATATTAAACCAAATAAAACAGAAATCTAACGGTATTTAAAAAAGATATTCAAATTTTTGTCAAAATTATTTCTATTTCCAAAACGATTTTGAAAGACTGTCAAAAAATCCGAATTTGAAGGTTCGGGGTATGCAGTTCGACACGGATGCACTCCTTGATGCCGAAAATGAAAGTTTCGTATCGATCGGTCAATATCCGAGCGAGTTATTGAAAGTTGAAAGTCAAAAATTGAGTACTGATTGATATATCAGTATAAGTGAAATTTTTTAAAAACCAATGTGAATTGTTGTCAAAATTTTAACATGGTTAGGTGACTAGCATTGCCTCGTCAATATTAAACCAAATAAAACAGAAATCTAACGGTATTTAAAAGAGATATTCAAATTTATGTCAAAAATATTTGTATTTCCAAAACGATTTTGAAAGACTGTCAAAAAAATCCGAATTTGACGGTTCAGGGTATGCAGTTCGACACGGATGCACTCCCTGATGCCGAAAATGAAAGTTTCGTATCGATCGGTCAATATCCGAGCGAGTTATTGAAAGTTAAAAGTCAAAAATTGAGTACTGATTGATATATCAGTATAAGTGAAAATTTTGAAAAACCAATGTGAATTGTTGTCAAAATTTTAACGTGGTTAGGTGACTAGCATTGCCTCGTCAATATTAAACCAAATAAAACAGAAATCTAACGGTATTTAAAAAAGATATTCAAATTTATGTCAAAATTATTTGTATTTCCAAAACGATTTTGAAAGACTGTCAAAAAAATCCGAATTTGAAGGTTCAGGGTATGCAGTTCGACACGGATGCACTCCCTGATGCCGAAAATGAAAGTTTCGTATCGATCGGTCAATATCCGAGCGAGTTATTGAAAGTTGAAAGTCAAAAATTGAGTACTGATTGATATATCAGTATAAGTGAAAATTTTGAAAAACCAATGTGAAATGTTGTCAAAATTTTAACGTGGTTAGGTGACTAGCATTGCCTCGTCAATATTAAACCAAATAAAACAGAAATCTAACGGTATTTAAAAAAGATATTCAAATTTTTGTCAAAATTATTTGTATTTCCAAAACGATTTTGAAAGACTGTCAAAAAATCCGAATTTGAAGGTTCGGGGTATGCAGTTCGACACGGATGCAGTCCCTGATGCCGAAAATGAAAGTTTCGTATCGATCGGTCAATATCCGAGCGAGTTATTGAAAGTTAAAAGTCAAAAATTGAGTACTGATTGATATATCAGTATAAGTGAAAATTTTGAAAAACCAATGTGAATTGTTGTCAAAATTTTAACGTGGTTAGGTGACTAGCATTGCCTCGTCAATATTAAACCAAATAAAACAGAAATCTAACGGTATTTAAAAAAGATATTCAAATTTATGTCAAAATTATTTGTATTTCCAAAACGATTTTGAAAGACTGTCAAAAAAATCCGAATTTGAAGGTTCAGGGTATGCAGTTCGACACGGATGCACTCCCTGATGCCGAAAATGAAAGTTTCGTATCGATCGGTCAATATCCGAGCGAGTTATTGAAAGTTGAAAGTCAAAAATTGAGTACTGATTGATATATCAGTATAAGTGAAAATTTTGAAAAACCAATGTGAAATGTTGTCAAAATTTTAACGTGGTTAGGTGACTAGCATTGCCTCGTCAATATTAAACCAAATAAAACAGAAATCTAACGGTATTTAAAAAAGATATTCAAATTTTTGTCAAAATTATTTGTATTTCCAAAACGATTTTGAAAGACTGTCAAAAAATCCGAATTTGAAGGTTCGGGGTATGCAGTTCGACACGGATGCACTCCTTGATGCCGAAAATGAAAGTTTCGTATCGATCGGTCAATATCCGAGCGAGTTATTGAAAGTTGA
Source organism: Choreutis nemorana (assembly GCA_949316135.1). NCBI lineage: Eukaryota > Metazoa > Arthropoda > Insecta > Lepidoptera > Choreutidae > Choreutis > Choreutis nemorana. The sequence continues at coordinate 94,942 of OX438619.1, read as the reverse complement.
AAGTCAAAAATTGAGTACTGATTGATATATCAGTATAAGTGAAATTTTTTAAAAACCAATGTGAATTGTTGTCAAAATTTTAACATGGTTAGGTGACTAGCATTGCCTCGTCAATATTAAACCAAATAAAACAGAAATCTAACGGTATTTAAAAGAGATATTCAAATTTATGTCAAAAATATTTGTATTTCCAAAACGATTTTGAAAGACTGTCAAAAAAATCCGAATTTGACGGTTCAGGGTATGCAGTTCGACACGGATGCACTCCCTGATGCCGAAAATGAAAGTTTCGTATCGATCGGTCAATATCCCAGCGAGTTATTGAAAGTTGAAAGTCAAAAATTGAGTACTGATTGATATACCAGTATCAGTGAAAATTTTGAAAAACCAATGTGAATAGTTGTCAAAATTTTAACGGGGTTAGGTGACTAGCTTTGCCTCGTCAATATTAAACCCAATAAAATAGAAATCTAACGGTATTTAAAAAAGATATTCAAATTTATGTCAAAAATATTTGTATTTCCAAAACGATTTTGAAAGACTGTCAAAACAATCCGAATTTGAAGGTTCAGGGTATGCAGTTCGACACGGATGCACTCCCTGATGCCGAAAATGAAAGTTTCGTATCGATCGGTCAATATCCGAGCGAGTTATTGAAAGTTGAAAGTCAAAAATTGAGTACTGATTGATATATCAGTATAAGTGAAAATTTTGAAAAACCAATGTGAAATGTTGTCAAAATTTTAACGTGGTTAGGTGACTAGCATTGCCTCGTCAATATTAAACCAAATAAAACAGAAATCTAACGGTATTTAAAAAAGATATTCAAATTTATGTCAAAAATATTTGTATTTCCAAAACGATTTTGAAAGACTGTCAAAAAAATCCGAATTTGAAGGTTCAGGGTATGCAGTTCGACACGGATGCACTCCCTGATGCCAAAAATGAAAGTTTCGTATCGATCGGTCAATATCCGAGCGAGTTATTGAAAGTTGAAAGTCAAAAATTGAGTACTGATTGATATATCAGTATAAGTGAAAATTTTGAAAAACCAATGTGAAATGTTGTCAAAATTTTAACGTGGTTAGGTGACTAGCATTGCCTCGTCAATATTAAACCAAATAAAACAGAAATCTAACGGTATTTAAAAAAGATATTCAAATTTATGTCAAAATTATTTGTATTTCCAAAACGATTTTGAAAGACTGTCAAAAAATCCGAATTTGAAGGTTCAGGGTATGCAGTTCGACACGGATGCACTCCTTGATGCCGAAAATGAAAGTTTCGTATCGATCGGTCAATATCCGAGCGAGTTATTGAAAGTTGAAAGTCAAAAATTGAGTACTGATTGATATATCAGTATAAGTGAAAATTTTGAAAAACCAATGTGAAATAATGTCAAAATTTTAACGTGGTTAGGTGACTAGCATTGCCTCGTCAATATTAAACCAAATAAAACAGAAATCTAACGGTATTTAAAAAAGATATTCAAATTTATGTCAAAAATATTTGTATTTCCAAAACGATTTTGAAAGACTGTCAAAAAAATCCGAATTTGAAGGTTCAGGGTATGCAGTTCGACACGGATGCACTCCCTGATGCCGAAAATGAAAGTTTCGTATCGATCGGTCAATATCCGAGCGAGTTATTGAAAGTTGAAAGTCAAAAATTGAGTACTGATTGATATATCAGTATAAGTGAAAATTTTGAAAAACCAATGTGAAATGTTGTCAAAATTTTAACGTGGTTAGGTGACTAGCATTGCCTCGTCAATATTAAACCAAATAAAACAGAAATCTAACGGTATTTAAAAAAGATATTCAAATTTATGTCAAAAATATTTGTATTTCCAAAACGATTTTGAAAGACTGTCAAAAAAATCCGAATTTGAAGGTTCAGGGTATGCAGTTCGACACGGATGCACTCCCTGATGCCGAAAATGAAAGTTTCGTATCGATCGGTCAATATCCGAGCGAGTTATTGAAAGTTGAAAGTCAAAAATTGAGTACTGATTGATATATCAGTATAAGTGAAAATTTTGAAAAACCAATGTGAAATGTTGTCAAAATTTTAACGTGGTTAGGTGACTAGCATTGCCTCGTCAATATTAAACCAAATAAAACAGAAATCTAACGGTATTTAAAAGATATTCAAATTTATGTCAAAAATATTTGTATTTCCAAAACGATTTTGAAAGACTGTCAAAAAATCCGAATTTGAAGGTTCAGGGTATGCAGTTCGACACGGATGCACTCCCTGATGCCGAAAATGAAAGTTTCGTATCGATCGGTCAATATCCGAGCGAGTTATTGAAAGTTGAAAGTCAAAAATTGAGTACTGATTGATATATCAGTATAAGTGAAAATTTTGAAAAACCAATGTGAAATGTTGTCAAAATTTTAACGTGGTTAGGTGACTAGCATTGCCTCGTCAATATTAAACCAAATAAAACAGAAATCTAACGGTATTTAAAAGATATTCAAATTTATGTCAAAAATATTTGTATTTCCAAAACGATTTTGAAAGACTGTCAAAAAATCCGAATTTTAAGGTTCAGGGTATGCAGTTCGACACGGATGCACTCCCTGATGCCGAAAATGAAAGTTTCGTATCGATCGGTCAATATCCGAGCGAGTTATTGAAAGTTGAAAGTCAAAAATTGAGTACTGATTGATATATCAGTATAAGTGAAAATTTTGAAAAACCAATGTGAATTGTTGTCAAAATTTTAACATGGTTAGGTGACTAGCATTGCCTCGTCAATATTAAACCAAATAAAACAGAAATCTAACGGTATTTAAAAGAGATATTCAAATTTATGTCAAAAATATTTGTATTTCCAAAACGATTTTGAAAGACTGTCAAAAAAATCCGAATTTGACGGTTCAGGGTATGCAGTTCGACACAAATGCACTCCCTGATGCCGAAAATGAAAGTTTCGTATCGATCGGTCAACATCCCAGCGAGTTATTGAAAGTTGAAAGTCAAAAATTGAGTACTGATTGATATACCAGTATCAGTGAAAATTTTGAAAAACCAATGTGAATAGTTGTCAAAATTTTAACGTGGTTAGGTGACTAGCTTTGCCTCGTCAATATTAAACCCAATAAAATAGAAATCTAACGGTATTTAAAAAAGATATTCAAATTTATGTCAAAAATATTTGTATTTCCAAAACGATTTTGAAAGACTGTCAAAACAATCCGAATTTGAAGGTTCAGGGTATGCAGTTCGACACGGATGCACTCCCTGATGCCGAAAATGAAAGTTTCGTATCGATCGGTCAATATCCGAGCGAGTTATTGAAAGTTGAAAGTCAAAAATTGAGTACTGATTGATATATCAGTATAAGTGAAAATTTTGAAAAACCAATGTGAAATGTTGTCAAAATTTTAACGTGGTTAGGTGACTAGCATTGCTTCGTCAATATTAAACCAAATAAAACAGAAATCTAACGGTATTTAAAAAAGATATTCAAATTTATGTCAAAAATATTTGTATTTCCAAAACGATTTTGAAAGACTGTCAAAAAAATCCGAATTTGAAGGTTCAGGGTATGCAGTTCGACACGGATGCACTCCCTGATGCCAAAAATGAAAGTTTCGTATCGATCGGTCAATATCCGAGCGAGTTATTGAAAGTTGAAAGTCAAAAATTGAGTACTGATTGATATATCAGTATAAGTGAAAATTTTGAAAAACCAATGTGAAATGTTGTCAAAATTTTAACGTGGTTAGGTGACTAGCATTGCCTCGTCAATATTAAACCAAATAAAACAGAAATCTAACGGTATTTAAAAGAGATATTCAAATTTATGTCAAAAATATTTGTATTTCCAAAACGATTTTGAAAGACTGTCAAAAAATCCGAATTTGAAGGTTCAGGGTATGCAGTTTGACACGGATGCAGTCCCTGATGCCGAAAATGAAAGTTTCGTATCGATCGGTCAATATCCGAGCGAGTTATTGAAAGTTAAAAGTCAAAAATTGAGTACTGATTGATATATCAGTATAAGTGAAAATTTTGAAAAACCAATGTGAATTGTTGTCAAAATTTTAACGTGGTTAGGTGACTAGCATTGCCTCGTCAATATTAAACCAAATAAAACAGAAATCTAACGGTATTTAAAAAAGATATTCAAATTTATGTCAAAATTATTTGTATTTCCAAAACGATTTTGAAAGACTGTCAAAAAAATCCGAATTTGAAGGTTCAGGGTATGCAGTTCGACACGGATGCACTCCCTGATGCCGAAAATGAAAGTTTCGTATCGATCGGTCAATATCCGAGCGAGTTATTGAAAGTTGAAAGTCAAAAATTGAGTACTGATTGATATATCAGTATAAGTGAAAATTTTGAAAAACCAATGTGAAATGTTGTCAAAATTTTAACGTGGTTAGGTGACTAGCATTGCCTCGTCAATATTAAACCAAATAAAACAGAAATCTAACGGTATTTAAAAAAGATATTCAAATTTTTGTCAAAATTATTTGTATTTCCAAAACGATTTTGAAAGACTGTCAAAAAATCCGAATTTGAAGGTTCGGGGTATGCAGTTCGACACGGATGCACTCCTTGATGCCGAAAATGAAAGTTTCGTATCGATCGGTCAATATCCGAGCGAGTTATTGAAAGTTGAAAGTCAAAAATTGAGTACTGATTGATATATCAGTATAAGTGAAATTTTTTAAAAACCAATGTGAATTGTTGTCAAAATTTTAACATGGTTAGGTGACTAGCATTGCCTCGTCAATATTAAACCAAATAAAACAGAAATCTAACGGTATTTAAAAGAGATATTCAAATTTATGTCAAAAATATTTGTATTTCCAAAACGATTTTGAAAGACTGTCAAAAAAATCCGAATTTGACGGTTCAGGGTATGCAGTTCGACACGGATGCACTCCCTGATGCCGAAAATGAAAGTTTCGTATCGATCGGTCAATATCCCAGCGAGTTATTGAAAGTTGAAAGTCAAAAATTGAGTACTGATTGATATACCAGTATCAGTGAAAATTTTGAAAAACCAATGTGAATAGTTGTCAAAATTTTAACGTGGTTAGGTGACTAGCTTTGCCTCGTCAATATTAAACCCAATAAAATAGAAATCTAACGGTATTTAAAAAAGATATTCAAATTTATGTCAAAAATATTTGTATTTCCAAAACGATTTTGAAAGACTGTCAAAACAATCCGAATTTGAAGGTTCAGGGTATGCAGTTCGACACGGATGCACTTCCTGATGCCGAAAATGAAAGTTTCGTATCGATCGGTCAATATCCGAGCGAGTTATTGAAAGTTGAAAGTCAAAAATTGAGTACTGATTGATATATCAGTATAAGTGAAAATTTTGAGAAGCCAATGTGAAATGTTGTCAAAATTTTAACGTGGTTAGGTGACTAGCATTGCCTCGTCAATATTAAACCAAATAAATCAGAAATCTAACGGTATTTAAAAAAGATATTCAAATTTATGTCAAAAATATTTGTATTTCCAAAACGATTTTGAAAGACTGTCAAAAAAATCCGAATTTGAAGGTTCAGGGTATGCAGTTTGACACGAATGCACTCCCTGATGCCGAAAATGAAAGTTTCGTATCGATCGGTCAATATCCGAGCGAGTTATTGAAAGTTGAAAGTCAAAAATTGAGTACTGATTGATATATCAGTATAAGTGAAAATTTTGAAAAACCAATGTGAAATGTTGTCAAAATTTTAACGTGGTTAGGTGACTAGCATTGCCTCGTCAATATTAAACCAAATAAAACAGAAATCTAACGGTATTTAAAAAAGATATTCAAATTTATGTCAAAATTATTTCTATTTCCAAAACGATTTTGAAAGACTGTCAAAAAATCCGAATTTGAAGGTTCAGGGTATGCAGTTCGACACGGATGCACTCCCTGATGCCGACAATGAAAGTTTCGTATCGATCGGTCAATATCCGAGCGAGTTATTGAAAGTTGAAAGTCAAAAATTGAGTACTGATTGATATATCAGTATAAGTGAAAATTTTGAAAAACCAATGTGAAATGTTGTCAAAATTTTAACGTGGTTAGGTGACTAGCATTGCCTCGTCAATATTAAACCAAATAAAACAGAAATCTAACGGTATTTAAAAAAGATATTCAAATTTATGTCAAAAATATTTGTATTTCCAAAACGATTTTGAAAGACTGTCAAAAAAATCCGAATTTGAAGGTTCAGGGTATGCAGTTCGACACGGATGCACTCCCTGATGCCAAAAATGAAAGTTTCGTATCGATCGGTCAATATCCGAGCGAGTTATTGAAAGTTGAAAGTCAAAAATTGAGTACTGATTGATATATCAGTATAAGTGAAAATTTTGAAAAACCAATGTGAAATGTTGTCAAAATTTTAACGTGGTTAGGTGACTAGCGTTGCCTCGTCAATATTAAACCAAATAAAACAGAAATCTAACGGTATTTAAAAGAGATATTCAAATTTATGTCAAAAATATTTGTATTTCCAAAACGATTTTGAAAGACTGTCAAAAAATCCGAATTTGAAGGTTCAGGGTATGCAGTTTGACACGGATGCAGTCCCTGATGCCGAAAATGAAAGTTTCGTATCGATCGGTCAATATCCGAGCGAGTTATTGAAAGTTAAAAGTCAAAAATTGAGTACTGATTGATATATCAGTATAAGTGAAAATTTTGAAAAACCAATGTGAATTGTTGTCAAAATTTTAACGTGGTTAGGTGACTAGCATTGCCTCGTCAATATTAAACCAAATAAAACAGAAATCTAACGGTATTTAAAAAAGATATTCAAATTTATGTCAAAATTATTTGTATTTCCAAAACGATTTTGAAAGACTGTCAAAAAAATCCGAATTTGAAGGTTCAGGGTATGCAGTTCGACACGGATGCACTCCCTGATGCCGAAAATGAAAGTTTCGTATCGATCGGTCAATATCCGAGCGAGTTATTGAAAGTTGAAAGTCAAAAATTGAGTACTGATTGATATATCAGTATAAGTGAAAATTTTGAAAAACCAATGTGAAATGTTGTCAAAATTTTAACGTGGTTAGGTGACTAGCATTGCCTCGTCAATATTAAACCAAATAAAACAGAAATCTAACGGTATTTAAAAGATATTCAAATTTATGTCAAAAATATTTGTATTTCCAAAACGATTTTGAAAGACTGTCAAAAAATCCGAATTTGAAGGTTCAGGGTATGCAGTTCGACACGGATGCACTCCCTGATGCCGAAAATGAAAGTTTCGTATCGATCGGTCAATATCCGAGCGAGTTATTGAAAGTTGAAAGTCAAAAATTGAGTACTGATTGATATATCAGTATAAGTGAAAATTTTGAAAAACCAATGTGAAATGTTGTCAAAATTTTAACGTGGTTAGGTGACTAGCATTGCCTCGTCAATATTAAACCAAATAAAACAGAAATCTAACGGTATTTAAAAAAGATATTCAAATTTTTGTCAAAATTATTTGTATTTCCAAAACGATTTTGAAAGACTGTCAAAAAATCCGAATTTGAAGGTTCGGGGTATGCAGTTCGACACGGATGCACTCCTTGATGCCGAAAATGAAAGTTTCGTATCGATCGGTCAATATCCGAGCGAGTTATTGAAAGTTGAAAGTCAAAAATTGAGTACTGATTGATATATCAGTATAAGTGAAATTTTTTAAAAACCAATGTGAATTGTTGTCAAAATTTTAACATGGTTAGGTGACTAGCATTGCCTCGTCAATATTAAACCAAATAAAACAGAAATCTAACGGTATTTAAAAGAGATATTCAAATTTATGTCAAAAATATTTGTATTTCCAAAACGATTTTGAAAGACTGTCAAAAAATCCGAATTTGAAGGTTCAGGGTATGCAGTTTGACACGGATGCAGTCCCTGATGCCGAAAATGAAAGTTTCGTATCGATCGGTCAATATCCGAGCGAGTTATTGAAAGTTAAAAGTCAAAAATTGAGTACTGATTGATATATCAGTATAAGTGAAAATTTTGAAAAACCAATGTGAATTGTTGTCAAAATTTTAACGTGGTTAGGTGACTAGCATTGCCTCGTCAATATTAAACCAAATAAAACAGAAATCTAACGGTATTTAAAAAAGATATTCAAATTTATGTCAAAATTATTTGTATTTCCAAAACGATTTTGAAAGACTGTCAAAAAAATCCGAATTTGAAGGTTCAGGGTATGCAGTTCGACACGGATGCACTCCCTGATGCCGAAAATGAAAGTTTCGTATCGATCGGTCAATATCCGAGCGAGTTATTGAAAGTTGAAAGTCAAAAATTGAGTACTGATTGATATATCAGTATAAGTGAAAATTTTGAAAAACCAATGTGAAATGTTGTCAAAATTTTAACGTGGTTAGGTGACTAGCATTGCCTCGTCAATATTAAACCAAATAAAACAGAAATCTAACGGTATTTAAAAAAGATATTCAAATTTTTGTCAAAATTATTTGTATTTCCAAAACGATTTTGAAAGACTGTCAAAAAATCCGAATTTGAAGGTTCGGGGTATGCAGTTCGACACGGATGCACTCCTTGATGCCGAAAATGAAAGTTTCGTATCGATCGGTCAATATCCGAGCGAGTTATTGAAAGTTGAAAGTCAAAAATTGAGTACTGATTGATATATCAGTATAAGTGAAATTTTTTAAAAACCAATGTGAATTGTTGTCAAAATTTTAACATGGTTAGGTGACTAGCATTGCCTCGTCAATATTAAACCAAATAAAACAGAAATCTAACGGTATTTAAAAGAGATATTCAAATTTATGTCAAAAATATTTGTATTTCCAAAACGATTTTGAAAGACTGTCAAAAAAATCCGAATTTGACGGTTCAGGGTATGCAGTTCGACACGGATGCACTCCCTGATGCCGAAAATGAAAGTTTCGTATCGATCGGTCAATATCCCAGCGAGTTATTGAAAGTTGAAAGTCAAAAATTGAGTACTGATTGATATACCAGTATCAGTGAAAATTTTGAAAAACCAATGTGAATAGTTGTCAAAATTTTAACGTGGTTAGGTGACTAGCATTGCCTCGTCAATATTAAACCAAATAAAACAGAAATCTAACGGTATTTAAAAAAGATATTCAAATTTATGTCAAAATTATTTCTATTTCCAAAACGATTTTGAAAGACTGTCAAAAAATCCGAATTTGAAGGTTCGGGGTATGCAGTTCGACACGGATGCACTCCTTGATGCCGAAAATGAAAGTTTCGTATCGATCGGTCAATATCCGAGCGAGTTATTGAAAGTTGAAAGTCAAAAATTGAGTACTGATTGATATATCAGTATAAGTGAAATTTTTTAAAAACCAATGTGAATTGTTGTCAAAATTTTAACATGGTTAGGTGACTAGCATTGCCTCGTCAATATTAAACCAAATAAAACAGAAATCTAACGGTATTTAAAAGAGATATTCAAATTTATGTCAAAAATATTTGTATTTCCAAAACGATTTTGAAAGACTGTCAAAAAATCCGAATTTGAAGGTTCAGGGTATGCAGTTTGACACGGATGCAGTCCCTGATGCCGAAAATGAAAGTTTCGTATCGATCGGTCAATATCCGAGCGAGTTATTGAAAGTTAAAAGTCAAAAATTGAGTACTGATTGATATATCAGTATAAGTGAAAATTTTGAAAAACCAATGTGAATTGTTGTCAAAATTTTAACGTGGTTAGGTGACTAGCATTGCCTCGTCAATATTAAACCAAATAAAACAGAAATCTAACGGTATTTAAAAAAGATATTCAAATTTATGTCAAAAATATTTGTATTTCCAAAACGATTTTGAAAGACTGTCAAAAAATCCGAATTTGAAGGTTCAGGTACGCAGTTCGACACGGATGCACTCCCTGATGCCGAAAATGAAAGTTTCGTATCGATCGGTCAATATCCGAGCGAGTTATTGAAAGTTGAAAGTCAAAAATTGAGTACTGATTGATATATCAGTATAAGTGAAAATTTTGAAAAACCAATGTGAAATGTTGTCAAAATTTTAACGTGGTTAGGTGACTAGCATTGCCTCGTCAATATTAAACCAAATAAAACAGAAATCTAACGGTATTTAAAAAAGATATTCAAATTTTTGTCAAAATTATTTGTATTTCCAAAACGATTTTGAAAGACTGTCAAAAAATCCGAATTTGAAGGTTCGGGGTATGCAGTTCGACACGGATGCACTCCTTGATGCCGAAAATGAAAGTTTCGTATCGATCGGTCAATATCCGAGCGAGTTATTGAAAGTTGAAAGTCAAAAATTGAGTACTGATTGATATATCAGTATAAGTGAAATTTTTTAAAAACCAATGTGAATTGTTGTCAAAATTTTAACATGGTTAGGTGACTAGCATTGCCTCGTCAATATTAAACCAAATAAAACAGAAATCTAACGGTATTTAAAAGAGATATTCAAATTTATGTCAAAAATATTTGTATTTCCAAAACGATTTTGAAAGACTGTCAAAAAAATCCGAATTTGACGGTTCAGGGTATGCAGTTCGACACGGATGCACTCCCTGATGCCGAAAATGAAAGTTTCGTATCGATCGGTCAATATCCCAGCGAGTTATTGAAAGTTGAAAGTCAAAAATTGAGTACTGATTGATATACCAGTATCAGTGAAAATTTTGAAAAACCAATGTGAATAGTTGTCAAAATTTTAACGTGGTTAGGTGACTAGCTTTGCCTCGTCAATATTAAACCCAATAAAATAGAAATCTAACGGTATTTAAAAAAGATATTCAAATTTATGTCAAAAATATTTGTATTTCCAAAACGATTTTGAAAGACTGTCAAAACAATCCGAATTTGAAGGTTCAGGGTATGCAGTTCGACACGGATGCACTTCCTGATGCCGAAAATGAAAGTTTCGTATCGATCGGTCAATATCCGAGCGAGTTATTGAAAGTTGAAAGTCAAAAATTGAGTACTGATTGATATATCAGTATAAGTGAAAATTTTGAGAAGCCAATGTGAAATGTTGTCAAAATTTTAACGTGGTTAGGTGACTAGCATTGCCTCGTCAATATTAAACCAAATAAATCAGAAATCTAACGGTATTTAAAAAAGATATTCAAATTTATGTCAAAAATATTTGTATTTCCAAAACGATTTTGAAAGACTGTCAAAAAATCCGAATTTGAAGGTTCAGGTACGCAGTTCGACACGGATGCACTCCCTGATGCCGAAAATGAAAGTTTCGTATCGATCGGTCAATATCCGAGCGAGTTATTGAAAGTTGAAAGTCAAAAATTGAGTACTGATTGATATATCAGTATAAGTGAAAATTTTGAAAAACCAATGTGAATTGTTGTCAAAATTTTAACGTGGTTAGGTGACTAGCATTGCCTCGTCAATATTAAACCAAATAAAATAGAAATCTAACGGTATTTAAAAAAGATATTCAAATTTATGTCAAAAATATTTGTATTTCCAAAACGATTTTGAAAGACTGTCAAAAAAATCCGAATTTGAAGGTTCAGGGTATGCAGTTTGACACGAATGCACTCCCTGATGCCGAAAATGAAAGTTTCGTATCGATCGGTCAATATCCGAGCGAGTTATTGAAAGTTGAAAGTCAAAAATTGAGTACTGATTGATATATCAGTATAAGTGAAAATTTTGAAAAACCAATGTGAAATGTTGTCAAAATTTTAACGTGGTTAGGTGACTAGCATTGCCTCGTCAATATTAAACCAAATAAAACAGAAATCTAACGGTATTTAAAAAAGATATTCAAATTTATGTCAAAATTATTTCTATTTCCAAAACGATTTTGAAAGACTGTCAAAAAATCCGAATTTGAAGGTTCAGGGTATGCAGTTCGACACGGATGCACTCCCTGATGCCGACAATGAAAGTTTCGTATCGATCGGTCAATATCCGAGCGAGTTATTGAAAGTTGAAAGTCAAAAATTGAGTACTGATTGATATATCAGTATAAGTGAAAATTTTGAAAAACCAATGTGAAATGTTGTCAAAATTTTAACGTGGTTAGGTGACTAGCATTGCCTCGTCAATATTAAACCAAATAAAACAGAAATCTAACGGTATTTAAAAAAGATATTCAAATTTATGTCAAAAATATTTGTATTTCCAAAACGATTTTGAAAGACTGTCAAAAAAATCCGAATTTGAAGGTTCAGGGTATGCAGTTCGACACGGATGCACTCCCTGATGCCAAAAATGAAAGTTTCGTATCGATCGGTCAATATCCGAGCGAGTTATTGAAAGTTGAAAGTCAAAAATTGAGTACTGATTGATATATCAGTATAAGTGAAAATTTTGAAAAACCAATGTGAAATGTTGTCAAAATTTTAACGTGGTTAGGTTAGGTTAGGTTAGGTTAGGTTAGGTTAGGTTAGGTTAGGTTAGGTTAGGTTAGGTTAGGTTCCCCCCCGAAGTGCTGTCACCTTGTCGAGGTGGGGGGGCTTGAAGGTCCCAATGATCCTCCAGGGCTGTGCCGGCAGGGCTACCCATACCGGATTGGCTTGGAGGTGAGGGGCTGGACTAAGAGCAGCACGACGTGGTGAGGAGGAGACCTCGGTAAAAAACCGGAGGAGACAACCTCATTAAAAAACAAGGGTGCGCCGCGTGTAGGCGTGCCCGCCGAGGAGGATACCTCACTAAAAAACCTGAGGAGACAACCTCACTAAAAAACCAGGGTGCGCCGCGTGGAGGCGTGCCCGCCGAGGAGGAGACCTCTTTAAAAAACCTGAGGAGACAACCTCACTAAAAAACAGGGGTGCGCTTGCGCGCCCGAGTGGAGCTCCCATGGCTTCGGCTGTGGTCGAGCGTGGCTTGCGTGGTAGTGATGGCGGTTCGCTGCCTGAACCCGTGAGTGTCGGGGGGGTTCGAGTCCCCCCATCATACGACGAGGAAGTCCCGAAAGGGCGACCGTTGGTGGTGCCTGCGGTAGGAACCTAACGGGATCCCGCTGGGTGCCACCACTAAGCGGTGACGCGGAAACGCCGGAGTGGTTTTAGTGGGTATGCCAGTGACCGTGGGTCGGTCCGATGGAGAGCCCCACATACCCCCTGGTTCCACCGGGGGGATGCATAAGGTCGCATTTCCACTTCGTCAACAAAAAAAAAAAAAAAAAAAAGGTTAGGTTAGGTCCCCCCCGATGTGCTGTCACCTTGTCGAGGTGGGGGGGCTTGAAGGTCCCAATGATCCTCCAGGGCTGTGCCGGCAGGGCTACCCATACCGGATTGGCTTGGAGGTGAGGGGCTGGACTAAGAGCAGCACGACGTGGTGAGGAGGAGACCTCGGTAAAAAACCGGAGGAGACAACCTCATTAAAAAACAAGGGTGCGCCGTGTGTAGGCGTGCCCGCCGAGGAGGATACCTCACTAAAAAACCTGAGGAGACAACCTCACTAAAAAACCAGGGTGCGCCGCGTGGAGGCGTGCCCGCCGAGGAGGAGACCTCTTTAAAAAACCTGAGGAGACAACCTCACTAAAAAAACAGGGGTGCGTTTGCGCGCCCGAGTGGAGCTCCCATGGCTTCGGCTGTGGTCGAGCATGCCTTGCGTGGTAGTGATGGCGGTTCGCTGCCTGAACCCGTGAGTGTCGGGGGGGTTCGAGTCCCCCCATCATACGACGAGGAAGTCCCGAAAGGGCGACCGTGGGTGGTGCCTGCGGTAGTAACCTAACGGGATCCCGCTGGGTGCCACCACTAAGCGGTGACGCGGAAACGCCGGAGTGGTTTTAGTGGGTATGCCAGTGACCGTGGGTCGGTCCGATGGAGAGCCCCACATACCCCCTGGTTCCACCGGGGGGATGCATAAGGTCGCATTTCCACTTCGTCAACAAAAAAAAAAAAAAAGGTTAGGTTAGGTCCCCCCCGAAGTGCTGTCACCTTGTCGAGGTGGGGGGGCTTGAAGGTCCCAATGATCCTCCAGGGCTGTGCCGGCAGGGCTACCCATACCGGATTGGCTTGGAGGTGAGGGACTGGACTAAGAGCAGCACACCCCGGCGGGGCTCTTTATGGGCCTGGCAGGCGGGAAGGGGCACGTCCACGTTTGGGCGTGCTGACCGGGGAGCTCACCCCGGAAAAAAGAGACGGAAGCTGTAGAGCAGCGAGGGTTTTTATTTCATGGAAAAGTCCCATCAGAAAATAAGTCCCCGGGCGGGTCCCAGCGATGGGGAATCCCGCGCTTCCACCCCACAGGTGGAAGGCAGCCTCACGTACTACGGGGGAGGCAATGATGGACTCGGAGGCCGGCAAGATGCCGGTCGACGTGAGCAACAACCTGGCACTCCTATGGACGAAGACTTTGCGCGTAAATATGGACTTGATGAATCGGCGGTGGTGGTCGTCTCCCAGAAGGAGAGGGCTGCCGCCGAACGACATGGCGTGATTATGGCAAACATTGCTAGGGAGAGGGAGATCGATGAAGAGCTGGACAGACAGTTCCGTGAGGAACTGGAATCCATCGGACTCGGTCTCGATGATTCGTACTGCTCGGACGCCAGCCTGGCGTCGGATGTGTCGCGACGTTCTCGCGCTCCCGCAAGCGCCAGGACTGGCGCCCGAGTAGGGAAGAGGAGTAGACGAAACTCGTCCGAGGAGTCGGACGAGGATGTGATGGGCCCGCCTAAAAAGGTGGCTCCCAAAGTGAAGGGTCGAGGCCGCCCGCCCACGACTGGGCAGTATGTGGGGCTGGCTAAAGCTAAGGCTGAACTCAACGCCGCCAAGGAGAAGGCGTTGCGGCTTGAAGTCGAGGAGGAGATGGTACGGAGAGGGGAGCAGGTAAAGGAGGCCATTGGCAACTTTTGCATGGCATACCCTGACTCAACACCGGACGATGCCCCGCAGACGGCGGGACAACTAGAGAAAATGGTCCAGGACTCAGTGGCCATCATTGAAAAGGTGGCCACAAAGTCTATGAACCTGAAAGGAGGCTTCGTCAAGTCCTTGAAGGACGCTGCGTTTACCATCTCGGTCGCAGTGTCCCAACTCAAGGCCCGAACCATGTCGGAGGAGGTGGCGAAGTTGGAGGCCGCAAATGCGCGGCTCACAAGCCAGTTGGCGGAGCTGCGCAGGGAGGTCGCCGAGCTTCGGCGGCAGCCCGTCGCCCCAGCCGAGCCACAGCCCAACATAAAGGAGTTGTTGGAGGAGGTCTCGCGCTCCAATATTGCACAGTTCAGTGCGATGTTGGAGACGAGGCTTGCCAGCATGGAGAACCGGATCCCGCCGGAGCCCCAAATGCTGGGCCGTCCTAATATCGGACGTGACAGGCAGGCCGACGTCGCGGCCCCTGATGTGTCAGTAATGACTTCCCAGGGCAGCCAAGAGCGGTCTGCCAGGAAGAAGAGTGCCACCGCGGGCACTTCTGCCCCAACCGCTACTCCCCGAAAGGGGAAGAGGAAGGAGAAGAAGAGCCTCGCGGCCAGAGAAGCGACAGCGGCAAGAGCTCCCGTTTCGCTCCACACCGCCCCTGAGGGGGAGACGTGGAGTGAAGTGGTGAAGCGAAAGTCGAAGAAACCGAAGGCGACGGAAAAGACAACCAAGTCTGCTCCAAAAAAGAAGACGTTCCGGCTTCGGCCACCCCGTTCTGAGGTTGTATGTCTCGATTTACAGCCAGGTGCTCTGGAGCGGGGAGTACAGCACCGCGACATAATCGCTGAGGCCAAGAAGCACCTTCGTCTTGAAGACGTTGAAGCTCTTGGCATCAAAGGCGTGCGTTTCCGTGGTGGTGCGAGTGGTGCGAGGTTGCTGGAGGTCTCGGGGGAAGGTGCGCCCGAGAAGGCAAACTCCCTGGCTGCGAAGCTAAGGGAGGTCTTGGACGCTACCAACTTCCGGGTCCATCGGCCAACGAAGAGGGTGGATCTGCGGGTGAAGGGGCTGGACGATTCTGTCACCCCAGAAGAAGTGGCGGCAGCTCTCGCGAGAGACGGAGGTTGTGATGTGGCGGCAATCAAGACGGGTAGGGTTACCAAATGGGGCACCCTATGGGTAGCCTGTCCCGTGGCCGCCGCCAAGAAGGTGGTGGGTGTTGGTCGGCTCCGGGTGGGCTGGGTTATTGCACGAGTTATCGTGCTGGAACCCAGGCCACTCAGGTGCTTCAAGTGCCTGGAGGCCGGCCACGTCAGTGCGCAATGCGGTGGCGGTGTTGACCGCAATGGAACTTGCTTTCGTTGCGGCCAACATGGTCATAATGCTCGTGACTGCGAAGCTGCTGATCCTGAATGCGCGCTATGTAAGGCGGCGGGAAAACCGGCAGCACACGCGTTGGGTGGCAGGAGTTGCCCAAACAAGGGCAAACGTAAGAAGGGGGCCAAAAGGTCCCAGAGAGAGGGCGAATCGACTGCTCCTCAACCTCCGTCGCAAACCGACGGGGGAAGCAGATCGGGCAGCACTGCAGGCCGAGACCTGCCCAGGCCCAGGAGGGCTGTAGCTGGTGCTGAGGCGCCGCGGCCACCGCCCAACCCTGGAGAGGGCCCGGAGGCGATGGATACGGGGGTATCCGTCGTCCCGTAAAGGGGCCCTCGAGTGGATGACGTGCCTTGTGATCGGGTGCGTCACCAAGAGTGGACGGAGAGCAACACAGCCTCCGTGAGTTGCAGTCTGAGTAAGACACCGCGGCGGGGGATGTGGAGAGAGCTAACGCGTGCCCACTTGTCCCCTGCCAAAACGCGGCGACGTAGATCACCGTGGGGTTTTAGTCGGTAGGCAGGGCTTTTCCCTGAGTCCGACATACTCCTTCGCCTCCCCCCGGAGCGGAGGAGATGCATGAGCATTTCCCCACGTAAAAAAAAAAAAAAAAAAAAAAAAAAAAAAAAAAAAAAAAAAGGTTAGGTTAGGTTAGGTTAGGTTAGGTTAGGTTAGGTTAGGTTAGGTTAGGTTAGGTTAGGTTAGGTTCCCCCCCCGAAGTGCTGTCACCTTGTCGAGGTGGGGGGGCTTGAAGGTTCCGTTGATCCTCCAAGGCTATGCCGGCAGAGTTACTCATACCGGATTGGCTTGGAGGGGAGGGGCTGGACCAAGAACAGCACAGCTTCGGCGGGGCCCTTCATGGGCCTGTCTGGCGAGGTGGGCGCGCCTAACCGGGAGGTTCCGGGCGCGCTGACGGGAGAGCGCACTCCCGAAAAAAGCGACGACGATGTGGAGTCATCGGAGAGTCTAAGCCCATGGAAAAGTCTGCTTGTGAAAAAAGTCCCCGGGCGGGTCCCAGCGATGGGGAATCCCGCCCTTCTGCTCCGGCGGAAGGAAGCCTCACGTTATACGGGGGAGGCAGCAACAGACTCGGAGGTCAGTGTCCCACTGGCCCCCGTGAACGACAACCTGGCGCTAATAATGACAAACGATCGGCTTGTGATTATGGCATTGACGATTCGGCGGTGGTGGTCATTTCCCAGAAGGAGAGGACCACCGCCGACAGACACGGCGTGATTATGGCCAACATTGCTAGAGAGAGGGAGATTGATGAAGAGCTGGACAGACAGTTCCGTGAGGAACTGGAATCCATCGGACTCGGTCTTGATGATTCGTACTGCTCGGACGCCAGCCTGGCGTCGGATGTGTCGCGGCGTTCTCGCGCTCCCGCAAGCGCCAGGACTGGCGCCCGAGCAGAGAGAAAGAGGAGTAGACAGAACTCGTCTGAGGAGTCGGACGAGGGTGCGATGGGTCCGCCTAAAAAGGTGGCACCCAAAGCAAAGGGCCGAGGCCGCCCACCCACGACTGGGCAGTATGTGGGGCTGGCGAGTGCAAAAGCTGAGCTGAACGCAGAGAAGGAGAAGGCGTTGCGGCTCCAAGTTGAGGAAGAAATGGTGAGAAGGGGGGAATCTGTCAAGGACGCCATTGACAAATTCTGCATGGCCCACCCCGATCCAACACCGGATGATGCCCCGCACACAGCGGGGCAACTAGAAAAGATGGTCCAGGACTCAGTGGCCATCATCGAAAAGGTGGCCACAAAGTCTATGAACCTGAAAGGAGGCTTTGTCAAGTCCTTGAAGGACGCTGCGTTTACCATCTCGGTCGCAGTGTCCCAACTCAAGGCCCGCACCATGTCGGAGGAGGTGGCAAAGCTGGAGGCCGCAAATGCGCGGCTCACAAGCCAATTGGCAGAGCTGCGTAGGGAGGTCGCCGAACTTCGGCGGCAGCCCGTTGCACCGGCTGAGCCACAGCCTAATTTGAAGGAGTTGCTGGAGGAAGTCTCGCGCTCGAACATTGCGCAGTTCAGCGCGATGTTGGAGACGAGGCTTGCCGGCATAGAGTACCGGCTCCCGCCGGAACCTCGAGTGCGGCCCTCTCCGGCTACAGGACGAGACATACAGGTCGACGTCGCGGCCCCTGATGTGTCCTCTCCAGGTCCACGGAGAGTGACTTCCCAGGGTGGCCAAGAGCGACCTAACAAGAACGTGACAGCGGCTGCGAGTGCTGCTGCCTCAACATCCGCTACCCGAAAGGGGAAACGGAAGGGCAAAAGCCTAGCGGCTAGGGAGGCGGAAGCGGCAAGGGCTCCCGGTCCGCTCCACGCTGCCCACCAAGGGGAGGCGTGGAGTGAAGTGGTGAGGCGCAAGCCGAAGCCCAAAACGGACGAGAAAAAGAAGGCGGCCAAACCTGCCCCGAAAAAGAAACGTGATATCCGACTCCGGCCGCCACGCACTGCGGTTGTAGGGTTAGATCTGCAGCCCGGGGCGATGGACCGTGGCATTAACTACGTGTCCTTGATGGTGGAGGCCAAGCGACACGTAAGTCGCGAGGACATGGAGGCGATGGGGGTCACAGGTGTGCGCATCCGTAAGGGTGCAACTGGTGTTCGACTGCTGGAGGTCTCGGGAGAAGGTGCGGCTGAGAAGGCGGACTCCCTGGCTGAGAAGCTTAGGGGAGCCTTGGATGCGGCCAACTTCCGGGTCCTTCGGCCTGTCAAACGGGCGGAGCTGAGGATCTCGGGTCTGGACGACTCCGTGACTACGGAAGAGGTGATGGCGGCACTCGCTGTAGAAGGTGGCTGCAGTGCGACGGCTATTGTTTGTGGGCGGTTATCCCAGCGGGGCTCCATATGGGTTGCTCTTCCCGTGGAGGCAGCAAAGAAGATAGTAGACGTGGGCCGGCTTAGGGTGGGCTGGGTTCTAGCGCGAGTGATTGCGCTGGAACCTAGACCACTCAGGTGCTTCAGGTGCCTGGAGGCTGGACACGTTGTGGTACAATGTGATGGCGGTGTTGACCGTAGTGGAACTTGCTTTCGCTGCGGTCAACATGGCCATTTGGCTAGAGAATGTGTGGCCAACGATCCCCTTTGCGCTTTGTGCAAGGCAGCGGGGAGGTCGGCGGACCATGCCATGGGAGGTAATGGCTGCCCAACCAAAGGGCAGCCTGCCATGCGCAAAAAGAGGAAGCCAACTGCTTCTCGCCCTCCTGCGCCATCTGGCGGGCGAAGTAGAGCAGGGACAGCAGGCCGAGACCTGCCGAGGCCCAGGCGGGCAGTAGCAGGTGCCGAGCCACCGCAGCCGCCGCCCAACCCTGGAGAGGGCCAGGCGATGGATACGGGGGTGTCCATCGCCTCATAAAGAGGCCCTCGCGTGGATGACGCGCCTTGTGATCGGGTGCGTCACCAGAGAGGACGGAGCGCTTAACATAAGCCTCCGAGGCGTCGACGTCTGAAAAGACACCGCGATGGGGGATGTGGAGAGAGCTAACGCGTGCCCACTTGTCCCCCGTCACATAGCGGCGACGTGGATCACCGTGGGGTTTTAGTCGGTAGGCAGGGCTTTTCCCTGAGTCCGACATACTCCTTCGCCTCCCCCCGGAGCGGAGGAGATGCATGAGCATTTCCCCACGTACAAAAAAAAAAAAAAAAAAAAAAAGGTTAGGTTAGGTTCCCCCCTGATGTCCCCCCCGAAGTGCTGTCACCTTGTCGAGGTGGGGGGGCTTGAAGGTCCCAATGATCCTCCAGGGCTGTGCCGGCAGGGCTACCCATACCGGATTGGCTTGGAGGTGAGGGGCTGGACTAAGAGCAGCACGACGTGGTGAGGAGGAGACCTCGGTAAAAAACCGGAGGAGACAACCTCATTAAAAAACAAGGGTGCGCCGCGTGTAGGCGTGCCCGCCGAGGAGGATACCTCACTAAAAACCTGAGGAGACAACCTCACTAAAAAACCAGGGTGCGCCGCGTGGAGGCGTGCCCGCCGAGGAGGAGACCTCTTTAAAAAACCTGAGGAGACAACCTCACTAAAAAACAGGGGTGCGCTTGCGCGCCCGAGTGGAGCTCCCATGGCTTCGGCTGTGGTCGAGCGTGGCTTGCGTGGTAGTGATGGCGGTTCGCTGCCTGAACCCGTGAGTGTCTGGGGGGTTCGAGTCCCCCCATCATACGACGAGGAAGTCCCGAAAGGGCGACCGTGGGTGGTGCCTGCGGTAGTAACCTAACGGGATCCCGCTGGGTGCCACCACTAAGCGGTGACGCGGAAACGCCGGAGTGGTTTTAGTGGGTATGCCAGTGACCGTGGGTCGGTCCGATGGAGAGCCCCACATACCCCCTGGTTCCACCGGGGGGATGCATAAGGTCGCATTTCCACTTCGTCAACAAAAAAAAAAAAAAAAAAAAAAAAAAGGTTCCCCCCTGATGTGCTGTCACCTTGTCGAGGTGGGGGGGCTTGAAGGTTCCGTTGATCCTCCAAGGCTATGCCGGCAGAGTTACTCATACCGGATTGGCTTGGAGGGGAGGGGCTGGACCAAGAACAGCACAGCTTCGGCGGGGCCCTTCATGGGCCTGTCAGGCGAGGTGGGCGCGCCTAACCGGGAGGTTCAGGGCGCGCTGACGGGAGAGCGCACTCCCGAAAAAAGCGACGACGATGAGGTGACATCGGAGAGATTCAAAAATGAAAAGGTCGCTTATGAAAATAAGTCCCCAGGCGGGTCCCAGCGATGGGGAATCCCGCCCATCCACTCCGGTGGATGGTAGCTCCGAGTACTATGGGGGGAGCAGTAACGACCTCGGAGGCCGGGTAAGTACACCCGGTCGACGTGAACAACGACATGGCTCGCTCAAGGATATTGACAACGCGCGTGGACTTGGTTTTGAAGACTCGCCGGTGGTGGTCGTCTCCCAGAAGGAGAGGGCTGCCGCCGAACGACATGGCGTACTTATGGCTACTATGGCTAGGGAGAGAGAAATAGACGAGGAGTTGGACAGACAGTTCCGTGAGGAACTCGAATCCCTCGGACTCGGTCTAGATGACTCTTACTGCTCGGACGCCAGCCTGGCGTCGGATGTTTCGCGGCGTTCTCGCACGTCCACAAGCGCCGGGACTGGCGCCCGGGTAGAAAAGAGGGGTCGTAGAAACTCGTCCGAGGAGTCGGATGAGAGATCAATGGGCCCGCCCAAAAAGGTGGCACCCAAAGCTAAGGGCCGAGGCCGCCCGCCCACGACCGGGCAGTATGTAGGGCTGGCCAAGGCACAGGCGGAA
The DNA here is from genome assembly GCA_949316135.1 of Choreutis nemorana. Classification (NCBI taxonomy): domain Eukaryota; kingdom Metazoa; phylum Arthropoda; class Insecta; order Lepidoptera; family Choreutidae; genus Choreutis; species Choreutis nemorana. The sequence continues at coordinate 73,509 of OX438619.1, read as the reverse complement.
TTAAACGCCGAAAGGGAGCGTGCGATGCGGCTGGAAGCCGAAGAGGAGGTCGTAAAGAGAGGAGAAACTGTTAAGGTGGCCATAGATAAGTTCTGTATGGCCCACCCTGACCCCACACCTAGTGATGCCCCGCAGACGGCGGGTCATCTAGAGAAAATAGTGATGGACTCGCTGGATGTCATCAAGATGGTGGCCACTAAGTCCAGCAACCTTAAAGGAGGATTCGTGAAGTCCTTGAAGGACGCTGCATTCACCATTTCTGTTGCAGTGTCCCAACTCAAGGCTCGTACTATTTCCGAGGAGGTGGCTAAGCTGGAGGCCGCAAATACGCAGCTCACCGGCCAGGTGGCAGAGTTGCGCAGGGAGGTCGCCGAACTTCGGCGGCAGCCCGTTGCCCCGGCTGTGCCACAGCCAGACATAAAGGAGTTGCTAGAGGAGGTCTCGCGCTCCAACATTGCGCAGTTTAGCGCGATGTTGGAGGCGAGGCTGGCTAGCATGGAGGACCGGCTCCCACCGGAACCCCGAATGCGCCCCCCTCTGGCAGCGCCTATCATCGGACGTGACAGGCAAGTCGACGTTGCGGCCCCTGATGTGTTGTTCGCAACTTCCCAGGGTAGCCAAAAGCGGCCTGCCAGGAAGGAGACCGCTGCGAGTACCTCTGCCTTAACTTCTAAACCCCGTAAGGGAAAGAAGAAGGGAAAGAGCCTCGCGGCGCATGAGGCGGCAACGGCGAGAGCTTCCAGCCCGCCCCGCACAACCCCAGCCGGGGTTACGTGGAGCGAAGTTGTAAAGGGCAAGCCAAAGCGAGCGAAGACGGCGGAGAAGGCGACCAAACCAACTACGCCCAAGAAGAAGAGTGTCCGGCTTCGGCCACCCCGCTCTGCGGTTGTATGTCTCGACTTGCAACCTGGAGCCCAAGAGCGGGGGATACAGCGAAGGGACATCATCACCCAGGCAAAAAGCCATGTCAGCCTTGCAGATGTCGAGGCCCTTGGCATTGTCGGCATGCGTGTCCGGACTGGCGCGAGTGGTGCTAAGCTGCTGGAAGTCTCGGGGGAAGGTGCATCCGAGAAGGCGGACTCCCTGGCTGCGAAGCTAAGGGAGGTCTTGGACGCTACCAACTTCCGGGTCCTTCGACCAGTGAAGCGAGCAGAGTTAAGAGTAAAGGGGTTGGACGACTCCATCACCCCGGATGAAGTGGTGGCAGCGCTCGCGAAAGAGGGTGGCTGCGATTCGGCGTCGATCAGAGCGGGGAAGTTGTCCAAATGGGGTACCCTTTGGGTTGCTTGTCCTGTGGCTGCGGCCAAGAAAGTGGTAAGCGTGGGCCGGCTCCGGGTGGGATGGGTTCTCGCGCGAGTCATCGTGCTAGAACCTAGACCAATCAGGTGCCTGAGGTGCCTCGAGGCCGGTCATGTCAGCGCACAATGTAGTGGCGGCGTTGACCGTAATGGAACCTGCTTCCGTTGCGGCCAACATGGTCACATGGCTAGAGACTGCGAAGCCGCCGAACCCGTCTGCGCACTGTGTAAGGCAGAGGGACGGCCAGCGGCACACGCGTTGGGCGGAAGAGGTTGTCCAGCAAATGGCAAGCAGAAGAAGGGGGCCAGGAGAACCTTAAGAGCCGGAGCACCATCTGCTCCTCAACAACCGTCATCAATCGGCGGAAGCAGCAGATTGGGTAGCACAGCAGGCCGAGACCTGCCCAGGCCTAGGAGGGCAGCTGCTGGTGCCGAGCCGCCGCGGCCACCGCCCAACCCTGGAGAGGGCCCGGAGTCGATGGATACGGGGGTATCCGTCGTCCCGTAAAGGGGCCCTCGAGTGGATGACGTGCCTCGTGATCGGGCACGTCACCAAGAGTGTACGGAGAGCAACACAGCCTCCGTGAGTTGCAGTCTGAGTAAGACACCGCGGCGGGGGATGTGGAGAGAGCTAACGCGTGCCCACTTGTCCCCTGCCAAAACGCGGCGACGTAGATCACCGTGGGGTTTTAGTCGGTAGGCAGGGCTTTTCCCTGAGTCCGACATACTCCTTCGTCTCCCCCCGGAGCGAAGAAGATGCATGAGCATTTCCCCACGTACAAAAAAAAAAAAAAAAAAAAAAAAAAAAAAAGGTTAGGTTAGGTTCCCCCCCGAAGTGCTGTCACCTTGTCGAGGTGGGGGGGCTTGAAGGTTCCGTTGATCCTCCAAGGCTATGCCGGCAGAGTTACTCATACCGGATTGGCTTGGGGGGGAGGGGCTGGACCAAGAACAGCACAGCTTCGGCGGGGCCCTTCATGGGCCTGTCTGGCGAGGTGGGCGCGCCTAACCGGGAGGTTCCGGGCGCGCTGACGGGAGAGCGCACTCCCGAAAAAAGCGACGACGATGTGGAGTCATCGGAGAGTATAAGCCCATGAAAAAGTCTGCTTGTGAAACAAGTCCCCGGGCGGGTCCCAGCGATGGGGAATCCCGCCCTTCTGCTCCGGCGGAAGGAAGCCTCACGTTATACGGGGGAGGCAGCAACAGACTCGGAGGTCAGTGTCCCACTGGCCCCCGTGAACGACAACCTGGCGCTAATAATGACAAACGATCGGCTTGTGATTATGGCATTGATGATTCGGTGGTGGTGGTCATCTCCCAGAAGGAGAGGGCCACCGCTGACAGACACGGCGTGATTATGGCTAATATGGCTAGAGAGAGGGAGATCGACGAAGAGTTGGACAGACAGTTCCGTGAGGAACTGGAATCCATCGGACTCGGTCTCGATGATTCGTACTGCTCGGACGCCAGCCTGGCGTCGGATGTGTCGCGACGTTCTCGCGCTCCCGCAAGCGCCAGGACTGGCGCCCGAGCAGAGAGAAAGAGGAGTAGACAGAACTCGTCTGAGGAGTCGGACGAGGGTGCGATGGGTCCGCCTAAAAAGGTGGCACCCAAGGCAAAGGGCCGAGGCCGCCCGCCCACGACTGGGCAGTATGTGGGACTAGCCAAGGCGAAAGCTGATCTGAACGCAGAGAAGGAGAAGGCGTTGCGGCTCCAAGTCGAGGAAGAAATGGTGAGAAGGGGGGAATCTGTCAAGGATGCCATTGACAAATTCTGCATGGCCCACCCCGATCCAACACCGGATGATGCCCCGCAGACAGCGGGACAGCTGGAGAAGCTAGTCCAGGACTCAGTGGCCATCATCGAAAAGGTGGCCACGAAATCCATGAACTTAAAAGGAGGCTTCGTAAAGTCCTTGAAGGACGCTGCGTTTACGATCTCGGTCGCAGTGTCCCAACTCAAGGCCCGCACCATGTCGGAGGAGGTGGCAAAGCTGGAGGCCGCAAATGCGCGGCTCACAAGCCAGTTGGCAGAGCTGCGTAGGGAGGTCGCCGAACTTCGGCGGCAGCCCGTTGCCCCGGCTGAGCCACAGCCTAATTTGAAGGAGTTGCTGGAGGAAGTCTCGTGCTCGAACATTGCGCAGTTCAGCGCGATGTTGGAGACGAGGCTTGCCGGCATAGAGTACCGGCTCCTGCCGGAACCTCGAGTGCGGCCCTCTCCGGCAACTTGTACAGGACGAGACATACAGGTCGACGTCGCGGCCCCTGATGTGTCCTCTCCAGTTTCACGGAGAGTGACTTCCCAGGGCGGCCAAGAGCGACCTAACAAGAACGTGACAGCGGCTGCGAGTGCTGCTGCCTCAACATCCGCTACCCGAAAGGGGAAACGGAAGGGCAAAAGCCTCGCGGCTAGGGAGGCGGAAGCGGCAAGGGCTCCCGGTCCGCTCCACGCTGCCCACCAAGGGGAGGCGTGGAGTGAAGTGGTGAGGCGCAAGCCGAAGCCCAAAACGGACGAGAAAAAGAAGGCGGCCAAACCTGCCCCGAAAAAGAAACGTGATATCCGACTCCGGCCGCCACGCACTGCGGTTGTAGGGTTAGATCTGCAGCCCGGGGCGATGGACCGTGGCATTAACTACGTGTCCTTGATGGTGGAGGCCAAGCGACACGTAAGTCGCGAGGACATGGAGGCGATGGGGGTCACAGGTGTGCGCATCCGTAAGGGTGCAACTGGTGTTCGGCTGCTGGAGGTCTCGGGAGAAGGTGCGGCTGAGAAGGCGGACTCCCTGGCTGAGAAGCTTAGGGGAGCCTTGGATGCGGCCAACTTCCGGGTCCTTCGGCCTGTCAAACGGGCGGAGCTGAGGATCTCGGGTCTTGACGACTCCGTGACTACGGAAGAGGTGATGGCGGCACTCGCTGTAGAAGGTGGCTGCAGTGCGACGGCTATTGTTTGTGGGCGGTTATCCCAGCGGGGCTCCATATGGGTTGCTCTTCCCGTGGAGGCAGCAAAGAAGGTAGTAGACGTGGGCCGGCTTAGGGTGGGCTGGGTTCTAGCGCGAGTGATTGCGCTGGAACCTAGACCACTCAGGTGCTTCAGGTGCCTGGAGGCTGGACACGTTGTGGCACAATGTGATGGCGGTGTTGACCGTAGTGGAACTTGCTTTCGCTGCGGTCAACATGGCCATTTGGCTAGAGAATGTGTGGCCAACGATCCCCTTTGCGCTTTGTGCAAGGCAGCGGGGAGGTCGGCGGACCATGCCATGGGAGGTAATGGATGCCCAACCAAAGGGCAGCCTGCCATGCGCAAAAAGAGGAAGCCAACTGCTTCTCGCCCTCCTGCGCCATCTGGCGGGCGAAGTAGAGCAGGGACAGCAGGCCGCGACCTGCCGAGGCCCAGGCGGGCAGTAGCAGGTGCCGAGCCACCGCAGCCGCTGCCCAACCCTGGAGAGGGCCAGGCGATGGATACGGGGGTGTCCATCGCCTCATGAAGAGGCCCTCGCGTGGATGACGCGCCTTGTGATCGGGTGCGTCACCAGAGAGGACGGAGCGCTTAACATAAGCCTCCGAGGCGTCGACGTCTGAAAAGACACCGCGATGGGGGATGTGGAGAGAGCTAACGCGTGCCCACTTGTCCCCCGTCACATAGCGGCGACGTGGATCACCGTGGGGTTTTAGTCGGTAGGCAGGGCTTTTCCCTGAGTCCGACATACTCCTTCGACTCCCCCCGGAGCGGAGGAGATGCATGAGCATTTCCCCACGTACAAAAAAAAAAAAAAAAAAAGGTTAGGTTAGGTTAGGTTAGGTTAGGTTAGGTTAGGTTAGGTTAGGTTAGGTTAGGTTAGGTTAGGTTAGGTTAGGTTAGGTTAGGTTAGGTTCCCCCCCGAAGTGCTGTCACCTTGTCGAGGTGGGGGGGCTTGCGCGTCCCTTTGATCCCCCGAGGCTATGCCGGCAGGGTCACCCATACCGGAAGGCTCGGGGAGGAGGGGCCAGACTAAGAACAGCACACCCCGGCGGGGCTCTTCATGGGCCTGGCAGGCGGGAATGGGCACGTCCACGTTTGGGCGTGCTGACCGGGGAGCTCACCCCGGAAAAAAGAGACGGAAGCTGTAGAGCAGCGAGGGTATTATTTCATGGAAAAGTCCCATCAGAAAATAAGTCCCCGGGCGGGTCCCAGCGATGGGGAATCCCGCGCTTCCACCCCACAGGTGGAAGGCAGCCTCACGTACTACGGGGGAGGCAATGATGGACTCGGAGGCCGGCAAGATGCCGGTCGACGTGAGCAACAACCTGGCACTCCTATGGACGAAGACTATGCGCGTAAATATGGACTTGATGACTCGGCGGTGGTGGTCGTCTCCCGGAAGGAGAGGGCTGCCGCTGAACGACATGGCGTGATTATGGCAAACATGGCCAGGGAGAGGGAGATCGATGAAGAGCTGGACAGACAGTTCCGTGAGGAACTGGAATCCATCGGACTCGGTCTCGATGATTCGTACTGCTCGGACGCCAGCCTGGCGTCGGATGTGTCGCGACGTTTCTCGCGCTCCCGCAAGCGCCAGGACTGGTGCCCGAGTAGGGAAGAGGAGTAGACGAAACTCGTCCAAGGAGTCGGACGAGGATGTGATGGGCCCGCCTAAAAAGGTGGCTCCCAAAGTGAAGGGTCGAGGCCGCCCGCCCACGACTGGGCAGTATGTGGGGCTGGCTAAAGCTAAGGCTGAACTCAACGCCGCCAAGGAGAAGGCGTTGCGGCTTGAAGTCGAGGAGGAGATGGTACGGAGAGGGGAGCAGGTAAAGGAGGCCATTGGCAACTTTTGCATGGCATACCCTGACCCAACACCGGACGATGCCCCGCAGACGGCGGGACAACTAGAGAAAATGGTCCAGGACTCAGTGGCCATCATTGAAAAGGTGGCCACAAAGTCTATGAACCTGAAGGGAGGTTTCGTTAAGTCCTTGAAGGACGCTGCGTTTACCATCTCGGTCGCAGTGTCCCAACTCAAGGCCCGAACCATGTCGGAGGAGGTGGCGAAGTTGGAGGCCGCAAATGCGCGGCTCACAAGCCAGTTGGCGGAGCTGCGCAGGGAGGTCGCCGAGCTTCGGCGGCAGCCCGTCGCCCCAGCCGAGCCACAGCCCAACATAAAGGAGTTGTTGGAGGAGGTCTCGCGCTCCAATATTGCACAGTTCAGTGCGATGTTGGAGACGAGGCTTGCCAGCATGGAGAACCGGATCCCGCCGGAGCCCCAAATGCTGGGCCCTCCTAATATCGGACGTGACAGGCAGGCCGACGTCGCGGCCCCTGATGTGTCAGTAATGACTTCCCAGGGCAGCCAAGAGCGGTCTGCCAGGAAGAAGAGTGCCACCGCGGGCACTTCTGCCCCAACCGCTACTCCCCGAAAGGGGAAGAGGAAGGAGAGGAAGAGCCTCGCGGCCAGAGAAGCGACAGCGGCAAGAGCTCCCGTTTCGCTCCACACCGCCCCTGTGGGGGAGACGTGGAGTGAAGTGGTGAAGCGAAAGTCGAAGAAACCGAAGGCGACGGAAAAGACAACCAAGTCTGCTCCAAAAAAGAAGACGTTCCGGCTTCGGCCACCCCGTTCTGAGGTTGTATGCCTCGACTTACAGCCAGGTGCTCTGGAACGGGGAGTACAGCACCGCGACATAATCGCTGAGGCCAAGAAGCACCTTCGTCTTGAAGACGTTGAAGCTCTTGGCATCAAAGGCGTGCGTTTCCGTGGTGGTGCGAGTGGTGCGAGGTTGCTGGAGGTCTCGGGGGAAGGTGCGCCCGAGAAGGCAAACTCCCTGGCTGCGAAGCTAAGGGAGGTCTTGGACGCTACCAACTTCCGGGTCCATCGGCCAACGAAGAGGGTGGATCTGCGGGTGAAGGGGCTGGACGATTGTGTCACCCCAGAAGAAGTGGCGGCAGCTCTTGCGAGAGACGGAGGTTGTGATGTGGCGGCAATTAAGACGGGTACGGTTACCAAATGGGGCACCCTATGGGTAGCCTGTCCCGTGGCCGCCGCCAAGAAGGTGGTGGGTGTTGGTCGGCTCCGGGTGGGCTGGGTTATTGCACGAGTTATCGTGCTGGAGCCCAGGCCACTCAGGTGCTTCAAGTGCCTTGAGGCCGGCCACGTCAGTGCGCAATGTAGTGGCGGTGTTGACCGACACGGAACCTGCTTTCGTTGCGGCCAACATGGTCACAATGCCCGTGACTGCGTAGCCGCTGATCCTGTCTGCGCCCTGTGTAAGGCAGCGGGAAAACCGGCAGCACACGCGTTGGGTGGCAGGAGTTGCCCAAACAAGGGCAAACGTAAGAAGGGGGCCAAAAGGTCCCAGAGAGAGGGCGAACCGACTGCTCCTCAACCTCCGTCACAAACCGACGGGGGAAGCAGATCGGGCAGCACTGCAGGCCGAGACCTGCCCAGGCCCAGGAGGGCAGTAGCTGGTGCTGAGGCGCCGCGGCCACCGCCCAACCCTGGAGAGGGCCCGGAGGCGATGGATACGGGGGTATCCGTCGTCCCGTAAAGGGGCCCTCGAGTGGATGACGTGCCTTGTGATCGGGTGCGTCACCAAGAGTGGACGGAGAGCAACACAGCCTCCGTGAGTTGCAGTCTGAGTAAGACACCGCGGCGGGGGATGTGGAGAGAGCTAACGCGTGCCCACTTGTCCCCTGCCAAAACGCGGTGACGTTGATCACCGTGGGGTTTTAGTCGGTAGGCAGGGCTTTTCCCTGAGTCCGACATACTCCTTCGCCTCCCCCCGGAGCGGAGGAGATGCATGAGCATTTCCCCACGTACAAAAAAAAAAAAAAAAAAAAAAAAAAAAAAAAAAAAAAAAAAAAAAAAAGGTTAGGTTAGGTTAGGTTCCCCCCCCCCCCGATGTGCTGTCACCTTGTCGAGGTGGGGGGGCTTGAAGGTCCCAATGATCCTCCAGGGCTGTGCCGGCAGGGCTACCCATACCGGATTGGCTTGGAGGTGAGGGGCTGGACTAAGAGCAGCACGACGTGGTGAGGAGGAGACCTCGGTAAAAAACCGGAGGAGACAACCTCATTAAAAAACAAGGGTGCGCCGCGTGTAGGCTTTCCCGCCGAGGAGGATACCTCACTAAAAAACCTGAGGAGACAACCTCACTAAAAAACCAGGGTGCGCCGCGTGGAGGCGTGCCCGCCGAGGAGGAGACCTCTTTAAAAAACCTGAGGAGACAACCTCACTAAAAAACAGGGGTGCGCTTGCGCGCCCGAGTGGAGCTCCCATGGCTTCGGCTGTGGTCGAGCGTGGCTTGCGTGGTAGTGATGGCGGTTCGCTGCCTGAACCCGTGAGTGTCTGGGGGGTTCGAGTCCCCCCATCATCATACGACGAGGAAGTCCCGAAAGGGCGACCGTGGGTGGTGCCTGCGGTAGTAACCTAACGGGATCCCGCTGGGTGCCACCACTAAGCGGTGACGCGGAAACGCCGGAGTGGTTTTAGTGGGTATGCCAGTGACCGTGGGTCGGTCCGATGGAGAGCCCCACATACCCCCTGGTTCCACCGGGGGGATGCATAAGGTTGCATTTCCACTCCGTCAAAAAAAAAAAAAAAAAAAAAAAAAAAAAAAAAAAAAAGGTTAGGTTCCCCCCCGATGTGCTGTCACCTTGTCGAGGTGGGGGGGCTTGAAGGTCCCAATGATCCTCCAGGGCTGTGCCGGCAGGGCTACCCATACCGGATTGGCTTGGAGGTGAGGGGCTGGACTAAGAGCAGCACGACGTGGTGAGGAGGAGACCTCGGTAAAAAACCGGAGGAGACAACCTCATTAAAAAACAAGGGTGCGCCGCGTGTAGGCGTGCCCGCCGAGGAGGATACCTCTCTAAAAAACCTGAGGAGACAACCTCACTAAAAAACCAGGGTGCGCCGCGTGGAGGCGTGCCCGCCGAGGAGGAGACCTCTTTAAAAAACCTGAGGAGACAACCTCACTAAAAAACAGGGGTGCGCTTGCGCGCCCGAGTGGAGCTCCCATGGCTTCGGCTGTGGTCGAGCGTGGCTTGCGTGGTAGTGATGGCGGTTCGCTGCCTGAACCCGTGAGTGTCTGGGGGGTTCGAGTCCCCCCATCATACGACGAGGAAGTCCCGAAAGGGCGACCGTGGGTGGTGCCTGCGGTAGTAACCTAACGGGATCCCGCTGGGTGCCACCACTAAGCGGTGACGCGGAAACGCCGGAGTGGTTTTAGTGGGTATGCCAGTGACCGTGGGTCGGTCCGATGGAGAGCCCCACATACCCCCTGGTTTCACCGGGGGGATGCATAAGGTCGCATTTCCACTTCGTCAACAAAAAAAAAAAAAAAAAAGGTTAGGTTAGGTTAGGTTGGGGTGCGAGTCAGATGACCTCCACGTGGTGCATTCTGGGCAACGAGTGGTTCCAACATTCTCCGTTCGGAGAAAGTTGGGCCCAATCGGCTAACATCTGACAAGGCGGGTGCCTCTTCTGGGCCCTGCAACCCCTGTACGTGTCTACTTTGGACCGTGCAACTCGCTGCTCCTTCTGAGGAGCTTTGAGAGGGGTATCACGAAGACGGCCGCCCCTTAAGGGTGGTCGCAAAGGGGGGTAATGGGAGCATCGCGAAAGCGGTGCAACGGGGGCCTACGCCAACCTCCGATCATCGTAACCCACTGCGGTTCCTGCAACGACCCCCACTCGTGGCGTTGTGGGGTACGCGGGTTCTGTGGTGGAACGAGGGCTTGCCTTAACCGGCCGGCCGCGTGAAGGACACACTATAAAACCCGAGAGAAACCTCGTTAAAACCTGCCAATACTCCCCGGCCTTGGCAGTACTTAGGGTTCCCTGTGTATGAGGCCACTGCACAGGGTGACAATTAGTTGTTCTCTTCTCGTGGGATTTGTTATGGGTTCTCGTTTTAAATTTCATGACGTTTCGGAGAAGTCGGCGGAGCCTGACTACAGGTCCGCCGTGGGTGGTGGGGCTATGGACGGCCGGAAAGAGTCCGTGGTGGTTGATGCTTTTAGCAGGCCCAGTAGATCGGGCAAGGAGGTTGATTGTTCGGGAGATGATAAGCCCGGGAGGGGCAAGGTGTTATCGGTGTCGTTGACCAGACTGAACGTGGCTCAAATTCGAAGTCGGAGCAACCATCGGGAGAGTGAGGAAGAAACGGTGCTTCCGTCGGCTGGGGTGGAGGACAACATGTCCGACTCCTCGGTGGCCACCGTCACAACAGAAGGAGGACGTAAAAGGACAAGGACATGGGCGGATATGACATCTTCGGAGTCTGACCGAGACTCTGTCCGCTCCTCGTCCAAAATTTCAACAGCTCGCAGGGGGCGTGGTAGACCGCCCACTACCGGAGAGTACGTAGGGCTCGCTGCTGCTAAAGAACGGCACAACGAAGCCGAGCGGAAGGCCTTGGAACTTCAGGTCGAAAAGGAGTACGCCAAAATGGTGAACGAGAGGCGTGTCACAAGGGCATCCAGAGTTACCGCATTGGGCGGTTCAGATAAGGATGAGGAGGCCTGCGCAGAGGTTGTCGCTCGAGAGGTGGAGGACGACATTAAAATGCTGCTTCATGTAGCCAACACATCCGGCCACCTCAAGGGCACTTATGTCAAGTCCCTTAAGGCGATTGCTGAGTCCTATAGGGAGAATATAGGAATCCTGCGACACAGAACGGTTACGCAGGAAACCGAAGCCCTGAAGGCTGAAAACCTTCGTCTCAGTGCGGAAGTGGCTAGCCTCAGGGAGGAAATGGCTACTCTTCAAGCCACGGTGGAGTATCTGCACCAGAGGCAGACATACCCTGAGGTAACACCTATTTCTGAGGCTTGGGATGGGGAGATGACCGATGATGTACCTCCGGCCGCAACTGTGGCTCCTAAATCGCTGCGTGCCCCCGTGGTGCAGCAAAAGGAACTGCCGGCAATGGCGAAGCCAAAGCCTCAGGCTAAGACTAAGGTAGAACAACTGGCTCCGCCAGAGGTTGATCAGACCTTTATGGCCGAGGTGATGCGGCAAGTAGGCCTAATGGTAAACACCAGACTGGACTCTATCGCTGCAAGGCTCCCTCCGGAGCCCAGGCTGCGTCCCCCTTTGGCAGCTGACGCCAAGATAAAGGCTAAAACCTTTGCTGCTGCAGTTGGTACTCCTGTGGCCAAGCCTCAGGTTTCGAAGGAGGAAACAAAAGGGAAAGGGAAAGGCAAGGGGAAAGGCAAGGGAACTAAGGCACTCGATGCCCCTTCAAGCCAGGTTGCCAGCACATCTGCGGCATCCAATCCTGCGCCTGCCCCCAAACCATCAGGAAACGAATGGACCCCAGTTGTAGGAGGTCGTAAGGCAAGACGCAAGGCGAAAGGCAGGGCGGCGGCTAAGCCACAGCAAAACTCCCAGGGCAAACCTGGCAAAAAGCAGGTGAAGAAAAAGCGTAAGCCCAAGTTGAAGGCTCCACGCTCGCCGGCAGTGGTCATTATGCTGCAGCCGGAGGCACAAGAGCGAGGGCTTACTTATGCTAACATCCTCCTCAAGGCACAGGAGTCTGTTAATCCCACTGAACTAGGGATCGAGGGAGTAAGATTTAGAGAGGGGATCACGGGTTCTCGCATCCTTAATCTTCCGACCACGGCCACGGAGGAGCAAGCTGACCAACTGGCTTGTCAAATCAGAGACGCCTTAGGCGATGCGGCCAGAGTCTCCAGGCCTGTAAAGTGCGTTGACCTGCGTCTGTTTAACCTGGATGACACCGTCACTCCAGAGCAGGTCCTTGCACAGGTGGCAAAGGTGGGCTCATGCTCGCCTGAGCATGTTAGGGTAGGGCAGATGCGTCGTGGCGTTGGTGGAATGTACACAATATATGTGTCATGCCCTGTGGCTGCGGCCAAAGTTTTGCTGAAGGAGGGACGTATCTGCGTCGGTTGGAGCATTGCCCGCATTGAGGCTCTGGAGTCACGGCCGCTTAGATGTTACCGATGTCTCGAAAGGGGGCACACCAAAGCCCGATGCACGGCCATGATAGACCGCAGCGATATCTGCTATCGCTGTGGTAAAGCAGGCCATATAGCGGCATCGTGCTCCTCGGCACCAAACTGCCCGATGTGCGCGGAGGCGAAGCGGCCCGCGTCACATGCTATTGGCAGCAAATTGTGCCAAGCCCCAAGGCGAAAAAGACCAGCGACCGAGACACCGGCCGGCGGTTCTCAAAGAGGCACACAGCAGATGCCTCAAGTAGATGTGATGGACACCAACAATGTCTAGTTCGCCGAACTACCATCTTCTCCAGGCGAACTTAAACCACTCTGCTGGCGCACAGGACTTATTCGTGCAGTCAATGGCGGAGTGGTCCATTGGCGTTGCGGTAGCTGCTGAGCCATACTTTATTCCCAACCGTTACAACTGGTTAGCGGCGTTGGATAGGTCAGTGGTGATTGTAGGTGGGTCGGATTACGCTTCCCCACCGCTTTCGTTTATCGAAAGTGGTGCCGGATTTGTAGTTGGCAAGTGGGGGGAAATGGTGCTTATAGGGGTCTATTTCTCTCCTAACAAAACATTGGCAGAGTTTGAAGTCTTCCTGGATCTTTTGGGTGCTGCGGTAAATCGTGCGGCCCCATTACCAGTGGTCGTTCTGGGAGACTTTAATGCGAAGTCAATCGCCTGGGGTTCCCCCGTTGCAGACCAGCGAGGCGACGCGGTTGAAGAGTGGGCCATTTCATCTGGCCTATCTCTGCTCAACCAGGGGAGGGTTAATACCTGTGTCCGGCTGCAGGGCGGATCTATCGTAGATCTATCCTTTGCTTCACCTTCAGTCGCTCAACGTGTCGTGGGATGGAGGGTCCTGGAGGGGGTGGAGACTCTTTCGGACCACCGTTACATCCGGTTTGATGTCTCCCGCTCTCGGGGAGTCTTCAGTCCCGACGTGCCAACAACATCTGGCTCGCCGTTTCCAAGATGGGCACTTAACCGCATGAACCGCGATCTACTGGTAGAGGCGGCAATAGTGCAACTATGGTTTACACCATCATCTACCGCACAGAACGCACCAGTGGAGGAGGGCTCGCTATGGCTAGCTAACGCAATGACCGAGGTCTGTGACGCGGCCATGCCACGTGTAAGGCGTCGACCAACGAAGCGCGGAGTCTACTGGTGGAACCAGGAGATCGCTGGTCTTCGGGAGAACTGTATCGTGGCCCGAAGAGCCTATACCAATCACCTTAGGCGACGTAGGCGAAACGTTGCGGATGATGGCCCGCTTCACGAGGCATACAAAGACGCGAAAGCGGCGCTCAAGGCGGCAATTTGCCAATCAAAAGATCGCGCAAGGGAGGAGCTGCTCGAGGAGTTAAACCGAGATCCCTGGGGGCGCCCTTATCGTTCAGTTCGTGGGAAACTACGTAACGCCGGCCCCCCAGTGGTTGAATCTCTCGAGCCTCCTCTCCTTGAGTCTGTCGTTGCGGCGTTGTTCCCCACGAGACCGGCGTTTGTTCCACCGCATATGGCTCCGTCAGCAGATGTTGAGGATGCCGCAGTACCACCTGTCACTACCGGTGAGCTGGGTGCAGCATTTTTACGGCTCAGGGGTAAAAAGACAGCTCCTGGACCTGATGGAATCCCGGGGAGCGCCTGGGTCATTGTGGAGGAGTTGTTTGACGAAAGGTTTCGGGGTCTTTTGGATTCTTGTCTCCAGTCTGGTCGCTTTCCATCGAAATGGAAGACAGGACGGCTAGTCCTCTTAAAGAAGGAGGGGCGGGCGTTTGACTCTCCGTCGGCATATCGGCCCATCGTGCTTCTTGATGAGGCCGGTAAGCTCTTCGAGCGCATTTTGGCGTCCCGCATCAATGAACATCTTGGTGCGGGCGGCCCTGATCTATCTCCGTGTCAGTACGGGTTCAGGGTCGCGCACTCCACCATCGACGCCATTCTTAGCGTGAAAGAGGAGACGCAACAGGCAGTGTCGCAGGGCAAAGTGGCTCTGGCGGTATCGCTTGATATCGCTAATGCCTTTAACAGCCTGCCATTCGAGGTGATTGATGAGGCACTTCGGTATCATCGGCTACCCAACTACCTGCGACGCATACTCCACGATTACCTGCGGGGTAGAAGTGTCTTATATGTTGGCCGTGATGGACTTCTCCGTAGCAGAGGAGTGTCGTGCGGTGTCCCACAGGGGTCGGTCCTGGGGCCGCTCTTGTGGAACATCGGTTACGACTGGGCCCTTAGAGGTGCCCAGCTCCGCGGTATAAGCGTTACATGCTACGCTGACGACACGTTGGTCACCGCTCGTGGTGCCGACTTTGAGGCGACAGCCAGATTGGCCACAGAAGGTGTCACCCACATGGTGAACAGGATCCAAAAGCTTGGCCTAAAAGTGGCGATTGAGAAGACGGAGGCCCTTTACTTCTACGGCCCTCGCCGGAATCCGACTCAAGGTGCTCATCTGCTCATTGATGGCGTGCGAATCAACATCAGCTCGTGCATTAAATATCTCGGGCTGTTTGTTGATCCCAAGTGGAGTTTTCGCGAGCATTTTCGACGGCAGTCCCTGAAGCTGGTGAAAACGGCTCATGCGCTTGGTAGCCTATTGCCGAACATCGGTGGCCCCAGTTCCAGGGCGCGCCGGCTTTATACTGGCGTCGTACGCTCCATGGCGTTGTACGGGGCACCAGTGTGGGTGGACGCCCTTAGTGCCCATAACAAAACCCTTCTTAGGAGGCCCCAAAGGGCTATGGCATTAAGGGTGATACACGGTTACCGCACCGTGTCTTTTGAGGCGGCCTGCGTACTTGCGGGGACTCCCCCATGGGAGCTGGATGCGGAAGTGCTGGCATCTGTGTATAAGCAGAGAGCCGAAGCACACAGCCTGGGCAGTAGAGCGACGCCCGGGGCGTTGACCCAATGGCGAAGGCGCGCTCAGAGGATGGCTCTGCTGAAATGGCGACAACGTCTGGAGCATCCATCTGCTGGCCACTTGACCATAGGAGCAATTCGGCCTGTCCTAGAGCGATGGGTCAATCGCAAGGAGGGTGGGCTCTCCTTCCGCATCACGCAGGTCCTCACCGGACATGGATGTTTCGGTGGCTACCTGCACAAGATCGGTCGGGAGCCTACAATGGAATGCCATGAGTGCGGTGCCGGTGCTGACTCGGCTACGCATACATTGGCTCTCTGCCCAGCATTCGATAGCGAACGCCAGGAACTCCTCGCTGCTATCGGACCCGACCTGACGCTGTCGGCCGTGGCTAAAGCCATAGTTACGAGCGGAAGGTCAAGGGACGCCTTCGCCTCCTTCTGCGAGAATGTCATCTCGCGGAAAGAGATGGCGGAGAGGGCGAGAGAGGATGACCCGCTATCAGTCGCGTCGCGACGCAGACGAACGGGTCGTCGGAGGCGGCTGCATGGGCTGTTGCACCCATCGTAGCCCGGCGCGGGGGTATCGTGCCCCCGCACCATAGCCTCAAGGTGGCAGGCGCCCCTCTCACATCCGGGAGGTGAGGTGCCATGGCAAGACGGAGGGCCTTAACGGGCCGCCGCACAGTCCGCGAATGGCTTTTAAAGTTCTCGTGGCAGCGGTTGACGGATGTCCCTGGGTTTTAGTGGGTCGGGCAGACCATCGCCCATCCCCACACACCTCCCGGTGCTCGCAACAGCTCGGTTGAGACGGTCTGATAGCAGATTTCCCAGGGTGAAAAAAAAAAAAAAAAAAAGGTTAGGTTAGGTTAGGTTAGGTTAGGTTAGGTTAGGTTAGGTTAGGTTAGGTTAGGTTAGGTTAGGTTAGGTTAGGTTAGGTTAGGTTCCCCCCCGATGTGCTGTCACCTTGTCGAGGTGGGGGGGCTTGAAGGTCCCAATGATCCTCCAGGGCTGTGCCGGCAGGGCTACCCATACCGGATTGGCTTGGAGGTGAGGGGCTGGACTAAGAGCAGCACGACGTGGTGAGGAGGAGACCTCGGTAAAAAACCGGAGGAGACAACCTCATTAAAAAACAAGGGTGCGCCGCGTGTGGGCGTGCCCGCCGAGGAGGATACCTCACTAAAAAACCTGAGGAGACAACCTCACTAAAAAACCAGGGTGCGCCGCGTGGAGGCGTGCCCGCCGAGGAGGAGACCTCTTTAAAAAACCTGAGGAGACAACCTCACTAAAAAACAGGGGTGCGCTTGCGCGCCCGAGTGGAGCTCCCATGGCTTCGGCTGTGGTCGAGCATGCCTTGCGTGGTAGTGATGGCGGTTCGCTGCCTGAACCCGTGAGTGTCGGGGGGGTTCGAGTCCCCCCATCATACGACGAGGAAGTCCCGAAAGGGCGACCGTGGGTGGTGCCTGCGGTAGTAACCTAACGGGATCCCGCTGGGTGCCACCACTAAGCGGTGACGCGGAAACGCCGGAGTGGTTTTAGTGGGTATGCCAGTGACCGTAGGTCGGTCCGATGGAGAGCCCCACATACCCCCTGGTTCCACCGGGGGGATGCATAAGGTCGCATTTCCACTCCGTCAACAAAAAAAAAAAAAAAAAAGGTTAGGTTAGGTTAGGTTGGGGTGCGAGTCAGATGACCTCCACGTGGTGCACTCTGGGCAACGAGTGGTTCCAACATTCTCCGTTCGGAGAAAGTTGGGCCCAATCGGCTAACATCTGACAAGGCGGGTGCCTCTTCTGGGCCCTGCAACCCCTGTACGTGTCTACTTTGGACCGTGCAACTCGCTGCTCCTTCTGAGGAGCTTTGAGAGGGGTATCACGAAGACGGCCGCCCCTTAAGGGTGGTCGCAAAGGGGGGTAATGGGAGCATCGCGAAAGCGGTGCAACGGGGGCCTACGCCAACTTCCGATCATCGTAACCCACTGCGGTTCCTGCAACGACCCCCACTCGTGGCGTTGTGGGGTACGCGGGTTCTGTGGTGGAACGAGGGCTTGCCTTAACCGGCCGGCCGCGTGAAGGACACACTATAAAACCCGAGAGAAACCTCGTTAAAACCTGCCAATACTCCCCGGCCTTGGCAGTACTTAGGGTTCCCTGTGTATGAGGCCACTGCACAGGGTGACAATTAGTTGTTCTCTTCTCGTGGGATTTGTTATGGGTTCTCGTTTTAAATTTCATGACGTTTCGGAGAAGTCGGCGGAGCCTGACTACAGGTCCGCCGTGGGTGGTGGGGCTATGGACGGCCGGAAAGAGTCCGTGGTGGTTGATGCTTTTAGCAGGCCCAGTAGATCGGGCAAGGAGGTTGATTGTTCGGGAGATGATAAGCCCGGGAGGGGCAAAGTGTTATCGGTGTCGTTGACCAGACTGAACGTGGCTCAAATTCGAAGTCGGAGCAACCATCGGGAGAGTGAGGAAGAAACGGTGCTTCCGTCGGCTGGGGTGGAGGACAACATGTCCGACTCCTCGGTGGCCACCGTCACAACAGAAGGAGGACGTAAAAGGACAAGGACATGGGCGGATATGACATCTTCGGAGTCTGACCGAGACTCTGTCCGCTCCTCGTCCAAAATTTCAACAGCTCGCAGGGGGCGTGGTAGACCGCCCACTACCGGAGAGTACGTAGGGCTCGCTGCTGCTAAAGAACGGCACAACGAAGCCGAGCGGAAGGCCTTGGAACTTCAGGTCGAAAAGGAGTACGCCAAAATGGTGAACGAGAGGCGTGTCACAAGGGCATCCAGAGTTACCGCATTGGGCGGTTCAGATAAGGATGAGGAGGCCTGCGCAGAGGTTGTCGCTCGAGAGGTGGAGGACGACATTAAAATGCTGCTTCATGTAGCCAACACATCCGGCCACCTCAAGGGCACTTATGTCAAGTCCCTTAAGGCGATTGCTGAGTCCTATAGGGAGAATATAGGAATCCTGCGACACAGAACGGTTACGCAGGAAACCGAAGCCCTGAAGGCTGAAAACCTTCGTCTCAGTGCGGAAGTGGCTAGCCTCAGGGAGGAAATGGCTACTCTTCAGGCCACGGTGGAGTATCTGCACCAGAGGCAGACATACCCTGAGGTAACACCTATTTCTGAGGCTTGGGATGGGGAGATGACCGATGGTGTACCTCCGGCCGCAACTGTGGCTCCTAAATCGCTGCGTGCCCCCGTGGTGCAGCAAAAGGAACTGCCGGCAATGGCTAAGCCAAAGCCTCAGGCTAAGACTAAGGTAGAACAACTGGCTCCGCCAGAGGTTGATCAGACCTTTATGGCCGAGGTGATGCGGCAAGTAGGCCTAATGGTAAACACCAGACTGGACTCTATCGCTGCAAGGCTCCCTCCGGAGCCCAGGCTGCGTCCCCCTTTGGCGGCTGACGCCAAGATAAAGGCTAAAACCTTTGCTGCTGCAGTTGGTACTCCTGTGGCCAAGCCTCAGGTTTCGAAGGAGGAAACAAAAGGGAAAGGGAAAGGCAAGGGGAAAGGCAAGGGAACTAAGGCACTCGATGCCCCTTCAAGCCAGGTTGCCAGCACATCTGCGGCATCCAATCCTGCGCCTGCCCCCAAACCATCAGGAAACGAATGGACCCCAGTTGTAGGAGGTCGTAAGGCAAGACGCAAGGCGAAAGGCAGGGCGGCGGCTAAGCCACAGCAAAACTCCCAGGGCAAACCTGGCAAAAAGCAGGTGAAGAAAAAGCGTAAGCCCAAGTTGAAGGCTCCACGCTCGCCGGCAGTGGTCATTATGCTGCAGCCGGAGGCACAAGAGCGAGGGCTTACTTATGCTAACATCCTCCTCAAGGCACAGGAGTCTGTTAATCCCACTGAACTAGGGATCGAGGGAGTAAGATTTAGAGAGGGGATCACGGGTTCTCGCATCCTTAATCTTCCGACCACGGCCACGGAGGAGCAAGCTGACCAACTGGCTTGTCAAATCAGAGACGCCTTAGGCGATGCGGCCAGAGTCTCCAGGCCTGTAAAGTGCGTTGACCTGCGTCTGTTTAACCTGGATGACACCGTCACTCCAGAGCAGGTCCTTGCACAGGTGGCAAAGGTGGGCTCATGCTCGCCTGAGCATGTTAGGGTAGGGCAGATGCGTCGTGGCGTTGGTGGAATGTACACAATATATGTGTCATGCCCTGTGGCTGCGGCCAAAGTTTTGCTGAAGGAGGGACGTATCTGCGTCGGTTGGAGCATTGCCCGCATTGAGGCTCTGGAGGCACGGCCGCTTAGATGTTACCGATGTCTCGAAAGGGGGCACACCAAAGCCCGATGCACGGCCATGATAGACCGCAGCGATATCTGCTATCGCTGTGGTAAAGCAGGCCATATAGCGGCATCGTGCTCCTCGGCACCAAACTGCCCGATGTGCGCGGAGGCGAAGCGGCCCGCGTCACA
This sequence comes from Choreutis nemorana, assembly GCA_949316135.1. Lineage (NCBI taxonomy): Eukaryota > Metazoa > Arthropoda > Insecta > Lepidoptera > Choreutidae > Choreutis > Choreutis nemorana. The sequence continues at coordinate 53,975 of OX438619.1, read as the reverse complement.
TGCTATTGGCAGCAAATTGTGCCAAGCCCCAAGGCGAAAAAGACCAGCGACCGAGACACCGGCCGGCGGTTCTCAAAGAGGCACACAGCAGATGCCTCAAGTAGATGTGATGGACACCAACAATGTCTAGTTCGCCGAACTACCATCTTCTCCAGGCGAACTTAAACCACTCTGCTGGCGCACAGGACTTATTCGTGCAGTCAATGGCGGAGTGGTCCATTGGCGTTGCGGTAGCTGCCGAGCCATACTTTATTCCCAACCGTTACAACTGGTTAGCGGCGTTGGATAGGTCAGTGGTGATTGTAGGTGGGTCGGATTACGCTTCCCCACCGCTTTCGTTTATCGAAAGTGGTGCCGGATTTGTAGTTGGCAAGTGGGGGGAAATGGTGCTTATAGGGGTCTATTTCTCTCCTAACAAAACATTGGCAGAGTTTGAAGTCTTCCTGGATCTTTTGGGTGCTGCGGTGAATCGTGCGGCCCCATTACCAGTGGTCGTTCTGGGAGACTTTAATGCGAAGTCAATCGCCTGGGGTTCCCCCGTTGCAGACCAGCGAGGCGACGCGGTTGAAGAGTGGGCCATTTCATCTGGCCTATCTCTGCTCAACCAGGGGAGGGTTAATACCTGTGTCCGGCTGCAGGGCGGATCTATCGTAGATCTGTCCTTTGCTTCACCTTCAGTCGCTCAACGTGTCGTGGGATGGAGGGTCCTGGAGGGGGTGGAGACTCTTTCGGACCACCGTTACATCCGGTTTGATGTCTCCCGCTCTCGGGGAGTCTTCAGTCCCGACGTGCCAACAACATCTGGCTCGCCGTTTCCAAGATGGGCACTTAACCGCATGAACCGCGATCTTTTGGTAGAGGCGGCAATAGTGCAACTATGGTTTACACCATCATCTACCGCACAGAACGCACCAGTGGAGGAGGGCTCGCTATGGCTAGCTATCGCAATGACCGAGGTCTGTGACGCGGCCATGCCACGTGTAAGGCGTCGACCAACGAAGCGCGGAGTCTACTGGTGGAACCAGGAGATCGCTGGTCTTCGGGAGAACTGTATCGTGGCCCGAAGAGCCTATACCAATCACCTTAGGCGACGTAGGCGAAACGTTGCGGATGATGGCCCGCTTCACGAGGCATACAAAGACGCGAAAGCGGCGCTCAAGGCGGCAATTTGCCAATCAAAAGATCGCGCAAGGGAGGAGCTGCTCGAGGAGTTAAACCGAGATCCCTGGGGGCGCCCTTATCGTTCAGTTCGTGGGAAACTACGTAACGCCGGCCCCCCAGTGGTTGAATCTCTCGAGCCTCCTCTCCTTGAGTCTGTCGTTGCGGCGTTGTTCCCCACGAGACCGGCGTTTGTTCCACCGCATATGGCTCCGTCAGCAGATGTTGAGGATGCCGCAGTACCACCTGTCACTACCGGTGAGCTGGGTGCAGCATTTTTACGGCTCAGGGGTAAAAAGACAGCTCCTGGACCTGATGGAATCCCGGGGAGCGCCTGGGTCATTGTGGAGGAGTTGTTTGACGAAAGGTTTCGGGGTCTTTTGGATTCTTGTCTCCAGTCTGGTCGCTTTCCATCGAAATGGAAGACAGGACGGCTAGTCCTCTTAAAGAAGGAGGGGCGGGCGTTTGACTCTCCGTCGGCATATCGGCCCATCGTGCTTCTTGATGAGGCCGGTAAGCTCTTCGAGCGCATTTTGGCGTCCCGCATCAATGAACATCTTGGTGCGGGCGGCCCTGATCTATCTCCGTGTCAGTACGGGTTCAGGGTCGCGCACTCCACCATCGACGCCATTCTTAGCGTGAAAGAGGAGACGCAACAGGCAGTGTCGCAGGGCAAAGTGGCTCTGGCGGTATCGCTTGATATCGCTAATGCCTTTAACAGCCTGCCATTCGAGGTGATTGATGAGGCACTTCGGTATCATCGGCTACCCAACTATCTGCGACGCATACTCCACGATTACCTGCGGGGTAGAAGTGTCTTATATGTTGGCCGTGATGGACTTCTCCGTAGCAGAGGAGTGTCGTGCGGTGTCCCACAGGGGTCGGTCCTGGGGCCGCTCTTGTGGAACATCGGTTACGACTGGGCCCTTAGAGGTGCCCAGCTCCGCGGTATAAGCGTTACATGCTACGCTGACGACACGTTGGTCACCGCTCGTGGTGCCGACTTTGAGGCGACAGCCAGATTGGCCACAGAAGGTGTCACCCACATGGTGAACAGGATCCAAAAGCTTGGCCTGAAAGTGGCGATTGAGAAGACGGAGGCCCTTTACTTCTACGGCCCTCGCCGGAATCCGACTCAAGGTGCTCATCTGCTCATTGATGGCGTGCGAATCAACATCAGCTCGTGCATTAAATATCTCGGGCTGTTTGTTGATCCCAAGTGGACTTTTCGCGAGCATTTTCGACGGCAGTCCCTGAAGCTGGTGAAAACGGCTCATGCGCTTGGTAGCCTATTGCCGAACATCCGTGGCCCCAGTTCCAGCGCGCGCCGGCTTTATACTGGCGTCGTACGCTCCATGGCGTTGTACGGGGCACCAGTGTGGGTGGACGCCCTTAATGCCCATAACAAAACCCTTCTTAGGAGACCCCAAAGGGCTATGGCATTGAGGGTGATACACGGTTACCGCACCGTGTCTTTTGAGGCGGCCTGCGTACTTGCGGGGACTCCCCCATGGGAGCTGGATGCGGAAGTGCTGGCATCTGTGTATAAGCAGAGAGCAGAAGCACACAGCCTGGGCAGTAGAGCGACGCCCGGGGCGTTGACCCAATGGCGAAGGCGCGCTCAGAGGATGGCTCTGCTGAAATGGCGACAACGTCTGGAGCATCCATCTGCTGGCCACTTGACCATAGGAGCAATTCGACCTGTCCTAGAGCGATGGGTCAATCGCAAGGAGGGTGGGCTCTCCTTCCGCATCACGCAGGTCCTCACCGGACATGGATGTTTCGGTGGCTACCTGCACAAGATCGGTCGGGAGCCAACAATGGAATGCCATGAGTGCGGTGCCGGTGCTGACTCGGCTACGCATACATTGGCTCTCTGCCCAGCATTCGATAGCGAACGCCAGGAACTCCTCGCTGCTATCGGACCCGACCTGACGCTGTCGGCCGTGGCTAAAGCCATAGTTACGAGCGGAAGGTCAAGGGACGCCTTCGCCTCCTTCTGCGAGAGTGTCATCTCGCGGAAAGAGATGGCGGAGAGGGCAAGAGAGGATGACCCGCTATCAGTCGCGTCACGACGCAGACGAACGGGTCGTCGGAGGCGGCTGCATGGGCTGTTGCACCCATCGTAGCCCGGCGCGGGGGTATCGTGCCCCCGCACCATAGCCTCAAGGTGGCAGGCGCCCCTCTCACATCCGGGAGGTGAGGTGCCATGGCAAGACGGAGGGCCTTAACGGGCCACCGCACAGTCCGCGAATGGCTTTTAAAGTTCTCGTGGCAGCGGTTGACGGATGTCCCTGGGTTTTAGTGGGTCGGGCAGACCATCGCCCATCCCCACACACCTCCCGGTGCTCGCAACAGCTCGGTTGAGACGGTCTGATAGCAGATTTCCCAGGGTAAAAAAAAAAAAAAAAAAAAGGTTAGGTTAGGTTAGGTTAGGTTGAGGTTATAAGTTAGTAAATAGCTGTTTTGAAAATTCTGATTTTTGATAGCTTTTGATAGGATTTCGGATGTTTTTTGGTGATTTTTCTTTTGACTTGGCATTGTTTTTTGGATTTGTGGATTTCTTACTGTATGTTGACACCTGGCTTCGCTTGACGGATTTCGTATTTTGCTTTCGGTTCTGGTTTGTTGTTTTCGCCGGTGAAAATTATTTCACCGACGATTTCGGAGTTGGGGAGGGCGGTGGAGTGGGAGATGGAGTCCGGGACGTCCCCGGATCCTGAACCCAGGGGGGGGAAGCCCAAAAAGGGGGTCAGGGAGCTTGTTGTCCGCCTCACCAGGGAAACCGAAATCGAGTCTGCGGTTCGGTCGGGGGTGGCGTTAAACGTCATTTCCGATCGGAATCGCGGCGATTCCGCGCTGGGGGGTGGGGAGGAGTCGGGGACCGATGGGTCCCTGTTGATGGGATTAAAGCGGGGGCGCAAGCGGTCGGGCCGCTTCTGGCCAAAGAGCTCGGAGGAGGTAGATGCAGGGCGGAGTCCGGAGGTAGTTCCGGCTCCAAAGGTCCCGCGATCAAGGAGGGGTAGGGGAGGCTACAACCATTCGGTTGGAGTCTCCCAGGCTCGTAGGGAGCTGGAGGCGGGGCCTGACGACTCGGACATGGAGTCCGTGGAGTCGGAGTCGGAGCCTACCCTCACGGAGGATGATGGGGCCGAAGTGGCGTTGACCAAGGCGACAGGTAACGGGTCCCCAATCGGGGATATGACCTCCGCTCGGCTCCAGCGCGCATTCGATGCTGGGGTCGAGAAAATCGACCAGGTTCTTCGGAGATCGAAGAACCTGAAGGGGACCAGTATTAGGGAGGTCCGGGACGCCATGAGAGACATGGCCGAAGTTGTGCAGACCATGGCGTCCCGTAAGGAGACTGAGGAGGTTCGCCGTCTCCAGGCGGACAACAAAAGGCTGAAGAGCCAGTTGTCTGCCCTTGGGGAGGAGGTGGCGGCTCTTCGAAGGGCTTTCTCCGAAAGAGAGGCGGCTCCCCGTAAGTCCGGGGCCCACAAAGTCAGGGCCCTGGACTCTAAAGTCTCCAGGGAGGAGACAGCAGGGGAGGAGCCGTTCGACATGGAGGACGTCGGCAGGGCCTCCCTAACAGTTGCGGACTTTGGGCGGGCGATGGCCCAACTCCAGAGGGACCTGATGGCCCACATTGGGGGGATTATAAACGCCCGCCTGGAAGGGTTGGAGGTGGATGGCCGTCTCCTCCCTGCAAGGTCCCGCAGGCCGCCACTGGCGGCGGACAGGTCCTATGCGGCCGTGGCCTGTCCACCAGCCAGGGAGGAGCAGAGGGCGGCTCCTCGCCCCGCCGGCGCCATAGTGGGCCGCCGTAGTTTGGGGGCCCCAACCACGCTGGCGCCCGCGGCCAATTTGCCCAAGAAGGCAAGGCCTGTGGCGCCGGGGAGGTCGGGGGCCACCAAGACCCAAGAAAGGGCCACCGAACAGTTTGCGGGCTCTTCCAGGGATGAGCCACCAGTCGTCCTAAATGAGTGGACGACGGTGGTCAAGAAGGCCCGCAAAGCCCCGGCAAAGGCCCCGGCTACGGTGGCACCGGAGCGGCCGAAAATTCCGAGGCCTCCCAAGTCTCTCGCGGTGGTGGTGTCGCTGAAGCCGGAGGCGCTGGCTGAGGGCGCCACTTACAAGGACGCTCTGGCCACCGCGAAGGCGAAGGTGTCCCTCCGGGAACTCGGCATCGGTGCGGGCAAGTTCCGGCGCACAATGACCGGGGCTTGCCTCATGGAGCTACCGAAGGAGACCACCGCCAGCCAGGCGGACACCTTGGCCCAGAAAATCGGTGAAGCCTTGGGGGAGTCCGCGCGAGTCACCCGGCCCTCCAAAATGGCCGACTTTAGGGTCGGGGGGTTGGATGACTCCATCAGCGCGGAGGAGTTGCGTGAGGCGCTGGCGGGGAGGGCCGGATGTCCACCCGAGAAGATTCGGGTGGGCACCATTATCGTTGGTGGCAGGGGCATGGGGTCGGTGGTGGCCTCGTGCCCGGTGGAGGCCCTCGCCAAGGTGTTGGACGGGGGTCGGCTGGACGTGGGGTGGAGTTCGGTGGCCATCCAGGCGCTTGAGCAGCGGGTAATGCGCTGCCATAGGTGCCTGGATAAGGGGCACACCGCTCTGCTCTGCCCGTCCGGCAAAGACAGGAGCCGCCTCTGCTACCGGTGCGGCCAGGAGGGGCACATGGCGGCAACCTGCAGGGAGGCCTTTAAGTGCGCCCTCTGCACAGACAAGGGCCTGCCAGCAGGGCACAGGATGGGGGGGCCGCAGTGCAATCCCCCCCCAGTAAGGGGCCGCAACCCTGTGGCCGCGCGAGCGTCCGCCGCCAAGGCCACCCCGGGAGTTTCGCCAATGGACACCAACAATGCCCATTAGGTCCATTGGCGAAATCATCCAGGCGAACCTAAACCACTCCGCCGGGTCGCAAGACCTAATGATCCAGGCAATGGCGGAGTGGGGGGTGGACCTGGCTCTGGTGTCGGAGCCGTACTGCATCCCGTCGTCCCCTAGGTGGTTTGGGGACGCGAACGGGATTGCAGCGGTGGTGGGCGTGGGCACGAGTGCCGCTCCCCCCCTCTCTCTGAGGGAGAGAGGGCCGGGGTATGTGGCCGTGCAGTGGGGCCGAATGGTGGTGGTGGCCGCCTATTTCTCGCCCAACCGCAGCAGAGCCGAGTTCGAGAGGTTCTTGGCTGCGGTTGAGGGGGTGGTTCGACGGGCGGCCCCACTCCCGGTGTTGGTGGGGGGGGACCTCAATGCCAAGCACACGGCGTGGGGGTCCCCTCACAACAACGTGATGGGTGAGGATCTGGTGGACTGGGTCTACTCCTTGGACCTCCAGATCCTCAACCGGGGTTCGGTCCCCACGTGTGTGAGGTGGCAGGGTGAGTCGGTTGTGGACGTCTCCTTTGCCACCTCGTCACTCGCCGCCCGGGTCCGGGACTGGCGGGTGATGCAGGGTACGGAGACCTTATCGGACCATCGGTATGTCCGATACGCGGTCTCCGTGGCGGGTCCTGGGGCCCCGGTTCACCTGGGCCCCGAAGCGAGTGCTCCCTCATCGTTTCCGAGGTGGGCACTCGCAAGGCTCCGACGGGAGGTGGCCGAGGAGGCGGCCATCTTCCGCTCCTGGTCGGAGCCACCGGCGGAGCTGGAGGGAGACGCCGAGGGCATGGCGGCATTCTTCGCGGACGACCTGGAGGTCGTCTGCAACGCCGCCATGCCGCGTTCTCGGGGCCGTCCAAGTCGGCGAGAAGTTTATTGGTGGACGCAGGAAATATCTGCCCTGCGGGCCACCACTCTCGCCGCCCGGCGTGCCTACTTGCGTTGTAGACGTAGGCGCGCCCAGAGGGGCCCCGACGAGGAGGCCGAGCTTCGCCGGGCCTTCAGGGAGGCCCAGAAGCTCCTGCGGTGTGCCATCAGCAGGAGCAAGGGGGAGGCGGAGGAGAGGTTTCTGGCTCTCCTCGACGCCGACCCCTGGGGGAGGCCGTTCAGGGTCGTGCGGGGCAAGTTTCTTGAGGCTGCCCCGCCGACGTCCTGCATGGAGCCGGGCCTCCTGCGAGGTGTCCTGGTGTCTCTCTTTCCCGTCCCAGGACACTTCGTTCCTCCCAGATCGGCCCTTCCCAGGGTGGCCACCCCGGAGGTGTGGACTGAGGGGCCTCCGGTCACGGATGCGGAGTTCGATCGAGGAAGAGATCGGCTCCGCTCCAAAAGGAAGGCCCCGGGACCGGACGGGGTCCCCTCAAAGGTGGCTGCCCTGGCGTTGGGGCCATTGGAGGAGCGGTTCCGCGCGGTGCTTAACACCTGCATCGCGACGGGCCGCTTCCCCAAGAGATGGAGAGTCGGGAGGCTTTGCCTCCTCCGCAAAAGCGGTCGCTCTCCCGACTCCCCATCGGGGTATCGACCGGTGGTGCTGCTGGATGAGGCCGGGAAGTTCTTTGAGAAGATCATAGCTTCCCGAATCCTGCAGCACCTCGAAAGCCAGGGGCCGGACCTGGCCGAGGTCCAATTCGGCTTTCGGACCGGTCGGTCCACGGTGGACGCGGTGGCTGGCCTCAAGAGGTGGACTGAGGCGGCCACAGCACGAGGGGAGGCTGTTATCACGGTGTCGCTCGACATCGCGAACGCTTTTAACAGCCTTCCCCATGAGTGCATAGAGGCGGCACTCAAATTTCACGGAGTGCCCCTCTACCTCCGAGCCTTAGTGGAGGACTACCTTCGCGAGAGGGTGGTCCTTTACGAGGATGGACGGGGGCGCGTCCAGTCGTGGTCGATGGCGGCAGGTGTACCCCAGGGGTCCGTGCTGGGACCCCTACTATGGAACTTGGGGTACAACTGGGTTCTGCGGGGCGAGCTCTTGCCGCGGACGGAGGTCGTCTGTTTCGCGGACGACACTCTGGTCGCTGCAAGGGCTCGCGACTGGAGGGATGCGGTCCACCTTGCGTCGGTCGGCACTTCGCTGGTCGTCCGCCGCATCCGCATGCTGGGGCTGGAGGTGGCTCTCGCTAAAACGAGAGCCATGGCATTCCATGGCCCCAGACGCAGAACCCCTCCGGGGCTCCGGGTCCGAGTGGAGGGGGTCCATGTTCCGGTCGAGGTGTGTATGAAGTACCTCGGCTTGATCTTGGATCCCCGGTGGAGTTTCGAGGAGCATTTTAAGCTCCTGGCTCCCCGGCTCTGCGCAGCCGCCGCCGCCCTCGGACGGGTCCTCCCAAACGTGGGGGGGCCCAATGCATCGTGCCGTCGGCTGTACCAGAATGTGGTACGGTCGATGGCGCTATACGGAGCCCCGGTATGGGCCGAGTGCCTCACCCCCCGCACAAGGGCCCTCTTGCGCCAACCGCAGAGGGTCATCGCGACCCGGACCGTGCGAGCGTATCGCACGGTCGGACACGAGGCGTCCTGCGTCCTTGCAGGTACGCCTCCGTGGGAGCTCGAGGCCCTGGTTCTGTCCAGGGTCCATCGGGCTAGGGTCGCCGCACGACTGCGGGGGGAGCGGCCCGTTCTCGAGGAGGTGAGACGGGTGCGCACCCTGGCGAAACGGGAGGCCGTTAGCCAGTGGGGAGAGGCACTCATGGCCCCGCGTGCCGGCCACCGGACGGTAGAGGCAATCCGTCCGGTGTTGGAGGAGTGGGTTGGGCGCCGGCACGGCAGCCTCACCTATCGCCTTGTGCAGGTACTGACCGGACACGGATGTTTCGGTCACTACCTGCACAGGATCGCCCGGCGGGAGGAGTCACCGCGGTGTCATCATTGTGACGCCAGTGATGACACAGCCGAGCATACGCTTTGCGTGTGCCCGGCCTGGCGATCTGAGCGCCGTATTCTTAGTGCGGCGCTCGGCAGAAGTTTCCTTTCGCTCCCGGCCATGGTCAGAGCTATGGTTGGAAGCGAAAGGATCTGGGAGGCTGCGGTCTCCTTCTGCGAGAGCGTAATCTCGCAGAAGGAGGCAGCGGAGAGGGAGCGGGAGGGGGATGCTCTAGCCGCTCCTCTTCGGCGTAGGCGGACGGGCCATCGTAGGCGGGCACATGTTCGCCCGCCTTAGGTCCGGTAAGAGCGGCCTGCACACGGGGGTTAGCCTCCCCGTGTGCATTGCACAGGCCGCCCCGTCTGGGGGGATGTTCCGTGTCCGGGCATCTCCTCCACTGGCGTGAACCCCGGCATAAGGCCGGGAGGCCCTGGGGGGGGTTTGGAGAATTGCTCTGCGGATCCCAAACTCTCCCCCGACTCAAAAGGGCTTGATGGACACCGGAGAGGTTTAGTGGGTATTCCCGGCTTGCCGGGTGAGCCCCACACACGCCTGTCGCTTGGCTAGCGGCAGGCATGGTGCGTAAATGCATTCCTCTTCGACAAAAAAAAAAAAAAAAAAAAAGGTTAGGTTAGGTTAGGTTAGGTTAGGTTAGGTTAGGTTAGGTTAGGTTAGGTTAGGTTAGGTTAGGTTAGGTTAGGTTAGGTTCGGGGCCAACGCGGGGTTGACGAAGTCGATAGGTAAGGGGTCCCCTATCGGAAATATGACCTCCGCTCGGCTCCAGCATGCATTTGATGCTGGGGTCGAGCAAATCAATCAGGTTCTTCGGAAATCGAAGAACCTGAAAGGGACCAGCGTTAGGGAGGTCCGGGACGCCATGAGAGACATGGCTGAAGTGGTGCAGGCCATGGCGTCCCGAAAGGAGACGGAGGAGGTTCGCCGTCTCCAGGCAGACAACAAACGGCTGAAGGGTCAGTTGTCTGCCCTTGGGGAGGAGGTGGCGGCTCTGCGTAGGGCCTTCTCCGTTAGGGAAGCGGCTCCCCGTAAGTCCGGGGCCCACAAAGCTAGGGTCCTGGATTCAGAAGATCGTGGGGAGTTGACAGCGGGGGTGGAGCCGCTCGATAAGGAGGAGGTCGGCAGGGCCTCCTTAACAGTCGCGGATTTTGGGCGGGCGATGGTCCAACTCCAGAAGGACCTGATGGCCCACATTGGAGGGGTCATCAATGCCCGCCTGGAAGGGTTGGAGGTGGACGGCCGCCTTCTCCCCGCTAAGTCCCGGAGGCCGCCACTGGCGGCGGACAGGTCCTATGCGGCCGTGGCCTGTCCACCGGTCAGGGAGGAGCAGAGGGCAGTCCCTCGCCCCGCCAGTCCCATAGTGGGCCGCCGTGGTTCTGAGGCCCCAACCACGCTGGCGCCTGCGGCCAATTTGCCCAAGAGGGCAAGGCAAGTGGCGCCTAAGAAGTCGGGGGCTACCAAGGCCCAAGAAAGGGCCATGGAGCAGTTTGCGGGCCCTTCCAGAGATGAGCCACCAGTCGTCCTAAACGAATGGACGACGGTGGTCAAGAAGGCCCGCAAGGCCCCTGCAAAGGTCCCGGCAAAGGAGGCCGCAGAGCGGCCAAAAATTCCGAGGCCTCCCAAGACCCTCGCGGTGGTGGTGTCCCTGAAGCCGGAGGCGTTGGCTGAGGGGGCCACGTACAAGGATGCCCTGGCCACCGCGAAGGCGAAGGTGTCCCTTCGGGAGCTCGGCATCGGTGCGGGCAGGTTCCGTCGCACCATGACCGGGGCTTGCCTTATGGAGCTCCCGAAGGAGACCACCGCCAGCCAAGCGGACACCTTGGCCCAAAAGATCGGGGAGGCCTTGGGGGAGTCCGCGCGAGTCACCCGACCCTCCAAAATGGCCGATTTTAGGGTCGGGGGGTTGGATGACTCCATCAGCGCGGAGGAGTTGCGTGAGGCGCTGGCGGGGAGGGCCGGGTGTCCACCCGAAAAGATTCGGGTGGGCACCATTATCGCCGGTAGCAGGGGCATGGGGTCGGTAATAGCCTCGTGCCCGGTGGAGGCCCTCGCCAAGGTGTTGGACGGGGGTCGGCTGGAGGTAGGGTGGAGTTCGGTGGCCATCCAGGCGCTGGAGCAGCGGTCGGTGCGCTGCCATAAGTGCCTGGACAAGGGGCACACCGCTATGCTCTGCCCGTCCGTCAAGGACAGGAGCCGCCTCTGCTACCGGTGCGGCCAGGAGGGGCACATGGCGGCAGCCTGCAGGGAGGCCTTTAGGTGCGCCCTCTGCACCGACAGGGGCCTGCCTGCAGGGCATAGGATGGGGGGGCCTCAGTGCAATCCCCCCCCAGTAAAGGGCCGCAACCCTGTGGCCGCGCGAGCGTCCGCCACCAAGACCACCCCGGGAGCTTCGCCAATGGACACCAGCAATGCCCATTAGGTCCATTGGCGAAATTATCCAGGCGAATTTGAACCACTCCGCCGGGTCACAAGACCTGTTGATTCAGTCAATGGCGGAGTGGGGGGTGGACCTGGCTCTGGTTTCGGAGCCGTACTGCATCCCGTCATCCCCTAAGTGGTATGGGGATACGGACGGGATTGCAGCGGTGGTGGGCGTGGGCACGAGTGCCGCTCCCCCCCTCTCTCTGAGGGAGAGAGGGCCGGGATATGTGGCCGTGCAGTGGGGCCGAATGGTGGTGGTGGCCGCCTATTTCTCGCCCAACCGCAGCAGAGCCGAGTTCGAGAGGTTCTTGGCTGCGGTTGAGGGAGTGGTTCGGCGGGCGGCCCCACTCCCGGTGTTGGTGGGGGGGGACCTCAATGCCAAGCACACGGCTTGGGGGTCCCCTCACAACAACGTGATGGGTGAGGATCTGGTGGACTGGGTCTACTCCTTGGACCTCCAGATCCTCAACAGGGGTTCGGTCCCAACGTGTGTGAGGTGGCAGGGTGAGTCGGTTGTGGACGTCTCCTTTGCCACCTCGTCACTCGCCGCCCGGGTCCGGGACTGGCGGGTGATGCAGGGCACGGAGACCCTATCGGACCACCGGTATGTCCGATACGCGGTCTCTGTGGCGGGTCCGGGGGCCCCAGTTCACCTGGGCCCCGAAGCGAGTGCTCCCTCATCTTTTCCGAGGTGGGCACTCGCAAAGCTCCGACGGGAGGTGGCCGAGGAGGCGGCCATCTTCCGCTCCTGGTCGGAGCCACCGGCGGAGCTGGAGGGGGACGCCGACGGCATGGCGGCACTCTTCGCGGACGACCTGGAAGTCGTCTGCAACGCCGCCATGCCTCAATCTCGCGGTCGTCCAAGTCGGCGGGAGGTGTATTGGTGGTCGCAGGAGATCTCCGGCCTGAGGGCTACCACTCTCGCCGCCCGGCGCGCCTACTTGCGGTGTAGACGTAGGCGCGCCCAGAGGGACCCCGACGTGGAGGCCGAGCTCCGCCGGGTCTTCAGGGAGGCCCAGAAGCTCCTGCGATGTGCCATCAGCAGGAGCAAGGGGGAGGCGGCGGAGAGGTTCCTAGCTCTCCTCGACGCCGACCCCTGGGGGAGGCCGTTCAGGGTCGTGCGGGGCAAGTTTCTTGAGGCTGCCCCGCCGACATCCTGCATGGAGCCGGGCCTCCTGCGAGGTGTCCTGGTGTCTCTTTTTCCAGACCCAGGACACTTCGTACCTCCCAGATCGGCCCTTCCCAGGGTGGCCACCCCGGAGGTGTGGACCGAGGGGCCTCCGGTCACGGATGCGGAGTTTGATCGTGGAAGAGATCGGCTCCGCTCCAAAAGGAAGGCCCCGGGACCGGACGGGGTCCCCTCAAAGGTGGCTGCCCTGGCGTTGGGGCCATTGGAGGAGCGGTTCCGCGCGGTGCTTAACACCTGCATCGCGACGGGCCGCTTCCCCAAGAGATGGAGAGTCGGGAAGCTTTGCCTCCTCCGCAAAAGCGGCCGCTCTCCCGACTCCCCATCGGGGTATCGACCGGTGGTGCTGCTGGATGAGGCCGGGAAGTTTTTCGAGAAGATCATAGCTTCCCGAATCCTGCAGCACCTCGAAAGCCAGGGGCCGGACCTGGCCGAGGTCCAGTTCGGCTTTCGGACCGGTCGGTCCACGGTGGACGCGGTGGCTGGCCTCAAGAGGTGGACTGAGGCGGCTACAGCACGAGGGGAGGCTGTTATCGCGGTGTCGCTGGACATCGCGAACGCTTTTAACAGCCTTCCCCATGAGTGCATAGAGGCGGCACTCGAATTTCACGGAGTGCCCCTCTACCTCCGAGCCTTAGTGGAGGACTACCTTCGCGAGAGGGTGGTCCTTTACGAGGATGGCCGGGGGCGCGTCCAGTCGTGGTCGATGGCGGCAGGTGTACCCCAGGGGTCCGTGTTGGGACCCCTACTATGGAACTTGGGGTACAACTGGGTTCTGCGAGGCGAGCTCTTGCCGCGAACGGAGGTCGTCTGTTTCGCGGACGACACTCTGGTCGCTGCAAGGGCTCGCGACTGGAGGGATGCGGTCCACCTTGCGTCGGTCGGCACTTCGCTTGTCGTCCGGCGCATCCGCATGCTGGGGCTGGAGGTGGCTCTCGCTAAAACGAGAGCCATGGCGTTCCATGGCCCCAGACGCAGAACCCCTCCGGGGCTCCGGGTCCGAGTGGAGGGGGTCCATGTTCCGGTCGAGGTGCGTATGAAGTACCTCGGCTTGATTTTGGATCCCCGGTGGAGTTTCGAGGAGCATTTTAAGCTCCTGGCTCCCCGGCTCTGCGCTGCCGCCGCCGCCCTCGGACGGGTCCTCCCAAACGTGGGGGGGCCCAATGCATCGTGCCGTCGGCTGTACCAGAATGTGGTACGGTCGATGGCGCTATACGGAGCCCCGGTATGGGCCGAGTGCCTCACCCCCCGCACAAGGGCCCTCTTGCGCCAACCGCAGAGGGTCATCGCGACCCGGACCGTGCGAGCGTATCGCACGGTCGGACACGAGGCGTCCTGCGTCCTTGCAGGTACGCCTCCGTGGGAGCTCGAGGCCCTGGTTCTGTCCAGGGTCCATCGGGCTAGGGTCGCCGCACGACTGCGGGGGGAGCGTCCCGTTCTCGAGGAGGTGAGACGGGTGCGCACCCTGGCGAAACGGGAGGCCGTTAGCCAGTGGGGAGAGGCACTCATGGCCCCGCGTGCCGGCCACCGGACGGTAGAGGCAATCCGTCCGGTGTTGGAGGAGTGGGTTGGGCGCCGGCACGGCAGCCTCACCTATCGCCTTGTGCAGGTACTGACCGGACACGGATGTTTCGGTCACTACCTGCACAGGATCGCCCGGCGGGAGGAGTCACCGCGGTGTCATCATTGTGACGCCAATGATGACACAGCCGAGCATACGCTCTGCGTGTGCCCGGCCTGGCGATCTGAGCGCCGCATTCTTAGTACGGCGCTCGGCGGAGGTGTCCTTTCGCTCCCAGCCATGGTTAGGGCTATGGTTGGGAGCCAAGGGATCTGGGAGGCTGCGGTCTCCTTCTGCGAGAGCGTAATCTCGCAGAAGGAGGCAGCGGAGAGGGAGCGGGAGGGGGATGCTCTAGCCGCTCCTCTTCGGCGTAGGCGGACGGGCCGTCGTAGGCGGGCACATGTTCGCCCGCCTTAGGTCCGGTAAGAGCGGCCTGCACACGGGGGCTAGCCTCCCCGTGTGCATTGCACAGGCCGCCCCGTCTGGGGGGATGTTCCGTGTCCGGGCATCTCCTCCACTGGCGTGAACCCCGGCATAAGGCCGGGAGGCCCTGGGGGGGGTTTGGAGAATTGCTCTGCGGATCCCAAACTCTCCCCCGACTCAAAAGGGCTTGATGGACACCGGAGAGGTTTAGTGGGTATTCCCGGCTTGCCGGGTGAGCCCCACACACGCCTGTCGCTTGGCTAGCGGCAGGCATGGTGCGTAAATGCATTCCTCTTCGACAAAAAAAAAAAAAAAAAAAAAAAAGGTTAGGTTAGGTTAGGTTAGGTTAGGTTAGGTTAGGTTAGGTTAGGTTAGGTTAGGTTAGGTTAGGTTAGGTTCAATCCGTCCGGTGTTGGAGGAGTGGGTTGGGCGCCGGCACGGCAGCCTCACCTATCGCCTTGTGCAGGTACTGACCGGACACGGATGTTTCGGTCACTACCTGCACAGGATCGCCCGGCGGGAGGAGTCACCGCGGTGTCATCATTGTGACGCCAGTGATGACACAGCCGAGCATACGCTTTGCGTGTGCCCGGCCTGGCGATCTGAGCGCCGTATTCTTAGTGCGGCGCTCGGCAGAAGTTTCCTTTCGCTCCCGGCCATGGTCAGAGCTATGGTTGGAAGCGAAAGGATCTGGGAGGCTGCGGTCTCCTTCTGCGAGAGCGTAATCTCGCACAAGGAGGCAGCGGAGAGGGAGCGGGAGGGGGATGCTCTAGCCGCTCCTCTTCGGCGTAGGCGGACGGGCCATCGTAGGCGGGCACATGTTCGCCCGCCTTAGGTCCGGTAAGAGCGGCCTGCACACGGGGGTTAGCCTCCCCGTGTGCATTGCACAGGCCGCCCCGTCTGGGGGGATGTTCCGTGTCCGGGCATCTCCTCCACTGGCGTGAACCCCGGCATAAGGCCGGGAGGCCCTGGGGGGGGTTTGGAGAATTGCTCTGCGGATCCCAAACTCTCCCCCGACTCAAAAGGGCTTGATGGACACCGGAGAGGTTTAGTGGGTATTCCCGGCTTGCCGGGTGAGCCCCACACACGCCTGTCGCTTGGCTAGCGGCAGGCATGGTGCGTAAATGCATTCCTCTTCGACAAAAAAAAAAAAAAAAAAAAAAAAAAAAAAAAAAAAAAAAAAAAAAAAAAAAAGGTTAGGTTAGGTTAGGTTAGGTTAGGTTAGGTTCCCCCCCGAGCCCCCCCGATGTGCTGTCACCTTGTCGAGGTGGGGGGGCTTGAAGGTTCTGATGATCCTCCAAGGCTATGCCGGCAGAGTTTCTCATACCGGATTGGCTTGGAGGGGAGGAACTGGACTAAGAACAGCACAGCTTCGGCGGGGCCCTTCTTGGGCCTGTCAGGCGAGGTGGGTGCGCCTAACCGGGAGGTTCTGGGCGCGCTGACGGGAGAGCGCACTCCCGAAAAAAGCGACGACGATGTGGAGTCATCGGAGGGTAATTTCATGATGGAAAGTCCTTTATCAAGCATATTACCCCAGGAGGGTACCCTTACGGGAGAATCCCTCCCATCCGTTACTACGGATGGCTGCCCCATGTATTCTGGGGGGGGCAGTAAAGGCTTCGTAGGTCTGCAGCACGATGGCGCTGATCTTCGTAAACACGACAATGGCTTTTCTGTAGGTAATGACACTGCATGCAATATTGCTAGTGGTGTAGCATACGATATGGATACTGTTGATTTGGTAGAGGCTGCGGGCGTCCCGAAGGCGCAAGCAGCCGCTGATGTCATGGCTATTGATTTTGGTATTGGTCGTGCCTCTCTTCGGAAACGTGGGCGCGACCAACTTGAGACTTCCGAGGTTTCGGCATCTGAAGCTGATGCAGAGGAAGAGGGTCCAGCGGAAGCTAAGGTGCCAACCGCAAGACGCGGCAAACCGGTGGCGGTTGGAAGAGGATCTGGTATGAGGAGGGCGCAGGCTGAGCTACGGCAGCTGGAGTCTGAGGCACGGGAGGTTAACTTCGAGAAGGACTTGGAGGCTAGAGCATTCCGAAAGGATGCACCTAGATCCTCCGTCCTCCAGGGGCTTGAAGATGACTTTCAGGCTGCGGACGTGGCGGTCGATGCTGACGAAGTGCTCCGAGCAAGGGTCGGGGAAAATACCGCGACAATTCTTGAGGTTGCTGCCAAGTCGAAAAACCTTAAGGGTACTTATGTCAAGGCCCTTAAGGACTCGGCGAAGGCAATCCAGGCGTCCTTTGACACTCTGTTGGCAAGATCGGAGGAGGAGGAGCCGCGACGCCTCCGGAATGACAACGCCAGGCTACGAAGGGAGGTTGAGGCTCTAAAGGCGGAGTTGCGGGCCCATAGGAGAGAATTCTCCGAGATGCGGGCTGCAATCGCTGCCGGACGGGCATCGCCAACTCTATCCACGCTGCCGATGCAACCCAGTCCTGCCATCGATGTTGATGAGTTAAGGAGGTCCATCGTAGTGGCGGTAGGCAAAATGGTGGCTGCACGATTCGAAGGAATCGAGGAGCGACTATTGCCGGAAGTAAGGAGGCGGCCTCCCTTACAGGCTGATAAAGTACGAGCGGAGATTTCGGGAGTGGTACCTGCGGTGGCTCAGGCGGCGGTACCTGTGCCCTCATTTGCTGCAGTGGTGGCCCAGCGTAAGGTTGTTCAGCGGCGAAAGGGTCCACAAGCGGGAAGGAGTGCGTTGCAGCCTCAGCCCCAGTCTCAGGAAACTGCTGCTGCTCCCAGACGCCTGGTGGAGAAGCCTAGGCCGTCGACTTCTGCCGCCCCAATTAGCGGTGCACCTTCAAGAGGGGCAGATGAGGAAGGCTTCGTCCAGGTTGGGAGGAAGAGGAAGGGGAAAAGGAAGAAGAAGAACGGTTCTTCTCCACAAACTCCCTCGACCTCTAATACCGGGAAGAAGAAACGGGCCAAGCCTAGACTCAGACCACCTCGCGCTGCTGCAGTGGTCATCACGCTGCAGGAGGACGCGGTAAAGGCGGGCTTGAATTTTGAGCAAGTGATGGCGCAAGCGCAAGCTAGGGTTGATCTAGGCGAGTTAGGACTAGAGGCTGAAGGCTTCAGGTTTCGCATGTCTGCCGCAGGGGGTCGCATTTTAGAGCTCCCGAAAGGGCAGACCACAGAGAAGGCGGAACTGGTAGCAGTGAAGCTAAGTGCTGCTCTGGAGGGAGTGGCCAAGGTTGTCCGGCCTGTAAAGTGTGTGGAAATACGCATTTCCGGGCTGGACGACTCGGCCACCAAGGAAAGGGTAGCTGCAGCGGTGGCGCGGGCAGGCCGGTGTCCGGTGGAGCTGGTCAAGCCCAGGGAGGTGCGCTCTGGGCCTAGCGGACTGGGTACTGTCGTAGTACAGTGCCCGATTGAAGCAGCCAAGGTGCTGGCCGATGCCGGTAGGATCCTGGTGGGGTGGAGCTCCGCTAGGGTTGAAGCCCTAAAACAGCTCCCCCTTCGCTGTTTTAAGTGTATGGCTATTGGCCATACAAAGCCGGTGTGCCCCTCAACGGTAGACCGCAGCCAACTGTGCTTCCGCTGTGGTCGAGCGGGGCACAAAGCGGCTAGCTGTAAGGCATCTCTTTGCTGCGCAGTCTGCAAAGACGCTGGCAGGCCCTCTGGGCACATAATGGGGGGGGCATTGTGCATTCCCCCCAGCAAGAAGGGAAAAACGATCCAGGGACTCCAGATCGCTGCAGCTGAATCCTCCCGGCGGGAACTGGGAGAGACTAATGAGATGGTTCAATGACTGCACGGTCCATTAGTTTCCTACAGGCGAACCTGAACCACTGTGCCGGGGCTCAAGATCTTTTCTTGCAGTCTATGGTGGAGTGGCGGGTTGATTTGGCTGTGGCGTGCGAACCTTATTTCGTTCCTTCGCAGACAAACTGGGCCGGGGATCTGAATGATCTGGTGGTAGTCGCCGCGGGTGCGCACTCGGATTTCCCTTTCTTGGTATTGGAGAAAGGGTCGGGCTATGTGGTGGTCGGGTGGGGAGAGTATGCGGTTATTGCCACATACTTCTCTCCGAATCGAACTCTGGCCGATTTTGAGGCATTTCTGGATGCAGTTAGAGGGGCGGTGGGCCGTCTAACGCAGAGGGAGGTCATTGTGCTCGGGGACCTAAACGCCAAGGCTCAGGAGTGGGGAAACCCCTCCACTGATGCCCGAGGTCATGCAGTCAGAATCTGGGCACTGCAGTGCGATCTTGTTCTCGTCAACAGAGGTGCAGTTCAAACTTGCGTGCGTCAGCAGGGGGGGTCTGTGGTGGACGTTACGTTCGCCACTCCTGCTGTGGCTCGCAAGATCGTAAACTGGAGAGTTATGGAGACGGTCGAGACTCTATCGGACCATTTATATGTTAGGTTTGAAATCTCCTCCCTCTCGAGATATGCGTACAGGGGCCCTAGCCGATTCACACGTTGGGCCATCACAAGGTTTAACTCGGAACTGGCCAAGGAGGCTGCCATAGTCCAGAACTGGACCTCCCCCTCAAGCGCTGGAGTTAGTGTGGATGAAATGGCTGGGCGTATTTGTAACTCCCTTAGGGAGGTGTGCGATGCGTCCATGCCTAGGGTCAGCGGTCGTACGGAGCGCCATCAGGTGTACTGGTGGTCTCAGGAGATTGCTGATCTTCGTACGGCGTCTAACGCTGCGCAGCGGGCCTACTTGCGCTGTCGTAGGCGTAATGGAAGGGATGGTGAAGAGACAGAGGCTCTCCTAAGGAGAGCCTTCCGAAGGGCGAAAGATAAGCTCCAACTGGCAATTAGTCGTGCGAAGGCTAAAGCTAGAGAGGAACTTCTGTCGGAGCTAGACCGGGACCCCTGGGGCCGCCCGTACAGGGTGGCGCGCCGTAAGATCTGCACCCAGGGTCCGGTCACGGATAAGCTGCCGGGGGCTCTCCTTGGGAGAGTAATGGAGGCTCTGTTTCCGGCTGCTCGGGCTCACAGTCCTCCGAGAATGAGGCCGACCTCGGCCGTTGGAACGCAGGTGGGAGAGGAAGTACCCCAAGTCACTGAAGACGAGTTGCTGGTGGCCCTGGGAAAACTCCGGGGTCGGAAGAGGGCGCCTGGTCCGGATGGGGTTCCGGGTCGGGTACTCTTGATTGCAGCGGAGTTTCTTGGGGACAGGCTTCGGGAACTGTTCAACGCGTGTATTCGCGAGGGACAGTTTCCGAAGCCCTGGAAGGAGGGACGGGTATGCTTGCTACCTAAAGTGGGTCGCCCACCGGAGGATCCTTCAGCTTATAGGCCAATCGTCTTGCTGGATGAGGTGGGTAAGGTATTCGAGAGGATACTTGCTGCTCGCCTTATCCAGCATCTCGAGGGGGTGGGCCCAAATTTATCAGATGCGCAGTATGGATTCAGGGTGGGTCGCTCGACCCTTGACGCCCTTACCCAGCTAAGAGGGCTGGCCGTGGAGGCTGTTAATGGGGGGGAGGTTGTGCTGGCTATATCTTTGGACGTAGCCAATGCATTTAACTCCCTTCCTTTCGAGACGTTGAGAGAGGCGCTCCGTTATCACGGAATGCCCCTCTACCTGCAGGCGGTGGTGGCAGCATACCTTGAAGACCGGGAGGTCTTGTGGGAAGGAGGGAGCGGGACACTTACCAGGCGTCTTGTCTGCTGCGGTGTTCCACAGGGTTCGGTCCTTGGACCAATCCTGTGGAATATCGGGTTTGACTGGCTTCTCCGGCAGTCGGTTCTCCCTGGGATGAAGGTCATCTGTTATGCTGATGACACTCTTGTCACTGTCCGAGGGAAGACGTACGAGGAGACAGCGATGAAGGCCACGGTTGGTGCAGGGTTGACGGTGGACAGGATCCGTCAGCTTGGACTTGAGGTGGCCTTGTCCAAGACGGAGGCCCTTCTTTTTCATGGACCACGCAGAGGACCCCCGCGGGGTGCCCAGTTGGTCATCAGGGGAACGGTGGTCCCGGTAAGGGCCCAGATGAAATATCTGGGTCTTGTCCTGGACGGTCGTTGGAAATTTGCGGCACACTTTGCCCAGCTGGGTCCGCGGTTGGTATCGGCGGCTGCTGCCTTGGGGAGACTTATGCCCAATGTGGGGGGACCCAATGGGTCCTGCAGGCGCCTGTACTCTGGAGTCATCCGGAGTATGGCCCTGTACGGTGCACCCATTTGGGTTGATGCACTAGACTCCACCAACAGGGCGCTTCTAAGAAGGCCGCAAAGGATTGTGGCTATAAGAGCCATCAGAGGCTACCGGACCGTTTCCTGGGCTGCAGCAACACTGCTGGCGGCGGACCCTCCGTGGGAACTTCAGGCTGAGGTTCTCGCAGAGGTGTACCGATACAGGGCTGGCCATCGCGCTGGAAATAGGGCGCTAGACTGGGAGGCGGTAGCCAGGACAAGAAGGGTGGCAAGGAATGCGGTCCTGGAAAAATGGGAGGAGCAGCTCGGGGCTTCGTCCTTCGGCCTAGCGACGATTGAGGCCATCAAACCTCAGTTACGTCGCTGGGTTGGCAGGAGACACGGAGTCCTGAGCTACAGACTTACGCAGGTGCTTACCGGGCATGGGTGCTTCGGTGAGTACCTGCATAAGATAGCCAGGAGAGAGGTGGACATGGTCTGCCATGAGTGTGGAGCAGTGGAGGATACCGTGCGCCACACGGTAGAGGAGTGCGCAGCGTGGGGGCCTCAAAGGCACGACCTAACGCAGATCATAGGCAGTGACCTCTCGCTGTCAGGCATGATCAATGTCATGCTTGGCAGCGAGAGGTGTTGGGACGCGGTAACTACCTTTTGCGAGTCAGTAATTTCGCAGAAGGAGGCTGCGGAGCGGGACAGAGAGGTCGACGCCAACGCTGATCCACTCCGAAGACGCAGGTTGGGCCTGCGAAGGCGCCGATATGCGCATCTTCTGCCTCCGCCGTGATAGTGTGGCCGGGGTGCTGGGTCGGGGGACCCTGCACCCGTAAAAGGCCCACTGGATGAAGGCCCGTTTTGAGACTACTGAGATGGTGTAGCCTGCTTGTTTTCAGGGCTCACTGGCGGTGGTTCTTAAGACGGGCCAGCCGTTGGAGTAGTGCGGTGTCTGAGGGTTCCTCTGGCTTCCCTCTATCCCGTAATGCTCTAATAGCTAACGGCGTTGGCGGAACGTGGGGTTTTAGTCGGTAGGCACGGGTTCTTCGTGAGTCCGACATACTCCTTCGGTCCCCCCGGGCTGAAGGAGATCCATGAGGATTTCCCCAGGTAAGGAAAAAAAAAAAAAAAAAAAAAAAAAAAAAGGTTCCCCCCCGAAGTGCTGTCACCTTGTCGAGGTGGGGGGGCTTGAAGGTTCCGTTGATCCTCCAAGGCTATGCCGGCAGAGTTACTCATACCGGATTGGCTTGGGGGGGAGGGGCTGGACCAAGAACAGCACAGCTTCGGCGGGGCCCTTCATGGGCCTGTCTGGCGAGGTGGGCGCGCCTAACCGGGAGGTTCCGGGCGCGCTGACGGGAGAGCGCACTCCCGAAAAAAGCGACGACGATGTGGAGTCATCGGAGAGTATAAGCCCATGAAAAAGTCTGCTTGTGAAACAAGTCCCCGGGCGGGTCCCAGCGATGGGGAATCCCGCCCTTCTGCTCCGGCGGAAGGAAGCCTCACGTTATACGGGGGAGGCAGCAACAGACTCGGAGGTCAGTGTCCCACTGGCCCCCGTGAACGACAACCTGGCGCTAATAATGACAAACGATCGGCTTGTGATTATGGCATTGATGATTCGGTGGTGGTGGTCATCTCCCAGAAGGAGAGGGCCACCGCTGACAGACACGGCGTGATTATGGCTAATATGGCTAGAGAGAGGGAGATCGACGAAGAGTTGGACAGACAGTTCCGTGAGGAACTGGAATCCATCGGACTCGGTCTCGATGATTCGTACTGCTCGGACGCCAGCCTGGCGTCGGATGTGTCGCGACGTTCTCGCGCTCCCGCAAGCGCCAGGACTGGCGCCCGAGCAGAGAGAAAGAGGAGTAGACAGAACTCGTCTGAGGAGTCGGACGAGGGTGCGATGGGTCCGCCTAAAAAGGTGGCACCCAAGGCAAAGGGCCGAGGCCGCCCGCCCACGACTGGGCAGTATGTGGGACTAGCCAAGGCGAAAGCTGATCTGAACGCAGAGAAGGAGAAGGCGTTGCGGCTCCAAGTCGAGGAAGAAATGGTGAGAAGGGGGGAATCTGTCAAGGATGCCATTGACAAATTCTGCATGGCCCACCCCGATCCAACACCGGATGATGCCCCGCAGACAGCGGGACAGCTGGAGAAGCTAGTCCAGGACTCAGTGGCCATCATCGAAAAGGTGGCCACGAAATCCATGAACTTAAAAGGAGGCTTCGTAAAGTCCTTGAAGGACGCTGCGTTTACGATCTCGGTCGCAGTGTCCCAACTCAAGGCCCGCACCATGTCGGAGGAGGTGGCAAAGCTGGAGGCCGCAAATGCGCGGCTCACAAGCCAGTTGGCAGAGCTGCGTAGGGAGGTCGCCGAACTTCGGCGGCAGCCCGTTGCCCCGGCTGAGCCACAGCCTAATTTGAAGGAGTTGCTGGAGGAAGTCTCGTGCTCGAACATTGCGCAGTTCAGCGCGATGTTGGAGACGAGGCTTGCCGGCATAGAGTACCGGCTCCTGCCGGAACCTCGAGTGCGGCCCTCTCCGGCAACTTGTACAGGACGAGACATACAGGTCGACGTCGCGGCCCCTGATGTGTCCTCTCCAGTTTCACGGAGAGTGACTTCCCAGGGCGGCCAAGAGCGACCTAACAAGAACGTGACAGCGGCTGCGAGTGCTGCTGCCTCAACATCCGCTACCCGAAAGGGGAAACGGAAGGGCAAAAGCCTCGCGGCTAGGGAGGCGGAAGCGGCAAGGGCTCCCGGTCCGCTCCACGCTGCCCACCAAGGGGAGGCGTGGAGTGAAGTGGTGAGGCGCAAGCCGAAGCCCAAAACGGACGAGAAAAAGAAGGCGGCCAAACCTGCCCCGAAAAAGAAACGTGATATCCGACTCCGGCCGCCACGCACTGCGGTTGTAGGGTTAGATCTGCAGCCCGGGGCGATGGACCGTGGCATTAACTACGTGTCCTTGATGGTGGAGGCCAAGCGACACGTAAGTCGCGAGGACATGGAGGCGATGGGGGTCACAGGTGTGCGCATCCGTAAGGGTGCAACTGGTGTTCGGCTGCTGGAGGTCTCGGGAGAAGGTGCGGCTGAGAAGGCGGACTCCCTGGCTGAGAAGCTTAGGGGAGCCTTGGATGCGGCCAACTTCCGGGTCCTTCGGCCTGTCAAACGGGCGGAGCTGAGGATCTCGGGTCTTGACGACTCCGTGACTACGGAAGAGGTGATGGCGGCACTCGCTGTAGAAGGTGGCTGCAGTGCGACGGCTATTGTTTGTGGGCGGTTATCCCAGCGGGGCTCCATATGGGTTGCTCTTCCCGTGGAGGCAGCAAAGAAGGTAGTAGACGTGGGCCGGCTTAGGGTGGGCTGGGTTCTAGCGCGAGTGATTGCGCTGGAACCTAGACCACTCAGGTGCTTCAGGTGCCTGGAGGCTGGACACGTTGTGGCACAATGTGATGGCGGTGTTGACCGTAGTGGAACTTGCTTTCGCTGCGGTCAACATGGCCATTTGGCTAGAGAATGTGTGGCCAACGATCCCCTTTGCGCTTTGTGCAAGGCAGCGGGGAGGTCGGCGGACCATGCCATGGGAGGTAATGGATGCCCAACCAAAGGGCAGCCTGCCATGCGCAAAAAGAGGAAGCCAACTGCTTCTCGCCCTCCTGCGCCATCTGGCGGGCGAAGTAGAGCAGGGACAGCAGGCCGCGACCTGCCGAGGCCCAGGCGGGCAGTAGCAGGTGCCGAGCCACCGCAGCCGCTGCCCAACCCTGGAGAGGGCCAGGCGATGGATACGGGGGTGTCCATCGCCTCATGAAGAGGCCCTCGCGTGGATGACGCGCCTTGTGATCGGGTGCGTCACCAGAGAGGACGGAGCGCTTAACATAAGCCTCCGAGGCGTCGACGTCTGAAAAGACACCGCGATGGGGGATGTGGAGAGAGCTAACGCGTGCCCACTTGTCCCCCGTCACATAGCGGCGACGTGGATCACCGTGGGGTTTTAGTCGGTAGGCAGGGCTTTTCCCTGAGTCCGACATACTCCTTCGACTCCCCCCGGAGCGGAGGAGATGCATGAGCATTTCCCCACGTACAAAAAAAAAAAAAAAAAGGTTAGGTTAGGTTCCCCCCCGAAGTGCTGTCACCTTGTCGAGGTGGGGGGGCTTGAAGGTTCCATTGATCCTCCAAGGCTATGCCGGCAGAGTTACTCATACCGGATTGGCTTGGAGGGGAGGGGCTGGACTAAGAACAGCACAGCTTCGGCGGGGCCCTTCATGGGCCTGTCTGGCGAGGTGGGCGCGCCTAACCGGGAGGTTCCGGGCGCGCTGACGGGAGAGCGCACTCCCGAAAAAAGCGACGACGATGTGGAGTCATCGGAGAGTTAGAGCCCATGAAAAAGTCTGCTTGTGAAACAAGTCCCCGGGCGGGTCCCAGCGATGGGGAATCCCGCCCTTCTGCTCCGGCGGAAGGAAGCCTCACGTTATACGGGGGAGGCAGCAACAGACTCGGAGGTCAGTGTCCCACTGGCCCCCGTGAACGACAACCTGGCGCTAATAATGACAAACGATCGGCTTGTGATTATGACATTGATGATTCGGCGGTGGTGGTCGTCTCCCAGAAGGAGAGGGCTGCCGCTGAACGACATGGCGTACTTATGGCTACTATGGCTAGGGAGAGAGAAATAGACGAGGAGTTGGACAGACAGTTCCGTGAGGAACTCGAATCCCTCGGACTCGGTCTAGATGACTCTTACTGCTCGGACGCCAGCCTGGCGTCGGATGTGTCGCGACGTTCTCGCGCTCCCGCAAGCGCTAGGACTGGCGCCCGAGCAGAAAGAAAGAGGAGTAGACAGAACTCGTCTGAGGAGTCGGACGAGGGTGCGATGGGTCCGCCTAAAAAGGTAGCACCCAAGGCAAAGGGCCGAGGCCGCCCGCCCACGACTGGGCAGTATGTGGGGCTAGCCAGGGCGAAAGCGGATCTGAACGCAGAGAAGGAGAAGGCGTTGCGGCTCCAAGTCGAGGAAGAAATGGTGAGAAGGGGGGAATCTGTCAAGGATGCCATTGACAAATTCTGCATGGCCCACCCCGATCCAACACCGGATGATGCCCCGCAGACAGCGGGACAGCTGGAGAAGCTAGTCCAGGACTCAGTGGCCATCATCGAAAAGGTGGCCACGAAATCCATGAACTTAAAAGGAGGCTTCGTAAAGTCCTTGAAGGACGCTGCGTTTACGATCTCGGTCGCAGTGTCCCAACTCAAGGCCCGCACCATGTCGGAGGAGGTGGCAAAGCTGGAGGCCGCAAATGCGCGGCTCACAAGCCAATTGGCAGAGCTGCGTAGGGAGGTTGCCGAACTTCGGCGGCAGCCCGTTGCCCCGGCTGAGCCACAGCCTAATTTGAAGGAGTTGCTGGAGGAAGTCTCGCGCTCCAACATTGCGCAGTTCAGCGCGATGTTGGAGACGAGGCTTGCCGGCATGGAGTACCGGCTCCCGCCGGAACCTCGAGTGCGGCCCTCTCCGGCAACTTCTACCAGACGAGACACCCAGGTCGATGTCGCGGCCCCTGATGTGTCGTCTCCAGTTTCACGGAGAGTGACTTCCCAGGGTGGCCAAGAGCGACCTGCCCTGAACGTGACGGCGGCCACGAGCGCAGCTGCCTCAACTTCCGCTACCCGAAAGGGGAAACGGAAGGGCAAAAGCCTCGCGGCCAGAGAGGCGGAAACGGCGAGAGCTCCCAGTCCGCTCCACACTTGTCCTCCGGGGGAGGCGTGGAGCGAAGTGGTGAGGCGCAAGCCAAAACCCAAGAACGTGACGAAGGAGAAGGCAACCAAGCCGGCTGCCCCACCAAAGAAACGAGTAGTACGATTGCGCCCTCCCAGTACGGCGGTCGTAGGGCTAGATCTACAGCCTGGGGCAATGGATCGTGGCCTAACTTACGCGGCTCTGATGGCAGAGGCCAAGCGTCACGTCCATCTGGACGACATGGCGGTGATGGGTATCACTGGTGTGCGTGTACGTACAGGTGCCACTGGTGTTCGGCTGCTGGAGGTCTCGGGAGAAGGTGCGGCAGAGAAGGCGGATTCCCTGGCTGAAAAGCTAAGGGGAGCCTTGGATGCGGCCAACTTTCGAGTCCTTCGGCCTGTTAAGCGAGCGGAGCTGCGGATCTCGGGGTTAGACGACTCCGTGACGCCAGATGAGGTTGCGGCGGCTCTCGCCAATCAAGGGGATTGCTCGCAAGCGGCCATCGTGTGTGGGCGGCTGTCCAAACGGGGCTCCCTATGGGTTGCTCTGCCTGTGGCAGCTGCAAAGAAGGTTGTGGAAATGGGCCGGCTTAGGGTGGGCTGGGTTCTTGCGCGAGTAATTGCGCTGGAACCCAGACCACTCAGGTGCTTCAGGTGCCTTGAGGCTGGTCACGTTGTCGCGCAGTGTGGTGGTGGTGTTGACCGAAGCGGAATCTGTTTTCGCTGCGGTCAGCACGGCCACATAGCTCGAGATTGTGAGGCTGCCAATCCTGTATGTGCCTTATGCAAGGCAGCAGGCAGACCGGCAGAACATGCAATGGGGGGAAATGGCTGCCCTACCAAGGGTAAGCGTGTTAAACCGAAGCAGAAGAGGAAGCCGGCTGCTACACGTCTGGTGACATTAACCAGCGGGCAAAGTAGCAGATCGGGCGACGCAGGCCGCGACCTGCCGAGGCCCAGGCGGGCAGTAGCAGGTGCCGAGCCACCGCAGCCGCCGCCCAACCCTGGAGAGGGCCAGGCGATGGATACGGGGGTGTCCATCGCCTCATAAAGAGGCCCTCGCGTGGATGACGCGCCTTGTGATCGGGTGCGTCACCAGAGAGGACGGAGCGCTTAACAGAAGCCTCCGAGGCGTCGACGTCTGAAAAGACACCGCGATGGGGGATGTGGAGAGAGCTAACGCGTGCCCACTTGTCCCCCGTCACAAAGCGACGACGTGGATCACCGTGGGGTTTTAGTCGGTAGGCAGGGCTTTTCCCTGAGTCCGACATACTCCTTCGCCTCCCCCCGGAGCGGAGGAGATGCATGAGCATTTCCCCACGTACAAAAAAAAAAAAAAAAAAAAAAAAAAAAAAAAAAAAAAAAAAAAAAAAAAAAAAAAAAAAAAGGTTAGGTTAGGTTAGGTTAGGTTAGGTTAGGTTAGGTTAGGTTAGGTTAGGTTCCCCCCCGAAGTGCTGTCACCTTGTCGAGGTGGGGGGGCTTGAAGGTCCCAATGATCCTCCAGGGCTGTGCCGGCAGGGCTACCCATACCGGATTGGCTTGGAGGTGAGGGGCTGGACTAAGAGCAGCACGACGTGGTGAGGAGGAGACCTCGGTAAAAAACCGGAGGAGACAACCTCATTAAAAAACAAGGGTGCGCCGCGTGTAGGCGTGCCCGCCGAGGAGGATACCTCACTAAAAAACCTGAGGAGACAACCTCACTAAAAAACCAGGGTGCGCCGCGTGGAGGCGTGCCCGCCGAGGAGGAGACCTCTTTAAAAAACCTGAGGAGACAACCTCACTAAAAAACAGGGGTGCGCTTGCGCGCCCGAGTGGAGCTCCCATGGCTTCGGCTGTGGTCGAGCGTGGCTTGCGTGGTAGTGATGGCGGTTCGCTGCCTGAACCCGTGAGTGTCGGGGGGGTTCGAGTCCCCCCATCATACGACGAGGAAGTCCCGAAAGGGCGACCGTTGGTGGTGCCTGCGGTAGGAACCTAACGGGATCCCGCTGGGTGCCACCACTAAGCGGTGACGCGGAAACGCCGGAGTGGTTTTAGTGGGTATGCCAGTGACCGTGGGTCGGTCCGATGGAGAGCCCCACATACCCCCTGGTTCCACCGGGGGGATGCATAAGGTCGCATTTCCACTTCGTCAACAAAAAAAAAAAAAAAAAAGGTTAGGTTAGGTTAGGTTAGGTTAGGTTAGGTTAGGTTAGGTTAGGTTAGGTTAGGTTGGGGTGCGAGTCAGATGACCTCCACGTGGTGCACTCTGGGCAACGAGTGGTTCCAACATTTTCCGTTCGGAGAAAGTTGGGCCCAATCGGCTAACATCTGACAAGGCGGGTGCCTCTTCTGGGCCCTGCAACCCCTGTACGTGTCTACTTTGGACCGTGCAACTCGCTGCTCCTTCTGAGCAGCTTTGAGAGGGGTATCACGAAGACGGCCGCCCCTTAAGGGTGGTCGCAAAGGGGGGTAATGGGAGCATCGCGAAAGCGGTGCAACGGGGGCCTACGCCAACCTCCGATCATCGTAACCCACTGCGGTTCCTGCAACGACCCCCACTCGTGGCGTTGTTGGGTACGCGGGTTCTGTGGTGGAACGAGGGCTTGCCTTAACCGGCCGGCCGCGTGAAGGACACACTATAAAACCCGAGAGAAACCTCGTTAAAACCTGCCAATACTCCCCGGCCTTGGCAGTATTTAGGGTTCCCTGTGTATGAGGCCACTGCACAGGGTGACAATTAGTTGTTCTCTTCTCGTGGGATTTGTTATGGGTTCTCGTTTTAAATTTCATGACGTTTCGGAGAAGTCGGCGGAGCCTGACTACAGGTCCGTCGTGGGTGGTGGGGCTATGGACGGCCGGAAAGAGTCCGTGGTGGTTGATGCTTTTAGCAGGCCCAGTAGATCGGGCAAGGAGGTTGATTGTTCGGGAGATGATAAGCCCGGGAGGGGCAAGGTGTTATCGGTGTCGTTGACCAGACTGAACGTGGCTCAAATTCGAAGTCGGAGCAACCATCGGGAGAGTGAGGAAGAAACGGTGCTTCCGTCGGCTGGGGTGGAGGACAACATGTCCGACTCCTCGGTGGCCACCGTCACAACAGAAGGAGGACGTAAAAGGACAAGGACATGGGCGGATATGACATCTTCGGAGTCTGACCGAGACTCTGTCCGCTCCTCGTCCAAAATGTCAACAGCTCGCAGGGGGCGTGGTAGACCGCCCACTACCGGTGAGTACGTAGGGCTCGCTGCTGCCAAAGAACGGCACAACGAAGCTGAGCGGAGGGCCTTGGAACTTCAGGTCGAAAAGGAGTACGCCGAAATGGTGAACGAGAGGCGTGTCACAAGGGCATCCAGAGTTACCGCATTGGGCGGTTCAGATAAGGATGAGGAGGCCTGCGCAGAGGTTGTCGCTCAAGAGGTGGAGGACGACATTAAAATGCTGCTTCATGTAGCCAACACATCCGGCCACCTCAAGGGCACTTATGTTAAGTCCCTTAAGGCGATTGCTGAGTCCTATAGGGAGAATATAGGAATCCTGCGACACCGAACGGTTACGCAGGAAACCGAAGCCCTGAAGGCTGAAAACCTTCGTCTCAGTGCGGAAGTGGCTAGCCTCAGGGAGGAAATGGCTACTCTTCAGGCCACGGTGGAGTATCTGCACCAGAGGCAGTCATACCCTGAAGTAACACCTACTTCTGATGCTTGGAATGGGGAGATGACCGGTGATGTACCTCCGGCCGCACCTGTGGCTCCTAAAACGCTGCGTGCCCCTGTGGTGCAGCAAAAGGAACTGCCGGCAAGGGCGAAGCCAAAGCCTCAGGCCAAGGCTAAGACTAAAGTAGAACCACTGGCTCCGCCGGAGGTTGATCAGACCTTTATGGCCGAGGTGATGCGACAAGTTGGCCTAATGGTAAACACCAGACTCGACTCTATCGCTGCAAGGCTCCCTCCGGAGCCCAAGCTGCGTCCCCCTTTGGCGGCAGATGCCAAGATAAAGGCTAAAACCTTTGCTGCGGCAGTTGGTACTCCTGTGGCCGAGCCTCAGGTGTCGAAGGAGGGAACAAAAGGGAAGGGGAAAGGGAAAGGGAAGGGCAAGGGAACCAAGGCACTCAATGCTCCTTCAAGCCAGGTTGCCAGCACATCTGCGGCATCCAATTCTGCGCCTGCCCCCAAACCATCAGGAAACGAATGGACCCCAGTTGTTGGAGGTCGTAAGGCAAGACGCAAGGCGAAAGGCAGGGCGGCGGCTAAGCCGCAGCAAAACTCCCAGGGCAAACCTGGCAAAAAGCAGGCGAAGAAAAAGCGTAAGCCCAAGTTGAAGGCTCCACGCTCGCCGGCAGTGGTCATTATGCTGCAGCCGGAGGCACAAGAGCGAGGGCTTACTTATGCCAACATCCTCCTCAAGGCACAGGAGTCTGTTAATCCCACTGAACTAGGGATCGAGGGAGTAAGATTTAGAGAGGGGATCACGGGTTCTCGCATCCTTAATCTTCCGACCACGGCCACGGAGGAGCAAGCTGACCAACTGGCTTGTCAAATCAGAGACGCCTTAGGCGATGCCGCCAGAGTCTCCAGGCCTGTGAAGTGCGTTGACCTGCGTCTGTTTAACCTGGATGACACCGTCACTCCAGAGCAGGTCCTTGCACAGGTGGCAAAGGTGGGCTCATGCTCGCCTGAGCATGTTAGGGTAGGGCAGATGCGTCGTGGCGTTGGTGGAATGTACACAATATATGTGTCATGCCCTGTGGATGCGGCCAAAGTTTTGCTGAAGGAGGGACGTATCTGCGTCGGTTGGAGCATTGCCCGCATTGAGGCTCTGGAGGCACGGCCGCTTAGATGTTACCGATGTCTCGAAAGGGGGCACACCAAAGCCCGATGCACGGCCATGATAGACCGAAGCGATATCTGCTATCGCTGTGGTAAAGCAGGCCATATAGCGGCATCGTGCTCCTCGGCACCAAACTGCCCGATGTGCGCGGAGGCGAAGCGGCCCGCGTCACATGCTATTGGCAGCAAATTGTGCCAAGCCCCAAGGCGAAAAAGACCAGCGACCGAGACACCGGCCGGCGGTTCTCAAAGAGGCACACAGCAGATGCCTCAAGTAGATGTGATGGACACCAACAATGTCTAGTTCGCCGAACTACCATCTTCTCCAGGCGAACTTAAACCACTCTGCTGGCGCACAGGACTTATTCGTGCAGTCAATGGCGGAGTGGTCCATTGGCGTTGCGGTAGCTGCCGAGCCATACTTTATTCCTAACCGTTACAACTGGTTAGCGGCGTTGGATAGGTCGGTGGTGATTGTAGGTGGGTCGGATTACGCTTCCCCACCGCTTTCGTTTGTCGAAAGTGGTGCCGGATTTGTGGTTGGCAAGTGGGGGGAAATGGTGCTTATAGGGGTCTATTTCTCTCCTAACAAAACATTGGCAGAGTTTGAAGTCTTCCTGGATCTTTTGGGTGCTGCGGTGAATCGTGCGGCCCCATTACCAGTTGTCGTTCTGGGAGACTTTAATGCGAAGTCAATCGCCTGGGGTTCCCCCGTTGCAGACCAGCGCGGCGACGCGGTTGAAGAGTGGGCCATTTCATCTGGCCTATCTCTGCTCAACCAGGGGAGGGTTAATACCTGTGTCCGGCTGCAGGGCGGATCTATCGTAGATCTGTCCTTTGCTTCACCTGCAGTCGCTCAACGTGTCGTGGGATGGAGGGTCCTGGAGGGGGTGGAGACTCTTTCGGACCACCGTTACATCCGGTTTGATGTCTCCCGCTCTCGGGGAGTCTTTAGCCCCGACGTGCCAACAACATCTGGCTCGCCGTTTCCAAGATGGGCACTTAACCGCATGAACCGCGATCTACTGGTAGAGGCTGCAATAGTGCAACTATGGTTTACACCATCATCTACCACACAGAACGCACCAGTGGAGGAGGGCACGCTATGGCTGGCTAACGCAATGACCGAGGTCTGTGACGCAGCCATGCCACGTGTAAGGCGTCGACCAACGAAGCGCGGAGTCTACTGGTGGAACCAGGAGATCGCTGGTCTTCGGGAGAACTGTATCGTGGCCCGAAGAGCCTATACCAATCACCTTAGGCGACGTAGGCGTAGCGTTGCGGATGATGGCCCGCTTCACGAGGCGTACAAAGACGCGAAAGCGGCACTCAAGGCGGCAATTTGTCAATCAAAAGATCGCGCAAGGGAGGAGCTGCTCGAGGAGTTAAACCGAGATCCCTGGGGGCGCCCTTATCGTTCAGTTCGTGGGAAACTACGTAACGCCGGCCCCCCAGTGGTTGAATCTCTCGAGCCTCCTCTCCTTGAGTCTGTCGTTGCGGCGTTGTTCCCCACGAGACCGGCGTTTGTTCCACCGCATATGGCTCCGTCAGCAGATGTTGAGGATGCCACAGTGCCACCTGTCACTACCGGTGAGCTGGGTGCAGCATTTTTACGGCTCAGGGGTAAAAAGACAGCCCCTGGACCTGATGGAATCCCGGGGAGCGCCTGGGTCATTGTGGAGGAGTTGTTTAACGAAAGGTTTCGGGGTCTTTTGGATTCTTGTCTCCAGTCTGGTCGCTTTCCATCGAAATGGAAGACAGGACGGCTAGTCCTCTTAAAGAAGGAGGGGCGGGCGTTTGACTCTCCGTCGGCGTATCGGCCCATCGTGCTTCTTGATGAGGCCGGTAAGCTCTTCGAGCGCATTTTGGCGTCCCGCATCAATGAACATCTTGGTGCGGGCGGCCCTGATCTATCCCCGTGTCAGTACGGGTTCAGGGTCGCACACTCCACCATTGACGCCATTCTTAGCGTGAAAGAGGAGACGCAACAGGCAGTGTCGCAGGGCAAAGTGGCTCTGGCGGTATCGCTTGATATCGCCAATGCCTTTAACAGCCTGCCATTCGAGGTGATTGATGAGGCACTTCGGTATCATCGGCTACCCAACTACCTGCGACGCATACTCCACGATTACCTGCGGGGTAGAAGTGTCTTATATGTTGGCCGTGATGGACTTCTCTGTAGCAGAGGAGTGTCGTGCGGTGTCCCACAGGGGTCGGTCCTCGGGCCGCTCTTGTGGAACATCGGTTACGACTGGGCCCTTAGAGGTGCCCAGCTCCGCGGTATAAGCGTTACGTGCTACGCTGATGACACGTTGGTCACCGCACGTGGTGCCGACTTTGAGGCGACAGCCAGATTGGCCACAGAAGGTGTCACCCACATGGTGAACAGGATCCAAAAGCTTGGCCTGAAAGTGGCGATTGAGAAGACGGAGGCCCTTTACTTCTACGGCCCTCGCCGGAAGCCGACTCAAGGTGCTCATCTGCTCATTGATGGAGTGCGAATCAACATCAGCTCGTGCATTAAATATCTCGGGCTGTTTGTTGATCCTAAGTGGAGTTTTCGCGAGCATTTTCGGCGGCAGTCCCTGAAGCTGGTGAAAACGGCTCACGCGCTTGGTAGCCTATTGCCAAACATCGGTGGCCCCAGTTCCAGCGCGCGCCGGCTTTATACTAGCGTCGTACGCTCCATGGCGTTATACGGTGCACCAGTATGGGTGGACGCCCTTAGTGCCCATAACAAAACCCTTCTTAGGAGGCCCCAAAGGGCTATGGCATTAAGGGTGATACACGGTTACCGCACCGTGTCTTTTGAGGCGGCCTGCGTACTTGCGGGGACTCCCCCATGGGAGCTGGATGCGGAAGTGCTGGCATCTGTGTATAAGCAGAGAGCCGAAGCACACAGCCTGGGCAGTAGAGCGACGCTCGGGGCGTTGACCCAATGGCGAAGGCGCGCTCAGAGGATGGCTCTGCTGAAATGGCGACAACGTCTGGAGCATCCATCTGCTGGCCATTTGACCATAGGAGCAATTCGGCCTGTCCTAGAGCGATGGGTCAATCGCAAGGAGGGTGGGCTCTCCTTCCGCATCACGCAGGTCCTCACCGGACATGGATGTTTCGGTGGCTACCTGCACAAGATCGGTCGGGAGCCTACAATGGAATGCCATGAGTGCGGTGCCGGTGCTGACTCGGCTACGCATACATTGGCTCTCTGCCCAGCATTCGATAGCGAACGCCAGGAACTCCTCGCTGCTATCGGACCCGACCTGACGCTGTCGGCCGTGGCTAAAGCCATAGTTACGAGTGGAAGGTCAAGGGACGCCTTCGCCTCCTTCTGCGAGAGTGTCATCTCGCGGAAAGAGATGGCGGAGAGGGCGAGAGAGGATGACCCGCTATCAGTCGCGTCGCGACGCAGACGAACGGGTCGTCGGAGGCGGCTGCATGGGCTGTTGCACCCATCGTAGCCCGGCGCGGGGGTATCGTGCCCCCGCACCATAGCCTCAAGGTGGCAGGCGCCCCTCTCACATCCGGGAGGTGAGGTGCCATGGCAAGACGGAGGGCCTTAATAGGCCGCCGCACAGTCCGCGAATGGCTTTTAAAGTTCTCGTGGCAGCGGTTGACGGATGTCTAAAGAAAAGGTTAGGTTAGGTTAGGTTAGGTTAGGTTAGGTTAGGTTAGGTTAGGTTAGGTTAGGTTAGGTTAGGTTAGGTTAGGTTAGGTTAGGTTAGGTTAGGTTAGGTTAGGTTAGGTTAGGTTAGGTTAGGTTAGGTTAGGTTTGAGCGCCGCATTCTTAGTACGGCGCTCGGCGGAGGTGTCCTTTCGCTCCCAGCCATGGTCAGTGCTATGGTTGGGAGCCAAGGGATCTGGGAGGCTGCGGTCTCCTTCTGCGAGAGCGTAATCTCGCAGAAGGAGGCAGCGGAGAGGGAGCGGGAGGGGGATGCTATAGCCGCTCCTCTTCGGCGTAGGCGGACGGGCCGTCGTAGGCGGGCACATGTTCGCCCGCCTTAGGTCCGGTAAGAGCGGCCTGCACACGGGGGCTAGCCTCCCTGTGTGCATTGCACAGGCCGCCCCGTCTGGGGGGATGTTCCGTGTCCGGGCATCTCCTCCACTGGCGTGAACCCCGGCATAAGGCCGGGAGGCCCTGGGGGGGGTTTGGAGAATTGCTCTGCGGATCCCAAACTCTCCCCCGACTCAAAAGGGCTTGATGGACACCGGAGAGGTTTAGTGGGTATTCCCGGCTTGCCGGGTGAGCCCCACACACGCCTGTCGCTTGGCGAGCGGCAGGCATGGTGCGTAAATGCATTCCTCTTCGACAAAAAAAAAAAAAAAAAAAAAAAAAAAAAAAAGGTTAGGTTAGGTTAGGTTAGGTTAGGTTAGGTTAGGTTAGGTTAGGTTAGGTTAGGTTAGGTTAGGTTAGGTTAGGTTAGGTTAGGTTAGGTTAGGTTAGGTTAGGTTAGGTTAGGTTAGGTTAGGTTAGGTTAGGTTAGGTTAGGTTAGGTTAGGTTAGGTTAGGTTAGGTTAGGTTAGGTTAGGTTAGGTTAGGTTAGGTTAGGTTAGGTTAGGTTAGGTTAGGTTAGGTTAGGTTAGGTTAGGTTAGGTTAGGTTAGGTTAGGTTAGGTTAGGTTAGGTTAGGTTAGGTTAGGTTAGGTTAGGTTAGGTTAGGTTAGGTTAGGTTAGGTTAGGTTAGGTTAGGTTAGGTTAGGTTAGGTTAGGTTATCGTTCTCTCGAGGAATCTATGTCCGATTTCTTCTGCGATTAGGGTTTATTTCTATCCTTCTAGGCTATAGTAACTGCTTTAAAGCGTTCCTACTTATTTCTAGTGATAATTCTTAAATTTTTTCCTATATTAAGTTTCACCTAAAATACATCTAAAATTCATTCTAACTTCAAAATTCATCATTTAATACTGTTCGATTCTCGGTTATTTAGGCTTATATTCTGCGCGGCGGTGCTAGCCACCTGTCCACGCTAAAATTCTCTGAAAATCTTCTGTAGTTTTCTTAATTTCTTACTAAAACTAATTTTTAATTTACTAATTACTTACCTTAAAACACCTATAACTTTTCCTAGCTTCATCCGATCTCCATAATTCTTCTTGATTCGTTGTCAGAGTGTGCGTTCCCATCGAACTGCATACCCAGATCAGCGGATTTGCGGAATTTTTTTCAAAAAGTGCATTTTGTATGGGGGAAAGTTTACCTAACCCCTGTCAAAATCGCATTTTTCATCGTTCTCTCGAGGAATCTATGTCCGATTTCTTCTGCGATTAGGGTTTATTTCTATCCTTCTAGGCTATAGTAACTGCTTTAAAGCGTTCCTACTTATTTCTAGTGATAATTCTTAAATTTTTTCCTATATTAAGTTTCACCTAAAATACATCTAAAATTCATTCTAACTTCAAAATTCATCATTTAATACTGTTCGATTCTCGGTTATTTAGGCTTATATTCTGCGCGGCGGTGCTAGCCACCTGTCCACGCTAAAATTCTCTGAAAATCTTCTGTAGTTTTCTTAATTTCTTACTAAAACTAATTTTTAATTTACTAATTACTTACCTTAAAACACCTATAACTTTTCCTAGCTTCATCCGATCTCCATAATTCTTCTTGATTCGTTGTCAGAGTGTGCGTTCCCATCGAACTGCATACCCAGATCAGCGGATTTGCGGAATTTTTGCCCACCCACCCTCCCGGAGGGTTTTACATTTATTTATATAGGAAAGGGAGTAAAGAGGGAAAGTATAGAGTCCAAAATTTTTATCACGAATAATAATTAAGAAAATTTTCCTCGTCCGATATATACCCTTGGAGGTACATTTTACTATTTCGTTCAGGGGGCATGGCACTGCCCTAGTCCCTTACCTTACCTCACTTCATCAGCAAGGATGAACCTCAGGCAGCGGGATGCCGCGGGGAGGTTCATCAGGGACTCCGTACCGGAGGAGGACCTGAGAGTACTGGGAGACGCAGTGGTGGATGAGGAGTCGGAAACGGAGGACTTCCTTGAGGCGGAACAGTCCCCGGACAGGACGGTAGTGGCGGCAACTGCAACCGCCAAAGTGGCTTATGTCTCTCTAGAGAGATTGCCTATGGCCTCTGCGACATCTCCTGAGATGACCCCGAGGAGGCCTGTGCTAAGGCCTGGAGCCTACGTTGGCCTGGCCAAGGCCAAAGCCGATCTCGTTGTTGCGGCTGAGGTGGAGGCTGGAGCCAAGGCTGCGGTTCGCGGTGCGGATCGCGTGGATTCCGCGCTGGAGGGGGGGGAGGAGTCGGGGACCGATGGGTCCCTGGTAATGGAGGTTGGCAGGGGGCGCAAGCGGGCGAGCCGCTTCTGGGCGAAGAGCTCAGAGAATGAGGGGACGAAGCGAAGTCCGGAGGTGGTACCAGCTCCGAAGGCGCCCCGATCCAAAAAGGGTAGGGGAGGCTACAACCACTCGGTTGGAGTCTCCCAGGCTCGCAGAGAGCTGGAGGCGGACCTGGACGACTCCGACATTGAGTTCATGGAGTCGGACTCGGAGCCCACCCTCACGGAGGATGACGGGGCCAACGCGGGGTTGACGAAGTCGATAGGTAAGGGGTCCCCTATCGGAAATATGACCTCCGCTCGGCTCCAGCATGCATTTGATGCTGGGGTCGAGCAAATCAATCAGGTTCTTCGGAAATCGAAGAACCTGAAAGGGACCAGCGTTAGGGAGGTCCGGGACGCCATGAGAGACATGGCTGAAGTGGTGCAGGCCATGGCGTCCCGAAAGGAGACGGAGGAGGTTCGCCGTCTCCAGGCAGACAACAAACGGCTGAAGGGTCAGTTGTCTGTCCTTGGGGAGGAGGTGGCGGCTCTGCGTAGGGCCTTCTCCGTTAGGGAAGCGGCTCCCCGTAAGTCCGGGGCCCACAAAGCTAGGGTCCTGGATTCAGAAGATCGTGGGGAGTTGACAGCGGGGGTGGAGCCGCTCGATAAGGAGGAGGTCGGCAGGGCCTCCTTAACAGTCGCGGATTTTGGGCGGGCGATGGTCCAACTCCAGAAGGACCTGATGGCCCACATTGGAGGGGTCATCAATGCCCGCCTGGAAGGGTTGGAGGTGGACGGCCGCCTTCTCCCCGCTAAGTCCCGGAGGCCGCCACTGGCGGCGGACAGGTCCTATGCGGCCGTGGCCTGTCCACCGGTCAGGGAGGAGCAGAGGGCAGTCCCTCGCCCCGCCAGTCCCATAGTGGGCCGCCGTGGTTCTGAGGCCCCAACCACGCTGGCGCCTGCGGCCAATTTGCCCAAAAGGGCAAGGCAAGTGGCGCCTAAGAAGTCGGGGGCTACCAAGGCCCAAGAAAGGGCCATGGAGCAGTTTGCGGGCCCATCCAGAGATGAGCCACCAGTCGTCCTAAACGAATGGACGACGGTGGTCAAGAAGGCCCGCAAGGCCCCTGCAAAGGTCCCGGCAAAGGAGGCCGCAGAGCGGCCAAAAATTCCGAGGCCTCCCAAGACCCTCGCGGTGGTGGTGTCCCTGAAGCCGGAGGCGTTGGCTGAGGGGGCCACGTACAAGGATGCCCTGGCCACCGCGAAGGCGAAGGTGTCCCTTCGGGAGCTCGGCATCGGTGCGGGCAGGTTCCGTCGCACCATGACCGGGGCTTGCCTTATGGAGCTCCCGAAGGAGACCACCGCCAGCCAAGCGGACACCTTGGCCCAAAAGATCGGGGAGGCCTTGGGGGAGTCCGCGCGAGTCACCCGACCCTCCAAAATGGCCGATTTTAGGGTCGGGGGGTTGGATGACTCCATCAGCGCGGAGGAGTTGCGTGAGGCGCTGGCGGGGAGGGCCGGGTGTCCACCCGAAAAGATTCGGGTGGGCACCATTATCGCCGGTAGCAGGGGCATGGGGTCGGTGATAGCCTCGTGCCCGGTGGAGGCCCTCGCCAAGGTGTTGGACGGGGGTCGGCTGGAGGTAGGGTGGAGTTCGGTGGCCATCCAGGCGCTGGAGCAGCGGTCGGTGCGCTGCCATAAGTGCCTGGACAAGGGGCACACCGCTATGCTCTGCCCGTCCGTCAAGGACAGGAGCCGCCTCTGCTACCGGTGCGGCCAGGAGGGGCACATGGCGGCAGCCTGCAGGGAGGCCTTTAGGTGCGCCCTCTGCACCGACAGGGGCCTGCCTGCAGGGCATAGGATGGGGGGGCCTCAGTGCAATCCCCCCCCAGTAAAGGGCCGCAACCCTGTGGCCGCGCGAGCGTCCGCCACCAAGACCACCCCGGGAGCCTCGCCAATGGACACCAGCAATGCCCATTAGGTCCATTGGCGAAATTATCCAGGCGAATTTGAACCACTCCGCCGGGTCACAAGACCTGTTGATTCAGTCAATGGCGGAGTGGGGGGTGGACCTGGCTCTGGTTTCGGAGCCGTACTGCATCCCGTCATCCCCTAAGTGGTATGGGGATACGGACGGGATTGCAGCGGTGGTGGGCGTGGGCACGAGTGCCGCTCCCCCCCTCTCTCTGAGGGAGAGAGGGCCGGGGTATGTGGCCGTGCAGTGGGGCCGAATGGTGGTGGTGGCCGCCTATTTCTCGCCCAACCGCAGCAGAGCCGAGTTCGAGAGGTTCTTGGCTGCGGTTGAGGGAGTGGTTCGGCGGGCGGCCCCACTCCCGGTGTTGGTGGGGGGGGACCTCAATGCCAAGCACACGGCTTGGGGGTCCCCTCACAACAACGTGATGGGTGAGGATCTGGTGGACTGGGTCTACTCCTTGGACCTCCAGATCCTCAACAGGGGTTCGGTCCCAACGTGTGTGAGGTGGCAGGGTGAGTCGGTTGTGGACGTCTCCTTTGCCACCTCGTCACTCGCCGCCCGGGTCCGGGACTGGCGGGTGATGCAGGGCACGGAGACCCTATCGGACCACCGGTATGTCCGATACGCGGTCTCTGTGGCGGGTCCGGGGGCCCCAGTTCACCTGGGCCCCGAAGCGAGTGCTCCCTCATCTTTTCCGAGGTGGGCACTCGCAAAGCTCCGACGGGAGGTGGCCGAGGAGGCGGCCATCTTCCGCTCCTGGTCGGAGCCACCGGCGGAGCTGGAGGGGGACGCCGACGGCATGGCGGCACTCTTCGCGGACGACCTGGAAGTCGTCTGCAACGCCGCCATGCCTCAATCTCGCGGTCGTCCAAGTCGGCGGGAGGTGTATTGGTGGTCGCAGGAGATCTCCGGCCTGAGGGCTACCACTCTCGCCGCCCGGCGCGCCTACTTGCGGTGTAGACGTAGGCGCGCCCAGAGGGACCCCGACGTGGAGGCCGAGCTCCGCCGGGTCTTCAGGGAGGCCCAGAAGCTCCTGCGATGTGCCATCAGCAGGAGCAAGGGGGAGGCGGCGGAGAGGTTCCTAGCTCTCCTCGACGCCGACCCCTGGGGGAGGCCGTTCAGGGTCGTGCGGGGCAAGTTTCTTGAGGCTGCCCCGCCGACATCCTGCATGGAGCCGGGCCTCCTGCGAGGTGTCCTGGTGTCTCTTTTTCCAGACCCAGGACACTTCGTACCTCCCAGATCGGCCCTTCCCAGGGTGGCCACCCCGGAGGTGTGGACCGAGGGGCCTCCGGTCACGGATGCGGAGTTTGATCGTGGAAGAGATCGGCTCCGCTCCAAAAGGAAGGCCCCGGGACCGGACGGGGTCCCCTCAAAGGTGGCTGCCCTGGCGTTGGGGCCATTGGAGGAGCGGTTCCGCGCGGTGCTTAACACCTGCATCGCGACGGGCCGCTTCCCCAAGAGATGGAGAGTCGGGAAGCTTTGCCTCCTCCGCAAAAGCGGCCGCTCTCCCGACTCCCCATCGGGGTATCGACCGGTGGTGCTGCTGGATGAGGCCGGGAAGTTTTTCGAGAAGATCATAGCTTCCCGAATCCTGCAGCACCTCGAAAGCCAGGGGCCGGACCTGGCCGAGGTCCAGTTCGGCTTTCGGACCGGTCGGTCCACGGTGGACGCGGTGGCTGGCCTCAAGAGGTGGACTGAGGCGGCTACAGCACGAGGGGAGGCTGTTATCGTGGTGTCGCTGGACATCGCGAACGCTTTTAACAGCCTTCCCCATGAGTGCATAGAGGCGGCACTCGAATTTCACGGAGTGCCCCTCTACCTCCGAGCCTTAGTGGAGGACTACCTTCGCGAGAGGGTGGTCCTTTACGAGGATGGCCGGGGGCGCGTCCAGTCGTGGTCGATGGCGGCAGGTGTACCCCAGGGGTCCGTGTTGGGACCCCTACTATGGAACTTGGGGTACAACTGGGTTCTGCGAGGCGAGCTCTTGCCGCGAACGGAGGTCGTCTGTTTCGCGGACGACACTCTGGTCGCTGCAAGGGCTCGCGACTGGAGGGATGCGGTCCACCTTGCGTCGGTCGGCACTTCGCTTGTCGTCCGGCGCATCCGCATGCTGGGGCTGGAGGTGGCTCTCGCTAAAACGAGAGCCATGGCGTTCCATGGCCCCAGACGCAGAACCCCTCCGGGGCTCCGGGTCCGAGTGGAGGGGGTCCATGTTCCGGTCGAGGTGCGTATGAAGTACCTCGGCTTGATTTTGGATCCCCAGTGGAGTTTCGAGGAGCATTTTAAGCTCCTGGCTCCCCGGCTCTGCGCTGCCGCCGCCGCCCTCGGACGGGTCCTCCCAAACGTGGGGGGGCCCAATGCATCGTGCCGTCGGCTGTACCAGAATGTGGTACGGTCGATGGCGCTATACGGAGCCCCGGTATGGGCCGAGTGCCTCACCCCCCGTACAAGGGCCCTCTTGCGCCAACCGCAGAGGGTCATCGCGACCCGGACCGTGCGAGCGTATCGCACGGTCGGACACGAGGCGTCCTGCGTCCTTGCAGGTACGCCTCCGTGGGAGCTCGAGGCCCTGGTTCTGTCCAGGGTCCATCGGGCTAGGGTCGCCGCACGACTGCGGGGGGAGCGTCCCGTTCTCGAGGAGGTGAGACGGGTGCGCACCCTGGCGAAACGGGAGGCCGTTAGCCAGTGGGGAGAGGCACTCATGGCCCCGCGTGCCGGCCACCGGACGGTAGAGGCAATCCGTCCGGTGTTGGAGGAGTGGGTTGGGCGCCGGCACGGCAGCCTCACCTATCGCCTTGTGCAGGTACTGACCGGACACGGATGTTTCGGTCACTACCTGCACAGGATCGCCCGGCGGGAGGAGTCACCGCGGTGTCATCATTGTGACGCCAATGATGACACAGCCGAGCATACGCTCTGCGTGTGCCCGGCCTGGCGATCTGAGCGCCGCATTCTTAGTACGGCGCTCGGCGGAGGTGTCCTTTCGCTTCCAGCCATGGTCAGTGCTATGGTTGGGAGCCAAGGGATCTGGGAGGCTGCGGTCTCCTTCTGCGAGAGCGTAATCTCGCAGAAGGAGGCAGCGGAGAGGGAGCGGGAGGGGGATGCTCTAGCCGCTCCTCTTCGGCGTAGGCGGACGGGCCGTCGTAGGCGGGCACATGTTCGCCCGCCTTAGGTCCGGTAAGAGCGGCCTGCACACGGGGGCTAGCCTCCCCGTGTGCATTGCACAGGCCGCCCCGTCTGGGGGGATGTTCCGTGTCCGGGCATCTCCTCCACTGGCGTGAACCCCGGCATAAGGCCGGGAGGCCCTGGGGGGGGTTTGGAGAATTGCTCTGCGGATCCCAAACTCTCCCCCGACTCAAAAGGGCTTGATGGACACCGGAGAGGTTTAGTGGGTATTCCCGGCTTGCCGGGTGAGCCCCACACACGCCTGTCGCTTGGCTAGCGGCAGGCATGGTGCGTAAATGCATTCCTCTTCGACAAAAAAAAAAAAAAAAAAAAAAAGGTTAGGTTAGGTTAGGTTAGGTTAGGTTAGGTTAGGTTAGGTTAGGTTAGGTTAGGTTAGGTTAGGTTAGGTTAGGTTAGGTTAGGTTAGGTTAGGTTAGGTTAGGTTAGGTTAGGTTAGGTTAGGTTAGGTTAGGTT
Source organism: Choreutis nemorana (assembly GCA_949316135.1). NCBI lineage: Eukaryota > Metazoa > Arthropoda > Insecta > Lepidoptera > Choreutidae > Choreutis > Choreutis nemorana. The sequence continues at coordinate 10,925 of OX438619.1, read as the reverse complement.
AGGTTAGGTTAGGTTAGGTTAGGTTAGGTTAGGTTAGGTTAGGTTAGGTTAGGTTAGGTTAGGTTAGGTTAGGTTAGGTTAGGTTAGGTTAGGTTAGGTTAGGTTAGGTTAGGTTAGGTTAGGTTAGGTTAGGTTAGGTTAGGTTAGGTTAGGTTAGGTTAGGTTAGGTTAGGTTAGGTTAGGTTAGGTTAGGTTAGGTTAGGTTAGGTTAGGTTAGGTTAGGTTAGGTTAGGTTAGGTTAGGTTAGGTTAGGTTAGGTTAGGTTAGGTTAGGTTAGGTTAGGTTAGGTTAGGTTAGGTTAGGTTAGGTTAGGTTAGGTTAGGTTAGGTTAGGTTAGGTTAGGTTAGGTTAGGTTAGGTTAGGTTAGGTTAGGTTAGGTTAGGTTAGGTTAGGTTAGGTTAGGTTTTTTTTTTTTTTTTTTTTTTTTTTTTTTTTTTTTTTTTTTTTTTTTTTTTTTTTTCTCTCCTATTTCCTCTGACAGACGTCAGAGACTGTGTTAACTTTATTGACATTGCAAAACGACTTTAAATTATAAATATTCTATTATAATTAAAATATATATATCATTCCAACAAAATAACAACAATAGATATATAGACAGACGTAATGTTACGCTAAACAACATTTCACCTTACATTTAACTCATCTTCTCATTTATACTATACACCTTACTCCCGTTTCTTTCATTAACTTTCCGCGCCACATTCACACAGAAGTTCAAAAAGCATACAATATTATCCTTACTCATCATCAAGTCCATTTTCTCTTCTTTGATTTCACACTTTAACATTTGTTCTGCATTCATTCTATCAATACTAAAACTAGGACATTCAAAAATCACATGCGACACGGTTTCCGCGATTTCTGGGTCGCATACACATGACGGACTTTCTTTGCATCTAAAACGTGCCAGGTACTCTGAGAAACCGCCATGCCCTGTCAAGACCTGCGTCAACAGTCCCTCCGGTTTCAGCCAACGAACAATCTTGTAGCTATCCACAGCATTAGGGAAAAAACTCTTTGTGACGCGTGCTGTGTCTCCCGCGTTGTATCTCCGGTTCCATTCGTCAAGAGTCCGGGTTCGGATAGCTCTCTTGACGAATGAGACCGGATACAAGTCATAGTCAGGCTTTTTCTTTAGTTTTACTGCTGCTTCTTTTGCCAACACATCGGCACGCTCGTTGCCCTCCAATCCTGCGTGAGACTTGATCCAGAACAAGGAAACCTCTTGGTTGCGAAGCCGACTGGCTTTGAGATTTTTCCTTGCCCTGATGGCCACAGGATGGAGTGCATTCTCATTTACTACTGTCTGCAATGCAGACATGGAGTCAGAGTAAATGCCGATAGTGGCGTGTGGGCTATTCAGGGACTCCTCAGAGGCCAAGTACAGAGCCAACAGCTCCGCCTGATATACTGTGCAGTGAGACGACAGCTTTGCCTTGAGAGCTTTGGATTCGGTACTTCCGAGCCACACGGACAGTGCCGCTCCAACTTTGCCCTCAATTTTACTGCCGTCTGTGTATATTTTAACTGCTTGGTTGCTGTTGGCGTCTACCTGATCTCGGTCGGCCAAACAGGCAAAACTGAGCCCCATTTTCTCCGCTGGGTGTGGCATTTCGTAGGCAGATCCCATGCTTTCCACCTCCCCATCTCCAAGTGCTGACTGTGGCACTCCCTTCTTTGCCTCATACAACGCTGCAGCTTCCTGCACCCTGAGGTCGAGTGGGAGCAACCCGGCCAGCACCAAGACCGAGTTCAGGGAGGTGGTTCTGTAAGCCTTACACATTTTTTGTGCCACCCCCCTTTGCACAATACCAAGTTGCTTTCGCACACCAATTTTGTCAGCAGCAGGGGCCCAGATGCTCGATGCATACAATATAATTGGCTCTATGGCTGCAACATATATTGTACGTATCACATCCGGATTTAGCCCCCAACTGATTTTTGCCGCCCTCTGCAGCTGCTTGTAAACTCCCGCTGCTTTCTTGCATACGTTGTTAACATGCGCGTTAAATGTCAGGCCACGATCAAATGTGACACCGAGTGGTTAGGTTAGGTTAGGTTAGGTTAGGTTAGGTTAGGTTAGGTTAGGTTAGGTTAGGTTAGGTTAGGTTAGGTTAGGTTAGGTTAGGTTAGGTTAGGTTAGGTTAGGTTAGGTTAGGTTAGGTTAGGTTAGGTTAGGTTAGGTTAGGTTAGGTTAGGTTAGGTTAGGTTAGGTTAGGTTAGGTTAGGTTAGGTTAGGTTAGGTTAGGTTAGGTTAGGTTAGGTTAGGTTAGGTTAGGTTAGGTTAGGTTAGGTTAGGTTAGGTTAGGTTAGGTTAGGTTAGGTTAGGTTAGGTTAGGTTAGGTTAGGTTAGGTTAGGTTAGGTTAGGTTAGGTTAGGTTAGGTTAGGTTAGGTTAGGTTAGGTTAGGTTAGGTTAGGTTAGGTTAGGTTAGGTTAGGTTAGGTTAGGTTAGGTTAGGTTAGGTTAGGTTAGGTTAGGTTAGGTTAGGTTAGGTTAGGTTAGGTTAGGTTAGGTTAGGTTAGGTTAGGTTAGGTTAGGTTAGGTTAGGTTAGGTTAGGTTAGGTTAGGTTAGGTTAGGTTAGGTTAGGTTAGGTTAGGTTAGGTTAGGTTAGGTTAGGTTAGGTTAGGTTAGGTTAGGTTAGGTTAGGTTAGGTTAGGTTAGGTTAGGTTAGGTTAGGTTAGGTTAGGTTAGGTTAGGTTAGGTTAGGTTAGGTTAGGTTAGGTTAGGTTAGGTTAGGTTAGGTTAGGTTAGGTTAGGTTAGGTTAGGTTAGGTTAGGTTAGGTTAGGTTAGGTTAGGTTAGGTTAGGTTAGGTTAGGTTAGGTTAGGTTAGGTTAGGTTAGGTTAGGTTAGGTTAGGTTAGGTTAGGTTAGGTTAGGTTAGGTTAGGTTAGGTTAGGTTAGGTTAGGTTAGGTTAGGTTAGGTTAGGTTAGGTTAGGTTAGGTTAGGTTAGGTTAGGTTAGGTTAGGTTAGGTTAGGTTAGGTTAGGTTAGGTTAGGTTAGGTTAGGTTAGGTTAGGTTAGGTTAGGTTAGGTTAGGTTAGGTTAGGTTAGGTTAGGTTAGGTTAGGTTAGGTTAGGTTAGGTTAGGTTAGGTTAGGTTAGGTTAGGTTAGGTTAGGTTAGGTTAGGTTAGGTTAGGTTAGGTTAGGTTAGGTTAGGTTAGGTTAGGTTAGGTTAGGTTAGGTTAGGTTAGGTTAGGTTAGGTTAGGTTAGGTTAGGTTAGGTTAGGTTAGGTTAGGTTAGGTTAGGTTAGGTTAGGTTAGGTTAGGTTAGGTTAGGTTAGGTTAGGTTAGGTTAGGTTAGGTTAGGTTAGGTTAGGTTAGGTTAGGTTAGGTTAGGTTAGGTTAGGTTAGGTTAGGTTAGGTTAGGTTAGGTTAGGTTAGGTTAGGTTAGGTTAGGTTAGGTTAGGTTAGGTTAGGTTAGGTTAGGTTAGGTTAGGTTAGGTTAGGTTAGGTTAGGTTAGGTTAGGTTAGGTTAGGTTAGGTTAGGTTAGGTTAGGTTAGGTTAGGTTAGGTTAGGTTAGGTTAGGTTAGGTTAGGTTAGGTTAGGTTAGGTTAGGTTAGGTTAGGTTAGGTTAGGTTAGGTTAGGTTAGGTTAGGTTAGGTTAGGTTAGGTTAGGTTAGGTTAGGTTAGGTTAGGTTAGGTTAGGTTAGGTTAGGTTAGGTTAGGTTAGGTTAGGTTAGGTTAGGTTAGGTTAGGTTAGGTTAGGTTAGGTTAGGTTAGGTTAGGTTAGGTTAGGTTAGGTTAGGTTAGGTTAGGTTAGGTTAGGTTAGGTTAGGTTAGGTTAGGTTAGGTTAGGTTAGGTTAGGTTAGGTTAGGTTAGGTTAGGTTAGGTTAGGTTAGGTTAGGTTAGGTTAGGTTAGGTTAGGTTAGGTTAGGTTAGGTTAGGTTAGGTTAGGTTAGGTTAGGTTAGGTTAGGTTAGGTTAGGTTAGGTTAGGTTAGGTTAGGTTAGGTTAGGTTAGGTTAGGTTAGGTTAGGTTAGGTTAGGTTAGGTTAGGTTAGGTTAGGTTAGGTTAGGTTAGGTTAGGTTAGGTTAGGTTAGGTTAGGTTAGGTTAGGTTAGGTTAGGTTAGGTTAGGTTAGGTTAGGTTAGGTTAGGTTAGGTTAGGTTAGGTTAGGTTAGGTTAGGTTAGGTTAGGTTAGGTTAGGTTAGGTTAGGTTAGGTTAGGTTAGGTTAGGTTAGGTTAGGTTAGGTTAGGTTAGGTTAGGTTAGGTTAGGTTAGGTTAGGTTAGGTTAGGTTAGGTTAGGTTAGGTTAGGTTAGGTTAGGTTAGGTTAGGTTAGGTTAGGTTAGGTTAGGTTAGGTTAGGTTAGGTTAGGTTAGGTTAGGTTAGGTTAGGTTAGGTTAGGTTAGGTTAGGTTAGGTTAGGTTAGGTTAGGTTAGGTTAGGTTAGGTTAGGTTAGGTTAGGTTAGGTTAGGTTAGGTTAGGTTAGGTTAGGTTAGGTTAGGTTAGGTTAGGTTAGGTTAGGTTAGGTTAGGTTAGGTTAGGTTAGGTTAGGTTAGGTTAGGTTAGGTTAGGTTAGGTTAGGTTAGGTTAGGTTAGGTTAGGTTAGGTTAGGTTAGGTTAGGTTAGGTTAGGTTAGGTTAGGTTAGGTTAGGTTAGGTTAGGTTAGGTTAGGTTAGGTTAGGTTAGGTTAGGTTAGGTTAGGTTAGGTTAGGTTAGGTTAGGTTAGGTTAGGTTAGGTTAGGTTAGGTTAGGTTAGGTTAGGTTAGGTTAGGTTAGGTTAGGTTAGGTTAGGTTAGGTTAGGTTAGGTTAGGTTAGGTTAGGTTAGGTTAGGTTAGGTTAGGTTAGGTTAGGTTAGGTTAGGTTAGGTTAGGTTAGGTTAGGTTAGGTTAGGTTAGGTTAGGTTAGGTTAGGTTAGGTTAGGTTAGGTTAGGTTAGGTTAGGTTAGGTTAGGTTAGGTTAGGTTAGGTTAGGTTAGGTTAGGTTAGGTTAGGTTAGGTTAGGTTAGGTTAGGTTAGGTTAGGTTAGGTTAGGTTAGGTTAGGTTAGGTTAGGTTAGGTTAGGTTAGGTTAGGTTAGGTTAGGTTAGGTTAGGTTAGGTTAGGTTAGGTTAGGTTAGGTTAGGTTAGGTTAGGTTAGGTTAGGTTAGGTTAGGTTAGGTTAGGTTAGGTTAGGTTAGGTTAGGTTAGGTTAGGTTAGGTTAGGTTAGGTTAGGTTAGGTTAGGTTAGGTTAGGTTAGGTTAGGTTAGGTTAGGTTAGGTTAGGTTAGGTTAGGTTAGGTTAGGTTAGGTTAGGTTAGGTTAGGTTAGGTTAGGTTAGGTTAGGTTAGGTTAGGTTAGGTTAGGTTAGGTTAGGTTAGGTTAGGTTAGGTTAGGTTAGGTTAGGTTAGGTTAGGTTAGGTTAGGTTAGGTTAGGTTAGGTTAGGTTAGGTTAGGTTAGGTTAGGTTAGGTTAGGTTAGGTTAGGTTAGGTTAGGTTAGGTTAGGTTAGGTTAGGTTAGGTTAGGTTAGGTTAGGTTAGGTTAGGTTAGGTTAGGTTAGGTTAGGTTAGGTTAGGTTAGGTTAGGTTAGGTTAGGTTAGGTTAGGTTAGGTTAGGTTAGGTTAGGTTAGGTTAGGTTAGGTTAGGTTAGGTTAGGTTAGGTTAGGTTAGGTTAGGTTAGGTTAGGTTAGGTTAGGTTAGGTTAGGTTAGGTTAGGTTAGGTTAGGTTAGGTTAGGTTAGGTTAGGTTAGGTTAGGTTAGGTTAGGTTAGGTTAGGTTAGGTTAGGTTAGGTTAGGTTAGGTTAGGTTAGGTTAGGTTAGGTTAGGTTAGGTTAGGTTAGGTTAGGTTAGGTTAGGTTAGGTTAGGTTAGGTTAGGTTAGGTTAGGTTAGGTTAGGTTAGGTTAGGTTAGGTTAGGTTAGGTTAGGTTAGGTTAGGTTAGGTTAGGTTAGGTTAGGTTAGGTTAGGTTAGGTTAGGTTAGGTTAGGTTAGGTTAGGTTAGGTTAGGTTAGGTTAGGTTAGGTTAGGTTAGGTTAGGTTAGGTTAGGTTAGGTTAGGTTAGGTTAGGTTAGGTTAGGTTAGGTTAGGTTAGGTTAGGTTAGGTTAGGTTAGGTTAGGTTAGGTTAGGTTAGGTTAGGTTAGGTTAGGTTAGGTTAGGTTAGGTTAGGTTAGGTTAGGTTAGGTTAGGTTAGGTTAGGTTAGGTTAGGTTAGGTTAGGTTAGGTTAGGTTAGGTTAGGTTAGGTTAGGTTAGGTTAGGTTAGGTTAGGTTAGGTTAGGTTAGGTTAGGTTAGGTTAGGTTAGGTTAGGTTAGGTTAGGTTAGGTTAGGTTAGGTTAGGTTAGGTTAGGTTAGGTTAGGTTAGGTTAGGTTAGGTTAGGTTAGGTTAGGTTAGGTTAGGTTAGGTTAGGTTAGGTTAGGTTAGGTTAGGTTAGGTTAGGTTAGGTTAGGTTAGGTTAGGTTAGGTTAGGTTAGGTTAGGTTAGGTTAGGTTAGGTTAGGTTAGGTTAGGTTAGGTTAGGTTAGGTTAGGTTAGGTTAGGTTAGGTTAGGTTAGGTTAGGTTAGGTTAGGTTAGGTTAGGTTAGGTTAGGTTAGGTTAGGTTAGGTTAGGTTAGGTTAGGTTAGGTTAGGTTAGGTTAGGTTAGGTTAGGTTAGGTTAGGTTAGGTTAGGTTAGGTTAGGTTAGGTTAGGTTAGGTTAGGTTAGGTTAGGTTAGGTTAGGTTAGGTTAGGTTAGGTTAGGTTAGGTTAGGTTAGGTTAGGTTAGGTTAGGTTAGGTTAGGTTAGGTTAGGTTAGGTTAGGTTAGGTTAGGTTAGGTTAGGTTAGGTTAGGTTAGGTTAGGTTAGGTTAGGTTAGGTTAGGTTAGGTTAGGTTAGGTTAGGTTAGGTTAGGTTAGGTTAGGTTAGGTTAGGTTAGGTTAGGTTAGGTTAGGTTAGGTTAGGTTAGGTTAGGTTAGGTTAGGTTAGGTTAGGTTAGGTTAGGTTAGGTTAGGTTAGGTTAGGTTAGGTTAGGTTAGGTTAGGTTAGGTTAGGTTAGGTTAGGTTAGGTTAGGTTAGGTTAGGTTAGGTTAGGTTAGGTTAGGTTAGGTTAGGTTAGGTTAGGTTAGGTTAGGTTAGGTTAGGTTAGGTTAGGTTAGGTTAGGTTAGGTTAGGTTAGGTTAGGTTAGGTTAGGTTAGGTTAGGTTAGGTTAGGTTAGGTTAGGTTAGGTTAGGTTAGGTTAGGTTAGGTTAGGTTAGGTTAGGTTAGGTTAGGTTAGGTTAGGTTAGGTTAGGTTAGGTTAGGTTAGGTTAGGTTAGGTTAGGTTAGGTTAGGTTAGGTTAGGTTAGGTTAGGTTAGGTTAGGTTAGGTTAGGTTAGGTTAGGTTAGGTTAGGTTAGGTTAGGTTAGGTTAGGTTAGGTTAGGTTAGGTTAGGTTAGGTTAGGTTAGGTTAGGTTAGGTTAGGTTAGGTTAGGTTAGGTTAGGTTAGGTTAGGTTAGGTTAGGTTAGGTTAGGTTAGGTTAGGTTAGGTTAGGTTAGGTTAGGTTAGGTTAGGTTAGGTTAGGTTAGGTTAGGTTAGGTTAGGTTAGGTTAGGTTAGGTTAGGTTAGGTTAGGTTAGGTTAGGTTAGGTTAGGTTAGGTTAGGTTAGGTTAGGTTAGGTTAGGTTAGGTTAGGTTAGGTTAGGTTAGGTTAGGTTAGGTTAGGTTAGGTTAGGTTAGGTTAGGTTAGGTTAGGTTAGGTTAGGTTAGGTTAGGTTAGGTTAGGTTAGGTTAGGTTAGGTTAGGTTAGGTTAGGTTAGGTTAGGTTAGGTTAGGTTAGGTTAGGTTAGGTTAGGTTAGGTTAGGTTAGGTTAGGTTAGGTTAGGTTAGGTTAGGTTAGGTTAGGTTAGGTTAGGTTAGGTTAGGTTAGGTTAGGTTAGGTTAGGTTAGGTTAGGTTAGGTTAGGTTAGGTTAGGTTAGGTTAGGTTAGGTTAGGTTAGGTTAGGTTAGGTTAGGTTAGGTTAGGTTAGGTTAGGTTAGGTTAGGTTAGGTTAGGTTAGGTTAGGTTAGGTTAGGTTAGGTTAGGTTAGGTTAGGTTAGGTTAGGTTAGGTTAGGTTAGGTTAGGTTAGGTTAGGTTAGGTTAGGTTAGGTTAGGTTAGGTTAGGTTAGGTTAGGTTAGGTTAGGTTAGGTTAGGTTAGGTTAGGTTAGGTTAGGTTAGGTTAGGTTAGGTTAGGTTAGGTTAGGTTAGGTTAGGTTAGGTTAGGTTAGGTTAGGTTAGGTTAGGTTAGGTTAGGTTAGGTTAGGTTAGGTTAGGTTAGGTTAGGTTAGGTTAGGTTAGGTTAGGTTAGGTTAGGTTAGGTTAGGTTAGGTTAGGTTAGGTTAGGTTAGGTTAGGTTAGGTTAGGTTAGGTTAGGTTAGGTTAGGTTAGGTTAGGTTAGGTTAGGTTAGGTTAGGTTAGGTTAGGTTAGGTTAGGTTAGGTTAGGTTAGGTTAGGTTAGGTTAGGTTAGGTTAGGTTAGGTTAGGTTAGGTTAGGTTAGGTTAGGTTAGGTTAGGTTAGGTTAGGTTAGGTTAGGTTAGGTTAGGTTAGGTTAGGTTAGGTTAGGTTAGGTTAGGTTAGGTTAGGTTAGGTTAGGTTAGGTTAGGTTAGGTTAGGTTAGGTTAGGTTAGGTTAGGTTAGGTTAGGTTAGGTTAGGTTAGGTTAGGTTAGGTTAGGTTAGGTTAGGTTAGGTTAGGTTAGGTTAGGTTAGGTTAGGTTAGGTTAGGTTAGGTTAGGTTAGGTTAGGTTAGGTTAGGTTAGGTTAGGTTAGGTTAGGTTAGGTTAGGTTAGGTTAGGTTAGGTTAGGTTAGGTTAGGTTAGGTTAGGTTAGGTTAGGTTAGGTTAGGTTAGGTTAGGTTAGGTTAGGTTAGGTTAGGTTAGGTTAGGTTAGGTTAGGTTAGGTTAGGTTAGGTTAGGTTAGGTTAGGTTAGGTTAGGTTAGGTTAGGTTAGGTTAGGTTAGGTTAGGTTAGGTTAGGTTAGGTTAGGTTAGGTTAGGTTAGGTTAGGTTAGGTTAGGTTAGGTTAGGTTAGGTTAGGTTAGGTTAGGTTAGGTTAGGTTAGGTTAGGTTAGGTTAGGTTAGGTTAGGTTAGGTTAGGTTAGGTTAGGTTAGGTTAGGTTAGGTTAGGTTAGGTTAGGTTAGGTTAGGTTAGGTTAGGTTAGGTTAGGTTAGGTTAGGTTAGGTTAGGTTAGGTTAGGTTAGGTTAGGTTAGGTTAGGTTAGGTTAGGTTAGGTTAGGTTAGGTTAGGTTAGGTTAGGTTAGGTTAGGTTAGGTTAGGTTAGGTTAGGTTAGGTTAGGTTAGGTTAGGTTAGGTTAGGTTAGGTTAGGTTAGGTTAGGTTAGGTTAGGTTAGGTTAGGTTAGGTTAGGTTAGGTTAGGTTAGGTTAGGTTAGGTTAGGTTAGGTTAGGTTAGGTTAGGTTAGGTTAGGTTAGGTTAGGTTAGGTTAGGTTAGGTTAGGTTAGGTTAGGTTAGGTTAGGTTAGGTTAGGTTAGGTTAGGTTAGGTTAGGTTAGGTTAGGTTAGGTTAGGTTAGGTTAGGTTAGGTTAGGTTAGGTTAGGTTAGGTTAGGTTAGGTTAGGTTAGGTTAGGTTAGGTTAGGTTAGGTTAGGTTAGGTTAGGTTAGGTTAGGTTAGGTTAGGTTAGGTTAGGTTAGGTTAGGTTAGGTTAGGTTAGGTTAGGTTAGGTTAGGTTAGGTTAGGTTAGGTTAGGTTAGGTTAGGTTAGGTTAGGTTAGGTTAGGTTAGGTTAGGTTAGGTTAGGTTAGGTTAGGTTAGGTTAGGTTAGGTTAGGTTAGGTTAGGTTAGGTTAGGTTAGGTTAGGTTAGGTTAGGTTAGGTTAGGTTAGGTTAGGTTAGGTTAGGTTAGGTTAGGTTAGGTTAGGTTAGGTTAGGTTAGGTTAGGTTAGGTTAGGTTAGGTTAGGTTAGGTTAGGTTAGGTTAGGTTAGGTTAGGTTAGGTTAGGTTAGGTTAGGTTAGGTTAGGTTAGGTTAGGTTAGGTTAGGTTAGGTTAGGTTAGGTTAGGTTAGGTTAGGTTAGGTTAGGTTAGGTTAGGTTAGGTTAGGTTAGGTTAGGTTAGGTTAGGTTAGGTTAGGTTAGGTTAGGTTAGGTTAGGTTAGGTTAGGTTAGGTTAGGTTAGGTTAGGTTAGGTTAGGTTAGGTTAGGTTAGGTTAGGTTAGGTTAGGTTAGGTTAGGTTAGGTTAGGTTAGGTTAGGTTAGGTTAGGTTAGGTTAGGTTAGGTTAGGTTAGGTTAGGTTAGGTTAGGTTAGGTTAGGTTAGGTTAGGTTAGGTTAGGTTAGGTTAGGTTAGGTTAGGTTAGGTTAGGTTAGGTTAGGTTAGGTTAGGTTAGGTTAGGTTAGGTTAGGTTAGGTTAGGTTAGGTTAGGTTAGGTTAGGTTAGGTTAGGTTAGGTTAGGTTAGGTTAGGTTAGGTTAGGTTAGGTTAGGTTAGGTTAGGTTAGGTTAGGTTAGGTTAGGTTAGGTTAGGTTAGGTTAGGTTAGGTTAGGTTAGGTTAGGTTAGGTTAGGTTAGGTTAGGTTAGGTTAGGTTAGGTTAGGTTAGGTTAGGTTAGGTTAGGTTAGGTTAGGTTAGGTTAGGTTAGGTTAGGTTAGGTTAGGTTAGGTTAGGTTAGGTTAGGTTAGGTTAGGTTAGGTTAGGTTAGGTTAGGTTAGGTTAGGTTAGGTTAGGTTAGGTTAGGTTAGGTTAGGTTAGGTTAGGTTAGGTTAGGTTAGGTTAGGTTAGGTTAGGTTAGGTTAGGTTAGGTTAGGTTAGGTTAGGTTAGGTTAGGTTAGGTTAGGTTAGGTTAGGTTAGGTTAGGTTAGGTTAGGTTAGGTTAGGTTAGGTTAGGTTAGGTTAGGTTAGGTTAGGTTAGGTTAGGTTAGGTTAGGTTAGGTTAGGTTAGGTTAGGTTAGGTTAGGTTAGGTTAGGTTAGGTTAGGTTAGGTTAGAGTTAGGTTAGGTTAGGTTAGGTTAGGTTAGGTTAGGTTAGGTTAGGTTAGGTTAGGTTAGGTTAGGTTAGGTT